>CM057477.1:31402446-33802446 GCA_030035585.1 Dugong dugon | reverse complement strand
ACAAAGAAAACTACAAAACACTACTGCATGAAACCCAAAGGGATCTACATAATTGGAAAAACATACCATGCTCATGGATAGGCAGACTCAACATTGTGAAAATGTCAATTCTACCCAAAGCAATGTACAAATACAACTCAATCCTGATCCAAACACCAACAACATTCTTCAAAGAGATGGAAAAACTAATCATTAACTTTATATGGAAAGGGAAGAAGCCCCGAATGAGTAAAGCACTACTGAAGAAGAAGAATAAAGTTGGAGGACTCACACTACCTGACTTGAGAACCTACTATACAGCTACAGTAGTCAAAACAGCCTGGTACTGGTATAACGACAGATACATTGACCAACGGAACAGAATTGAGAGCCCAGATGTAAATCCATCCACCTACGGTCACCTGATCTTCGACAAGGGCCCAAAGTCCATCAAATGGGGAAAAGACAGTCTTTTTCACAAATGGTGCTGGCAAAACTGGATATCCATCCGCAAAAAAATGAAACAGGACCCATATCTCACACCGTATACAAAAATGACTTCAAAATGGATCAAAGACCTGAATATAAAGCTTAAAACTATAAAGTTCACAGAAGAAAAAATAGGACCAACACTTCAGGCCTTAATATATGGCATTAACAGGATACAAACCATAACCATCAACACACAGACCCCAACAGATAAGCTAGATAACTGGGATCTTCTAAAAATCAAACACCTATGCTCTTCACAAGACTTCACCAAAAGAGTCAAAAGAGAACCTACAGACTGGGAAAAAATTGTTGGACAGTACAAGTCAGACCAAGGTTTAATCTCCATAGTCTACAAGAAAATCCAACACCTCTACAACAAAAAGACAAATAATCCTATTAAAAAATGGGCAAAGGAAATGAACAGACACTTCACCAAAGAAGACATTCAAATGGCCAACAGAGACATGAGGAAATGCTCGTGATCACTAGCCATTAGAGAAATGCAAATTAAAACCACAATGAGATACCATCCCACCCCAGCATTACTGGCACAAATCAAAAACACTGGAAATAACAACTGTTGGAGGGGCTGCGGGGAGATGGGAACTCTTATGCATTGCTGGTGGGAATGCAAAATGATACAACCATTTTGGAAAATGATATGGCGCTTCCTCAGTAAGTTAGAAATAGACATCCCATTCGATCCAGCAATCCCACTCCTAGGAGCATATCCTAGAGAAATAAGAGTTGTCACTCGAATAGACATATGCACACCTATATTCGTGGTAGCATTGTTCACAATAGCAAAACAATGGAAACAACCTAGATGCCCATCAACAGATGAATGGATAAACAAACTATGGTACATACACACAATGGAGTATTATGCAACAAGAAAGAACAACAAAGAATCTGTGAACCATGTCGTAACATGGATGAAACTGGAGGACATTATGCTGAGTGAAATAAGTCAATCACAAAAGGAGAAATATTGTATGAGACCTCTATTGTAAAAACCCATGAAAAACTTCACACACAAAATGTAACAATCTTTGTTGGTTACCAGGGATGGGAGGGGTGGGCGGGAAATACTAAATAGGCAATAGATGAGTGGTATCTTGGGTGAAGGGTGAGACAGTACACAATACAGGGGGAACTAGCACAACCTATACAAGGAAAGGTCATGGAAGCCCCATAGACACATCCAAACTCCCTAAGGGACTGAATTGCTGGGTGGAGGGCTGTGGGGACTATGGTCTCTGGGAACATCTAGCTCAATTGGCATGACACAACTTATAAAAACAATGTTCTACATTCTACCTTGGTGAGTCGTGTCTGGGGTCTTAAAAGCCTGTGAGCGGCCATCTAAGATACTCCACTGGTCTCCCTTCAGGAGCAAGGGAGAATGAAGAGAACAGGATACAAGGAAAAGATTAGTCCAAAGGACTAATTGTCCACAGCTACCAAGGCCTCCACCGGACTGAGTCCAGTACAGCTAGATGGTGCCCGGCTACCACCACTGACTGCTCTGACCAGGATCACAACAGAGGATTCTGGACAGAGCTGGAGAAGGATGTAGAGCATAATTCTAACTCACAAAAAAAAAAAAAAAAAGACCAGATTTACTGGCCTAAAGGAGACTGGAGAAACCTCAAGAGTATGGCCCCCAGACAACCTTTTAGCTCAGTGGTGAAGTTACCTCCGAGGTTCACTGTTCAGCCTGGGAGTGGACAGCCCCGTAAAACCACATGAGACTAACGAGGTACAGGAGTCCAGTGACAAGGGCCAGAAGGCAGAAGGGGACAAGGAAGCTGGTGATAGGGAACCCAAGTTTGAGTAAGGATATTGTTGATGTGTTGTGAGATTGTTAACCATTGTCATGGGGCAACATTTGTAGTAACTGTTAAATGAGAAACTATTTTGTTCTGTGAGCCTTCATCTTAAGTGAGAATAGCAGCACAATTGGAAGAGCATAGTCAATGTCACTGAACAGTGTACGTAGAAATTTTTGAAACGGTGTATGTTTGGCTATGTGTATTTTCACCAAAAAAAAAAAAAAAATGGTTGAGAAGTTAGAGGGTTAATATGTTGTGGGGTTGTTAACCAATGTCATAAAACAACAAGTGTACTACTGTTTCACGAGAAACTATTTGTTCTGTAAGCCTTCACCTGAAGTACAATAAAATACAAAAAATAAAAAGTGTAATAGAAAATGACAGTCCCTGCCATTCTTTCTAAAAAATGTCAAAGACAACATAAAACAAACTTCATTTATATACATCCCCCACTTCTGCACATAAGGCCAGATAATCAGCATGACAAAATGGACCTCATATTTTGAGAGCATTCAGTCTTGGAAATTTTGACTTCATAAAAACACCTCCCTCTAATCAAAGGAGAATAGTATTCTAATTGATGGCTCATATACAAAGTAGTAAAGGAGTATTGCGTCTATTGTTGTTGTTAGGTGCCTTCAAGTCAGTTCCGACTGATAGCGACGCTACGTACAACTGAACGAAACACGTCCCCTGTCCTGCGCCATCTTCAGGGTTGTTGTTAAAACGCTTAAGCCCATTGTTGCAGCCACTGTGTCAGTCCATCTTGTTGAGGTTTTTCCTCTTTTTTTGCTGATCCTCTACTTTACCAAGCATAAAGTCCTTCTCCAGGGACTGGTCCCTCCTGATAACATGTCCAAAATATGTGAGACAAAGTCTTGCCATCCTTGCTTCTAAGAAGCATTTACTGACAGTCAAATAGAGCATCACATTCAATTCTCTATCCTTAAAGTCTCAAAACTCATTAACACACAATTTAGAGGGAAAGAATAACTAAGGAGAAGTTCTTCTATGTAGCTGCTGTCCCTTTCTTAAAAGGAAAATAATGTAATTATTCAGGCAAATATTACTGTTAAGTAGAGATAAAAGCACTGGTGAGAGACATAGGTTCAAATTCTAGCTATGGTGGATGTGGGACTGTGAAGGCCACAAATACATAAATTAGCCTCTCTGGACCTCATTTTACTCATTGGCAAACTGATACAGTACGTCTCACAGGACTGTGGTAACAATGAAATATTTGGATATATAAAATTATCTAGCACATTGCCTGACAATTTACATTAATTGCATCTGGACAATTGTTTCTTACTATGTCAGAGATGCCTATTGGTAGAAACCTATGGTGGGTTTCCAAATGTACAATGGAAAATGCCTCTGCAGGCTCACAAGAAAATAAGAGTGGAAAAAGCCATTAACAATGAACGTCTTAATATTATTATAAAAATAATTTTGACTTCACTGACCCCCTTAAAGAGTCTTGAGGACCCCTCAGGTTCCCTGGACTACTTTGAAAACCGCTGGACTGGGGAAAGCATTTAGAACTGTTGTCAGGGAAAGCCTTAATGGGAATAGTAAAAAAGTGATGTGAGGAAGCGGAAACTGAGTTAGAGTCTTCCTTTGCTGAGTATTTTTCCCAAAATCTCAGGGCAAAATATGTTATGGTGGGCAGATGCCAAATAAGAGACGGTTGCTAAGGAATGACTAATTAAGCTGTATGTTTAAGATTCTCGGGAAGATTAAATGAGTTGGCAGACAAGAATAGGTATTTTTGCCCCTTAGGCTCTAGCCCCTTATTTTCTTCTTTCAAGTTTTTTTCTCTCTGGTGGTACAGTGGCTAAGAGCTCGGCTGCTAACCAAAATGTCGGCAGTTCAAATCCACCAGCTGCTCCTTGGAAACCCTATGGGGCAGTTCTACTGTGTTCTGAAGGGTCTCTATGATTTGGAATCGACACGATGGCAATGTTTTTTTCTTTCTTTTTGGGTTTTTTAAAAATCAATGTTCTTTTCACTTACATTCTCTCTCTCTCTTTTAAGATCTCTCCCTTTACTTTTGCTAATACTGTTAGTTTACTGCTGTACTTCTAATCCACGTGACCTGGTTTAGGGAAAGCTTTAACTCTCCACACTGTAGGTCCAAGAGGTCACAGGAAAGGCCATCTCTGGCCTGGTGATGAGTGAGCTGACCAGGGTGATCTGTAAAGAGGCCTCGTTTGAGCAGTGCTGGGAGTGGAGACTGGAAGCCAGGGACAAAAACGACCTGAAGGGCAAAAGGGATCAAAGAGGAGCCCAGGCCAGGGCAGAGGGCAGGCTCAGCACAGCAGAGTGAAAGGGAATCGAGGGTCTCTCCCCAGGTGTATGATAGGCCAGGAATGATGCACAGAGTTTAAAAGGGCTCACTTTGGGAGAGCAAAAGTTTCCATTTTATAGGGATAAAGGTAAACACAGATCCAACATTTTGTCTCAGCAACAGAGTATTATGTTTTAGGTGTGCAGACACTCTTCGTTAATCTTGTGAATGACTACAAATGATCTATTCAAACCTGTTTATTCTAAATTAAGTGAGCATGCTTCTATGTTGGATATTCTGTGAAAACTCCAAATTCCAAAAAATTTTAGGAAAATATGCTCATGGAACATCCATATTTCAATGGTAAGGATTTGGGAAAGAAGAAACTTACAGATCAACTATTTTAGCAGAAGAAAAGAATGAAAATTAATGGGAAAAATTTGGTTTAGTAGATAGTACACAGCCTCCCAAATTAAATTCAGCATTGCCGTTTCTTAATTTGGTAAATTAGAGTTGATACTCAATATGATAAATCCAAATGACATTTAAAAAAGGAAAACTATTATTATCATTCTAAGAAAAGAGAAAATGGGTACTCAATAAAAGTAAAGTAGAAGAAGATATATTTAATATTAATCCATTTTATTTTAAGAACCCTGATGGCGCAGTGGTTAAGATCTCAGCTGCTAACCAAAAGGTCGGCAGTTCGAATCCATCAGGCCTTCCTAGGAAACCCTATGGGGCAGTTCTACTCTGTCGTATAGGGTCGCTGTGAGTTGGAATTGACTCGATGGCAATGGTTTTTTTTTTTTTTTTTTTTTGTTATAGCCATATTGAAGCCCTGGTGGTGCAGTGGTTAAGAGCTAGGCTGGTAACCAGAAGGTTGGCAGTTTGAATCCACCAGCTGCTCCTCGGAAACCGCATGGGGCAGTTCTACTCTGTCCTATAGGGTTGCTGAGGTGGAATCAATTCAACAGCAACATTTTTTGCTTTGTTTTTTGTTTTGGTTTATAGCCATATTACGGCCTGTTCACAGATTCAGTCTCCTAGTACCTGAGTAAGAAGTTCTTTTCAATACAAAGTATTGAAGTATTATTACGACCCTGCCCTTTTTTTGGTTGGATATTTTTTTTTTCCTCTTATACACAGATAAGAGTACTCCCTCTTACTAGTTCTTTATTAAAGTAGAGGTTCTTTACAACAGTACTTTTATGAGACTCTGGTATGAGATTGTATAGTAAGAAATTCCAGGAGGGGTGTCCAGAGGCAGTGCTTCCCAAACTTACTTGGTTTGAAAAATTTGATTTCATGGTGGCTCCATTAACATCTCTCAGAACTAGCTTTCTGAACAAAAGAGCTTGGGAAATGCTGTTTTGAACTAATGTGCAAGGTGACTAAATTTGTACATAATAGCTTTGCAAAGATATTGGGTTCCAAATTCTTAAGGAGCCTTCTTTAGGATTAACGAACATCAAAACAAAACATGAATATGGTAGGCTTGTCATCTTAATAATATTTTATCTCTTTTTAAAATGAAGTTTGACAGAAGAGGATTTTCAAGTTAGAATAACCGAGGTAGGAGGATGTAATGATAGAAATTACGTTCTTCCTGCTCTCCCACTCCCAGTGTAAGAAAGAACAGTTAAGAGGCAGGTTTTGCCTCTGAAAAAAAGAGAATCCTCTCACTGTGGTGTGTATGTGTAATTCTTTTTCAGTGTATATAAGTATACAGTCAAATTTTAATTGTCTTCAGGTCAATCATCCATGAGCAATTTGTCATCTGGATTTGCTCAGGCTGATACATGGGCAGTGCACTGGCAACATTGTCAGCTTCTTGTATGGAGCAAGGGTTAGCGAGGACTTGTACGGTTAAAGATGGCTGATTCTCCACCTTCAGAACTGGGGTTTCATTGAAGCATATGCCCAAACATGAAATCAACAACCTACCAATCTATTAAAAATTAAACACTTCCTGTTTGAAAAGAGCTTAACTAGAAAAGAACATATATTTAATACAAAAAGCACTACAGAGAATTCATAATGTGGTTAAATCAGTGTACCTCTTTGTCATAGAATGCCCAACAGTCACACAACTCCATTGCTATCTTTGTGAAAGGGAGTTAATTCCTTAACACACTTCAACAGCTGTATAAACCTGTTTGGTCAAAAGTATAAGAGACTGCCAACTCCAGAAAATAGTAGAGGTGAGGAAGAGGGAGAAAGGCTTAAATCTAAACCTAATTACCCAGTTTAGAAAGTCACCAGCCCTGAAGGGTTACTATTTTCCTTCAACAGCGATAGTATTTTGTTTTCTGTATTTATATTTCTGTATACCTGTGTGTACAACGTAAGCTTTGTTATGCTGTGTCTGGATAGATTTCTGCATCCCTTTGTGACAGGCAGTCATTGTAGCTGGTATATAATGTACCTTCCGGTGAAAAGTTGCTAGCTATTGAAATCTCTCTTTGGGGCAGGCTTCTAGCTGGCATGGCCATAATATTTTCTCCCTCCCTACCCCTTCAACCCTCTCAGTATAATGACAGTCTTATGGTTTATTTGTGTCCTCTGATCCAACATGTTTATGTGAGGGCAGTTCCAGAATCCATAAAAGTCAGTTGCAGGGTGGTAATTATTGACCATGGTTTTACATAGTGCCTCATGCGGTAAGAAGATAAATGCATAATCAGCCAGTAATATGAAAAACTCTGACTGATGGACCAAAGGACTTTGTCGTTTTACTCCACCCTCTGTGAGTCAGGGAAATGGATTGAATTATAAACTAGAAACCAGCACTTCAATTTGATGAAACTCATCCTAAAGAGGACAGTGTCACTACATGTTGGCAGTGTATAAAATGTGATGATCTGCCCTGATCCATTGGAACTGACGTGTCCTTTAATGATAGCAGCATTCTTTGTAAATTAAACAGCTATTCTTTTTTTTTTTAAACTTGTCAGGATATGCTTATGCAGTGACGCACATATGATCATAGGCATTCCTACTGCGTCTAAAATATAAAAAGAAATCCTTTTGGGGATTTGTAAAATAGCCTGAACTAAAACTCTAGGGTGATTTTCCACCCCTGAAAAAATGAGTCCTTGAACAGTGGTATATGTCACAAGGTCATTGTGTATCAGACCCCCACCAAACATTTATTGAACACCTATTCTGTTCCAATGGCCGAGTGCCACAAACTGTTAAGTGCTAGGCTGCTAACTGAAAAGTTCAAACCAATCCAGGGGTTCTTCGGAAGAAAGCCCTAGAGATCTGCTTTCCCAAAGATCACAGCCATGAAAACCCTATGGAGTACAGTTCTGCTCTGACACACATGGGGTTGTCATGAGCCAGAATTGACTCGATGACAACTGTTTTGGTTTTATTTTGTTCCTGGTATGGTGCTGAGGTATAGAATAGAGGTGACCAGGATCTTACTCTTTCGCCTCTACTCCTTGTTAAACCCTCACTAGTCCAAGATACCCTGGGTTCCTTCTTTCCTCATGTCATTAGTTAGCAACAAGTTACTCCAAGACCTTCTCTGGGTCTTGTGACTTCATGTCTGCCCCTGTAAAGGACACTACTCCCACAGAGAATTGAGAAGTGGGTTGGTGTCTAAGCTAAAAAAAAGAACATATTTCCAGCATAGTATTAAGTTAAACTTTTCCCTCGCACTTATTGTAACCCGAATGCGTAAAAGGAGTCCCGGTAGCACAGTGGTGAAGAGCTCGGCTGCTAACCAAAAGGTCAGCAGTTTGGATCTACCAGCTGCTGCTTGGAAACCCTATAGAGTGGTTCTACTCTGTCCTATAGTGTCACTATGAGTTGGAATTGACTCAATGGCAATGAGTTTCTTTCTTCTTTTTTTTTTTTTTATTTAGAATGTGTAAAAATGGTGCAGTGGTGCTTCAGTAGAAGAATTTTCGTGTTCCATGCAGGAGACCAGGGTTCGATTCCTGGCCAATGCACGTCAAGCACAGCCACCACCAATCTGTCAGTGGAGCCTTGATTGTTGCTGTAAGTTCAGTGGAGCTTCCAGAACAAGGCAGTCTAGGAAGAAAGACATGGTGATCTACTTCCGAAAATCAGCTAATGAAAATCCTATAGATCACAATGGTTTGATTCTGTTGTGCATGGGGTCACCATGAGTTGGGGGCTTACTCAATGGCAGCTAACAACAACAATGTGTAAAAAGAGTCGTAGGCCTCAGAGGGAATCCCCTAGAAATGTGTTAAAGTACACTAACAATTCTTTTTCAAGGTTATTTAACAACTTGAAGATTAGAGCAGGTAGGAATTGCAACATGAAGTCACCCAAGATAGGCTTAAAATGATTTGATACAATGGAGAAATTTTCCAACATGTCTTACAGATAAACACTGCAAGAGTCATCTGAAAGTAAGGCTTTATCTTCGACACTTCTGCTTATAACCTCGGTAATGATGTGTCTGAAGCAGACAGGATATGGCAAACTGGAAAGCCAGAGATGAAGTCAGGGGCTTATTATCAGCAGAGCTCACTTAATGGAATGTTATCAATGTACTGCTGAAAATTGAAAATATTAAGCTTGAAAAACCCAGTGGTTTCTATTTTGTCCATAATGTTTAAAATGAGAACAGCAAATGGACAGTGTACATTAGGGCTGGTACAAAGGAGTAAGTGTTTGACTACTAGCTGTAAGGCTGGTGGTTCAAACCCACCCAGTAGTGCCACAAAAGAAAGGCCTGGAGATCTGCTTCTGAAATGTCACAGCCTTGAAAACCATATGGAGCAGTTCTACTCTGCACACATGGGGTCGCCATGAGTCATAATCAACTCAGTGGCAACTAACAACAACAACATCAGGGCTACTATATATGTAGGCCTTGCCCTGCCTAAGGGCACCCAGAGGAGAAAGTCATTGGGTGGGGCTAAAATTCAGCATGCACCGTGCTCACTGAGCTATGCATCCTGAGGTGAGGCTGCATCTTCCCAGAGGGCACCATTCTAACATTTGCCCAAAGGTGCTATGTGAGTGGCTATGGCACTGACATGCTCGTCTTCCCAAGGTAGAGTTTTGAAACTACTCTCAGGCTAATGGAAAAGTGGACAGGCCTGACACGACTAGTGTACGCTCTGTCTGTCTATCTGCATTGCACATACTCAAATTTCCGGGTAGCCTTAGACTGCTAGGAATGCGACACATACACCCACTGGTATCAACCATTCTAGGGATGCTACGTTCATCTGTGATGGAACCAGACGCACGAGACACTCACACAGTGTTGGCAAAGTGAAAGCCATTATTATTATAGTAACAATAATAACAGTAAACAATACAACAAATTCTCAAAGGGGAGACACACTTCCCCAAATTACCCTTGCCCTGGTGGCACAGTGGTTAAGAGCTATGCATTGTTGTTCCACTCATCTCCCTTTCCTGAAGAATTGTCAAGATACAAGATTTCCTCGGAGCTAGAATAATTACGGAGCAGAGTCCAACCCCACTGAGAAATTGCAGAGTACATTTCTTCTTAATGCCTTGTCTCCTGCATCATGCCACCTGAATCAGGACTGTAATATAATAATCTGGTCCGAGAGGGCTGCTGAAATACAGAGCTCAGACATACAGCTGCTCTCTAAACAGTGTAAACATCTCAGCTTGTAAGAAATTCTAGGTTTTCAGTGTTCAGTAGCACAAACCACTTCTATGGAACTAGGTTTGACCTTATAGACTTTGTGGAATGTTCCATATCCTAATGCAGTCCTCGTTTGTGTTTGTGATATAAGAGTGAAGCAGCTCAAGAATCACACAATATTTCCTAGCTCAAACACACACACATGCACACACTCCCCCCAACCACCATCAATACCAGTAAAATTAAATGGAAGCTATCAGGAAATAGAGAGGAATACAATAGAGACTGTTTTTTTTTTTTTCAAGAGAAAGAGGCCAGGCAAATAGATTTTAACATTCAGTTTCTATGACTGCACTACATTTATAAGTTGAAGGCATCAATAGTTGACAGTGCTCCTAGCACACCAAGGGAAAGATTCTGAAAAGGAAATATCTGTTCTCTCATTACCCAAATGTAAATTATATGTGCTCTTGAAGTACAACCTTTATTTAATTTTAATGCATTTTAAATTTTAATATGGATTACTTTACGTGAATCACCCTCTTTGTTTTCAATGCCATTAGCACGCAAAAATTGAGGAAGGGATTCTATTTTCTGGCAATTCCAAGTATTTTATGAGGTGTAGCACATAACATTTTATCTCACATAGAGGAAGAACTCAATATTTGTTGAAGCCACTTTAATGTAATATGTTAGCTATGATCTACCATGAGTAATAACTTCTTATATTTCTAGTTTAAAAGGATTCTTCTATTGCCATTCACATTTAAAAAATATATATCTTTGGTTCTCAATAAAACCAAGGCATAGTTTTATTAGAAAATGTTGGCATCTCTCACAAAGACTTATGCAACTGGAGAGATTCAAAGTCAATTGTTCTAAGCTAAATGATTTTCTTATTCCTTGAAGACACTCTTGTTGTTAGGTGCTGTCGAGTTGATTCTGACTCACAGAGACCAGATGCAACAGAGTAGAACTGCCCATAGGTTTTCTTGACTGTAGTGTTTACGGAAACAGATAGCCAGGTCGTACTCCTGCAAAGCCACTGAGTGGGTTCCAACCACCAATCTTTTGGTTAGCAACCAGGCGCGTAACTGTTTGTGCCACCAGGGCTCCTCAGCAAGACCCTCTACAAGATCTGACTTCTGTTCCATTTGAATAAATCCAGTTATTTGAAAAACCTGTGTTTGTTACATTAACTATTTAAGTTAGTGGGCTAGGTATAATAGGACACTTAAACATTATATTAAAACAAACAACAAATACATTAAAAAAAAAAAGGCTTGGCTCATGTCTTGATGAATTTATGACTTTGTAAAGGAGATGCAAAAAGTATACAAGCGACTATGATACAAGCTAGAATTTGAAAAATGCCATAAGCATAATTTCCAAAATTGGGATGGAAGTTCAGACGGACAAGGCTGGGGCAAGAGGGAAGACACCATGGAGAGGAATGAACAACACAGCATGAAAAACACAGAGTAGTCTCATCTGATTAGAGCGGAAGACACAAAAAGGGGAGAAGTGGGAAGATCAGGCTGTAGGGAAGGTTAGAAATAGTAAACAGCCTTGAATACTGGGTTTAGGTGTGCTGCTAAATGTTGAGCAGCCAGATCTCAGGGTGGGAGCGGGGGATGGAGAGACTGGATTTGTAACATTTGCTAGTTTTCCACTCCTGTGTGAGGTTACCGAATGTGGATTTGGGAAGAGATGCTAACTATCAGCTCTTGGGAACTGGTGTAAGTCAGCTCCAGCACACCAGTGTTTAGTTGAAGCTGTGAAAAGAGATGAAATTGCAAAGGGAGAGGAAAAAAAAAAAGACCAAGACAGAACTTGTGGATTGTCCATGTGTGGAGCCAGACAAAGCGAGAGGAACCAGAAGTTAGGAAAACAGGAGCTCAAGATGGCAGGTGTCACAGAAGCCAACAGAGAAGAGAGAATGCTAAGACTGAAGGAAAAAAAGAAAACCTGCCGAATTTGTCAGTTAAGAAAAATCTGGAGTTTTTAGGAGAGCAGCTTTGGCAAAGTAGTAGAGGTATAAGCAGAGGAGCCCTGGTGGTGCACTGGTTCAGTGCTTAGCTACAAACCGAAAGGTTGACGGTTTGAACCCACCTGGTGGCTCTGCGGGAGAGAGAACTGGCAATCTGCTCCTATAAAGATTGAAGCCCTGATGGTGCGGCAGTGAAGAGCTCGGAAACCCAATGGGGCAGTACTACTCTGTCCTATAGGGCCATTATGAGTTGGAATCGACTCGACAGCAACAGCCTAGAAAACTCTATGGGGCAATTCTACTCCATCACATGGAATTGCTATGAGTCGAAATCGACGTGATGTCACCTAACAACAACAAAACCAAAAAAAGAAAAAGAAAACAGAAAATCAAACCTATTGGTTTATGAGTTTATATTTATTTGCAATCAGCATTGGGTCACATTCAAATAATTTCACTATCTAAAGCTATAACTGTATAGGGAATTAAAATAAGCATTTGAATTAGTCTGAAAAAATAAACTTGAAAATTCCACAGCAAAGATATTGGCAAGCTCTCCAAGACTCGGCTGGTTTGAGATGCTTCAATGACTTCCACTTTCTCCTCTATTTCTTGAATTTGTCCATTCAAAGAATGCCTCTTCCAGGCTTATCTGTGAGCAATTAAGCATGATACATGAGGTAATTTTTTTTTCCTAATTCCACATTGAAAAGAATTTTCAAAATGATTAGATCAGGAAAGTCCATTTAAATGTCACAAGACCTTTTGGTTTAACCTACATTCAACCAACCCACCTCTCCTGAGCCTTTTAATACTGCCCGTCTCTCTAAAAGTTACAGGAACTTCAGCCTTCCACAAGGGTTCTCTAAGTACCTTGGGCAACATAGTTGTCCATATACATCCAGGTTCTTTTCAGGCCTTTTAACTAGAGTGACCATAAGGTTTATCTTACAAACTAAGACACTTTGGAGAATGAAAGGGTATATATTAGTAATTGCACTGGAACTATATGGTTACCCATGGTGCAAATGGTTAATGTGCTTGGCTGCTAACCTAAAGGTTGGAGGTTCAAATCTACCCAGAGGCACGTTGGCAGAAAGGCCTGGTGGTCTGCTTCCAAAAAATCAGCCACTGAAAACCTTATGGAGCACAATTCTACTCCGACACACATGGGGTCACTATGAGTAGGAGTCAACTTGACAGTAACTGGTATACGGTTACCCCTATGTCTACCACATGAGAAGATTTGTCAGATAAAACAGAAGGATGCTCAGTTAAATTTGACTTGCAAATAAACAACACAATTTTTAAATTTTATTTATTTTATTGCTGTGCTTTAAGTGAAAGTTTACAATTCAAGTTAGTCTCTCATGCACAAATTTATACATACATTGTTATGTGACCCTAGTTGCTTTCCCTATACTGTGACAGCACACTCCTCCTTTCCACCCTGGATTTCCCATGGCCATTCAACCAGCTCCTGACCCTCTCTGCGCTCTCACCTCACCTCTGGACAGGAGCTGCCAATTTAGTCTCATGTATCTCCTTGAGCTAAGAAGCACACTCTTCACGAGTATCATTTTATGTCCCGTAGTCCAGTCTAATCTTTGTCTGACGAATTGGCCTCTGGAATGGTTTTAGTTTTGGGCTAACAGAGAGTCCTGTGGCCATGTCATCCAGGGTCCCTCCAGTCAACAACACAATTTTTTAGTATGAGTATGTCTCATGCAATATTTGGGACTTATATGAAGTTGGGCATCCTGTATTTTTATTTGCTAAATCTGGCAACCCTACTACTCATGAACTCTTTACCCAGTTGCATAAAGAAAAAGCTAAACATGAAGTAGCAAAACTGTCTAGACTCAAAACCGGTTATGTAATTTTCAGTGCTTGCTGCAAAAATGAAATTGTGGAGATCTTGTTAAAAAATTATTACAAACTTTAGGGTGGCAACAGCAGAGCATTAAATCCAGCATGGGATCCTTCCAAGCGCTGGGCCCTATATGACCGCATAGACCACACTCCTGTGAAGCTGGCCCTGTTCTTACCACTTGGTATGGTGTGTTTTGCTGCAGTGAAACTTGGAAATAGTTCTCTCACATGTGTAAAATAAATAGAAACTAACATGTGTTAAACTGGGATTTCGATACAACAGTTTGTGTGATAACTACATTTAGGGTGAATCTTGATCGTAAGTTATATGACGGTAGGGATCATATTTGACTTGCTCACCAAGTGCTTTCTTTGGATAGTGCCTGACACGTGGAAATTACTTAATAAACATGTTGAATGAATGTCTCAGCTTACTCATTTGTAACCTCAAAAGTCGTAAGGATAAAGGAGCTAACACAGGATCATGACTCTGGGAAGGACAACGTGCGCTGTTCACTGAATTTTCCTCGAATTTGTTTAAAAATGTTTCTTTTCTATAAGTGTCACTTCAGCCTTCCTCACTGGCTGTCATTGTCCTATCCTCCTGCTATTGTTCCCAGGTCTGCCAGTAAACTTTGTGGCACCATCCCAAGAATACAAATGGAGGCCCATATGCCGTATGTCTAAATGTTTACAAGTTATAAATCAAGCTAACACACTGCTAAATTAAGTACATGCTATCTTGCAACTTGTCAAATCTGCATTCATGATGGCCTGGAAGGCGAGTTTGAATTTGCAGTGCTCAGACTCTTTGGGTGATGTGGTGGTGTGGGGAGAGCTGTCAGGTTCCTCCACCAACCTCCAGCTCCCATTCACACCATGAGGAGCTTCACGCACATATGAGTGGATACCGCAGTTCATCTTTCCAAGATTCTTCCACACGCCCCATAAACGGTCACCTCTTGGCCACAGGTTGGGCATACCGATGGGTACACTAAAGGATGGGTGCACTCCTCCCTCTGGAGAACAGACCACTGGAAGTGGGTTTGAGGCCATATGGGAGAAAACTCTGGGATACCTATGAAATGAGTCTTCTGACACCAATTCTAAATGCCTTCTCTGATACCAACTGCAAATGCAGTTCTTCTGACCGTAAATAGCCAAGTTAGGTCAGATCTTACACTTTAAGAAGCACGGTCCTTCAGACAGCCAAGTATTTCCAGGACTTCAGATGCCAGCAGCAAGTTCAGAGGCCCACAGGGACCTTTACTTCTAACCTGATGGCTATAAATTTGGGGGTTATCACTACCCTCGTAGGACACTAGCCACAAATTCAGGGGTTCCCAGGACACCCTTACTTCTGACCAACTGGGTACAAATTCAGGAGCTCCCACTAACCCCTCAGGTTTGATAATTCACTACAATGACTCACAGAATTCAAGAAAAGTACTGCTTTTACGATTATAGCTTTATTATAGCAAAAAGGATACAAAAAAAGGGCTACATAGGGCAAGGTTTAGGATGGTTCCCAATGAGGAGCTTACATGTCCCAAAGGGCACATTACCTTCCTGTGCACTGATGTCTACCACCAGCGAAAAACCTCACCCTAGCTTCTCCACGTAAATACACTACAGGCCCAGGAAGCTCAATATGTTCTACATGCAACTCATCATCTTCTAGTCCTTTCTGTCCCAATCTGCTCATCCAGTGAGTTTCTTCTATCAGCAAATGGTTCATTATCTAACTGTTTCACCAATTGCCTTGGCCGTAATCTCAGATTCACAATTTATCCCCCCGTTTTGTTAATATTGTCTTCTTTGATATTTCTCTCTTCTATCAGTTCTACTATTTTTCAGGACTCTTACCAGTTTTTGCCTAGATTCCTACAACTTTCCCTTCCCCCAATCCTTTCTTTTCTTTTTTTAAACATTTCAATGAGAGTATTCTTTTATAAATGCTATGCAGTTTTAAAAGAATGAGGAAGCTCTCCGTATATTAGTATAGAAAGATCTCCAAGATACTTTATTAAGTGAAAAAAGCAAGGTGCAGAACCATGCAGAGAGTATGTTATATTTTATGTAAGAAAAGAAGGAGATAAAAACATATATTTACATTTATTTGTATTTGCAAGCAACTAATAAAAGTGGTTCTCTCATGTGATCTCTGGCATCATTTCTATCACCAAGGCCATGTTTTCCAACATCGATCCTTCTTCTTTGTTTCCAACTTCCACGTTTCAGGCACCAGTAATTAACAAGGCATCTTGATTACATGGCTGATTAATTTCAGATTTCATAAGCTGGTAAAAATCTTCAATTTCTTCATCTTTGGCCTTAGTGGTTGGAGCATAAATTTGAATGATAGTCATATTAACTGGTCTTCTTTGTAGGCATATGGATATTATCCTATCACTGACAGCATTGTATTTCAGGATAGATCTTGAAATGTTCTTTTTGACGATAATGAATGAGACGCCATTCCTCTTTAATTTGTCATTCCTCGTGTCTTAGTTATCTAGCGCTGCTATAACAAAAATACCACAAGTGGATGGCTTTAACAAAGAGAAATTTCTTTCTCACAGTCTAGGAGGCTAGAAATCCAAATTCAGGGTGTCAGCTCCTAGGGAAGGCTTTCTCTGTCAGCTCCGGAGGAAGATCCTTCTCATTAATCTTCCCCCGACTAGGAGGTTCTCCTAGCAGAAACCCTGGGTCCAAAGGATGAGCTCTGCTCCTGGCGCTGCAGTTTTGATAGTGTGAGGTCCCTCTGTCTATCTGCTTTTATATCTCAAAAGAGATTGGCTTAAGACACAATCTAGTCTTGTAGATCTCATCAACATAACTGCCGCTAATCCATCTCATTAACATCATGGTGATAGGATTTACAACACATAGGGAAATCACATCAGATGACAAAATGGTGGACAATCATACAGTACTGGGAATCATGGCCTAGCCAAACTGATACACATATTTTTTTGGGATGCAATTCAATCCATGACACCCAGCACAGTAGACCATATGATTGTCTGATTCAAAATGGCCAATACTAGTACATTTCAGGTCACTACTGCCTAGGATATCAATCTTTATGTATTCCATTTCAGTTTTGATGACTTTCAATTTTCCTAGATTCATACTTCATACATTCCATGTTCTGATTATTAATGGATGTTTGCAGCTGTTTCTTCTAGTTTTGACTAGTACCATATCAACAGATGAAGGCTTCGGAAGATTTACTCCACCCATGTCATTAAGGTCTACTTTACTTGGAGGGTAGAGTGGTTAGAAGCTCGGCTGTTAACCAAGAGATCAACAGTTCAAATCCACCAGCTGCTCCTTGGAAACCCTATGGGGCACTTCTATTCTGTCCTATAGGGTGGCTATGAGTTGGAATCGACTCTACGGCAATGGGTCTACTTTGAGAAGGCAGCTCTTCCCCAGTCGTATCTGAATAACTTCCAACCTGAGGGACTCATAATCCAGCACTATAGCAGACAATGTTCCACTGCTATTCATAAAGTTTTTACTGGCCAATTTTTTTTTTTAGACGTATACTGCTAGCTCCTTCTTCCTAGTCTGTCTTAGTCTGAAAGCTCCACTGAAACCTGTCCAATATGGGTGACCCTGCTGGTATTTGAAATACCAGTGGCATAGCTTCCTGCATCACAGCAACATGCAAGCCTCCACAGTATGACAAACTGCCAAACAAGATTGCATGATAGAATTTTGCAAGACTAATGACTTGTTTGGAGCCCTGGTGGCATAGTGGTTAAGAGCTCGGCTGCTAACCCAAAGGTCGGCAGTTCAAATCCACCAGCCGCACCTTGGAAACCCTATAGGGCAGTGTGATGGCTATGAGTTGGAACTGACTTCACGGCACCTAACAACAACAATAATTTATTCATTGCAAATACTTTTTTTTCAACAACATAAACAGCAACTATACATATGGACTTCACCAGATGGAATACACAAGAATCAAACTGTATCTGCAGAAAGAGACGATGGAAAAGCTCAATATTATCAGTAAGAACAAGGCCAGGGGCTGACTGTTAAACAAACCGTAAACTGTTCGTACGCAAATTCAAGTTAAAGTTGAAGAAAACTGAAACAAGTCCACAAGAACCAAAGTGCAAACTTGAGTATGTCTTGCCTGAATTTAGAGGCCATCTCAATAATAGATTTGGCGTATTGAACACCAACGATTGAAGACTGATGAATTATGGGATGACATCAAGGGCATCATACACGAAGAAAGGAAAAGGTCATTAAAAAGACAGGAAAAATAAGAAAATACCAGAATGAATGTCAGAAGAGACTCTGAAAGTTGCTCTTGAATGTAGAGTAGCTAAAGCAAAAGGAAGGCATGATGAAATGAAAGAGCTGAACAGAAGATTTCAAAGGGCAGCTTGAGAAGACAAAGTTAAGTAATATAATGAAATATACAAAGACTTGGAGCTGGAAAACCAAAAGGACAGAATATGCTTGGCATTTCTCAATCTAAAAATACTAAAGAAAAAAATACAAGCCTCGAGATGCAATATTGAAAGATTCTACAGGGAAAATACTAAACAACAAAGGAAGCATCAAAAGAAATGGAAGGAATGCACAGAGTCACTACACCAAAAAGAATTGGTCAATGTTCAACCATTTCAGGAGGTAGCATACAATCAAGAACTGATGATACTGAAAGAAAAAGGCTAAGCCACACTGAAAGCAAACAAGTCTCCAGGAACTGATGGAATACCAACCGAGATGTTTCAACAAATGGATGCAATGCTGAAAGTGCTCACTAGTCTATGCCAAGAAAATTGGAAGACAGCTACCTGGCTAACAGATTGGAAGAGATCCATATCTGTGCCCATTTTAAAGAAAGGGTGGTCCAACAGAATGCAGAAATTATTGAACAATATCATTAATATCACATGCAGGTAAAATTATGCTGAAGATAATTAAAAAATGGTTGCAGCAGTATGTCAACAGGGAACTGCCAGAAATTCAAGCCAGATTCAGAAGAGGATGAGGAACGAGAGATATCATTTCTGATGTCAGATGGATCTTGGCTGAAAGCAGAGAATACCAGAAAGATATTTACCTGTGTTTTATTGACTATGCAAAGGCATTCAACTGTGTGGACCATAACAAATAATGAATAACATAGCAAAGAATGGAATTACAGAACACTTAATTGTGCTCATGCAGAACCTGTACATAGACCAAGAGGCAGTCATTAGAACAGAACAAGGGGTACTGCTTGGTTTAAAATCTGGAAAGCTGTGTTTCAGGGTTGTATCCTTTCACCAAATTTATTCAATCTGTATGCTGAGCAAATAATCTGAGAAGATGGACTACATGAAGAAGGACGTGGCTTCAGGATTGAAGGAAGACTCATTAGCGACCTGCGATGTGCAGGTGACAAGGTCTTGCTTGCTGAAACTGAAGAGGACTTGAAGCACTTACCGGTGAAGATCAAAGACCACAGCCTTCAAGATGGATTACACCTCAACATAAGGAAAACAAAAATCCTCACAACTGGACCAATAAGAAACATCATAATAAACAGAGAAAATATTGAAGTTTTCATTATTTCATATTCAACGATTTCATTTTACCTGGATCTACAATCAATGCCCATGGAAGCAGCAGTCAAGAAATCAAACAGTGTATTGCATTGGGCAAATCTGCTGCAAAAGACCTTTTTAAAGTGTTAAAAAGCAAACATGTCACTTTGAGGACTAAGGTGCGCCTGACCCAAGCCATGGTATTTTCAATTGCCTCATATGCATGTGAAAGATGGACAATGAATAAGGCAGACCAAACAGGAATTGATGCCTTTGCTGTTGAAGAATAATGAATATACCATGGACTGTCTGAAGAACGAATAAATCTGTCTCGGAAGAAGTACAACCAGAATGCTCATTGGAAACGAGGTTGAACTTTGGACATGTTATCAGGAAGGATCAGTCCCTGGAGAAGGACATGATGCTTGGTAAAGTAGAGGGTCAGCAAAAAGAGGAAGACCCTCAACGAGATGGATTGACACAGTAGATGCAATGATGGGTTCAAGCATAGCAAAATTGTGAGGATGGTGCAGGATCAGACAGTGTTTTGTTCTGTTGTACATAGGGTTGCTATGAGTCAGAACCAACTTGATGGCACCTAACAACAACAAGAAAAGTGGTTATGGGCTTGATGATTATGTTTAGGGAATAGGGGCAAGGATGGAAATCCCTAATTCTTTGTATGCTTTTTTTTTATTGTTTTGATTTTTGAAAAATATGAACACACTATCTACTCAACTATTTTAAAAAATTTCAAAATTATTATATTGTGTATTATTATGTAATCATCAATATTATGTTGTCGATGTTAGTTGCAGTTGAGTTGATTCCCACTCATGGCTACCCCTTGATATTATATTACAATGCTATGTTATAATATAAATGAAATTAAAATTAAAAAATTAAACAATAAAAACAGAAAAATCAAAGAATGAAAAACTACAAAAAACTTATATATCTAATCATGCCACTGCTTTACTAAAATATTTCTTGAATTTACCATTACTTTTAGTACCAAGTGAAGACCATTTAGGAGGGAATAGAAATCCTTTCAGGGTATGGATTTTGTCATTTCTGCAGCCTTGTGCCTCAACACACCCTGGCCTGCCCCATGCTATGGCCATATTGAATAATATATTCATTCATATCACAATCACTGTCTCTTATGCTCATGTGTCATCACTATTTAGAATCCCATCTCACCTGCTCACCTCAACTTTGTCTTTAGGACTTGGTTCAAACATCACCTTCTTGTCCCCACCTTGAATCAACTGATTCTCTTCTCTCCTACTTTATCACTCTGTACCTCCCTCTTTTAATTTAGTCACCTCAGTGGACTGTAATTATTGACTTACATGATTCCTCAACTAAACTGTTCACTCATTAAAAAAGAAAACTGTCTTGTATTCATCTCTGTATCAGAAGCATACAATACAGGGCTCAACATACAGAAGGTATTTGTCAAATTAATCTATGCATGGAAAATGAATGAATGAGTGAATAAATGTGGAAGGGTATGGATAGTGCATTCATCTCTCTTGTAGGACCCTATATTGGGCTCATTTCAAACACATGAAGGAGGGATATCGATTTGCATCTAACCCATGGAGTCTTGATTTTGGTGCAGCTTCTACTGCCTGTGCACCTAATCTATGATGTTGCCAGCTCTTCATAACTAAATCAGAATTACGCTTTGAAAATTAGTCCCAAATGTTTTCTGGCCCGATGTGAATAGGTTAGTTTATATTTTTATTTCACTTCAGCTTTCTGAGAAAGGGTCAATTTCCTGTTCCAAATTTTCCCTGAGCAATTTCTGTTGAAGGAGATTACCAAAGTCCCACCTCAGTGTTAGGGTTTGGCCTTGGGATAAGAAGACAGAAGAAATAAAAAATATATACTGTGGATTTTTTCTTCAGTAATAATGCTTATGTGCAATGATCAAACACAGTATCTCATTCTCTAACTAAAGTGGCCAGTGTGGGGAGGAGGGCAGCTGATTGTTCTGGGAACTGAGATTTAAATTATTCCTTAGTTTACAGAACAAGTATCCATCCAAAATTAAGATGGAAAAAAAAAAGTTTTGAGAATGCATTTTAACCACTTTTGGAATGAGCTTCCTTGGAAAGACATGATCTTCTCCAACGAATACCAAAAAACTAATTTTAATGAGCAAAATCTAAAGTAAAAGAGATGAATAACCAACCTTTTGGGCCAGGTTCTAAGCAACATGGATTCACAAGGAGTGGGCAGGTCATATCTGAACTCTAAGCAGAGGCAGGCCCACTCATCTGCTTCCCAGGCAATGAATCCTTGGAATGGGGTGCCCAGAGAGCTTGGTTAAGATGGCTGCTGCTTGGGTCTTGTGGTGGAAGAGCTCATGGTGCTAAACCCAAGAAGGCTAGCGGCCTCCTCTTCCCAGGATCTGGTTGTATTGAATCATATTTTCTACTTTAATGTTACTCCACTTGTTTGGGCTCTGGGCCCATCATTACCACAAGTTCATACAGATTTTAAAATTAAAAGGGATTCTGTTTCCAACTACACTGTGAAATTATCCTCTTGGACCCAACTGCTTGTTTATAGCATTTTAAGTAAAGCATGAGGCTTTACCTACTATTTTTCTGTTGAGACATGAAGAATTTTGATTAGGCTGTATTTTCAGAAATGTTTAAAACTGAATAAGAGGACATGCACTCTGTAAAATGTGTATTAGGACTTCCAACTATTGCTGAAGCAACCAAAAATTAAATGAACCTTTGTCAGTGTTATGCCTTAGAGTTTTGGACTGTGACTTCTATACTCATTAACGTTACATATGGGGTCAAAACACATTTCTCTCTCTCTCTCTTTCTACACATACACAAACACACACACATTATATTGTGTATGAGAGGGACATATTTTCTTACCTATTATAAGCAGAGTAGAATATGCTAACTTTATGTTTTAAAATATCAGAACCCTCAGGAATGTGAAACCAATAGAGCATTTAAACTTCTATTTTCTTAAAGACTAAATGTAATTTTAATATAGATGTTAGCACTTATGAAAGGCATCAGATAAACAGATGCAATGCCACATCTCTTCCATTTATTCTGGGGTGGCTATTCAGCTCCTGTTAGTATATATCTTTCTGATAGTCAAGGGTATTTGAGACATTTTGGTACCCTTTCTCTTTGGGGGATGGTTTGTGTTTCAATAAAGGTGTTTCCTTTTGGAAATACGGGCTAAGAAATTAGTTCATTTTTAGTAGGATTTCAGATAGATCATCCCTGAGCACGGAAGTCATGATGATTGTTACAATAATATTTCCATGTATGACAAGCCTGCTGTTGCAGAACCTTTACACTTTGCCAAGGAGCAACACAACTGCATCTCTCTCATCTCAAATCCTTGGGCTGGCACTGGGGTGTACCTGTCTGTGTGATTTGGCTGTACCTCCTTCTATACTTCAATAAAATTGGCCTGTTATAATCATGGATTTCAACCAATGATTTATTGACAATACAGCCAATGGCCATTATAAACTTCACCTGTGATACCATTCCGGGCTATTTCTTGAGTGGATCCTATAAGAAAAACATGTGTTAGATACTCTCTGGCAACTTCTGTCAGGCTTGGGCTCCTTGTCCTTGGCTGTGATACTGCTGCTACAGGCCAAGATAACATGGATTGGAAGAGACATAAATCTGACAGCCAGAAGTCAAGACAAGAAGGGAAATGAACATCCATAATAGGTTTGTTTTGAGGGAAGACGGGAATAGTTACAATGAGCCCCAAAACGGACATTTACTTAGAAGTGGACTTGAAACCTGGCATGTGAGGAGAGTTCTGGAGTTAAATATAACTTCACTGCATTATCCAAGTGTTGATTTATGAGTCAGTTTTGAGAATTAAATGAAAAGCTTTTCATAAAACAGTTATTAGAATATAGAATCATTAGGTGTCTCTATGCATTCTACTGAATTATTTAGATCACCTGCTGTGTCTCAGCTGCATTCTCGTAAATAAATACAGAATAAATATCTGTCTGAGCACACTAAAAAGGCATTATTGATGATTTAGCCTAGATATTTGCTGGTTTTATTAATATTTGAAACCTTCCTTTTCAAACTTGTGTATATAGAGTGAGCTTGCAGTCAAGCTAAAATTCCATCTGTGAGGTTTAAGATATTGAAAAAGATTCAATACTGCACCACACCATGCGAAAAGATTTGGTTTAGGATCTGTAGGCGAGAAGCAGGGGAGAATTTTTTTTTTTTTTTTTTTTTTGGTAGCAAAAAATTAAGCAGTAAAGAAATCTAAGGTAACCTTCTCTCAGTGATTGTCACAATGAGTATTGGCGCCACACAAGTTCTGAGATTCTCCTAGAACGGGAAGAAGGGTTGACAGTGCTCTATAAATGGGAAGTTTGCAGAGAAGAGAATTGGGCTGGGAATTATGAACACAAACCAGCTTTTTGGTAGGCAGCCAAAAGCCTTCTTGTTGGAAATGCCCATGACTTTTGCAAACCGTTTGGCTCACCTCCTGACGTAATTGCATCTGAAAGAGAAGTATTTAAATGGGCTGGAGGGTAATGGAAGGATTTCAATTACTAAGGAGCACACTGGCTTACTTTAAGTGGCATAAATAGGCCTTAAGGCTAACTCAAGGATCAGGCCCAGCATAGCTTTCCAATGCAACAGACATCTACCCTCTCTGAAGGTAACACTATTTATGTGCTCTTAGGTAACGTAAAACGAAAGTTAGGAGTCAAGATGTGATTTGAGCAGAAATCCACCGGGAAACAAAAATCAAATGTGGAGTAAGGCCAAAATGATTAAGCGTGCTGAAATAATGGTCAAGGGGCTATAGGTACGTTTGAAATGATATCAATGATTTTAAAAATTCATGTAAATATACATTTGAGAAATACTTGGAGGCACTAATAAAAGTGGTTCCAAAGTTTTAAAGCAAAACATATCTTGCATATCCCACCAATAAAAAAAAAAAAAAATGTAATTTTGCATTTAAACACTTACGCAAAATAGAATAGAGCTTAGCACTAAATGTAGAGATATATGTTTTACTGTCTAGCGCTCACATCATTGGCTGTATGTGAGCAAAGCCTATTTATCTGAGTGCTGAGGGATTTAGCTAGATCTGTTTCCAGGCACAGGGATAACTGGAGCTGGGTAGGCTAAGCTGTGTGCTTCTCTTTCACATGGCTGTTCACTTCTCCTTTGACTTCTTGCCTCTTTCTTCTCACACTGACACTCACCTATCAAACCAGTTGAAAACCAGTTACCATGCAGTCATTTCCAACTCATGGCAACCCCACGTGTGTCAGAGAAGAACTGTGCTCCGTAGGGTTTTCAGTGGCTATTTTTCGGAAGCAGATTGCCAGGCCTTTCTTTCAAGGCACCCCTGAGTGTACTCAAACCTCTGACATTTTGGGTAGCAGTGGGGCATGTTAACTGTTTGCACCACCCAGGGACTCCACTCTATCTCATCCTCTAAATTCATCTGCCTATCCCGCAGCCCCCCGTCTAGAGCCCTCCTTCTGTCCCCAGGCTTCCTTCCTCAATGAAAGCATCACATTCCTCTTGCCCACCTGGCAACTCCTCCCAACTGGAACGGTTATCGTCCAAGCTTTTCCTTATTTCCTCTTTCCATTTGCCTTACATTCTACCTACTGGGTCCTTTGTTACTTGGTCAAGTCAGTCAGGTAACACATATGCATTTTGTATCAAATTTTCTGGGAAAAAGCAGGGAGATAAGACCATACTAAAACAGCCTACACCTAAAAATAGCAATACTTAAAAGAACATGGAAATAGTACAAAAATAGGCATATATGTTAATGGCATAGTAACAGAGGACAGAAAGGGAAAGTAATAAATTCTGAAATCTCATATAGCTGGCATTTACTGATCACTTTCTGTGTACCAGACACTAAATTTACTCATTTCATCCTCACAGTGACCAGATGAGGGACGTCATTAGAGATGTCAACCAAAACCCATTGCTGTGGAATCCATTCTGACTCACGGTGACTCTATAGGACAGAGTAGAACTTCCTCATAGGGTTTCCAAGGCTGTAATCTTTACGGAAGCAGACTGCCACATCTTTCTCCTGCAGAACTGCTGCTGGGTTTGAACCGACGAACTTTTGGTTAGCAGCTGAGTGCTTTAACCACTGCGTCATGAGGGCTCCTTTTCATTAGAGATAAGGTGGCTGAAAATTTAAGTAACTTTCTCAAGAGCATGCAGCTACTAAGATCTGGAGCTGATATAAACTCTAGACTGTTGGAATCCAGAACCACATCTTAAACTTTACACTCTAGTGACTCTGAAAAATAAAGTTTAATAAAGCAGTTGGGAAAGTAATCATTAACTAATAAGTATTTTGGGTATAATTAGAAGTCTGGTATTTTGTACCATAAACTAAAAAGAACCAGGGAAAGTGTTACATATTTTTTAAACCATGGAAAAACACTAGAAACTACAACATAAAATTTATCTCAACTCTACAGCAATGATAATTTTCTAATTATTGAACTATAGAAAATATTACAGAGACACAGTTGTCTGTAATTTATTATGTATTACTGTATTGAATTTTAAATTTCATTACAATTAAAAACAATAAAATAAAACTTTAAAAAAGAGCAACAGAACAAGAAAATATTTGTGATAAATATGATGAACAGAATTCATACCTCTAATATTTAAAGAGTTTTAATATTTATAAAAATGTAAAAATCTCAAATAGCTAAATTGGCAAAAGATGAAACAATAAGGAAACAAATAATGGGTAAATAAATCGATACCGATCAGGCCACATATGGAGCGTTACAATTGTTTACATAAGCTAATTGTATTTTAAAAAAAGATATAGAAAAAATTGAAATACATCAGACCAATTAGAATGAGAACAGTTTTGAAGCAATTTCAAATGAGAAATCCTCTCTCTGTTGGGGAAAGAGGGGTTGGGCCTTGGCAAGTAACAGGAAATGATGTCAAACAAAACGTCCAAACAGCGATGTCTGGCTTTCAGACCCAAGACCTGGATCTTGGAAGGAGGCTCAGAAATTAGGATGTTGCTTATGGCAGTGGTTATCAAACTTTAGCATGAATCAAAATCACACTAGTGGTTGTGAATACACAGATTGCTGGGCCCCATTTCTAGTTTCTGATTCAGTGGGTTTGGATAGGCTTGCCTGCATTTCTAAGAGGTTCCCAGGTGATGCAGATGCTACTGGCCTGGAGCACAGGCTTTGCGAACCCCTGGCTTATACAATCATCTGCAGAGATAACAGCTGAAGCTAGGGAGTATGAAGAAATCATCAATGGAGAAAAGGAGGTGGTGGAGGGAGAGAATGAGAGAGAGAAAGGAAGAGACAGGAAAGAAAAGGACAAGCAGGTGAAACCGGAAGTCTTTAAAGAGGCTGTAATGACAAGGAAATTTTCCTTCAGACTAGAGAATATCTAGCCAGGGCAGCTGAGAGGTGCTAGAGGGAATCACAGGATAGGGCAGACTGATATCACTTATCACTTTAAATTCATGATTACCAGTTGCTCACCCTGCCCCTGCACTTTCTTTCCCTTAAGTGCCAATCATTTTGAATGACTATTAGTATATACACCCCCTGCCTTCATCTAGCTAGCTCACATTCCCTGACTCTTCAAAGGGTGTTGCCTGCCGCTACCTGTTCATTAAAATTATTCTCTTAAAGGTCACTGAATCTGTAGATCTGTTCTCAGTCCTATGTCTTCGGGACATCAGCAGTGTTTGATAGTTCTGAACACTTACATCTCACTTGGTTTTCAAGGCTCACACTAACCTGGTTCTGTTTCCTAATATTGAGTCTCTGAACTGCTTCTCTTTTTAATTTTTCTCCTTGCTGTAACAGGCAAAGATGATTCTACTGTATTGAGTGGGGTGATTGATCTATCTTGATTATCAAGAAGAAATAAGGTCATTCTATATAATAGGCAGGAGTCCCTTGGTGGTACAGATAGGGTGCTTGGCTGCTAACCAAAAGGTTGGAGGTTCAAGTTTACCCAGAGATGCCTTGGAAGAAAGGCCTAGTGATCTACTTGTGAAAAATCAGCCATTGAAAACCCAATGGAGCACAGTTCAACTCTGACACACATAGAGTTGCTGTGAGTCGGAATCAACTCAACATGTAACTGGTGCTGGTAAAATACAATAGGTACAAAAGGAAGTATGTTTGGAACCCAGGGGATTCTCAGTGGTACTTCTTACCACTTCATCATTCAGTGGTAAGAGTTAATGGAAGATGACAGCAACTCAATACAGGGAGGACAACTAACAACTTAGACCCTTCAGGAAAGAAGGTGTGGGTCATTCCAAGTAAAGAATCAAGAGGAGTGGAGGTGCTGGCTAAGGGCAAAGGAACTTGAAAGAGGAAAGCTATATGGCTTCAGGACCAGCTGAAAAGACAGGAACTGTAACTGCCGTACATGTTCTTTCCTCTGCTTTGTTTTGTGCTGCTGTTAGGTGCTGTCGAGTTGGTTCCACCCATAGTGACCCTATGAACAACAGAATGAAACATTGCCCAGTCCTGCGCCATCCTGTTATGTATATATGTACATATTAGCTATTTTCTACCTCCCTCACCCCACCATGTTAGATAAGGTGTGTTGGTGGTGGAACTTCTAAGTTTAGTCTTTAAATTACAAGAAATCAAAGGGGAATGTGATTGGACTGGAAGACGAATGTCTCCTAGAGATTGAGTATGACTGCCAGTGACTTCCCATTAGGAAAAGAAACTTTAATATCTTCCCAAAGAGACAGTTCTTGACTACTTTATCTAAAGTAGATCCCTACCTATAATTGTCTATCTCAGTTACTTGTTTTTGAGCTTCCTAAGACTTAACAAAAGTTGTAATGATTTTGATTCTTTAGCTTCTTATTATTCTCTATCTGCCTATTCCACTGCAAAGGAAGCTCCAGAAATGGTGTCTGTCTGTAATTTATATACTGACATTTAACACAGTGCCTGACACATAGTAAAAACTAAAAAAAAAACAAAAAAAACAAAACCCACCAAATCTGTTGCTATTGTGTCAAATCTAACTCATAGTGACCTAACAGGACAGAGGAGAACTTCCTCAGAGGGTTTCCAAGGAGCATCTGGTAGATTAGAACTGTCAACCTTTTGATTAGCAGCTGAGCTCTTAACCACTATGCCACCAGTAGAAGGTCAATAAATACTTGTTGTTTGAATGAATAAATTGTCACTAGTAGGAATGAGGAGGAGCTGGTGGTACAATGGTTTCGAGCTCTTTGGCTGGCCCAAAGGTCGGCAGTTCGAATCCACTAGCCGCTCCTTGGAAACCCTATGGGGCTGTTCTACTCTGTCCTGTAGGGTTGCTATGAGTCAGAATCAACTCAATGGCAACGGGTTTGGTTTTTGGTTTTGGTTTAGTAGGAATGGAGGGTGAGTGGGTAGTTCAGAAGAGTTAGAGATCTGCTCTGTTATCTACACATCAGCCTGTTACTCCTGAATGGAAAATCAAATGCTTTAGGTCATAACATTTTGCATATTAGAAGACAGCACACAACAACAACAAAATCAGCCAACAGTGAAGACTGCCAGTTGACTAGTCCTGATGGTGTACTAGATCTGGTTTCCAACCACTATTAAGTATAAATAAGTAGATAAGAATAACTTGAAGAAGGAAACCAAAGACTCAAAGAAGAAACCAGTCTACAGGACCAATTGCCTCACTTATCCAGAGACTAGAAGTAGTAGATGGTGCCCAGCTACCACTACCAACCATTCTGACCCAGTAGATGGTCCTGAATAGAATGGGGGAAAATTGTAGAACAAAACTCAAAACCTTAAAAAAAAAAAAAAAAAAAAAAATCCAGACTCACTGGACCAACAGAGACCTGGGGAACCATTGAGACTATAACCCTGAGCTAGCCTTTAAACTTTGAACTGAAACTGTTCCTGGAGGTCGCCTTTAAACTTAATAACAGATTGACTCAGAGTAAATAGTATTACCCATAAGTACTGTGCTCCTTTTATATAAAAACAAAACAACAACAACAAAAACCATTTATCTGAGACCGAACGATCAACATTTACCCTTGAACAATGATGAGAAGATGGTGGGGGGCAGAGAAGCAAGAATAATGGAAACTGAACAACCAGAACAGAAATAGTAAGACTGTTGACACAATGTGGAAAACATAACCATTGTCACTGGACAGTATGTGTAGAAATTGTTAAATGGGAACCTTATTTGCTGTGAAAACTTTTCGCCAAAAACTCAATAAAATATTTTTTAAAAAAGTATCACTAGACGTTTGAGAAAAGCATCTAATGTGAAAAAGACCAAAGCAAACTGGAAAACAAAACAAAAAACCCAAAACTCCAAAAATATCCTGAAGAAAATAGAGAAAATGCGAAGAACAGCATAATAATTAATAATTTTTAAACCTCTAATATCATTAGAAATATACTATATTGCATCTATAATACAAGACAAGGAAACTATAAAAAAACAAATAAAAAAAGAGTTCACAAAAAAAGTGTATCTTTTTCTGTGGTGGATTTGAACTGCTGACCATTTGGTCAGCAGCCAAACGCTTAACTACTGTTCAGCCATGGCTCCCTTCAAGAGAGGGCTAGTGATAGGTATATGCTACATCTGATAACACTTGAACAAAATTAGGAATAAGTACATGGAAAACCTCGCCAATGAAAAAATAATGAAGCAAAAATTAAAACACAAAAATAAGTATAGAATGAAAAATATTTAAATGAACAAAATAATGTAAACCCTATTAACTTACGTAAGAACAAAATGTTACTATTATTATGCTGAGAGAAATGGGTTAGAAGTGAGGATGGTGGTGTAAGAAAGCAAACCTTTATCATCTATAAAAGGAAGTCAATAGATAATATCTAACATACACAAATCAAGAAACAGTAGTTTGTTATTGTAGTAAAGTATGTATGACATACAATTTGCCATTTTAATTATTTTTAAGTGTACTATTTGGTGGCATTAATCACATTCACAGTGTTGTGCAGCTATCATCACTATTTATTTCCCAACTTTTCATCCCAAATATAAACTCTGTACTCATTAAGCAATAACTCCTTGTTCTCACCTGTCCCCAGCCTGTGGTAGCCACCATTCTGTTTTCCGTCTCTATGAGCTAGTCTATTCTACATATTTCACATAAGCGGGATCATACAGTATTTGTTCTTTTGTGTCTGGCTTATTTCACTCAGCATAATGTTTCCAAGGTTCATCTTTGTGATAGCATGTATTAGAACTTTATTTGTCTTTACGGAATATAATGGAATGCAATATTCTATTGTACGTATATACCACATTTTGTTCATCCATTCATCTGTTGATGGACATCTGGGTTGCTTCCACCTTTTGGCTATCGTGAATAATGCTGCAGTAAACATTGGTGTGCAAGTATCCATTTGAGTTTCTGCTTTTGATCCTTTTGGGTATATACCTAGAAGTGAAATTGCTGGGTCATGGGGTAGTTGTATCTTTAAGTTTTTGAGGAACCACCGAAATGTTTTCTACAGTGGGTGCACCATCTTACATTCCCCTATGGACAAGGTTCTAGCTTTTCTGCATCCTCACCAATATTCATTATTAAGAAATAGCAGTTTAAATGTATTATTTAAAAATGTGGAGATAAACAGTAGAAGAAACAAGGGAAAAAGGGTAAGGGATGGGATAAGGAACTGGTATTTTTCATTGCAGTTTTTCAATACTGTCATAATTTTAAAAAGTATGTGTATATATTACTTTGATAAAAAAATAAACATAATTTAATGCAAATATTTCTCTGTGGGGGCATGGTGGAGACTGGACTGTAGAAAGGCAGTGGTCAGATGAGAGATGCTACTGTCTTGGACCAGTGTGGTAGCAGTGGAGAGAGAGAAGTGGACAGGTTCAGTGTGTAAGAGAGCCGACATAAGAGATATTAACTGTACAGTTACTATGAGGGAAAGACAATCATCAAAGATGACACCTAGGATATTAGATGGTGCCAGCACTTGTTGAGATAAATACCAGAACCAAAAACCAAACCCATTGCCATCGAGTCGATTCCAACTCATAGCCACCCTGTAGGACAGAGTAGAACTGCCCCCATAGGGTTACCAAGGCTGTAAATCTTTACAGAAGCAGACTACTACATCCTTCTCCCGAGGAGCAGCTGGTGGGTTCAAACGGCTGAGGTTAGTAGCCAAGCTCTTAACTATTGTCCCTCCAGGCTACTTTGAGATAAATAAGCTCTCCCGAAAAACTTGGCTTGCATCAGGCAGAATTTCTGTTTTGTCCATGTTAAGTTTGACATTCTCATCCAAGAGGAGTGTCAGGTAAACAGTCAGATGGAAATGCCTCTGGAGGTTAAACCAAACCAAACCAAAGCCGTTGCCAATGAGTCGATTCTGACTCATAGTGACCCTATAGGACAGAGTAGAACTGTCCCATAGGGTTTCCAAGGAGTGGCTGGTGGATTCAAACTACTGACCTTTCGGTTAGCAGCCGTAGCTCTTAAGCACTGAATGAGGAAGAGATATGGTGGAGATACTTATTTTGGAATGATATGTATATAGGTTGTATTTAAAGCCATGTGACTGGAGGAAGTCAGCTCAGTAGTAAGTATACATGGAGAGGAGGATAGCAGTCAGCAATCAGGGCTGAGACTTGGGCACTCCGCTGTGTAGAGGTTGAGCAGAGGGAGAGAAGTCCCCAAAGGAGAGTGAGAGAATCAGTGGATGCAGGAAGAAAACCAGGAGAGTGTGGTGTCACGGAGGCCAAGAAAATAAAGCCTTTTTTTTTTTTCCAATAAAAAGAGAGTAAGCAAATGTTAAGATGAGAAGCAAGATGAAGGTAAAGGGGGTCATGTCACTGCTTTAGGAAACATGGGACTCATTGTTGAGTTGAGAATATCACTTTCTTCTGTCTGAAGAGGGTTGAGGATAGAAATGTCAGATAAGCAGTTAGGTGGATATGCATCTGCAGGTTAACCAAAACCAAAACCAAACCCATTGCCATAGAGTCGATTCCGACTCATAGCAACCCTATAGGACAGAGTAGAACTGCACCATAGGGTTTCCAAGGCTGTAACCTTTACAGATGCAGATCGCCACATCTTTCTCCCACAGAGCGGCAGGTGGATTCAAACTGCTGACCTTTCTTTAACAGGTGTGCACCTAACCATTGTGCCACCAGGGCTACTTATCTGGAGGTTAGAGGGAAGATACGCTGGAATGAGAAGGCTTGGTTGAGAAAGTGAGAGCAGTAACTATAGACAACTCCTGCAAAAAGATGTTCCTTGAAGGAGACCAGAACATGAAGTGGTGGCTAGAAGAAAAGCAAGCATCAAAGGGACAGGTTTTAAAAGTGGGGAATGGTGATGTTGGATGGCTCATTCTTGTGGCTGTTAAATGACAGGAGTAGGTGAAGAGCATTCCTAGGTGAGCCAAAATAAATGAAGGTAATGATCAAGGGGAGTTTAGCAATTAAAAACAAGGAGGAAAAGTGAGTGAATACTCTGATAGCATGAATTTCAAAGAAGTGGGGACTTTTGAAGGAAGAAGGAAAAGACAGAACTCAATAACATCAAGGAGGAGCCAGGTAACCTACCACAACTCCAGCCTCTTGTGTACTTCCGGAGATGTAAGAGAACTAATCAGCACCCCCTGGGAAGGCTGCAGAGGCAGCCGTGACCCACGGACATAGCCCCTCACTTATACTGGCTCCTGGGGAGGAGATTGTGGACACATTTATTTGTCTTCTTTATTGGCATTGCCCCAGGCATTTTGCATTTTGTGTTATTTTTCTTAAAAGAGTTTCTCAAATTGCATAAGCATCCAGACTGCACAGAACCTGGACACACCCTTCTTAAGGGGGTGGTGGGTGGGGTGAGACTGTGAGTAGTTTCAGTTAGTTTAAGAGAGTCAAGAGAGCATTTAGAGCAAAGGTTGATGAAGTGGGGGAATGTGCCAATGATATCATGATGAAATTCAGAGAGTCTACTAGAAGGATAGAGAGAATCAGCTCCCCAGAGGACTTACAGGTTATCACCTGCAGAGAAAGTGTAATACTTTTCTTCATCAGATCATCAAAGCTTCTTTTTTCATTTCCTTCATGGAAGTTCTGTTTTAATGCAAGACATGCCACCTTATGACACTTTTCCTTGAGCATAGCACTTCTCTTTGTCCATTGGTTGAACTACTTGATACAAAAAAATTAAAAATAGAGAAGTCATTGGTAGCTTTACATCTTGGGATAGGCAAATACAGCTTGAACAGGACAGAAAGAAGAGCTAATTTAAAGGGAAGAAATAATACATTGATCTGCATTAAAATTAAAACTATCATCAGGAGAGTCAAAAGGTAATTGCGATATTATACTGACAAAGGACTTGTATCAAGAATATAACTAACTCCTACTATTAGCAATATAGGTCCCTGGGTGAGTTAAACGGCTTGTGTTCGACCACTACATTAAAGGTTGGCAGTTTGAATCCACCCAGCGGCGCAGCAGAAGAAAGGTCTGACAATCTGATTCTGTAAAGATTACAGCTAAGAAATCTCTATGGAGCAGTTCTCTAACACATGGGGTTGCCATGAGTCATAATCAACTCGACAGCAATGGGTTTGGTTTGGTTTTTATCTTCAATATGATATTCGCTATGACCGTCAACATGATTTTGGGTTTCATTCCAGTCTCTCTCTCTCTGTATATATACTTTTGTTGTATTATTGTTTTTCTGCTGTTTTACAATAGTGGGATCATACCATACTTATTGGTTTGTGCCCCTTTTCCCCATTTACATGGCAACATTATAAGACAGAATAGAATTGCTCTCGTAGGGTTTCCAAGGCTGTAATCTTAATGGAAGCAGACTGCCACATCTTTCTCCTGTGGAGCGGCTGGTGGGTTCCAACCACTGACCTTTTGGTTAGTAGCCGAGCACTTTAACCACTACACCACCAGGGCTCCTTAACAGTATATTACAAATAATTGAATCGTAGAACTCTAAGGCACTAGAGAAATCGTTTAATAATTTCTTACAGGGGACGGGAGCAGCGAAGGCACTTGCTCAGGGTTTCGTAACTGGTTGATACAGGTGGAGCACTGACCCCGTCCACTGCTCCTTGTCCTGAAAAAGAACATCCTCCTGAGGCCCTTGCATTAATCCTTTGCTCTCACCCCAGGTTGTATCCAAAGAGGTGCCTGCCTCTTTTCAAAAAAATATTTATGAAAGTAGGTTTCATAGTTTCTTTGACTAGTTCACTTTTTGGGTGTCCAGATTCCTGTGGGGATGAAATTTTGATGAATTATAATATCTCTTTATCCCTAGGATAAAAAAGAAAAACTCTTCAGGAGCAAGAAGGAAGAGAAACATTCACTGCTAAGAAAGGTTCAGGTTGCAAACTTCTTTTGCTTATTTATTGAGGTTAAAAGTTAAACTGGATTAGGACAATCATATTTTTTTGACACGTTGACTTGCTTCTTAAGAAAACATATTTAACTTTTTTTTTTTTTTTTCATGAATCGTTCAGTGGAAGACCCAGGAGTTATGTACGTTCTTATGCTGAGTAGAAACACTGAAGGCCCCTTTGTGAGGGACTTAGCTAGTAGCTACGTGTATTTCTTTGGCTCGTTTTTGTTCCTCTGGGCTAAATTTTGACTTAAATGTTTGTGTGTGCAGCAGGAGTAGAGGCATTTGGGCTCATTTGTGTGATTTTCCATGGATAAAATTAGCACCAAATTTATGGGTCTGATGGCATTGTTCTTGACGTGGGGCCTGGAAGATTTTCTTGTAGTTGTCACCATTTCTTTTCTCCCACTTCCTTCCAATTACTCCTTCTCCTGGTTCCCAGGATCAGGCTCACTTTGTGCTGGCGAGTGAGAGGAAACAGAGCCAGAAAAGAAAAATCAAGAGGTGTCAACCTTCAGAGCAGCAACAATGTGGTATTAAGAATCTCCCCTCCAAACAGACTGGCCAGCCCACACAACTGTTTCAGCTATGACTTACGTGGCCCTTCATTTCATGTATTTGCAGAGGTCCACCAAGCCTCCTTATGTAGAAATTCCCCACCATTATTAACTGAGCCTCAGGTAAAATTCACTTTCCATTTATGTCTTTGTTAGAATATAAATACAGTTATTTTCTAATTCTGGATAGAGAATTAAATTTTGCACACGCCTAATAGAAAACGGCCAGAAATTACTTACCAAGACATTTTCTCCTTCTTAATGGAAATAACTTTATTGTATTTATTACGATTATAAATAATTTAGACAGTATAGAACATATAAAGAATGAAGTAAAGATGCCACGTAATCCCACCACTGGGAGAGAACTGTTGATATAATTTTGATGTATAAAGAGATCCTACTGGAAATATTCTTTTTGTAACTAGCTTTTTCAATTAAGTTAGCGTTTGGCTGCTAACCAAAAGGTCTGTAGTTTGAATCCACCAGCCTCTGCTTGGAAGCCCTATGAGGCAGTTTTACTCTGTCCTATAGGGTCACTATGAGTTGGAATTGACTTGACAGCAATGAGTTTGTTTATATAGTATTGGACTTTTTGTATCTCAATAAATATGAATTTACATTCCTGATGAATGCATAATGTTCTATATATAAATGTACCATATTTATTTAACTAATTCAGTATTGATACACATTTATGCTTCTTTCCAATTTTTACCAAAGTGTGCATCCCTGTGGCCAACATCTTTATATATAATATTTTTCCTTTTCTCTAATCAGTTCCTAAGGGTTAATCCTTAGAAGGGGAATTTCCACAGCATCACTAAGGCTTTTAATACATATAGCCAAATATCTCTCTGAAGAAGTTGGTCTGACTTACACTTTCATCAGCAAGGTATGAAAGTGACTTGCTCCCTTCATCCTCACTAGTGTATAGGCATTATTGTTGTTGTTATTAGGTGCCGTCAAGTGGCTTCCAACTCGTAGCGACCCTATGTACGACAGAACGGAAAACTGCCTGGTCCTGCACCATCCGCATGTTCGTTGTTATGCTTGAGCCCATTGTTGCAGACACTGTGTCAATCCATCTCATTGAGGGTCTTCCTCTTTTTCGTTGACCCTCTACTCTACCAAGCATGAAGTCCATCTCTAGGGACTGATCCCTCCTAATAACGTGTCCAAAGTATGTGCAACGAAGGCTCACCATCCTTGCTTCTAAAGAGCATTCTGGTTGTACTTCTTCCAAGACAAATTTGTTCATTCTTGTGGCAGTACATAGTATATTCAATATTCTTCACCAACACCATAATTCCAAGACATCAATTCTTCTTCGGTCTTCCTTATTCATTGTCCAGCTTTCGCATGCATATGAGGTGACTGAAAATACCATGGCTTGGGTCAGGTGCACCTTAGTCCTTAAAGTGCCATCTTTGCTTTTTAACACTTTAAAGAGGTATCTTGCAGCAGATTTGCCCAGCACAATGCATTGATTTCTTGACTGCTGCTTCTGTGAACGTTGACTGTGGATCCAAGTAAAATGAAATCCTTGACAACCTCAATCTTTTCTCTGTTTGTCATGATGTTGCTTATCGGTCCAGTTGTGAGGATTTTTGTTTTCTTTATGTTGAGCTGTAATCCACACTGAAGGCTGTATAGTCTCTGATCTTCATCAGTAAGTGCTTCAAGTCCTCTTCACTTTCAGTAAGCAAGGTTGTGTCATCTGCGTATCTCAGGTTGTTAAAGAGTCTTCCTCCAATCCTGATGACTCTTCCTTCTTCATATAGTCCAGCTTCTCAGATTATTTGCTGAGCATATAGATTGAATAAGTATGGTGAAACTTACAACCTTTCCTGACTTTAAAGCACTCAGTATCCCTTTGTTTTGTTCCAGCGACTGCCTCTTGATCTGTGAATCTGAATTGACTTGAAGGCAACATGTTTATATAGGCATTATCAGTCCAAAAATCTTTTGTCAGTCTATTGGTGAAAACACTCTATCCCATTGTTATATTAATTTGAATTCCTTTGATTATCAGTGAGGGTGAATGTCTTTTCTTTTTCTTGTTTGTTATTTGTATGTCTTATGATGTAAATACTCTTCATATCTTTTCCCATTTTCCCATGGGGAACAATTGTTATTTTTCAATTGCTTTGTAAAAATTCATGTGTTAAGTATAGTAACACCTTGTCCGTCGCATATTGTACATATTCTGTCTTTAGATTTTTGTTTTGGTGGTTTTGGCTCTACAGAAAATATCATTCCTGCATTGTCAAATCTATAGATCTTTTTCATAGGGATTTCTGTTTTGGGGTGTCATACTCAGAAAAGCCCCTTGAACTAATTTGTAAAAGTAAATAGGCAAATATGTACAAGTTTCTTTGTGCACTCAGTAATGGAAAACATTAACATATTTCTGAACAGATGAGGTCTCTCATCAAAATTCAGGCTGAATTTTTGTTAAGCATTGAATTTACAGAAATTTTTACTCATGGGAATTTACTTATGGCAAGTCGATGAAAGAAAAAGAAAATCTGTGACTCACAATTACTTTGTGATTATAATTTCCTAGAACTCATTAAACTTAGAATAACTTTCATTCTGGTATTTGGCATTGACAGCCATCTGTTCTATCTCTCTTTATTCCATTCCAAAATATCCATTTTGTTTTTCCTGGTGAGTAATAAGTTCAATAGAGGTAAGACTGAGTAAATAATAAATATTAAGAAGCACAAAGCTTAAAAATCTAAAGTGATAAATTGATATTACAACACCAGTCAGTAACTTTATGCTTCATAAAATGAAAATGTTTAAATGAACTTAATTTTTTTTTGTAACTTATGTTAGAAAAGCTAATAGGTTTGAATTTTCTCACAAATAGAAATTCAGAAATCTCAGTTTTTAAAAGGCAGAAGGCATGATCCTTGCTTTCCCCTTTCTTGAAATATTGTAAATTTTGTAGGTACTCTGGAAAGGAGTGGGAGAGGAGGAACGTAAAGGGTGGAAAACGGAAGAGTGGTCTAGACACTGGATACTTTCCACATCATGTCATTCTTTAATTTTATATAGGGAATACATCTCCAGAGTACCAAACCAAAACCAAATCCATTGCCGTTGAGTCAATTCCAACTCATAGTGACCCTATAGGACAGAGTACAACTGCCACATAATGTTTCCAAGGAGCCACTGGTGGATTTGAACTGCCGACATTTTGGTTAGCAGCCAAACTCTTAACCACTGCACCACCAGGGCTCCTCTCTAGAGTACAGGACCTCAGACTTTAAAATGCTCAGAATGAGCTAAATGTTGGGCTCTGATAAAAATTTTGTAAAAAAAATAGCATGATATTTAAGATTAAAAAAAAAAAAATCAGTTCCTAGTCAACCAAAATAAGTAACTTTTATCTTTCTTATCAGTTTTGCAAGCAGTTTCCAAAATATCCAAGGCTTGGCATGAGCACATTGATGCCTTATAGAACACCACCCAGGGATGTCTTGCTATATTATAGGCATTAATAAAACGTCAACTTGAAAATTTCCTGTGAAAATGTTTCACAGTTTAGGTGCCCATCTGTATAATTTATTCCAATTGTAGATAAAATATCGAATACCTCTGTGGCATTACATCTAATCCTAGTTCTCAGAAAATCCGTGTGTAAAATGTTTTATATAGGATGGCTATATTACAGTCCAAACAAGGACACGTTGGAGAGTGAAGGAGTGGTGGGGACTGTTAATAATTTGTTTTGAGGGGTGTCACGGATTGAATTGTATCCCCCCAAAATATGTGTTAACTTGGTTAGGCCATGATTCCCAGTATTGTGTGGTTGTCCTCCATTTTGTGATTTTCCTACGTGTTATAAATCATAATCTCTGCCTGTGGTTAAAGAGGATTAGGGTGGGATGTAACACCCTTGGTCAAGTCACACCCCTGATCCAATATAAAGGGAGCTTCCTGGGGTGTGGCCTGCACCACCTTTTATTTTACAAAAGATAAAAGGAAGGGAAAGCAAGTGGAGAGTTGGGGACCTCATACCACCAAGAAAGCAGTGCCAGAAGCAGAGCGCATCCTTTAGACCTGGGGTTCCTGCACAGAGAAACTCCTAGTCCGGGGAAGATTGATGACAAAGACCTTCCTCCAGAGCTGACAGAGAAAGAAAGCCTTCCCCTGGAGCTGACACCCTGAATTTGGACTTCTAGCCTACTAGACTGCGAGAAAATAAATTTCTCATTGTTAAAGCCATCCACTTGTGGTATTTCTGTTATAGCAGCACTAGGTGACTAAGACCGGCGGACTATTAACAATTAAGCCAGAATAATAGGAGTAAACTGGAAGTGTCCCAGGAAAACCAGGGCATAGGAACACCCTATTTAGAGAAAGCTTTTAAAGTATTTTGTGGGGAAATTGTCATAATTCAATGTAAACTCTTCCTGGGATTGCTTATTTGAGTAGATCCCTTTTAAATGTTCTTTTGTCTTAAAGAAGGACATAATAAATGCAATACCTAATTCTTTAATCGGGCTACCTTTTACTGAATGTATAGTCTCCATGAGGGACATCAATGGGTTTGGTTTGGTTTTGGTTAATCTCTATGAGTGGGAATCAATTCGATGGCAACTAATAACAACAACGTCCCCATTCCCAGTAAGACACAGTTTCAGGTTTTTTTTTGTTTGCTTTTATTCATAATGTTGAGGAATGGGCAGCTAAAGAAAAAAGGTGAAGATTTATAGGAAGATTGCTATACCCTAGAGAGCTTTTAAAGTCTATGTTTATGTTTGTTTAACTACATGCTTGCTGGGTTTTGATGACTGGGAGATGTTTGTAAGCCTCTAGTTAGGGATTTACTGGATTAGAATGTAGTTTGTACACAGTAAATATAAAAAGCAGTAATAGCTAATGAGCAGTATGCCAGGGCATAAGTAAGCAGAAATAGTAATAGGCATTCTACATATATTATCTTTCACCCTTATAAAAATCCTGAAAGGTACAATTAGCCCCATTTTACAGATGAGGAAATTGAGATTCACTAGGTTGCTTAAGGTTACAAAGTAAGGATGAAACAGAACCACTGTCTGATTCCAAAACCCATACTCTTCAAGATACACGTTGTCTCTCTCTTAAGAAAGACCTGAAGACTGCCTGTGTCTAGTCTCCATCCTCATCTCAAATTTTCTCTGTGGTGATTAAAGACCTATAATTAGAATATAATATTATGTATCTTTTCCAGCAAAAATAAATATGCTATTGATGTTGTCTGTGAGTAGGTGTCCTAGTACACTTGTTATGCCTGATTTGCCAAGTTATTTAACTGAACAGAGTTATACGAGCCTCCTACAACCGATGTTGTATGCCAGAGACAAAGGAATGACATTATTTACTCCTTCAGCCACAATAGCTTTGGAGGTTATAATGCAGTAAAAAGATAATCTTTTCTTAAAACAAATTGCAGCCCTGCCCATTAAATCCCCCAAGCTGGCTATCTCCCTTGGTAGCCAGCTTAAGCCACTTTTTACATAGCCTTATCTATTGTACCCTATAACCACAGCGTCTCCCTCTCCCTGATCCCTACTTAGAGAACAAGTAGTAACAGGTCCCTTGGTTGCTGTGGAAACTGTTCCTAGGAACACAAGACTGATGAGTGGTAATGATACACGGATGAATATAAACACAATACCATTGATTATCATAACCCCAGGGTGGTTCTAATCGAGGAAGGCTAAATCAGAGTCCTATAGGAGTCAAAGTCCAAGGATATTGGCAACAGTGGCCCTGAAAATTCTAGAAACTGTTACATCCATTCCCACCAACAATGACCTACAGTCCACCTAATACTACACTGTAGAGTCACTTTCAGGTGAAAGGGTATGTACCTGTGTTCTGAGACATTTGCAACCAATCTTCCTGCAGGCAAAAGAGACTGTTGATCTATTTGCCGATACTTTCTTTCCACCATCTCGCAAAAATTTAGCATGCTGGATTGAAACATTTATTAGAACAGACTCCAGCTGTATTTCTAACTTGATCCTTTTCCTCTGTCTACAAACATATCAACTTTTCTTGATCCTGAAAATAAATTAAAATAAACTTTCCTTTAACAATGCCTCCTAGTCAAATTCCTTCCCTATCTCTAGACTTTTTTTTAATCAATGTTTTTTATTTTAAAACATATTTAAAGATTTTTATTTTTTATTTTGAAACCATGCCACCCTTACAGAAAATGTACAAGTATGGTACAAAGAACTTTTTCTCCTCGAAACTACTTGAGTTTAAGTTGCCGACATGATGCATCATCAACCCCAAATATTTATTATTTGGGACAGTGACCTCAATAATGTTTCATCCTGAGGAGCCACACTGCCTTATGTGCAATTCTACCATTGGAATCCATGAGCCTGAGGATACGTATGCCTCAACTTTACTACACAATGCCAACTTATTCTCCAAAGTGCTTGTCAGACTCTGAAAATTTCTTGTGGTCTCCATATTCTTCATCAACTAATCTTTTCTTTAACCCCAACTAGACTGCTCTCTCAAGTCTCTGTCTCTGGGTGGTGCAAATGTTAACACGGTCAGCTGCTAACCGAAAGGTTGGAGTTCAAGTCCACCCAGAGGTGCTTTGGAAGAAAGGCCTGGCTATCTACTGTTCTTCTTCCCCAAAATCATCCATTGAAAACCCCATGGAACACAGTTTTACTCTGACACACATGGGGTCTCTAAGAGTCAGAGTCAACTGGACAGGAACTGGTTAGGCTGGTCTATTTCTTCCCCTCTACAGGAAGGGTTCCTTTGAAGAGCCTGTCAGACTCCTTGTTGTTCAAAACTAACATTCTTTTTTCTATCCTCATCCTCCTTGATTTCTTTGCAGAAGTTGACACTTTTTACTTTTCTGTACATTTTGAAGCTCTATCTTCCTGACTGGTTTTATTCATCTGTTTATTCAACAAGCATTTATTTATTGAATATAATCTAGGCAATGTGCTAGGCATTGTGCATCCGGTGGTGAACAAGACAGAGAAGCTCTCTGCCCTTATGGACATAACATTAAACTGAATTAATTTTCCTAAACCACATTTTGGACCACGCCATGTGTCAAAGATTTATAACATCTTCGTCTAAATCAAGAACAGACTTTATAGTCCTTCATTCAATATCTTCCTGTAATAAGGTCTTAGCCTGTTTTTCCAGCCTTGCCTTCCATTACTGCTTTGTCTTACACCAGTGGTTTCTAAACAGCGGACTAAAGATCCCTGGGGGAACCAAATTATTGTGCTAAGGGATCCACAATTCCATGAATACCTCAACATTCGACTAAATAAGTGATACTCCCTATATATCTAATCCCTGTATTGTTCAAATCCATGCACGTGCTACTGTAAATTTATTTATTGTAAATTTATTGTGTTACTGAATTCAGAGGAGCTTTTGTGTCCTCAAGTATTTTTTTTCTATAAAAGACTATTAAAAGTCCAATATTTATCATGTTGGCTGGGGGCAAACATTTTTGATGTTTAGATGTGGACCTAAGTTTCTAAAAGTCTTAATTCTAGCACACCTGGATAATTTTTCCCTTTCACTATGCAGGCTTTAAGACTTTGCTAAAGCTCAGGGTCCTGGGGCTTCAGTTTCACCTGGAGAAACCTACCCAAAGTTTAGTTTTTATTTAAGAAATCCCCTCCTCAAAGGTGCCTTTTCTTGTTGTAATCCCTCTCAATGTTATCCTTTTGCATGGTTGTCCCAGTCCCATAAGTAATAGAATTACTTAACTAAGGATCTGCAAGTAAGTCCCTAATCTTACTCATCTTTGTATCCATTGAAACATCTAGCATAGTTTTTGTTGCTGTTAGTACTTGTCGAGTCGATTCTGACTCATGGTGACCCCATATGTGCAGAGTAGAATTACTCCATAGGGTTTTCAAGGCTGTGACCTTTCAGAAGCAGATCGCCATGCCTGTCTGCCAAGACGCCTCTGAGTGGGTTCAGACAGCCAACCTTTTGGCTACTAGTTGAGCTCTTTACCATTTACGCCACATAGGAGCTCCCCTAGCATAGTACTGGCACATAATATGAGCAGAAAAACTATTGTTAAATTGATATAAAGCTACTGTCATGAATAATCAGCATCAATTAATGTATAACATCATCACAGACTTCTCTTCTAGGGTCAATAGATATAAAGTGATATATTTCAAATATTGTTTCACTTTTTTGGGGGAAAATAATTATGCTACTTTAGAGTCTTTGTTGTTAGGTGCCATTGAGTCAGTTCCAACTCATAGTGACCCTATAGGACAGAGTAGAACTGCCCCATAGGGTTTCCAAGGAACAGCTGATGGATCTGAACTACTGACCTTTTGGTTAGCAGCTGAGCTCTTAGCCACTGCACCACCAGGGCTCCTTAGAGTCTCTAGAACTCTAGAATTCACCTGTACTTTTAAACTAATTTTTGCCCTTGTAAACAGTGACCATGAAGCTGAATTAGCTATTATTAGTTTCACATGCAAAATAAATTTTCTCTTACATAGATTGATATAATATCCTACCCCAAAACAATATTGCCTAATTAATGTTCTTCCACAAAAGATTATCTCAGGATAGTTGAAGCAGGATCTCCGACCTGGTTCTGCATTGTGATAGACATCTTATTATTGTTATGCATTGCACAACTTTGATAGATTTTTAAGTTACTATTAGGGACAGGGGTCCTATTTCTTTTTCCTCTGTATTCCCGAGTCCTAGAGAAGCCACACTGCTTTACACACAATGTGCGTTCAAAGTATCTGTTACGTAAACACATGCACAAATCAGCTGCAGGAAAGGCACTGTGCTGACCTCCATGTTGGCCCCAGTTAAGTAAAATGACTTATTATCAAGGCCTGATAGATAAGACAGATCTTTGTTTCTGTTTGCATAAGAGAAAAATATTTAATTCCTTTATTCCACTTCCTTCTCCTATCTTACCAAAATTATATTTTGAGAAGTATACTTGTTTTCTCAGTTTATTCACAGAGAATTGTAACAAGTCTTGATCGAAAAAGATACGTGTCTTCCTTAGCAGGAACTCACCATTCAAGATATCTAGTAATTTTAGATAGGCTAGTTACAAAAGTATGTATCTGTAAATAGGAAAATGCAAAGCAATCCTTGGAGATCTACCAGAATTTCAGAATATAATTTTGGTCCATAAACATTAATCAAGGTAAACTATTAGTGAGAAGTTCAGCATACATTTTCTCCCTTGCCCTTGTGATTTACATGTGTGAGAGGATGGGTTATTCTTGACTGAGATTCATAGTATCACTTTCCTGCCAAGTCAGACTAGTAACTGTGACTTTAACTGGCAAATCATCCCCAGACTCGAAGCCATGCTTCTTCAGGAAGAAAAATCTCTTCCTGCCATAGAGCTAGTAGAATACTTATGACAAGCCCAAATAAGACATTTCTAAGGAAGGATGCAGAAAAGCAAGCACTGTGCTCTTTCTGCAATTGTGATCCTGAGGCATAACCACTTGATGGGGCAGATTGAGGACTAGCCCCCCTCCTAAAACAGGAGCTGGAGTCGCTGGGTGGTACAAATGGTTAATGCGCTCAGCTGCCAACCAAAAGGTTGACAGTTCGAGTCTACTCAGAGATGCCCCAGAAGAAAGACCTGATGATCTACTTACGAAAAAATCAGCCATTGAAAGCCCTACGGAGCACAGTTCTACTCTGGCACACGTAAGGTCGCCATGAGTAGACTTGACATCTACGGGTTTTCTGGCATTAAAGCAGGAGCTAGGAGCAGGATTTGGGAACCCTAAAAGAGAGGTGGGACCACTCTCAGAATGACTGTCACATTAACTTTGGAAACTAACAGATCATGACAGTAGGAATAGGAAATACTCCTTAAGGTCAGTTGATTCTAACATCAGACAAGCTATTTTTAAAAATGTTTTTTAAAACCTCCATATAGTCTTACTGGGGTGCGGTGCTCATTTCCTCCTTCCTTTATCTTGGCAGAACATCCTCATGGTAGGTTTCCCACAAGGAAAATCCAAATCCTAACATCAGACAGTTCTATTCAGAGCAAATAAAAATCATTCTACGTTTTCCTTTGCAGACCAATCATTATTGCTATTACCCATTATGCTTGTAAGAATGTAGCCAATTGCTTCATCAATTTCTAGGCACTTGAACACATATTTTTTAAAGATCTCAACTTTAGTAAAAATCCAACTAAAGGAGAGGGTAGAGCTTGCTAATAAATGAGACAACTAATTAGATAGACTTCAAAGGTCACCAGGCCTTATCAGAAGTGAGTGCATTTCAAGATAGAGTTCTCCTCCCACAGTGTCTCAAATCCAAGAGGGGATTTCGAGTGAGAGGCAGAGGAGGCGATCTGGAAGGGGTCCATGTCCTGGAATGGGGAGGGTCTGTATCAGGGTTAATCACAAGGATGAGAAGATGCCTGAAAGGAAGGTGATTTTTCAAGTTGTCAGGAGCAGGAGCCCCTGGGTGGTGAAAAGGGTTAATGTGCTTGGTTCTAACCAAAAGGATGGAGGTTCAAGTCCACCCAGAGGCACCTTGGAAGAAAGGCCTGGTGATCTACTTCTGAAAAATCAGCCACTGAAAACCCTACAGAGCACAGCTTTACTCTGACACACATGGGGTTGCCGTGAGTCAGAGTCAATTCAGTGGCAACTGGCTCTCTTACTGAGCAGTAAACCAGGAGCGAGTAGGGTCCTCAGCCACAGATGTAAGCCATGAGCTGCCTGGACTTGCCTTTGTCTGGTTTCCAGATCCTCAAACCAGTTACCTTTTTACCTATCTTTTAATTCTAATCCTAGGAGGTTGCTTATTTTTTCTTTAGTAGTTAAAAAAGCAAATGGTAAGGAAGAACCATTTTTTCTTTAGGGTTCACCCTAAAGCACACTCTGCACTGCATATTCAAGACAGCTTTAATGACACTTTTTTTTTTTTGGTGGTAAATATGTATGTCACAAAACATTTGCCATTTCAACATTCTGCCCATGTACATCCAGTGACATAATTATATTTATTATGTTGTTTAACTATCACCATTATTCATTTCCAGATATTTCCTTTACCCTTAACAGAAGCTTCTTAACCGAGCTTCTGTTACAGGTGATGGAAAATTTAATGACGTTTTTATTGTCTTGGCGTTTTCTAGCTCTGTTCACAGCAAGATGAACTAAGTAAAACATTGCCACTTGCACACCAGTAACATTCGTGCCTTCCAGCCCCTTTGACTACCAAGATGTTGCTTTCTCTTTCTTTCGAATCCTTCCTTAAAAAAATACATCCAGAATATTTATGGCGTTTATAATAATAATAATTACTGTTACTATTTATGTGTGAGAAAAGAATTTTACTCACTAAAGAGACCCAATGGTGTGTTAAAGTGTTAAGGCAATTTTCTTTAGATTTTGTCCTACATTATCAAAGCCCCGAAAACCCAAAGCATAAAGTTTGACATCATTAGTGGTTTCAAAGAGCACGTTTGAACAGATTTGTGTAAGAGTCATGGGTATTTTTTATGACAAATCATCATTTATTTAAATCCAAGTAAGTATTGTCTACTAACCTGTGTCAAAACCAAGTGTTCATACTTTACTTGATTCTTTAAGCAAATCACATTAAACTTAACGTCTGCAAGGGATTGTGCCAAAACATCTGTTTCCTTAAGCAGCATGTTCTATGTCAGAAATAAAGTAAGTAAATGGGACATGAGGCTGGTTTAAAATTTTTGCCAAGGTAAAAACCAGAAACTACCTCCTAAGTTAAGGCAAATGAAAGCAGAAATACGTGACAACTTGTCTACTGATAACCTTACATCATTAATTCAGGTTATCTCTATTTGTCTAAAGCTGTTTGATTTGATCTGGTTTTATAAAATGTGTATTACTGAATTGATACCAAATCCCATTTCATGAAGTACTTTATTTTTTAACAAATACTGGAAGAAATTCAGAGAGAAAATTTAGTTTTAAACGTAGTTTTATTTTTATTTTTGGTTTATTCATTTATAGACTATTATAGAAAAATTATACAAACCCAGAAAAGGCTGAATTTAAAGACTGGCATGTTTAGTACCTAACATAATGCTGCTTTACTTTAAAAATACTATCCTTAAGGATTTTTGTGTGTGCTTAGAGTGCATATTTCTTAACTTTTTTGAATAGAAGTCTGATTAACTCCTGTTGTTGTTAGTTGCTGTCAGTTGATGCCCACTCCATGTGTGCAGAGTAGGACTGCTCCTTAAGGTTTTCAGCGCTGTGACTTTTCAGAAGCAGATCACCAGTCCCGTCTTCCTAGGTGCTTCTGGGTGGGTTTGAACTGCTAATCTTTCCATCCTTTAATATTCAGTTCACTGTGAAGCTGTTCTAGAAATTCTGCTCTCTTCCCACTGCCTTTTTATTTTTTTAATAATATTTTATTGTGTTTTTGGTGAAAATTTACACAGCAAATTAGGTTCCCATTTAATAATTTCTATACACATTGTTCATTGGTTACATTTTTTACAATGTGTCAACATTCTCATTTCCATTCTTGTTGTTCAGTGTCCATTAATCTAGCTTTCCTGCCTCCCCTTACCTTCTCATCTTTAGTTTACGGTGAATGTTGACCGTTGCGTCTCATATAGATGATTTTTTAAAGGAACAGAGTACTCATGGGTGATACTCTTTATTTTATGAGCCAATCTGTTATTTAGCTGAAAGATGACCTCTGCGAGTGGTTTCAGTTCAAAGTTTAAAGGGTATCTCAGGGTGATGGTCTCGGGTATTCCTCTAGTCTCTACTGGCCCAGTAAGTCTAGACTTTTTTAAGAATTTGAGTTTTGTTCTACATTTTTCTCCCATTCTATCCAGGGCCATGTATTATGTCCCTGGTCAAAACGGTTAGTAGTGGTAGCTGGCACTTTCTAGTTCTTCTGGTCACAGGACAGATGAGGCCATGGTTTGTGTGGGCTATTAGTCCTATAGACCAGTTTCTTCTTTGAGTCTTTGGTTTCTTCTTTCTCTTGCTCCAGACGTGTAGAAACCAATAGTTATATTTTAAAGCTGCTCACAAGCTTTTAAGACCCCAGATGCTACTCACCATACTGTTGTTGTTTTAGGTGCTGTCAAGTCAGTTCTGACTCATAGCAACCCTATAGGACAGAGTAGAACTGCCCCACAGGGGCGGCTGGTAGATTTGAACTCACCGTAGTGGGATATAGAAAATAAATTTTATGAACTATATTATGCCAATTGTCCGGGCTATCTCATGACACTATGGTCCTAAGCCTTCAAACCTATTAAACCAAATCTGCCAGGTGTTTATGGTTATGTCTAGGAAGTATCTGTAACTGTGTTCCCTTTGCAGTGGCATCACTAGAGGGGTTTGGGTGTGCAGACCACACCCCCTGACACTGTCAGAGGGGGTGACACCAAAAAGTCCCCAGGGTCCACGGCGGCAGCAGCAGTGAGGGGGGCCAGCACTGCCAGAAGAGGGGCCGCCAACACAGTGGCATCACTAGGGTTGGTGTCAACTGTCACCCAGTGCAGTAACTCACCCCCACATCACCCACCAGTCAGGATGCGGGCAGCCGGGCTTCAGCACCCACCACTGGGCAGAGAGGAGGGTCTCCACCTTGGCCAACAGGAAAAGGGAGGAGCTGTGGGGCGCTGCAGGGGTGGGCCTGGGAGGAGCAGGGTGACACCATGCATTACCACACTGGGTGATACCAACCCTAGTGACTCTCCCGCCCCTATGTTCCTATCGCCTTTCGCCCTGCCTCTTCTGTCCCAGCAGTTGTCACACTGAAAGTGTGTTATTACTTGCAGACTCCTCTGATTCTGCTTCCAGACTGTGGCTTCCGCAGGCCCTGCTCTTCTGTGCGTGTCCCATAACACCTCACACAGTGCCTGCCACATAGTACATGCTCACTAAAATGTTTCGGGAAACGAATGAACTAATCAATGAACTAATTAATTAGTTAAAGGCCTAGAATGGAGTCATTTTTAAATCCCATGAATAACAAAAACAGAAATGTTTAGTTACCCTAAATAGAGAGAAACATTTGTCTAGACAGGAAGCCTCCTTGCTACTATGAAGGTTTCAAAAGTCCAAAAAGAAGGCAAAACAAGAACTTATAAACCATAACAGTAAATTTATCAGATCAGCAGATTGAGTGATATGAGTAAAAAAAAAAAAAAAAAAATTTTTTTTTAAAGTAACCTGCCAGAACAAGAAAAATACTTTTTCCCCTAACAATTCCAAATGTTTGACATCATGGCTCATGTTCTGAGATGCATGTCTTTGGTGATGCTTTGCTTGTTTTTGTTGGTGCAGAAAATGTGCTGCTGTAACAAAACCATAAAAGGCTGTGTGAGATGGAATCTGGAGTATCTAAATGTATTTAAAATAAATATTTCCACCCCTGAGTTAACAGTTTTCAAAACAGATGTCTTCTATCAAAGAAGATTTAACAGATGTCTTCTTAACTTGGCAGGGACAATTGTATTTTCTATATTCTTGATTCCCTAACAGAGAAGAGTTTTTTCTTGCATTTATCATGGTCTAGATTTGCCCTCTAAGAGGCAGAGGTAGTCTGGTGCCGTGGTTAAGGGCATGGGCTTCACAGTCAGACAGTTGTTATTAGTTGCCATCGAGCTGATTCCGACTTATGACGGCCGCATGCATGCCACATGAGTTTTCAAGGCTGTGACATTTTGGAAGCAGATCGCCAGACTTGTCTTCTGAGGTGCCTCTGGGGGGTTTCAAACTGCCACCTTTTCTGCTAGTAGTTGAACGCTTAACAGTTTGTACCACCCAGCAACACCCAGTCAGACACTAGTGACTTCAAATTCCAGATCACATCAAAACAACAGCTTACATTTGTGGAGAGCTTACTAGGTGCCCAGCTTTGGTATAATTTTTTTAAACAAATGATTTCATTCAATTATCACACCTTTAGAAAATTTATGACATAATTTTCAGGTGAGAAAACTGAGTTTTAAATCACTGAGTAAATTTTTCAAGGACACTCACCTGCTAAGTGGAAAGACAGGATTTGAAATCCAGGTCAACTTAATTTCAGAACCCATTTTATTAACCACTATAATCCTAAACAAAAACCAAACTCGTTGCTGTAGAGTCGATTCCGACTCTTAGCATACTCTTAAACGCCTAAATATGACCTTGGGCAAGTTCTGACACATCTCTGCATCTTGTTATGGTGTTGTGAAGATTATACGAATTAATATTTGTAAAACATTCAGGACAGTACCTGGTACTAAGTAAGCTCTCAATAAATTATAACTTCCAAATAGTTGCTATTATTTTTGCTTTTAAAGGTTAATTGTCTTTAAAGAAATAAAGAAGGAAAAACAATATTTTATATTTATTCACCTATTTACACTTCCTGCACTCTTCATTGTTCCTTGTACTTCTAAATTGCCATCTGGTATTATTTCCCTTTTGTCTGAAGAAGTCCTTTAGTCTTACTTGTGGAATAAATCTGCTGGCAACAAGTTATCTCAACTTTTATCTGGAAATGTCTATTTTGCCTTCATTTTTGAAGGATGTTTTCTCTGAATATAGAATTCTAAATTGACAGGATTTTTTTTCTTCTTGCCTCATTTTAAAGATGTCATTCCTCTTTTGTTTCTGATGACTAACCTCTTGTAACTCTGATTGTTGTTCCCCTGGATGCAATGGGTCTTTTTTCTCTGGCTACTTTTAAGACTTTAACTTTGGTTTTCAGCAGTTTTACTATGACGTATCTAGGTGTACAATTTATTATTGGGGTTTGATGACTTTTTGAGGTCTGAGTGTTGATATTTTTCATCAAATCTGCAATTTTTTTTGTCCAGTGTGACTTTAGATATTGTTTCTGTGTCACTCTTTTTCTTTTCTGGGACTCCAAGTACATGTTCGATATCATCACATAAGTCATGAAAGCTTTGTTAAATTTTTTCAATCATTTTTCTCTTTGTGCTCCAGTTTTAATAGTTCTATTGATCCGTCTTCAAATTTATTGATTCTTTAGTCTGGATTTTCCAGCCTGCTCTTGATCCCATATTATGATTTCTTAATTTTAGATATTGTGTTTTTTATTTCTAGCAGTTCCATTTGTTTATTTAAAAACTCTTTGACTACTAATTTCAGTATCTGAATGATCTGTTGGCCTGTTTTTATTGATTAATTTTTTTTTTGAATATGGGTCAGGATTTTCCTGTTTCTTTGCATGTTTAATAATTTAAATTTTTTTTTACCTTGGGCATTGTACATGATGATACATTGCAGAGATTCTGTATTCTGCAATTTCCTAAGAAGCGTTGAGGGTTTTTTTTTTTTTTTTTTTAAAGGCAGTTAAATTACTGGTGGATCACCTTGATCCTGTCAACGCTTGGATTTAGTTTGGAGTTTTGTTAAGGTGAGTCTACTTCTGTTTTGCATTTAGTTCTGGGATGTGACTCTTAACTCCTAAGGTGTGGTCCTTCTGGGGTTTTAATGGAAAGTCCAAGACATTCACCAAACCCTGCTAACTCAGTAAGACTTGAATGCCAAATTCTGTCTCCCAGCATCAGCAGATGTTGAAATCTCTGCTCAGCTCTTTCAGCCTTCTTGTGTTTGGTTTCTACTGAATATGTTGTATTCTTGCTTCCCAATGGTGAAGTTCAAAAGTTAGCTAAAATTTGAGGGTAGTTTTGTGCCGATACTGGGGATCTCCTCCACTCTCCGACTGCTTTGTTTCTAGGACTTCATCTCTCAGAGTCCAGCTGGTCTGGCAGCTCTGCACTGTGACATCTGACTTCTCAGAACAGAAAGACTACTTTCTGAAGTCTACTTCTGATTGAACTCTAGACCTTGTATGCTGCATAGATTGGGGATTGCCCTAAAGGAAAATCCAGGTAATTATGAGTCTCACTCAGTTTGGTCCCCGTATATCAAGGATCATATCCCTTCCATTTCCTGCCTGCTTCTGGTTACTCTTCAGTACTTCAAGCAGTTGTATTTTAGATTTTGTCCAGAATTTGTAATTGCTAATGGCAGAATTATTCTGGCATATGCTACTCTGCCATTACCAAAAGCCAGAAGCATACATTTTCAATAAATTATGTTATAAATATTAATCTTTTTTTTATCAGTAGGGAACTATGGCTGTTATTTTTGGCATAGTACCACATCTGGCCATAAAAAGTGCTTTACAGTTGTAAGTTGCCATCATCAGAGGGATCACTGAGCTTATCAGAGGAGACAACCACAAAAGAGAACATCTTAGTTCAAACAGAGCCCTACAGCAGTCTGAACTCAAGATAACCTGCTGTCACTTGCACAGTGTTCACTGCAGCTGTCTCGGAAGTCCTTCTTATAGCCAGATGTTGCTTCTGAAAAAGTCACTGTAGAGTTCATAAACTCAGAGCAAAGACTTTTAGTCCTGACCTGGTGTGACCAACAGACCGATGCTTCTAAAAAAAGAGAAATCAAAGAAAAATAAAAGACTTAGGAAATTTAGAAGCAATAGTCTGCATTGGAAAGAACAAAAACTCATTGGCTCCAGATCATAGTCATATGCCCCTACTTCAGAAAAATGGGGAACACTGTGTTGAATAATACTCTTATGTATCATGTGTGACACGTCACCTGCTCACAATGTCCTATCTAGGTTTTAAAGTGTAGTTGTCTTTAAATACAACCATGAAAATAAATACTGACTCACAAAATCACGAAACCACAGTCTGAAAAAAAAATCAACAAATACTTATCCAATACTTACCACAAAAGAACTTATGGAAAGTACCTAAAACGTTGGCTTTGTTCTAAAAACTATAAATGCAGTAGAAACTCTGTGAAGAATGACTGGACACAGAAACTTTTTAGGAAGTAGTACAACTTGAATGAGAGCTTGAAAAGTGGGAGTAGCAAATTATGGGAAAAAGGGATAGCATCTGGATATGGGGATAAACATAAGCAAAATCTCAGAAATAAAATTGCACATGATGGAGATAAGCTAGAAGGTCAGTTTAATCAAAGTGATGCACACATGAAAGGAGATGAGATTGTTAATACAGTTGGGTCCGATAAGGGTTGTTGTTGTTGTTAGCTGCCATCAAGTTGACTCCAACTCATGGCAATCTCACGTATAACAGGATGAAACATTGCCCAGTCTTGTGCCATCTTCATGCCTGTTGGTATGTTTGAGTCCATTGTTGTGTGGCTATTGTAAGGGAGAGTCAAAAGTTAGGGGGAGGAGTTTGATCTTGTCAATAGTGCATTTTTCAAGTCTAGAAAATAGTAAGTGGAAAACAGTATACTTCAAGAAAATACCTTTAATGCAAAAGGTATATTCATTATTATGGTAATATTACACATTCAATTTCACTTGGTATTCTTTCTAAAGTTTCTGTTAATAAAGAAGAGAAAATATAATACACTCAAGCAGCAGAGGAAAAACTTGGAGACAGACCTATACTTAATGGAAGCTCAACTACTACGGTAATAATGGGCATAAATATTATGATGAAATATAAAGGGAAAGACCTTTTGCACAGCATAGCTTCTCCTACATGCATTTATGCCTGTAAGGAGTATATTATCCACTCTGATACAGTCAGATCCTTTTAAAAACCATTTTATGCAGCACACACTGAACTTGACACGAAAGGAACATCTGTTCTGTGTGCTGAATTGCACAAATTCACCTTTCATTCATTCATTTATTCAGTCAACCATTCATTATTCAAAAAATATTCATTGAGCATCTACAATGTGCCAGGCACTATTCTAGGCACTACTGCAGTGGCAAACCAGACCATGACTTTCTTCCTCCATCGAGCTTACTTCTAGGAAGTGCCATTGGCTGTCTGCTTCCCATTCTCTCTCTGCCTTCTTGAGCCAGCAGCCTTGCTGCCCGCCTTTGATCCTTCAGACACAGACACAATCCATCATTTTTCAGTTTGAAACCTCAGTTTCTCAGTCTTCTCTTCTCTTGTCTTTTCTTCTTAGTTCAGTACAATCTTGGAGAACTTTCAGGGCAAGACCTAAGCTTTGAGAGATGCTCCTTCACATCTGGCCCTGAATGAAGAACAATCCAAGTCAGTCTCAGCCTCCAAAGCTGACCCAGGCCAAATGCCTTCTTAGATGTTGGGAAAAACAAGTTGTGAAAATTAATCCATTTCATTTTGAACAAACAAATGAAGAAGATTCTATTTGAATTCATAGTAAGCGTCTTTTATACGTAGTTTTTTTTTTTTTTTTTTTTTTTTTTACCAGTTGCCATTGAGTTGACTCCAACTCCTGGCGACCCCATGTGTGTCAGAGTAGAACTGTGCTCCACAAGGTTTTCAATGGCAGATTTTTCATAAGCAGATTGTCAGGCCTTTTTTCTGAAATGTCTCTGGGTGGACTCAAACCTCCAGCCTTCAGTTGATATCTGAGTGCTTACTGTTTGCACCATAATGCCCCACACATTTTCCCCTCAGTCTATTCACCAAGTGCCTCTTCTTTCATGTTATTTCCTCTATTAAAGCAACAACCATAGCTCTAGCATGAAATTTTATTATTCTATTGCTCTTTCATAGGAGGAACAAATAATATTAAAATGAATCCTAATGTTCTTTGTCATGAGAAGAATTAAATTATTTAGTGAGACTGAATTGTTTTTTTATCTGACACTGTATGGCACTGAGTCAAGACAGATCCCAAAGCAGTAGAAACCATCATCAGTACCTGGATCTCCTTGTATTCTGGTATATCAGTGGTCTACAGGCATGGGGTCAAGAGCAACTATGAGCTAGTAGAGTCCAGGGCTGAAAGTAGAGCAGGTTGTCTCATGGCTTATGAGTACTGCTCATTGCTGGCTTGATTTTTAGACATCAGTTTTTTCTTGGGCTGACTGTACTGATATCCACAATTCTAAACATTTCAGTACCTCTCTTGTGGCCTTCCAGGCATATCAAGAAAATGAATCGTATAGAGTTCATTGATAGGACATAACATTTAGCCCACTCAGTGGATTTTCTGTTACTAGTAGCAAAGGAGTTTGCATGACTGCATGTAACTATGCCAGTTTGGTCCAAAACTCTTAACAAGGTCCATAAAAATATTTTAAGTAATAGTGGACATGCCAACAGAAAGATTTATGAGAATGAGAAATTATATTTCACTTTCATCCTTTTTTTTTTTTTTTGAAGGATGATGTCTGCTGTAAATCAAAAACAAATTCCAGAATAAAATGTCTATGAGTAGAATGTTTAACATCTTCCGTACCCTAGCTAACACAAGAGCTTTTTTTATTACTTTTTAGGGGGTGGGCATTGCTTTTCCCTTCATATCCAGGAACTATTAAAAAAAAAAAATCAGCTGGGTTTAGAGTCTACTTAATGTGATCAAAAATGGTAAATTTTCTATTCAGTAAAGGCAGTAGAAGGGGACTGAGGAGCCCTCACTATGACAGGCCACAGGAACCCCGAACCCCCTCTTCTCTAATTTCAAGTTTCAGGCTTCCTCACACCTGCCTTACTGCCCCTGACTGGGGCCACAGGACAGGCCATCCTGAAACGAGGAACGGGGGACTCTATTTTCAGGCTTCTTAATCATTCATTCTCTTTCCAGTTGCTGTTGAGTCAATTCTGACTCATGGTGACCCCACGTGTGTCAGAGTAGAACTGTGCTCCATAGGGTTTTCTGTGAGCGATCTTTCAGAAGTAGATCTCCAGGCCTTTCCTCTGAGGCACTTCTGGGTAGACTCAAACCTCCAACTTTTTGGTTAGCAGTCAAGCTCATGAACTGTTTGTGCTACCCAGGGACTTCCAATAATTCATTAGAGCAACCTAACTCCATAGCTCTCATAAGTGTGAATCCAGTGGATTTAAGAATGAGAATTTAGATATACAAATATAGTGGATACCAGTAGGGTTATTTGCCTAAGTTCTCCTTCTCTAGGAGCCATACTTCATACCCCTGCTCTCAGTCGCAGGGGCAGATTTATGACAACCCAACAGATACCTGTTTTTTGATCCAGGAGTGGGCATCTGAAATCAGCTGAGCCTTTCTTGACAATTTTGAATGGGGCCTAAGAGATTCCATCCTCAATCTGGGAAGGTGAAAGAAGGAGATGTAAGCACTTGGGCTATGTTTTCTGCCACACAGATCAGAGAGAAGAGAAAATAGTCTGGAAAAAGAGAGAGGGAGAAAGAAAGTAACACATGCAAAAGGAGAAGCAGACAGGAAGAAAACATGGGTGGAGGTGAGGTGGACCTTTTCTGACTTATAGCGAATAATCACAATATGCTCCTTTTATTCCCTCAGGATACATAGGGTTCCATGGGTTTCCCAGCGTATATAATAAACCTTCATTTTTGACTTTAGCTATCTCAAGTTGATTTATATGATTTGAACACAAAAGTCCTAACTAATACAAGAAGAAAAGTTAATCCTAAAACATAATTTCAAAAACGTTTAAAGTTAATTAGCTGTGTCCATTTTTCCTATTTATATAATGTGCCTTCTCTTTTCATCTAACTAACTTGGGGATTTTGTGTCCTAGACTTGCTAGCTGTCTTTCTTGCCTTAACATGCCCTTCTTCTGCCTGTAATGCCTCTCCTGTCCTAACTAACCATCAAAATCTGGGTCAAAACTCATGTATACCAGGAAGCCAGCACAACATAACCCAACTCATTCTGGGTACATCTTAATTCTGTTTCTAGCACCTCTCCACAGCCCTGTGACCACACTATATTATTTTGCAGGTGTTAACATGTTGCCTTAAGAACCCTGGTGATGCAGCGTTTAAGCACTTGGTGTATCGTTCAAACCCACCAGCCGCTCTTCGGGAGAAAGATGTGGCAGTCTGTTTTCGCAAAGATTACAGCCTTGAAACCCTATAGCAGTTCTACTCTGTCCTATAGGGTCACTATGAGTTGGAATGGACTCAACAGCAATGGGTTTTTTTTTTCTTTTTTTTTTAAATCTTTTATTTTTAGATTTCTTTGTTTATATGTTTTCTCCAAAGAAATAATAAGTTATTGAACAAAAGGGATACAGTATTTTACTCTATAATATTTTATTCTGAATAGACCCAGTAGTATGATTTGCATGCCACAGGTGTCCCACAAATACGTGTTAACTGACTACCATGTCGTTCAATAACCATTAAAGTCTTCATTTCATAATACTAGGATTATACATTTGAAAACTATTTACTAAAGAAAATAAAATAGTGGTGACATCTGGAAAGGCTAAAATGTTAACCATATAAATTTACCTATGAAGCATTACTTCACTCATATACTTCCATTTCTAAAAGAGAAGCTGGGTTAGAATTCCAGTGAAAATTTGTAATGCATAATGTATCTGGATGACTGACCATAGGGGTTCCTCTTTCTGAACATAGCAAAGTGCAGCTTTCCTAACAGTCCAGTGTGTTGGGTTAGATTTCCCAGGTCTAGCTCATCAATAAATGCAGTAAATGATAAACTTTGTAGAAAGTGGACATGCTTGCAAAGAAAACACCAAAACTATTCAGATAATCACACATCATAACCTCTGAAGAAGTGTTTGAAAAAAGTGATGGGGGAAAATACTTAGATTCTACTTTACAAACCCATTTCTGTTGAGTCAATTCTGACTCACGGCAACATTTCGTGTGTAGAATAAAGCTTCTCCATAGGTTTTCAAGGCTGTGACCTTTCAGAAGCAAATCACTAGGCCTGTCTTCTGAGGAGCCTCTGGGTGGGTTAGAACTGCCAACTCTTCGGTGAGTAGATGAGTAATTAACCAATTGCGTCGCCCAGGGACTTCTTACAGTCTATAGCAAAGCTGTTACTGTTGAGTCGATTCCGACTCCTAGTGACCCTACAGGACAGAGTAGAACTGGCCTATAGGATTTCCAAGGCTGCAATCTTTATGGAAACAGACTGTCACATTTTTCTTCTGCAAAGCAGCTGGTGGGTTCGAAGTGCCACCTTTTGGTTAGAGGCCGAGTGCTTTAACCACTGCAGCACCAGCGCTCATTTTACAATCTATAGTGAGTCATTAAAAAAAATCATCCCCTCTGATAGGATCATTCTTTAATTATAGATGTGCCCTAAAACACATTTTTCAGTCATTGACCTTTAGGGAATAATGCAAACTGTAGCTACAAAAATTGATTAAGGGCAGGGTTGCACAGCTGATTAATTGCTGTTAATAAGTTGTACACTCGTACAAAGTTGAACTGGTAAAAGTTGTGTGTTAGATATATAAACAACAATGGCAAAAAGAAAGGGAAAGAAATAAAAGCTGCTTATTCTGCTTATGTACAACCAAACACCTCAGGGGATTTTGTTCCTTTGTTAGAAGGTTTAAGGTCATGGTTTCCTGGGACATCCTAGTTAGTTGGCCTAATAATGTGTTTAGTGCTTCTTTTCTACCTCCTAGTTTGTTGCATAGTGCCTGGGGTCTTAAAAGCTTGCAAGTGCCCATCCAAAGCACAATTGGTCTCTATTCACCTGGAGCAACAGAAGAAGGAAGGTCAGGAATAGGAGGAGGATATGGAATGTGTGGCTAATTGCCTCCATGAACAACTGCTTCCTTTGTCATGAGACCAGAAGAACCAGATGGTGCCTGACTACCATTACCGAACATTTTGATCAAAGATTCCATAGAAGAATCCTGATCAAAAGGGGGAAAATCCAAAACAGAATTTAAAATTCTCATGGACTCTAGATTTTCTGGAGTCTTGGAGGGTGGATGACACCCTGAACCTACTCCTCTGAGATAATCTTTAAGCCTGAAACCAAAAATACCTCTGAAGTAATCTTAAAACCAAACAATAGTTTAGCTTAACTAGTAAAAATAATGACGTGAGCATTATGCGTTTTTTAAGAGCTATCTATATGGGATTAAACTGAAAACTGCAACTCAAAAGATTAGATAGGAAACTTAAGGGACAGTGAGTTTATGTTAATAAAGGAGGAAAAACTCAGAAAAGGAGGGCGAGAATGGTTGCACAACTTAAAGAATGTCACTAAATTGCACATGTATAAACTGTTGAATTGGTGTATGTTTTGCTGTGTACATTCTCAACAACAGCAACAAAATAAATAAAAATAAATATGTAAAATTTAAAAGGAAAAAAAAAGAGTTCTCGTGACAACCAGAATGGAATTAATAAGAATGTTGATACATTGTGAAAAATGTAATTGATGTTACTGAATAATTTGTGTAGAAATTGTTAAATGGGAACCTGATTTGCTATGTAACCTCTCACTGAAAATACTATAAAATATTATTTTTAAAAAAAGTCCTTATCTTAATGTTTCAGAGGACCAGGAGGAAGCTATTGTATACGGATGAAACACATAGAAATTTCCTCTAATGAGTCTCAATTTTTATAGGGTCACACGCCCTGAAGCTACCGGGAGAGATGAGAACATTTTTGCAAATCTAAAATAAATAACTGGAGTAGGTTTGTTACTCACAGAAAAACACAGTGTGTTTACATGAATACCTCTTCTACTTGATTCCTTTGACCTGCGAACTTGAGTGAAACTCTGAAAAAGCTGCCAAGTTCCAATGCTGGGAACAGACCCAGCCAGCACGATTTTAATTCTTCCCCTCTAATTACCTGCGAACACTAGCTCAACTTGAAAGGGGTTAAACATTTACAATTCAGTTTTTACCAATCAATATTTATGATACTTTTGAGACTGCATATATATGTACTAAGAACATGAAATTATTTTGTTTTGATGAACAGATTTAACATAACGGGTGTTGTTCTTTTTCTCCCTCTTTCCCCACCTCTGCCTCCTCCAGTCTAGTCCTGCTTAGGTTTTTATCTCATGTTCCTTTTTGTTCCAACATATTTTGCTCTGTCAATTCTGCCTCTGCTTAACCCTCCAGATCACCAGTTTTTCTGGCTGTGGTTCTAAAAGGATGCATCTCTGGTCATTCCTTGTCCAGGATCGAAACCCTTGTTCAGTTAGGAACAGCGAGTAGGGAGCAGACAGGGTTAGCACTTGAGGAGAGGCAGAGAGAAGACTAGCAGAGAAGCTGTGCTGTGGGCAAGGCAGGGGTTCTCCTCTGCCAGGGAAATGGCCACACCTACTCCTTCGCTGTGGCTGTCCCGGGACCCTTCAGGACTTTCTTTTCTTTCCTGTAGTCTGCCCGAGTACTGGCTGCTTTACCCGCTGGTGTGTCAATGGCCCCTTCTTCTATTCTTACCTCAGTACATTTGGTTTTACGGCCACAAAAAGTAGACGTATTTGCCGTCTGACTTAGAGGGTACTTGACCTCTTGTGTGTGTGCGCGCGTGCGTGTGCGTGCGCTCGGGTGCGCAAATGTTAGGGCTTTGCATTTTTTAATTAACATTTTCCTCTCACATGATTTACATCAATTTACAGCAACATAATCTACATACATTAAAAAAGAACATAGACAAAAATGCATCTTTATCAACTTATTAAAGTCAAATATTAATGAAAGCTTCCATCTTTCTTGTATCAGCAAAAACCCCTGGCAGCCCTCAACCATCTCCCTGCAAGGCAGGCATACCTGAGATTCCTGTAGCCTGTCTACTGGGCTCCTGTTGGCACAGCCTGCCCTGTTGGGCACAGTCGCTGGGAGGGTGGGGTGTTGAGGGAGGGTTCCTGGACGGCACAGTCCCTGTCTGTCAGGAGAACTCACAGGGTACTTTCTTGGCGAAGCTTAATTCAGGTCTGGTACCCAGCCCTCCTCGCTCTGGGGATGGAATGTATAAGTCTAACAAGCCTTTTGCATTTCTCAGCCCTTCCAGCCTACCTCCTGTTCTCAAATTGCCTAAGCAAGCTTGGAGGCAGTACTTGATGCTGAGAAGCAAACATTTCCTCCTCTTTTTCCATTGATCTTGAGAAGTGGGTTAACTACTTTTTTTAAAACAGTGATTCTTTTACTCTTTGCAAATGAGAGATCTGTTAGCTAACTGGAAATCCATCAAAAAGCTTGCCTGGTTCGTAGTAGACCAGCTGTAAACTGGGATTTCTCCAAAGGTTCACACGGGGGGTGGAGAACTTTAGATAAAACCTTGGCACTACAGTCTACAAGCTCTTAGTTTGTACAGATGTGTCTCAAAGATACTTGCTCTGCTTTCAAGGATGAAGCCCACAAATAATCATTATTCAGATCCCCTTCCTCTTCTATCTCACTCCCCTTATCATAACCTGTCTCATGAGAAGGTTGTGAAAAATTAGACATTTCTTATGACGTACTTTTAGTGTAAGGTCACAGTAGGATACAATGATGAACATACAACATCGTACGTTAATATAAATTAAATCAGCAAAATGTCACACGTGCTTCATAAACAACACCTATATTCTTTGTTCTTTTTTAGTTTCTCCTTAGACTGACCCACACCACACCAACATTTTCTGTTGTTGTTGGAAATATTTCCCAAACATATTGGTTTTATGGTTTCCATATTTTGTGAATAACCTTTTTTTTTTTTTTTTTTTGGTGTATGTTAGGTTTCAATTTTTTTTTTAATTATTTAAAAAAATAAAATTTTGACATTATCATGCCTGTAATAATTTTTTTCCCATGTGGGTCGTTATAATAGGAAGAAATAACTTTCAGATGTAGGGAGCTCTTGGAATGTTAAGTTTGAGTCTCTTAGAAATTCAAATAACTTTTGGATGCAAACAAAATACCAAGACTTGGAAATGTTTGTGACTCGTAATAGAAATGTGCCCTTTTATCCAAGGAATTTTTCAACATTTTAAAAAATTGAGCTTGCTTCTTCTCAACTATGACAAGGTAAAGAAACTCTTAAGGGCTTTCAAGGACACTTACAGTAACTTCACGTTCCCTCAGTTGGATGGTGGACAGAATTAGCATTTATTAATAAGTGCATTTTGTGTGCCAGGCTCTATGCTAGGTGCTTGCATGCACTGTTATCACAGTGGATCCCTGCAAGATGGATATTACATGAGATGTTGAGGCTTAGAAAGATTGAGTAATTTGCCCAAGGTCACAGTGCCAGGAAATGGTACAGCCAAGTTTCAAATTTAGATCTTTCTAGTTGAAGGGAGACAGGAGGCGAGCATCCTCTCCATTCTTGGAGGTGGGGCTGGGGCCGCCACTAGGGGCTAAAAGGAGCTTATCACTATCCTGCAAAGAGCCCACCCTAGTTATAAGTAGGCAAGCTCCAGAAATCAGCGACATAGCAAAGCCTGTCTCCATTCTAAGATTCCCCTGCTGGGTTGGTGCAGTGGGGACTTGCAGACCTTTCCTTGAGGTCGTTGTGAGCTCCAGAGTCAGAGGGAAATCACAGCAGGGAAAAAATGCTTGTGTGGAAGGCCTGCTTAGATGATCTGGCATTAATATTATATAATACAGAAACACTTGCAACATCCTTTGTGATCCTCTCAGGATATTTTTATTACAATTACGGGTAACAGCCCTTGAAAGGTACGTCCGCGGTTCTCAATTTTCCCAAGCAACTATAGTATTCTTTTCTTTACTTCTGCTCTTACATTAGGGAAAAATAGTTTCAGGGTTTACATATTACCTTTGCTAATTTTGAAAGAGAAGGAAAACCTGCAGTATCAAAAGCTCAGATAGCTCACTTTAAAAGCACTTGAGAACAAGAGAAAGTTTTATGTGATTACATTAATAGCAGCGTTATGGATTGAATTTCTGTTATAGCAGCAGTAGATAACTAATACAAGCAGTGACAAATGCACGTAAAACACTTAACCACAGTCTGTGATGCAAAGAGAACCCATTTAGGCGTCGTTCATCTTTTTCACATTAGTACAATGAGTACTCTCCGTTTTATCTTCTCAGACAACGCTTGAATTAGAATGCTGCATTTTCTAGAAGCAAGCCTCTGAACTTTTCTTTTTACCACCTTTTATAAAAATGGTTAAAACTCGGCAACCCAAAATAGAAAATAAACTATTTTTTCCTCTAATTCCATCTCTTTAAAAAAAATATTTTTCGGAAACACTTTCTCTTTGAAAGAACATATTTTTTATTTCCTAATTGGGTATCTGTAGTACTTTTTTTCCAAAGGAAATAAACTATGCAGAATAAGCTACAAACTAACCCAGCTAAAATGGACTAGGAAGAAAAGCCTGGTTATCCACTTCCAAAAAACCAGCCAATGAAAACCCAGCCTGATCAGCAACAGATCATAGAGATGGCACAGGAGCAGGCAGCATTTTTCTCATTGTGCGTGGGTCATTATGAGTTAGGGACCAACTCAATGGCAGTTGCTAACAAGAACTACCACCCTCTGCTAAGGTGTTTCACACTCAGAACCACGAAGAACATTAGAGAAACGGGAGCTAGTAGAAGGTGGCAGTGATGGAGTGTGGAGAAACCAGGGAGAAAGAGACAAGGGAAGAAAAGATCTAAATTTGAAGCTCTGAACATGCTCCAACGCAAATTCCTACAGTTGTCTGCAAGTCAGGGACTTACAGAACATTGAAACTTCAAGACACTTCAGCAATAACCCCCTTGCTGTCCACCACCTGAGCTCTGCAGGTGAGAAAAACTGTATGATGTGGTGAAAGAACTAAATAGAACAAAACATTTTATTGAGTCAGATAACCTGCCTCTAACTACCAGTGGCCTTGGCAGGCTCACTCAACTCTTCCAATCTTCCATTTCCCTGCTAGAAAGAGAAAGAGTTGGACCTGGACGTTCTGTTGCTCCCTTCATTTCTGGCTTATCTGAAAATCAGTCCTGGAGAAGTTACTTGTGCAAAGTCATGTAGCTAGTTAGAGAAAAAGCCAGGCTAGATCTAGGGTCTCCTGAGAAATCATTAAGCTTTTTATAGCTTCCTTTGGATGGGGTGGTTTATGAAGATGTTTATTCCATGGACCATTGCAGGCAACCATTTTTTCTGAGCTGCCCTGTGTTTTCCCAAACCACTTTACAGTTTTGATCTTTGTTTTCAAATTTTCTTTGGAGGGTCCAGCCAACCCGTGCAGGAGATCTCAGCTCTAGCAGCCTGGTTGATTTTTACTGTGAAAACGAGACGCCTAGAAAAGAGCAGTCTGTTTTCTAATGGGAGCAGGGAGGCAGTGTCAGAAAGAGGAACACAGGCAGGTAAGTGCTTTGAGGCCAGTGGTGGAGAATCAGACCCTCTGTCTCCCTATTCCACCCCACTCTCTTCCCTCCCTGCACAGAGGGACTCAGTGGGCAGGAGGTCCACTGCTGGCTGTCTTTCCTCCCTGCCCTCCAAATACACATTTAAAGACTCCCAACGGGATTTCTTGCAAACTTGAGTTTCTGATGTGGAAGGAAATGTTTCCAGATATTTAAAAAAAAAAAAGAAGAAGAAGAAAGAAAAATCACAACAAGCTCTAACATCACACAAAGGAAAAGAAAATACTTAGGTTTGAAACTTTGACGGAATATTAAACAAGAGACAGAATTTGGGTTATGCCAGATATGAATGCCAGTACTATAGGAAAGAACCTCATAAAATATATCAAGCCCAGGCAAAAATAAAACAAGCAAAAAATAGAATATCATTTGAACTATAGCAGGCCCATAAATTCAGCTCCAAAACTACAAGCCAACACACATACCGTATTGTACAACTGAGCCTGAAAGGGGGGAAATTAGAAATAAACTGAAAAGCTTTTAAGAGTAACATACTGGAGTTAAAAAATGCACCCATGCATACACACAAAATGCGAAGTTACAGAAGTCAGAATAAGTAACTGTCCGGGAAGAAACACCAACAAAACATGTGATTTTCCTTTTTAAAAGTTCTGGATTGCCGAGTGCGTCTGCAACAGTGGATGAGTCAGTATGGGTGGGTAGGTTCAGTATGTTTGACAAATAAGCTTTGCTTCTCACCAGGACATTTGGATGCTACATAAATAGAAATTTCTTTTCATCTCAAAAAGCATAAGGAAGTGCTTTCTCAGAGTGAATATTTTCCTCAAATCACTTGGAAAAGAGAAAGAACATTTATTTCCATGTTTCTCATATCTAACAAATTCTATTGACCTTCGGTTGAACTTGAAAACATTGTTCTAGTACAGCCTCTCTAGAAATTCCAAACTTGCCTTTCTTTACCATCTGTCCATGGTCTTACAAACATCATCTCTTGCGTGACTTCCCACTTTAAAGAATGTTTTTATGTTTTGTGAGGGTGGCGCGGGGTAGGGGCCCCTCTGGTGTATTTGCCAGTGTGTGAAGTTGGGAGTGTGCAACTAGAATGTGCTGCCTGCTCTGGCAACCATCCTTGGTATATGGGGTGGTTTGTGCTGGTAGAAGAGGTGATTGTGCTGAATGTAGGTCAGCGTAAACCGAAGGTCTTTTTGGCAGCCACTTGTTAAATCAAGGTGTTCTTTTTACTTGGTTGAGCTTATAAAGCCTTCGAGTTGACTCCAACTCATGGTGACCCCATGTGTATCAGAGTAGAACTGTGCTCCATAGGGTTTTCAGTGGCTGATTTTTCAAAAGTAGGTGGCCAGGCCTTTCTTCCAAAACTCCTCTGGGTGGACTTAAACCTTCAGCCAAGTAGGTTAACTGTTTGCACCACCCAGGGACTCCATTTGAGCCTATAGCTTGTCCCTTCCTGGGACTGGAGAAAAGGCAGGATCTTTCCGGCACTTATGTGAGAACCAGGCCCCATGCAGTGTTCACTGTGCCAGGCTGCTGTATTTCTGGAACGCCGACTGCACTGCCATCCTTTTCTTCACTGTGCAGAAAGCAGCAGTACAGACAGCTCAGGGCTGCCGTGTTGCCAGCCTCCCGTTGCCCAGGCCCAGTTAGCTGCGCAGGAGGCGGGGCATGTTTTCGGAAGGTGATACTCTACTCTCCAGTTGCTGCCTACTTCTTAACTTGAAGTGTTCAGAGCTCTCTGAAATTTAACATTCAAACGTGCCATCCACATCTGGTATTATTAGGCTTGTTTATTTCAAAAGAGGGAAAAAAATGATAAATACATGTATGTGCACTAAAGAGCAATGGAATTGTCTGAAGGAAACAGATCAGGTGCTTGTGTTTTTTAATTCGTTTGTTCTTCAGCTGCTATTCTCTTTGAGTTTCTCTTATTTAGTCTCTGGCCCGCAGTTGGATCTAGAATACAGATCACTATCCTTAGATGGAAACTGAATAATTAAAGGTCATTCAATATATCGTCATTCTTTTATATAACTCCAAGGGAAAGGCACTTAGTGCTAACAATACTGTGCGGTTCAATTTTGTAAAAGTAGAATTATAATTGTAATCCTAGAACGCCGTGCTTTCTGCTTAGTGTAGGCCGTGATGCTCATTCTTAAATAGTTGCCTTTATGTTTATCTGCCAGTGTATGTAATAGGGTGAACATTCTAAGGCATTCTATTTCTTCAAAGAGCTGATGTTTGAAAATCTCAAATATTTGTAAGTATCTTAATTGCCAAATACGTGTGTGTGTATTTTTCCCCTACAACAAGTTCTACTTTCAAAAAATACAAGTTTTCTGTTTTTTCTTTTAGATCAAGTCTCAAGTCTAGAATACAACAGCATTTGATTGTTATTTACCTAGTAAATGTAGGCATTTCATGAATATGGAATATTCTATGAGTATTGTATGAATATTCTATGAGTATTGTATGAATATTCTATGAGTAGGCATTCCGTGAATTTTGTATGGCAGCTCTTCCTTGCCTGTAGAAATATTGGAAGAGGACAAGATGTACACATGCGTGTTTCTCCTAGTGGGAGATCCCTGGTAGAATAGAGTGGCTGGATTTCTCCGCTGTAGACAGGGAGCATGGGCTGAACGTGGGGGAAGCTGAAATTAAGGAGCCCTGGTGCTGCAAGTAGATTTTCTCGGGAGTAGATTGCCAGTCCCTCCTTCAGAGCAGACTCTTGGTGGACTCAAACCCATAACCTTTCAGAGGAGCCCTGGTGGCGCAGTGGTTAAGAGGTATAGTTGTTAACCAAATGGTTGGCAGTTTGAAGCCATCAGCCACTCCTTGGAAACCCCATGGGGTAGTTTTACTCTGTCCTCCAGGGTTGCTTTGAGTCAGAATCGACTGATGGCAACCATTTTTTTTTTCATTATTTTTTATAATTTATTTTATTTATTTATTTATTTATTTTAATATTTTATTGTACTTCAGGTGAAGGCTTACAGAACAAATATTTTCTCATGAAACAGTACTACACCTGTTGTTTTATGACATTGGTTAACAACCCCACAACATATTAACCCTATTCTCAACCTTTTTTTTTTTTTTTTGGTGAAAATACACACAGCCAAAGATACACCATTTCAAAAATTTCTACATACATAGTTCAGTGACATTGACTACGCTCTTCCAATTGTGCTGTTATTCTCACTTAAGATGAAGGCTTACGGAACAAAACAGTTTCTCATTTAACTGTTACTACAAATGTTGCCCTATGACAATGGTTAACAATCTCACAACACATCAACAGTATCTTTACTCAACCTTGTGTTCCCTATCACCAGCTTCCTTGTTCCCTTCTGCCTTCTGACCCTTGTCACTGGACTCCTGTACCTCGTTAGTCTCATCTGGTTTTACGGGGCTGTCCACTCCCAGGCTGAACAGTGAACCTCGGAGGTAACTTCACCACTGAGCTAAAAGGTTGTCTGGGGGCCATACTCTCGAGGTTTCTCCAGTCTCCTTTAGGCTAGTAAATCTGGTCTTTTTTTTTTTTTGTGAGTTAGAATTATGCTCTACATCCTTCTCCAGCTCTGTCCAGAACCCTCTGTTGTGATCCTGGTCAGAGCAGTAAGTGGTGGTAGCCGGGCACCATCTAGCTGTACTGGACTCAGTCCGGTGGAGGCCTTGATAGCTGTGGACAATTAGTCCTTTGGACTAATCTTTTCCTTGTATCCTGTTCTCTTTATTCTCCCTTGCTCCCGAAGGGATGAGACCAGTGGAGTATCTTCGATGGCCACTCACAGGCTTTTGAGACTCCAGACACTACTCACCAAGGTAGAATGTAGAGCATTGTCTTTATAAGCTGTGCCATGCCAATTGAGCTAGATGTTCCCCGAGACCATGGTCCCCACAGCCCTCCGCCCAGCAATTCAGTCCCTCAGGGAGTTTGGATGTGTCTATGCGGCTTACAGCAACCGTTTTTATTTAAATGGTGCCGCAATGGTTAAGCACTTGGCTGCTACCTGAAAGGTTGGTGGTTCGAATCCACCCAAGGCCCCTTGCGAGAAAGATCTGGTGATCTGCTGCCATAAAGATTATAGCCTGAGAAACCCTATGGGGCAGTTCTCTTCTGTCATATAGGGTCACTGTGAGTTAGAATCAACTCGATGGCACCCAACAACAGCAACAACAAATCTAGATACCCTCACTCTGGCATGAGCCACACACAGTTGAAATGTTTGATTTCACATTCACTGTTGCCTTGGGTCTAAAGGGTTTCTCAACGTTTTTCACACAATGCTACTCATATAAAATTAAAATATTTGTACCACAAACTGAGCTAAATTCAAGGATATTTGGAACATAGTTGAGGATCACCCATTCTGCAGGTGAGTAGCTTGAGGACTTCGGCCACCACGGGCCCCACCAGTCTGCCCAAGAACTGAGATTATCTTTATTTCGCAGTTACTGGTTAGAATTCAAATGCTGTTCAGCGGTCATGGTTAGGCAGATTGCAAAGCAGACAAATTTTGTCTTTTCTCCCTGCCACCTACCTCATTCCCTCTCCATCAATTTCATTCACTGTCCATGAATATTTAGTAAAACTAAAACATGCTGTCACTCGGCTCTTAAGTGTCTTCTGTGTAAATGATCAGAGCTCTTCGAAATATGAAACACAAATGTGGAAGTTGCATATCTGGGAATTATTTATTTTAAAAACATATCAAAGAAAAATACGGATTATTCTTACTCTTTACAACCAATTAAGGAGTCCCAGCGAGAAAGAGGAAGACCCTGCAACAACGGGCTCAAGCATAACAATGATTGTGAGCATGGTGCAGGACCCGGCAGTGTTTTGTTCTGTAGTACATAGGGTCGCTACAAGTTGGAACTGACTGGATGGCACCTAACAACAACAACAACATACCTTAGCCAGAGCCCTGGTGGCACAGTGGTTAAGAGCTCAGCTGCTAACCAGAAGGTCAGCAGTTCGAATCCACCAGACCTTCCTTGGAAACCCTATGGGGCAGTTCTACTCTATCCTATGGGGTCACTATGAGTCGGAATCGGCTCAATGGCAACGAGTTTGATTTGATTTTTTTGGTATACCTTAGCCAAGCTGACACATAAAATTAACCCTGACAGGCCTCCACCCTGCCACAGGGTTTTGGATTTTGATTAGGGGAATCTAGAAGTAAATTCGTCACTTGTCTGTCCGTTTGTTGTGCGATGGTGGCTTGTATATTGCTACAATGCTGTAAGCTATGCCACCGGTATTTAAAATACTAGCAGGATCACCCATGGACCCATGGTGGATAGGTTTCACTGGAGCTTCCAGACTAAGACAGACTAGGAAGAAATGCCTGGTGATTCTATTTCCAAAAAGTAGCTAATGAGGATGCTATGGATCACAACAGAACCTCGTCTGACTCACTTGCTTTGGACATGTCAGCAGGAGAGATCAATCACTAGAAAAGGACATCCCATTTGATGAAGTAGAGGGCCAGTAAGGGTCAGGAAGACCCTTGATGAGGTGGATTGGCACAACAGACACAACAATGGACCCGAATATGTTGGTGATTATAAGGATGACGTAGGACCTGGCAATGTTTTATTGTTGTACATACAGTCACCATGAGTCAGAGTTGACGCTACATCAGTTACCAACAACAACAAAGTATACCTACTCCTTCCACCCCTGCCTTGGGCCTGAGAAGGAGTAAATTAGGTCTCATTCTACATTAGCCTGGCCCTAAACCTGTAATATCAAGCCAGGCTTCCCTGAGGAGCCAGGGTCCCTGCAGGGGCTGACTCTACCATGCTGGAGACCCTCTGGCTCTGAAGGAAAGCCCGGTCAAGACTGGATCTTGGGAATGTCTCTTGTTCCCCCTTGCAGGATCAACCTCCATCCCAGGTCCACATCAGAATTCCATGTGGAGCTTTTAAAAAACACTGCTATCAAGGCTCTAGCCCCAGAAATTCTGATTTAAACGGTTTGGATTGGGGCCTGGGCATTAGTAATTTTTTAAATGCCTCAGGTGATCCTAATGTGTAGCCAGAGCTAAGATCCATCAAACTAGGTATTGCCAATTTAAGCGACCAGGACATGTCGGGATCAAGGTTGTAGCTAGAGGTGTCTGATGACCTAATACTAGAGAACCCTTCCTCTCTTGGGTATGAGAGCAAGAGAGAATGAATTGAGGTGATAATATCTCTTCCAAAAAGGTAGTGGTGGTGGTGGTTGTTTGCCTTCGACTCATAGCAACCCCATGTGACAAAATAGAACTGCCCCATAGGGTTTTCTAGGCTGTAATCATTACAGGAGCAGATCGGCAGCTCTTTCTCCTGCAGAGCCCCTGGGTGAGTTCGAACCACTAACCTTTTTGTTAACAGCCAAGTGCTTAACCATTACACGACCAGGGCTCCTTCCAAAAAGAATACAATTAACGAAACGGATCTCATAGCCTTTCTCCACCTGCAGCAATTCCTGGGTAGTGATAACCAGTCTTTTCTTGCCTGTCTGTGGGTTCCAACTTTCCAAGTAGCTTTTGAATAACAGCATACTACAGATTTTTTAAAAAAACATAACTCCAGAAGCCTCATTTAAGCTGATATCATTATGGACTTTTAAATCTTCTGCCTACATTTAGTTCCTGTATTTCTGAATTAAGAAGTACTTAAATGTAATGACTTACTTAGATTGCTTGTTCTCTAATGGCAGTTACATAGCCATGCTCTTAACCACTGCACACTGCACGTATTTTGATCAAGTCACAGTCAATTGCCTTAAAAAGCCCAAGTCAGGGAAAGCTATGTGAAAGCATTCAAATTATGGGAACAGAACCAAGATGTTTTGGTTTCCAGTCCTCTTTATCAATTAAACCACATAATAAAACTCAGAGGGCTACTCCTCTTCTTCAAATAGTGAGATATGCATGTTTTCCCTCTTTGTTTTCCTGACAGGAGGACCCCTGACCCACTGTAATGAACACGTTTGTTGCCAGCCTCATCTGATGAAACTCTTTCTCACCTAATGAAATCCAATTTCTATTTTCATTCTTGCTTATTCACACCCCAAAATAAGATGAGGGTCCTATTGCTAGATATCATTGGAATGGCTCCCTTCTCTCTCTTCCTAATGAACAAAGCCTCAAACTGATTAAATAACTAAGTTAAGTATCTTAGAGGAGCAAAAGCAGTATCTACTCCAACACTGTTAAATACTTAGGAGGGATCCTAAGAACTACACAAAAACTAGAATTTTATGGAAAATAACTATTTTCTGACTTAGACATCTGCCCAGGAAGGGATTCACTTAGTCACCTGACCCCAAATCAAAGTCAAAGGGTTTCACTGTCCTTATATTATCACCAGAAGGATATTAATTTCAATTGTCAGGGAGGGAATTGATAACCGTGGAGTTCTGACGTAGCCAGGATGGATTTAATTACCTACAGTTAACTCTGGCAGGAGAGCTTAAAAATAATTGTGAAAATAAGCTATTACTAAATCAGAACTTGTCTCTAATCCTGAAGACAGTAGGGCTAAAGAGAAGAAAAAAAAATTAACGTCTAACATGCAGATATGGAGTCCCTAGGTGGTGCAAATTGTTAATGTGCTCATCTGCTAACTGAAAGGTTGCGGGTTGGAGTCCACCCCGAGGCGCCTCAGAAAAAAAGACCTGGTGATCTACTTCTGAAAAACCAGCCACTGAAAACGCTGTGGAGCACAATCTTACTCTTGTACACATGGGGTCACCCTGAGTCAAAATTGATCTGATGACAACTGGTGCTGGAACATGCAGGTGGAGGCTGTCATAGGAGCCACGGTGGTATTTCCGTAGAGGAACGCACTTCAGAAACTGACCTCTCCAGTTCATTACTGGTTAATTCTACATAGTGCATTCCTTCATTCCACAAATATTTAATGAGTGCTAGGCACTTATTAGACATAGCACAATGAGTTTATTGGAGGTGTAATATCTCATTAGGCAAGCGTGGTAACTCTTTCAAGTGAGCTGGACCTGCTTGGGCTTAATGTACCTTGAATTTAAAATGACCTCAGCATCCAGGGTCCCATACTGCCTTACAAATTAGTTAAAGAAAACACCCATTGATTTCCACTTCCAAATTTCTTTTTATAGAGTCACCCAGTTGCCATCGAGTTGACTGTGACTCACGGCGACCCCATATGTGCCGAGTAGAACTGTGCTCCACAGGATTTTCAAGGCTGTGACCTTTGGAAACAGATCACCAGGACTTCCTTCTGATGACCCTCTGGGTGGGTTTGAACCACCAATCTTTTGGTTAGTAGTCGACTGCTTAACCATTTGCTCCCCCCAAGAGTTAGCTCCATAAAATTATAATTCTTTAATTTTTTCTTTCTGTAGTTACTTCAGCGATATAGTTCCTTGATTTTGTGCTCACCCTTTTCTTAATTATATCTGATAGAGGCTTATAAATATGTTGTAGTATTTATCAATATAAAAATTAGGTATATACACACAAATTATTGTTATATATCTTATAAATTATGTATAGCTTGTATATTATTATGGGAAAAAAGCAAGGTGCAGAACAGTGTATAATCTTATTTGGGTAAAAAGCATATAGTGTGTATATTTGTATATACATAGAAAATATCTGATGAAATACTAAAAAAAAAACATCATTGGTTACCTGTTAAAAATGGGAATAGGGTGAGCTGGGGGACTGGAGGACCCCTGCTGGCACAGAGGTTGAGAGCTCAGAGGCTAACCTAAAAGTCAGCAGTTCAAATCCATCAGGCTTTCCTTGGAAACCCTATGGGGGCAGTTCTACTCTATCCTATAAAGTGACTTTGAGTTGAAATCAGCAATGGGGTTTTGGTTTTTCTGGGGAACTGGAGAAGGAAAGTCGGTTTTTCTTCCCACCTTCTACACTGCTTACATTCTAAATAACTGTTTTAAATCAGTGTAAGAACTCAAGACCTATATCAGGACAGGGCTCAGCACACTGGGGCCTGTTTGGAAGCACAGTGGCCTCTATCCTGTGCGTTTAGGCTTCAGTCCTCCTGAACTTGATTATGCTTTTTGATAACTGGCAGTGTATCATCAGGGTGGATTGCCAAAACACTTAGGGGAAGTCACTTGATCAGCTTGCCCTTGGCACAATGGCCATTCTGAAAATAGACATACTCAAGTGAGATGAGTTATACTAAAAACTTATTCCAAAAGTTAACTGAGTGTATGCTGTTTAAAAATATTTTTTAAATGAAATGGGTTATACTAAAAACTTATTCCAAAAGTTCAGTTATGTTGTGTTTGTAAAACATTTTTTTTTTTTTAACATGGAATTGTTTTACGTTAAAGTGAAAAGCCCTACCTGAATTACAGTATTTAGTTTTGAGACCTGTCTGACTATTGATCTGAAGTGCCCTTCTGGACTGGCTCCCTCTTGCCCTCACCCATTAGAAATTTTCAGACACTCAGGGAACGTGCCAAAGCAGGAAAGATTCCTGGGTCTGGAAGAGTAAACATGACAAAGCAACATGCTGACAAATTTGCTCACACGCACACGCACACACAAACCTAAGAAATATCTTTTTGCACTAAAGTGACATATATAGGGTTACCTTTTTATGCAAATTCATTAAACATACACTAAGATAAATGGACAAAGTATGTAAACCAACGGCTCTCAAATGAGAAAATACAGTTCATTCATTCATTTAAAAATTAAATTAATCTAATTTTTATTGACTATTTGAGACAAGAGCTTTGCATATTGTCATGAGGTACCTAACAGAGACCAACCAATGTTGGAAATCCAGGAGGAGAGGACCTTACCTCCTACACATTAGGAGCTTCTATCAATATTCCAGGGTCCCTGGATAATGCAGATGGTTCATGTGTTTGGCTGCTAACACAAAGGTTGGAGGTTCAAGTCCACCTAGAGATGCCTCAGAAGAAAGGCCTGGTGATCTACTTCCAAAAAATCAGCCATTGAAAACGTTACGGTGCACAGTTCTACTCTGACACTCATAGGGTTGCTATGAGTCAGAGTATACTCGTTGGCAACTTTTTTTTTTTTTTTAATCAATATTCCTGGGCTTGTGCCTACAGAGATCATCCCCTTGACTCAAGACATATAGACTTCCTAGGACGACTGCTAATACCTCCCGACTGCACAGGAGTAGCGTGTGTTTAGGCTTGCTTAGTTTATAGCTTTCAGACACAGCCAGACTTACTGTCACGGTCAATGGCACTTAACTTCAAGTCATACCTGGTACCATTTCATAGCCCCTGCCTCTCACTTCCAGCATGCACTGTTTCCATCACACCTCACCATCCTGTTTATCCTCTCTTCAGCTCCAGCTGGATAGTTACTACTCAGTAATTTAGGACATGGAGATGTGGCTAAGAGCGAGATGGTAGCAATAGGGGCACAGCTAAGTGAATAAATTCACGAAATACTTGAGAGGCTATCTGGACAGAACTTGGCAATATATTGAATGGGGATCTGAGGTGAGACAAAGGGAGGAGTAATGGTTGATTTCCAGGTTTGAGGTGTGAGCACCTGGGGATTGTAGGAAATGGGGAAATTAGAGGAGGAGCAAGTATGAGAAGGACATGAATTCAGTTCTGAACAGGTTGAATTTGAGGTGTCTGTGAGATGCCAAGGAAGAGATGTCGCGAAGGCATTGGTTATCTTCATCTGGAGTTAAGAAGAGAGATCTGGGCTGGAGATACATACTTAGTTGTCATCCACATAAAGATGGGAATCAAGCCATTGATGGGTGTGGACGCGATTGCTTAAGATTTGTTTGTGGAGTGAGACGATAAGTGGGCCCAGGCTAGAGTTCCTAGTAACCTCAGTTTTTCAGGGATGGGTCAAAGAGGAAGAACTAATAAAACAGCTTGAGAGGTAGAAGGAAAATTGTGAGTGTGTCTCTGTCATCCTCATCCCTTTCCCTGGAGTAACCTCCTCTCTTCTTTGAATGATAAAATACAGCCAATCCTTTCAGACATCTCAAATCTCCTCAGTGAAGGGAAACTTTCTTGATTCATGCTCCACTTCCCAAGAGCTGTGAAAACATCACTGCTCTTGTTTCTCTGCTTCTATAGCACATCAAACAAAAACAAAAACAAAATTGTGAACGTGGCTGCTGAAAACATCTCCCACGTCCCATCTCCATCATTTTCTAAGCTAATACAGAGTAAGATTACGGCAGGGGGGTTCTAATTTATCTTTGTTTCCTAGCACTATATGAAACAGTCCGTTGGTGTTTGTTGAATTAGTTTCGTTGTTGTCCGGCACTGAAAGCTTGTTCTTCATTTTGACAAAGATTTAGGCCCAGTAAGACACATTATTCAGAAAAATATCTATAATTTGTTTTAAGAACTCTTGCTTTATAATAAAATCTGTTTCTTACAAAACATAGCAAATTAATTACTTTGCTATTATTCATGACACACCCACTACCAAAAAAGTTTTAAGAGAGCGTGCAATGAGTCACATGAATAATTACATCTTTGAAAACAGGATGAAAGCACCAGGCAATGGAAAAAGGTGATAACATTACCTGATAAGTTAGACCAAGGAAAGTTGCTGCAATTGAGATTAAGGTAAGAGTTTTGCAGTTCTTAGCAGGCAAGGTAATATGTTCTCTTTTTGAACAGCCCTGAGGTTTTTGTGGGACTTTGTGTAGGTGCAGGATAGCACATTTCTCAGACCAGGTAAAATTCTGCTGGGCTTAATTAGGTCCTCAGACTACAGGTGTCCCCCGTTTTGTGAACGTTCGTTTTGCGCAACTTCACTTTTACAAAAGACCTGCGTCAGTACCTGTTTTCAGTAACCAAAAGAAATCAGAAGAGGATTTTCGCTTTTAGGAAAACAGTCAAAAAGCCGAAATGGCGTTCAGCGCATTGGTTTTGTGGTGAGCCGTTTAAGAGGCAGCGCGCAGCTGGAGCAGCGAGAGTGGGGTCGCCAAGGTCCTTTTATCATACCATTCCTGCGTTTACTATATGTTAGTAGTATTTTAGGCTGTGATTTGGTAGGTTATCTTTTGGGTCTGGGAATGCTCAAAATTTTTCCCGTATAAATTAATGGTAATTGCTTCTTTGCTTTATGCCATTTTGGCTATAAAAGTTTTCATAGGAACGCTCTGCTTTCAGATAACGGGGAAAACTGTGTATATTTGCAAGGTTATGTATAATATTCTTTTAAGTGGCCTGTGAAATAGAACAAAAATAACAAAAAATAACTCTCTCCCTTGCAGAAAGACCTAAACAGGCTTTCTCGATCCCATGACGAAGGAGGATCGTTTTTGAAGGTAGAAACATGTCAACCTATCTCATAATTGTGCTTTTAAAATATATTGCTTGACTCAGGGGACATCTAGCTCAACTGGCATAACATATTTTATAAAGAAAATGTTCTATATCCTATTTGGTGAGTAGCATCTGGGGTCTGAAAAGCTTGTGAGTGGCCATCTAAAATACTCCACTGGTCTCACCCCGTCTGGAGCACAGGAAAATGAAGAAAATCCAAAGACACAAGGGAAAGATTAGTCCAAAAGACTAATGGACCACAACTACCACAGCCTCCACCAGGCTGAGTCCAACACAACTAGGTGGTGCTTGGCTACCACCATCGACAGCTCTGACAGGGATCATAGAAAAGGGTCCTGGATAGAGCGAGAGAAAAATGTTGAACAAAATTCTAACTCACAAAAAAAGACCAGACTTAGTGGTCTGACAGATACTTGAAAAATCCTGAGAATATGGCCCCTGGACATCCTTTTGATTCAGTACTGAAGTCACTCCTGAGGCTCGCCCTTCAGCCAAAGATTAGACAGGCCCATAAAACAAACAATAATGCACAGTAGCTCAACCATGTACACGAGACACACCAGCGCAGGGGCAAGGATAAGAAGGCAGGAGTGGGCAGGAAAGCTGGACGAGTGGAAGTGGGGAATCCAAGGTTGAGAAGGGGAGAGTTTTGACACCTCATGGGGTTGGCAACCAAGGCCACAAAATAATATGTGTATAAATTGTTTAATGAGAAACTACTTTGTTCTGTAAACCTTCATCTAAAGCACAATAAAAAAGAAAGTATATATATACATAACTTGAGAACATATGACAAACAACTACCATGAATTTAGTGAACCTTCCAATTTTTATATTTATTAAAACATAAAACTATCTAAATATATTTTTAGAGATGATACAAATATTGGTATAAGATTACTTGTGTAATCTAGACACAGTGTTTGGTAAATACATGGATTTGCAATGTTTTTGTAACAGCACCAAGAGTCTTCTGATCAGAGATTGGAGAGTCTCTTGTCCAGGTTAGTAATTTCCAAAGTTATTATTTTAATCCGTTTGTTTCTTTGGTTATAATTGGCAAGGTAACTCTTTGTTCAAAGAACTCTTGCTCTGAAGATTAAGAAATCATAGCTCTGATCAAAGTTGGAATTAGAGTCTACCTCTACAGGGGTCTGGACAAGACCTTTTCAAAAAGTCAAAACTCTGATTATTATCCTACCAAAATTACACTAAACAGAAGACCTTATTAAATATTAGCGATTTTCCTTCAAGATGATGAGTAGCTTCGCATTTAATGTTAGATTCAGCATATTTGTTTAAATAATCTATGACTTTAAAATATGCACTGCCTTATTTTTAAATCTCTAACATTGCAAATTTCTTCTCACTCTGAGAACTTTCCCAAAGTCCCAGAAGATTCTTTAGCTTATATATTAGTCAAACATATGGGCTTTGAAGGGAAAAATGACACCCTATCATTACTCTACTAAATCAGATGACATTCAAGCTCCTCCTTAAGGAAAGGCAATTTTGAGATTAATTTTTTTCCCTGAGTTTTTAGGTGCTACTTGCTTCGACTGCATCACAAAGCACATGTAATTTTATTTTGTGATAGAACTTCCCCTCTTCTTAACATTTCTAGAATTCAAGAGTTGATTTTGATCCTTAATTTCTTTATATCCCCTTCATTCCTTAATGTCAGTAGAAGGCAGGGAATTCAAGAATCTCTCTTGGTGTGTTTTAAACGTATATACATATACATCCCCAAATCATAGCTAAAATCCATAAACGAAAGAATGAGATTATTCCCCCTTCACAAGCCAGCACCTCTGAATGAGCACTCAGGGTCATTGTGGGACATCTCCTACCTCATGAACTACTTGTGCTGTGATTTGACACAGATGCTGGACCCTGAGAATTTGCTCTCAACTCAGGCTCCTTGAGGGCAGAGGCAGTTTCCTGCTGATCCTTGTGCTTATCCCAGCATTTAGCAGAGTTGGAATTGGAGTCTATCTCTACAGAGGACTGAGATTGCAGAATTTAATTCATTTAAATGCAGATCCCTATCCAGGTATAAAGGAAGATGAGTGACTTCTTGCTGTCCTTTCCACCCTCCCAGCACCACCCTCCCTACCTCCCACACACCACCCCCCCCAACTCTACCCTCCAAGCCAAACCAAACCCACTGGTGTCAACTCGATTCTGACTTATAGTGACCCTGTAGTTCCCAGCATGTTCTCCCTTTGGTTTTTAGGCTTTTGCCTTCAGGATTTTGCAAATGCTCTTCCCTTTGACTGATAAATCCTTCCCCACCTATTTGTGTGGCTAGGTCATATTTATGTTAAAGGTCTCCTCTGGGAAGACTTTATAACTTCCCAAGTCTGGATTAAGTACCCTTCATGTGTTCCTATAACATGCTATGACATAACAGTACTTACCAAACTCTACTGTAATTGAGGGAGGGTATGTATTTCATTCACCTTTATGTCCTCAGGATTTAGCACAATACCTAGGACTTAATAGGTACTCAATAAACAACTGGATGAATACACAAAAGATTGAATGAATTAGTGCAATGACCAGGAATCCTTTCTCAGGAATCCTCTCTCCCAGCACCTCTTCAACAATTATAACTTCACTGTCAGCACAATGGCTTTTTTTTTTTTTTTAAGATAAAGCCCTGTCACCGTGTTCACAAGAAAAACTGCTGAACTTGCTCGTGACGCTGGAAGTGACACAGACTCAAGTCTTGCAGCCCGTGTTCACATCATCCTGTTTGGTGTAGACAGGGATGGCACTCTGGCTCCTTGTCTTCAGCTGAAGGACACCAGCTTGGCCTTCCTCATCCAGTTCCTACTTGGTCAGCTAGTATACCATTGTATATGGGGTGTGATAATTTATTTTTATTCACTCAACAAATATTGATTAAGGATCTCTTGCCAAAATAAATAAATAAATAAAAGACTTCAACTTGGCATGTAGCTGCTCAAGAATCAGAATTCAGCTGAAGCATACCATCATCTCAGTAATCATGAGCCAACAAATGTCAGGCAGAGAATGAATGGGTAAAAGGAAAACCCTTATACACCATTCTTAGGGTGCTCTTTAAGTTATAAATATGTATTGGCAAAATCCTTTGATCAAGTCTCAATATGTGCCTTTCTTGGTAGTGAGGAATCATCCCCACTCTCTAAAAACAACAGATTACGGCACACTTAGAGCCAGCTGGGAGAAGATGCTGGCTGATTAGGGTTGAGTCTCTCTCTTTAGAGAACAGTTTACACGAAATTACACTGAATAGAGCTTCAGAATCAAACTGCTTCTTCCTTTTCCTTTTAAAGTATGTACTTTATGGATGCATAGTGATTTCACTTAAGGCATTTTTCTCTTTTTATTTCCTAGTCCCTTTCTGACAGAAATGCTTTTCTTTGCAGAGAAATAAGGCTTTTCTTTCGTTGCCTCTATTCCCTTGATGACATGAAGTATTCAATCACAACCAATTTACAGATAATGTTGTGCTACTTTTTTGTGTGTGTTTGCCAGTTTCATCACCTGTGCCAGACTGTCAAATGCATGCGCTAGATAATGTCGATACCTTAGTCAACAAGTTTCATCATGCTTATAAATGAAAATGTTCTGGAAATTCTCCTCTCTGCTGCTGCTTTTTTTTTTTTTTTTTTCAATTTGGTATCTTTTGGATGACTCCGACTTGGATTTTCTTTGCCTGGCCAGTGTCTCATTCTCTGTCTGCACTCTAGTTATAGAATTAACCCTATTGTCAGCTCTTTGTTCGATCAGCCTGTGAACATGGTGACAAATTAATTTCCTAAGTCACAAAAGGTCATCAGCTGGGGAATGCAGAAAAGATGAAAATAAAATAAATCTTCCATCAGCAGGTCAGAAAAGTGTGTGGAGGGTCTTCACTCAGTGGATCACTCCTGATTTCATCAGCTGAAGTGATGCTCTTAAGATTGTCCTGCTTTCCCCTGCAACTGACACCACCGCTAGTTACCATGGAGTCGGTTCTGACTCATGGTGACCCCATGTATGTCCGAGTAGAACTGCACTTCAACAGGCTTTCAATGGTTGATTTTTTTGGAAGTAGATCACCAGGCTTTTTTTCCGAGGCTCCTTTAGTTGGGCCTTTGGGTTAGCAGCCAAGTACATTAACTGTTTGCACCACCCAGGGACAGGAAGGAAAAATCCAAATGATATAAAATGATGCAAAAAATCTAGTAATCCAGTTAAAGTAGCTTGATAATTTTACTTAAAAATACAGTACTGCTCCGGTAGGTAGTAATTTTGGTTTTGGTTGGAGAAGGGGCAGAGAAAGGGAAACAGTTTAGCTCTAGTTCTGGTGAACTCGTCAATATTGGTGACCTAAATTACCTTGCTAAAAATAAAGCAAAAGATAAGAGGCAAGGTAGCTATGGACTACAGATTTCTAATCTCCAGATCTCTACCGATATATTTATGCAGCCAGACTCTCATTCTCTCTCCATCTTAGACAACAACAGAACTACGAGGGCTAGCTTGTTGCCTGTCTCTCAATAAGTTGACAAGCATCATAGGAAAATTGGCATGTCCCTAGATTGTGGCACCAAGGTGGCTAATGATCAGACAGTGGGAAGCAGCAATGGTTGTGACAAGAGTCAGAGGCAAAAGTCCTGGGTCCTACAATCTCCGTGCAGAAATGACTTCATGGACGTGTGATCTGTGCGGTCCCACAGTGCCCTGCACTAACAAGGACCCAATACTTGGTTTAATCCTCTGCTGCTGTCATCTAGAAATTCTTAATTATTTTTGGAAAAGGGGCCTTGCATTTTCATTTTGCATTGGGTCTGGAAAATTATGCAGCTGGTCCTGTCTCAAAGGTATATTGTTGAGCATAAAAAAGCAGCAAAGAAAAGTGCGTATAGTGTGTGTAAAAAAATAGAGACTTCTATCTATCTATCTATGCTTTCACACACACATACGCCTATGCATGTATTGAGAGGCCACTTTGTGCAGTAATTCAGAGTATAGACTCTGCAGCTTTATTGCCCTGATTTGATACTTCACTCTCTGTGCCTCAGTGTCTTCATCTGTAACATGGGGTAAAATAGTACCTATCTCCGAGGGTCACTGTTAAGGATTAAGTGACTTAATAAATGTAGAGTCGCTATGAGTCAGAAATGATGCAACAGCAAAGGGTTTGGTTTTTGGTTTTTTAAAACACTACCTGACACTTAACCATTAACCCATTGCCGTCTAGTCTACCCTGACTCGCAGCACTATCTGACACATAGTAAGGCTATATTATTATTAGCTATTATTATTAATTTAGATTATCACTGGAAGACTATATTATAAATAGTAAAAGTGGTTCCCTCTAGGGAAAGGAATTAGAGAACAAGCGTGGGAGCAGAAGTGGGTTTTGTGGAACTCAAAAATTATAAAATTTTAGGGGCCCTCTTTAAGACAAACTATACATATTAAAAATAAAAATAAGGCAAACTTTTGTTTAGAAAGAAAGCATTTTTAAAGCTGAAGAATACCACAAACATCATGAAATCAGAAAAAATAAAAGAATATCTTTATTAATTGCCTCGAAAGCCTTTAAAACACTTTCTGCCTAAGTTTTTCCTCCATAATCTTTGATTGATTCATCATATGACACTACGTTTGTAATATTGTTTCCTTCTTTAAGAATAAGGAGTCCCTGGTTGGCACAAATGGTTAAACACTCGGCCACTAACTGAAAGGTTGGCAGTTCAGAAGAAAGGCATGGTGATCTACTTCCAAAAGATAACAGCCGTTGCAAATCCTATGGAGTGCAGTTCTGCTCTGAAACACATGAGATGTCCATGTGTCAGAATGAAATTGAAGGGAACTGGATTTTTGGTTTCTGTGAGAATAAGAGATAGGTAAATTTTTCCCTCTATATATTTTTAATGAGCTTTATTGAGATATAATTTACATACTATAAAATATATTATTGTAAGTCAATATATTATTGATGATTTTTAATAAATTTATATGGTTGTGTAACCATCATCTCTAGTTTGAGAACATTTCTGTCAACCCAAAAACTTCTCTTTTGCCCATTTGCACTTCCATCCCTAGCCCTAGGCACCATTGATTAACTTTTTGTCTCTAGGTTTTCCTTTTCTAGAACATTTTAAAGACTAAGGTGCACCTGGCCCAAGCCATATGCACGTGAAAGTTGGCGATGAATAAGGAAGACCGAAGAAGAATTGATGCCTTTGAATTATGGTGTTGGTGCAGAATATTGACTACACCATGGAAGGTCAGAAGAATAAACAAATCTGTTTTGGAAAAAGTACAGCCAGAATGCCCCTTAGAAGCAAGGATGGAGAGACTTCGTCTCACGTACTTTGGACATGTTATCAGGAGGGATCAATCCCTGGACAAGGACATCATGCTTGGTAAAGTAGAGGGTCAGTGAAAAAGAGAAAGACCCTCAATGAGATGGAATGACACAGTGGTTACAACAAAGGGCTCAAGTGTAACAACGATCATGAGGATGGTGCAGCACCCAGCAGTGTTTCGTTCTGTTGTACGTAGGGTTGCTACGAGTTGGAACTGACTCAAAGGCACCTAGCAACAACAACAGAACATTTGTGTAAATAGCATTATGTAATATATAGTCTTTTCTATAAGGTTCTTTTCACTTAGTATAATATTTTTGAGATCCTTTCATGTTACTGAGTGTATCAGTAGTTCCTTCCTTTTTATTGCTGAATAACATTCTATCCCATGGATATACCACGTTTTGTTTATCTATTCATCAGTTGATGGACATTTGGGTTGTTTCCTTTTTTGTTTGGCATTTAGGAATAATGCTGCTTTGAATATTTGTATGCAAGTCTTTGTGTAGACATATAATTTTATTTCTCTTGAATCCAAAACCAAACCTGTTGCCCTCGAGTCAATTCCAACTCATTGTGACCCTATAGACTTAGAATTAGAACTGCTAAGTCAAATGGTAAGTATATAATTAACTATTTACGAAACCATTAAGACATACAATCCAATTGAAAAACTGGCAAAGGACTTGGATAGAAATTTCACTAAGGAGGATATATAAATGTCCAACAAGTACATGAAAAGATGCTCAATGTTATTAGTTATTAAGAGACCACAAATCAGAACCACAATGAGATACTACCTCACCTCCACTAGAATGATTATGATTGAAAAAAAAAAAAAGTAAAACAACAGGCGTTGATGAGGATATGGAGATATCAGAAGCCTCATCTCTTGCTGGTGGGAATGTAAAATGTTATAGACACTGTGGAAAAAATTTTGGTGGTTTCTCAAAAAGTTAAACATAGAACTATCATATGACCCAACAATCTCAATCCTATGTATATGTCTGTTCTTAGGCTGGGTTCTCTAGAGAAGCAAAACCAGTCAATTGTATAAGTATATATTTATATCAAGAAAATGGCTCATGTGGTTGTAGAGGCTGGAATGTCCTAAGTCCATTGGTCAGGACAGAGGCTTCTCCTGATTCATTTAGCCACAAGGACTAGTGAACCCAAGATCGACAGGTTAGAGAGCAGGGCTCTTGCTCACAAACTGCGAAGATCAACGGATTCCAAGATTGGCAGGTAAGACCACAGGTAAGCTGCTAGCTCAGGTCCCAAGAACCAGAGATCAGATGAACAGGAACCAGCTGCAGGATCCAGAATGAGCAAAACACACGAGCCCTTGCCAATATGATCACTTTCATCTGATACAGGCTACGTGCCCCAGGAAACTCCCTTTCAACTGATTGGCTACTCACAGCAGATCTCATCATGGACATGATCACAGCATCATACCACTGCCAAACCACTGAGAATTATACCCAGCCAAGTTGAACACAACCTTAACCGTCATAATACCCAGAAGAATTGAAAACAGAAATACAAACAGAAACCTGTACACCAATGTTCATTACAGCTCGATTCACAATAGCCCAAAAGTGGAAACAATCTAAATGTCCATTAACAGAAGAATGGATAAACACAATGTGGTATATAGAAATAAAGTCCTGATAACATGCTACAACATGGATGAACTTTGAAGACACTATGCTGAGTAAAATAAGTTAGTCATGAGGGACAAATATTGTATGATCCTACTTGTACAAAATAGGACGATGTATAGAGACCAAAGCTTATTAGCGGTTATCAGAAAGTGAGAGGGAAGGGGAAAGGGACAGGGGCACTAAGTTTCTGTTAATTTGGAAAAGGACAGTGGCAGTGGTTGCACAACATGATGAACACAATCAATGTCACTGAATTGCACATAGAAAAATGGTTGAATTGGCAAATGTTTTGTTACACGTATTTTTACCGCAATTAAAAAAAAGATCATTAATCTCTTTTCCACAGTGGTTATATCATTTTACATTCCCACCAGCAATATGAGGGTTCCAGTTTTTTCACACTCTTGCCAATGTTTGGTTTTGTTCATCTTTTAAAGTATAGCCATTCTAATGGGTGAGTAATGGTATTACATTGTGGTATTAATCTATATTTCCTTGAAAAATAATAATGTTGAGCATCTTCTATATGCTTATTACTTACTCATAGATCTTAGTTGGTAAAATGGATATTCAAATATTTTACCTATTTTTTTTAACTGGGGTGTTTGTTTGCTTATTAAGTTGTAAGATTTCCTGATATATTCTGTATACAAGTCCATCATCATACATATGATTTGCAATTTTTTTCTCCCAGTCTATGGCTTGTCTTTTCATTTTCTTAATGGTGTCTTTTGAAGAGTAAAAGTTTTTAATTTTAATGAAATCCATTTATCAGGTTTTTTTTTTTTTTTCCATAGATTATGCTTTTGCTGTCACATCTCAAGATCACAAAGATTTTCTTCTGTTTTCTTTCCTGGAAATTTTCTTTTCTTTCTAGAAATTTTATAATGTTATATCTGCTATCTGTAAGCATTTGCTGCAGACTAGCTTCTGGCTCCATATAATTCATAACTTGTTTCCCTTTCACTATGCGTGCATATCCAGTGTTGGGTACCATGGCACACCTTCCTATAATGTGAGCTCTGGCCTGGATATTTTTGTGTCATGAGACCAACCCATTGTGTCAAGTGGGTTGGGAAAATGGACAGTAGGATTATTCTTAGAAGCCAATCCTACATTGAGACTGTCAGTAATAACATAATTATACACAGAAGTGATTGCTAACCACATAAAATATATGCCACTAAATCTAAGCTAAATGAATCTCCAACTCAATTTCCCTTTAGCTTGATCCCTAAACTGTCTGTTGCCACTCCAGTGCCAACAAATGTAGAGAAAGCGTAACGAAGTAGGAGTTTAAATAGACATTGTTGTTAAAATTAAAATCATATTAAGCTAATAATAGAAATTGTTTGAAGCTTATTGAATATACAATTTGCAAATAGGGGTAACATTTTGACTACAGAGTCAAAAATGCTCCAAAGATGAAAGAACCTCCAAAGCCTATACCTCATCTTATCAACATTGCCATGAAACAAGGGCCAGAACAGAACTGATAAACAGTTTGTGATCAGGAAGGATTTCATACGGCATTGTCTTGAAGAACAATTAAAATGATTACTGATTTACCCCCAAACATAGCTGTAGTCTGACCTTTGGATTTTCTGTGGTCGAAACTGCACGTAAATGATTCTTTTAAAAGAGTACAATGCCTAAGGCAAAACAGTCACTACTAATTTATCTAGACCATTGCTCGACTCATAGATGACTTTTAGAAACCAGTTTCTTCAAGGCTGAAGATTCAAAAGGATACCTAAGGGAAATGGCCTGGGTGGGTTACCCCAACAACATGGACCCTAGAAATCTTGATTCCAGGAGAATTAAAACTGTTTCTCATCTTCTATGTCCATTGTGACTGAATTACCTAACTTTTGCAAGTATTATAAAAGCTCTGGCTTTGTGAACATATTGCTGGGGCCCGTTTAAGGGACTTGGAAGGGGTCCATGCAAGTGAGGGGCTCTGAAGCTTCAGTGTTATTAGTTTCATGGTAAATTGACTTCTGGTGGAAGAAAGATACTCCAAAAAGTACTGGGTTCCAAACCTTGCTCTCAGTATACTGCAAAGTGTATAATTGACCTACTGAATAAAACTTTTGAGTTTAATTTTCTCTCTTAAATAACATTAACAACAATAATTGTTGCTATTTATTAACTGCTTCCCTCATGCTAGGCACTTTAAGTGCATTATCTCAACTAATTCTTATAACCATACAAAGTAAACCTCATTTAAATTCCCGTTTTACAATTAAGGAAGCAAGGTTACTTTCCTAAAACATAATAGTATTTACCTCATAGCATCATTCTATGCAGTTAATGCGAAAGTAAATCTGAATGTGCTTGACACACTCTGTTATGCAAAGGCATGTCTGTGAGACCAGTTCCCATCAGAGAGGGCCCTTATAGTGTGAGAAATTCATTAGCTCACGTGCAAGTCAGGAAGCTATTAAATAGCCGATCAGACTGACCAAATCAGATCCTGGAACATGGTCAGCCTACCATCATTGCTCATCAAGATACAAGTCTAGTGGACAGGACAATGGATGATTGCATACATTACACCATAGTGTAATGGTTTTCAGACTTCACCCAACATAAGTATCATGAAGAGGGGATTGAACTTGTTGAATGTGAATATTACTGGGACTTATCTCCAGATTACGCTGATTCAATAGGTCCAGGAAGAGGCCATAAGAAATACATTTTTATTAGCATTGTGAGTGATTTTGATTAGGTGTTCTTGAGTCATAGATCAAGCACAAAAGACTTGGCTCTAAGGGGAGAAAGCTACTGGCCTCCTTGGTGTTCTTTCTGAGTTTTTGATATCCCCACCTTAGAGAGAGAATGAAAGAAAGATTTCTTTACCCCACTTGCTTGTTGATGCTTCTTGGACTTTGATCTCTTTATTAAAATTCAAATTTCTCTGGGAGGGGTGATCTTAAATTGTTATGTATTATTTGTATTTTAGTTTTGAAGTTTATTTGTATTTTACTGTGGAAGAGTTTCAGATGCTTTTTTGAGGGCATATTTTGATAGAAAGAGAGTGTGAGGACACTAGACCACTACGCTTGAAGGAGGAGATGCTTCTAGGGAAACAAAGGGAACGGAACTGGGAAAACAAATTTGCCTATTTCTTTATTTTACCTATACAGAGTAATGTCAGGCAGGATCAGAAGGAGCTTCTTACTTTATGTGACAACTCTGGGTAGACCACAGCAGTAATTCATTTAACTTGGAATCAAGCTAAAGGATTAGGAAGACCTGAAGTCTGGGACCTATTATGAAAGTCAAAGCCTAAAAAAGAGGTTGAGAGGTGCCATCAGATGCGACTATATGTTTAGATTCCTCCAGGTTAGAGACATTGATATTTTCTGTCACACTTGTTCACAGATATTATAGTGACCATGTTGCTGAGGTACTCTGTCCTTTGAGATGTAAATGAAATTTAATTGCACCATATTTCATATGAATTTAGTGAATTGGGAATCTCTGAGTTCTTCCCTCTATTTCTAGAGTAGGGGTCAGCAAAATTTATTTTGGTAAAGGGCCGGATAGTAAATATTTTCAGCTTTTCAGGCCACAGGGTCTCTGTCACAACTACCCAACTCTGCCATTGAAGTGCAAAAGAAGCAATAGGCAATACATAGATAAACGTGTGTGGCTGCATTCCAGTAGAATTTTATTTACAGAACCAAGTGGTGGACCAGATTTAGCCTGTGGGCCATAGTTTGTTGACATGTGTTCTAGAAGGCAAAGATGGCTTATGGCTTACTTCCATACCTCTGGTTCTGAGCTCCAACTTCTGTTGAATAAGCTTGGTTTATTGATTATTTTATTGTCCCATATATCTCTCCCCAGTCTATAATTTGTACTCCTAGAAATGGAATTTAGGCAGCTTGCTTAGAAGAAGATTTCCACTGAGATTCAATCAGCACCTATGTTTGACTGTGAAGCAAGTCTCTTGTTGGTAACTTGCTTGGCATGCTCCAAACTTATATAATTCTCAACTGACTCACCCATTGCTGTGTGGAAAACAGGCTGTACCACCTCATATGGGTGGAAGCAGTAATGAAGTTGATGGCTTCTCAGCAAATTCTTGGAGTGGGGGAGACAGATGGGCCTCCATATATTACTTTGTAAACCAACAGTTGTTAAATTAGTGCCACAGATTAGGATGGTCTGTTATCAAATTGTTTTCTCTAAAAGAAAAAAGTATGTATTGTTCTTTTATAGTCTGTGTGCAAGAAATACCACATTTCCCCATTTTTCTAAGTCACAATAAATACAGCTTGAGCTTTTTATTGTCCAGTATTGCTGGGAAGTCTAAGCTCAATTATTTCCAGGGCTACTCTCCCCTACCTTGGGCTATATAAGAATTCTAATATTTCTGGAGTCCAGGAAAGTAGAGGACAGCACCATTTCTCAAGTTTTACTTGCTTGTGGCTGCTATAGCCCATGTTTTAATGGTTTGCCCAAATATGGGTAGATCTCAGGCAGTTTCGATTTTTCCAGCCATGAGTAACTTGTGGACCTTCACCGAAGTTTCCAAGATCACAGGACTTGGTTCTCAGTTCTTCCAGCTGTGCAGGCTCTGCATTCTAATGGGCTCTAATCTTTATCACTTGTGGAAACTGACCCTCTTCTTCTCCTTAGCTGTAGAAGCAAGCCAGTTGCCAGGAAGCTGGTTGCTTCCCTTATCAAACTTTAAATTGCCAAGCCTCCAAAGTCCTGTCTTTTTCACATAATTTGTTTACTTTCCTTGTTGGGCCCAGAATGTCAAAACTACAAGTTGTTTGTCTCACATAGTGGTTTATTTTGTTTTACTTGACCTTGCATACATTTAACCTGGGCATGTAATCTCCAGTTTACAATCCTCACTATTCTGGGTTATTTTACTCCAGCTAGCTTCATTCATCACTACTACCTGTCTGGTCTTGGGGGGTAGTGGAATAGTTACTTTTGTTTCTTCCAGAGTTTACAATAGCAAGAAATGATACAGTTTGATTTCTCAATAGGGTATTCCACTAAGTAAGATTTTTTAACAAATGGAAAGCTGAAGAATTAGAACAAGCATCAAGTGTAAGGAGAGACAATGGAAACAGCAGACATGGAAATTTATGGATTGTCAGCACCCTGCCAACCAGCCCAGCATGGCCATCTTGGGACAAAGCAAAAAGTGTTCCTGGGTGTCTTAGTCATCAAGGGCTGCTATAATAGAGATACCACAAGTGGGTGGCTTTAACAAAGAGAAGTTTATTCTCTCACAGCCCAGTAGGCTAGAAGTCTGAATTCGGGGTACAAGATCCAGGGGAAGGCTCTCTCTTTTTGCTGGCTCTGGAGGAAGGCCCTTGTCATCAGTCTTCCCCTCTTCTGGGGGTGTCTCAACACAGCAACCTCAGGTCCAAAGTACACGCTGTGCTCCCAGTACTGCTTTCTTGGTGGTATGAGGTTCCCATGTGTCTCTGCTCCCTTCTCTCTTTTATATCTCAAAAGATATTGGCTTAAGATGCTGTCTAATCTTTCAGACCTCATCAGCATGACTGCTGCTAATCCATCTTATTACATCATAGTGATAGAGTTTACAACACATAAAGAAATCACATCAGATTACAAAATGGTACACATTCATACAATACTGGGAATCATGACCCCGCCAGGTTGACATATATTTTGGGGGGACACAATTCAATCCATGACACTGAGTGAGGAGTACAGGAAGGCAACTCCACGGAGGTCTCAACCAGAGGCAGAGATACTGTATGAACAAACCTGGAGTGAAACAGGTTAGCAGGATGCAAGCAGTGCCTGACCATCTGGAATAGACGTGCTCACTGAGTAGTGGAACTGTAGAGCGACAGCTAAAGGTCCCTCACCCTGGCAGCCCCCATGCAGCTCTCCCTTCCCCTCTCATTTAGGCAGACTAAGCCCTGATCACCTGGTGTGGCCTGACAGGAGTGCCTGCACAACCATGCCCAGTGACTGGCAAGCGAGCCCCACCAAGTGACAGGCAGGTGTGTCCCTCACACCCTCACCCAGTGACCAGCAGGCATGCTCCTCTCTGGTGATCATCCAGCATGGCTTGGCAGTCACATCCCCTGACCTGAAAGGTGCTTTCCCTTTCCCTCACGTTTAGGCAGTCTAAGCCCTGATCACCTGGTGTGGCCTGGCAGGAGTGCCTCCATGTTCTTTCCCAGTGACAAGCAGGTGCTCCCTGTATCCTCTCCCAACAACCACCTGGCTGTGGCAATACCTATCCAACACCCAGCTCATTCCCACAGGCCAACTATGCATGCAGTGAGACCCTTTGTTCTCATGCCACCTACTGAGATGTCAATTCATGCCTGCACAGTGGTCCTACCCCATCCATTTAGGTAGCACTACCTCCCTGTGGCTATGAAGATGACCTGTTCTGCTCTCCAGCAGACCCGGTAACTGCCAGCATGAATGTGAAAGGAGCATGCTCTCCCTCAAGAGTTGTGGAGGGATCCAGACCATCCAACATTTGACTCACATCAGGGAAGGGAGCTGTTCTTGTACCTCCTCTCAATCCTGAAAGGGAAGACATATGCACCTAATTACAGAGGACTTCTATGTTTGCATGATCCACCATATCCACTAGGGAGAGGGCATCATATCCAGCCAATTGACATCACCAAAGTATACACAGACCAGTATCTTAGTCATCTAGTGCTGTTATAACAAAAATACCACAAGTGGATGGCTTTAACAGAGAGAAATTTGTTCTCTCACAGTCCAGTAGGCTACAAGTCCAAATTCAGGGCATCAGCTCCAGGAGAAGGCTTTCTCTCTTTGTTGGCTCTGGAGGAATGTCCTTGTGATGCGTCAGTCTTCCCTTGGTCTGGGAGCATCTCAGCACAGAAACCTCAGGTCCAAAGGTCACGCTCTGCTCCTGGCACTGCTTTCTTGGTGGTATGAGGTTGTCACATGTCTCTGCTCACTTCTTTCTTTTATATCACAAAAGAGATTGGCTTAAGACACTATCCAGTCTTGTAGACCTCATCAGTATAACTCTTCATAGTGATAGAGTTTACAACACAGAAGGAAATCACATATAACCTCATCATGGTGATAGAGTTTACAACACATAAGGAAATCACATCAGATTACACAATCATACAATACTGGGAATCATGACCTAAACAAGTTGATGGTATTTTTTGGGGACACAATTCAATCCATGACAACTAATATCACAAAACAGCAACAATTAAAATAATACAAAAGAAGAAAGGCATTCTAAAGAGAAAGTGAAGAAGATAAGCTCCTGATATATATCAAAACAAAATAAAACAAAACAAAAATTAGGACAAACAAACAAACAAACAAAAAAATACAAGCATTAGAGAAATATATACATCAAAACCAAACAGACTGCTGTTAAGTAGAATTATGACTCATAGCAACCCTATCAGACAGAGTAGAACTGCCTCATAAGATTCCTAAGGATGTAAATCTTTATGGAAGCAGACTGCCACATCTTTCTCCTGCAGAGAGGCTGATGGGTTCAAACTGCTTATCTTTTGCTTAGCAGATGAGTGCTTAACATCTACACCAACAGTGCTCCTAGAGAAATATATAAACAAATAAAATAATACCTGAATGTCCTGTAGACAAATCATATGAAGAAACAAGATAAGATGGCTCAAGCAAATAAGCAAAATAAAAGGATAGAAAACCATTCTGAGGAAGAACTGATAATAGAACTACCTGACAAGGAATTCGAAAGACTAATATTTAGAATACTCAAAGAGATCAAGGAAAACAGAGAAAAAAACCTAGAAGATTTCAGGAACCGATACAAGAACAAAATGACAAACTCAATAGGGAACTACAAACTGTACAAAAACAGCAACTAAAAATCCAGAAACTTAACAATAAAATATCAGAAATAAACTACTCAACGGAAGGACACGGAAGTAGAATGGAATCAATTAAAGAAATAATCAGTGAAATAGAGGACAAATTCCTTGATACTAATTTGTTTGAGGAACAATTAGGAAGAAGACTGCAGAAAAATGTAGAAAGTCTAGGGTTATGTGAAACACCATCAAGGAGTCCCAGAAGGGGAAGAGATTTTTAAAAAAAAGAGTACAGGAGAATTTTTGAACATATAATGGCAGAAAACTTCCCAAAGATAATGGAAGATGAGAACATTTCCATCCAAGAAGCTCAACGAACTACATACAGGATAGACACCAAAAGAAAATCATCAAGACATATCATAATCAAACTTTTCAGAACCAAAGACAAAGAGTTTTCAGAGCAGCTTGTGAAAAGTGAAATATCACTTTCAACGGGGCATCAATTTGACTAAGTGCTAATTTCTCATCAGAAACCACGCAGGCAAGAAGGAAATTAAATGACATATACAAAGCCCTGAAAGAAAAGACTTGTCAACCAAGAATTATATATCCAGCAAAATTGTCTTTCAAAAATGAGGGTGAAGTTCTGATATTCCTAGATAAGCAGAAACTGAGGGTATTTGTAACCATCAGAAAAGCCCTACAAGAAATATTAAAGGGAGTCCTTCAGATAGAAAACCAATGACATCAGACAACCACCTGAGATAAAGACACATGGTAGCATCACCCAGATACCAAGCCAGGTAAAGGCTTCACGGAAGTAAAATAAAGCTACAGATTGATCATAGGGAACCAGAGATATTAAATAGTAAAATACAACATCTTCAAAACAAAAAGAGGAATGAATGATGTAGTTATAGAACTTCCATATGGAGAGGAAGTTAAGGCGATTTTAAGATATAACAGACTGTTTTAGATATAAGAGGATAAATGTAAACTTCAAGGTAACCACAAAGAAAAATAATAAATCTACTCACCAAAATAAAGCAGATGAAAATTAAAAAAGACTCAGTAAATACAGAAACAACAACGACAAATGAAAGGAAAAGAAAATCATATACAAAAAGAATTAAGCACAGAAAGTAAGGAAGAAGACAAATAATCCCATTAAAAAATGTGCAGAGTATATGAACAGACACTTCACCAAAGAAGACATTCAGGCAGCTAACAGACACACGAGGAAATGCTTTCTATCATTAGCCATTAGACAGATGCAAATCAAAACTGCAATAAGATACCATCTAACCTCTGGAAAAACACTAATAAAAAAAACAGAAAACAACAAATGCTGGTGAGGCTGTGGGGAGATAGAAACACTTATTCACTGCTGGTGATTCTGTAAAATGGTACAACCACTATGGAGAACGGTATGGTGCTTCCTCAAACTGCTAGAAATAGAAATACCTGATGATTCAGCAATCCCGCCGCTAGGTAAATAGCCCAGAAATTTAAGAGCAGATGCACACCTGTTCATTGCAGCATTATTCACAATAGTAAAAAGACGGAAACAACCTAAATTCCCATCAACAGATGAATGGATAAACAAAATGTGATGCTTACTCAAACCAAAACCCATTGCCATCGAGTTGCTTCTTACTCACAGGGACCCTATAGGACAGAGTAGAACCACACTTTAGGGTTTCCAAGGAGCGGCTGGTGGATTCAAATTGCTGACCTTTTTGTTAGCAGCCAAACTCTTAACCACTGCACCACCAGGGCTCTGGAATACTACGCAACTATAAAGAATAATGAAGTCTGTGAAACATCTCATATCATGGATGAACCTGGAGGACATTATGCTGAGTGAAATAAGCAAATCACAAAAGGACAAATATTGTATGATTTCACTTTTATAAAAAGACAAGAATAGGTATACATACAGAAATCAAAATTCATTGGCGATTACTGGGGATGGGGTGGGGAATCACTCTCTAGAGAGTAGACACTTATTATTTTTGGTGATAGGAAAGGCAACACCGAATGTGGGTGAAACATGTACAACTTGACCAAGGTAAATTATGACGCTAAGAAACACATGAGATCAACTAATATCACAGTACAAGCTGCGTATAAATTGTTGAATGGGAAACTAATTTCCTCTGTAAACTTTCACCTAAAGAAAAATAAAATGTTCAAAAAGAAATAAGCAAGAATAAGGGAGGTTTTTGGTAAATGCTGTAACATATATAATCTTGCAACAATAGCCATAACAACCAAAAAACATACACATGGTTACATAGGTAGTGTAACGGATTGAATTGTGTCCCCCCAAAATATCTGTTAACTTGGCTAGGTCATGATTCCTACTATTGTATGATTGTCTATCATTTTGCCATCTGATGTGATTTTCCTATGTGTTGTAAATCCTGTCACGATGATGTAATGAGATGGATTGGTGGCAGTTATACTAATGAGATCTACAAGATTAGATAGTGTCTTAAGACAATATCTTTTGAGAAACAAAAGAGAGAAATGAGCAGAGAGACTTCATACACCAAGAAAGCAGCGCCAGGAGCAGAGTGAGTCCTTTGGACTGAAGGTGAGAAGCTCCTAGTCTAGGGGAAGATTGATGACAAGGACCTTCCTCTAGAGCCGACAGAGAGAGAAACATTTCCCTGGAGCTGACACCCTGAATTTGGACTTGTAGCCTACTAGACTGTGAGAGAATAAATTTCTCTTTGTTAAAGCTATCCACTTGTGGTATTTCTGTTATAGCAGCACTGGATAACTAAGGTAGATACATATGCATATATGTGTATAGGAAGGTATATGTGTGTATATATGTGTGCATGTATACATGTATCTGTAGGAATATGTATGTACACATGCGTGTTTGCTGCATATATATTCATACATATATAATAAAGCACATGGGGAAACAATTGCAGATACTTCCTAGACATAATCAAACACCTCGTGGGATGGGTATACTGGGTTTGAAGGCATAGGACCACAGTCTTGTGGGACAACTTGGTCAATTGGCATAACATAGTTCATAACGTTTATGATCTACATCTTAGTTTGGTGAGTAGTGTCTAGGGTCTGAAAAGCTTGCGAGCAGGCGTCTAAGATACAACTATTAGTCTCTCCTCATCTGGAGCACAAGAGAAAGAAGGAAACCAAAGACTCAAAGAAGAAACTAGTTTGCAGGACTAATAGTCTACATGAACCCCAGTTTCATCTACCCTGAGACCAGAAGAACTAGTTGGTGCGATGCTACCACTGCTGACCATTCTGACCAGGGACACAATTGATGATCCCAGATAGAATGGGAGAAAAATGTAGAACAAAACTCTAATTATTAAAAAAGGCCAGACTTACTGGATGGGCAGAGAGCCCCCGAGACTATTGTCCTGAGATACCCTTTAAACTTTGAACTGAAACCACTCCTGAAGGTCACCCTTCAGTTAAATAACAGATTGGCTCAAAAAATAAACCGTATCACCTATGATATATGAGACCATCTGGTCAACATTTACCTTAAAGCAAAGATGAGAAGGTAATGGGGGGCAGGGAAGCTAGATTACTGGAAACAGAAAAATTAGAACAAAAACAATGAGAATGTTGACACATTGTGAAAAAATGTAACCAATATCATTGAACAATATATATAGAAATTGTTCCATGGAAGCCTAATCTGCTGTGTAAACTTTCACCAAAAACACAGTAAAATATTATTTAAAAAAAAAAGATTTCCAGGGACTTAAAAAAATCTCAGTAATCAAGATAAATAATGTTTTAATGCAACATCTTCTAAAAGTTAAAGTTAGTGCAAGAAAATCCTTGATGTATAAAACAAATTTTTTTATTATATTTTGTTTTAGGTGAAAGTTTACAGTGCAAATTAGTTTTTCACTCAAAAATGTATACGCAAATTGTTTTTTGACATTGACTGCAGTTCCACGATGTGTCAGCACTCTCTTCCATTTCCACCCTGGGTTCTCTGTATCCATTTGTTCAGTATTCCTGTCCCTTCCTGCTGTCTCATCTTTGCTTTTGGGCAGGTGTTTCCCATTTGATTCCGTATAGTTGATTGAACTAAGAAGAACGTTCATCGCCTGTGTAATTGTTTTATAGGCCTGTCTAATCTTTGGTTGAATGGTGGACTTCAGGAGAGGCTTCAGATCTGAGTTAGCAGGGAGCCATAGTCTTGGGGGTTCCTGCAGTCTCTGTCATACCAGTAAGTCTGATCTTTTTTTGTGTGAATTTGAATTTTGTTCTACGTTTTTCTCCTGTTTTGTCAGGGACCGGCTAGTGTGATACCTGTCAGGGCAGTTGGTGGTGGTAGCCAGGCACCATCTAGTTCTTCTGGGCTCAGGCTGCTGGAGGCTGTGGTTCATGTGGTCCATTAGTCCTTTGGACTAATATTTTCCTTGTGTCTATAGTTTTCTTTATTCTCCTTTGCTCTGAACATGATGGGACAAATAGCTGTATCTTAGATAGCCTCTGGTCAGCTTTTAAAACCTCAGATGCTACTCACCAAAGTAATATGTAGAATGTTTTCTTTTATGAACTATGTTAAGTCAATTGACTTATATGTCCCCCGAGACCATGGTCCCCAACCCTCAGCCCCAGCAACTCAGTCTCTCAAGATGTTTGGATGTGTGTAGGAAGCTTCTATGACTTAAACTTGTTCAAGTTATGCTGACTTCCCCTATTTGTATGTCGTCTTTCCCTTCACCGAAGTTAACATTTGTCTACTATCTAGTTGATGATTTCCCCTCCACATTCCTCCCCTCCCTCGTAACCACAAAGATTGTTTTTTTCTGTGTGTAAACCTTTTCTTGAGTTTTTATAATAGTGGTCTCATACAATATGTGTCCTGTTGTGACTGACCTATTTCACTCAGCATAATGCCCTCCAGATTCATTCATGTTGTGAGATGTTTCATGGATTCTTCATTGTTCTTTATCGTTGTGTAGTATATTCCATTGTCTGTGTACCATAATTTGTTTATCCATTCATCTGTTGATGGGCACTTAGATTGTTTCCATCTTTTTCCTATTGTGAATACTGCTGCAATGAACATGAGTGTGCATATGTCTATTCATGTGATGGCTCTTATTTCTCTAGGATATATTCCTAGGAGTGGGATTTTTGGATTGTGTGGTATTTCTATTTCTAGCTTTTTAAGGAGGCACCATATAGTTTTCCATAGCGGTTGTATCACTTTACATTCCCACAGCAGTGCATAAAAGTTCCACTCTCCCCACAAACTCTCCAACATTTTCTGTTTTCTGTTTTGTTTTTTTTTTTTTAATTTTTTTTTTTTTAGTGCCTGTACTGTTGGGGTGAGATAGTATCTCATTGTAGTTTTGATATGCGTTTCTCTAATGGCCAATGATAGAAAGCATTTCCTCATGTGTCTGTTAGCTGCCTGAATGTCTTCTTTGCTGAACTGTCTGTTCATATCCTTTGCTCATTTTTAATTGGATTATTTGTCTTTTTGTTATTGAGGTGCTATTCTATAGATTTTAGAAATTAGACCCTTGTCGGACATGTTGTAGCTGAAATTTTTTCCCAGTCTGTAGGTTCTCTTTTTACACTTTTGGTGAAGTCTTTTGATGAACATAAGTGTTTAATTTTTAGGAGCTCCCAGTTACCAAGTTCATCTTCCAGTGTTTGCACATTATTATTTATGGTTTGTATTGTTTTTATGCCATGTTTTAGGGCCCTAGGGTTGTCTCTTATTTTTCCTTCCATGATTTTTATCGTTTTAGGTTTTATATTTAGGTCTTTGATCCATTTTGAGTCAGTTTTTGTGTATGGTGTGAGGTATGGGTCCTGTTTAATTTTTTTACAGGTGGACATCCAGTTTTGCCGGCACCGTTTGTTAAAAAGACTGTCTTTTCTCCATTTAAATAGACTTTGGACTTTTGTCAAAAATCAGCTGACCATAGGTGGATGGATTTGCATCTGGGTTCTTGATTATGTTCCATTGGCCTATGTGTCTGTCATTATACCAGTACCAGGATGTTTTGACTACTGTCGCTGTATAGTATGTTCTGAGATCAGGTAGTGTGAAGCCTCCTACTTTGTTCTTTTTCTTCAATATGCTTTGCTTATCCAAGGCCTCTTTCCTTTCCATAGTTTTTCCATCTTGTTAATGAATGCTTTTGGTATTTGGATTGGGGTTGCATTATATCTGTAAATGGCTTTGGGTAGGATTGACATTTTCACACTTTTTCATCTTCCTATCCATGAGCATGGTATATTTTTCCAAGTAGGTTCCTTTTGGTTTCTTGCAATAGTGCTTTGTAGTTTTCTTTGTATAGGTCTTTAAATCCCTGGTTAGATTTATTCCTAAGTAGTTTATCTTTTTAGGGGCTATTATAAATGCTATTGTTTTCGTGATTTCCTTTTCAAAGTCTTATTTATTGGTGTATAGGAATCCAACTAATTTTTGTATGTTGATCTTGTATCCTGCCACTCTGCTGAATCTATTAGTTCCAGTAGTTTTCTTGTGGAACCTTTGGGGTTCTATGTATAGGATCATATCATCTGTGAATAGGGATAATTTTACTTCTTCCTTTCCAATTTGGATGCACTTTGTTTCTTTTTCTTGCCTTATTGCTCAAGCAATAGGAATAAGGAAGACAGAAGAAGAATTGATGCTTTTGAATTGTTGTGTTAGCAAAGAATATTGAATATACCATGGACTGCCAAAAGAACAAAAAATCTGTCTTGGAAGAAGTGTAACCAGAATGCTCCTTAGAAGCAAGGATGGTGAGACTTTGTCTCACATACTTTGGACATGTTCTCAGGAGGGATCAGTCCCTGGAGAAGGACATCATACTTGGTAAAGCAGAGGGTCAGTGAAAAAGAGAAAGACCCTCAATGAGATGGATTGACACAGTGGCTGCAATAATGGGTCCAAGTATAACAACGATTTTAAGGATGGTGCAGGAACAGGCAGTGTTTTGTTCTGTTGTACATAGGGTTGCTATGAGTTAGAACCAACTCGATGGCACCTAACAACAACAACAATAACATTGCTGTAGCTAGAACTTCCAGCATAATGTTAAATATGAGTAGTGATAAAGGCCATCCTTGTGTTGTTCACATTCTCAGGGGGAACACTTTCATCCTCTCTCCATTGAATGATGTTGGATGTTGGTTTTGTATAGATGCTCTTTATTGTGTTGAGGATTTTCCCTTCTATTCCTCTTTTATTCAGAATTTCAATCAGCAATGGGTGTTGGATTTTATCAAATGCCTTTTCTGCGTCAACTGAGACGATCATGTGATTATTTTCTTTTGTTCCATTTATGTGGTGGATTATGTTGAGTGACTTTCTAATGTTGAAGCATCCTTGCAAATCTGACATGAATCTCATTTGGTTGAGATGTATTTTTTTTTCCATACGATGCTAAGTTCTATTGGCTAGAATTTTGTTGAGAATTTTTGCATCTATATTCATGAGAAATATTGGTCTGTAATTTTCTTTTTTTGTGGTGTCATTGCTTGACTTTGGTATCAGGGTTATGCTGGCTTCATAGGATGAATTTGAGAGTATTACTTTCTTTTCTATGCTCTGAATAAGTTGAGTAGCACTAGTGTGAGCCCTTCTCTGAATGTTTGGTAGAATTCTGCAGTGAAGCCATCCAGGCCAGGGATTTTTTTTGTTGAGAGTTTTTTATTACCTCTTCAATCTCTTTTCTTGTTATGGATTTGTTCAGATTTTCTATCTCAGCTTGTGTTAATTTAGATAGGTAGTGTGTTTCTAGAAATTTGTCCATTTCTTCTAGGTTCTCAAATTTGTTGGAGTACAATTTTTATGATATTCTATTATGATCCCTTTTATTTCAGTTGGGTCTGTTGTAATGTCCCCTATCTCATTTCTTATTTGGGTTATTTGCTTCCTCTCCTGTTTTTCTTTTGTCAGTTCAGCCAATGGTTTGTCGATTTTTTTTGTGATCTTTTCAAAGAACCAGCTTTTGGTCTTGTTAATTCTTTCTATTGTTTTTCTAGTCTCTATATCATATGTTTCTTCTCTAATCTTTATTATTTCCTTTCTTCTGGTGGCTGTGGGCTTTCTAGTTATTCTAGTTGTAGGGCTAACATTTTGATTTGGCCAATTGTTCCTTTTTTATGTATGTGTTTATTGTTATAAATTGACCTCTGAATACTGCCTTTGTTGTATCCCAAAGGTTTTGGTATGATGTGTTTTCATTCTCATTTGAGTCTAGGAATTTTTTTATTTCATCTTTGATTTATTCTATTACCCAGTTGTCTTTAAGCAAGATATTATTCAGTTTCCATGTATTTGAATTTTTTCCTTGTGCTTCCTGTTATTGATTTTGACTCTTATGGCACTGTGATCAGATAGAACGCTTTGTATTATTTCAATGTTTTTTATTTTATTGAGAGTTGCTTTGTGGCCTAAAATGTGGTCTATTTTGGAGAATGTTCCATGTGCATTGGAAAAAATGTATACTTTGCTGCTATTGGGCGGAGTGTTCTAAAAATATCTATGAGGTCCAACTGGCTGATTTTAGCCTTAAATCTTCTGTGTCTTTGTTGAATTTCTTTCTAGATGTTCTGTTCTTTACTGACAGTGGTATGTTGGAGACTCCTGCCATTATTGTGGAACTGTCTCTTTCTCTTTTCAGTGTTGTTAGAGTTTGTTTTATGTATTTTGGAGCCCTGTTGTTGGTTGCATAGATATTTATTAAGGTTATGTCTTCTTGATGGATTGTCCCTTTAATAATTATATAATGTCCTTCCTTGTCTTTCCTGGTTGATTTTACCTTTCAGTATATTTTATCTGGGATTAGTTTTGCCACTCCTGCCCTTTTCTGGTTACTGTTTGCTTGATGTATTTTTATTTTTTTAAATCCATTTTGCCATGCTCTGTCTCTTTACAGATGGATTTAAGCCATTTACATTCATTGTGGTTATCAATATGTATGCTTTTATTGCTGTCATATTGTGCTTTTTTTTTCTGCTGCTTACATTTTCTTTGTTCCTCTTACTTTCCTGTGTTGAGTTCCTTTTGCTTGTGGATTTTCTTTTCTTTCATTAGTATAGATTTTGTGTTTATTGATACATATTTTTCTTCTTTTTTATTTTAATGAGTAGGTTTATTAACTTTCTTTGTGGTTATCTTTAAATTTACCCTTATCTTCCTAAGTTTGAACTAGTCTTTTATTACTTGATATCATCTTGACTTCCTCTCCATTTTAAAGTTCTATACCTACACTGTTTATTCCTCCTTTTATTGTTTTGATGTTGTTGTCATTTACAGATTGATGTCTGTGTTTCCTTGTTTTAAGTATTTTAGGTTTATTATTGAGAGTTATTTACTCAGATTAGCATCTGTCTAATGCTGTCCTGTGTCCTACACAGGTTGTTGTCTGATGTTGTTGGTTCTCTAACCAAAGGGCTCCCTTTAATTTTTCTTATAAGTTTGGTTTGGTTTTTATAAATTCTCTTAATTTCTGTTTATCTGGAAATGTCCTAATTTTGCCATCATATTTGAGAGAGAGTCTTACAGGATATATTTATTTTTCTTTGTTGGCGGTTTTTTCTGTGAAGGTTTTATATATGTCATCCCATTGCCTTCTTGCTTACACAGTTTCTGTCAAGTAATCACAGATTAGTCTTATTGTTTTCCCTTTCTAAGTGACTTGTCTTTTTTCTTGAGCTACTCTCAGGATTTTTATTTGGTTTTGGTTTTGGTTTTGGCAAGTGTGATTAGGATATGTCTTGGTGACTTTCTTTTGCAGTCTATGCTGTTGGGGTTTGTTGAACTTCTTGGATGGTCAGCTTTTTGTCATTCATGGTATTTGGGAAGTTTTCTGCCAGCAAATCTTCAACAGTCTTCTCTGTGTTGTCTATTTTTTCCCCCTGTTCTGGAACTCTGCTCACATGCAAATTTTTGCCCTTGATTGTGTCCCACATAATTCTTAAGTTTTCTTCATTATTTTTTCTGATTTTTGCTCAAACTAAGTGGCATCCTGGGTTTTGTTTTCAATCTCGCTGATTCTGTCTTTCACTGTTTTGAATTTGCTCCTAAAACCTTGTATTGAGTTGTCCATTTCTGAAATTTTGTTTAATCTTTGGATTTCTAGCTGCTGTTCCTGTATAATTGATAATTGTTTATTTATTTTTGCTATTTTGTTCTTGTATTATTTTCCTGAATTCTTCTTTTGCTTTGTCTGTGTTTTCCTTGATTTTGGCTATTTTTTTGTTGGCTTTGTCTGTGTTTTCCATGATTATGTCTATTTTTTTCCTTGTTTTTGTCTGTATTTTCCTTGATCTCTTTCTTAATTTCTTGGAGAGCCCTAAATATTAGTCTTTTGAATTCCATATCAGGTAATTCCACTGCCTTTTCTTCTATTGGAAAGTCATCTGATTCTTTATTTTGGTGACTTGCTGGAGCCATCTTGTCCTGCTTTTTTGTATATTTTGAGAATGTCTGCTGTATCCAAGACATTAAGGTATTGTTTTCTTTATTGATTGTATGTTCTTTAGTTTCATCTTGATTCTTTGTTTTGTTTTAATATCTCAGGGCCGGTGGGTCAGGTGTGCTTTGCTGCTTGCTCATCTCTGAGAACAACAGCTCTCTCCACCTTGTCAGAATGGGCAGGGCAGCAGCAGGGAAGGTGAGCCCACTTCACTGTACACTGGTTTGGTGAGGTAGCTGAGGGAAAACTGGGCAAGCCCTGTCTGCTTCCTGATGTTGATCCAGTGCTGTGGGAGCATTCACAGCCCCTTGCCAGATAGGCATGAGTGTTAGACGAGGATTGGTATGAGCTTGCTTTCCATTTTTCAGCAGTTGGTTGAATGGCAGGAGGGGAGGAGCAGTGCTGGTCCAGTGCGGTTATAGGCCTGAGCACTGAGGATGCTTTAGCCACAGTGGCACAGTTAAAACCAGTGGGAAGGGGGGGTGGTATATGGGGCTAGGTGGGAGGTAGAAAGAAAAGAAAGGAGAAAAAAAGAAAAAATAATAAAATAAAAGGAGTAGGGAGATAGGTAGGAAAGAGCATAAAAAGGGAGAAAGAGGGGAAAAAATGGCATGGCCAGAGCAGGCAGGTGGGGATGGGGCAGGCTGAGGCTGGCTGCTGACTGGTGGCACTCTAGCCAAAGCAGTGCAGCATGACATGATGGAAAGGGGTGTAGGTGGCACAAGGGGCAGAGGGTGAGGGGCGGGAAAGCATGTTTCTCTGGTTACTGGGTGCTCTGTCTCCTGTTGGGAGCTCCATGAAGTTTCCTTCCCATACTCCTTATCTGGGATCTTTCCTGGCTGTGCTCCAAGATGGCAACGCTGTGCTGTGTTAGTTGTCAGGGGATCTCCACTCTGTATCTCTCCTTGTTCTCTATTTTCCTTCAGTTTCTTCTTCAGTTTGGTGTTTTATGTGGTTCTTTATCCCTTCATTTGATGCTTATGTTTCCAGGATTGATGTTTGTATCTGTTTTGCTTAGTTTTTTGGGTCTTTGCTGCAGAAGGACATCATGAAGCATCTGTAAAAGCACTATGTTGGCTGTGCCTCCAAAACAAAATCTTTTTAAAAGGCAAGATCAGTTAATTTGTCATGGTGAAGCCACATTAGAGCTCGAGGCAAAAGGTAAAATCAGTAATACTGATCTTTTTATTTTTTTTTATTTGTTCATCAAGGATATTTTTGCATTAATTTTTAAAACATATATCATTAGACTTCCAGGCAGCGTGGCGATATACTCAAAAGCACCACGCCATCCTTCCACAGTAAAAATCAGAAAAACTAAGTCAAACAGAGTCACACATCAATCCTGAAACCCTAAGAATCAAATGAAGAGATAAAGAACTCAGCCAAGTACCGAATGCAATAAGAAACTGACCAAGAACAGACAGTGAGGAGAGATACATGCAGAGGTCCCCAATCAGCTACCGCAGCATGGATCCACCATCTGGGACTCCTATCAGAGATCAGCAAACAGGAGGTACGAGAAAGCAGCTTCACGGAGCTTCCAGCAGGAGACACAACAACTGGTAACCAGCGATATATGCTTTCCCACCCCCCAACCTTCTTCACCCCCCATTTAGCCTCCTCTGCTTCCTGCAGCCACAGTCTCTTGGTCAGAAAGCACCAGCTTCACCTCAGTGTTGCTTGGATTCCACCCGCCTGCACTGGCTGGATCCCTGAGTGCCTTTACTTGGCTGCTGGTGATGCTTTTTTCCATTTTTTTAGATTTCTTCCTTACCTTTCACCACCTCCCCCTCCTTTCTCTCAAATACCAGGCTCCGTGCACCATCTTTGCTTCTTCCTGAAAGGCTGCAAAACACTGTTTGACTGTGAAACTGCTTCCTGGCCCGGGCCGTCACGCTGGTAGGAACCTGGGGATTTTTTGTTTGTTTGCTCTGATTTGTTCTGCTTTGATTTGTTTCTTTGTTTTCTTTTTCTTTTATCAGCTTGGGAGCCCCTTCTAGACAGGCAGTACCACGCGGCTTGGAAGCTACTCCCTTAGTCTGCACAGATGCACAGGGACATCCCTGTGAGTCTTTCTTTTTTCTTGTTTTTTTTTTTTTTTTTTGTTTGTTTGTTTGTTTTTGTTTTTGTTTTCATTTCTTTGTTTAGTTTCCTTCTCTCTCTTAGTCCCTTTTTGTCTTTCTTCATTTGCAGTTTCTGGATTTAGTCACTTTTTTCTTTTACCCTTCTTTTTTTCATTTTTGTTTTTCCCATTTCTCAGTCTCTCATCTCTCCACTCCAAGAGCAAGCTCCCTTAGCACTCTTTTTTGGTTGTGTATATGTTTTTGGCTCCTGTTCCTCTCTCTTCTCTCTCATCTTTCCCATACCCATCTGAGCTCCACACATCACAATCTACCCCCTCCTTCCTGCCTACCTGCACCGTGCGCTGATCATCACACTCCCAAAAAGCACGCGCACGGCCTACTGGAACCTGCCCTGCACTAATACCCGGTCCCCACTGTCAGCCCTGGTATGTGCCACAAAAAACCTATCCCAGCAACTCCCCTTCAGCTGGACCTGCCCTGCTGTACCATACTTGAGTGACTGACCCTGCCCATCAGAGAAGGAGTGAAAAGTATTGTGCCCACTGACGAGCAAACAACAAACAACGCACAGCCCACATGCTCAGACATAACAAATAAAACAAAAAAAAGGACGAAACAAACAAATCTACAATCAATAAACGAGGAAAATAACCACTGAATGCCCCGAGGACAGCAGACAATATCAAAACATTTACAAAAACTGGACAGGATGGTTCCAGTAGGTGTCCAAAATAAAACGCCAGATGACCTTCCAGTAGAAGAAAAGGCACTAGACCTAAGTGATAGGGAATTCAAGTCTCTAATATTCAGAATTATCCAAGAGTTGAAGCAAAAAACAGACAAAAATGAGGAAAAAATAGACAAATTCATAGAAAAGGCAGACAAATTCATGGAAAATACAGCCAAAAAAATGGAGGAATTCAAGAAAATAATGCAGGAACAAAATGCTAAAATAAATTCACAACTAGAAATCATACAAAAACGACAATTAGAAATCCAAAAAATGGACAGTGTCATAGAAGGGCTGAGGAACAGCTTTGAAATGATGGAAGATAGGATCAGCGAAACTGAAGACAAACACTTGGCTACAACTCTGTTTGAGGAAAAATCAGATAAAAGAACGAAGGAAAATGAAGAAACTCTGCGAATTATGTGGGATACAATCAAAAGCAAAAATCTGCGAGTGATTGGAGTTCCAGAATAGGGAGAAAACAGAAAACACAGAGAAGATCATTGAAGAATTGCTGACAGAAAAATCTCCCAATAACATGACCATCCAAGAAGCTCAACGAACCCCATATAGGATAGACCCAAAAAGAAGATCACCAAGGCATATCATAATCACACTTGCTAAAACCAAAGACCAACAAAGAATCCTGACAGCAGCTCGAGAAAAACAAAATGTCACATACAGAGGAGAAACAATAAGACTAAGCTTGGATTATTTGGCAAAAACCATGCAGGCAAGAAGGCAATGGGATGACATATATAAAACCTTGAAAGAAAAAAATTGACAGCCAAGAATAATATAGCCTGCAAAACGGGTTCAAATATGATGGTGAAATTATGTCATTTCCAGATAAACAGAAATTAAGGGACCATGTAAAAACCAAACCAAACTTACAAGACTTATTAAAGGAAGTCTTTCAATCTGAGAAAGAACAATATCAGACCACAGGCTGAATATAGGACACCGGCTTCTACTAGCCCAATACCAACCTAGGAAATGAACTCTTAAGGACTATGCAAAACCAAAAGAATTACAAAAGGGAACCAGAGAGGTTAATCTGTAAATGACAGCAGCATCAGAACAATAAAACAGGGAATAAATGGTGTAGGTATAGAACCTTCTAATGGAGAGGAAGGCAAGGTGATACCAAGTAATAATCGACAGGTTCAAATCCAGGAAGATAAGGGTAAATTTCAAGGTAAACAAAAAGAAAGTTAACAAACCTACTCATCAAAATGAAGAAGAAAAACATAAAGCCTCAGCAAAAACAAAACCTACAAAAACAAAATAAATGAATAAAAAATCCACAAACAAAAGGAACTCAGCACAGGAGAGTAAGAGGAACAAAGAAAACGTCAACACTGTAAAAAAAAAAAAAAGCACTACAAAATGCAATTCCACTTCTAGGAATATATCCTAGAGAAATAAGAGCTGTCACACAAATAGACATGTGCACACCCACTTCATTGAAGCACTGTTCACAATAGCAAAAAGATGGAAACCACCTAGATGCCCAACAATAGATGAATGGATAAACAAACTATGGTACATACACACAATGGAGTATTATACAAAGGTAAAGAACAATGATGAATCTGTGAAGCATCTCATAACATGGATGAAACTGGAGGACATCATGCTGAGTGAAATAAGTCAATTTCAAAAGGACAAATATTGTATGAGACCTCTACTGTAAAAACTCACGTAAAAGTTTACACACAAAAAGAAACAATCTTTGTTGGTTACAAGGGATGGGAGGGGTGGGGTGGGGAAACTAAATACATAAGTGGTAACTTTGGTGAAGGGTAAGACAGTACACAATAGTGGGGAAGCCAGCACAACTTGTACAAGGAAAGGTTATGGAAGCTCCATAAACACTTCCAAACTCCCTGAGGGACTGAATTGCTGGGCGGAGGGCTGTGGGAACCATGGTCTCGGGGAAAATCTAGCTCAATTGGCATAATACGGTTTATAAAGACAATGTTCTACCTTCTACCTTGTTGAGTAGCATCTGGAGTCTTAAAAGCCTGTGAGCAGCCATCTAAGATGCTCCACTGGTCTCGCCCCTTCGGGAGCAAGGGAGAATGAAGAGAACAGGATGCAAGCAAAAGATTAGTCCAAAGGACTAACGGACCACAGCTACCACGGCCTCCACCAGACTGAGTCAAGTACAGCTGGATGGTGCCCGGCTACCAGCACTGACCGTTCTGACTGGGATCACAATAGAGGGTCCTGGACAGAGCTGGAAAAGGATGTAGAACAGAATTCTAACTCAGAAAAAAAAGAGCAGGTTTACTGGCCGGACAGACTGGAGAAACACCGGGAGTATGGCCCCCGGGAGCCCTTTTGGCTTGGTGGTGAAACCCCTCCCGAAGTTCACCATTCAGCCAGGGATTGGACGGCCTCATAAAACAAAACAGGACTGATGAGGCACAGCAGTCCAGGGACAAGGACAGGAAGGCTGGAGGAGACAGGAAAGCTGGTGATAGGGAACCCAAGGTTGAGAAGGGACAGTGTTGACATGTCCTGGGGTTGTTAACCATCGTCATAGGGTGATATATGTACTAACTGTTTAATGAGAAACTATTTGTTCTGCAAACCTTCATCTAAGGTACAAAAAAAATTATCTATGTGAGATCAAATTGACAACAGCAACTCAAAATGTTTGATGGGAAGCCTTGGGGACAGTGAGTTGAAGATAATGGTGATGGAGTAATTTGGAAAAGGATAGTGAGAATAGCAGCACAACTGGAAGAATGTAATCGATGTCACTGAATTGTACATGGAGAAACTTTCTAAATGGTGTAATTTTGGCTATGTATATTTTCACCAAAAATAAAGGTCATCCAAGGTCTGGAAGAGAGAGTGTTGAAATGTTGTGGGGTTGTTAACCAACGTCATAAAACAATCTGTACTGACTGTTTAATGAGAAATTATTTCTTCTGTAAACCTTCATTTGAAGTACAATAAAAATTTTTTTAAAAATATATCATTAAACTATTATCTATCTTGAATTACTGAAACTTTTTGGGCTTGGTTAAGTTTTGTGCCTAAGGTGAGTGCGTTACTCATCTCAACTTAGTCCTGGTCCTGGTCTGCAGATTTCCAAATTCCTGAGGGTTGGATAATAAGGGTTTCTACTATGTTTCACATATAAAAACATTTCTTGAGAAATGAAGTCCCAATAGATGCTACAACATGAATGAACCTAAATAAACATTATGTTGAGTAAAATAGTCATAAAATGACAAATATTGTATTATCCCACTTATGTGAAATATCTAAAGTAAACAAATGTATATGGACTAAAGTTCATTAGTGGTCATCAGAGGCAGGCTGGAGGAGGAAAGAGGGAATCATTGCTTAGGGAGCACTCAGCTTCTGTCAAGAGTGATGGATAAATTTGGAAACAGAAAGTGGTGATGGTTGCACAACATGATGAATGTAATTAATGTCACTGAATTGTAAATCTAAAAACGTTGAAATGGTAAATTTTATATATATATTTGTGTGTTTGTGTGTGTGTGTGTGTATATATCACAATAAAATAAAATAAAAAATACAAACACATTTCTACTAGTGAAGTGCCTCTTACTCTCCTCTGTTCTCAGAAGTCTCTGATGATTATGGAACCAGCAGGCAGGAAAGAAAGTCATTTGTATGGACTGATTTGAGAAGCACTGGAAGGCCACCTGACCTATCAATCTCATCTTCTCCTTTTGTTTTAGTTTGTTACAGCATAGTTGATACTTTGATCATGAAGGAGATAAAATATGTGTTCATTCCAAAGGGAAGACATGGGGAAGTCTTTGATTCCGTACATTTTTTTTTTCAATTTTTTTATTGTACTTTAGATGAATGTTTACAGAAGAAATAGTTTATCATTAAACGGTCAGAACAGATTGTTTTATGACGTTGGTTAACAACCCCACAACATTTCAACACTCTCTCTTCCAGACCTTGGATGACCTTTATTTTTGGTGAAAATATACATAGCCAAAATTACACCATTTAGAAAGTTTCTCCATGTACAATTCAGTGACATCGATTACATTCTTCCAGTTGTGCTGCTATTCTCACTATCCTTTTCCAAATTACTCCGTCACCATTATCTTCAACTCACTGTCCCCAAGGCTTCCCATCAAACATTTTGAGTTGCTGTTGTCAATTTGATCTCACATAGGTAATTTTTTTTGTACCTTAGATGAAGGTTTGCAGAACAAATAGTTTCTCATTAAACAGTTAGTACATATATCACCCTATGACGATGGTTAACAACCCCAGGACATGTCAACACTGTCCCTTCTCAACCTTGGGTTCCCTATCACCAGCTTTCCTGTCTCCTCCAGCCTTCCTGTCCTTGTCCCTGGACTGCTGTGCCTCATCAGTCCTGTTTTGTTTTATGAGGCCGTCCAATCCCTGGCTGAATGGTGAACTTCGGGAGGGGTTTCACCACCAAGCCAAAAGGGCTCCCGGGGGCCATACTCCCGGTGTTTCTCCAGTCTGTCCGGCCAGTAAACCTGCTCTTTTTTTTCTGAGTTAGAATTCTGTTCTACATCCTTTTCCAGCTCTGTCCAGGACCCTCTATTGTGATCCCAGTCAGAGCGGTCAGTGCTGGTAGCCGGGCACCATCCAGCTGTACTTGACTCAGTCTGGTGGAGGCCGTGGTAGCTGTGGTCCGTTAGTCCTTTGGACTAATCTTTTGCTTGCATCCTGTTCTCTTCATTCTCCCTTGCTCCCGAAGGGGCGAGACCAGTGGAGCATCTTAGATGGCTGCTCACAGGCTTTTAAGACTCCAGATGCTACTCAACAAGGTAGAAGGTAGAACATTGTCTTTATAAACCGTATTATGCCAATTGAGCTAGATTTTCCCCGAGACCATGGTTCCCACAGCCCTCCGCCCAGCAATTCAGTCCCTCAGGGAGTTTGGAAGTGTTTATGGAGCTTCCATAACCTTTCCTTGTACAAGTTGTGCTGGCTTCCCCACTATTGTGTACTGTCTTACCCTTCACCAAAGTTACCACTTATGTATTTAGTTTCCCCACCCCACCCCTCCCATCCCTTGTAACCAACAAAGATTGTTTCTTTTTGTGTGTAAACTTTTACGTGAGTTTTTACAGTAGAGGTCTCATACAATATTTGTCCTTTTGAAATTGACTTATTTCACTCAGCATGATGTCCTCCAGTTTCATCCATGTTATGAGATGCTTCACAGATTCATCATTGTTCTTTACCTTTGTATAATACTCCATTGTGTGTATGTACCATAGTTTGTTTATCCATTCATCTATTGTTGGGCATCTAGGTGGTTTCCATCTTTTTGCTATTGTGAACAGTGCTTCAATGAAGTGGGTGTGCACATGTCTATTTGTGTGACAGCTCTTATTTCTCTAGGATATATTCCTAGAAGTGGAATTGCATTTTGTAGTGCTTTTTTTTTTTTTTACAGTGTTGACGTTTTCTTTGTTCCTCTTACTCTCCTGTGCTGAGTTCCTTTTGTTTGTGGATTTTTTATTCATTTATTTTGTTTTTGTAGGTTTTGTTTTTGCTGAGGCTTTATGTTTTTCTTCTTCATTTTGATGAGTAGGTTTGTTAACTTTCTTTTTGTTTACCTTGAAATTTACCCTTATCTTCCTGGATTTGAACCTGTCGATTATTACTTGGTATCACCTTGCCTTCCTCTCCATTAGAAGGTTCTATACCTACACCATTTATTCCCTGTTTTATTGTTCTGATGCTGTTGTCATTTACAGATTAACCTCTCTGGTTCCCTTTTGTAATTCTTTTGGTTTTGCATAGTCCTTAAGAGTTCATTTCCTAGGTTGGTATTGGGCTAGTAGAAGCCGGTGTCCTATATTCAGCCTGTGGTCTGATATTGTTCTTTCTCAGATTGAAAGACTTCCTTTAATAAGTCTTGTAAGTTTGGTTTGGTTTTTACATGGTCCCTTAATTTCTGTTTATCTGGAAATGACATAATTTCACCATCATATTTGAACCCGTTTTGCAGGCTATATTATTCTTGGCTGTCAATTTTTTTCTTTCAAGGTTTTATATATGTCATCCCATTGCCTTCTTGCCTGCATGGTTTTTGCCAAATAATCCAAGCTTAGTCTTATTGTTTCTCCTCTGTATGTGACATTTTGTTTTTCTCGAGCTGCTGTCAGGATTCTTTGTTGGTCTTTGGTTTTAGCAAGTGTGATTATGATATGCCTTGGTGATCTTCTTTTTGGGTCTATCCTATATGGGGTTCGTTGAGCTTCTTGGATGGTCATGTTATTGGGAGATTTTTCTGTCAGCAATTCTTCAATGATCTTCTCTGTGTTTTCTGTTTTCTCCCTATTCTGGAACTCCAATCACTCGCAGATTTTTGCTTTTGATTGTATCCCACATAATTCGCAGAGTTTCTTCATTTTCCTTCGTTCTTTTATCTGATTTTTCCTCAAACAGAGTTGTAGCCAAGTGTTTGTCTTCAGTTTCGCTGATCCTATCTTCCATCATTTCAAAGCTGTTCCTCAGCCCTTCTATGACACTGTCCATTTTTTGGATTTCTAATTGTCGTTTTTGTATGATTTCTAGTTGTGAATTTATTTTAGCATTTTGTTCCTGCATTATTTTCTTGAATTCCTCCATTTTTTTGGATGTATTTTCCATGAATTTGTCTGCCTTTTCTATGAATTTGTCTATTTTTTCCTCATTTTTGTCTGTTTTTTGCTTCAACTCTTGGATAATTCTGAATATTAGAGACTTGAATTCCCTATCACTTAGGTCTAGTGCCTTTTCTTCTACTGGAAGGTCATCTGGCGTTTTATTTTGGACACCTACTGGAACCATCCTGTCCAGTTTTTGTAAATGTTTTGATATTGTCTGCTGTCCTCGGGGCATTCAGTGGTTATTTTCCTCGTTTATTGATTGTAGATTTGTTTGTTTCGTCCTGTTTTTTTGTTTTATTTGTTATGTCTGAGCATGTGGGCTGTGCGTTGTTTGTTGTTTGCTCGTCAGTGGGCACAATACTTTTCACTCCTTCTCTGATGGGCAGGGTCAGTCACTCAAGTATGGTACAGCAGGGCAGGTCCAGCTGAAGGGGAGTTGCTGGGATAGGTTTTTTGTGGCACATACCAGGGCTGACAGTGGGGACCGGGTATTAGTGCAGGGCAGGTTCCAGTAGGCCGTGCGCGTGCTTTTTGGGAGTGTGATGATCAGCGCACGGTGCAGGTAGGCAGGAAGGAGGGGGTAGATTGTGATGTGTGGAGCTCAGATGGGTATGGGAAAGATGAGAGAGAAGAGAGAGGAACAGGAGCCAAAAACATATACACAACCAAAAAAGAGTGCTAAGGGAGCTTGCTCTTGGAGTGGAGAGATGAGAGACTGAGAAATGGGAAAAACAAAAATGAAAAAAAGAAGGGTAAAAGAAAAAAGTGACTAAATCCAGAAACTGCAAATGAAGAAAGACAAAAAGGGACTAAGAGAGAGAAGCAAACTAAACAAAGAAATGAAAACAAAAACAAAAACAAACAAACAAACAAACAAAAAAAAAACAAGAAAAAAGAAAGACTCACAGGGATGTCCCTGTGCATCTGTGCAGACTAAGGGAGTAGCTTCCAAGCCGCGTGGTACTGCCTGTCTAGAAGGGGCTCCCAAGCTGATAAAAGAAAAAGAAAACAAAGAAACAAATCAAAACAGAACAAATCAGAGCAAACAAACAAGAAAGCCCCAGAGATCCTACCAGCATGGCACCACAGGCCAGGAAGCAGTTTCACAGTCAAGCAGTGTTTCACAGCCTTTCAGGAAGAAGCAAAGATGGTGCACGGAGCCTGGTATTTGAGAGAAAGGAGGAGGAGGTGGTGAAAGGTAAGGCAGAAAGCTTAAGAAGCAGAAAAAAGCAACACCAGCAGCAACAAATGGCACTAAGAGAGCTTGCCAGTGCGGGCGGGTGGAATCCAAGCAGCACTAGGGGGAAGCTTGTGCTTCCTGGCCAGTAGACTGTGACTGCAGGAACAGAGGAGGCTAAGTGGGGGTGAAGAAGGGTGAGGGGTGGGAAAACCTATATCATGGGTTACTGGTTGTTCTGTCTCCTGTTGGAAGCTCCATGAAGCTGCTTTCTCATACCTCCTGTTCACTGATCTCCAATAGGAGTCCAAGATGGTAGATCCATGCTGTGGTGGCTGATAGGGGACCTCTGTATGTATCTCTCCTCTCGCTCTGTTCTGGGTCAGTTTCTTATTCCATTCGGTGCTTGGCTGAGTTCTTTATCACTTCGTTTGATGCTTAGGGTTTCAGGATTGACATGTGACTCCATTTAACTTAGTTTTTCTGGTCCATAGGGTCGAATCAGAATCAGCTCAACAGCAGTGGGTTTTGTTTCTATGCTTTGAATATTATGTTGTTGTTGTTAGTTGCCATCAAATTACCTCTTATTCATGATGACCTTACGTGTAACACAACAAAATGTTGCCCGGTCCTGTCCCATCTTCATGACAGTTGATATGTTGGAATCCACTGTTGCAGCTCTTGTGTCAATCTATCTCACTGAGGGTTTCCCTTGCCTTCATTGCCTCTCTGCTTTACCAAACATGATATCCTTTTCTAGCAATTCATCTTTCCTGATGACATATCCAAAGTAAGCAAGTCATAATCTTACCATCCTCACTTCGGAGGAACATTCTTGTTGTATTTCTTCTAAGACTGATTTGAATATTATTGGACAAATTAAGCAGCCGTTCCAGAAGCACCACCTAGGCTACATTTGACTTCATTTATTCAATCTTTTATTTATTCAATTCACAATCCACTTGTGATCAAATAGAATTGAGGAGATGCCATTGAATTCAGCAACTTCAACATTCAAACGTTCAAAGCCCAGCTAACTTCAGTGTCTACCAATTGCTGACATGGAGATAACCATAACTCTCCAGGAGCTTCTAAAACATTGAGGTGGACACCTCCAATGAAGACATACATAAATAATACATACAAAATAACTTACAACATTAAATCAGTGTATCAAAGCAAATTGACAGTTAAATCATGTGCTTAAGAAATGGGAGTATTTCTTTTATATATTTCCAAATGCTGCAAGCACCAACAGCCAAACTCATCAACCTTTGAAGATGCAAGCGTTCTGAGCACAAATTCACCTTTCATGCAAAAATTCCAGAATCCAGCCCGCAAACATGCCCTTCATAAATCACCAAATAGTTTCTCCAGTTGTAATATTGTATGAATTAAAATTGTCAGAGTGGATTTCTTTTATAGCAGTTGAATCAGTATCTTTTAAAGTCCTCCAAGCTGTCAGATTTCCACAGTTTGAACTCCAGTAAATAAACTTATACTTTGCTTCATATTTAGAGGCTTACAACATAGAATTTCAAGCTCTGACCTGTTTAGGATGTTGTTACCTTAGTAAGTTGAGACTTTATTATTATTGTAACTTAACAAAATAGATGTCTTAAGAGTAAATTTTCCCTGAGACTTCCAGGTCATTTTGCCATTAATGACTTGAAATCACTGTCTTACACAGAAAAAATTTGGGGGGGATATTCCCTTTAGAAGGAACATTTATTTTTATAGTCTTTTACGCTCTTAAATAAACTTACAATGGTAGTGAACAGAGTCTGAGCATCTTTTGGAAGATTTTTTTCCCTAATGAAAAGTCATCAATTATGTGATGACTTAATTAGTATAGAGCTGCTGAATAGCCAGGCAAGATACCAGGAACTGATGGAAGACGGCAGCTCCCACATCACTGCAAGTCCCAGAGACTTGCCTAGAAAGTCACTCATATAAACACTTTCCACGTGGTACAGTGACCTCACAACAGTTGACCTCCAAATGTGGGAAGCATAGGTAAATGGGTGTACAGATGAAGAAAACTTTATCTCTTTACCATATCTACAGAAGGCTTAGCAAAATTGTATCTGAATGTCAGACACAAGAAATGGCTTACAATGGTATTACACACCTACTTTTCAAGACTAAGAAGCCCAAAACCTGGATACCCTCTAACGGCAATACTGTCTTCTGGCAAACATTTTGAGTGACTATAGGAAGAAGCCAAAGCCTTCATGAACCATTTTGCTCAGCACTATATATATATATAAAAGAGTCCCTGGGTGGTACAAATGGTCAACATGCTTAGCTGCTATTAGAAAAACTGGAGGTTCGAGTCTACCCAGAGGCACTTGGAAGAAAATTCTGGTGATCTATGTCTAAAAAATCAGCCATTAAAAATCCTGTGGAACAGAGTTACACTCTGACACACATGGGGTCGCCATGAGTCAGAACCCACTCAATGGCAACTGGGTATTTTTTTAAATATATATATATATATATATATATATATATAAATCACAAGGCAACTTACAGTGGTATAAAGTTAACAGGAACTTTTGATTTTATGAGTCTTAAAATGCTCTCCAAGCATTATCAAGCAGAAATGGGAGAGAAAAATTAAAGTCTGTCTGTGTGTGTGTGTATTTTGCTTTGTTCTCAGCTATTCCTCTGAATGTCATTCTTCCAGGGTTTGTCTGCTCCTGCAATACCTGCTGAGCATGAGTCAATTCCTTTTCAGTTGGAAATAATTTGCAGCCACATTTTCATGTCTAATTGGAACAAAAAGCAGCCAGAAAGACTTCCTGAGGGGAGCTGGCACATGCAAATGTGAGGCTGCTCATTTTAATACTGGTTGTCATGACATTTCCTCAATTACCTCATGGACCTGAACCATACTTCCTTACACTACTTTCAGCAGTACTGTCTGGAAGATGCAGACTTATTTTCTTACTTGAATAGCCTGAAGAAAAACAATGAGCAAATCTGGATGTTATGGTTCTCTCAAATGTTGAACATACGTTGGCAATATCATTTGAAGCTACCAAGTGTTTAAATGAAAAAGCCTGCCAGTCAAATATTCACTGGGTTTATTTTTTTGCCAAAGAGCCATTAGTTGGATGACATTGTCATTTTACAAATTGATAAATGTATGCTCATAACCCCAAGTGTCTGCCAGTTTGTCGTCCTTTCAGTTAGCAGCTGAGTGCTTAACCACTGTACTACCAGGGCTCCGTAAGTATATTTACTTTTCCACCACTTGTCTGTCATACTGTGGTGACTTGCGTGTTCCTGTAATGCTGGAAGCTATGCTACCAGTATTTCAAATACCAGCAAGGTCACCAATGGTGGACAGGTTTCTAAGACAGTTTAGGAAGGAGGAACTGGAGATCTACTTCTGAAAAAAATTAGCCAGTGAAAACCTTATGAATAGCAGCGGAATATTGTCTGATATAGTGGCAGAAGATGAGTGCCTCAGGTTGGAAGGCATTCAAAATACGACTAGGGAAGAGTTGCCTCCTCACAGGAGAGTCAACCTTAATGACATGGATGGAGTCAAGCGTTCAGGACCTTCATTTGCTGATGTGGCGTGACTCAAAATGAGAAGAAACAGCTGCAAACATCCATTAATAATCAGAACGTGGATGTACGAAGTATGAATCTAGGAAAACGGGAAATCATCAAAAATGAAATGGAACGCATAACATCGATATCCTAGGCATTAGTGAGCTGAAATGGACTGGTATTAGTCTATTTGAATCTGACAATCATATGGACTACTATGCAGGGAATGACAAATTGAAAAGGAATGGCATTGCATTCATCATCAAAAAGAACATTTCAAGATTTATCCTGAAGTACAATGCTGTCAGTGATAGGACAACGTTCATACGCCTACAAGGAAGACCAGTTAATACCGCTATTGTTCAAATTTACACACCAACCACTAAGGCCAAAACTGAAGATTTTTACCAACTTCTGCAGTCTGAAATTGATCAAACATGCAATCAAGATGCACTGATAATTACTGATAATTGGAATGAGAAAGTTGGAAAAAAACAAGAAACGGTAGTTGGAAAATATGGCCTTAGTGATAGAAACGACTCTGGAGATTGCATGATGGAATTTTCCAAGACCAACGACTTCTTTATTACTAATACTTTTTTTCACCAACATAAATGGTGACTATACACGTGGACCTTGCCAGATGGAATACACAGAAATCAAATCGACTGCATCTGTGGAAAGAGACAATGGAAAAGCTCAATATCATCAGTCAGGACAAGGCCAGGGGCCAACTGAGGAACAGACAATCAATTGCTCATATGCAAGATCAAGTTGAAGCTAAAGAAAGTTAGAACAAGTCCAAGAGAGCCAGAGTATATCCTACCTGAATTTGGAGACCATTTCAAGAATAGATTTAACACCCTGAACACCAATGACTGAAGACCAGGTGAGTTTTGGAATTAAAAAGACAGGAAAGAAAAGACCAAAATGGATGTTAAAAAGACTGAAACTTGCTCTTGAACATAGAGTAGCTAAAATGAAAGAATGAAATGATGAAGTAAAAGAGCTGAACAGAAGATTTCAAAGGGCAGCTTGAGAAGACAAAATAAAGTATTATAATGAAATGAGCAAAGACCTAGATTTAGAAAACCAAAAGGGAAGAACACACTCGGCATTTCTCAAGCTGAAAGAACTGAAGAGAAAATTCAAGCCTCCAGTTGCAATATTGAAAGATTCTATGGGGAAAATATTAAATGAAGCAGGAAGCATCAAAATAAGATGGAAGGAATACACAGAGTTACTAAACCAAAAAGAATTGGTTGACTTCCAACCATTTCATGATCAAGAACCAATGGTACTGAAGGAAGAAGTCCAAGCTGCACTGAAGGCACTGGCGAAAAACAAGGCTTCAGGAATTGACAGAATACCAACTGAGATGTTTCAACGGATGCAGCACTAGAACTGCTCACTTATCTATGCCAAGAAATTTGGAAGACAGATATATGACCAACTGACTGGAAGAGATCCATATTTGTACCCATTCCAAAGAAAGGCGATCTAACAGAATGTGGAAATTATTGAATAATGTTATTAATATTACACACAAGTGAAATTTTGCTGAAGATCATTCAACAGTGGTTGCATCAGTACATCAACAGGGAACTGCCAGAAAGTCAAGCCCTATTCAGAAGAGGTCGTGTAATGAGGGATATCATAACTGATGTCAGAGAGATCATGGCTGAAAGCAGAGAATACCAGAAAGATGTTTACCCTGTATTTTATTGATTATGCAAAGGCATTCGACTGTGTGGATCATAGCAAATTTTGGATAACATTGCAAAGAATGGGAATTCCAGAACACTTAATTGTGCTCATGCGGAACCTGTACACAGACCAAGAGGAAGTCGTTCTAACAGAACAAGGGGATACTGTGTGGTTTAAAATCAGGAAGTGTGTGCGTCAAGGTTGTATCCTTTCACCATACTTATTAATTCCGTCTGTATGCTGAGCAAATAATCTGAGAGGCTGAACTATATGAAGAAGAACAGGACATCAGGATTGGAGAAAGACTTACTAACAACCTGCAATATGCAGATGACACAACCTTGCTTGTTGAAAGTGAAGAGGACTTGAAGCACTTACTGATGAAAATCAAAGTGTACAGCCTCAGTGTGGATTATACCTAAACATAAACAAAAATCCTCGCATCTGGACTAATAAGCAACATCATGATAAACAAAGAAAAGACTGAAGTTGTCAAGGATTTCATTTAACTTGGATCCACAATCAACACCCATGGAAGCAGCAGTCAAGAAATCAAATGATGTATTTCATTGGGTAAATCTGCTGTAAAAGACCTCTTTAAAGTATTAAAAAGCAAAAATGTCACTTAAAGGACTAAGGTGCACCTGACCCAAGCTGTGGTATTTTCAATCGCCTCATGTGTATGTGAAAGCTGGACAATGAATAAGGAAGACCAAAGAAAAATAGATGTCTTTGAATTATGGTGTTGGCAAAGAGTATTGAATATACCACGGACTGCCAGAAGAATGAACAAGTCTGTCTTGGAAGAAGTACAGCCAGAATGCTCCTTAGAAGCAAGGATGACGAGGCTTCGTCTCACATACTTTGGACATGTTATCAGGAGGGACCAGTCCTTGGTGAAGCACATCATGCTTGGTAGAGGGTCAGCGAAAAAGAGGAAGACCCTCAGTGAGACAGATTGACACAGTGGCTGCAACAATGAGTTCAAGCATAACAATTGTAAGGATGGTGCAGGACCAGGCAGTGTTTCGTTCTGTTGTACGTAGGGTCGCTATGAGTCGAAACCAACTTGACGACACCTAACAACAACGTGCTCATAAACAATAAATGCAGAGGGTCCAAAAGCACAGATGGCTCAGAGAAATAATAAAATATGAAGATATTCATGTGAGATCAACTGGAAGACATGGACAGGGATTTATATATGTTCCATAAAACACATACTCCCATTTCTCTGGGTCAATGCTTAAGAAATGCTATTTATCAGCCTTACTATAGCTGGGGTTATAGATAAGTGAGAGTTATCAATATGTTTCAAAGTACAGAGCAAAAAATTATTGGTCAAATCTTTGAAATCACTATAATTTGTCCTTAGAAAGACAATTGGTACAGATCCTAATTTTGTTTTTATGATATGTATCAAAGCTTTTAGTATGCATTAGACAAATACATTAACCAATCACTGACACATAAATAAATATATAAAAAAAACTTAAAAATGTAAAAGTTGTTCTTATTGCAAGAGATACAGCATTGTTTTCAGTAACTGAGAAAGAAATAAGCAGCCCAATTTTATAAAATTTGGCCTTTAGGTAAGTCTAATGGCAAAATAAATGAATCAATGACTAGAGTAATAATTATCTGCTTATATTGAGAATGAATATGATTTTTTTTTCTTATTAGCTGTTTTCCACAGTGCATTGCTAATAAACAGAATTTGCTAAATGAGTTATCGGTGGAAAGGTGAATAAATACAAGTGGAAGCCGGTGTCCATTTTAATTATGTCCAATGTATAAAAAATTCTGACTGGTCTTTCCCAGAAGTGGTGAAGGTTCACTGTGTCTGAGATCAAATGGTCAGGTGCGCAGTCTTTGTGAATAAGCCTGTTCTGCTAATATTTACCAAAGACCACAAGTTCCTGTAGCGGGCAGATCTTGAAGCTAGCCTATTGTTTGAGCAAACTGAAACTTTCTTTGGAAAATCTTGACAATGGGAAGTGCATTTGCGTATTTATTAATAACAACCGTCATACATTTTTTTCTCTCTCACGAAAAATACGTCTTAAATTTCCTATTGAACATGTTCATTTGACAGAATTTTTTTTTTTTACAGACAGACTCATGTGTAAAACATGGAGCGGGAACAAATTACCAGTGCTATATGGAGATCTGAAAGAAAGATCGTTTTGGTTTGAATCATTTACATTGAAAACACAAAAATGATCTCGGAGAAAGCAGTGCTACATGAAGTGGGTGGGCGAAATAGGGTCCCGATAATATGCAAGTAAATCAGGGAGGGCGTATGGTGATAATTTTAGGAGTGGGTTTACCACCAAATTATGACAAATAACATTTTTTTCCTAGCTTCCTCTAGTGTGATATTTTCCGAACATCGTAGAATACTAGAAAACTCATCATAGAGATATACAAACTACATTATCTGCATGACTAGTATCTCCTACGCAGCTAGCAGTATATATAATTTCCCAGACTGTCTTGGTACTTTAGTAATGTCTTAAAGTTAACACCCCTGTTCACATGGAGATGGCATCTGAGGAAGGAAGCTAGATATCAGAGCATTCTATCCTCTGTCTAGAGTTTAAGAGTTACCAAACCCCTTTATTTTTTCAGAATCCTCTGCATTTGCTTTATAGGACACAGCTAGACCTTTGGATTCTGCAGTTACTCCTTTAAAGTTTTACTTTAAACTGGAGACCTGTGAATAAAACCTATAGCCTCCAAAATGAACCCAAGTTTTCTGAGCAGGTCTTGGCTAGCCTAAGCAGCAGTATAAGAATGATCTGGGAACAAAACAAAACAAACACAGTACTTTGCCAACTTATTAGCTTTCTGATGACTGACAGAAAATTTTCGGTTTCCATGCATTCTTCCTCCCAACCTGATAAATTGGTCTTAGTTTAGCTATACTATGGCAGAGGATATACCTGTGTCTTAGCCTAGGTGGGTAAACGTATTCTTTCTGCCTGAGTCAATTAACAAATGTTTTAATTGAGCACCTTCTAATAGTAAACACTGTATGAGGCAGAAGTTGTTGTTAGGTGTGTAGTGACCCTATGTACCACAGAACGAAACACTGCCCAGTCCTGTGCCATGCTCGCAATCGTTGTTATTATGCTTGAGCCCATTGTTGCAGCCACTGTGTCAATCCATCTTGTTGAGGGTCTTCCCTTTTTTCGATGACCCTGGACTTCACCAAGCATGATGTCCTTCTCTAGGGACTGATCCCTCCTGGTAACATGTCCAAAGTATGTAAGATGTAGTCTCACCATCCTTCCTTCTAAGGAGTATTCTGGTTGTGCTTCTTCCAAAACAAATTGGTTCGTTCTCTTGGCAGTCCACGGTATAGTCAATATTCTTCGCCAACACCACAATTCAAAGGTGTCAGTTCTTCAGTCTTCGTTATCCATTGTCCAGCTTTGGCATGAGAATACCATGGCTTGGGTCAGGTGCACCTTAGTGTTCAAGGTGACATCTTTGCTTTTCAACACTTTAGAGAAGTCTTCTGCAGCAGATTTGCCCAATGAAATACATCATTTGATTTCCCTACTGCTGCTTCCATGGGTGTTGATTGTGGATCCAAGTAAAATAAAATCCTTGACAACTTCAATCTTTTCTCCATTTATCATGATGTTGCTTATTGGTCCAGTTGTGAGGATTTTTGTTTTCCTTATGTTGAGGTGTAATCCATGCTGAAGGCTGTCGTCTTTGATCTTCACCAGTAAGTGCTTCAAGTCCTCTTCACTTTCAGCAAGCAAGGTTGTGTCATCTGCATATTGCAGGTTGTTAATGAGTCTTCCTCCAACTAATGCCCCTTTCTTCTTGATATAGTCCAGCTTCTCGGATTATTTGCTCAGTGAGGCAGAAGATTCAATCCTTAAGTCCAGGTTTACAATTCAGTTGATAAGACCAAACTCTCTTAGTTATCTAGTACAGAAATACCACAAGTGGATGGCTTTAACAAACAGAAGTTTATTCTCTCACAGTTTAGGAAGCTATAAATCTGAATTCAGAGCACTAGCCCCTGGGGAAGCCTTTCTCTCTCTGTCAGGTTTGGGGGAGTGTCGTTGTCATCAATCTTCCCCTGGTCTAGGAGCTTCTCAGTGCAAGGACTTTGGGTCCAAAGGATGTGCTTCACTCCTGGCGCTTCTTTCTTGGTGGAATGATACCTCTCTCTTCTCTGCTTGCTTCTCTCTTTTAAATCTCAAAAGAAACTGACTCCAGATACAACCTAATCCTGTAGATCGATTCCTGCCTCATTAACATAACTGACTCTAATCCTGCCTTATTAATATCATAGAGGTTAGGATTTATCATACATAGGATAATCAGATGACAAAATGGTGGACAACTACATAATGTTGGGAATCATGGCCTAGGCAAATTAATACACATTTTGGGGGGACATAATTCAATCCATAACACAAACTAATTAAAGCCAAAAAAGTAATGTATTGCTGAAATATCTAGTACTGAGTTTAGCATGATGGGAGTTCACAGAACAACAGATAGATATACGAGAGCCCCTGGGAGGTGCAAACAGTTTGTGCTTGACTACTAAACTAAAGGTTGGTGGTTCGAACCAACCCAGCAGTGCTGCAAAAGAAAGGCCAGGCAATCTGTTTCCGTAAAGTTTCCAAACCAAACCCCTTGTCATTGAGTCAATTCCAACTCATACAGACCCTAGAGGACAGAGTAGAACTGCCCCATAGGGTTTCCAAGGCTGTAATCTTTACAGAAGCAGACTGTCACATATTTCTCCCATGGATTGGCTGGTGGGTTTGAATTGTTGGCCTTTAGGTTAACAGCTGAGTGCTTAAACATTGCACCACCAAGGCTCCTCTGTAAAGATTACAACCAAGAAAACCCTATGGAGCAGTTCTACTCTGTCACATAAGTTAGCCATGGGTCAGAATCAACTTGATGGCAACAGGTATGCAAGAGCTGAGTTGGAGGATGTTCAACAAATGAAGTTACATTGAAGGTGTTTATTGAAGGTTGATTCTTGATGGCAGAGAGGTGGCGGGACAGCCTTCCAGAAGGAGACAAGAACATTTAGCAAATGCCCCAAAATATGATGAGTATCATAAAATTAGAGAATAGGAGGAGACCACATTTATAAACATGAAAGATAAATCATGTTTTTTTCAGATGATTTATTGTAAAACTTAATCATTTAATTTCCTTCTAAGGAAATACATTATTCCAGATATAAAATGATTACCTGAAAGAGAAAGAATCCTTTCTTCAGTTTTTCTGAAATGTAAGTCCAGTTTATTTCCTGAAGGCCAGTGAATTTGTGAGTTAAATATGCTCAATTTTTCTTCTTCATGCTGTTAAGCAGAGTGAGGTTAGAGGATGTAGTCTTAACTAAATAGAAGCCAATACTTATCAACTTATTACACCAAGTTTTAAATGTCATTGTGAAAAAGTAAAACATATTAATTATTAATTACGTCAAAACAAACTACCTATAAAAGTACCTTAAATGTATCAGGAACTTAAAGATGCAGAGAAGATAATGATGATGTATTTGAAATCTAGTTTGCCCTGGAGTCTGTCACACACTTACTATGCCTGCGGATTAGCATAGCTTTGGTAAAGCTTTGGCTACCTTCCTATGGCTAGAAACGAGTCTTTTGCCCAGGAGCGTACGCAAACATGTTTAAAGTCTGGCTTCCTAATGCTTTTCTGTGACTGCCAAAGTCTTGTGAAATGTCACTAGGGTTCCCCCTCATGGCAATTCCATGTGTTTCAGAGTAAGAACTGCGCTCCACAGGGTGCCCGATAGCTGATTTTTCAGAAGCAGAATGCCAGGCCTTTCTTTTGAGATACCTCCAGGGATATTATTATAGTGTCATAGAATTTCAGAGTTTGAAGGAACCAGAGATCATCAACCAACACTTTCAGATTATGGTGAAGAAAGTAAAGCTATATTAGAAGTACCACCTCGTCTATACTTTGCTGTAGACTCTGACTAAACCTCCTGTGGACTCCCATGTGAACTTCTCAACTGTAGAAACCCTTCAGTCTGCACCCTAACACTTGGAGCACTTCTGCATCCTGCCAGGGTGCAGCAGGAGCTCTGGGATCTTGGGAACCTACTCTGTCCCTAATGACACTGGGCAGAGAGTGGAGCCCACAGGGATTCCGGGTAGTCAACAGTGAGGGAGCAGCTTAAGTAAAGGCACGAGGGGAAGTGAACCGTGTGTGGTGGGTGTGAGACCAGAGGAAGTTCCTGCTGTACTGCCTTTCCAGGTGCAATCCAGTGATTTGACTAAAATTAAGATTAAAAAAAAAGAACAAGTAAAACCTCAACGAATAAGTTGTTGTGCTGTTGGGTCAATTCTGACTCATGGTGACCCCGTGTATTAGAGAGTAGAACTCTTCCACTGGGTAGATTTGAACCACAACTTTTGGTTACCAACTGAGTGCAAGTTGTTTGCACCACACAGGGACCTTTAATGAATATACCAAACCAAACCAAACCCATTGGCCGTTGAGTTGATTCCGACTCACAGCGATCCTATAGGACAGAGTGAAACTGCCGTATAGGGTTTCAGAGGAGCAGCTGGTGGATTTGAACTGCCGACCTTTTGGTTAGCAGCTGAGCTCTTAACCACTGCGCTACCAGGGATGTGGGGAAAAACTCACTTAAAAGTTACGGGCTATGTTCCACCTTTGTTTAGAGCTAAAGGCCCAAATTTATGTTTAGAGCAAACCTGGAGAAACCTCATAAAAGGTATTTGTTGTAACATAAAAGATAAAGCAGTTCCTCCTAGTTGTTAACAGGAAACTTGAATATAATGAAATAAATTAAATGTAGGTGTTTTAGACTAAGAAGGTAAGTTCTTTGTTAATGTAAATTGAGGGTGTGTTTTAGCAGTTGCTTCCTTGGGGCCAATTTTTCTCTGTGCTGCATTAGAATCTCCTGCTGTGGTTGGTGTTAGGTGTTGTCAAGTCCTCCTGTTTATTACTGAGTGGCCTTGAAGAGTGGTTTCTTGTCTGAGGTTTTTTACTATTTTTTTTCCCGCAAGAAAGTTGGAGCCATTTCAGTGATCTTCACTTTATCCTAAAGAGGTAAGAAACTCTTGGATTTGGTGGTATACAACGTGGATTGAACAGCTGATGTCTATTTAAGATGGGGTAAGTAACATTTGGGGAAATACATTAAAGTTGGAGGGCTCTATGTATACCAGGGTGAGGCTATAGGGCCAGACCACACCCCTAAAGGTGAAAAGTGGAGTTTCTCCTAAAAGGAATAGATGTTCCACCATCAAATATTCTGGGAAGAGACAATCTTGAGACTATAAATGAAAACTCAGGATTGCAGGTTTTAGAGTGTAAGTTTGGGAGAGGGTTTGGGCAATTTTTTGCCTTTCTCTGAAACCTCAAGGGACCAAGTAAAGTAGACATGCTAGAAGGCACGCTGTGGAAAGCAGATTGGCTGTCCCCTTTCCAAATGGCAACAGACTGGGCAGAAGGCAGAGAAGCATCTTTTAAGGGCTCCCTAAAGAGAGTTGTGCTGGCCTTGGAGCTGAGGGCTCTGAACACTGCTATATATAACTTGTAATTTATTCTGTATCAGGACAGTCCTTGTGTTATCCATGAACTTTCAATAAAGCCTAATTAGAAGTTACCACTTGGTCTCTGCTTTGCTGTAGGGCACTAGCAGAGCGCCCTCTCAGAGGCCACAGGCCCAGTATACTGGTGGTCATTAGCAGAGGAGAGCTGTGCCCCGTATAGAAAGCATCTGACAAGGGTTATCAGGACAGTGCCTTCCGAGTGCAGCCATGGTAAGCAAATGGGTAAAGAAGAATATGAGGGACTTTATCCTGAGCAAGTGTAAGAGTGCCTCATTACCTCCTCTCAGAAATAGCCCAAAGACACTTTGACGGTGACTTATTTATGGCAAACAAGTAGGTAGAACTCATGCTTTCATTTTGGGAACTTTGAAAGGAAAAATGATCTCATTTTATATTTACATGCATCTGAGGCTTGAGTATTTAATTACACATATTTGCATAATAAGTACCAGAGAATGTTCCCTTCTTTTGTGTTGATGAACATAGTAAACCACCATGCAACAGACCATTTTCCAGAATCTCTTGGCTAGTTTCCTTAGTTAAATAAGCACGAGCTGACTGGACAGCCTCTACCTGGGGATCTTTTGTACAATGGGTATCTTTTGTGGCCTGACCAAGGCTAGCTGCTCACCATGGCTCTTAATCTGCAGAGCTGGTCATTAGGAAGCCATCTTGTCAACTTGCATAAGGAACCCAGGGACTTTAGAGAGAAAGAGATGCCAGGTTCTGCTCATCTGTTGGGGTAGACCAGGATGGCTATGACTAAGGTGTGCAGCAGGAAGGACATCAAGGGCCTCAAAGGGAAAAATACCAAAAAAGAAATGGACATTAGAGATGATGACCCTTGGTCTACACCTGGAGAGGATTGTCTTGAGAAAAAAAAAGAAAAAATGTGGCTGAGATTGGAATCCCCTCAGGATCCAGCTATCCCAGCACTTTGCTGTAGTTTGGGGAATGAAGGCTGAGTGTTAGAATGTGGGGCACTCTTTGGTTCAGTATGAGGGTGTCATTGCAGGGTAGACATGATTTCAGCGCATGAAGTAGAACTAGTTTTCAATAAAGACATTCAACGGTAACAAAAAGCAGAGCAGGAGTGAAGGATCAAGCTCTTTTCCCCACAGGACTAAGCCTTGGGCTTCTTAACGTGTCTGTATGTGTGTGGGAGGGGAGTGCATTCAGGGAAGGTCTCAAGAGTGAGATGATAGACTTCCCACTAACAAGTCATGTGGATGCTCACTGGAAAAATAAAAGAATATGAGTGCTTTGTGCCCCCAGGTTAATGAATCAGGATATGCTTGTTACATTTGTAAATTTAAGGAGAAATTACAATGTTACCTTGTGTAAAGTTATCCCAAATCACAATACATACTATGATTTTTCCATGCTTACTAATTTAAATGACAGGTCTGGGGAATCTCAGACTAGCAGAAACTCTAGAAACTTCAAAGATTTTATCTCTTCTGGGAGGTCTATTAGGGCACATTGCAGCACAGAAATTCCCTAGTATAGCTGACTACAGACCAATTTCTAAATCCCCCCTTTAACTGATTACAATGGAAGTCTGAAAGAATATAGATAAACACTGGGTAATCTGTCAACCTTTGGTTTCTCATTATATAGTTGATTCAATAGGTTAGTTGGGTGCATCTATATAACTTCATAATTTAGAAAGCACTTTTATACATATTATTTTATTTTTGCCTCACAACAACACAAACGGACGTGTATAGCAGTGATTACTAACTCCACTTAAAACATGAGGGCACTGGGATTCAAAGAGATTAAATGATGTAACTAATGAGTGAAAGAGAGTTTAAATGCAAAGACTAGATACTTACTAATTGCAAAAGGACACGTAGTAACTTTACAGTGGAGAGGCCTGGCAGATCCCATTTTAACGGAACCATCATAATGAGCATCACAAATAATGAGACATTTTGACATCACATATCTCCTGAGATGTGATTATGCATTGAGAAGGGCATCTCTTATGTAGTATTCTTGTCAAAAATGCATAACCCAATGAATCATGAGAAAACATCAGATAACCAAAATTTAGACACCTTCTACAAAAGGATTGACCAGCACTATTCAAAAGTGTCAAGGTCATTAAAGACAAAGACTGGAGAATTGTCTCAGACTGGAAGAGGTTAAGAAAAGGCCACAACTAAAAGCAATTTTAAATCCTGGATTCTGCATCTGAAAAAAGGACTTTAAGGGGACAATCTGTGAAATAGGAACAAGATCTGTAGATGAGTTAATAAAATTGGTTCCAGTGTTAATTTTTCTGATTTTGCTAATTGTACTGTGGTTATGTAAGATGACAATACTTGGGAAAGCTGGGTGAAAAGTATACAAGGACTCTGAGTACTGTTTTTGTAAGTTTGAAATTATTTCAAAATGAACAGTTAAAGTAAACAAACAAATAGGGTTTCTCCTGCAGCTGAACCAATTTTTATCTTCAAACACAATTTACATGAACTTCACAACTCAATTGCTAATTTAAATAACAATGGGCCATCTTTGCATTATACCCACAGATGCGCCTATGGGGCTCTTGTATGTTCTAATGTAGAATTATGGGGAGGTGTAGAACATGGTGGTAAAGACTATAGGCCTTGGATTTGGATAGACCAGTTTCCCAATCCCTACAGTACCATTCTCTATGTGAACCTCTGTTTTCCTATCTGAAAACTGGGGACAAGTAATGGTACCACAGAATTGTTGTGGGATTGAAGGGGTCAATTCATGCCAAGCCCTTAACACAGTGTTAGGTGCGTGTTCAAACTTTTGAGCTATAATTGAATTTAAATAAAAGCGTGGGGAAAGATAGCCTCATGGGCCAGTCACTCCTTTTTGTCAGGATGGCTACATCTTTGGTTGATATTTCACAAATTTAAATGACTCCGCTTAACACATGCTCACCCTGAGGAGTAACATAAGTATGGCACGTAGGGCACATGCCCTGGGCTCGACTTGAGGAGGGGAGCTAATAAACAGTTTCGCAGTTTCCATAGCCAGCTGTGAGAGATCATTCAGCAATTTAAAACTAATTGCCATAGGCGCCATTTTCTGTAGATAGGCCACTGCTCACTACTAACACGAAAGGCAAAGTATATTCCTCTAGGGCTATTTTGAAAATGCTGAGTGAATTACAGCTAAAACTTGTCGTGGGAAGATCTCGGCTGTCACCACTGCAAATGCCCTCAGCTGGATATCGTCACTGGAGGAAGGAGTGGGAAAAAGAGGCTGTGCCCACAGCTTCTGTGTCCTTAACAGAGAGAATGCAAGAACCATGGCGTTCCAGAGTCCATTAAAGCCTGCCCTGAGTGGGTGGACAAGGCTTTAAACAACTTGGAAAGGCTCTTCAAACAACAATTAAAAACAACCTCCCATGGTGGGAGGTGAATCTGGCTGGGAAGCTCCTGCTTTCTTTCCCCAGGGTAGAATTCCCAGGCTTCTGGATCCTGGTGGAGCCCCTTGGCAGTGGACACTGGAGAATGTTCCCTTTTCACTTTCCTGGATCTCAGAGTGGTGGTTTTGAGTACACAGGGTAAAGAACATCTGGCTCTTCTGAAGCTGAAAGAGATTTGCAGTCAGCAGGTGGGGGTTGGAGGTTTATGAAAATAGTGGGGTGAAGTTCATTTTGTGGACAACTCTTGGCCACGGGTGTTATTTATTTTCAAATTTTATACTGCTGAGCTCCTGTGGGCTTATTGCAGATCGATTCATAAACAAACACATGCTAAACTGTGTCCTGGGGATAAATGATGAGTTTATGTGACTTTAGGGTTGTGTGTTAGAGGTAAGAGAGGAGTCACAGCTGAGGACTCGCTGTAATAAACCAAAATTCAAGGCTACCTCCTATTCGGGTAAAAGACTGCGGAAAAGTCCATGAACTATACACACATTTTTATGCGCTGAATTAATGTCTTTAACATTTCTAAAGAGAATTACTGTGGACTAAACACAATGAACAATCCTACAGAGCAACTAGTTTTCTTTAAGAGTGTATGAAAAGATGAAATTAAATGTCTTGGAAACCTCTCATGTTCCATAAAATAACTTTAATCCAAAATCATAACTTTTTTGTTCATCTCACAAGTATCTACTCAGTGCCGATTGTGTGCCAGAGCTATATATGAACCAAGATTCGAAATAATTTAAGGTGAATATTTTCTTGATGACTTGATAGTTTCCCCTTCATGAGGAGTCTTCTTCATAAGATAATTTCCCCTTCATAAGAAGACTTCTACTTTTCCATGTAATGAGCATAGAGAGACTCCTTTCTCAACTCAAAATAAATCCCTCTTATGGCAATTCTGTATACAGATGGTTACCTTTGTGCGTTTAAAGCGGTTTAAAGAGTGTGTTAAAGTGGTGGTAACTCATTGAATGCAAAGATATGCCATGCCCGTACACATGGCAGCAGTAGTGGTTCAGTGGTAGAATCTTTGCTTGCCATGAGTGAGGCCTGGGTTCAATTCCCAGCCAATGCACCTCAAGCGCAGCCACCACCCATCTGTCAATGGAGGCTTGTGTGTTGCTATGATGTTATACAGTTTTCAGCAAAGCTTCCAGACTAAGATGGACTAGGAAGAAGGGAAGGCCTGGTGTCATGGTTTGAAGTATGTCCCCCCAAAACTGCGTGTATCAGTTTGGCTAGGCCATGATTCCTGGTATTGTGTGATTTTCCTGTATGTTGTAAACCTGCCTCTATGATGTTAATGAGGGAGGATGGGTGGCAGTTGTGTTAGTAAGGCAGGACCTGAGCTACAAGACTGGATGGTGTCCTGAGGCAATCTCTTGAGATATAAAAGACAGAAGTGAGCAGTGAGACAGGGGGACCTCATACCATCAAGAAAGCAGTGCCAGGAGCAGAGCTCGTCCTTTGCACAGGGGTCCCTGCGCCGAGAAGCTTCTAGTCCGGGGGAACACTGATGAGAAGGCCGACAGAGAGAAAAAGCCTTCCCCTGGAGCTGACGCCCTGAATTTGGACTTTTAGCCTACTTTGACTGTGAGGAAATAAACTTCTCTTCGTTAAAACCATCCATTTGTGGTATTTCTGTTATGGCAGCACTAGATAACTAAGACACCTGGCAATCTACTTCTGAAAATCAGTCAACTGACCGTGAGGATGGTGCAGGACTGGGCAGTGTTTTGTTCCATTGTCTATGGGATCACTATGAGTTGGCTCTATGGCAGCTAACAACAGCCCATACACACATTCCACATGAAGCAGAAAGAGGTCATTTCTCACTGTGAGGTCAATCTCAGAGAGATCCCACGAAGAAAAGTCATCCTTAAAGAAGTCATAAAGATCCCATAAGATCATTTAGCCTGCAAGCTCAGAAGTCTCCCATGGGGTTTTGCAACACAAAGATATCACAGGCAGGCAGAGATATAATGGAAAGGAAAGAATGAGTGGAAAATGAGAAAAAAATATATTGGAAAAGGAGCGAATTAGACAGAAGATAGACTGAGAGATTAAAACAGAGCAGAAAAAGAAAAGTAGATACCTATGGGAAAGGCAGATAGTACAGCAGCCCCCTCCTGCCTCTGTGACTCAGTCATGCTTGTAGCATAAGCCGCCCACCTGCTTCATTCCATCTCTCATCCTCAAGAGAGTTTCCTGTCCAAAAGAATGGCCAGAAGCTCTAGATAGGTTACAACTCCAAAATTTGACGATCAGGTCGAGGAAAGATCAGTCCGTGAAACGGACTCTAGATGAACAGCAATATATATTGGGTAACTTTGTTGTCTGTGGAGTAACCCATATTGGGAATTGGTTTGTAACTGAGTTGCTGATAGGATCTGCATGTTTCTCATTCTAATCAGTAGAACGCTGCACTGTACTGTGACGTGTTCAGCATGAGGTAATAGGGATTTTGGTAAATAATAAAATAGTAATTGGACAGTACAGAAATTGTTAGTCTAATTTGTGAGTGTCTATTCAGTCCAGTCCACAGGAAAGAGGCACTCCATCTGGCAAAAACAGTTACTCCAACCATTATACCACCACCTGTCTGTGGTATGTTCTGTGGTAGCTTTCGTGTTGCTATGATGTTGGAAGCTATGCTACTGGTATTTCACCAGCAGAGTCACCCATGGTGGGCAAGTTTCAGTGAAGCTTCCAGACTAAGACAGGCTATGAAGAAAGGCCTAGTGTTCTACTTCTGAAAATTAGCCAATGAAAACCCTATGGATCACAGAATATTGTCTGAGAATATTTGACTTCCTTACTTTGGCCACATCATCAGGAGGGACCAATTGCTGGAGAAGGACATCATGTTTGGGAAATTGGAGGCCCAGCAAAGGTGAAGGAAACCCTCAATGAGAGGGATTGACACAATAGCCACAATAATGGGCTCAAGCATATCAAACATCATGAAGATGGAGCAGGATCAAGCAAAGTTTCATTCTGTTGTACATAAATAAGGTCATGATGAGTTGGAGCTGACTTGATGGCAACCGACAACCACGACCACCACCTCAGGGGTGAATTTGTTTCTTTCTTTTCTTTTCTCTCTTTTTTCTTTCTGCTTCCCTCCCTCCCTCTTTGCCTTCTCCCTTTTTTCTTTCTTCCTTTCTTCCTTTCTTCCTTCCTTCCTTCACATCCTGCATAGCAAATAAAAATGTACTCCATTTTTGCTTGTACTACAAATTTGGGGTCCTCATCGTAAGTTGGGTTCTTTTTATTTATTTATTTATTTTAATGTACTTCAGGTGAAGGCTTACAGAACAAATAGTTTCTCATGAAACAGAAGTACACATGTTGCTTTATGACATTGGTTAATAACCCCACAACATATCAACCCTCTAACTTCTCAACCTTTTTTTTTTTAGTGGAAATACACATAGCCAAAGATACACCATTTCAAAAATTTCTACATGTACAGTTCAGTGACATTGACTACGCTTTTTGAATTGTGCTGTTATTCTCACTTAAGATAAAGGCTTACAGAACAAAATGGTTTCTCATTTAATAGTTACTACAAATGTTGCCCTGTGACAATGGTTAACAATCTCACAACACATCAACACTATCCTTACTCAACCTTGGGTTCCCTATCACCAGCTTCCTTGTCCCCTTCTGCTATCTGGCCCTTGTCACTGGACTCCTGTACCTCGTTAGTCTCATTTGGTTTTACAGGGCTGTCCACTCCCAGGCTGAACAGTGTACCTCAGATGTAACTTCACCACTGAGCTAAAAGGGTGGCTGGGGGCCATACTCTCGGGGTTTCTCCAGTCTCCTTTAGGCCAGTAAATCTGGTCTTTTTTTTTTTTTTTGTGAGTTAGAATTATGTTCTACACCCTTCTCCAGCTCCGTCCAGAACCCTCTGTTGTGATCCTGGTCAGAGCAGTCAGTGGTGGTAGCCGGGCACCATCTAGCTGTACTGGACTCAGTCCGGTGGAGGCCTTGGTAGCTGTGGACAATTAGTCCTTCGGATAATCTTTTCCTTGTATCCTGTTCTCTTCATTCTCCCTTGCTCCCGAAGGGATGAGACCAGTGGAGTATCTTAGATGGCCGCTCACAGGCTTTTAAGACCCCAGACACTACTCACCAAGGTAGAATGTAGAGCATTGTCTTTATAAGCTGTGTCATGCCAATTGAGCTAGATGTTCCCCGAGACCATGGTCCCCAGAGCCCTCCAATAAGTTGAGTTCTTTTCTGAGTCTTTGCTTTCCTTCTTTGTCTCTTGCTCTGGACAAGTACAGATCAGTAGTTGTGTCTTAGGTGGCCACTCATAAGCTTTTAAGATCCCTGACAATAGTTTTCCTTGCCATGTTGTAGCTCATCACAAAAGTTTATTACTCTCACCACCTTCATTCGGATATTACTATTCTTTTTTGTATTACAAAAATTGCTTTATTTCTTTTTTAAAATTGTATTTTGTCATGTTTTCAGTGAGAGTTTATACAGCAGATTAGATTTCCATTTACAATTTCTACACAAATTATTCAGTGACATCAGTTACAATTTTCACAAGGAGTTAAAGTTTTCATTAACTCTGTTCAGGTTGTTCTGTTTCCAGTAATAATCTAGTTTCCCTGCCCCCTTACCTTCTCATCTTTGCTTTAGGGTAATTATTGATTATTTTGTCCCATATAGATGATTTTTTAAAGATGTGAAGTACAGAGGCTTAGTGAGGGTAAGGAGTGCCCAGGGGCAATCTCTAGGTTTGCACGCACCCCCCTACTGGCCTTGTTGAGGGGGGAGTGATTCACCAGTCTGCCTTGTTGGTGGTGGGGGATGTGATTCACCAGCTGACCTCATCTGGTGCACCCTTGGACTTGTGTCCCAGAGTATATACTCCCTATTCCCCCCTCTCTGTGCCACTGAGTACTCAGGTTACATTCTTTATTTTTTGAGCCACTCTATTATTTAGCTAAAAGATAACCTCAAGGGTTAGTTTCAGTTCAAGGTTTAAAGAGTATCTCAGGGTGATAGTCTCAGGGAGTCAGTCTCAATCAGTCTAGTAAGTCTGGACTTTTTAAGAATTTGAGTTGTGTTCCACCTTTTTCTCCCATTCTATCAGGATCCATCTATTGTGAGCTACTCAGAATGGTCGGTAGTAGTAGCTGGGCACCTTCTAGTTCCTCTGGTCTCAGGGTAGATGAAGCCATGGTTCACGTAGACTATTAGTCCTGTAGACTAGTTTCTTTTCTGAGTCTTTTGTTTCCTTCTTTCTCTTTTGCTCTGGGCAAGTACAGATCAATAGTTGTATGTTAGATGGCCACTCATAAGCTTTTAAGATCCCGGACGTGGGGTCTTAAAAGCTTGCAAGAGGCCATCTAAGATGCATCAATTGGTCCCAACCACCTGGAGTAAAGGAGAATGAAGAACACCAAAGACACAAGGAAAGTAGTAGCCCAAGAGACAGAAAGGGCCACATAAACCAGAGACTTCATCAGCCTGAGACCAGAAGAACTAGATGGTGCCTGGCTACCCCCAGTGACCGCACTGACAGGGAACACAACAGAGAGTCCCTGATGGAGCAGGAGAAAGGTGGGGTGCAGAACTCAGATTCTAGTAAGAAGACCAGACTTAATGGTCTGACTGAGACTGGAGGTACCCCGGAAAGCACGGCCCCAGGATTCTCTATCAGCCCAGAACTAAAACAATATCCAAGGCCAACTCTTCAGACAGGGATTGGACTGGACTGTGGGACATAAAATGATACTCGGGAGGAGTGTGCCTCTTAGCTCAAGTAGATACAAGAGACTAAACTGGCAGCTTTTGTCCAGAGGTGAGATGGGAAGGCAGAGAGGGTTAGGAGCTGGTTGAATGGGCATGGGGGATCAGGGGTGGAAAGGAGGAGTGTGCTGTCACAGTATGGGGAAAGCAATTAGAGTCACATAACAACGTATGCATAAATTTTTGTCTGGAAAAAAAAAAAAGATCCCAGATGCTACTCACCAAACTAGGAAGTAGAACATAAACTTTATGAACTACATAATTCCAATTGACCTAGTTGTCTCACAAGACTATGGTCCTATGCCTTCAAACCTAGAAAACTAAACTTGCAAGATGTTTGGTTATGTCTAAGAAGTATCCATAACTGTGCCTCCTGTGTGGCTTATTAAATATATGAATATATATGCATGCACTCACGTACCTGTTCCATTCCAATGACTCCATCATAAGTAAGTAGGTTCTGATGTAAGTAAAATATCTCAATTTTTTTTCATTTTCATTATTATTGTCTTTTATTATTAGTATCTTCATAAATCCAATCTTTACTTGGGGTTGAAAACATTACATATAAACATACAGATATATTTTAATACATACATACATAAAAAAATACACAAATCATAAAAATTTTCTCTGATAATAAAGAAGAGTTGGATGACATTGACATTTTGTCAGTTGTGGTAATAACTGCACTTGTGGAAGGTTCTGGATCATCTGGATTATCCCTGGGAATGGGAATGGCATTTCTAGTCAGAAAATCAGTGAGAGTTGTCGGCATGGTCCATTTCTTTTTTTCTTCATATATTTTGTAGTAACATCTCACTGCTTCTAAAATCTGCCTATTGACTTTAGCAAAGCAATAAGCTTTTTGGTTCATATTTTAAAGCAAGTAAAGTCCCTGATTTAGTTTAGAAAAAACTTCAGCTAATTCTTTCACCGTGAAATTTTTTGACAACTTCTCTCCTTTCTCTTTCTCGTTATTTCTTTCTTCTTTAGCGTTTCTTTCTTCTTCAAAATCCATTACGTCTTGGTCTGTCAATTCCCCTTTTATGTGATCTATGAGCTGTTCTACATCGGTGACACCAAGTTCTGACGACACTTTCACATCTTAATTTAGATCATCTGTGTGAGGAGGATGTCTGGGGCATTATTAAGCAGCAGTAGAATCTTGAAAGGAATGCTCATTTCAAGGCAGTAGGCATCCACTTCCAGGATTAGACAATTTAATAGCTAGTCTTTGAATAACACAATCATCATCCAGGCCTTGGAGTTACTCCTATAGTAGACCAGCAGTTTATTTTCCTCAATGTTTTTGAATGCTTGGGAGCATTCAGAATGGTAAACAAGGAAAAAATTTAATTCAAATTTAGCAGCATTTCTTCCAAGCAGCAGCGTAATTCTTTCAATGCCTTGAAACCAGGCACTGACTTCGCCTTTTGTGAGAATGATAACGTCAGCGAATTACGTGCTGCAACAATGTATGTTGTAGATATTACTAATGATAAGATACACAAACAACAACAAAAAAGGACGATCGTATGTGCCTCATCGTCATGGGAATACGTCTGTAAATCAGGGACTGCCTGGAGATACATCTACGGTACATGTGTATATAAGGAGCCCTGGTGGTACAGTGCTCGGCTGCTAACTGAAAGGTTGGCGGTTCCAACCCATGAGCTGTCCTGTGGAAGAAAAGACCTGGTACTCTGATCTCATAAAGATTATAGCCTAGAAAGCTCTATGGGGCAGTTCTACTCTGTCCTATAGGGTCACTGTGAGTCACAATTGACTTGATGGCAAACAACAACAACATATGTATGTACATATGTGTACACAAATACATACCCATACACATATATGCATATATACATATATTATGTAAACACATTTTTTTGTTGTTGCTGGTGTTGTTGCAAAATTATATTGCTATTTTTGAACTACCCATTCTCTCTGTTCAGGAACACTCTACTTCCTGAGTCCAGGATATAAGACCTCTGTCCAGGCTGGTTTCTTCTCATCACTGCAGATGAACGTTAACATCTGAATAGGCTAGGGAAGTAAAACAATATATCTGAAAACATACTCTTATTTTCCTCTTAAACATTCTCCTGCCAACGTTCTCAGTAACCCAGGCCCAAGTGGATTTCTTATATTCATTCCCCGCCCCCCATCTCCTTACAGTCAAACCTTTACCTCCTTAACATTTGCCAAACCTAACTTCTCAGTTCCATCCTAACTTCTAAGCCTCAGTACAGACCTCTGTCACCTTTTTTATTTTGGAGAACGTCAATAGTTTCCCCACTGATTCTTCTGACTCCAGTCTTGCATGCTGCTAATTGATTATCCACACTTCAGCCAGAATAATTATTTAAAAATCCAAATCTAACTAAATTACTCCTCTACTTAAAACCCTCCAGTGGCTCCTCATTGCTTAATGGCCCTCCACTGCTCTTAGCATGGCAGGTAAGGCCTGATGCAGCCCGCCCTCTCTGCCTGACTCCCAGTCTCTCTTCTCCCCAGGCTACAGTCTACGTTCCAGCCACCACCTAGCAAAAAAGTGGTGACCTGACCGCTGGAGCAGAAGCTCCTTCAGGTTTTTATCAAGTCTGAAAAGACAGTCTTAAATGGCTTAAGTAATTAGGCTTGATCTTTTATCTGCCCCTGTCATCACATACCCAGATTTTTGTTGAATTGTGTCGCTATTGAACGGTTCTTTCATAGCGTTTAATCTTATCTATAATGGCTGTGGAGGGTCCATGTGTTGATCTCACACCATAGCCAATATTTGCTCTCCATTGAGTGAAGAAGCCTGCTTTGTGTTCTAACAAAAAAACTAAACATAGAGCGTCAGATTGCCAGGATCTCAGACTTTCTTGTAATAGCATATGTCATTAATTTCAGCTTTTGATAATCCAAGAAGTATAGAAAATTCCCACCACCTACTCTTTTGTAGAGTTCGCAACTCTGCCAAGTTTTGTAGCTCATCAGTGTATTTACAGGCTAATTTTCAGCTGTGGAAAAAAGAAACACTAACATGTTTGGTTAGAAGCTTTACAAACAGCATTCAAATAGGCAGTGTGATGAGGAAGGTAAAACATTATATTCCATTTCCAGCTTTTCCAGGAGCAAGGGGCGAGATCATGGACAAGTTACTAAACCTTTCTGGGACTCAGTTTCCTCGTTTGTTAAACGAGAGGCCTGGTTGATCTCTAAAATTACTTCCAAAACTGAGACAAAACAAGCAAAAAAAGCTCTGACTATTCTTTTCCAATTCGCTGCCCAACTAGGTGACCAGCATGCTTCCTTAACGAGAAGGAGAAGCAAAAAGAGGCTTTTGTGTTTTTCAAAACTAAGTAGTTTTTAATGTCTTCTATTTGCTTATAAAGTAAAATCAGCTATTCAACTGGCTAAGAAATACCCTAGGACTTTTGCTGCTCTGAAGTTAGCATACAAATATGGATTTAAAAAATAACTGCAACTGGTTAATGACTAACCTTGATGAATAAGGAGTCAGGATCAGGATGACAAATGGAAGGAAGGAGGACTCATTGATTGAAAGGGGTGAGTTTTGTATACAGGGTGGTATCATGTCACTTCAACATCCTTCATCCTTGAACACTTCCACAGAAGAATAGAAGATTTTTCTCTTTCATTTCAGAAACCTGACAGACTACAATGTTTGGGCTAGAACCAAACTGAAACCATCACCAGCATTTCAGCGTTCTCTGATTAAAAGAAAAAAACCCACTGCCATAGAGTCGATTCCGACTCATAGCGACCGTGTAGGACAGAGTAGAACTGCCCCCATAGAGTTTCCAAGGAACTGCTGGTGGATTTGGGCCACCAACCTCTTAGTTAGCAGCCGAGCTCTTAATCACACTTAAATTATAAGTCAGTGATGAAAAGATAGCTGAAAAAAAATGCATTTGGAAATTAATATGTATTACATATGTACGTGTATGAAATGTGAAAATGCTAAGAACTGAAATGTTAAAAATTACTACATATAAAAACCTATGGGATGCAACAAAGACAGTAATGACAGAAAATTTTAGCTCTAAATGCTATATTAGAAGAGAAGATTGAAAATTGAGTTATGTGGTAAACTCAAGAAGTTAGAAAAAATACAACTGAGTAAATCCCAAGAAAAGAGAAGAGAAGAAACAGTAAAAAGCAAAAATCAGTGAAAAAACATCTAATGCCTTAGAGAGGAGCAAGCAATAACTTGTCCTCTGAAAAGCTAATAAAACAGACTAACTTTTGGTGAGACTTCTTAAAAAAAAAAAGAAAGAAGGAATAACAAGCAATATTAGAAATGAAAAAAACAACAGCATATCTACGGATGCAGCCTAGTTAGAAAATATTCTCCAGAATTTTGGGCTGATGGATTTGCATACTTGAGTTGAATGGACAATTTCCTGGAAAAACTTATCAAAAATGACTCAAGGAAAAAAAAAAAAACACCTTAACACACACACACACACATAACTCAACACTGCCCGGATTACTTTGCAAGTTAAGTTCCACCAAATATTTATGAATCAGATAATCCTTATTATATCCAGCTATTCTAGAGAACACTGAAAGCGAGACAGCCCCCCAATTCTTTATACGGGCTCGTAGTCTTGATTCCCAAATCAAAGACAATGATAATATGAGAAAGAAGAACTATATATCAATCTCATTTGTCTTCACAAATAAGAAATTTCTTTTAAATAGAGTAGGCCCAAGCCTAGAAATTCATTTATTTAAATGTATTTCACCACATTAACAGATTAAAAGAAGAAAAGTCATATGCTTATTTAACAGATGCAGAAAAAAATTTGGTAAAATCTAGCAACTTCTCATTGGATAAATACTCTCAGCAAACTAGGAAAAAGAGTGACTTCCTCACCTGTATATGGAATGTCTTTCTAAAAACCTGTAACAAACACCATATATTCTAGGAAAATGTTTAAGTATTCCCATAAAATCTGGAGCAAGGAAAGGATTCTCACTATCACCACTTCAACTAAAAGTTCTGAGTTAGTGGGAAAAAAAAAAAAAAAAAAAACAAGGAAAAGAAGAAAAAAGTTTGTCATTATTTACAGATAATATGATTATCAACATAGAATCTGCATAAAAATTAGAATGCATAAGGGAGTTAGTTCAGTGAGGTTATAGGATAAATGGTGATTATTCAAAAAGCAATAACGTGCTTTTATACCATTCATGAACAGAAAATATAATTTAAACAGTATAATATTAACATGATGACAAAAATATAAGATAGCTAGGAATAAATCTAACAACAGTGTACAAGATCCATTTAGAAATAACTATAAAATGATTGAATGATATTGTTACTATGAGTTAAAATCGACTCTATGGCGGTGGGTTTGGCTTTGTTTTTTAGTACAATGTGGTCAAATGCCCTGGTGTTGCCCTGGTGAAGCACTCAACTGCTAACGGAAGGGTTAGTGGTTCGAACCCACCAGCCACTCCGAGGGAGAAAAGACCTGGCAATCTGCTCTCATAAAGATTACAGCCTAGGAAACCCTATGGGGAAATTCTACTCTCCTATAGGGTCGCTTTGAGTTGGAATCTACTCCAGGGCAACGGGTTTGGTTGGTTTGTTTGTTGATTTGTAACTGAGTAGTGAGGAGCCCCTGGGTGATTAAGCACTCTAAGCCCATTGCCATCGAGTTGATTCCAACTCATAGCGACCCTATAGGACAGAATAGAACTGCCCCAGAAGGTTTTCAAGGCTGTAAATTTTTATGGAAGCTGACTGCCACATCTTTCTCCTCTGGAGCGACTTGTGGGTTCAGACCACCTTTCGGTTACAAGCAGAGGGCTTTAATCACTGCGCCGCCAGGGCTCCCATTCGTTAGAGATGAGGTGGCTGAAAATTTAAGTAAATGCTCTACTATTAGCCTAAAGGTTGATGTTTGGCACCCACCCAGAGGTGCCTCAAGAGACAGCCCTGGTGATCTGCTTCTGAAAGGTCACAGCCTTGAAAATCCTCTGCACACAGGGGGTTAACGTGAGCTGGAATCAACTCCTCAGCAACTAACAACAACAACAACTACATAGTGAGATATACTCTGTCCAGAGGTGGGAGAATCAATACCAAAAATGTTGTCAATTTGCTCATAATGCAATCACACCATTATGCAAAGCATGGCCCATTATCTGATTCATTACATTACAGACATGAGGCAGGCCCTCTAAAAGGTCAACAACCAATGTGCCAAATACTTACTTTGTTCTATTTTACATTTAAAATAGTATTAATCAAAACCAAGCCCTTCATTGCCTACAAATCAAATTATGTCAATCCTGAAGGAGTTACTGAAAAACAGAGGGCATTTATGTTGCTCACCAACAGACTCTGCTGGTAACAGCATTTCACAAACACTGATGTGTGTATAATGCATAGCCTGAAGAGAACAAATAACACTCTTCAAGCGAAGTTTTCACTGGAAGATTTTTATGAGTTAGGAAAGAATCTTGGTGGGCCAATGGGATGATAAAGTTCCCTTTACTTTCACTCACTCCCCTACTCTGATCTGCCCAGTACTTGTTCCTCCTCTGCTCTCAAAGCCAGATTAAGAGGCAGAGGCACATTTTGGTTTGTTATGTTACATAAGATCATCTACTCATCTGGATGGGGCTGGTTTTTGACCTACTGAGGAGCATAGGAGCTTTTAGCTAGGCATGGTCCTCTTTAGCTCAACCCCATTAGCATAGAGAGCCCTGTACATTCCTTAAGCTTTCCAAATGAAGCCATGGGTCAAAGCTAAGAGGGCAACAGGCCAGAGATAGGCTTCTTGGACAGTTATTGAAATTTCTGTTTGGCTCACAGACATCAGGTGAAAAGCAGTCCTTTGGCTCAGGATTGGGACACGTCCTCTTATTAACAGGTTTATGCTAGTATCTTCAATCAGCTGTGGCAACAACAGACATTTTATCCCAGAATGCAACACTGGGAGAGAAAGTGTTGTGAGCATTTAACTCCATCTCTTTCATTAAATGAGGCATTCTTGGTTAAGTTGCAGAATTCTTGCCTTCCATGCAGAAGACCTGGGTTTGATTCTCGGCCAATTCACTTCATGTGCAGCCACCACCTGTCTGTTAGTAGTGGTTTGCGTGTTGCTATGATGCTGAACAGCTTTCAGTGGAGCTTCTAGACTAAGACAGGCTAGGAAGAAAGACCTGGCAATTTGCTTCTAAAAATCAGGCCATGAAAACCCTATGGATCACAACATGGTCTGGTCTACAGCCAAGTAACATTTCGTTCCCTTGAGCATGAGGTCCCCATGAGTCAGAGGCTGACTCTACAGCAGCTAACATGACACGTAACTCTCACTGAAGCCAGCTTCTACTTTTAAACATCCTTTCTTTCCTTTCTCCCCCCTCATCTATAACCCTTTTTTTCCTCTCATTTTCAATCATATATTGCCTTTCCTGTCATTTTCACTCTTCCATTGTTATCTTTCTTTTTACTCTCTTTTCTCTCTCTTTATCCCCATATCCTCTTTTTCTATCTTCTACTACCTTACTGTCCCCATTTTCCCCAGTTTCTGGGTAAATCACTGTGCCTCCAGTAATTTCCATAGGTTCTCTTGCTCCTCAGCCCTATTCCCAAGTCCTTCCAGCATTCACTGCTCTAGAACTTTCTACTTACCACCTCAGGGCGATATGTAGGCCACCATTTTAACATGAAGAAATAGCAAAGCCCCAATGCAGTGGATGTACATTAATAAAACAACAACATCATCCAGATGAGGGGTCTGCACTCCATTTACCTCGAATCCTCCTCCTCTCTTGGCAAGGGGGTTTCTTCATTTTCTTTTTTGTGTAGGCATATAATATTTTGGACAATACTTCAGGGACTAATTATCATGAGTTAATCCAATTCAGTTTTTACTGCTACATCTTTTATTTATTTTGTAGTTAAAAATTGGCTTAACCAAGGATCCAGAAACTCTCATAGAGCTCTACACCTAAGATATTTTATCAACAAGAGTATTAAACAAATAACAGGATATTCATGTGTGCTTAAGAAAATTGTAATTATGTGTGTGTGCCTTGAGAAATAACAGGCCAATGATGAGTCTGTATTTCAGAGGGAAACAATGTCCTGGCTGATTGATCTGGGGTGTCATTTTCATCTTTGCAGCCTCAGTACCTAACACGGTTTCTGGTGTGTTGAGACAAATATTGGATCCCATCCAATCCATCCTCTGGGGATCTCTAACACATAACTGAAAGGGTCTTACATGATTATATATTACCACTCCTCCAACAAATAACAAAAGTTACACATAAAAGATTAGCATGACTGAGTTATTTCTTGGCACTTGAGCAGACATTTACAATTGCAAGCCACTTGGTAGTTTTTATGAACAGGCTATTCATCATAACTCTATGGAAGAAGGACTTTTACAAATTAACTGATGGAAAACTCAAGGAAGAAAAATGTACATAAATCCTCACAAGGGGCAGTTTTCTCCCTAGTTTAAAACAAATGGTGAAGCATAATTATCTATTGTGACAGCTAGTGCAAACCCAGCTTTTCTGAGTAAAGAAAGAATGGAAGAAATGATATGAACAGGAAAAAATATTAAAGCAACCCCAAATGACCTCAAGAACTCTCTTTGGGCTTGCTCAGTTGACCTGACCACCCAGCTTTCTCCCTATGTTCCTCTCAATATCTAAAGATAGAGTGAGTTAACAGCAAAGCCCACTACTAGATTACCCAGTGGTTAACATTAGCACAGGTTGGGAGCACCAGCACAACAGAAGCACAGAAATAATTTTTTTAATAATGATGTTTCAAGAAGAGTTTCAAAATAAGCACCCCACGAATTTAAAAAAAAAAAAAATTTTTTTTTTTTGGTCGTCTTTTCTCTTAGTTAATAGTTTAGGGATTTTTAAAAATTCTAAATTATACATGGCAGGTGTTGAGGAGGTGCAGAGGATGATAGCGTAGGCCCTCTAAAAGGTCAACCCAGGTGGGACCAAGTTATAAGACTTGGCCATCGGTTCCTCTCTAAAGTTTTTACTAATTTTGTGTGTGTGTGTGTGTGTGTGTGTGTGTGTGTTTTGAGCAGACAGTCATGTACATGAGCAAAACCGAACAAGCCATACTCTTATAAAGAAAGTAGTCAAATAAAACTGGCCAAAAAAAATCATCTGAATCACTCCCAGGTATATACCCAAGAGAATTGAAAGCGGTGACACATGTACACCAATATTCATTGCAGCACTATTCACAATAGCCAAAAGGTGGAAATAATGGACGAATGGATAAACAAAATGTGGTGCATGTGGAATATTACTCAGCCATAAAGAGATATAGAGTCCTGATGAACCTTGAAAACATTATATGGGGTAAAATAAATCAGTCACAAAAGGACAAACATTGTATGATCTCACGTATATGAAATAATAAGAATAAGCAAATGTATAAAGACCAAAGTGTATTAGTGATTACCAACGGCAGGAGGGATGGGGAAAGGGAGAATCATTGTTTAGGAAGCAATGAGTTTCTGTGTACGGTGATGGGAAATTTGGCATGAGTGATGATTATACAACATGATTAATAAATTGATATCACTAAATTGTACACCTGAAAAATGTTGAACTGGCAAATGTTGTGTTACATATATTTTTACAATGAAAGAAAGAAAACCCTATGGAGCACAGTTCTATTCTGACACACATGGGATCATCACGAGTTGGAATTGATCAGTCGCAGCTGGTCATTGGTATATACATACGATGGAATACTATTCAGCCATAAGAAGGAATGAAGTTCTACGTTTTGATCAAGGACTCAATAGGTGGATCCTGATCAAAAGGAGGAAAAGTGTGGAACAGAATTTTAAACTCATACAGAAACCAGCCTTACTGGATCCATTGAGACTGGGGAAGCCCTTGAATCTAATGCCTGGAAATAATCTTTAAACTTTGAACAGAAATGATTCCATGAAGCCATCTAAACAACAGTTTAGCCCAACTAATAAAGAACATTTGCCTCAAGCATAGCACACTTACAAAGAATAATCTATATGAGTGCAAATTCACAACAGTTATTCTAAAGCACAGATGATAACTTTAAGGGGCAGAAAACCTAAATTAATGGTGATAAAACAGTATTGGTAGAGATAGCGTGGTGACACAATGTAAAGTATGTAACCAATGTTACTGAACTGTTCATGTAGAAATTGTAAATGAATGTATGTTAGTCTGTATATATTACCATCAAAAATAAATAAGATATTAAAAAAAAATGAAGGAATGAAGTTCTAATACATACTACTTGGAAGAATTTTGAAAACATGTTAAGTGAATTAACCCATTGAACCTTGTTGCTGTCGGATTGATTCTGACTCATGAAGACCCTACAGAAAGGAGTAGAACTGCCCCATAGGGTTTCCAAGGCTATAAATCTTTAAGGAAGCAGACTGCCACATCTTTCTCCTGTGAAGTGAAATAAGTCAGACACAAAAGGACAAATATATGATTCCACTTACATGAAATATCAGAATAGGTAAATTGGTAGAGACAGAAAGCATATTAAAGGTTACCAGGGGCTGAGAAGAGGGAGTAATGTGGAGTTATTGTTTGAAGAATATAGAGTTTCTGTTTGGAGTGATGGAAAAGTTTGGAAATACATAGTGGTGATGGTTATACAGCATTGTGAATATAGTGAATGTAATTAATGCTACTGAGTTGCAGACTTAAAAATGGTATAATGGATAATTTTATGTTAAAAATATTTTACCACAATAAAAAAAGGAAAAAAAATCCTGAACCATATTGAATACTATAATAATCATTACAGCACTATTAAAAGCACTAACTGTAGATGTTATGAGAGGCTGATGGAGTCCAAAATCAACTTTGTTCACAATTATGCTCAGACTGATGGCGTTTCTGCTCCTTAGTCCCCTCCTCCCCTCCCTGCCACTATGGGCTGATACTGAAGATTTGTCAGCTAAGGCTGATCCTGGGTTTGTCACTGGACCAGGATGGCTGCAAGGTACGGATCAGGAGGGGGTAGTGAAGAAGAGCTGTCTTGGGGTTCAGACTGGCCTCATTTTGGGTCCTGGCTCTTTTGCTTGTTACCTGGGTGATCTTAGGCAATTTCTTAAAGTTTCTGTTCTTAAAAAGGAGACAATAATACTGTCCTCATAAAACTATTGGGAAGATTAAAGAGGTAAGATGTGTGAAGACCTAGAAAATATGTGAAAGTACAGTGAGTAGGTGCTCAATAAATGGTAGCTGCCTCACAGTAATCACAGCTCAGTCACCAAGACAAAAAATGACCCATTTCTTCAATCAGTTCAACCAGAGTTCATGAGAGGGGCAATCGATTAAGCGCCTGGTTGCTAACCAAAGGGTTGGCGGTTCACGTCTACCCAGAAGCGCACTGGAAGAAAGGCCTGATGATCTACTTGCAAAAAATCAGCTATTGAAACACTGTGGAGCACAGTTCTGCTCTGACACTCACGGGGTTGCCATGAGCTGGAGTTGTCTAGAGGGTAAGTGGTTGGTATGGGCCAAGGCACTACATTAGGTGCTGCAATGGACTGTAGACTGTTCCTGATGCAGGCGGATATGTGATTTGGAAACTGGGACTGAGGAGAAAGATCTAAGCTGCGATGGGAAGTTGCTCTGAGCCCCTTGGCAGGTCATTTATGGAGTCCCAAAGGGCCAGATATTCCTGCTTCTACAGGACAACTTACCAAAAATCAAAAGGTCTGTAGAGTTGATGAGCCTAAGCCCAGGCAAAGTTGAAACAAGTATTTTCATTTCATCCGCGGCTTCCTTGTTTTAAACCCCTCCTCTCAGGGGCGAGTTAGCTCCAGTCATTCAGATGTGAAAGCCAGGACCCAACCAAGGTTGCTTGGACCTAAGCTCCAGACAAAACTGGCTAGATAAGGCAGGGAAAGCAAAGTGGTTCCTGCCCCTCCTGACACCAGGGGAAAGTCTACAAAGTTTGTTTTCTCCCTCCTCCTTCCTTATTATGAGGTAATGTACTCCAAAGAAAACAATCTATTATAGTTGAAACCAGTGAGTATGTATTTATACCTACTATAGCAGAAATCTTATCTTTTAGAGATTGTTTTAAAGTTTATAACTCAATGCCACAAAAAACTGTAAACTCTAGCAGCCATTACAACCTTAGTGTGAATTTGTTTATTTCACTTATTTCTCTATACTTCCCTTAGTCAACAGCTGAGCAAGTGAGAGTTTTGCCGTGGATGACAGGCTTTAATTCTCCCATAACCCATTGCCATTGAGTCGATTCCAACTCATAGCAACTCTGTAGGCAGAGTAGAACTGTCCCATAGGGTTTCCAAGAAGCGGCTGGTGGATTCGAACTGCCGACCTTTTGGTTAGCAGCCAAACCTGAAAGCTCTGGCTATCTGGGTAACCGGTCTGGTGGGCAGAAAATGGCCTCCAAGGCTTTCTATCTACCTCCTAGTCCCCGGGACCTGTGAATATGTTATCATACATACCAAAACAGACTTTGCAAATGTATGGACCTTGAGATGGAAAGATTATCCTGGATTACTGGGTGGGCCTAAACTAACCACATGAGTCCTTAAAAGCTGAGAAGTTTTCTAGGTTGTGGTCAGAGAAAGAGATATGATGACAGAAGGGGGATCAGAGAGAGGCTACTTGTCTGGCCTTGAAGGTGGTGGAAGGGGCCATGAGCCAAGGAATGTGTGGGGCCTTTAGAAGCTGGAAAAGGAAATAAAATGGATTTTCTCCTTGGAGGCTCCAGAAGGAAGGCAGCTTTGCCGACACCTTAATTTTAGTGCAATGAGACCCATGTTGGACTTCTGGCCTATAGAAGTGAAGGATAAGAAATTTGTGTAAGTTTGTGGTAACTTGTTACAAGAACAATAGGAAACTAAAACACAGGAAGACAAGGAAATGAGGTCTCTAGGCAAGGAGAGAGGAAGAAGCAGGGTCAAGGCAGAGAAATGGGAGGTGACTTGAGCCAATCCCCTTTTTTGGTCTAGAGACTATTCAGCAAGAGCACCATGCTGGCCAACTAGGGACGAAAACAGAAGCTGGCCATTGCAATACAATAAGTCGTGGACACATGTTTGCTCATAATAATTTTATGGTGGCACGGTGGTTAAGCGTTGACTGCTAACCGAAAGATGGGCAGTTTGAATCCACCAGCTTCTTCTTCCCTATGGGCTGTTCTACTCTGTTCTATAGGGTCGCTATGAGTCGGAATCGACTGTACGGCAATGGCTTTGGTTTGGTTTTTTATTCTGGAGCCAAAAATATTTCTTCTCCAATGATCTCTTCTCCTGATATATTTCACTGTAGCTGTTTATTACCTTTCTAGACCCTCTCATGAAGTGTCACCATTTTATTTCTTTTCTAGTTTACTTGTTTAATTCTTTTTTCCACATTAGACTATAAGCTCCCTTATTTCACTTGAGCCCATAAGCTCCATGAGCAAAAGGACTATGTGTGTCTATTCATCATTCACCGCACAATAATGGGGCATTTTCCGTTTGTCTTCAGAGCCTGTGTAGTGAGTTCAAGAAAATTTGGGACTGATCAAGGAAAAAGATATGACCAAGAGACAGCTTTTCACATCAAGCTATTTATTGGGGCTGATGCACTAATAGCTACATGCAGGGGGCAGTCCCCCAAGCAGGACGTCTCCCGGTGGCAAGCACAGGGAGCCATGAGAAGGGCAAGAGGCATGAAAAACCCTGGGGAAGATAAGAAAGGGGAAGGAGGAGCTATGTGCACCTTAGGCGAGGTCCTCCGGCAGCAAGGTGGCGAGTCTCTGGGTCAGGAACTCCAAAGGCAGCAGCACCTTAGGGTCATTATAACTACAGGATTTTGTCTTATCTATGGCTACTAGATATTGGGTGCATTTTTGCAGGGTATGTAAAGCAGACAGGCTCTGTTGTTGTTGTTAGGTGACGTTGAGTGGATTTCAACTCATAGCGGCACCATACGACAGAGTAGAACTGCCCTGTTGGATTTAATAGGCTGTAATCTTCATGGGAGCAGATCACCAGGTCTTTCTCCCAAAGAGCCACTAGGTGAGTTCAAACTGCCAGCCTTTTGGTTAGCAACTGAGTGCCACCAGGGCTCCTTAGACAGGCTCTAAGTGGCTAAAAATCTGCTTATCTGTGCTATTTTTAAAACAACTGGACATGTCCAAATTTGAGTTTTTGTAGGCTAAAGGGCCTCAGTGTGCTATGAAGAAGTAAACAACTTGGGGTCAATACACACAGGCCATTTATGTAACAGCCTGCCTTCTCCCTCCAGGAATCTACTCTCCTCTTAGCCCACACAGTCTACCATGGAATTCTAAGGACATTAGGTGTGAACAAAGAAGGAAGTTTGTCCTTCAGTATTTCATGAGCAAGCCATTGATCTATTTATAGCAGCTAAATCATTTATTAAAGTTCATTTTGCTTTGTCCTTCTGGGTTAACCTTAATTTTCAGATATGTGAACCATTGAGTATTAACTTTTAATATGATCATGGGACAATCCTGAGAATCAAAACACTCAAATAGTCACCATACAAGGGCAAGAAAATATCTGATTTTATGCAGAGAATAAACTTGTTATACAGAGTCCTTGAAAATTACAAGGGAATTGATCCTAAGGGTAGCCAAAGGCCAGTAGATTGGACCAGCCAAAGGTCATATATAAAAAGACTAGGTGGAGCTGGAAAGAAAATCTAGGCCTCATAATTTTTAGTTTAAACGGTTTATTTATTTATTTATTTTTGCTTTCATCACTCACCATGTTTCCCCAGCAAGCCTATCTGAAACTAGGTGGGTCCTAGACAAATCCTGTTTCTTTTTTTTGCCCCAGCATCTCTATCCCACCCCTCCAAAAATATTTTTATACTGGTAAAATCAGGTGAAAGACTTATGGGCCTCATTTCTTTTTGATCACCAACTGGTCAGGGTGGAGAGGTGGCAAGGGTGGCTCCTCTCTCCACCAATCCGGTGCACATGCCATAAAGCCCAAGAGCCCAGGTTTGGCTTAAAAGTTGCCCAAGACAGTCAGACCCACCCACAGGCATTAAGTTTACTGCCCTTTCCTCCTCCCTCCCTTCTCCCCATTTCCAACCTGTCTTTTTGTTGGTATCTCCTGTTTGCCCTTAGACTACTGTTCTGGTACATTCTCTAATTCAGCTCTTGGAGCTTCTCGGTTCTGACATCTAGAAACTAATTCCGGCCTTGCTGAACTACTCCACCCTTGCTTTCCAGACAAGACTGGATGTTCATTTCTGACTCCCGGGCCAACAAATGGCCTGCTCCAGATTTCGGTCTCATTAACTCAGCATGTGACAAGCTCCCTATGCTAAGGACAGCACTCTGGTCGTTAGTATTTTTTGTTTTTCACTTGCTCTGGTAATCAATGGATGAGATACTCCTGACAGCATTCTTCTCTTTCTTTTGTAAGGTGTTTTCTCATGATTTCTGTTATTTGTGTTTTTGGGTATTGAAGTGGATACCAAATTTAATCAAATGCTTATTGACCTGAATTCTTTTAGAAATAAAATTTACAAAATGGACTTTCCTCCGGGTTAGCCCAGATCGTTATTTCTTACTTCACAGGGCCAATCTCAACAATATGGAAGTACTAATTCCACAAATATTAATTGTGTACCTATTATTCACCAAGTACTGGCAGGGATGCAAAGATGAGTTACACACAAACACTTACCTACTGAGGTTTGTGCTCCTAAAGTAATAATAACAATGATAATACAGCTTCCATTTATTGTATTTTTTCTGTGTCAGGAACTATACTATATGTTTTATATAATTCTCTTTTATTCTTTTAACAATCCTATGAAGTCTGCAATTTTCCTCCAATTTTATACTCTTTTATTAGAGATCATAAATATACAGTTGAAAAGTGAAATTAAGATCTATCAAAAATAGGATTAATGTATATTAATATCTGTGTGCCAAGCAGAGTGCTAAAGACTCTTACACATGGTATTTTATCCCCATTTTACAGATAAGGAAACTGAGGATCAGCCAGGTTAAGAAAATTGCCAAAGTTCTCTTAGTTCATAAGACACAGAGATGATGTTTAAAAATGAATTCTGACTGATTCCCAAAGCTGCATGAATCTTTCTACCACACCATGTAGCCTTCCTATATAGCAATAATGCAAGTTGGAAAATGGTTAATTGAGTTAGGAATTCTACATGAAGTAATGTAGGAAATGAGGGAAGAAATTTACCTCTAGCTGGAGTTAGTAAGAAGCCCTGTGGTGCAGTGGTTAAGCTTTTGGCTGCTAACCTAAAGGTTGGCAGTTCGAATCTACCAACTGCTCCTTGAAAATGCTATGGGGTAATTCTACTCTGCCCTATAGAGTCGTTATGAGTTGGAATCGACTCGACGGCAATGGAATATTTTCGGTTTGGAGTTGGCAAGGTGAGGAAAGTAATCTAAGAAGGAGGAACAACAGAAACCAAGGTGCAGAATGAGAAAAGGAAGATTTTTGTGTGGTAAACACAAGTAGAGTTGGCTGGACTCTCCCTGGCAAGAAGTAGAGCAGTAGGAGATCAGGTTGGAAAGCCACACTGGGGCTAAGGCCTGCAAGATCTTCATGTCAATAAAGAGGTTTGGCCTTCATCATCTACATAGTAGGGAACCATTAAGATTTTATGAACGATGGTATTCCTGGAGCCAGAGCTCTGACTTAGGTGCGTTTATCTAGCAAAAGTGTGTGGGATGAATGGCGGAAGGGTTGGGAAGATGAAAAAAACTAGCTAAACTTCTTCTCTCTCCTTAAATCTCTCTCTTTTTAGGTTAGCATTGCCGCTGACACTAGAAACATGTCCTCAATGAGACCTAGGATTCAATAGTGTATTTGCCTGAAACTACTTTTTTTTTTTTTTTTTAAATGAATTAAACATGACTTTTTTTTCAACTTTACCCCCTAAAAGTCTGTAGGTTTAAAACATAATTTGAAGTTCATTTTCCAGGGAGGAATCCAATTTGGCTTTTGTTGTTTCTGGTCGGATATTACATGATTTTTTTTTTTTTTTAATTTTTTATTGTAAGCCTTTAGAATGGTTCACAGATGTTGCTTCTAAAATAGATCCTCCTGGAACTATTTGGTTTCAGAGAATCTCTGTTGCCATGGATTAAATAGGAGATCACTTGTTTAAAATCCAAGGCTGTATTCAAGTATTAGGAAATAATAACATTTTCATAAATTCATATAAGGCAGTATGGGGACAAGTGACATTTGGGATGTGAACCCTTGGTCCACATCATTGCACTTAAGGTTGAGTTACATTGTGTTTATATCAAAGACCATCTCTCCCAAGAAGAGAGGCATCAACCAGGTTAATGTTTTTATACATTAGGAAATCCATGCTCCTACTTGGACAGCTGTACTGAAGAAATATAGTTATTATAAGAAACCTATGGCTTCTCCCTTAAATAATCAGCGATATGAGACCAAACCATCAACACTACCCCAAAGCAAAGATGAGAAGGTAAGGAGGGGCAGGGTAACTATATCAATGGAAACAGAACAAACAGAATGGAAATAATGAGAATCCTGACGCATTGTGAAAAATGTAACAATTGTCACAGAACAATTTATATAAAAATTGTTAATAGGAACCTAATTTGCTGTGTAAACTTTCACCTAAAACACAATAAAATAAAACATAATAATAAAAAAAAGAATATCTATAGCTTAAATTCTACTATACCAAAAACCAAACCTGTTGCTGTCGAGTCTATTCTAACTCACAGCAACCCTATAGGACAGAGTAGATGGCCCCATAGAGTTTCCAAGGAGCGACCGGTGGATTTGAACTGCCAACCTTTCAGTTAGCAGCCAAGCTCTTAACCACTACTTCACCAGGGCTCCAAATTATACTATAGATGTACTGCAATTTAACAGATGATTCATCGTTAGAAATAATTTAACAAAATATTATCAAATTTAAATATCAGTTGAACATCAGCTGGGTCTTGCACAAACTGACATTGCATGTAGGCAGCACCCCAAATGTATTCTTGGAATTATCAGTCCAGAGGACTAATGGACCACATGAACCACAGCCTCCACCAGCCTGAACCCAGAACAACTAAATGGTGCCCAGTCACCACTACTGCTCTGACAGGGATCACAATAGAGGGTTCCGGATAGAGCAAGAGAAAAATGTAGAACAAAACTCAAATTCACACACAAAAAATGATCAGACTTACTGGTCTGGCAGAGCCTGAAGGAAGCCCCAAGACTATGGCCCCTGGACACCCTGCTAACTCAGAACTGAAGCCAATTCTAAAGTCCACCTTTCAGCCTATGATTAGACAGACCTACAAAACAATAACATATGTGAGGAATGTGCTTCTTAGTTCAATCAAGTATACAAGACCTGATGGTCAACACCTGAACAAAAGCAAAGATGAAAAGACAGAAAGGGACAGGAAACCTGGACAAATGGACACGGGGAACCTGAGGTAGGAAGGGAAACGGGAAGAGTGCTGACACATTATGGGTTTTGCAATTAATGTCGCAAAACAATTTGTGTCCAAATTTTTGAATGAAAAAGTAATTTGCGCTGTAAACTTTCACCTAAAATACAATAAAAAAAATTTTAAATATCATTTTCAGTGAAAACCAGTAATACTTTGTAAACAGGAGGGAGTTTTGGTGTTTTAGGGTTCATGTTTTAGCAAGGTTAATAAGAACTATGTAGAGGGTAAATTGGAAAGGAAAGAAGTTGAGGAGAAAGGGGATTCCAATGATTCTCAATTACTTAGGAGATCTGGTTCGTGGTGATGAGGTTAACTGAGATACAGAACACAGAGGGAGGAAAATCTGGGTTAGAATCAGAGAACAGTGAGTTATACTTTGGGGCATGTTTAGTTTATGATATTTTTGCAGACATTTCCAGGAGGCTATTGAAAATCAAACGACACATTGCATTGGGCAAATCTGCTGCAATAGACCTCTTTAAAGTGTTTGAAAAGCAAAGATGTCACCTTGAAGACTAAGGTGTGCCTGATCCAAGCCATGGTGTTTTCAGTCACCTTATATGCATGTGAAAGCTGGACAATGAATAAGGAGGACCAAAGAAGAACTGATGCCTTTGAATGATGGTGTTGGTGAAGAATATTGAGTATACCATAGACTGCCAAAAGAACAAAGAAATTTGTCTTGGAAGAAATACAGCCAGAATGCTCCTTAGAAGCAAGGATGGCAAGACTCTGTCTCATATACTTTGGACATGTTATCAGAAGGGACCAGTCCCTGGAGAAGGATATCATGTCTGGTAAAGCAGAGGGTCATCGAAAAAGAGGAAGACCCTGAATGAGTTGGATTGACACAGTGGGTACAACCATGGGCTCAAGCATAACAACAATTGTAAGGATGGCACAGGACCAGGTAGGGTTTTGTTCTGTTGTACATAGAGTCACTATGAGTAGGAACTGACTCGACATCACCAAACAACAACATTGGAAATCTGTCTTGGAAGAAGTACAGCCAGAATGCTCCTTAGAAGTAAGGATGGTGAGATTTTGTCTCATGAATTTGGGACATGTTAATCAGGAAGGATCAGTCCCTGGAGAACGACATCATGTTTGGTAAAATAGAGGGTCAGTGAAAGACAGGAAGACCCTCAATGAGATGGATTGACACAGCGGCTGCAGCAATGGGCTCAAACATAGCAATGACTGTGAGGATGGTGCAGAACCCGGCAGTGTTTTGTTCTGTTATATATAGGGTCACTACGAGTTGGAACTGACTCAGTGACACCTAACAACAACAACAACTACATCAAATCTGTCATCTCCTCTCATATAGTTAGTTGTACCTGAGAGTACATCTTTGTAGTTAAAAGCAAAATCCTAGAGCTAGACTATTCGATTAATTCAGGTGTGAGACCTGGGAAGTTTGCTTAATCTCTCTTTGCTCATTTTCTAGATCTTTAAAATGGTTGACCCTTCTTAAAGAATGTAAAGACTAAATTAAGTAATACATGCAAAACACTTAGTACTTGGTACAAGTATCTACTCAATAAATGTTCACTTTTATTACCATTCTTGTTACCTCTAAAATGCTACACAAATATTTGCTCTTTCCTATTTCCTTTGGCATTTCCATAGTTTAGGTACTCATCTTCTCTTTCCTGGACCATAATAATAGTAATTTACACTTAATCTGGTTCTTTATAAATTTACTTGATGTTTTCATGTACATTATCCAGTTAACCTAAAAAGTACTTCATTTACTCTGTCTACAAACTCTACATTTTGTGATTTATTCACCACATTGTCATTTAATTTTTTTAAAACAAAAATCTAATTATGCTATTGTTATAACTATGGCTGCCAACCAAAAGGTCTGCAGTTCAAATCCACCAGCTGCTCCTTGGAAACCCTATGGAGCAGTTCTACTGTGTCCTTTAGGGTCACTATGAGTGGGAATAGATTTGACGACAGTGGGTTTGTTTTCATACTCAGTAACATTCGATGATTCTCTATTATCTACATAATAAAGGGAAGAAACAATTCTTCATCATGTTGGACACATTCTTGACTTCACACTCCCCACCACATAGATTTACTGTCTAGCCACACTGCACCACCCCTAGAGTTTAAAATATACAATACACCACCTGTTCTGGCTGGTATTGTTTTTTGTTTTGTCTTGAATACCCTTCCTTTTTCCACTTGTTAAAAATCCTACTCATTCTTCAAAGTCCACCTCAAATTTCACCTACTCCATGAAATATTTCCCAGTTTTACCCAGCGTCTTAGTCACCTCATGCTGCTACAACAGAAATACCACAAGTGGATGGCTTTAACAAACAGAAATTTATGTTCTCAAGTTTAGGAGGCTAGATGTCCAAATTCATGGTGCCAGCTCTAAGGGAAAGCTTTTTCTCACTGTTGGCTCTGGAGGAAGGTACTTGTCTCTTTTGAGCTTCTGCTTCTGGGCAATCTTCATGTGGCTTGGCATCTCTCTCCCCCCATCTCTGCTGCTCACTTACTTGTTTAATCTCTTTTATATCTCAAAAGAGATTGGCTCAAGACACATCCTACACTAATCCTGTTTCATTAACATAGCAAAGACAACCCATTCCCAAATGGGATTATAACCACAGGCATAGGGGATAGGGTTTACAAGAGATATTTTTGGGGACACAATTCAGTCCATAACATTCCACACCTTGGTCCCCCAAAATTCATGCCTTTCCACATGCAAAACACATGCACGCTATCACTTCATCCCAAAAGTCCTAAATCAACTCCAAGCCCAAAATCTCATCTTCTGAATCATCTAAAGCAAGTATCGGTGAGACTTTAGACCTATTCCGTCTTGGTGAAAAATTCCTCTTCATCTATGAACCTGTGAAATCTAGACTACAAGTTATCATTTCCAAAGTACAATGGTGGAACAGGCATAAGGTAGACATTTCCATTACAAATAGGAGACAATGGAGAGTAAGAAGGGATATGGGGCACCCAGCAAGCCTAAAACTCAACAGAACAAATTATATTAGCTCTCAAGGCTTGAGAACAATCCTCTGTTCTCTGAGACCATCTGGACAATGGCCTTGCCCTATAGACTCTGGGTATCGGCCATGCTTTCTGGATTCTGGGTGGAGGCCCCTCAGCCCTAGGCTTCAGCTCTGCATTCCAGGCCCACTGGGAAGGCAACTCTGCTCCCTCGGCTTTAGGTAGCCGCATTCTCCCAGTCCACCTGTGTGATGACCTCACCCCTTTGGTCCCGCAGGCCACGTTCTTCTGCCCCTTGGGCATGGCAGCTCTGGTCTTTCAGCTTTGGACAGCAGTCCCATCCTACTGACACTTGTGAACAGCAGCCTCAGACTTTGGAACCGAGTTGGTGAAGATTTGACGCTTTTAAACCTGGGAGTCTGTGACTCCACCCTTTGAAAGTGATGCAGCCCTGTTTCCCATGTACCTTCCAACAGTTCTGCTCATCTCCAAGATGCTCCAGAGATGGTTTTTTTTTTTTTTTTTCTTTTTTTGGAGGAAAAACGATGGACCTCCTTTGGCCTGTTTCCTGCCTGTAGAATTCCAAGAGGCAGACAACATTCATTCCTTTTACTCTTTCTCTGTCCTCTTCCATCTTAGCCAATGAGTTTTCTGCTGTGGTAGTTGGTTAGATACATCAGTAACAGGCTTACTCTCTCTAACAAAAAAAGATTGTGTAGTCATACCCTTGGTGAACATTCTAGAATATGTGTCCTTAGTTTATACAATAGAATTTTCCGAACATTTAAGTTCTGTTTTCATTCTGCACAATTCATTTTTTAAGTCCATCTCTTTCCTCTCACATTTTACCATAAATGGCAAGGAGAAACCACAAGGCCCCTTTAAGATCTTGCTTAGAAATCTCATCATTCACATATCCAAGTGTGTCACTTACAAGTTCTACCTTCTACCAAACATTTGAACATAATTCGGACAAATTCTTTGCCACTGCATAAAAAGCATCACGCTTCCTCCATTGTCCAATCACATGTTCATCATTTCCTTTTAAAGCCTCACCAGAAGCACATTTAACATCCACATTTCTAGCAACATTCTGTTGCAGGTGCCATATGTATTCTCTAAGACAACGGAGACTTTCTCTGTAGCTCTCCTCACTTCCTTCTGAGCCCTCACCAGAATTGCCCTTGAAGCCCATAATTCTACCAACAGTCTCTGCAAGGCAATCTAAGTTTTTACTATTAGGCACTTTAAAACCCTTCCAGCCTCCACCCATGACCCAATTCCAAACCCACTTCCACATTGTTTTGGTATTTATTAGAGCAGCACACCACTCCTGGTACCAAATTCTGTCTTAGTTACCTAGTGCTGCTACAACAGTAATACTACAAGTGGATGGCTGTGACAAACAGAAATTTATTTTCTCAGAGTTTAGAAGGCTAGAAGTCCGAATTTAGGGTGCTGGCTCTAGGGGAAGATTTTCCCTCTGTCAGCTCTGGAGGAAGGTCCCTGAACTTCTGCTCTTGGGTGATCTTCATGTGGCTTGGCATCTCTCTTCCCCCACCTCTGCTGTCTTGCTTGCTTGTTTAATTTCTTTTATATCTCAGAAGAGATTGACTCAAGACATACTACACTAATCCTATCTCATTAACATAGTGAAGACAACCCATCCCCAAAAGGGATTATAACCACAGGCATAGAGGTTAGGATTTACAACACATATTTCGGGGGGACACAATTCAATCCATAACACCCAGTTAGCATTCTCTTTTTGATATTACATTTAAAAATAATAACTTATTAGTATTATTCTCCAACTCACATTGTAATTAACTGTATAGAGTCTGTCTTCCACATTAAATCATGAGCCCAATGAGAGATGATGTCTTTTTCATTCTTTTCTACAAACAAAACACAATGCCTCACTCACAGTAGGGACTTATATATTTATTGTCTGAATATTCCTATGTAGAGAGCTACTTCCTACCCATTGGTACGTACCACACCTTAAGCAAATATCACACTGAAAAGCATCAACTGATTGGTAATTCTTTCCTTGCCAAATTTTCTTCTCTTTACAAAAGAATTCAGAATGAGATTTTTTTAAATAGGGAAGTAAGCCAGTACCTTTAAATAAAAACTTTTGTAAAACACGCCCACAACACACACCTGTATCCACCAACCTTCCTAGGATTTTGACTTCTTGAGATATACCATGTTTTTGTTGAGATTTCTTAGAATAAATATAAAGGCCAATTAATATACTGGCCCTGTAATAATATCATATCTTCATTTTTCCGATGGAGACTTCCTGGTTGGCTCTCAGAGAGGTGATCTAATCTATAGTCTCACTCCCTAATCTAAGTTCACTTTCAAGTCTGATGTCCCCAGCTTGTTTCTGAGTCAATAACCTCATCTCCTTCAAGAGAGTTACTCTTCCTTCAAAAGGCTGCTATTGGAAAATCATGCTGGAGACTTACCTACTACAGAGACAAATTTTCCAGATCTCAAATACAGTATTCCCAGCTGTGCATTGTTCTAATCAACCTTCCATTTTTCTACGATTGTATTTAATTAATCTGTTTCTGAAAGAAGTTTAATGCTTATGCTCAAAAAACGTATTTTCTATTTTTTCTTACTTTATGATTGCCACAGGACTCATGTGTCAAGTTTAAGTAGGTCTCTGTGGCATGAAGAAGTTCGAGGCCAGTGTTATGCATCACATTCTCTTTATTTCTCCTAATCTTTACAGTCCATGCCTGTTATGCACTATCTAATGCCTGGATCCCTTAGTTATTATTGCTTCCTATGACTTGGATAGCTTGATTACATTTTCTTGGTTAATAGTAAACCATTATCTATCCCTGCTACATGTCTGCCAAGAGCTTTTTTCCAGAAACTGCTTTATAGTTATTACCTAATCTTTATAAAACCATGGAGGAAGTTTTCCCATCTAACAGACAGTAAATGATTAAGAATCAGATAGTTAAAGAACTGGCTCAAGGTGACGCGGTAATTCGGTGATGGAATAATACTGAGTGTTCCCAATGCCCCTTCCAATTGTTCACTTTCCACAGTTCAATCTGCAAACCTCATAATACTATCTGTGTTTATTTTCAGTGTCTTGCTTTTCTTACAAATCACTGAGTGGCTAAATAAAATGAGAGAATGCATATGAATGGATGAAATAAAGTTAAAAATACTCCATAGAGAACTATATTCCAATTTTATTATTGTTGTTCACCAAATCTGGCTGGTATTCATGTATTTATTGAAATAACTGCTTGATTACAAAAGAAGTTACAATTATAAGGTGTGATTAAATACATGAAGCTATTAAGGCTTTTCCTGGCAACTATGTAAATTAACAAAATAATTTTGAAGGATTTATTTTACATTGTTTTTATTGAAGAGAATTTAAAAAATATATATTTTTCCTAGAATATGTTTGTGCTCATTTCCATGGCATGCTCTGTTGTTGTTAGGTGCTGTCGAGTTGGTTCAGACTTATAGAGACCCTATGTACAACTGAACAAAACATTGCCCAGTCTTGTGCCATCCTCACAATCGTTATCTTGAGCCCATTGTTGCAACCACTGTATCAATCCATGTCATTGACAGTCTTCTTTTTTGCCTACCCTTTATTTTACCAAGCATGAGGTCCTTCTCCAGGGACTGGTCCCTGCTGATAACATGTCCAAAATACGTTAAGATGAAGTCTTGCCATCTGTGATCCTTAAGGTTGTGTGTCAACTTGGCTGGGCCATGATTCTCAATGGTTTGGCAGTTATGATGTAGTTTGGCAGTCATATGGTGATGTCATCACTTCCATGATAAGATCTGATATAATGTGATCACCTCCATGATGGGATCTGCTGTGAGTACCCAATCAGCTGAAAGGGAGTTTCCTTGGGGATGTGGCCTGCATCTAATATAAGTGGACTCTCTGGCAAGTCTCAGGAGCTTTTGCTCAGTCTGGATCCTGCAGGTGGTTCCTGTTCATCTGACCTCTGGTTCCTGGAACTTGAGTAACTAGCTTACCTGTGGTCTTGCCTGCCAATCTCAGGACTCATCATCTTTGCAGCCTGCAAGCTAGAGCCCTGCTGGCTGACCTGCCGATTTTGTGTTCGCCAGCCACTGTGGCTATGTGAATCAGGAGAAGCCTCCAGCCTGACCTACGGATTTGGGACGTTCTAGCCTCTATAACCACGAGAGCCATTTCCTTGATATAAATCTCTTTATATGGATATTTATACGCTTTACTGGCTTTGCTTCTCTAGAGAACTCAGCCTAAGGCATCATTCTTGCTTCTAAGGAGCATTCTGGCTGTACTTCTTCCAAGACAGATTTGTTCGTTCTTCTGGCAGTCCATGGTGTATTCAATATTCTTTGTCAACATCGTAATTCAAAGGCATCAATTCTACTTTATTCATTGTCAAGCTTTCGCATGCATATGAGGCAATTGAAAACACCATAGCTTAGTTCAGGAGCACCTTAGTCCCTAAAGTGACATTTTCGTTTTTTTAACATTTTAAAGAGATCTTTTGCAGCAGATTTGCCCAATGCAATGCATCATTTCATTTCCTGAATACTGCTTCCATGGGTGTTGATTGTGGATCCAAGTAAAGCGAAATCCTTGACCATGTCAATCTTTTCTCCATTTATCATGTTGTTGCTTATTGGCCAGTTGTGAGGATTTTTGTTTTCTTTAGGTTAAGGAGTAATCCATAATGAAGGCTATAGTCTTTGATTTTCATGAATAAGTGCTTCAAGTCCTCTTCACTTTCAGCAAGCTAGGTAGTGTCATCTGCATATCACAGGTTGTTAAACAGTCTTCCTCCAATCCTGGTGCCCTGTTCTTCTTCATATAGTCCAGCTTCTCGGATTATTTGCTCAGCATACAGACTGAATAAGTATGGTGAAAGGATACAACCCTGACGCACACGTTTCTTGGTTTTAAACCACGCTATATCCCCTTGTTCTGTTTGACCAATTTCCTCTTGGTCTATGTACAGCTTCTGCATGAGCACAATGAAGTGTTCTGAGGTGTGGCCTGCTTCCAATATAGGTGGACTTTCTGGCAGGCTTGTGGGCTTTTGCTCACTTTGGATCCTACAGCTGGCTCCCGTGGGGGTATGCTCTACCTTTTATTAGTAATTATAACTTATTATTGAGTATCACCTGGATTGGATCACTACGCCTATAGAAGAGAATAATGGAGACATCTCACAGTTAATAGAAATTTATCACAAATTTATCACACTCTAGTAATGCATTCAACTAAAATATATGAAGCTGATATCAAAGTGAATCAATGTGATGTGAAACAGGAGGGAAAATAAGAGAGTAAAAAGCACAATCTGGGGCTCTTTTAACATGTCTGGTAACTATTAATCATAGCAATACTTTGTGCCTACTTAGTACGTGTTTTGTATTTTAACTTTTTCTCTTTTGCAAATTTCATTTTATAACCTCCAAAATGCCCTTTTTTTAAAGAAATATTTTATCATGTTTTAGGTGGAAGTTTACAGAGCAAATTAGTTCCCCATCCAACAAATTGTACACAAAGTGTTCCATGACATTGGTTTCAATCCTCACACTGTGCTGACACTGTCCCCATTTCCACCTTGGGCTCCCAGTTTCCTTTTGTCTGATTTTCCTACGCCTTCTTGCCTTCTCATTTTTACTTTTGGGCATATGTTGCCCTTTGGTCTTGTATAATTTTTTATTCTATGGCACATGTTCTTTTTGGGTGTTATTGTTTGTTTTATAGGTTTGTCTATTACTTGGCTGGAAGGTGGTTTTCAAGAATGGTTGCAGTTCTAAGTCAGTAGGATATCTTAGGGCCATAGTCTCGGGGGTTCCTCCAGTCTCTATCAGGCCAGTAAGTTTGGTCTTTTTTTTTATGAATTTGATTTTTTGTTCTACATTTTTCTCCTGCTCTATCCAGTACCCTTTATTGTGATCCCAGTCAGAGTGGTCGGTAGTAGTAGCTGGACACCACCTAGTTCTTCTTGTCCTGGGGTCATGTGGGCTGTGGTGCATATGGTCCCAATATGTTCTTTTTTTCTAGCAGATTAAAGAACGCAGAATTACCTTGCATTTTACAGTTTATATAATTCATTCCTTCCCATTATGAAAATGTTTATAAAGTTTAAACTTTGGCTAGATAGTAGGTATAATCTCACCAGAATGTAAATGTCACAATAGAATGTAGCCTTCATGGTCAAAGGGATTTGGTCATTCACGATAGAGATCCCCAGTGTCTAAAACAATGCCTAGAATATAGTAAAACCAAAAAACCAAACCCGTTGCCATCGAGTCGATTCTGACTCATAGCAACCCTATAGGGCAGAGTAGAACTGCTCCATAGAGTTTCCAAGGAGTGCATGGTAGATCTGAACTGCTGACCTATCGGTCAACAGCTGTAGCTGTTAATCACTACGCCACCAGGCGTAAGTATTTGTTGAATAAATGAGTAATATTCTGGGGAGGAAAAGAGGGGTAAAAGGTGCATATGATGCTTTTCCCATCTTCTAGGTGGTCTGAGAAGTATTCAGAGACAGATCTACTTTTGATATTAGAAATCCAGTCAATTTTTAAAATAAATACTTCATTCTACATTTTTTTCAAACCAACAAAATTTTGGTGTGTGTGGTTGTACAAAATAGGTGTATGAATTTATTTCAGTTTTAAGACACTCTTATGAAAACATACATGATGATGATAGGATTATTTAAACTATTTTGAGATGCATTTCTATATCCTGTGAATCTGGTTGCTCTAGAGCTTCCCACCCAACGTGGCAAGCTGCTTCCCGGCTTTAGGGGACCCACTAGAGCAATAAGGTCATTGCTCGGTCTTGAGTGCCAAAATAGATTTTTAAAAAACTCACCATGAGAAAATGGGCTTGAAAGACAATCACTGCTAAGAAAGACAGACTTTTCTGAATTATTTTAACTCATGTACACTGCATCAACAGCTTGGCAAGGCTGATCTGATTACAAAGTGTGTGGTGGCCACTCTTCACAATAACTGTGTTCTTTTCTTTTTCTTGAGTACCAGAGAGACTACATTCCCAGCATTCCTTGCAGTGAAGTGTGACCATGTGGCTGAGTTCTAGCCAATGGAATGCAAGTTGAAGTACTGGTACTACTTCAAGTCAGGTTCAAAAATGCCCCACATGTGCTCCATCTCTCTTTCAGTTGACTGGGATAAAGAAAATCTTCAGGAGACCTTAGAGGCTATATGTTAAAAATGGCAGAACAATTGCCAGACTGAGTCCCTGAATGACTGAATGGTGCAGATATTGTTTCCAAAATGGCCACCATCAACTCCTTCTGTACCTATATGTACATGCTGTCTCCCATAAAGAGATGGGTATATTTCTTCACTCTTTTTTTTTTTTTTTTTTAAATATATATTTTATTGTACTTCAGGTGAAAGCTTACAGAGCAAATAGTTTCTCATGAAATAGTAGTACACATGTTGTTTTTTTTGACATTGGTTAACAACCCCACAACGTATTAAACCTCTAAATTCTCAACCTTTTTTTTTGATGAAAATTACAGATGGCCAAAGATACACCGTTTCAAAATTTTCTACATTCACAGTTCAGTGACATTGACTACGCTCTTCCAACTGTGCTGTTATTCTCACTTAAGATGAAGGCTTACAGAACAAAATAGTTTTTCATTTAACAGTTACTACACATGTTGCCCTATGACAATGGTTAACAATCTCACAGCACATCAAGAATATCCTTACTCCACCTTGTGTTCCCTATCACCAGGGGGCTTCCTTGTCCCCTTCTGTCTTCTGGACCTTGTCAGTGGATTATTGTACCTCTTTAGTCTCCTTTGTTTGTTTATTTATTTATTTATTTTTATTTTATTTAAACACCATTTCAAAACTTTTTACTTACACATTTAAGTGATATTGACTATGCTCTTCCAATTGTGCTGCCATTCTCGCCCAAGATGAAGGCTTACAGGACAAAACAGCCTCCCATTTAATAGTTACTACAAATGTTGCCCTATAGCAGTGGTCAACAATCTCACAATACATCGACAGTGTCCTTATTCAATTTGTGTTCCTTATCATCAGTTTCCTACTCTCTCTCTGCCTTCTGGCCCTTGTCACCGGACTCCTGTACATCGTTAGTCCCATTTAGTTTTACTGAGGTGTCCATTCCCAGGCTTAACATCGAACCTTGAAGGTAACTTCCCCTCTGAGCTGAAAGGGTGTCTGGGGGCCACACTCTCGAGGTTTCTCTAGTATTCTTTAGGCCAGTATATCTGGTCTTCTTTTTTTATTTTTTTTTTGGGAGTTAAAATTATGCTCTACATCCTACTCCAGCTCTGCCCAGAACCCTCTGTTGTGATCCTGGTCAAAGGAGTCATTGGTGGTAGCCGGGCACCATCCATCTGTACTGGGCTCAGTCCCGTGGAGGCCTTGGTAGCTGTGGACCATTAGTCCTTCGGACTAATCTTTTCCTTGTATCCTGTTCTCTTCATTCTCCCTTGTTCCCGAAGGGATGAGATCAGTGGAGTATCTTAGATGGCCGCTCATAGGCTTTTAAGACCCCAGACACTACTCACCAAGGTAGAATGTAGAGCATTATCTTTATAAGTAGTGTCATGCCAATTGAGCTAGATGTTCCCCGAGATCATGGTCCCCAGAGCCCTCCGTCCAACAACTCAGTCCCTCGGGGGGTTTGGATGTGTCTATAGGGCCTTCATGACCTTTCCTTGTGCAGGTTGTGTTAGTTTCCGCTGTACTATGTACTATCTCATCTCTCACCCAAGTTACCACTTACCTATTACCTATTTAGTATCCCCCCCCCCCTCCCATCCCTGGTAACCAACAAGGATTGTTACATTTTGCATGTGAATTTTTTCATGGGTTTTTACAATAGAGGTCTCATACAATATTTGTCCTTTTGTGATTGACTTATTTCACTCAGCATGATGTCCTCCAGTTTCATCCATGTTATGAGATGGTTCACCGATTCATTGTTCTTTCTCGTTGCATAGTACTCCATTGTGTGTATGTACCATAGTTTGTGTATCCATTCGTCTGTTGATGGACATCGAGGTTGTTTCCATCGTTTTGCTATTGTGAATAATGCTGCCATGAACATAGGTGTGCATATGTCTATTCGAGTGATGACTCTTATTTCTCTAGGATATATTCCTAGGAGTGGGATTGCTGGATCGAATGGTACGTCTATTTCTAGCTTTCTGAGGAAACGCCATATCATTTTCCAAAATGGCTGTATCATTTTGCATTCCCACCAGCAGTGTATAAGAGTTCCCGTCTCCCCGCAGCCCCTCCAACATTTGTTATTTCCAGTGTTTTTGATTCGTGCCAGTAATGCCGGGGTGAGATGGTATCTCATTGTGGTTTTAATTGGCATTTCTCTAATGGCTAGTGATCGCGAGCATTTCCTCATGTGTCTGTTGGCCATTTGAATGTCTTCCTTGGTGAAGTGTCTGTTCATTTCCTTTGCCCATTTTTTGATAGGATTGGTTGTCTTTTTGTTGTAGAGGTGTTGGATTTTCTTGTAGATTATGGAGATTAGACCTTTGTCTGACTTGTACTGTCCAAAAATTTTTTCCCAGTCTGTAGGTTCTCTTTTAACTCTTTTGGTGAAATCTTTTGAAGAGCATAGATGTTTGATTTTTAGAAGATCCCAATTATCTAGTTTATCTGTTGGGTTTTTTGTGTTGATGTTTATGGTTTGTATCCTGTTAATGCCATGTATTAAGGCCTGAAGTGTTGGTCCTATTTTTTCTTCTATGAATTTTATAGTTTGAGGCTTTATATTCAGGTCTTTGATCCATTTTGAAGTAGTTTTTGTATATGGTGTGAGGTATGGGTCCTGTTTCATTTTTCTACAAATGGATATCCAGTTTTGCCAGCACCATTTGTTAAAAAGACTGTCTTTTCCCCATTTGATGTATTTTGGGCCCTTGTCAAAAATCAGGTGACCGTAGGTGGATGGATTTACATCTGAGTTCTCAATTCTGTTCCATTGGTCAATGTCTCTGTTGTTGTACCAGTACCAGGCTGTTTTGAGTACTGTAGCTGTATAGTAGGTTCTCAAGTCAGGTAGTGTGAGTCCTCCAACTTTATTCTTCTTCTTCAGTAGTGCTTTACTTATTCGAGGTTTCTTCCCTTTCCATATAAAGTTAATAATTAGTTTTTCCATCTCTTTGAAGAATGTTGTTGGTATTTGTATCGGAATTGCATTGTATTTGTAGATTGCTTTAGGTAGAATTGCCATTTTCACAATGTTGAGTCTGCCTATCCATGAGCATGGTATGTTTTTCCATTTATGTAGATCCCTTTGGGTTTCATGCAGCAGTGTTTTGTAGTTTTCTTTGTATAGGTCTTTTATATTCCTGGTCAGATTTATTCCTAAGTATTTTATCGTTTTAGGGGCTATTGAAAATGGTATTGATTTCCTGATCTCCTTTTCATCGTTCTCTTTACCGGTGTATAGGAATCCAACTGATTTTTGAATGTTTATCTTGTATCCTGCTACTCTGCTGAATCTTTCTATTACTTCCAGTAAATTTCTCGTGGAGTCTTTAGGGTTTTCTATGTATAGTATCATATCATCTGCAAACAGGGAGAGTTTAACTTCTTCATTACCAATTTGGATGCCCTTTATTTCTTTCTCTTGCCTTACTGCTCTAGCTAGAACTTCCAGCACAATGTTAAATAGGAGTGGTGATAAAGGGCATCCTTGTCTTGTTCCTGTTTTCAGGGGGAATGTTTTCAGCCTTTCTCCATTAAGAATGATGTTGGCTGTTGGTTTTGCATAGATGCCCTTTATTATGTTGAGAAATTTCCCTTGTATACCTATTTTATTGAGAGCTTTTATCAGGAATGGGTGTTGGACTTTGTCAAATGCCTTTTCTGCATCAATTGAGATAATCATGTGATTTTTTTCTTTCCTTTTATTTATGTGGTGGATTACGTTGATGGATTTTCTAATGTTAAACCATCCTTGCATACCTGGTATGAATCCTACTTGGTCGTGGTGTATTATTTTTTTGATATGATACTGAATTCTATTGGCTAGAATTTTGTTCAGAATTTTTGCATCTATATTCATGAGAGATATTGGTCTGTAATTTTCTTTTTTTGTGATGTCTTTGCCTGGTTTTGGTATCAGCGTTATGCTGGCTTCATAGAATGAATTTGGAAGTGTTGCTTCCTCTTCTATGCTCTGAAATAACTTGAGTAGAACTGGTACGAGCTCTTCTGTAAATGTTTTGTAGAATTCTCCAGTGAAGCCATCTGGGCCAGGGCTTTTTTTGGTTGGGAGTTTTTTTATTACCTTTTCAATCTCTTCTCTTGTTATGGGTCTGTTCAGATTTTCAATATCACTTTGTTGTAGTTTGGGTAGGCCGTATGTTTCTAGAAATTTATCCATTTCCTCTAGGTTTTCAAATTTGTTGGAATATAGTTTTTCATAATATTCTGTTATAATCCTTTTTATTTCAGTTGGGTCTGTTGTAATGTCCCCCATTTCATTTCTTATTTGGGTTATTTGTGCCCTCTGCTGTTTTTCTTTTGTCAGTCTGGCCAGTGGTTTGTCGATTTTGTTGATTCTTTCAAAGAACCAACTTTTGGTTTTGTTGATTCTTTCTATTGTTTTTCTGTTCTCTATTTCATTGATTTCTGCTCTGATCTTTACTATTTCCTTTCTTCCGGTGGTTGTAGGCTTTTTTTGTTGTTCTCTTTCTATTTGTTTGAGTTCTGTAGTTAATGTTTTGATTTTGTCCCTTTCTTCTTTTTTGATATGTGCATCTATTGCTATAAATTGTCCTCTGAGGACTGCCTTTGCTGTGTCCCAAAGGTTTTGGTATGATGTGTTTTCATTTTCATTTGATTCTAGGAATTTTTTAATTCCATCTCTGATTTCTTCTATTACCCATTGATGTGTAAGCAGATTATTATTCAGTTTCCACGTGTTTGATTTTTTTTCCTTGCTCTTTCTAGTGTTAATTTCTACCTTGATGGCATTGTGGTCAGAGAAGATACTGTGAATTATCTCAGCATTTTGGATCTTGTTGAGGATTGCTCTGTGGCCTAAGATGTGGTCTATTCTGGAGAACGTTCCATGTGCATTGGAAAAGAATGTGTACTTTGCAGCGGTTGGATGGATTGTTCTATATATGTCTATGAGGTCCAGTTGGCTGATTGTGTCCTTTAGGTCTTCTGTATCTTTGCTGAGTTTCTTTTTAGTTGTTCTGTCCTTTACTGAGAGTGGTGTGTTGAAGTCTCCTACTATTATTGTGGAACTGTCAATTTCTCTTTTCAGTGCTGTTAGAGTTTTTTTTATGTATTTTGGAGCCCTGTCATTGGGTGCATAGATATTTATTATGGTTATGTCTTCATGATGGATCATCCCCTTAATCATTATATAGTGTCCTTCTTTGTCTTTTATGGTAGATTTTGTTTTAAAGTCTATTTTATCTGAGATTAGAATTGCCACTCCTGCTCTTTTTTGGTAGTTGTTAGCTTGATATGTTTTTTTCCAACCTTTGATTTTTAATAAATTCACATCTTTGTTTCTAAGATGTGTCTCTTGTAGACAGCAAATAGATGGATCCTGTTTTCTTATCCATTCTGCCACTCTCCGTCGCTTTATGGGTGCATTGAGTCCATTTACGTTCAGTGTAATTATTGATAGATGTGAATTTGTTGCTGTCATTTTGTAGTGCTTTTTTTTGTGATGCTGAAGTTTTCTTTGTTCTTCTTACTCTCTTGTGCTGAGTTCCTTTTGTTTGTGGATTTTGTGTTCATTTCTTTTGTTTTTGTAGGTTTTGGTTTTGTTGAGACTTTATGTTTTTCGTCTTTATTTTTATGAGTTGGTTTGTTAACTTTTTTTGTGGTTACCATGAATTTTACCCTTATCTTTATAATTTTGAAGCAGTCTACCGTTACTTGGTATCGCCTTGCCTTCTTCTCCTTTAGAAGGTTCTATACCTATGCCGTTTGTTCCCTCTTTCATTGTTTTGATGTTGTTGTCATCCTTTGATTGATTTCTCTGATTCCCTGTTGTATATCTTTTGTTTTTGGAAAGTCGTCTGTAGTTCAGTTCCTAGAATGGTATCTGGTTCATGTTAACCTGCGTCCTAGGTCCTAGGTCCTGCCTGAGGGCTTAAGCTGTTTGTCCTCAGATCGAAGAACTCCCTTTAATAATTCTTGTAAGTTTGGTTTGACTTTTGCATATTCCTTTAGTTTCTGTTTATCTGGAAATGACCTAATTTCACCATCAAATCTGAATGAGAGTTTTGCAGGATATATTATTCTTGGCTGACAATTTTTTTCTTTCAAGATTTTATATATGTCATCCCATTGCCTTCTTGCCTGCATGGTTTCTGCTGAATAATCTGAGCTTAGTCTTATTGTTTCTCCTCTGTATGTGACTTCTTGTTTTTCCCGAGCTGCTCTCAGGATTCTTTGTTTGTCTTTAGTTTTAGCGAGTGTGAATATGATATGTCTTGGTGATTTTCTTTTGGGGTCTCTTCTATATGGGGTTCGTTGAGCTTCTTGGATGACCAGCTTTTCATCTTTCATGATATTGGGAAAGTTTTCTGTCAGCAGTTCCTCAATGATCCTCTCTGTGTTTTCTGTTTTCTCCCCCTGTTCTGGTATGCCAATCACTCGTAAGTTTTTGCTTTTAATTGTGTCCCACATAACTCTCAGGGTCTCTTCATTTTTCTTTGTTCTTTTTTCCGAGTTTTCCTGAAACAGAGTTGTATCCAAGTGTTTGTCTTCAGTTCCACTGATCCTGTCTTCCATGGTTTCAAATCTACTTCTCAGCCCTTCTATGACACCGTCCATTTCTGAAATCTTGTTGTTTATCTTTTGGATTTCTAATTGTTGTTTTTGTATAATTTCGAGTTGTGAATTTATTTTGGCATTTTGTTCTTGCATCATCTTCCTGAATTCTTCCAATTTTTTGTCTGTATTTTCCATAAATTTGTCTATTTTTTCCTCATGTTTGTCAGCTTTTTGCCTCAGTTCTTGGAAAATTCCGAGTATTAGTGATTTGAGTTCCGTATCAGGTACTTCTAGTGCATTTTCTTCCACAGGAGAGTTATCTGGTGTTTTAATTTGGACGCCTATTGGAGCCATCTTGTCTTGTTTTTGTAAATGTTTTGATATTGTTTGCTGTTTTCGGGGCATTCAGTAGATATTTCCCTCGTTTATTGATTGTAGATTTTTTTTTTTCGTTCTTGTGGTACAGCTGGGCAGATCTAGTTGAGGAGGAGCCACTGGGATGGGTTGCTTGTGGCACTCACCGCAGCCACCAGGACGGTCGGTAGTCAGTGCTGGGCAGGTTCCAATAGGGCGTGCCTGCACCGCTTGGTGATGTGATGTCTAGTGCACGGTGCAGGTAGGTAGGGTGCAGCGGGAAGATGGTTATGTGTGAAGCTAAGCTGGATATGGGAGAGAGGAGAGAGGAGGAGGAGCAAAAAGTGTACAAACATAAAAGAATGCTAGGGGAGCTTGTCGTTGGAATGTACAGATGAGAGACTATGGGATGGAGGAAACCAGAAGGGGGAAGAGAAAGAAAAGGAAAGAATGACCAAATAAAAATCAGAAAAGTTAAAGAACTTCAAAGTTCCCAGGGATCCCACCGATGCAGCTATGAGGTCTGGGGGAGTCAGTCTCAATTTTCACAGCTCAGCCTGGCCAGAAGGTACAGAGGCATACATCGCCTGGAATTCAGGGATCAGAAAGAGAAGGAAGAGATAGAGAGACAAGAAATTAAGCAATGAAGAAAGACAAAAGAGAAAAAGAGGTAAAAGATGACAAAACTAATCAAAAAAGGAAGAAAAATAAAATAGAGAGAAAAAAAAAAAAAAGGGCAACACCAGCAGTCAGTGCCTACAAATGGGACCCAGAGAGCCCCCACTCAGGGGCGCGAATTCCAAGAAGCCGGTAGTCTCGGGGTTAAGTGACCGTGGCCACGGGAAGCAGAGGGGCCAACGAACAAAGGCCCGAGGATCCCACCCGCGCGGGAGCCCAGACCTGGAAACAGCCACACGCCCGAACGCAGCCCTACAGCCCCGCAGGAGAGAGCAGAGACGGCACTCGGAACCAGGCACCCAGGCAAAAGGAGGGGGAGGCGGCAGAAAAAGGCTCGCTAGCGGCCGGCAAACGGCTCCCAGAAAGCCCCCCACCCGGGCGCGCGGAATCCAAGCACCGGCGCCCCCCAGCTCAGGGACTCCGGCCACGGAAAGCAGAGGGGCGAACAAACAAAGGCCCCGGGATCCCACCCACGCGGGAGCCCAGACCTAGAAACAGCCACACGCCCGCACGCAGCCCTACAGCCCCGCAGGAGAGAGCAGAGACGGCCCTCGGAACCAGGCACCCAGGCAAAAGGAGGGGGAGGCGGCAGAAAAAGGTTCGCTAGGTGCCAGCAAATGGCTCCCAGAAAGCCTCCAGCCCGGGCGCGCGGAATCCAAGCACCGGTGCCCCCCTGCTCAGGGACTCCGGCCACGGAAAGCAGAGGGGCGAACAAACAAAGGCCCCGGGATCCCACCCACGCGGGGGCCCAGACCTAGAAACAGCCACACGCCCGCACGCAGCCCTACAGCCCCGCAGGAGAGAGCAGAGACAGCACTCGGAACCAGGCACCCAGGCAAAAGGAGGGGGAGGCGGAAGAAAAAGGTTCGCTAGGTCCCAGCAAACGGCTCCCAGAAAGCCTCCAGCCCGGGCGTGCGGAATCCAAGCACCGGCGCCCCCCTGCTCAGGGACTCCGGCCACGGAAAGCAGAGGGGCGAACGAACAAAGGCCCCGGGATCCCACCCACGCGGGAGCCCAGACCTAGAAACAGCCACACGCCCGCACGCAGCCCTACAGCCCCGCAGGAGAGAGCAGAGACGGCACTCGGAACCAGGCACCCAGGCAAAAGGAGGGGGAGGTGGCAGAGAAAGGTTCGCTAGCTGCCAGCAAACGGCTCTCAGAAAGCCGCCAGCCCAGGCGCGCGGAATCCAAGCACCAGCACCCCCCAGCCCAGAGACCCTGGCCACGGAAAGCAGGGGATCCCCAGCTGAGGCGGAGAGGGGTGGGTGGTGGGAGAGCACGCACCGCAGTTTACCGGTCGTTCTGTCTCCGACCAGATGCTCTGCAAGGCTGCTCTCCCGTTTGCTGGTCTCCGATAGGAATCCAAGATGGTGGATCCGCGCTGCGTTAGCTGGTAAGGAATCTCTGCCTGAGTCTCTCCTCGCTCTCCGTTCTCTTTTAGTATTCTCACTCCGTTTGGTGTTTGGCTGAGTTCTTTATCTCTTCATTTGGTGTTCTAGGGTTTCAGGATTGTTGATTCTCTGTTAGGCTTAGTTTTTCGGATCTTTGCTGTGGAGGGACGGCGTGGTGTTTCTGCCTAGAGCGCCATCTTGCCCCCTATCTCCTCTTCACTCTTTTTAAAGCTAGACTGGCCTTATTGACTTACTGATTCAATAGAATTAAGAGCCATTTTGAGACTACCTTCTCACATTTCTACATAGCCTCTTAGAACCCCACTCTTGGAACCCAGCCACCATATTATGAGAAAACTTAAGCGCTCCTTTTGAGAGGCCCCTAAAAACCAGCACCAACTTGCCAGCCATATGCAAAGTCATATTGGAAGGATATCCTTCAGCCCCAGTTGAGCTGATACATTGTGAAGCAGAGATGAACTACCCAACAGAGCCCTTCCTAAGTTCTGAACCCACAAAATCATGAAATACGATAAAAATGAATGGTATTTTAAGACACTAGTTTTGGGGTAATTTATTATGTATCAATAGAAAACTGCAACACTACCTTGCCTCCACCCACAACACAAACCTAGAGTTTATACATGTAAGAAATAAGCTTCTATTATTTTGTGCCATTATATTTAGTTTTACTTTTCATTTCAGGAAGAAGGAGAAGTATGTCTTCCTATTGTAAGGTACTGTGAGAAGAGAAAGGTAGAAAGAGCAAAAAGAGGTAGAGAGAGAGACAAGCTGTTCTGATCTCTCCTCTTTAGACTGAAGTTCAAGAGGTGAGGGAAAGCACTTCAAATACACTGAGGAAAACTCTCAGAGCAGAAAGGCTTCTTATTTAGGATTCTGAGGGTAAATCCCCTTGCAGGCTGTCTTTGCAACCTGGGACACAACATAGTATGGTTATGCAGGGAGGGGGCTGGTTCATATACTAGATATTCTCAGTCCCAAATACAGAACCCAACAATTCCCACTTGTCCTCAGAGTAGTGGTGAGGATAGGTAGATTATGATAGTTAATATGGAGAACTTTGGTTAGAGTTGCCCTGTGGGGAAAATTGATGTCAAAGCCAAGAGCTGTAGAGTTGACAGGAACAATGTGGGAGTCACAGCCATACCACAAAGGAAGTGAGAAGAGCCTTGTCCTTGGAGAGGATGACTAGGCCCTGTCAGCCTGAGTGACCAGCCCACAATTACACCAGACACAGACCTTAACAGATGACCCCAGCAAACTATGAAGGGACAAGGAACAGGACCAATCAGGCAATATCTCTCTCAGGTCCAGGAGCAGCCCAGAACAACTGAGGGCTCAGTACCCCTCTGCCACCATAAAGTCAGTTAAACCACACTTTTCCAAGTGCCCAAATACCATCCTGGAGAGAAGTAAAGGAGAGAAGTTCAGAAAAATAGTACTCTAAGCATTTTATCCAAAAGAGATTGAGAATGTATAGAGAGAGACTATTTATTGAATCAGACAACATCTACTTGATTTGTCTATAATAAAATTCTTTCCCCTGCCAATACCTAGCATGGTGGGGACTTATAAAGGGAATCCAATCAGTTATAGCAAAAAATAGAGTACATTTTCTTTACATGATGGAGTGTAGTTTGAGTTCATCTGTGACCTCACTGGATATATTTAGTCATTTCCACTTTACAGATAAACAAATCAAATCATCAAAGTCAGAACTAGATCCATGATACAGCATACATTAATCCACTTTTAAAGCTCATTCCAGTGCTTTTTCTGTAAATTCTGCTGTCTATTGTCATCATATTCTAATTTATTATCATGTTTCTTATGCTTTTATACCTCAGAAGTAAACCTTGGGCTTCATTTTGGGTTCTAGATATAATTGTAATGGAGGAGGGAGTGGAAGAGTAAAGGGTGTTTCCAGGGGTGCACCACAACACACACACTCACTCACATAGGTCTGAATAGTAAGTATTTTCTATGTATTTACACACACACACACACCCCACACATGCACAGGCAAGTAATGCAGTGTGTGTGTGTGTGTGTGTGTGAGAGAGAGAGTGTGCATGTGCCCATGCATAGACACACACAAAGTTGTGTCATAGGACATAAAGAATTTATTTTGCATACCTATCCTGTGGTACTATGGCATATCTGGAGATTTTTCTTAAGCTTAAGGTACTACTTGTTCCTGTGCCCTATGGAGGAATGTCTGAAGAGGAATGTGGCTTGTTTGCCAAATACTCTAGTCACCTGAGGTCCACCACTGCTAGGAGAAAGTGAAGGGCCCTACATTGCTTTGCCCTTGGAGGGGTACCCTTGGAGAGTATAAAGGCTCACTCTCAGCTAAAAGAGAGTTAGGGAATCTATCATCTGCCTCTGGGATTAATAGAAGAGTGTTAAATAGCTGTTAAAAGTGTGATATCTTTCACCATCTTGTAGATTTTTTCCCAAAGGTAATTTTATAAGGCTGCGAACACTCTTTGTAATAATTATATTCTTGGTGGGCTCATCAGAGTAAGACTGGCTCTTTTTGTGTGGTGCTGTCATATCTGCAGAGGGCTCTGGAAGTTCTTGGCTGTTTGAGGAGGTGAGAAACAATGGGATGCTACAGGAGATTTGGACTGTTGGGAAGCACTACTATCAACCATTACTCAAAGGAGCCCGCTGCTACAGGAGCCCAACAGGGGATCCATAACGAGAATCACAGAAAGAGGTTGTGCTAGAGAGGACTGTTTGTCTATCACTCTGTTTCAGAGAGTGTTTCTCTTAAAGTAAGTCAATTCACATTTCTACTTATCGTTGCATGGGGAAAAAAGTGAAATTTCCTGTTCGAAAATTGTTTGGAAATTTCTGGAGTTGGAAGCCCAGAAACTCCAAGTTAGAGTTTATGTCAACTCAGAATCTCTGCCCACAGCTTCTCAAACTTGAGGGCAGATTCAGGGAAAGAGTGCTACACAAATATAAGGTAGTTAATGGTAAACAATTGCTCTTGTAACCTTATATTAAAATCAATAGAACTTCAGTTAACATTCTTTTTCTTCTCCATTTGAGGTACAAACTGGAAAACTGTTGGGCTTAAAGGGCTATTTTGAACAAATTCCTGGCACCTTTGAAAGAATTTTTTTTTTTTTTAAACAGTCTTGAGACAAAGCTGAAGAGCAGCAGACTCCCCGGTTTTTTAAAACTTTTGTTATTATTGGATTAATGGTATACTAGCGATTTTGGAGCCCTGGTGGCACAGTGGTTAAGAGCTCGGCTACAAATCAAAAGGTTGGCAGTTCCAGTCCACCAGCTACTCCTTGGAATCCCTGCGGAGCAGTTCAACTCTGTTCCATAAGGTCGCTTTGAGTCGTAATCGACTCGATGACAATGGGTTTTTTTTACATGTAGCCACTTTTTATGCCTCTGGACCTCAGAAGTAAGGTGTTATTCCGGTTAGAATGCATTTAGTATCAAGGTGGATCCCTTCTGCAATGCATGAAGCTCAGCAGACTGGAGTAGAGGCTCATTGTTGTGTAGGTTGAGCATTCTATTAGGTGATGCTTCCTGGATGTATTAGTTTCGTAAACTTTTGCCTGTATTTCTGTGAGATAGGGCTTGCAAGCATGATTATGGCTTTCCTGTGTGATAGTTAGGGAGCCCTCATGGGTTTGTTTTGGCTTTTCTGTGTCATATTTGGAAAGCCAGAGATTCCCCATGCAACCTAATGGAAAGGCACCCACAATAAATTATCTAGATATCTCTCATTGTTATATTGTCATACCACAGATTGGCAGTGCCACTTGCCTCATTGGTGGCTTGTATTACCAGATCATATTTCTTAAAATCCACATTGCTGTTGTTGTTAGGTGCCATTGAGTCAGTTCTGACTCATAACAACCCTATGTACAATAGAAGGAAACACTGCCCGATCCTGCACCGTCCTCACAATCATTGTCATGCTTGAACCCATTGTTGCAGCCACTGTGTCAATCCGTCTCTTTAAGGGTCTTCCTCTTTTTTGCTGACCCTCTACGTTACTGAGCATGATGTCCTTCTCCAGGGAATGATCTCTCCTGAGAACACGTCCAAAGTATGTGAGACGAAGTCTTGCCATCCTTGGTTCTAATGAGCATTCCGGCTGTACTTTTTCCAACACAGATTTGTTCGTTCTTCTGGCAGTACATGATATATTCAATATTCTTCACCAACACCATAATTCAAATTACCATATTACCAACCAAAACTTCAAACACACTCAATTAGTAAGCATGCATACCAATACTAAAAACACATGCCATAAAAAAAAAAAAAAAATTTAAGAAGGAAAAACTGTAGTAAAAAAAGAGTTTTAAGGAGCCCCAACAATCCTAAAAAAAGAGATCTGCATATGAGAGAGAAGTGTTCAGTTAATCTATTGGGTCTTATTTGACTTCTAATGTTTAAATAGGTATGAAATTGATCTGCCAGAAACACTCTGTGTCCTAGCCTGTGTTCTTTGAAGTATAACTGTAACTCTCCAATTACACTGACTCGGTTCTCTAATTTATCCATTTTGCTGTTTTGAACCCTTGCACATTTTGAACATTAAGTTAGTCATTCCCCCACATTCAGATACACATTTTTTAGTTGTTCACTTCACTGTCTAAAAAGGTGACATTTACATGCTTAGTAGAGCTGTGCTTTCACCACTTGATAGACAGACTAACCTCTTGGTAAGTTTTCCATAATTTGTTTTGTTTTTAATATTTTTTAACCCAGTAGATTAGTTTTAGTTTTAGAATGACACCTTAACTTAAAAAGAAATCTATGAACAAGAGCAATGTCCCTCTTGGAGGGCCTTAATCACAGAGTAAGCAAAGAATCAGATCTGGCAGATTTTTTTTACTTTTATTACAGAATATCTTCAGTCAAATAAACTCTTGTCCATGTTTTTTATGAAAAGATAAAGAAACTGAAGCAGCAGTTCTTTTGGACTGATGCTGGGATTTGTTGAGTGGTTCAATTTTGTGATTATATTGGCCCCAGAGACGGTGACCTTCATAGTGTGTTATCTAAGGGGGATATTCTCTAGAAAGATTCTTTTAGTTAGAAAAGAGCAAATGAGCAGATTCAGCCGTTTTCCATGCAAGTTTTCTTTTACCTTACCCTTTGCATACCCATTGATGAAGGATGCATAGAATAGAAGTGTACCTGATCCAATCAAACATTTCAACTGATTTTTTACTCCTCAATGGTCAAGGGAGAAATTGAGAACCCTGCTCATTTACTCTGTTATATATGATAACAAGACTATATGATATGGTTGCAAAATAGAGAAAGGCAAGTTTTAGAACTAAGTGATAGAAAGGCCATCTTAGGATCCACTGGAAACAAGAAGAGACGCTTTGACCTAGATAGGAAATGTAAATGGAAAAATAGACAGAGAGAATATGGAAAACTATAGGGAAAGGGTTTAGGTTTTCCTTCACTCTGGCAACTTTAGAGGCTTTGGTCTTTGGTGGAAAGTAAACTACATGGGCAAGAGCCACTGTGCAATCTATGATTTCCTAAAAGGAAAGTGAGCTTGAAGAAGATTCCTGGCCACTTCTAAGACTTAGTGAATGCAGTTTGTTCTCAGGAAGACAGAACACAGAAGTCATGTGCTTGTTTGAGAAAACAAATAAAATGTTTTTGAAAATGGCTAATGCATTCTGAAGACTGAGATTTCTCAGGAATTCTCATTGTTTGTATGTAGCTCACCCATTTAATGAGTGTATATTAGTTAAGAAGAGATAAATAGCTAAAATTGTCAACAAAGCAAAATTAGAAACACATTCATTTGTTCAAAAAAATTTATTGAAAAAGAAAAAGTATATACTGACGCCTTCTGACACGCTATTGTAAGCACTTGGGATTCAGCAAAATCTGTTCTTTCACATAGCTTACTCTTACGAGGAAAGACAATTAACCAAAATAAACAAAGTATGCAATATGTAAGTTGGTGATAAGTGTTTTAGAGAAAAACAAAGCAGTTATAAACATTCTCACTGATAAAGTGATAGTTGAGCTCAGAATTGAAGGAGGTGAGGGAGCAAGGCCTGGGAATCCATGGGGGAAAAAGTTTCAGCAGATAAAAGAGCAGTATAAAGTACTGAGGCAAGGGAATACTTGACACATTCAAACAAAGAGTTCAAAGTAGAATAAGTGACAGGAAAAGTAGAATAAATGAGATAAAAAAGGTCACTGGGAGTCACATTATCAAGGATGTTGTAGATTGTTTCTATCAGCTATCTATTTCTGCAATTTAGGCAGCGCTTTGTGGAAATGGTTCATCTCTGCTCCACATGGCATCAGATGTGGCAGCTTGACTGGGGGCTGGAGCATCGGCTTACATGATGGCTTATTCACTTGACCGGCAAGTTGGTGCTGGCTGTTATGTGGGAGCTCAGCTGGAATCATGAACCATGGGCCTCATTTCTTCTCCTTGTGGTCTATGTACAGGTGTCCTGTGCTTTCTCATAGCATGGTGGCAGGGTTACAAGTGTGAGCTCCCCAAGAGAGTGAAGAGAAAGTATATGACATTTATATTACCACAGAAGTCACAGGACATCATGGCTGCTGGTCTCTACTGGCCAAGTCAGCCATAAAGACCTGTCTAGCTTTGATGAGAAAGGCTAAAGACTCTGTTTCTTGATGGGGGAATGGTAAGGTTCTAGAAAATTATGTGGGACAGTATATATCATGTGGCTATCTTTGGAAAATGCTATCTGCCACACAATGATGAAAGGTTTAGAATTTGTGCTGAGTGAAGTAGATAGCCATTGTTGTGTGTGAGCAGAAGAGTGACTTAAGGTTTCAGTAGATCATCCAGGATTCTGTGTTGAAAATAAACTAACGTGGGCAAGGACTGAAATAAGGCAAACAATAAAAAGGTCATTGCTGTAACAAGATGAGAGATTAAGGTGTGTTGGACCAGGGTTATGGCAGTGGAGATAGTGAACAATGGGGAGACTCAATATATTTTAAAGGTAGAGCCAACAAGATCTGCTAAGAAATTAGTAGTGAAGGGTGTGAGAAAGAGAGGATTCAAGAACGACTCCAAGGAGGACTTTCCCTTGGCTATAAATGACTACCTTTTATCAGACACATTTTCTTCCAAAGAACAATTAGAAAATGGAATAAAATGCAAAAACAAAACAAAACAAACAAACAAAAAAATGCTCCCAACACAGCCAGGACTTGACGATCCAAGGTACCAAAGAGAAGAGAAACACATGGAGGTAAGCCCAACTTTCCATGCTCCTTTTCCCTTTGAGTTATTTGCTGGTTTATGACTGGGGAATGTCTGAGAGCTGAGAAGCTAAACAGAAATATGAAGCTAACTGACAAAGAAGCTGAATAGAACTAAAGAGACAAAAATTTAAGTTCAAGTCTATGCAGGCAGTAAAGATTAGAAACAACATGAAAACAATAAAATTACATCAGATTTCTTGGTAGAAATGATGGACTCCAGAAGACAACAGAATAACATCTTTGCTGAAACAACATAACTGCCAATCTACAATTCTATACTCAGGGAAATTATTCTTTAAAATAATGAAGGTGAAATAAAGGTAGAAAAACTGAAGTGATGTCATATGAACAGTTAAAACCACATTCCCCTAAATTAAAATCCCTGGCTACTATCATAGTAAATTCTAACTCACTGCAAAGTGCCCTATCCAAGTATTTACAGGAGACTGAGAGGTAATTGATTTGTGTTCTTTTGTTTCATAAAGTCCAGCGCCAGCCAGAGCCTTGATTCCAGTGTCCATACTGTTTCTCCTGCCAATGGCCACCATCTGTATTTTCTCCTGGGGCATAAGATTTCATGTAACGGGGAAAATGGTCATATCCAAATATATGCTCTTTATTTTGTCACTTGAGCCTTGAAGTAGCAATCCTAGCATTCACCTTTATAAAGCTTCTAGTGAAAATAGTTCTATTAAAACCTAGGTCTATTCCTCTTTCCTGTGGGGCTCAGGGCAGTCCAAAGGAGCCGGGAAAGAGCGAGATGCCACCATTTCTACTCCTTTAACTCTCTCACCTTCAGATACCTATGTACTGATCTGTTCCTATTCCTCCAGCTCAAACCAAAGTTCTTATGCCAAACCCCAAACCCACTGCTGATGAGTCAATTCCAACTCAAAGCGACCTTGTAGGACAGAGTAGAACTGCCCTATAGAGTTTCCAAGGCTGTAAATCTTTACAGAAGTGTAATGCCACATCTTTCTCTTGCAGAGCTGCCAGTGGGTTTGAACCACTGACCTTTTGGTTAGCAGCCCAGTGCTTAACCACTGCACTACCAGAGCTCCTTAAAGTTCTTATACACACCAGTAAAGGTCAATATACAGGGAGGAGGGAGAGAAAGATGGAGTCACCAAGCCCTCTTAGGCTCAGAAAATATTTGTAGTGCGTGTATGTGCCTGTAGTTTTACAAAGATGGAAGGAATTAAACTGTACAATATTTTATAATCTGCATTTTTTATTTACTATGTCATGAACATCTCTCCAAGTCACCAAATACTCTTCTATGACATATATTTCGATGACCAAATAATAGTGCATTTATTGTAATTGGTGTAACCAAGTCTCTTCTTATGAACACTTAGGTTATTCAGAGATTAAGCATGATAAACATATTCACACATATATCTTTGCACCCTTTTCCGGTTATTTCCTTAGGACAAGTTTCTAGAAGGGTATTGCTGTGTCAAAGACATGCCTATTTTTTTTTTTTATCTTTTTTTTTTTTCTTATTGTACTTCAGGTGAAGGCTTACAGAACAAATAGTTTCTCATGAAACAGTAGTACACATATTGTTTTATGACATTGGTTAACAACCCCACAACATGTCAACCCTCTAACTTCTCAACCTTTTTTTTTTTCTTTTGGTGAAAATACACATAGCCAAAGATACACCATTTCAAAAATTTCTACATGCACAGTTCAGTGACATTGACTACGCTCTTCCAATTGTGCTGCTATTCTCACTTAAGATGAAGGCTTACAGAACAAAACAGTTTCTCATTTAACAGTTACTACACATGTTGCCCTATGACAATGGTTAACAATCTCACAACACATCAACAATATTCTTACTCAACCTTGGGTTCCCTAAAACCAGCTTCCTTGCCCCCTTCTGCCCTCTGGCCCTTGTCACTGGACTACTGTACCTCATTCATCCCATTTGATTTTACAGGGCTGTCCACTCCCAGGCTGAACAGTGAACCTCAGAGCTAACTTCACCACTGAGCTGAAAGGGTGTCTGGGGGACCATACTCTCGAGGTTTCTCCAGTCTCCTTTAGGCCAGTAAATCTGGTCTTTTTTTTGTGAGTTAGAATTATGTTCTACATCCTTCTCCAGCTCCGTCCAGAACCCTCTATTGTGATCCTGGTCAGAGCAGTCAGTGGTGGTAGCCGGGTACCATCTAGCTGTACTGGACTCAGTCCGGTGGAGGCCTTGGTAGCTGTGGACCATTAGTCCTTCAGACTAATCTTTTCCTTGTATCCTGTTCTCTTCATTCTCCCTTGCTCCCGAAGGGATGAGACCAGTGGAGTATCTTAGGTGGCCGCTCACAGGCTTTTAAGACCCCAGACACTACTCACCAAGGTAGAATATAGAACATTGTCTTTATAAACTGTGTTATGTCAATTGAGCTAGATGTTCCCCAACACCATGGTCCCCGCAGCCCTTCGTCCAGCAATTCAGTCAAAGATACGCTTATTTTAAGGTTTTTGAAATATATTTCAGGATTAACTTCCAGTAAATTTTATTTATTGATAGCCTCGCAAATGATACAGGAGAGTGCTTGTTTTGTTGCTTTCACTAGCACAGGTAATTATCTTATTTTGATCTTTACAAATCTGGAGAATAAAATACTATTTCAATGTCATTTCAATTTATATTTACTTGATTAATAATATAGATGGTCTGTCTTTCCATATTCTATTTGGCTGTCCTTTCAAGTGCCCCTGCATCTAACAATTCTTAGAACCTGACACAGTTTTGTTGACTACCCACTGATTATTACTTGCCCAGAGAAAAGCTCTTCACTGTGTTGTCGTCATTATTTTGTATCTGACCTCTTTCCTAAGTTTTGTTATTAAATCTGGAAGTTTTCAGTTGATTCTCTTGGGTTTTCCAGGTAGCAAATCTTACACTCAATAAGTAATGATAATTTCATATACCTGAGAGATATGCACCTATTTCTTTTTCTTGCTTTTTTTCGTTCGGTAGACTTTCAGAATAATATCGGAAAAATAAATAAATAAAACCATCGCCGTCAAATCAGCCCTGACTTACAGCGGCCCTGTAGTATTGAAAATAGTAGCAGTATTGAAAGTAGTAATAGTATTGAAAAATAGTAAGCATAATTATATCGTAAATGTCTTTATTCTTCACCATTAATAAAATAATGCTGGCTTTGGTTTGTAATAACAATGCTTTATTATGTTACAGAAGTATCTTCTAGTTCTAGTTTTCTGGCGGTTTATTTCTTTCTTTTTATAAGGGAAGTGTTAAATTTTATCAAAGGAATTTTTAACTTTTACTGAAATGTATTTTTTTCACTTCTGTCCTATCCAATGCGGTAAACTATATTAATACATTTCATAATGTATTAAGAAATCACTACATCTCTAAAATAGATGTTAGTTTTTAAACCCATATTCTTTTTAATGCCCTGATGTATTTCCTAATTTTTATTTATGATTCTGTATCCTATAATTCTATTTCTGTTTGTTCTCTTTGTCAGTTTCTAATAGCAGGTTGTGCTAGCTGCTTATAATGAATGAACCACAATGTTTACGGTTTGGTGTGCTCTGTAATTGTTTCATTAGAATAAGCACAATATACTATTTAAAAAATTCTCGGAAGTGTAGCGGAAGATGTATGGGGAGGTAGGGAGAAGGGGTGATTCTCTTGGTTTCTTTTGTGGTTATTTGTTCCTTTGTTTTTTTTAAAACAACTTCCTGTGTCCACTCTTTAAATTTATATATTTCCTGGAAAAATTTTATGTTTCATCAAGTTTTTCAAATGGATTAGCTGATAATTGTTGACGGTATTCTCTCATAGGTTTTCATTTCCTATGGGTGAATAGCTATATAATCTTCCTTATTTATAATGCAGTGTATTTAAATTCTTCCTATGTTTTTCTTCATTAAAGCAGCCAGATGTTGTCTATACTTTTCATTAAAACTGGTCTTAGATTATTTATAAATCCTATTTACTCCCTTTTTATAATGTATTATTTTCTGTTTTTACGTTTATGAATTCCTTTTTCCTGCTTTCTCTAGGTTTATTTTGTTGCTTTTTTCTACCTTCTTGGGTGGAAAGTTTAATTCATTTAATTTTATTCTTTCTTGTTTATTAAATAAGACATTTAAATTTGTGAATATGGATATCTTGGCTACACACTATAGCCGTCCGTCTTTTATACAGGAATTCACAAGCAAGAAAAGGACAGCTTCAAATGTCAGTTTTTGAAAAATGTATCTAAAAGTCCATATCAAAAGGATATGAATATGCAAGGAAGTGTGGACAATTTGAAAAGTACAGTGTAATTTCAATTAGTTATAACTGACTAACTGAACCGTCCAGCTGGGTCTGTGTGCTGTGTTCTGCTTGTAAAGACAAATTTTAAGGGGGGAGAAAAAGCTCATATAAAATATATACTAAAATTTTTTAAAAATACTTAAGGCGATTACTTGGGTCCGTGCATATTGATTCTAAATTCCTATACCTTTTCCAGTTCTCTATAATGATCAATCATGTTTAGAAGGATGTCCGGAGGCATTTCAAGATCATCACCAGAGGTTACATTATTGTTACCACACTAGTCTTAGGAGATAGCATGAGTCCATTTTTTAATTATTATTGTAAAATATGTATCACAAAGAATTTGCCATCTCAACTATTTTTTTCCATGTATAATTCCGTGACATTAATTACACTCATCATGTTGTGCAATCACCACAACTATCAGTTTCCAAATTTTTCCATCACCCGTAACACAAATTCAGTACCCCTTAAACAATAACTCCCTATGAGTACATTTTTAATGTAATATTTACAAGGATTTTGACAAAAAGAAGTTTCCATTGACTTCTTGGTCATTTACAAAATACCTCATACTCTGAGCATTTGAATTAAATGTGATTTTATAGTATTTATGATATACTATTAATAATAATAATTCCTCCATTTACTGAGCACTTATATATGCCAATTAGTTTTCTACAATTTTATGTCTATTATCTTATTTAATCTGCACAACAATATAACGAGAAAGGCAGTGATGAGGCCCAGAGTGGTAAATCACACGGCTAGTAAGTGGTAAAGCCAGGACTCGAACCTGAGCTGTCTGCCTCCAGAACCCACATTCTTAACTCTACTATTCTACCTACCAATGGATTGAAAACTGCAAGTCCACAAAACCACAAGAGAAATCCCTGGTAAATTTACTGTTGGCTGGGATGAGGCAGAATAACGTGACCCAGCAATGGGCAACATGGCAGCATACCTCTTTTCAAAGCTACCTCACCACTGTGGGTGACAGACTGGCTCCCTCAGGGCAGAGATGCAAACCCTTAAAGAAGGTCTGTGACACTTTTCCTTTCATTCCAGTGAAGAATTTTGTCCATTACAGGATTAACATCGAGACTATTTCTGGCTTATTTTCCAAATCATGTGTAAACATTCCCATTCAAAAGAATCTCGTTTAAAGGAACCCTGCTTTCAGTATGATGCCACACCCGAGTGAAGTATGCAGTTTTATTTGTCTGTGGCATCAGTGCTGGGAACCAGGTGCAATGTCCCTAGCAGATCACAGATGTGCCCTCAACACAAGCCACCTTCAAAGTATGTTTTCTTTCACGTCCATATGTTCTTTCCAACTTGGCACAGGATGGGCTCCTTTGGATTTACTTTTGGAACATCCTTTGTTTTTAAAAGCTAATATCTATTTCCTCATTTTCCTTGGCGAAAAATAAAACAACAATAATAGTAACAACACTTGGCACTAACAATGAGAACCCAGAGAGAGATTAAAAGTAGCAATTAATTAAGCCACTCCACTAGGTAGCTGCATTTAAGAGGACACTGAAAAAATTTACTTAAAATGTCAGTCCACATGTCATCTCAAACTTCCATTTTCATATATTTATCACCATTTCACTGTACTTTAGTAGAAAATTGGACAAAAGATGATGATCTTACTCTGACTCTTATACTGGATGGCCTGTTAGGTTTTTGCCCCAGTAGAAGACTTCCTTTGCAAGCGACCAAGTGTATGTCACTTTTATCATGCTTTCTACCTTACCTGCCAAGTGCTTATGAGTTTCTCTTAGTTCTTGTACTTGCACAGTCACGCAATGTCTTCTTTAAAAAGGAAAAATAAAAGAGCTTGAATAAAACAAACAGTTGATATTGATCTAAGCTCACTACAAAGGAAAGTAATTAAAGGACAGATCATTATTTCTCTCATGCAATTTTTAATTGCCCCCTCAATAAATTCTCCACCCTGCTTATCCCACTACATTCAGAGATTTGCGCTATTGTGTTGCAGGTCTCATGCAGTAGAGTTCAATGGAATTACCTCATGAATGGAATCAAGGCAAGTTTACTTGGTTCTTGTTTTAGTAGTAAGTACTGTCTTAGTCATAAGGTTTTTTGTTTGGGTTTATGTTGTTTTTAAGGACCCTGAAGAAATAGCTTCAATGATGAAAAAAGGTTTACAGGAATGAAGCTGTGTCAACAAGAAATGAGTTTCCATTGATTGTTAGTCCAATTGTGCTTTGTATTTACTGCATTGAATTCAAATGTTAGGGAACAAAGCCTTCAAATTTATGCTGTATTTTTCATCGCTTTCCTACATCCTATGTAGCAGAATAAAATGGAATACTTCAAATTCTCGTTGCAAGGAAATTAATTTTGTTCCAATATAACCAATCTTCAGGGCATATTCCTCATTAAGGAAAAAAGTGTATAAATTTTTGTTTTCATTGCATTGATTTACTACTTACTGTTGTCTCTTCTAAATATTGAGTTAGTCATAGTTTTGGAATAACAGCACTAGATATTATAATACAGCATTTTGTATTCAGCTTGGTTTCATCTCTCATTCCTTCATGCCAAAGTCTTTTCTTTCTATTTTTATCACTAAATTGCTTCATTTCTATTCATAGTACAGCCATATTCTGCCATTTGTTTTTTAAATATGTTTAGCCTCCCCAGTTAGACTGTAATCACCTTGCAGAGAGGGTCATACCTTTCCCTCTTGGTATTTTTACCGTCTAGCTCAGTCCCCTAAATTCAGTAGGGAAGCATAAAATGTTTACTGATTATGACTGGGATCCTAGAATTTTGGACTTTGCTCAATAAAAGCTATAAAAAAAAGACAGTAAGAAAACATTAATATAATACATGTAAAATAGTGTTAGAACAAAGAAGACCAATATTTTTTAAGCAAGTACAATATATCAGGCATTATATATATACGCATTGGAGTTCTGGGTGGTGCAATTGGTTAACGCGCTTGGCTGCTAACCAAAAGGTTAGAGGTTTGAGTCCACCCAGAGGCACTTAGGAAGCCAGGCCGGGTGATCTGCTTCTGAAAGATCATAGCCTTGAAAACACTATGGAGCAGTTCTACTCTGCACACATGGGATCTCAATGAGTTGGAATTGACTTGACGGCAACTATTTTTTTTTTTTATAGTTGATGTAGTTTAACCCTTGGGATAATTATTAATTAGTTCCACTCTTAAAATGAGGAAATGGAGGCTCGGTGAGATTCAGTCAGGAACTTGGCCAGATTCAAACAGCTTAAGATCTGCAGAGCCAGGATTCAAACTCAGGCCTGGCTGACTCCAAAGCATGGCCTCTTTCCACTGTATCAAGATGCCTTTGATGGAAACATTAAAACACAACCACTCTACAAAACTTGTTCTCACATTTGGTCTGCAAAAAGCTAATGATTTTTTTTTTTTTTTTGCTGTCAAAGGTGATATTTTCTTCTCTTCTTCCACTGAAAGTTAGAGGGGAAAGCAACTTGTCACCATACTGTGCAAAGTTAGGCATGCACAGCAGATTTGAGCTTGACCGCTAACCTAAAGGTTGGTGGTTAGAACCCACCCAGTGGTTCCATGAAAGAAAAGACGTGATGATCTGCTTCTGTTAAGATAACAGCCAAGAAAATCCTATGGGGCAGTTCTACTCTGTAACACGTGAGGTCTCCATGAATCAGAATTGACTCCATGGCAACTAACAACAACATAGATTGTCAAAGATGGACTTAAAAAACTGAGACAAAGTAAACTTCTGATCCCATAATCAGAGAATTTAAGTGGACAAATAACTCAGCAATAAGGGGAACTTCTCAGCAAAGAAATTATGGCTGTATGAGGAAGAAAATATGAAGGTATAGAAAAGAACTGGTATGATGTCACTCTTCAGGTTAAAAAAGGAGATGGAAGAAGGGATATATATGAATGTGCATAGACTATTTCTGGAGACATCACAAGCAAATATTGGTTGCAGCCAAAGAAGGATGCTGAGCCCTGGGAGACTGAGAAGTGGGAAGCAGACTTTCCCCGTATAACCTTGTTATGATTTGAATTTTGTAAAATGTGAATTTGTTAAAAATAAATAAACAAAAACTTTTAATAAAAATTGTCTGTGTGAGATCAAGGGGACAAAAGTAACTCTAAAGCATAGATGAGAAGGTTAGGGGGCAGTGAGTCTGAATTAATGGGGGTGAAACAGCTAGAGCAGAAATAATGAGAAAATTGACGCAATGTGAAAGATATAACCAATGTTACTGAACGATATATGTAGAAATTGTTGAATGAGAGAGTGTTTTGATGTGTATATTTTCACCAAAATAGAATTATAGTAAATTGAAAATATAAATTAATTAATTAATTAAAACTAAATGAAGAGACGAAAATGATTTCATAAGTATCTGTTAAACTCAGAACTAAAAGAATATGTCTAATAATTACAGAGGAAGATCCTCAATAAGATGGATTGACACAGTGGCTGGAATAATGGGCTCAAACATAGCAACGATTGTGAGGATGGCACAGGAGTGGGCAGTGTTTCATTCTGTTGTACGTAGGGTCGCTATAAGTTGGAACCAACTCAATAGCGCCTAATAACAATACAATAATAAGAATATTTTGCGTATGTCTGAAATACATAGTTTACAAAATACTTCTGCATACATATTGTGTAATTTAACTATAATTTCATAATGGCTTCCCTTATAAGATGGGATATTTTTTAGCTCCACTTTACAAATAAAGAAAATTAGATTAAGCAACTTGATCAAAGTTATACAATTAATAAATGGCACCCTGATTTTTGACTCTTTGTTCAATGCTTCCATCATACAAAAGACAGCAGAAGAGACTGCTATTCCAGAAAAATACAGAAGAGCGCTTCTAATCTGTAATAATGGAATAGAGCGAGTGAAGCCCAGATTCCGAAAAAGCTAAAATTTAAAAGACGCCAGATTTAAATGTATTCATAATAAGAGCAAGAATTTCATAAGCTCACTGCTTGTGAAGGATGACAGAAAGAAGATGAACTTGTGCATGTTCTGACTTGCTTTATCATCTCTGTCGACATGATTGGCTGGGAGGAGGGAACACACTCGAGAAGAGGCAGCTGAAGCCTGAGATTGGTGTGGGGATAAAAAGAGACTTTGTAATTACCTTAATGAGTTTGAATCTCATGTCCCATACAGATTACATCCTGGGCCACAAAAAAAGCTTGTGCTAGTGATCTGTGGAGGACAAGAAAGGTGCTGAATGGCTAAATGCTCAATTTTTAAAGGGGTGAGGGAATAGATCTTGCAAACCACATACCGTAAACTGAGCTTGCTGCTGATTCCAGACACAATTCTGGGCAAGATTAACAAGTAAAGAGCTTAGAAACTCTTAAAAGTCCCCAAATCGCAGAGAGTGGAGTCTATGTTCAAATTAGGTTAGGTTAGATTTCTTTTCATTTTATTGAGGCTGCAGCCAAACAGAAGACAAGTAAAGTTCACTGGTTTTCAACCAAGGTGGAGGAGTGGTGTATTAGAATCAACTGGAACATTTTTCCAAATAATATATTTTCTGTCCCCATTTCCCATGTGGAGATTCTGATTATTTAGAGTCCTCTCCCTGACCCAGTCAAGAGCTACCATTACGAACTTAAAAAGCTGCCACTTACTGAAAACTTGTTTTGTATCAGGCACTATTCTGAGTGCTTTATATAGATTATCTTAACTAACTCTCATGAAAATCTTATGAGAAAAACCTGTGATATATTAATATTATCCCCATTTTATGGATGAGCTATCTGAGGCACAGAGATGTTAATAACTTGCACAAAATTAGTAAATTGCACAGCCAAGATTCAAAATCAGAATATCTGGTTCCAGTGCCCATGTTATTAATTCCTCTCATCATGGTGTATCTGAATTTCAGCAAGGCCTTTCAGTAAAATTCTCATGATAGTTTCATGAACAAAATGATACAATGTATAAGTAGGTCGATAACTTACTGAATGACTTTTCCTAAAGAACATTAATGAGTGGATTGACTACAACACAGATGTGTGGTCCCCAGTGTCATGCCACGGGACTCTTTCCTTGGTCTTGATCTATTTTTATTTACATCAGTGACTTACATAAGAAGATAAATAAGAAGATTATCAAATTCACATCTGAGGTTGAACTAGAAAGGTTGGAAAATATTTGTATTTCAGAATTAAGATTCATATTTCAGTTCTGTGTGAGGTAATGCTCAGAGGTGTGCATTCCTTTAAGGGCTAAGGCCAATGGGATGGGGATAATTTAGCCTATGGCTTCTCAGAGGCATTACAAAGGAGGCCTCATGTATTGTCTTGATTTCATTTTTGAGCCCTCCTGGTAGAAGGGTCAAGAAAAACATGAGGACATGGAGTCAGAAGGAAGAAATATGGAAGAGGTGAGTTGGTGAGACCCAGAGTAATATAGTGGGGTAGGGCCATGTACCACCTCATTCGTGGGGCTCATGATTATGAACCAAAGATCTTAACTGTAAGACTTCTGAACTTTGAACCTTTCCCATGTTTGTTATTGCTTTAAAATATCATTCATTTCCCTGTAGCCATTGGCAGGAATATTCCTCAAACCTTTGCAATACAAGGGACCTACATGATAACCTTAGAAAAGAACAAGTAAAGGGGAACTAAGGTCATAGTTCCTTGCTCCTCAAACTCAGGCGTAGAGGTAGTGAGCAGATCCAAGGTAACAGAGTGATGTGTGACAGAGGCCAAGTGTCTGAGATCTCTCTGCTGGCAAGAAAAGAAAATTCATGCATTGTCCAGGGCTGGGAAGGGGCCTCAAGGCATAAAGACAGAAAGGCCTGATAGGGACCTCTAATAACTGGAGTTGTTCAGTAAACAGATGGGGGGACTTTTTAAGGTGGAGTCCCTGGGTAGTGCAAATGGTTAACAACCGAAAGGTTGAAGGTTTGAGTCCATTCAGAGGATCCTCAGTAGAAAGATCTGGTGATCTACTTCTGGAAAATCAGCCATTGAAAATCCTATGGAGTACAGTTCTACTCTGATACACATGAGTAGTCATGAGTCAGAACTGACTCAAGGGCAACTGATTTTGCTTTCTTTTTAAGGTAATGATTTCCCAGCAGAGGACGGATAGAGTTGTAGAGGGGATTTGTGCTGTGGGTAAGGAGTTGCTCTAGATTCTCTTATGAATCTATTGATTCTATTGTGTATAATTTTATTGTCACTGAGATATGTAAATTAAAAATTAATGGAGTCATTATTCTAACCGTAGTTCCAAGTCCAGAGGATATACTTGAGATTATATGTTGATAAAAGTCTACAGTATATTTATTTGCATAGCTTTTTCCAGTATGCAAAGTGTTTTTTCAGACTTTACATCCAACACATTTACATTATCTCCTTTAATTATTCACTTGTCAAATCACTCAAATCTAGCTTCTACTTTCACCACTCTCCTAAAATGTTTTTACTAAGTGATCTCTTATTTTCTACATAAAATCAATATTTTTTCATCTTTATATCACCAGACTCAAACTCTTTCTGCTCCTACCTTCCATATGGCATATAGTTCTAGTTAGTTACCTCCCTATGTCTCTGACTTTTCCCTTCTTGATCTCCTATACCTATTGCAGGTTCTTCTTGCATCATTAAAAGCTGGGGTTCCTTGGGGTTTTGTTTTTTGAGGAAAAATCAGATAAAAGGATTTAAAAAAATGAAGAAACTCTAAGAATTATGTGGGACTCTATCAAGAGGAATAACCTATGAGTGATTGGAGTACCAGAACAGGGGAGGATAACAGAAAATACAAAGAAGTAAAAGACTGGTATAAACTTAGGAAAATAGGGGTAAATATTAAGGTCACCACAAAGGAAACTAACAATCCTACAAGCCAGCATAAAAAACTACAAAAATATACAGACTAGTGTCATGGATTGAATTGTGTCCCCCAAAAATGTACGTCGGCTTGACTGGGCATGATTTCCAGTATTGTATGATTGTGTAATCTTACGTGATTTCCTTATGTATTGTAAACTCTATCACTATGATGAGGTTATGTATGATTTCCTTATGTGTTGTAAACTCTATCACTATGATGAGGTTATACTGATGAGGTTTATAAGATTAGATAGTGTCTTAATCCAATCTCTTTTGAGATATAAAAGCAAGAAGAGAGCAGAAATACAAGGGAAACTCACAGCACCAAGAAAGCAGTTCTGGGAGCAGAACGTGCCCTTTGGACCTGAGGTTCCTGCCCTGAGATGCTCCCAGACCAAGGGAAGACTGATTCATCACAAGGACCTTCCCCCAGAGCTGACAGAGAGGGCCTTCTGGAGCTGATGCCCTGAATTTGGACTTGTAGCCTACTGGACTGTGAGAGAATAAACTTCTCTTTGTTAAAGCCATTTGCTTGTGTTATTTCCATTAGAACAGCACTAGATGACTAAGACAACTCAGCAAATACAAAACCAACAACAATGAAAAACATGAAAAGAAATACATAAAGAAAAATGATTCAGCACAGAAGATTAAGTAGAACAAAGAAACTGTGAACTACACACAAAAAAAGACATCAAAATGACAGCACTAAACTCATACTTATCAATAATTATGCTGAATGTAAATGGACTAAATGCACTAATAAAAAGACAGAGAGTGGCAGGTTGGATAAAAAAACATGGTCCGTCTATATGCTGCCTACAGGAGACACACCTTGGACTTAAAGACACAAACAAACTAAAACTCAGAGGATGGAAAAAAAATATATCAAGCAAACAACACTCAAAAAAGAGCAGAAGTGGCAATATTAATCTCTGACAAAATAAACTTTAAAGTAAAATCCACCACAAAGGATAAGGACGGACACTATATAATGATTAAAGAGTCAATACACTGGGAGGACATAACTATAAAAAATATTCACGCACCCAATGACAGGGCTCCAAAATACATAAAACAAACTCCAACAGCACTGAAAAAAGAGATAGACAGCTCCACAATGGTAGTAGGAGACTTCAACACACCACTTTTGGTGAAGGACAGAACATCCAGAAAGAAGCTCAACAAAGACACGGAAGAGCTAAATGCTACATCAACCAACTTGATCTCATAGACATATACCGAACACTCCACCCAACAGCAACCAACTATACTTTCTTTTCCAACGCACATGGAACTTTCTCCACAATAGACCACATATTAGGCCATAAAGCAAACCTTAACAAAATCCAAAGCATCAAAATATTACAAAGCGTCTTTTCTGACCATAAAGCCATAAAAGTAGAAATCAAAAACAGACAAAGCGAGGGAAAAAAGTCAAACATGGCAACTGAGCAACACCTTGCTCAAAAACTACTGGGTTATAGGAGAAATTAAGGATGGAATAAAGAAATTCATAGAATCAAACAAGAATGAAAACACATCCTACCAGAACCTTTGGGACACAGCAAAAGCAGTGCTCAGAGGTCAGTTTATAGCAATAAATGCACACATCCAAAAAGAAGAAAGGGCCATAATCAAAATATTAACCCTACAACTGGAACAAGTAGAAAGAGAGCAGCAAAAGAAGCCCTCAGGCACCAGAAGGAAGGAAATAATAAGAATTAGAGCAGAATTAAATGAAATAGAGAAAAGAAAAACAATTGAAAGAGTTAACAAGACCAAAAGCTGGTTCTTTGAAAAGATGAACAACATTGATAAACCACTGGCCAAAGTGATTAAAAAAAAAACAGGAGAGGAAGCAAATAACCCATATAAGAAATGAGATGGGTGATATCACAGCAAACCCAACTGAAATTAAAAGAATCATAACAGAATACTATGAAAAATTGTACTCTAACAAATTTGAAGACCTAGAGGAAATGGACAAATTTCTAGAAACTCACTACCTACCTAAACTAACACAAACAGAGGTAGAACAACTAAATAAACCCATAACAAAAGAAGAGATTGAAAAGGTCATTAAAAAACTCCTAACAAAAAAAAAAAAACCCTGACCCAGACGCCTTCACTGGAGAATCCTACCGAATTTTCGGAGAAGAGTTAACACCACTACTACTAAAGGTATTTCAGAGTGTAGAAAAGGATGGAATACTCCCAAACTCATTCTATGAAGCCAGCATAACCCTAATACCAAAACCAGGTAAAGACACCACAAAAAAAGAAAATTACAGACCAATATACCTCATGAACATTGATGCAAAAATCCTCAACAAAATTCTAGCCAATAGAATTCAGCAACATATCAAAAAAATAACTCACCATGATCAAATGGGATTTATACCAGGTATGCAGGGATGGTTCAACATTAGAAATACAGTCAATGTAATCCATCACATAAATAAAAGACAAGAACCACATGATCTTATCAATCAATGCAGAAAAGGCATTGGACAAAGTCCAACACCTATTCATGACAAAAAACTCTCAACAAAATAGGAATAGAAGGGCAATTCCTCAATATAATTAAAGGTATTTATACAAAGCCAACAGCCAACATCATCCTAAATGCAGAGACTTCGAAACCATTCCCCTTGAGAACAGGAACCAGACAAGGATGCCCTTTGTCACCACTCTTATTCAGCATTGTGCTGGAGGTCCTAGCCAGAGCAATTAGGCTAGAAAAAGAAATAAAGGGCATCCAAATTGGTAAGAAGAAGTCAAAGTATCTCTATTTGCACATGATGTGATCTTATACACAGAAAACTGCAAAGAATCCACAAGAAAACTGCTAGAGCTAATAGAAGATTTCAGCAAAGTTTCAGCATACAAGATAAACATACAAAAATCAGTTGGATTCCTTTACACCAACAAAAAGAATCTCGAAGAGGAAATCACCAAATCAATACCATTTACAAAGCCCCCAAGAAGATAAAATACTGAGGAATAAATCTAATCAGAGATGTAAAACATCTGTACAATGAAAACTACAAGACACTACTGCAAGAAACCAGAGACCTGCATAAGTGGAAAAACATACCTTGCTCATGGATAGGTAGACTCAACATTGTGAAAATGTCAATTCTACCCAAAGTGATCTACAGATACAACGCAATCCTGATCCAAATTCCACCAGCATTTTTTAATGAGATGGAGAAATAAATCGCCAACTTCATATGGAAGGGGAAGAGGTCCTGAATAAGTAAAGCATTACTCAAGGAGAACAAAGTGGGAGGCCTCACATTACCTGATTTGAGAACCTATTATCCCGCCACAGTAGTCAAAACAGCCTGGTGCTGGTACAACAACAGATACATAGACCAATGGAACAGAATTGAGAGTCCAGATTAAATTCATCCACCTATGATCAGCTGATATTCGACAAAGGCCCAAAGTCCATTAACTGGGGGGAAAAGACAGCCTCTTTAACAAATGGGGCTGGGATAACTGGATATTCATCTGCAAAAAAACTGAAACAAGACCCATACCTCACACCATGCACAAAAACTAACTCAAAATGGATCAAAGACTTAAATATAAAATCAAAAATGATAAAGATCATGGAATTAAAAATAGGGACAACGCTAGGAGCCCTAATACATGACATAAACAGATTACAAACTATAAGTAACAATGTGCAAACACTGCAAGAGAAACTAGATAAATGGGAGCTTCTAACAATCAAACACTTATGCTCATCAAAAGACTTCACCAAAAGAGTCAAAAGACAACCTACAGACTGGGAAAAAAATTTTGGCTATGATGAATCCGATCAGTCTCTAGTCTCTAACATCTATAAGATACTGCAAAACCTCAACAACAAAAAGATAAATAACCCAGTTAAAAAATGGCCAAAGGATATGAACAGGAACTTTGCCAAAGAAGATATTCAGGCAGCTAACAGACACGTGAGGAAATGTTCACAAGCATTAGCCATTAGAGAAATGCAAAGCAAAACTACAATGAGATACCATCTCACCCCAACAAGGCTACTATTAAGCTAAAAAACACAAAATAATAAATGCTGGAGAGGTTGTGGAGAGACTGGAACACTTATACACTGTTGGTGGGAATGCAGAATGGTACAACCACTTTGGAAATTGATTTGGTGCTTCCTTAAAAAGCTAGAGATAGAAGTACCATACCATCCAGCTATTCCGCTCCTTGGAATATTACCTAAAGAAATAAGAGCCATCACACGAATAGATACATGCACACTTATGTTCGTTGCAGCACTGTTCACAATAGCAAAAAGATGGAAACAACCTAGGTGCCCATCAATGGATGAATGGATAAACAAATTATGGTATATCCACACAATAGAATACTACACAAAAAGAACAATGATGAAGTCGTGAAACATCTTATAACATGGAGGAAGCTGGAGGTCATCATGCTGAGTGAATTTAGTCACGGAAGGACAAATATTATATAAGACCACTGTTATAAGAACTCAAGAAAAGGTTTAAACACAGAAGAAAACATTCTTTGATGGTTATGAGGGTGGGGAGGGAGGGTGAGGGTTATTTACTAACTAGATAGTAGATAGGAATTATCTTAGGTGAAGGGAAGGACAGCACACACTACAGGGGAAGTCAGCACAACTGGACTAAACCAAAGCTAAGAAGTTGCCTTAATACAATCAAACACTTTGAGAGACACAATAGCAAGGGTAGGGGTCTGGGGACCATGCTTTCAGGGGACATCTAGGTCAATTGGCATAACAAAGCTTATTAAGAAAATGTTCTGCATCCTACTTTGGTGAGTGGCATCTGAGGTCTTAAAAGCTTGCAAGTGGCCATCTAAGATGCATCAGTTGGTCCCAACTACCTGGAGTGAAGGAGAATGAAGAACACCAAAGACACAAGGAAAGTACTAGCCCAAGAGACAGAAAGGGCCACATAAACCAGAGACTTCATCAACCTGAGACCAGAAGAACTAGATGGTGCCGGGCTACCCCCAATGACCGCACTGACAGGGAACACAACACAGAGTCCCTGATGGAACAGGAGAAAGGCGGGGTGCAGAACTCAAATTCTAGTAAGAAGACCAGACTTAATGGTCTGACTGAGACTGGAGGAACCCAGGAAAGCATGGCCCCTGGATTCTCTATCAGCCCAGAATGAAAACAATTTCCGAGGCCAACTCTTCAGACAGGGATTGGACTGAACTGTGGGACATAAAGAGATACTCATGAGGAGTGTGCCTCTTAGCTCAAGTAGATGCAAGAGACTAAACAGGCAGCTTCTGTCCAGAGGTGAGATGAGAAGGCAGAGAGGGTTAGGAGCTGGTTGAATGGACATGGGGAATCAGGGGTGGAAAGCAGGAGTGTGCTGTCACATTATAGGGAGAGCAGCTAGGGTCACATAGCAATGCATGTATAAATTTTTGTATGAGAAACTGCCTTGAAATGTAAACTCTCACTTAAAACACAATAGAAAAAAACAAAAATAGGGAGCAAGTGCATGAAAGGATGTGGAGAGGACACTGTGGAGAGGTCCGAGATCAGCAAACAGGGAACAGATGTTCAGCTTTCCAGAGAACTGAAGCCCCATGCTTACAGCTCCCAGCTGCAAGGAGAACCCCAAATGCTTCACAACATCAAGCCAAAATACCATAAACGCACCAAAAGGGAGTGACTGCACATCAGCTAGCAGGGCAAGAAACTCAGGTGGCATCTCTCACCTGAAAGTGAGTAATTTATGTCATTAAAGAAAACTGCCCAACAGGTAACACAGGGCAGGTCGAAAGCCTGCAGGAAAGCAATAACAAATTTATGCGGCAGCATTGTCAGCTGTGCGGTAGCTGTCACGTTCTTTCTTGTGGACAAATTGGTGTCCTAAGTCAAGGGCTGGCAAACAATGTCCTGTAGGACAAATCCAACTGCAGACTATGTTTATAGAACCCATGCGGTAAGACTGATTTTTACATTTTTGAAAGATTGTAAAAATTAGCAAAGAAAAGCATGTAGCAGAGATCACACATGGCCCATAAAGCCTAAAACGTTTCCTGTCTGGCCTTTTACAGACAAACTTGACTAATCCCTGTACAGACTCCCTCTGCACAGCTAGCTCAAGCCCATATCCACCCACATCTAGAAAAGCTTATAGAAATGTGCTCACTGGGGTGAGACTGCTTTTGAAAATTGTGTTGTTATTACACTCTTCTGGACAATTCGGATTTATCCATGTTCAAGATCAAAAAGTAGACTTTATTATCTTGCTTGTAAAGAGAATCTCTGTTGATAGACAGGCTCTGTGTTCTAGTGGGGAAAAACACACAACAGGGGGTTAGGTGATCTCATTCCCAGTGACACCATCAGGACTGGTGGAGAATCCAACGTAGCCCACTTAACATGGCTGCATGCCAGTTTCCTAATCTATAAAACTGGGATAATGCTTGCCTCACTGTCCTCATATGGTTGTTGTAAGGATACAGTGAGATGATAGATGTTGCATGCTTTGCAAAGTTGAAAGGGATATACAAATAGAGGTATTATTATAGATGACACCAACAACCTTTAATTACGGTGACTTTGGGGGAAGATGAAAGACATGGATGAATTAAGTTGTTAGATATTAATGCAACTTTATGCCCATTTATTTATTTAATCTCTTTCCTCATTAAATTTTTAATACAACTAACAAGGGTCCGGACTGATTGAGTTTAAAGTTTTTATTCTTCAATTCAATGTTTATATTTGTGGATTGTGGATTATGTGCTCAGTGCCTTTAAAAACCAAACCCGTTGCCGTCGAGTCGATTCTGACTCATAGCGGCCCTATAGGATAGAGTAGAACTTCCCCATACGGTTGGCAAGAAGTTGCTGGTGGATTCAAACTGCCAACCTTTTGGTTAGCAGCCTAACGCTTAACCACTGCACCGTGTCTTTGGAGGGAGGGAAAATGAGTAGTGAATGGCCAAAAGACAGTCATTAGAGGAGGAAGGAAGCAAGAAACTTAGAAAAATTAAAATGAAACAAAACAAACCGTATTATCAAAGCCCATTTCTTCAAAGCTGGGAATTTTTTTCATTTCTGGTATTGTGTAGCTAGGAATAATTACTGAGCATAAAATACTACTAATTTATAACAGATTCTGCATGGAAAAATCCTAGTTCCTAATGTAGCAAGAGTTGCCAACATAGATACTACCACTCAACTGTACCAAGAAAATACAGCATGCTTATCCCCTATAACTAGTCTAATTTCTCCCCACCCTACCGTGCAGCAAGAGTAAGCTTAAATTCAAAAAGTACCTCTGACGTAGACAGTCTGTTGTGGGTAACTCCGCTTACGTCCTCTATCTCCATCTGCTCCTTCTCAAGGTGATATTGACTGAATGGTGGGAGACTACTTGGCATCAGAGGATGAGAGTCTTGGATCTGTAGCTCCTCTGGCCTGGGTGGAATTGTGTTATGCCTTCCTGATCACTGGGGGCCCTGCTGGTATCCACTGCTGAAGTCTTTGGATGAGACCATTGAGGTCTGTTCACTGGGCTTGATCAGGATCCAGTCCCTTACTCATGTGGCCCGCCGTGTTGGCTCTCAGCGTTTGGGTCTATCCCATGAATTTCACCCATATTCTCCCTCTGGCCGCCAGATAATTTGTAGCACCATGGCCTCAGAGAAATAGGAGTCATGTTTCCCTTTGCCTTTTACAGGCTGCTAGCAATGCAGGAGTTTCTAGGTGCATGCCACCCCACTCAGCTGCAGAGGGAGGCTCAGGAATGCTAACTTCAGTCCTCTGCCTAATCAAACCGTGTCACCTTTTTTGTTTCCACTCCACATAGATGGATAGGGCTAGGTGCTACCTCAGAAACTCTTCCTTCCCAGAATTCCAACTGGAAAGTCAGGCAAAAAACCTCATTACTATTATTGATCTTCTCAATCTAACTCTAATCCTTGAATGTCAGGCAGCCTGTAAGATGGCCTCTAAGGATAACCATCTCCTGCTAGTCATATTTTTGTATAATATTTACCCCTTGAGTGTGGGCTGGTCCTAATAACTTCCTTCTAACAAATAAACCAAACAAAACCAGCAGCCATTGAGTTAATTCCAACTCATGGTGATTCCATATGTGTCAGAGTAGAACTGTACTCCATAGGGTTTTCGTGGCTGTGAATTTTCAGAAGCAGATCTCTAGGCCTTTCTTCCAAGGCACCTCTGGGAGGGTTCAAACGATCAATCTTTCAGCTAATAGTTGAGTGCTTAACCATCTTTGTCATCCGGGGATATCTTCTAACAAATAGAATGTACCAGATGTAATAGAATATCACTTCCAAGATTAGGTTTTGTGGTGCAATGAATCATTATATGGTCTTTCTAGCCATGGTCTTGTAACTCACACAAAATGATTGGCTAGGCCACAATCATGCTAGGGGATTGGTTGATTTACTATGCAAACAGAGGCTTGAAAATCCGTCCAATAAGATTGAGCTCCTTGTGGTCAAGCTTGGAGATTGGTCAGTGTTGCCATCCAACTAGGCTTATATAAGGACCAATTCCACAGAAGTTCGGGGGACCTCACTACTATCAAGAAGAGTCTGGAGCAGAACATGTCCTTTGGACCGACAGTACCTGCACTGAGAACCTCCTAGATTCAGAAGAAAAAGCAGTAACAGAGATGATGGGCCACCAAGAGAGACAGCAGCAATAGGCTGGTTGGCCCATTGAGAAAGAGACAGCTGCAGTGGGCTTGCTGGCCCACAGATGGAGAGGTAGGTGCCTCAATGCAGGAGGTCACCGGTAGAGTTTGCCTGCTGCTAAAGAGTTGTAACACTTGCCCTTGCAGGGCAGAGGCCTGAGTGTGCCCTGTGCAACACTCCTCCCCCCACCACCCTGCAGCACAGTGGGAGCCATGCAGGCCCTTGGGCAGTGTGGTGGCAAAAGAGAGAACCATGCAGGGCTGGGCAGCGTGATGGGAGCCAGTAGGCCAGGGGCAGATTAACCAGTAAGCACAGTATGCACCAGCTTACAGTAAGCAAGGTACACATGGGCTTAATTGTGTTTACTTACTAATCTGTAGTGCACAATTTCACATGGGTTTTACCACATCTCTGATAAAAGTAAGCACAATTAAACCCGTGTGTACTTTGTTTATTGGGTAATCCATCCCGGCCAGCAACAGAGGCCTAGAAGGGCCCAGAAAGGCAGAGGCTCTGGAGATCCTGTGCAAGGGTGTTCCAGCAGCATGGTGGTAGTTGGAGGCAGCAGTGACATGAACACAGCATCTGACCTGAACCTCAGTGCGCCTGCCCAGCAACATGATAATGGACATGGGTAATGTGGGGAAGGGCAAGCAGTTCCCCTTTGAAAATCTGTTCACCATTTGCTTTCTATAAATAATAATAATGGCTTTCACTTTGCCAGCACTCTGTAAGTGTCTCATGGGTCTGGCTTAATCACAGATGAAGGCAGCACCCATGGCATGGTTGATGCCAGTGGGTGTGCGTGCCTCATTCCTAGCAGTCTTATGGCTGCCTGAAGTTTGAGGCACTGCCTGTCTGCATGTGCAGTGCAGACTGACAGACTGGCACACAGGTTTACAGAATGATTGTGGTTTCTGTCATGTGCTTTCTCTGGCTCTCTCACTTGCTCACTCTGATGGAAGCCAGCTACCATGTTGTGAACTGCCGTATGGAAAGACCCACATGGCAGGTGACTTTCAGCCAGCAGTTGGCAAGAAACAGAGGCCCTCAGTCCAACTGCTCAGGAGGAACTGAATCCTGCCAATAACCGTGTAAGTGAGGTTGGAAGTGAATCTTCCCCCAGTCGACCCTTCAGAAGAGACCACAGCCTTAGCCAATACCTTAATGGTAGCCTTTTGAGAGACCCTGAGCCAAAGAACCCAGCTAAGAAATGCCCATATTCCTAACCCAGAGAAAGAAGTTTGCTGTTTTAAGTCACTAAGTTTCAGGGTAATCTGTTACACAGCTATAGATCACTAATAACATCCTGCAAGATTCTGGCCCTTGGGGAAAAGCACTGGTACACTGACTGCTTATTTCTCCTACCTCTATTCCCCTTCACTCACTAACTCCTGGGCAAGAGGGTATGAGGTTTTGACTTCCTCTTCCTGAGTACTCAGAACTCCTTTCATGTCAAAGTCTTTTTTCCCCAAGGCAGTGAGCCTCTTGGCCAAGCTAACACAGGTAAGAAGGAAAACCTCTCCACGTAATGGCAGAAACTACATGTAGTATAGTCAACTATGAATTACAGAGTACTGAGTTGGAATTGACTTGATGGCAATGGGTTTTTGGAAGGGGGGGGAAAGAGAATGGTTTAAGAGCCCTAAAATATTATTTTTATTACATCAGGAAATATGACTTAGAGTAAATATTAATCTGCCCATGAATATAGTCTAAAGTAGTAATGCAGTTCTGCCCATGGAGAAAATATGAGTCAAATTTTCTGACTCAGAAAATGAGGAATTCATTCTTTTTGTAATTATTTATTGTTTCCTTCTATGTGCCAGGCAATGGATCAGGCACTGTGGATGAAATAATAAATAAGACCAAGCTGATTCCTGCAAAGAGGTTATCATCCTGTGGTAAAAACAGACACATAAACAGACAGTTACATTGTAGTGTGATAGAGCTGTAATATAACCAGGGACAGCATAGTACACAGAGGGGCAGCTAATCCAGTCTGCAGTCCAGGTAGACTTCCTGGAGGAGGTGAAGTTTTAGCCTAGCCTTAAAGGACTAGTGGGAATCAGTCAGGAAAAACTATGAGGAGAGTGTACCACATGCAAAGTCTAAAAGGTTAGAGAATACTTGGCAAGTTTAGGGAAATACAAACAATTCAGCAAATTAAGATGCGAAGAGATGGAAAGTGTTGAGAGATAAGCTAGAAGATTCAGCTGGCAATTTTCAGGAGGTACCTTAGACGCTATGACAAGGACTCTGAACTCTATTCTGAGTAATATGAACATCTTTGAAGAATTTTAAGTAGTTTAAATCATGTGTAAATTTAAAGATATAGATGTGAATGGAAAACTCAAACCTAAAAAACAAACAAAAACTAAATTAGACGAATATCTTCATGATACCAAGGGCGAGGTTAGTGGAGACGAGGGGTGAAAGGGTGCTCTTAAACAAGATCTCAAAAGACCAAACTAAAAGGAAACGAACTGGTGGGTTTGATTACATCAAAACTGAAGATTTCTACTCAGTGAAGGATCCCATAGGCAAAATCAATGAATGGGGAGCCAGATAAGGCAGTTAAAATGAGAAATACTGGGAACCCCATAGAAATGGGGAAAGGATAAAAACAGGCAATTCAAAGAAGAAAATACTGAATGGCTCAACCTCACTAGTGACTGGAGAATTATATGTCAAAACAACAATGAGATACCCTTCTTCACAATCAGATGGGCACCATTTAGAAAGTTGGATAATATCAGGTGTTGTAAGTATGTGTGAAAGCAGAAATTCTTAGCTGCTGCTGGTGAGAGTATGGGTTGGTGCTGGTATTCTGCACAGCTGATTAGCACATAGAGCAGACCTCCGTGAAATTAATTATGCTAATCCCTATGATACAGCAGGGGAGTCCTACTTCTCATGTCCCAGAGAATTCTGTACAAGTCCACAGGAGACATGGATGAAGTTGATTACTGCCAAGTGTCTTAGTCTGGGTTCTCTAAGAGGAGCAAAGCCAGTGAAACATATATCTATATATAAAGAGAGATTTACTTCAAAAAAATTCCTCACACAATTGTGGGGTCTGGCAAGTCCCTAATTAGGAGGTCAGGTGGGGATTGTGAGGGCTACCAACTCCAAAATCTGCAGGTCAGGTGGCAGGCCAGAGACTTCCGCAAGCTTAAGTCCCAAGAACCAGACATTAGGTGACGGACAAGAAGAGTGCAGGGTTGAAAGAGTGAGTTTTGCCAAATAATCCATTTATGTACTGATTGGCTGATTACATAGATCACGTCATGGAAAGTGATTATATTATATTACATTGAAGAAAAGCAACAGGTCCAGTGTCTGACAAACCATTAAGAATCGCTGCCTAGCCAAGCTAACACATCCCATTAACCGTCACACCATGTATGGTGATTTGTGGTAATAAAGAGATGGAAGTAACCTAGTTGTCCATCACCCAGGCATACACGCATATAATGTGGTATTTTCTAATGATGGAATATTTGACAGTGAGAAGAAATCAACTAAATGTGTATATATTAACATGGAGAATCACAAAAATAATTAGTGAATTAAGTATGAAATAGAAAGATGCTTATAGCACAAAACCATTTATTTCCCCTTAAAAACATCATTCACATAAACTTAAAAGCAACATTGTGTTTTTAAGGAAGCATATTTATCTACATAAAGATAAAGAAATTTGAATAGAAGAGCATTCGTTAAATATAATTAAAGGTTGCTATATATAGGGATAAGGAGCCCTGCTGGCATAGTGGTTAGGCACTTGGCTGCTAACTGAAAGGTCACTGGTTCAAACCTACCAGTTGCTTTATGGGAGAAAGAGGTGGCAATATGCTTCCATAAAGATTACAGCCTTGGAAACCCAATGGGGCAGTTCTACTCTGTTCTGTAGGGTTGCTATGTCACAGAATTGACTCGACAGCAATAGGTTTGGCTTAGTATATATAGGGATGGAGGAGGATGGGAGGGGGAATAAAGAGGAAAACAAATAAATTATGAAACAAAATAAAAACAAAAAAGATCCCCACATAGACCCATGGGAATGGCCATGAGCTGATGTATATATACCTGAGTTAAAAGAAGGAAGGAAGGAAGGGTTACAGTGAAATCCTTTTTTATTCTGGAATTAGGGAACAATGTTAACACCCATACAAGAAGCCAATGCTATGCTGTTATGGATTGAATTGTGTCCTCCAAAAATATGTGTTGTAAATCCTAACATATGAGTCGAGATAGACTCAACGGCAATGGAATTTATACCTGTGGTTATAATCCCATTTAGGAATGGGTTTTCTTTGTTATGTTAATGAGACGGTATCAGTGTAGGGTGTGTCTTAAATCAATCTCTTTTGAGATACAGAAGAGATTAAACAAGCAAGTGAGCAACAGAGATGGGGAAAGAGAAATGCCAAGCCACATGAAGATTGCCCAGGAGCAAACGCTCAGAAAGACAAAGATCTTCCTCCAGAGCCGACAGAGAGAGAAAGACTTCCCCTAGGGCTGGCATCCTGAATTCTGACTCTTAGCCTCCTAAACTGTGAGAAAATAAATTTCTGTTTGTTAAAGCCACCCATCTGTGGTATTTCTGTTATAGCAGCACTAGACAACTAAGACACTATCTAAGATATCTAAGACTAGTACTGTATGGAATTGTTTTTGCCAAGGAGCCCTGGTGATGCAATGGTTAAGCACTCAGTTGCCAACTGAAAGGTTGGCAGTTCAAACCCACCCAGCGGCTCTGTGGGAGAAAGACCTGGTGATCTACTTCTGCAAAAATTAGTCAAGAAAACCCTATGTGCAGTTCCACCCGTATCGTATGGGGTTGTTATGAGTAGGAATCAACAGAATGGTACTCATCCACAACATCGTTTAATTAAAAGTCCCTGGGTGGCGCAAAGGGTTGATCTCTCTACTAGTAACCAAAAAGGTGGCAGTTTGAACCCACCCAGAGGTGCCGTGTAAGACAGCCTTGGCGTTCTGTTTCTGAAAGTTCACAGCCTTGGGAGCAGTTCTGTTCTGCACACATGGGGTCGTCATGAGTCAGAATCGATTCAACAGCAACTGACAGCAACAACAACCTGGTTTAATTTATGCTACCTCTGTCACAGAAGGGAGTTCCTCCTGTATTAGAAACATAGCCCAACTTGTTCAATCAAAGTCCGAGTAGAAAAAATATATATATTTAGACAAATTTGTGTCAGTCATTTTTATGAGCGGTTCTAAGTTCCCTACCAATGAACTTTATTCCTGAGAATAGAGATTCAAAATTTTGAGGAGGAACAAAAACACTGGAACTGGTCCCAAGCCTCAGTTAAATTTTGGCTTGAGGATGGATAGATAAAAATCTCAGATTTTACCCTCAAATCTGACTTGTTCATTAAAAAAAAAAAAAAAAAAAGTGGACATAAGTTGCCCTAGAATTGATGGTTTAAGCATTGTCTTTGAAAGTTAATACTAATTTGACTCACAGGGTGCTGTTTCATGACTGAGTTAACTGTACCTGTTAATACTCACAGCGGGCCCTCCCCTCCCTGCTGACAACCCCTTCCATGGCCTTTCTTGGTCTGTTTCTAACTGGGGTGTCTATTTAAAGATCTTAGCCACATCAAAAATAGTCTCAGGACACATTTTCTAGAACAGTGGTTCTCAATTTAAATGCTCATAAGATTTACCTGGGCGCTTGTTAAAAATGCTGATTCCTCAGGCTGATTTCCCACTACCCCTATACCCCAGTCTCATTCACTAGCTAAACCTGGGCCAAAGAGGTTTGCGTTCTTTTTAACAAATCAAATATCTCGGGATATTCTAATGTAGGTTTTCCAAAAATACTTTTAGAAGTAGTCTTCTATATTTTCAAACTTTAATGTGCCTACAACTCACGTGGAGCCTTGTTAAAATGCACATTGGTGGTGCAAACAGTTAAGCCCTTGGCTGCTAATCGAAAGGTTGGAGGTTCAAGTCCACCCAGACCCACCTCAGAAGAAAGGCTTGGCAATCAACCCTGAAACCCATTGCCATTGAGTCAATTCCAACTCATAGTGATCTTGTGTGTTACAGAATAGGACTGTTTCATAGGGATTTCTTGGCTGAAAACTCTATCGAGAACAGTTCTCTGACCTACATGTGATCACCATGAGTCAGACTCAATCTGTTGACAGCTGGTTTTAGGGTAGGACTTGAGATCCAGCTTTTCTAACAGTTTTCCAGGGGATGCGGATACTGCTTGTCCACTGACAACACTTGGCAGTGGAAGCTTTTAAATTCCAGGTGCCCAGGCAGCACTGCAGACCAGTGAATTCAGATTCTCTGGGGGTGGTACCTGGGCATCAGCAGTTGTCTAAAGCTCCTAGGTGATTCCAATTGCAGGTTGGTACTAGGCCTGCAGTTCCAGTAGCCACATCCAGGTGGCAAGTCTAACTCAGAGACTTTTTGCAGGTATCAATAATAGAAAACTCGTATCTCAAAAGAAGAGATGAACGACTTCAAAAAAGTGAAAATTAAGAAAGGGAAAGCCTTGGTGCAACTACCATATTCTCATTTAATAAAAATTAAAAAATAAAAAATTTCATTTAATAAAAACATTATTTTACAATTGTTGATCTGCTTCATTTTAAGAATTACTCTTAACTATATATTATTTCTAGCCAACTAGAAACTGACAATGGTGGATAGGTCTTATTATTTCTTGACATTTAAGAGTCAGAATTTATCGTGACATTTTTCTCTTTTGTGTCTGGATTTACTACTAATTTGTTGGTCTCTCAATGTACTGGGTAAGCTGCTGGGTTGTGAATCAGACACATAGCTGGAAAGCTGCATATATAAAACCTTCTGTCAACTAACAACGATTAGACTGTAAAAGACAATTGAGCAGTCTTATACCTAGTTCCCAAACTCCCCCAGCTGAGTACTCACCTGTGGTCAGAAACTGCCTCTGGCTGCAGATATCTTAATTGTTTGTTCTGCCCAAACCTGGAATCCAGGTTCCAACTATTTTTTCCTTCTTGGTGACATTTTCCTTTCATCTAAACGACTAATTCACAAGGAAACAATTTATGTAATTAAACTCTGTTTTCTATAATCCCTACCCGCTCTGTGGCAGCTGCAAAAGAACTTCTTCAAGGACACTGACTTACAGGGGCCAACCTTCTTTTCTTCAGTTCCTGATCATTAAAGGGGATAACACGTCTGGAAGGTACTTTGTGAACTGTACTGTACCAGAACCTCTTATTGTTAGTAACCCCTAAACCCATTGCCATTGAATCAATTCCAACTCATGGTGACCCCATGGGTTACAGAGTAGAACTGTTCCATAGAGTTTTCTTGGCTGTAATCTTTACCGAAGCAGATTGCTAGGTCATTCTTCTGCAGCACTACTGGGTGGGTTTGAACTGCTCACCTTTAGGTTAGTAGTCATCCCAAACTGTTTGTGGCACCCAGGGACCTCTTATTGTTAATAGTAGTAATAATTCAAGAGAAGCTTTCCTAACTGAAGTGATCAGGAATAGCATTTAGTCAGATCATTAACACGTTTGTTTAAAACAAGGAATCATTTAAAAGTGGTGCAAATACATCAAAATGTTGTATTTTAAACTCAAACACTAGTAGGCAGAGCTGACATTTAGACAGTATACACTGGCATAGCTGTAAATTAAGTTTGCGTATCCTTTCTGATGAGACAGGCATTTTTCTGATTGGTTGATGTCAATGCCATACCAGTTATTAAAGTATTTGGATATAACCCCTGTATTTTCATCAATTTTTTAACATAAGATCAAGGTCATTGCTTCGAGTATGGGTCTCCTGATGGGAATCCTGAAGCTTTCTTCCATTGATCATACCCAGAACACATCGTTCTTTATTTCTACTTTCGGTTTCCTTACCGTGCCGTATCATTTTTTAATGACAGACTGTAGACTTTTACATTTTTAAGATTCCCCTCCCCAATCTTTTAGAGTATCTCACCCAGATCTCATTTAACAGCTATTCTAAATCCCCCCATAATGAGTCTTAATAAAGCATTCACGCCAGTCCTCATAGAATCGACAACTTTCTTTTCACATTCATGTTTATAGTTCATGGATGTACATAACATCTAATTAAATTATACGATTACAGGGACAAGAACAAGTGTCATAAAATGTTTGGAAACAAGGACATTTGACCCTGGTAAACACACAGCTGAATTCATGGTGCTGGAAGTTTGCAGGCATCCTAGAATTTAGTCTATTAGCCCCCAGGGTTCAATCTATAAGGGGCATGGTATTAGGTAGAAACATATGAGAAAGCAGATATTCAATCATTTTCTTAACCTCCAACCAGTAATTTAATATGGTTCAACCAGTATGTTTCACAAAGTGTTGAAAAGCAGGTTTGGTGAGTTGGTTAAATGCAGGTAATGTAAGGCAGTTTCTATTATAATATTAGCAGAACAGAGCTACTTTTCAACACTGTGCTTCCTCATTAAGCATCTTGCATTTATTAAAGGCATATTTTTCTGCCAAGCCTTTCACAAAAAAGCTTTCCCCTGACCCCAAAAGAAAAAAAAGTTCCAAAAAAATAAAGACTGCCAAAAGAAAAAACAAATCTGTCTTGGAAGAAGTACAACTGGAATGCTCCTTAGAAGCAAGGATGGTGAGACTACAGCTTGCATTCTTTGGACATGTTTTCAGGAGGGATCAGCCCCTGGAGAAGGACATCATGCTTGGTAAAGTAGAGGGTCAGCGAAAAAGAGGAAGACCCTCAAGGGATGGATTGACACAGTGGCTGCAACAATGGGCTCAAGCACAATGATGATTGTGAGCATGGCACAGGACCGGGCAGTGTTTTGTTCTGTAAAATATAGGGTCGCTATGAGTCGGAACCGACTTGATGGCACCTAACAACAACAACCACATGGTTAAATGAGTTTGGGAAACACCATATTCCATACCTTCTTAGGGAGTCAAAATGTTCATTAGCATAGGATATGTGAAGTCCCTTAGCAAAGGACTTTGTTTAACTTTGCTTACCTTAGGGTTTCATAAATTTATTTGACAAAAGTAGGTCGTTTCATGTAACTTCTAATCCTGAAGAGCTAATGTTTAATGAAACAAACACACTTTAGTAAATGCTACCCAACCAACACTACGTATTATTCTGACTTTGCAGTAGATTAAACAAATACCGTCTTAATATCTGCTAGAAACAGCACAATTTATGCAGGTGTCCCAAAGCACTATACAAATTTAATTTGGTGGTAATGTTCCCACCTTTACAAACAGAGAAACAAAGGTAGAAGGAAGCATTAGGTTGCTTGCCAGAACACACACAAGATAGAGACAAAACTGGAACCAAAGCCCACATGTCCTAACAGTATTTTCTAAGCTGTATTTACAAACAGAGCCGAATTGCAAATAGTAACCCCTCACCATTTCTAACTGGAGTGTCTAAGTAAAGTTCTGCCTTGATAATTGTATTTCTATTTAATGAATTTTATTTGAGCACCCTTGTAAAATTCAAACATAAATTAATTTTTGGCACTTTTTTTTTCTCACATATTTGCCTCTTTAAAGATAGTCAAGTAGCCCTGATGGCACCACAGTTAAGCACTCAGCTACTAACCAAAAAGGTTGGTGGTTTGAACCTACCCAGCAGCTCCATGGGGGAAAGACCTGGCCATCTACGTTCGTAAAGACTGTAGCCTAGAAAACCCTGTGGGGCGGTTCTACTCTGTCACTTGGGTCACTATGAGTTGGAATTGACTTGACAACACCCAACAGTAACAAAGGTAGTCAACACTTTCTCCCTTTCATTAACCAGTGGTGAAGAAGGTGAAAGGGACCCATTACCTCTCATTAGGCATGTCTTATTGGACAGTAGATAGCATTTCTTTATGCTATTTTAACATTAAATCATTTCAAAATCAGACATAAGATAAAAAATGCAGACGTTTAACCAGAAATAGAGGACGAGACTTCGGAGCTCATGGAGCAGAGTAACATTGACCTATGTGTTTGACTGCTGGTAACTTCCATCAATCATTAAGAAGACCAACTCTGTAAAATCTCCAACAGCCGCAAGGCTTCAAGGATCTACAGTCTTAGCTCAGAAGCTCATTGTAAAAACAAGACATGAATATATGGCTCTCTGTTGGCGAGATTCCGACCTTGAGAGAATGAACCTCAGCCGTTTATAAGGTTAAATAGATTTATGTGTTCTGAAGCTTGTCAGAATAATGGGTGTTTCCCAGCATTTTGGAATTGAATGCTACGTGACAGGGGAATAACTTCTAGAGCATACCTGCCCACCCTCTCTGCCAGGGGCATAGGGGGCGGTGATGTGTGACTTAAGAATCAGATTTATAGACCTCTTTGCTCCATATACGTTATCTTTGAATACTCTCCCACACCACAGGGCCTCATTGACGCTGTCACAAACAATATCTGTTATTTCAGAACACTGCAATGCTTTACCTCAAGGCCGAGTGAGAGTTGTCAAATAGAGATGAAGAGCCTTTTGGCAAAAAAAGTACTCTTAAAATGTTTACCTTCTCATACCTAATGGTTTTAGATCATATCTTATTAGCCTAGGAGACCATTATATAAAGTACAATTAAGATCTCCTTGACATTTTCTGAGAGTTCAAATTCAGCTTTGCTAATGGTTATAACTTCATTGCTTTTTTTTTTTTTTTTAATGCCACACAATGTTATAAATGCAGTTTACAATGTGGGCTACCCAGGGTGCACTTGGAGTAATTACCCAGAATGTCAATAGCCTCTCAAACTGGTTCCTGTGTTGATTGCTTCTCATGACATTCTCATTTGCAATTTGTTGGAATTATACCTCTACCTATAGGTTCCTGCCCCTCCAAAACTGTTCAAAAGGTATTCTCCAAACTTTCAGTTTTATCTCTTTCATTCAGTTTAATGTTCCCTGGATTATAGGAAAAAATTAGAGCTTGGCCTAAAATAAGATAATTATTCCCAAGGCCAGCAACCCACCCAATACTGCCAACAACGTTCATTCAAGAAACACCTATTGAGCATCTATTATATATTCAGCCCTATTCTAGGCACTAAGGACACAAAGAATAATACAATCCTTTGTTGCTCTCAGAGAGTTCAAAGTCTCACTGTTACGTTGAAATTGGAGAGTTCAGAAACATCTTTCCATTCACAGAAGAATTCCTGCACAGAAAAAAAAAAAAAGTCTCACAAGAGTAAGCTGTAGGGCTCTATTGTATACTTTTTTTTTCCTTGACTTTTTTGCTCCATGGGCTCATGTTATCCGGACCTCTGGATATGCTATCACTGGGCTTCCTGTGGTAAATACATAACAGCTTACATTTATGTAGTGCCCACCCTGTACTATGCTCTGTTAGACTCTCTTACATACGTCAACTCATGTAATTCTCACAATAAATCCAGATGGCATATATTATTATTATATCCATTAAACAAATTAGGAAGCTGAGGCACAGAGAGCGTGTCACACAGCTAGTGAGTGGAGAATCTGAAGGCTGAACCTTGATTATTTGCAGTCAAAGAGGCTGAGGCTGCTCTGCCATGAGGAAGGGAGTCCTGGTACAGGATCAGTACGGTAAATTAAGCAATATAGTCCCCCCCAGAATGATTAGTGGATGTCGTAAAACCAGGATGGCTGAAAATAAAGAGGATCTGGATAGGAATAGAACAATTCTTTTGTAAAAAAGGATAGGAGTTAAAACAAAAACAGGCCTTTCTGTGATGTGTAATTTGTTTTAAATATACTAATGATTCAGTTAACTGTTTAGTGTACCATATAATTTATCCAACCAAAAAAAAAACAAAAAAATCCAAACCAGTTGCCATCGAGTAGAGTCTGACTCATGGTGAGCCCATGTATATCAGAGTAGAACTGTGCTCCATAGGATTTTAATGACTGATTTTTCAGAAGTAGATCATCAGGACTTTCTTCTAAGACAGCTCCGGGTGGACTCGAACCACTAACCTTTCGGTTAACAGCCTAGCACTTAACCACTTGCACCATCCATATAAAACAAAAAATCAAACCTGTCGCCGTCGAGTTGATTCTGACTCATAGCAACCCTATAGAGGATCCCTATTTATCCCATAGGAGAGTCTATTTAGTGGAACTCACTGATTTAATTCTATTTACAAAGTCCTGAAATAAACTTCTTCCAGTATTATTAGCGTAGGAGCTTGAGCAGGTGAGGTGCACCCCACCTCACAGCTCCTGTCAGGGTCCTGGTGAGTGAAGCTGACAGACCAGAAATGTGCACCTCTTACAGAATTGATTGAACAAGGCTTATTCAGGTGTAGCAGTACTCCATTTTATATGTATTATAAACAGTTGTGATAGTAAATTAAAAGTAGGGAGACAGAAGAGGGTTCAAATTACATTATGTTCCCAGCAGAGTAAGGAAAGGAAGCACCTTCGAAAATGCCTACCAGCAGTTATTCCTGAAACACTCATTAGTTCCCAGCCCATTCTGAATCTGGAAAGAAGGAGTGAGGAGGCAAGCAGGTTAATTGCTCAGGTTCACACTAGACTTCAGAAAGTGCTAAACCAGACTTTTCGAAGTGTTAAACCAGACGTTGTGAAGTGTTAAACCATTGATCAAAGAGATGCTCTGCCTTTTGTCCAAAAAGTATAATCATTCTCAGTCCAAAACCTGTGTTAAGTTTTCTTTCTGCAGTATCGCTTAGATTTTTCACTTGCTTGACCAGTTAAAGAACAGGTTTGGTCCTGTCGGTAGATTTCTTCAGGGTTAAAATGTGAAAGAATTGTACAATAATTGTGCTTATTTGAATGGGTTTCTATTTTGTTCTCATAGTCTTTTTATAAAAATGTGTTATTTACCATTATGTTCCTTTTAAGCTGCTTGGCTATCTTTTTTCTGACTACAAATCCATTTGGAACTGGCTAAAATAAGCTGCAAGTGCTATTTCTGATTCTCTTGGCCACGAAGCTAGATATTTTTGTCATGTTTTAGATATTATCATGTTGCAAGTTATTGGTTTTAAAAATTTTGTACACTTTTATAATTGTGTTGGCTATAAAATTTAATAATCTTCCATCAATGTATTGAAAAAGTTATATAGAAAGAAGACATATTGGAAAGGAGATGTTTGAGAAGTTTATTTTTATTTTTTGCCATATACTATAGAGGAGAGGCTTTTTTACTCTGTTTCATTAAACTTAGTTATTGCTGGCTTTACAATGTCAGGTCTATGCTGAAAACTGAGCTTACAAAGTTTTAATGCAATCTCCAAACTTTCCATAAATTAATATAACATGAATAAAAACTAAAAACCAAACCAGGACAGAGTAGAATTGCCTCATAGGGTTCCCAAGGAGCCGCTGGTGGATTCAAACTGTCGACCTTTTGGTTAGCGGCCGAGCTCTTAACCACTATCAATATTATGGAACTAAAAGAATAAAGAATTAAAAGACAGAGTCTTATTATAGATGAATCAGGAAAAATAAAATACTAATTTAAATTAAAGTATTTATTCATGTGAGAAGGATTAACTGATATGTTAAATTATTGCCTTTTACTCTTGAATAAACTATAGTGTATGTGGGACAAATAAACAGATGATGTAACAAAAAATAAGAAGACAATGTAAGAAAAAGAAAATATGATGTCATGACATCACTAAGATGTGCTATAATAGTATGCACGATAAGAATATGGCAATTAAAAGATACGTGTCTCAAGAGAAATAGGTCTAGTATTGCATAACAGAAGTTATACACTTCTTACGTTTGTCAAAACTCATTGAAATATACAACGAAGATCTCTACATGTTACTACATGTAAATCATTCCTCAAAAATTATAAACATTGTCGAGAAACTTATGAAATGGTGGGTAAAAGCACATTGGTGAGGATTTTAGTGAAAATTATTTTATTTTTAAATTAATATACAGTAAAATTGACTGGCATACAATTCTATTAATTTTAAGACATGGATTAAAAAAAAAAAGTTGCCATCAAATTGATTCTGACTCATGGCGACTCCATGTGTACCCAAGTAGAACTGTGTTCAACAGCATTTTCAATGGTTGATTTTTTGGAAGTAGATCACCAGGCCTGTCTTCTTAGGAACCCCTGGGTAGATTTGAGCTGCCAACCTTTTGGTTAGCAGTCAAGCGTGTTAACTGTTTGCACCACCCAGGGACTCCAACCTATGGATATATTCATGTTATCACTACCGCAATCAGGATGCAGAACAGTTCCATTGCCCCCAAAAAACTCCCTCATGGCATCCATTCGTAGTTACACTTCTCCTACACTCTTAGCCCCTAGTAACCACCGATCTGTTCTCTGTTCCTATAGTTTTATTTTTTGGAGAATGTCATATAAATGGAATCATATAGTATGTAACCTTTTGAAACTGACTTCTTTCACTTAACATAATGCCTTTGAGATTCTTCGAGGTTGTTCTGTGTTTCTACTTTTTTTTACTGCCAAGTAGTATTACATTATATGTAGTACATTACATTATAAGTAGTATTACATTACATTCTTTATTTATCTATTTACCCCTTGAAGCACATTTGGGTAGTTTACAGTTTGGGACAGTTATGTCTAGAGAGGTAATAAATATCCATGTACAGGCTGTTTTGTGAACATAGGGTTTTATTTCTATTTTTATTATCTATTTAATAGAAAGAAAGAGGAATAGTTTTTTATTTTTTAATTGTGCTTTAGCCAAAATTTTACAGAGCAAGTTAGCTTCTCATTAAACAATTAATACGCACATTGTTTTGTGACATTGGTTGGCAACCTTATGACCTGTCAACACTCTCCCCTTCTCAACCTTGAGTTTCCCATTACCAGTTTTCCTGTCCCCTCCTGCCTTCTCGTCCCTGCTCCTGGGCTGGTGTGCCCATCAGTCTCATTTTGTTTTATGGGCCTGTCTAATTTTTGACTGAAGGGTGAACCTTAGGAGTGACTTCAGTTCTGAGTTAAAAAGGTTTCTGGGGGCCATACTCATGGGGTTTCTTCAGTCTCTATCAGGCCGGTAAGTCTGGTCTGTTTTCGTGAGTTGGAATTTTGTTCTACATTTTTCTCCAGCTCTGTCCAAGACCCTCTATTGAAATCCCTGTCAGAGCAGCCAGTGGTGGTAGCCGAGCACCATCTAGTTGTGCTGGACTCAGTCTGGTGGAGGCTGTGGTAGTTGTAGTCCATTAGTCCTTTGGACTAATCTTCCCCTTGTGTCTTTGATTTTCTTCATTTTCCCTTGCTCCAGACAGGGTGGGACCAGCGGAGTATCTTAGATGGCCGGTCATAAGCTTTTAAGAGTCCAGATGTTACTCACCAAAGTAGGATGTAGAAATTTTCCTTATAAACTATGTCATTTGAGTTAGATGTCCCCCGAGACCACAGTCCCCACAGACTTCAGCCTAGTAACTTGGTCCCTCAGGTACTTTGGATGTGTCTATGAAGAGTCCATGACCTTGCCTTCATCAAGTTGTGCTATCTTCCCTAGTATTGTGTACTATCTTACCCTTCACCAAAGTTACCACTTATCTATTGTCTTTGTTGTTGTTAGGTGCCATCTAGATGGTTCTGACTCATAGTGACCCCATGCAAAACAAAATGAAATAGTGCTTAGTCCTGCACCATTGTCACAATCGTTATGCTTGAGCCCAAGAGCCCATTGTTGCAGCCACTGTGTTGAACGTCTTCCTCTTCTTTGCTGACCGTCTTCTTTACCAAGCATGATGTCCTTGTCCAGGGACTGATTCCCTCCTGACATGTCCAAAGTATGTGAGATGTAGTCCCACCATCCTTGCTTCTAAGGAGCATTCTGGCTGTATTTCTTCCAGGACAGATTTGTTCATTCTTTTTGGCAGTCCATGGTATATCCAACAATCTTCGCCAACACCGTAATTCAAAACTGTCAGTGTTTCTTCGGTCTTCCTTATTCTTTGTCCAGCTTTCACATGCATATAAGGAGATTGAAAATACCGTGGTCTGGGTCAGGTGCACCTTAGTCTTGAAGTTGACATCTTAGCTTTTAAACACTTTAAAGAGGTCTTACGCAGCAGATTTGCCCTGTGCAATACTTCATTTCCTGACTATTGCTTCTGTGGGTCTTGATTGTGGATCCAAGTAAAATGAAATCCTTGACAACTTCAATCTTTTCTCCATTTATCATGATGTTGCTTATTGGTCCAGTTGTGTGGATTTTTGTTTTCTTTATGTTCAGGTGTAATCCATACTGAAGGCTGTGGTCTTTGATCTTCATCAGTAAGTGCTTCAAGTCCTCTTCACTTTCAGCAAGCGAGGTTGTGTCATCTGCATAATGCAGGTTGTTAATGAGTCTTCCATCAACACTGATGCCCCATTCTTCTTCATACAGTCCAGCTTCTAGGACTATTTTCTTAGCATACAGATTGAATAGATATGGTGAAAGTATACAACCTTGACGCACACCTTTGCTGACTTTGAACTGTGCAGTATCCCCTTGTTCTGTTTGAATGACTGTGTCTTGATCTATGTAAAGGTTCCTCAGAAGGAACAACTAAGTGTTCTGGAATTCCCATTTTTGGAATGTTATCCATAATTTGTTAGGATCCATACAGTCGAATGCCTTTGCATAGTCAATAAACACAGATAAACGTCTTTCTGGTACTCTCTGCTTTCAGCCAAGATCCATCTGACATTAGCAATGATATTCCTCATTCCACATTCTCTTCTGAATCCAGCTTGAATTTCTGGCAGTTCCCTGTCAATATACTGCTGCAGCCACTTTTGAATGCTCTTTAGCAAAATTTTACTTACGTGTGATATTAATGGTATTGTTAGATAATTTCCCCACTCAGTTGAATCACCTTTCTTGGGAATAGGCATAAATATGGATCTCTTCCAGTCGTTTGGCCAGGTAGCTGTCTTCCAAATTTCTTAACATAGACGAATGAGCACTTCCAGTGCTGCATCCATTTGTTGAAACATCTCACCTGGTATTCCATCAATTCCATCTGTTGAGCCTTATTTTTTGCCAATGCCTTCAGTGAAGCTTGGACTTCTTCCTTCAGCACCGTTGGTTCCTGAGCATATGCTACCTCCTGAAATGGTTGAACGTCCACCAGTTTTTTTTGGTATAGTGACTCTGTGTATTCCTTCCATCTGCTTTTGACGTTTCCTGCGTTATTTAATATTTTCCCGATAGAATCCTTCAATATTGCAACTTAAGGCTTCAATTTTTGCTTCAGTTCTTTCAGTTAAAGAAATGCTGAGTGTGTTTTTCCCTTTGGTTTTCTATATCCAGGTCTTCACACGTGTCATTATAATGCTTTACTTTGTCTTCTTGAGCAGCCCTTTGAAATCTTCTGTTCAAGTCTTTTACTTTATCATTTCTTCCTTTCACTTTAGCTCAATGACCAATAGCAATTTTCAGAGTCTCTTCTGACATCTGTTTTTGTCTTTTCTTTCTTTCCTGCCTTTTTAATGACCTCTTGCTTTCTTCTTGTATGATGTCCTTGATGTCATTCCACAACTCGTCTGGTATTCAGTCAGTGTTCAATGTGTCAAATCTATTCTTGAGATACTCTCTAAATTCAGGTGGGAGATACTCAAGGTCGTACTTTGGCTTTCGTGGACCTGTTCTAATTTTCTTCAGTTTCAACTTGATCTTGCATATGAGCAGTTGATCGTCTGTTCCGCAGTCGGCCCGCAGCCTTCTTCTGACTGATGATATTAAGCTTTTCCATCGTCTTTTTCCACAGATGTAGTCGATTTGATTCTTGTGTATTCAGGTGTATTCCATCTGGCGAGGTCCATGTGTAAGGTCACCATTTATGTTGTTGAAAAAAGGTATTTGCAATGAAGAAGTCATTGGTCTTGCAAATTCTATCATGCAATCTCAGACATCATTTCTATCACCAAGACCATATTTTCCAATTACCATCCTTCTTCTTTGTTTCCAACTTTCTCATTCCAATCACCAGTAATTATCAATGCATCCTGATTGCATGTTTGATCAATTTCAGACTGCAGAAGTTGGTAAAAATCTTCAATTTCTTCAACTTTGGCCTTAGTGGTTGGTGTATAAATTTGAATAATAGTCATATTAACTGGTCTTTCTTCTAGGCATCTGTATATTTTCCTATCACTGACAGGGTTGTACTTCAGGATAGATCTTGAAATGTTCTCTTCATCGATGAATACAAAGCCATTCTTCTTCAAGTTGTCATTCCCGGCATAGTAGACCATAAGATTGTCTGATTCAAAATGGCCAGTACTAGTCCATTTCAGCTCACTAATGCCTAGGATATCGATGTTTATGCATTCCATTTCAATTGTCTAGTTAGTGCTTTTCCCTTCCTGAACTTCCATCGTAACCATCAAAGATTGTTTCTTTCTGTGTGTAAAACTTTTCAAGAGTTTTTATAACTGTGGTCTTATACAGTATTTGTCCTTTTGTTATTAACTTATTTCTCTCAGCATAATGCCCTCCAGGTTCATGCAGGTTGTGAGATGTTTCACAGATTCATCATTGTTCTTTATCGTTGCGTAGTATTCCATTGTGTTTGTACCATAATTTGTTTATCCATTCATCTGTTGATGGGCACTTAGGTTGTTTCCATCTTTTTGCTATTGTGAATAATGCTGTAGTGAACATGGGTGTGTGTATGTCTATTTGTGTGACAAGTCTTGTTTCTCTAAGATATGTTCGTAGGAGTGGGATTGCTGGGGTTTACTGACTAGTGATCAGAAGCATTTCCTCATGTGTCTGTTAGCTGCCTGAATGTCTTCTTTGGTGAAGTTTCTGTTCATATCCTTTGCCCATTTTTTAATTGGATTATTTGTCTTTTTGTTGCAGAGGTGTTGGATTTTCCTATAGATTTTAGAAATGAGATCTTTGTTGGATTTTTCATAGCCAAACATTTTTTCCCAGTCTGTAGGTTCTCTTTTTACTCTGTTGGTGAAGTCTTTTGGTGAGCACAAGTGTTTAATTTTTAGAAGATCCAAGTTATATATAATATTTCTTCTGGTGTTTGTACATTGTTAGTTATAGTTAGTATCCTGTTTATGTTGTGTATTAGGGTCTCTAGCATCAACCCTATTTTTTCCTCTATGATCTTTATAATTTTTGGTTTTATATTTAGGAGTTTGATCTATTTTGAATTAGCTTTTTTGTAATGTGTGAAGTATGGGTGCCGTTTCATTTTTTTAACTGACAGACACCAGCTTTGCCAGCACCATTTGTTAAAATGATAGTCTTTCCCACATCCAAACTCCCTGAGGGACTGAAGTGCTGGGCGGAGGGCTGTGGGGACCATGGTCTCGGGGAACAACTAGCTCAATCGGCATAAGACAGTTTATAAAGACAATTTTCTACATTGTACCTTGGTGAGTAGTGTCTGGGGTCTTAAAAGCCTGTGAGTGGCCATCTAGGATACTTCGCTGGTCTCATCCCTTCGGGAGCAAGGGAGAATGAAGAGAACAGGATACAAGGAAAAGATTAGTCCGGAGGACTAATTGTCCACAGCTACCAAGGCCTCCACTGGACTGAGTCCAGTACAGCTAGATGGTGCCCGGCTACCACCACTGACTGCTCTGACCAGGATCACAACAGAAGGTTCTGGACAGAGCTGGAGAAGGATGTAGAGCATAATTTTAACTCCCAAGTATAGTTTTCCATAGTACTGTGTTGTGATCCTCTTTATTTCAGTTGAGTCTGTTTTAATGTCCCCCATTTCATTTCTTATTTGGGTTATTTTTCTCCTCTTCTGTTTTTCTTTTGTCAGTTTGGCCAATGGTTTGTCAAGTTTGTTGATCCTTTCAAAGAACCAGCTTTTGGTTTTGTTGATTCTTTCTATTGTTTTTCTATGCTCTGTTTCATTTATTTTTGCCTTGATCTTTATTATTTCCTTTCTTTTGCTGTTTTCTATTTGTTCAAGTTGAATAGCTAATGTTTTAATTTTGTCCCTTTCTTCTTTTTTGATGTGTGAGTCTGTTACTATAAATTGACCTCTGAGCACTGCCTTTGCTGTGTTCAGAGGATTTGGTATGATGTATTTTCATTCTCATTTGATTCTAGGAATTTTTTGACTCCATCTTTGATTTATTCTATTACCCAGTGGTTTTTAAGCAAGATGTTATTCGGTTTACATGTATTTGATTTTTTTTCCTTGCCCTGGCTATTATTAATGTCTACTTTTATGGTATTGTGATCAGAGAAGATGCTTTGTGTTAGCTCAATGTTTTGGATTTTATTGAGGGTTGGGTTGCTCTGTGGCCTAAGATGTGGTCTATTCTGGAGAACTTTCCATGTGCATTGGAAAAGAATGTGTACCTTGCTGTTGTTGGGTAGAGTGTTCACTATATATCTATGAGGTCAAGTTGGCTGATTGTGGCCTTTAGATCTTCTGTACCTTTGTTGAGTTTCTCTCTAGATATTCTTTCATTTTCTAACAGTGGTTTTTTGAACTCTCCTACTATTATTGTGGAACTATCAATTTCTCTTTTCAGCGTTGTTAGAGTTTGTTTACGTATTTTGGAGCCCCGTCATTGAGTGCATAGATATTTATTCTGTTATGTCCTCATGGTGGATTGTTCCTTTAATCTTTATGTAATGTCCTTCTTTGTCTTTTATGGTGGCTTTTGTTTTAAAGTCTGTTTTATCTGAGATTAGTACTGTCACTCCTGCTCTTTTTTGGTTGCTGGTTGCTTGATATATTTCTTTCCATACTTTGATTTTTAATATAGTTACATCTTTGTTTCTAAGGTGTGTCTCTGTCAGACAGCATATTGATGGGTCCTTTTTTAAATCCATTCTGTCACTCTCTGTTTCGTTATGGGTGCATTTAAGCCATTAACATTCAGTGTGATTATTGACAGGTGTGAGTTTATTGCTGTCATTGTGTAGTCCTTTTTTTTATTGTGCTGACATTTTCTTTGTTCCTCTTACTTCCTGTGCTGAATTACTTTTTTTTTTTTTTGTAGATTTTGTTTTTATTGAGACTTCCCTTTTTCTTCTTTATTTTGAAGAATATGTTTGTTAACTTTCTTCGTGGTTACCTTAAAATTTACCCCTATCTCCCTAAGTTTAAACTAGTCTTTTATTACTTGATATTGCTTTCCCTTCCTCTCCCTTTGAAAGTTCTAATCCTACATCATTCATTCCTACTTCTGTTGTTCTGATGTTGTCACTTACAGATTGACCTCTCTAGTTCCTTGTCGTAAATCTTTTAGTTTTGTTTTATCCTTGAGAGTTCATTACCAAGGCTGGTATCTGACTGTTTCTTTCCTGTGTTATAGATTCAGGTTGTTGCCTGATGTTGTTGGTTCTTTAACCAAAGGACTCCCTTTAATAATTCTTGTAAGTTTAATTTGTTTTCTACATATCTCCTTAATTTCTGTTTTTCTGCAAATATCCTAATTTTGCCATCATATCTGAGTGAGAATTTTGCAGGATATATTATGCTTGGTTGACAATTTTTTTCTTTCAAGATGTTATGTATGTCATTCCACTGCCTTCTTGACTGCTTGGTTTCCGCTGCGTAATCAGAGCTTAGTCTTATTGTTTCCCCTTTGTATGTGACTTCATTTTTCTTGACCTGCTCTTAGGATTCTTTCTTTGTCTTTCATTTTATTGAGTGTGATTATGATATGTCTTGGTGATTTTCTTTTGGGGTCTATCCTATATGGGGTTTGTTGAGCTTCTTGGTTGGTCAGCTTTTCATCTTTCATAATATTAGGGAAGTTTTCTATCTGCAAATGTTCAATGATCCTCTCTGTGTTCTCCGTTCTCCCCCTGATCTGGAACTCCGATCACACACAAATTTTTGCTTTTGATTGTATCTCACATCTCTCTCAGGGTTTCTTCATTCTTTTCTCTGATTTTTCCTCAAAGTGGTATCCAAGGATTGGTCTTCAGTTTCACTGATCCTGTCTTCCATTATTTCAGATTTGCTCCTAAAACCTTCTATTACACTGTCCATTTCTGAAATCTTGTTGCTTATCTTTGGGATTTTTTTATATGATTTCTAGCTGTTTGTTTATTTTGACATTTTGTTCCTGTATTATTTTCCTGAATTCTTCCATTGCTTTGCCCGTCTTTTCCCTGATGTTGTCTGTGTTTTCCATGATTTTGCGTATTTTTTCCTTATTTTTGTTTGCGTTTTCCTTCATCTCTTGGAGAGCCCTGAATATTAGAGTTTTGAATTCCCTATCAGGTAATTCCAGTACCTTTTCTTCTACTGGAAGGTCATCTGGTATCTCATTTTGGTAGCTTTCTGGAGCCATCTTGTCCTGTTATTTTAATATGTTTTCATATTGTCTGCTCTCTTTGGAACATTCAGGAATTATTTTCTTCATTTATTGATTGTAGATTTGTTTGCTTCTTCCTGCTTTTTTGTTTTATTTGGTTATTTCTGGGCAGGCGGGCTGGTGGTGCTTTGTTGCTTGCTCATATGTGGGTATGATACTTCTCACCACCTTGTCCAGGTGGGCAGAGCTGGTTGCTCAGCTATGGTGCAGCAGGGTAGATCCAGTGGGGGAAAGGGGTGGAGAATGGTTGTTTGTGGCCCATACTGGGGCCAACGGGGTGGGGCTGGGGGACAGTGCAGGGCAAGGTCAGGTGGTCTGTGCCTGTGCAGCTCAGGAGTACGACGCTCAGTGCATGGTATATAGATAGCAGGATGGAAAGCAAGGGATATGATATGTGGAGCTAAGAATGTGACAGAAAGAAGAAAAAGAAGAAAGAAAAACAGAAGGAAAAAATAGTGAAGAAAAAAAGAAAAAGTAAATAAAATGGCAGCACGGTAGCGTTTCGCTGGTGGGGATGGGGCTGACCCAACAAGGCTGTGTGCTGGTGGATCTCTAGCTGAGCAGTGAGGCTCAGCTTATTGAGAAGTGGCATGAATAGTGCACAGGGCTAGGTGGGCAGGAGAAAGAAAAGGAAAGAGAGAGGAGAAACAAAACAAAATGACAATAACAAAAAAATAAATAAATATGGTGCTGGGAGAGCCAGCCATTGGGGGTGGGGTGGGGTGGAATTGGGGTTGCAACGAGCTGATTTCTCTCTCAATGAGCTGCGTGGCACAGCCTGACATGAAGGTGCAGAAGCAGTGCAGGGCCTAGATTGGAGGGAGAAAGAAAAGGGAGAAGTGGAAAGATAAAGAAAAATTAAAATTATGGCACTTAGGGAGCGGGCCTGTGGGGGTGGTGCAGATCTGGGGAGGCCATTTGCCAGAGACTCTTTAGTCGAGTGGCACAGCACTCTGTCAAGAAGGGGTAGGGGTGGCACACATGGCTAGGTGGGGGAGAAAGGAAAGGAAGGAAGGGAGAGAGAGGGAGAGAAGAAAAACAACAAAAAGAAAAAAAGGCAAAAGCAAACATAAAAAAGAAAAAAACAATGCGCTGAAAGAGCCTACTAGTACTGGCGGCTCTGACATGGGGAGGCCATGTACCTGTGGCCCTCTAGCTGAGTGGTGTGGCACAGCCCATCAAGAAGGGGTGAGCATGGCACGTGGGGGTAGCTGGGTGGGAGAAAGTAAAGGAAGGAAGGGAGAGAGAGATAAGAAAGTGAAAAAAAATGACTGAAGGAGCTTGCTGGTGGGGTGGCATGGACCAGGGAAGCCATGAGCTGGTGGCTTTCTAGCCAAGCAGTGTGGCACAGCCCATCAAGAAGGGGTGGGATGGCACACGGGGCTAGCTGGGCAGAAGAAAGGAAGGGAGAGAGGGAGAGAGAAAAACCAAAAAAAAAAAAAGCCTAAAAAAATGATGAAGTAGCCTGCCAAGGGGGGCAGGGTGGACTTGGGTGGCAGTGAGCTGGTGTCTCTCTAGTTGAGGGAAAGCCCATTGGAAAGTGGCAGAGGCCATGTAGAGGGAAAAAGGGTGGAGGATGGGAAATCGTGTATCCCTGGTTACCAGGTGCTCTGTCTCCTGTTGGGAACTCCATGAAGTTGCCTTCCAGAACTCCCTGTCCACCGTTCTTGGTGGCTGAGGTCTGAGATGGTGAATCCATGCCATGTTAGCCAGAAGGGGACCTCCACTCCATAGCTCTCCTCATTCTCTGTTCTCTGTCAGTTTCTTATTCTAGTCAGTGCTTGACTGAGTTTTTTACCTTCCATTTGATGCTCAGGGTTCCAGGATTAACGTTTGTATCTGTTTTACTTAGTTTTTCAGATCTCTGTTGTAGAGGGATGGCACGGTGCTTCTGTCTATAGTGCTATGTTGGCTCCGCCTCTCGAGAGAGGAATATTTTGACAGATAATTAAAATAAAGGGAGGAGTCTATGTCAAATTAAAGAGTAACTGAAGTATTATTTGCCCATGGCCTGCCATTCTATAGTATACTCCCAGTGCTTGCCTTCATTCCTCCATTCTATGGAAACAAACCTCAGCACTGCAAAGCAATTATGGGCTGTAGTATAAAAAACAGCAACAAATCTGTCCCTTGCAAAATTGAACGAGTTCTCAATATTTTTTTTGTCATTGAGATTTTCTGAGATATAATACCATTGAAGAGGAAAGGAGACAAAGTACCTAAAATCAATTGAAAATTTTTACAGTTATTATGCGGCTATCGTTTGTGCTTTTGTTTTATTTTGCCAATGAGGCCAACATATTCATTGAAATAATTTGTTGCTATATTTTGAAAGTGATATATGTTTATCACATAAATAATTAAGAATACAAATAAGCAAGAAGATAATAAAAAGCAGACCAAATCCCACCATCTCTAGATGGCCACCAGGCATAATTTACATTTTGGTGAATCTATATCTCCATATATGCATATCTATGTAATTTATAGAAATGGGACCATATGCTACTATTTTGTAAACTGCTTTTTAGCATAATTATGTAACAACTGCATAATTTACACCTTTGTATATCATGAAATATGCATTTTGATGACTGTGTTGCATTTCATTTAGTGAAATAGTAAGATGAGGATAATTTTAACACAGTGAGGTTTCTTCTTTTTTAATTTGTGTGTGCATGTGTATATCTTTAGACCACTTGCTCATGACTGGATTATAAAAGAAGATCTTTGTTTTTCTTTTGTTTTTCATCAGTTAACAAATATGTAATTCGTGTGTACTTATCACTTGCTTAGAGTCCCTGGGAGGTGCAAATGGTTAATGCACTTGGGTGCTAACTGGAAGGTTGGAGGTTTAAGTCCACTCAGAGGTGCATTGGAAGAAAGGCTTGGTGTTGTAATTCTGAAAAATCATTCATTGAAAACCCTATGGAGCACAGTTCTACTCTTACACATATGGGTCACCATGAATTGGAATTGACTCCATGGCAACAGATTAACTGGGTATTATTTGCTTAGCACAGTGCCAGCACCTATGTACCTCTATCAACCCATATCCATCTCTAACCACTTACCTGCCTTCTTGCCTGTTATATTGGATATGCTATCCCTGCTCTAAACTCTAAACCTTCATTTGTTCACTGGCTTCCACCCCCTCTTACCTTTCAAGGCTTCATTCTCACAATTGTCCCCTTTCTCTTCTGCATCATCAGTGTTTCCCTCTCTAATAGAGTATACAAACACAATTAAAATTTCACATCTTTAGTAAATAAAGCAACCTGCAGTGGATTGCATAATGGCCCCAAAAGATGTCTATGCCCTAATCCCTGGAACCTGTAAATATATTTCCTTATATCGCAAAAGAGACTTTGCAGATGTGACTAAATTAAGGATCCTGAAATGGGGTGATTATCCTGAATTATCTGGGTGTGCCCAATGTAATCACAAGGGTCCTTGTAAGAGGAAAGCATGGAGTTACAATCAGGAGAGAAAGTGACGTGATAATGGAAGTAGAGGAAGAAAAGACCACATGATGCGGGGTCGTGAGCCAAGGAATGAGGACAGCCTCTAGAAGCTGGAAAAGTGCCTCCTGAAGGAACACAGTCTTGCGGACATCATGTTAGGACTTTTGAAATCCAGAACTGTAAGATAATAAAGTTGTGTAGCTTTAAGCCACTAAGTTTGTGGTTATTTGTTACAGCAGCAATTAGAAGAATTTTACACCACATTTAACCACTCATTCATCCCCAGCTCATGCCTTGTTCCTCTGATTCTTTTTTTTTATTTCTCGAGGGAATTCTACACTGTCTCCACTTCCTTTCTTCCTAGTCTCTTTTGAGCCCATTCTAATCAGGCTTTCATCTCATCCACTCCTCTGAAACTGTTTTGTCAAGATCACCAATAATTTCCACATTGCCAATTCTGAAAGTCAATTTTCAATTTTTATCTTAATGCAGATATATGCATTTCCCAAGTCTATCACACCCTAACTCTTCTCATGAGTCAGTATATGCCAACTACTAAAACAGCAGTTCCATAATCTCAGTAGCTTAATTCAGTAAAGCCTTATTTCTTGCTCATGTCACATTCCGGTACGGGCCAGTTGATGGGGTGGTAGCAGGGAGTCTGCTCCATGCAGTCATTCAGGGACTAGGGCGCCTTCCATCTAGTGGTTACATCATCTCTTAGTTCCTGTCTTACCTCTATTGGAGCTTTGCATTCAGCTTTAACATGGAAGAAAAGACAACATGGAGAATTTCATAGGAGATTTTAGGGCCAGGCCTAGAGATGATGTATATCACTTCTACTTACATTTTATTGACCGGAGTTTAGTCGCATGATACACTTACCTGCAAGGAAGTTTGGGAAATATAGTTTACTTGGTGAAAGGAGGAAAGAAAAAAATATTTGAATAACTAGGCAGTCTCTGACATATCTTTAAAATACTTTTTTTGGTTTACTGTCAAAACACTATCCTCTCACTTTTTCCTCTCCTTCCTTATTACTTCTTGTTCTTGGTCTCTATTGCTGGATCCTACAAATCTTCCTGACCTCTAAACGTTAGATTGCCACAGGCTCATGCTTCCCACCTTCTTTTCTCTAGCTATACCCATTCACGAGGTGCTCATTCAATCTCATGATTTTAAACACCGTTACATGTAGATTACTCCCAAATTAATATCTGCATCACAGACTTCTCTTTAGAACTCCTTACTTGTGTATCAGACTACCTACTCAGCATTCCTACTTCATGTCTAGTGGACATCTCATATTTAACACTTCCAAAATTGCACTCTTCAATCCACCATTTCTAACTGGTTCCTCCCCTGGTCTTCCCTATCTCAATATACAGCAAATCCATTTTTACAGTTGCTTAGGTGTCATTCTTGGTTTCCTTTTTTTTTTTTTTCCTTTTACACGCACATAGAAACCGTCAGAAGGTCTACTCATTTCTGCCAAGTACATACAGAGTTTGACCACTTATCACCACCTCCACCCTAGTCCACACTGCCATAATTTTTTCTATGGACTATTGCAATAGCTTCTTAACTGCTTCCACTCTTGCTTCCTAGAGACTCTTATGCACACAGCAGCCAAGTAAACTTCTGAAATGAAATTTCTTTGTTCCAAACCATTCAATGAAATCCCATCTTAGTCAGAATGAAGTCCAAGCCCATATCATTCCTACAGGGCCCTACATGACCAGGGCCCTTATCTACCTCTCTAATTGCAGCCCCTGCTTCTCTCTTCTGCTGACTCCGCTGTAGTCTTCACTGTCTCCTTGCTGTTCTTCAAGCACACTGAGAATACTCCTGCCTAGAGCCTTTGCAATAGCTGTTCCCAGTGTCTGTCTACTTTCCCCCAAATAGTCTCAGGATTAGCTTCTTTACTTCCTTCAGGTCTCTGCTCAAATGCCCCATTATCTGGAAGACCTTCCCTTCACCTGATATACCCTTTTACTGCTGTTACCCATTCTATTATTCAGGATGTCACCTGTGAATGAAGTCTGAAGGACTTATAGCCACTCTAAGAACTTGGGCAAGTTACTTAACCTTTAAGGCTTAATTTTCTCATCTGTAAAGTGAGGATAATAATAATAACCATGTATGTTTGTCATCAGGATTCATGAGATGTAAAATGTGTTTAACAAACCCTCTGACACAGGATAAGTGCTCAGGAAGTGTTTTTAAGGATAACTGGAGGAACAATGGTTAAGCACTTGGCTACTAACTGAAAGGTTGGCAGTTTGAACATAGAAAGTGGCTCTTCAGGACAAAGACCTGGTAATCTGATCCTGAAAACATTACAGCTTAGAAAACCCCATGGGGCAGTTCTACTCATATGGGGTGGCTATGAGTTGAAATCGACTCGAAGGCACCTAACAACAGGCATGAAAAACTTGGATTAAATAAAGTCATAAAAAATTCATATTAACTATGTATTAAAACAGGAGCCTGGTTAAGACCTATGGCTGCCAACCAAAAGGTCGGCAGTTCGAATCCACCAACACTCCTTGGAAACCCTATGAGGCAGTTCTACTTTTTCCTATAGGGTCAGTATGAGTCGGAATCGACTCAGCGACAACAGGTTTTGGTTTGGCATGTATTCAGACTAAACGTATTTTGCAGTTCCACCCTACATGTTAGTCTGTTCAATTTAGTGAATTTGAACAAGCTGCTTACTTATTATTTACAGTTGTATTTCCACACGCAAAATTAAGGGAAAACTATGTGCTTCTTACTCCTTTAACAGGAAGATTGTAGCACAGTCAGGTGAGGGCTGTAACATGTTTTTAGCTCTGAGTGAAAGGTTCAATTATAGCATTCTGAGGATCTTTAAAATGATATTAAATGTTTGTTTTTCATAAAAATGTTCATATTTCCAACTAGAATTAATTCTCAGAAGTACAGTGCACGTACACCAGGGGGTGGGCTCTAATTATCTGATGGAAACAGGAGTGAGTTTATAAAGGATGAGGAGAAACCCACCTCTCTTCAAAAGCAGTGCCCGAGAGTTTCCTCCCTGAAAAATAAGCATCATTTCTGTTGAACATCAAAGCAACTGTCTGCTTAACTGGGAGTTTCTGCTATTTTCATTTTAGGAAACTGAGGCTCAGAGAGCTAAGGGTTGCCTAAGCTTACCCAGGGTGGCCACTAGAGAACTAAGTCTTGACCTAAGTTCTCCCTTCGAAAGGCTTCCCACCCCACCATAAAAACCACCCTCCATGTAAAGAAGCCCCTTTGTCCCCTGTAGATCCCAAAGGAGAGCCAAGTTGTTGTCCTCACTCAGGTGCACCTACTATTGTTCTGTTTGGTTGTGTTTTCTAGTCTCAGTTCTGCTCTTTTGACCTGCTCCTTAATATATCTGTGAGCTCTTTCTCATTAGGGCATTCTGCTTTAGGTAATGATACTCAAGGAAGTAATTTTTAAAAGGAGAAAACCCTAGCATCTGGGGTCTCAAAAGCTTGCAAGCAGCCATCTAAGATACAACTGTTGGTCTCTTATGGTCTGGAGCAAAGAAGAGTAAAGAAAACCAAAGACTCAAGGGAGCAATTAGTCCCAAGAACTAATGGACCACATGAACCACAGCCTACATGACCCCGAGACCAGAAGAACTAGTTGGTGCCTGGTTACCACTGCTGACCGCTCTGACTAAGATCACAACAGAAGGCCCCAGACAGAGCAGGAGAAAAACTGAAGAACAAAAAATCAAAGTCACTAAAATGATCAGACTTACTGGCCTGACAGAGACTGAAGGAACCTCCAAGACTATGGCCCTAAGACACCCTTCTGACCTGGAACAGAAGCCATTCCCAGAGACCACCTTTTAGCCAACCATGGACAGGCCCATAAAATAAACAATAACACTCGAGAAGAACATGCTCTTTAGACCAATCAATTATACAAGATCAAAAGGACAACATTTGCCCAAAAGCAGAAATGAGAAAGAAGAAAGGAGTCAAAAATCAAGACAAAAGGAAAGGGGAACCTAGAGTGGAAATGAGGAGAGTGCTGACACATTGTGTGGAATGAAACCAATGCTATGGAATACTTTATGTACAAACTATTGAATAGGGAACTAATTTACTCTGTAAACTTTCACCTAATGCACAATAAATAATAATAATAATACATTTTTTTTAAATGAGAAAATGGCATTAACCACTGGCAGAAGGCTCCCTTGGAAGCTCAAGCTGGCCCACAGCCACAGCAGGAGATCTGGAGGCTCCTGGTGGAGGGCCAGAGAACTGGCCAATGTAAGATGAGTCCCACATGCTTAGAGGAGACTGAGAAACATGGTTCATTCAGATCCATCTCCCCTCTACTCTGTCCCCATGAGTTTGAAGAACAAAGAAGTCTTGCCAACTTGGCTAACTGCTACTGGAGGAGAATTTTCCAGGGAAGGGGGTAATCATCTGTTTCTGTGTGAAGAGTGTCAAGTGGAGAACAATTCCACTCGTGACTTGTCTGAATTCCTACTCTGAGCCAGGTACTTTGCATCACGTTTGCTGTTAGGTGCTGTCCTGTGGCTTTGACTCATAGCAACCTTACTATATACAACAGAACAAAACGTTGCCCAGTCCTGCACCATCCTCACAATCATTGATATGTTAGAGCCCATTGTTGCAGCCATTGTGCCAATCCATCTCCCTTATTTAACCCTTCCAACTACTCAGCAAGACAGATACTGTTATTCTCATTTCATAGAAGAGAAAATGGAGACTCTGAGAGGTGAAACATTCTTGTTCAAGCTACTAAGTGCTGTTGCTGAGATGTGATCCTGGATCCACCTAGTTCCAGGGCTTAAATTCCTTCCTCTATACCAAAGTAAAGGGTCAGCGAAAACTAGACAGATTGACAAAGTGGCTGCAATAATGGGCTCAAACATAGCAATGGCTGTGAGGATTGTGAGGATGGTGCAGCACCAGGCAGTGTTTACTTCTGTTCTACATAGGGTCGCTATGACTTGGAACCGACTCAGTAGCATCTTACAGCAATATACCACATTGTCTCACCTCAGATGCTGCAGAATGGAACTTCCAGGTTGGTGGTGTCAAGAAAAAGGAAAATGAAGACTTTTTTTTTCTGCTCATGACATTTCCAGCATTACCTGCCTAGCTACCCTGTTTCTTAGTGACAAGTCTATTCTCCTGGTTCTTAGAGGCAAAGAACTTGAACTTGAAAGGTATATGAGCATCTTAGACGAGTCTAAGTGAACTGATACTCCAGATGCTTTGTTAGTTAATAACCCTGCCCATGAGACAGAAGAACTCACCCAGCAGCTCCATGGGAGAAAGACCTGGTGATCTGCTCCCATAAAGATAACAGTCTAGAAAACCGTATGGTGCAGTTCTACTCTGATACATGGTATTGCTATGAGTCAAAATCAACTCGAGGGTGCATAGCAAGAACAACAACATTTATGTAGCCCTTTCTATATGCCAGGCGTATTTATGCCTATTCCAAAGAAAGGTGATACCACTGCATGCGGAAATTATTGAACAGTATCATTAGTATCACACACAAGTAAAATTTTGCGGGAGATCATTCAAAACTGGTTGCAACAGTACATTGACAGGGAACTGCCAGAAATTCAAGCCAGATTCGGAAAGGGACGTGGAACGAGGGATGTCATCACTGATATCAGATGGATCCTGGCTGAAAGCAGAGAATACAAGAAAGATATTTACTTTTGTTTTATTGACTATACAAAGGCATTCGACTGTGTGATCATAACAAATTATGGATAACATTGCAAAGAATGGGAATTCCAGAACTCTTAATTGTGCTCATGAGGAACCTCTACTTTTAGATCAAGAGGCAGTCTTTCATACAGAACAAAGGGATACTGTGTGGTTTAAAGTCAGGAAAGGGGTGCATCAAGGTTTCACCATACCTATTCAATCTGTATGCTGAGAAAATAATCCAAGAAGCTGGACTCTGTGAAGAGGGACACGACATCAGGATTGGAGGAAAACTCATTAACAACCTGCAATATGCAGATGACACACTTTGCTTGCTCAAAGTGAGGGGACTTGAAGCACTTACTGATGAAGATCAAAGACCACAGCCTTCAGTATGGATTACACCTCAACATAAAGAAAACAAAAATCCACACAACTGGACCAATAAGCAACATCATGATAAATGGAGAAAAGATTGAAGTTGCCAAGAATTTCATTTTACTTGGATCCACAATCAACACCCATGGAAGCAACAGTCAGGAAATCAAATGATGTATTGTGTTGGGCAAATCTGCTGCAAAGACCTCTTTAAAGTGTTTAAAAGCTAAGATATCAACTTGAAGACTAAGGTGCGCCTGACCCAAGCCATGGTATTTTCAGTCACCTCATATGCATGCAAAAGCTGGACAATGAATAAGGAAGACCGAAGAAAAATTGATGCTTTTGAATTATGGTGTTGGCAAAGAATATTGAATATACCATGGACTGCCAAAAGAACAAATAAATGTGTTTTGGAAGAAATACAGCCAGAATGCTCCTTAGAAGCAAGGATGGCGAGACTTCGTCTCACATACTTTGGACATGCTATCAGAAGGGACTAGTACCTGGAGAAGGACATCATGCTTGGTAGAGCAGAGGGTCAGTGAAAATGAGGAAGACCCTCAACGAGATGGATTGACACAGTAGCTGCAACAATGGGCTCAAACATAATAATGATTGTGAAGATGGCTCAGGACTGGACAGTGTTTCCTTCTGTTGTACATAGGGTCTCTATGAGTCGGAACCAACTCGATGGCACCTAACAACAACAGCAACAACATATACCAGGAACTGTACTACTAAATGCTTTATAGGCACCTTCTCATTTGTACTCCCAATAATTCTAGATGTGAGGTGCCTTTGTTACCTCTGTTTTACAGATAAAGAAACTGATTCCCAGAGAGGTTTAATAGCCTAATCAAGATCACACAGCTCGGGTAACAGAGATGAGTTTCCACCTCCAACTACATGCCTCCAAAGCCTGAGGAGTGAAGCCCTGCTCCCTCTCATGCTACTGGAAAGATGGCTATATGTGAAATCCTCAGAGGACACTCTAGATTGACCTCATTGTGTTTTAAATATCCTCTTAAATTTGGCATCATTGTATCTAATTAACATTTTTTTCCAGGCTCTGCTTTGTCTCTCACATTTTGTTTCTCAGTTTACCCCCTTGCAGAACAAAATTTTATGTAAGAAAATATTGTAAACTATTGTGTAAGGAAACTCACACAGTAAAATTACATAAGGTGTGATTTTTCCAGACTCATATTCAACTTGCCCCTATTTTGGTGAAAAGTATGTTAGTAAATGCTTTTAGTTGGAATGAAATCGCCTTTTTAAAAATCACAGACAGATAGCAAAGAAGTATTCTTTCTCTTTAGATTACTAACAGAAACTTCATATTAACTGGAAGTGCCTCCCTCTGCGGCTCTGTTGGGGAAATTATCCATTGTGGGACTCGGAGGGGGCAGTTGGCCCCTTTAACCTGAGGTGGGAGAAGGGAAGTGCCACAGCCCCACCACCCAGGTCTGCAAATCTTCCAACTGGTTGTTTGGATCTCCCTGTGTGTTAATCATTCATCTCAAGGATTTCTTAAAGAGTATTTATTCCCGAAATAGAGATGTGGAAGTTAGGCTATACCACTGGGCAATAATTCCATCTCCTGGAACTTTCCCATAGGAGTAAATCTGATCAATGTCACTGTTGTTAAAATTATATAAGTGAACCAACTCTAAGTGGAATTTCCCCAAATGCCTCCCTCCCTCTTGTTTTTGTGTACTTTGTAACCTAAGGAGACGTTTCCATGAGGAAGCAGAGTTTAGGTTGCAGTTACTGAGTGATATATGGAAGATCTCAAACATAGACGCTGCCTTTAGACTTTAAAGAAGAATAAAACTCTGTTGTGTCCAAGATTGACCTGTGCAAGTAGAATGCTAAATGTTTTCCTTTGCTGAGGTGCCGTCAAGGCTCCTTCCTTCACATGAGCTATCTTACAAGATGTCCACTGTTTTCTACACTGACATCCCCATGGTGATAGAACTATGTAAATAACACTGCCCGTGGGGGATTTTCATCCCTTGCCAATGATGCTCATTCATGACTGTGTAGCAACATACCTTGCCTTACTTAGGAAAAGATTTTCTACTGCACGAAAGTCTGCCTCAATGTAAACGGTTCTTAAACACACACAATTAAATGAAGAACTGAGTTAATTACCTGATAATTCTGGCTAAGATTATTTGAAACAAAAATGACTAGGCTTTTTTTTTCTAGAAAATTTCTTCAAAGCCATGTAACTTGGAATATATAGTTATATCTCAGATTACATTTTTTGAAACTTCTTTTCCCTATATCTTTTTATTCAAGATTGCTTTTTTTTAGTCTTTTCATTTCAATTTTATTATGGAAATCAGTATGATCATACGAACAATTTTGAATCACACCCTTTAATGGAATTGAATCAAGAAGAAAAATATTTTGTCTGGCGATTTTTTGACATTTGACAGATGATGTTTACATTTATTTACTTTCTGACAGAACTACCTGGAATCTAAGTTGAGATCCAATTTCGAGGGGTTGGTTCTGGGTACTAGTGTTTAGACTCATACAATGCATTGAATTCCACTTAAGCTTTATCTCTGTAGTCAACTTAGTTTAAGATAGAGGAGCAATTTTGAATATAAGCACTCGCTGCTAACTGTAAGGCTGGAGGTTCGAGTCTAACCAGAGGAGCCTTAGAAGAAAGGCCTGGCAGTCTACTTCCAAATAATGAGTCATGGAAAATCCTAGGGAGGGCAGTTTCACTCTGACACACATGAGGTCGCCATGAGTCAGTTTGGTAGTTGTTGACAGTTGCCATTGAGTTGATTCCAACTCATGGCGACCCTGTGTGTAGAGTAGAACTGCTCCATAAAGTTGTTTCTTCTTGTTGCTGTTTTTTAATTTTATTTTGTTGTTGTTGAGAATATACACAGCAAAACATACACCAATTCAACAGTTTCTACATGTACAATTCAATGACACTGATTACATTTTTCAAGTCATACAACCATTTTCGCTCTCCTTTTCTGAATTGTTCCTCTCCCATTTAAATAAACTAAAATTCCAATCTAATCTTTTGAGTTGTTGTTGTCAACTTGATCCTGTATAGATAGTTCTTAAAAGAGCATAATGCTCAAGGTAGACATTTTTTACTAGTTAAGCTAAACTATTGTTTGGTTTTAAGAAGATTTCAGGGGATATTTTTGGTTTAAAGATTATCTCAAGGCAATAGTTTCAGGGGTTTGTCCAGCCTCCATGACTCCATAGGGTTTTCAAGTATGTGCCTTTCAGAATCAGATCACCTGGCCTGTCTTCTGAAGTGCCTCTGGGTATGTTTGAACTGCCAATCTTTTGGTTAGTAGTCTAATGCTTAACAGTTTGTGCCACCCAGGAATTTCCTGGTATCTTGGTTATCTAGTGCTGTTATAGCAGAATGGTTTTAACAATTAGAAATTTATTTTCACACAGTTTAGGAGGCTAGAAGTCCAAATTCAGGGTGCCAGCTCTAGGGGAATTCTTTCTCTCTCTGTCAGCTCTGGAGGAATGTCTTTGTCCCTTCTTAGCTTCTGCTCCTGGGTGACCTTCAAGTGGCTCAGCATCTCTCTTCCTCCATCTCTACGTCTAGCTTGCGTTTATTCTCTTTTATATCTCAAAAAATATTGACTCAAGATACATCCTACACTAATCCTGTCTCATTAACATACAAAGCCAACCCATCCCCAAATGGGACTATAACCACAGGCATAAGATTAAGGTTTACAGCACATATTTTGAGGGACATAATTCAATCCAGAACACTTGGGTGTGGTTACTTTCATAGAAATCAGGAACAGCTCCTGGATTTCCACATGCATTACACCAGGGACTTTTTCCTTTTCTTCTGTGCCAGATGATACTGCACAAAAGACACCGGGGGGTGCTAAGGTGGGATATTGGATCCTTCCTTTATGTTGAGTAGACATCCTGTGTTAAGCTTAGTTCCTGACAAAAAAATAAAGGTTTGCTGAATAACTAGGCAAAGGCTAAAATCAACTGGAGTTACAATCATCAAGTTGTTTAATTGGTTAGGAGATATTGCCTGTTAACATTTTTTATTATCAAACTAATGCTTTGTGTAATTAAATATGGCTGTTGTTCCCATCAGTAACTAATAATTCTATAAGCAATACTAGCTAACACTTGTCGGGTGTTCCAATGTGCCCAGCCTGGTGCTACACACTTTACATGTAATAACTCATCGCGTCTTCCCAGGAACTCTATAAAGTTGAGTTAAGTACTATTATTATCATCATTCATAGATGAGGCGTTGGGTCATAGACTGGCACCTATATGTTAAGTGCTTCTTGAATTTGACCAAAAGTGAAGGTAAAACAGAAATGGGACTAACATGTATAGACTTTCTGCTATATGCTAGGCACATTATATGTATTGTTTAATTTAAACCGAAAGAATACCTAGAGAAAGGAATACTAATCCTGTTTTAAGGCTCCAAGGGACTAAATCATTTCTCAAATATACGTAACTAGGAAATGGCAGTAACAAGAGATAAACCCAGGACTCTTCAGAATCTGCCTAATCAAGATATATGAGGGGTCCAGTATCACACCTTAGCAGTCCCCCCAGTGACTTTTGTGCAATTTCACCTCACACATAAGGAGAAGGAACATGTCCCTAGTGTAAAGGATGTGGGGATCCAGGGGTTATTTCTAATATCTATGGAAGTAAACTGTGCTTACCCAAAATCAAACCCACTGCCATCAAGTCAATTCTGATTCATAGTGACCCTATAGGACAGAGTAGAACTGCCCCACAGTGTTTCCAAGGAGTGGATGGTAGATTCGAACTGCTGACCTCTTGGTTAGCGGCTGAGCTCTTAACCATTGTGCCACTAGGGCTCCTAGACTGTGCTTACGATAACAGATTTCTCATCAGTTTGGACCAAGTTGGCCACAGAGATAAAGCTTAAATGGAAGTTAATCTAAGACTTTTCAGAAAATGAGATGTAGTAGGACTATGATAGGCCTAGGCCTCTGGATGCTTACAAAGCATCTTATTCAGCATGTAATTCTGATATCCAGGCTTGGTTAAGAACCAACCACTGGCTAAGGTATGAAAGCAAGGGAAATAAGCACAGAGAGTGCTGTGACCCTAGATACTGTAACTCGTAGCAGTAAATTTCTTTCCTAGCTAGGAACCCCTAGAAGAGAAATAGACATCTTGTCTGGGTCTCCTCCTCTAGAGCTTCTAGTTTCATTGACATGGTGATCCACATTCCAAACCATGGAGGAGAGCTGAGGGTGGGCTTCTTTTTAATTAGAGGAGCTCTACTAGGTCTATGGCTTTATCAGGGGCATCCAAATTGGTTTCTTTCCCCACTTTGTTCTTTAGCTTGGACACTCTAACTACTGGTTTCCATCCTGCATGTCCTTATCTTTTAACAGTGATTAGCTGCACTCCCTCTTTTCTTAGAACATTTTGCCTTCACATTTGCCTAGTTGACATGTTAGATAAACATAATTTTAATATCCATTTGATCTACTGATTTGGAATATGAAGGAGAATCCAGGAGATACTTTTACTATAAAGATAGTCAGGTGCAGATTTATCTGGAAATATTTTCATTGTTCAAGGACGAGTGTTCTGTGTAGTAAGATTCTGAGAGCTCACGAGAGCAAAGATAAGAAAGATCTCTGAGGTCAAATTGGTGGTAAATATATCATTGTTATCTCTACTGATAACATACTTGCTGCGTATTATGGGATGGAGGCTGTAACGGTGATGAGGTGAATAAAGAACTGATAATAAATTGGGAAATGCTAAAATGGGGAAAGGGTAATAGTTTTGCATACACATGCACACACATGTTTATGTGTCAGAGAGAGACAAAAAGACAGATAGGGAGAAGCCATTAGACATTCTGAAACAATTCGTGGCCTGCTCCTAGGATGCACAAATGTACAAGTCAACAAAATCTCCTGAAAGTCTACAACCCAGGGAGATCTGTGCTTATTTTTACTCCAGGACCCAAGGAACCTTAGTTATTAAAGGTAGGAGATTTCCTAGTAGTGGGAACACAGTCATAGATTCCTAAATCCCCCAAAGTCTGACCCCTGTCATATGCCTGACATTTGCTTTCTCAGGCAGGTGTCCTAGCTAAAGGTCCATCTCTCCTTGGTGATAGACAGGTAGAATAATCTTACCTTTTATGTAAGACCCACTCCTGACTCAGAGTGGTGAAGTTTTATCCTTGAATGTCCAAATGAAAAACCATATCAGAACACGGTCCAATAACCTCAATATTACATGAGAGATGTACACATACAGTAACACATGTGTTGATACCTCACAATTTTTTTTTGTACACATTCATAGTGTTACTGCCAATATGGGTTGTACCCATTTGGTTTTTGGCTTTTATATACCTTGGGATATAACCAAGAAAACCAAAATTGTTGCCATCAAGTCAATTCTGACACATAACGACCTTATAGATATGTTGTTGTGTGCTGTAAAGTTTATCGCAACTCATAGCAATCTTATCGGACAGAGAAGAACTGCCCCATAGGGTTTCCAAGGAGCAGCTGATGGATTTGAACTGCAGACCTTCTGGTTAGCAGCTGAGCTCTTAACCACTACGTCACTAGGGCTCCCGTATAGGTAGATATAAGGCATGCTAAATGCCTTAGGAGGTGTTTTAATTTCCTAGGGCTGTCATAACAAAGTACCACAAATTGGGTGACTAAAAACCATGAAAATTTATTCTCTTACATCTTTGGAGTTCAGGAATCTGAAATCAGGGTGTTGGCAGGGTCATGCTCTCTCTCTCTGCTCTAGGGGAACACCCTTCCTTGTTTTTTCCTAGTTTCTGATGGCCCCGGTGTTCAATGGCCTGTAGATGCATCACTGCAATCTCTGCCTCAATCTTCCCAGGGCTGTTTTCTCTGTGTGTCTCTCTGTCTCTGTGTCTCTTCTCCTCTTTTTATAAGGACACCAGTCATATTGGATTAGGGGCCACCCAACCCCAGTACGAACTCATGTTAACCAACTACATCTACGAAGACCCTGTTTCCAAATAAGGTCACATTCACAGGTACAAGGGTTAGGACTTGACTATACCTTTTTGGGAGGCACAAATCAATCTGTAACAGCAAAGATAGAAATACTATGAGATTTGGATGGCAAAGGCTCACAGACAAGGTGCTGAAGACCACTGGACTTAACTGGTCACGTGTCAGTATTCCTACAACTTTCACTATCCCATCTCCTGTCTGTTCCAGTTCTCAGCGCTTATCAGAAGATTCAGTCCAGCAAACTCCTATCTGCCAGATACAGCCCCAATCTTTTCTCTCTCTAGGTCTCTCCACTTTTAAAGCAGCTAGTTTTCAAGTCTAACATTTCAGAAATACATAAAAGAGTGCAGGATGCAGGTTTTATTCTTTCAGGTGTTTGTTTTAATGCATTTACTTAGAATCGTTATTTCTTTCTTATAAACACATATCAACACATATTTGCCCTCTTTGGAAAATGATTCCTGTAACTATGCAGGGTGGTTTTTGTTTTGTAATCTTGCTTCTTAACAATAATTTAACTATATTATGATTTAATTTATTTGAAAACACTCCCAACACAGGAATTGTTTCAGAAAGAAGTATATTGTCCCAATTTGTTATCAACAGGGTAAAAATATTTTGTTCTGTTTACCCAATTTGCCAGCTTTCATTTGTTTTTTCTGTCTAATCTAATCTTCTCTAGACTCTTCGATAAGGCATGAAAGTGTATGAGAAAGCCATCAGGTATAGAAAAAAGTATAGCAATGAGAAATAGCGCCATACAACTGAGAATATGCTAAATTGTGGTTCACGATGGTTTTTAGTATTTGTTTCTATGTCTATAATATGTTTATCCATTTTGTCTGCTTACATACATTCTGGGGAGTTTACAGACTATGATTTATTATGTATCAAGGAAACTAGCCCATTGTGGATGCAAAAAAAGAGGGAGCACATGCATTTTCTCATATATTTTATCTATCCCATAGAAAAGAACATGATTTTAAAGGGGATGCTATTATTTACAAAGCAACTCTGTATTAGACTTCCCTACCATATATTAGATTCCCCTAAGGGGTATTTTTTTTTTTAATAACAACCACCACTCCAAATCTGCGCATACGGCCCTGAAGATACATAAAAAGTCCTGACATGAGTCACGTTGAACTGTAAATATTGAATAAAAGCAAAAATTCCAAGTAGTAACTTTTCAACAATATACAAAATGTGAGAAAGAGCTTCAAGAATTTCCCAGGAGGGAAAATGTAAGGGGTTAGGAAAAGAAATAGTATATTAATAGGAATTAATATACTCTTTTGAATGTCTTTTGAATCAGAAACTTCTGTTGAAGTGAACTATGGATAATGCAGAATATTTACACAGTAAAGGCAAAAATGAATTTTTTTTATACACAGCTTTGCTTGCATGTTGGGTCAAATAATGCTCTGCTTATTATGTAATGATTTCTAGTGCATCTTACCACTGAAAGGATCAAAACAGGGGTTGAAGAAGTCATAAAATTTTATATTTTGAGAAATTGTGAAATCTGATGAAGTCTGAATTAACTACATATAAAAGTGAGAATAAAGCAAAATTTATATCTGTTTATATTGTGGTCACATCCACATTAAGGTGACATCTGAAAGGATAGCAATGACGGCAACAAAAGTAGTGAAAGGATCTTAAGGTCGTAGATGTGGGTTGTGATACCCATTTCCCTTTTCCCCCGCAGGGTATTTCTTAACCAGGTTACAGTAAAATGGCTTCATGAACCATATTGTTGTGTAGTAGCCAGCCTAGCATTGCTTGCTTTTCAGTGCCGTCTTTCACAGCACACAGCAACAAGGCACCTCTGTAGAATGAGAAGTTACAATAAGGAAAATTTAGAGGTAGAAGAAGGAAAAAATAAATGTGTCTAGGAAGTACAGTCCCAGACAAGCTTGAAATTATTTTAAAAATAACTAATTAAAAAAGAAAGAAAGAAATGAACAACTGAATCTAAAAACTTGTGAAACTTTGCTTAGAGCAATGGAATATTTAAGTCTATTAAGACCACAGTGGTTCTGGGGAACACCACCAGCAAACTGCAGTGTTAATGCCCTGTGCTTGCTGTCCCTTGGCCTCTGCTCACTAATGAGATCCCAGCCTACGCGAAGCTACATATGTCTCCCTAACCAAATGAGTTTCAGGGTCTGAGCACACACCCACTCAAAGGGGACCGTGCTGAATACTAAAGGTGGAAAACCTGTGTTTAAAAATTTGAGATTTAAAGCGGACTAATGACCTAAATATAAGAATTAAAACCAGACAACTCTTAGAAGAAAACATAGTGTAATGCTTCAGGATCTAGTTTTTTTTACAGAAGATATGACACCAAAGTATGAGCAGCAACAACAACAACAAAATAGACTGAACTTCATAAAAAGAAAACTTTTGTGCATCAAAGGACTTTATCAAGAAAATGAAGAGACAACCTACAGAATGGGGGAAGATACATCAGATAACAGTTTTCATATTCCAGGATATATGAAGAATTCCTACAACTTCACAGCAAAAAGACAAACAACCCAATTAAAAAATGGGCAAAGGACTTGAATAGACATTTCTTCAGGGAAAATATACAAACAGCCAATAATCACATGAAAAGATGCTCACATCCAATCATTGCTGTTGTATGCCATCCAGTTGATTTCCTACTCATAGCGATCCTTAAAAAAAAAAAAAAAAAAAAACCCAAACCCATTGCCTTGAGTCGATTGTGACTCATAGCTACCCTACAGGACAGAGTAGAACTGCCTGATAGGGTTTCCAAGGAGCACCTGATGGATTCAAACTGCCAACATTTTGGTTAGCAGCCATAGCTCTTAACCACTATGCCACCAGGGTTTCCAGTGATAGGGAAATGCAAATCAAAACCACAGTGAGATACCACTTCACATCCATTAGGAGGCTATAATCAGAAAAAAAACAGAAAACAATGAACATTGGTGAGGATGTGGAGAAATTGGAATCCTCATCCATTGTTGGTGGGATTGTGAAATAGCACAGCCACTGTGGAAAACAGTTTGTCAGGTCCTCCAAAAGTTAAACATAGAATTACTATATGACCCAGTGGTAACACTGTAGGTATAAAAAAAAAAAAAAAACCCAGACCAAACCATTTGCCAGTCCAGTCTATTCCGATTCCAAATAATTGGAAGTAGTAACGAAAACAGATACTTGTACAGAAATATTCATTGAAGTATTATTCACAATAGCTAAAAGGTGGAAACAATCTAAATGTCCATAAAAGATAAATGGATAAACCAAATTTGGTATATCCATGCAATGGAATAGAATTCAGCTCTAAACAGAAATGAGGTCCTGATACGTGCTATGACATAAATGAACCTTGAGAGCATTATGCTGAGTGAAATTATTCAGGCACAAAAGGACAAATATTGTATGACTCCACTTAAATGAAATAGCCAGGATAGGCAAATGTATACAAACAAAAGTTTCTTCGTGGTTACCAGGGGCTGTGGGGAGAGAGAAATGCAGAATTATTGCTCAGTGGGTACCGAGTTCTGTTTAAGGTGATGAAAAACACTTGGATAGTGGTGATGGTTGCACAACATGGTGAATGCAATTAACATCACTGAATTGTTCACTTAAAAATGGCCAAAATGGCAAATGTTTTGTTATATATATTTAACCACAGTAAAAAAAAAAAAAAAAGGGGGATTTTAAAAAATGAAAAATTGGCCGTAATAAAAGAATAAGATGAATCATAGAGATCAGATATCCTAGGTAATATTGAAAAACTGACTGTGCTGATCAATTTAATTCTTTTGGAATATGTTTTAAATTAATTCCTACCAAAATGCACACAAAACTCACTTCAGGTGGCACCCTTAGTTTATAAGCCACAGTAGACCACAAGAAGATTAAGAGAACAGAAAGGAAATACATTCTCAAGGAATGTAGTATAGAGGGAAGAGAAGGCACCTACTAGCTACACATCATTAATTAAACCAAAAAACCAAACCCATTGCCACTGAGTTGATTCTGACTCATAGCGACCCTATAGGACAGAGTTGAACTGCCCCATAGGGTTTCCAAGGAGCAGCTGGTGGACTCAAACTGCCGACCTTTTGGTTAGCAGTCGTAGCTCTTAACCACTGTGTCACCAGGGCTCCCCACATTATTAATTAGGGCCTTATTAAAATATTGTGTTCCCTTTGAGGCCCCATAAATGAGATGTAACTTGGAGGAATGTGTAGACAATCCCTTAAGAAAAAAAAATTCCAGTGAATAAAAACTAACTTTATAGCTATCACCTAAAAAGAAGCCTAAAGTGGAATGAAGGATATAAATTATTTTGATGTTACTTCCTGTTCACTGAGATAAATAACCCAAACCCATTGCTGTGGATATGATTCTGACTCCTAGCGACACTATAGGACAGAGTAGAACTGCCCCCATTGGATTTCCAAGGCTGTAAATCTTTTTTTTTTTTTTTCATTTTTTTATTGTGCCTTAGGTGAAACTTTACAGAACAAATTAGTTTCTCATTCAACAATTGATACACAAATTGTTTTGTGACATTGGTTGTAATCCCTGTGATGTGTCAACACTCCCTTTCCACACCCCAATTCCCCATTGCCATCTGCCCATCTTCCCTGTCTCTTCCTGCCTTCTCATCATTGCTCTTGGGCAGGTGTTGCCCTTTTGGTCTCATATACATGACTGAACTAAAAGCACATTCCTCACATGTGTTGTTTGTTTTATAGAGCTGTCTAATCTTTGGCTAAAGGGTGAACTCAGGAGTTCTGAGTTAAAAGGGTGGCTCTGGGGACCCTAGTCTCAGGGGTTCTCCAGTCTCTGTCAGACCAGTAAGCCTGGTCTAAGGCTATAAATCTTTAAAGAAGCAGACTGCCACATCTTTCTCCCTCGTAGTAGCTGGTGGGTTCGAATCGCCAATCTTTCAGCTAGCAGCCAAGCACTTAACCACTGAGCCACCAGGGCTCTCATGACTGAGATAAATACAAGAGGGTATATTAATTCAGTGCAATTTAAATAGTAGCAGGAAGAAGAAAGGATAGCTTTAGAAAGAGTTTACTTGTTGTGAAACTTGGGGCTTTTGGTCAAGAAGCCTCTTCTTTTGAAAGCTATTTAAGAAATAGCTACTCAGCTGCCTTTATAGATGATGTTCATACACTCATGAGTTAGGGGAGAAGGTGGATCTGATGACATCTTGAATTATTTCCAACCACGTAAGGCAAGTAAGGTTTAAGCAGAGATATAATTTGTAACAAAACACTGTAGAAAATAATAAACATAGGCAAATGTCCAGCTGGCCCTGCTAACTGTCATTAGCATGTTAGATAGAAAAAAAATATGCCTTAATATTGCTGATTTATTTTAATAAGACCACTCACAGAAGATATATTATAGTAGAAAGTTAAAATGGTCTACTTTGCATGCACAACTTAATCAGAGTCTAAGGAAAACCCAACCACAGTCAATCTCAACTGACTTAGACGTTGACGCTATCTTTAGAGTTGGGTGTACTGCAGATGTATATTTGAAATCAAGAGGATTTGCCAAAAGAATTAGTGGATAACTGAGCAGGCTTTGTATTTAATAACAAAATGAAGATTGAAATTTTTCTGGCTGTAATGTTGATTCTTTTTCTGAACACTCACATATTCAGGCCAAATCTTATCATCAGCACACATTCATTTTTTCACTCAACAACTAGTTTTTGAAGCTTGCTGTGTACCAAACTCTATTTGCAGTGCAGGTAATTCAATGGTGACCATACCACACAAAATCCCTACTTTACATTTTTAGCTTAATTAGGAGTTTAAGTGCTTGTGAGGGAAGACAGTCAATAAATAAGTAAACTAATATCATTATTTTTTAGGGTGTCATGGTGTCAATGAAGAAAATAAATAAAGTGGTTTGATAGAGACTAAGAGGTGGGGCTGGGGGAGGAAGAGTCTGGGGCTATTCAATGGGGTGGTCATGGATAGCCTGGACCAGAAGTCAGGAAATCTGGATTCTCACCTTATTTCTGCCATTGACCAAATGATTGATCTTAGAAAAAAGACATCTGTGGAATGAGCAGACTAGACTATGTATTTCCAGAAGCTTTTTACAGCCTGAGGTAGACAAAATTGTCTTCTCTCCACTCCATACACATACAAAAAATACCCTAATCGCTGTAATTTCTGAATATGTTACCTTATACGGCAAAAAGCGACTTTGAAGAAGGGTTAAATGTAGGGATCTTGTGATGGGGAGACACTCCTGGATTATCCTGGTGGGCCCAGTATAATCACATGATTTCTTAAAACCGAGATGCAGCAGAAGGGGAAGAGAGTGATTCAAAGCATGAGAGGGATTCAACTTGCCATCACTGGAAAGGGTCCACATGGATATCAGAAGAAAGAATGTGGAAGAATATCCAAGAATTCTTGGAGCCAAGATCAGCCTCCAGAGGACAAAGAGCAAGGAAACGGGAATCTCAGTTGTACAACCACATGGAACTGAACTGGGCCAACAATCTGAATGAGTTCAGGAATTATCTCAGCAAAAAAACTAACACAGAGCCACTGAGCCCCAAAACATAGAAGTCATGTTCTATTCCTCCCCATCTTCTACCTCACACATTCCCCCACCCCATCTCCAAACACTCAACAATTCCTATCCATTTTACCTCTAAAACATATGTTGACCCCATCTACTTCGTCTCTTACTGGACTATTCCAACATTGGTCCCTCTACCCTTATCTTACTTTGACCCTTGACTCTTAATCTGTCCTCCAAACTGTAGCCATAATTCACTAAAAAAAAAAGTGTAATCAAGACATTTCTTTGCACAAAATCTTTCAATGTTTCCACATAACCAAACAGATTCGGGTTCAGCCTCCTTGTAATCCAAAGATCTTCACGGCATGGCTCCTAACTCCCCCTTCAGCCTTCTACCCCATACTCCCTGCCTGACTCTTCATGCACTTTTGATAATTGTAATTTCTTTTTAGTGCCACCCTTAGGCACGCAAGGTATCTGTTCTGAACTTTGCTCTTTGGAGGGTCCTGGTCTGGCACTCTCTGGCTATATTCTTCCTCACAGGTGGGGAGTATACGTGACTAAGATAAAAAGCTCACCTGAAGCCCATGCTTCCTCCTTGTAGACCGTGCTACTGGTATCTAGTACCCCAGAATTCCCTGGGAAAATGGCCCAAGGCCTCTTACAGGGCCTGCATGGTTCTCCTCTCCTGGTTTATGCTCCAAAGAGTAGAATGTGGCTCTGGGCACAAGTAGGCCTGAGGAGGGCTGGTCAGGAGGTAAATGTTAGCATTGTTGCCAAGTTGAGGGGTGAGAAGGCAGGTGGGCTAAGGGCTGAGGGCTGGCTCTCACATCATCATACGTTTAGCCTGCAATTCCAATAAATCCAAAAATTCCAAATTATAACTTGATCTTCCAGGATGTTATGAAGGTGTATATGTCAAGGTAGGAGGATAGAACATATTTTATTCAACAGTTTGTTAACTTGATATACAACTTACAAATATTTAGAAATAAGGTATGTGGTCTCCATTTGTAGTTTTCCCTGATTCCTGCAAATATTAGGGACAGGTCGTTTTCCCCTACATACCATGCCTCCATATTGTTTCCATCTCTGTTCCAGGTTCTTCACCATGCCTGGAGGGACCTGCCCACCATTCTTCACCTAGCTACCACACAGGACTCAATGTAGCCTCCTACAAGAAGCTGTCAGTGACTCACCATCGCGCTCTCTTGTTCAATATGTGCACGTGTGAAATTAGGAATTAACAAATCTCTCTAACCTATGAGATAAAACACAGAGACTACATTGTCTTCGTTTTGTTGTTTCACTACCATGGTGCTCTACACAATATGAGTTTCATTAAAGTTTACTGAACTTAAAACTGAAAGCAAAAGGTTCATTTAGAATACACTCAACAAGCATTTATTAAAGAATAAAACAGCACAAAGTGAAGGAAGAAAGTTTGGGGGAGCACAGATGTGGCAAGTTCCTTGATCCCATGTCATATAATAGTAAGAGTTGACATTTCTTAAACTCTAACCATTTGCCAGAAACTGTGTGTTATGGATTGAATTGTGCCTCCCTTCCTCCCACCAAAATATGTGTTGGAATCCTAATCCCTATACCTGTTTGGAAATAGAGTTTTCTTTGTTATGTTAATTCAATCATATTCAGGTAGGGTGGGTTTTAAATCTAATCATTTCTGAGTTATAAAAAGAGCATATTAGACACAGGGATACACACATACCAGGGGAAGACAGACAACATGTAAGGATAGTTTAGAAGCCAAGGAACACCCAGGACTACCTACAAGGAAGGAATTGACACACAGTGAAGACCCTGTTTTAAACTTTTAGCCTGCAGAACCATGAGAAAATATATTTCTGTTCTTTAAAGCCACCCACTTGTGGTATTTCTGTTAAAGCAGCACTAGATAACTAAGACACTGCACTAAATATTTTACATGGGTTACCTCGTTTACTCCTCAGAACTCTACAAGGTAGGAACTATCATTATGTATCTTCATTTTTATAAATTAGGACACTGAGGAGTAGACATGTTAAGTGACTTGTCTGAAGACCCAATGCCAGTACGTAACAGATCCTGGAGAGGCTCCAAAGCCTCTGCTTTAACCACTGGACAGTGCTGCTTCCTGACACCTCCCACACATAGGAAGGGAGTGAGACCCACTGAAAAGAGAAGGTACCAATGGTAACCCCCAAGGGCATGTGTAAATGTGATCCGAAAATTAATTGCATGCATTTCAGGAATAAACATAAGAACATCTGAAATGTGTAAATAACAATAAGATTGCAAATTAGGAAGGACAATTTGGATTAAAATAAGAAAAAGCTCATGTACTCTGTGGACTGTGAGCTGGGGGAGTGTCCCAAAGGAAACTGGGAGGTCTTCTCTGGAGGCCTTCACTGCAGTAGAGCTTCTGGATGCTTCATAACACAGGATGTAAGAGGGGAATGTATGGGGGCTGACTTGGTCTTCAATTCCAAAATGTAACACCAACACAAGTTTTATATTAAAATATTTAAAGGCATAAATTCTTCCCAACAGTTTTTCGTTTAAAAAAAGGAGTTGCCGCATTTCTTAATATGTTCTTTAAGGCTGCTTTACGTCCCAACTGATTGGACTAAACTATTAGTTCTTTCTTTTTTTTAAATTTTATTGTGTTTTAGGTAAAAGTTTACAGCACAAATAAGTTTTTCATTCAATAATTAATACACAAATTGTTTTGTGACATGAGTTGTAATCCCTGCAATATGTCAGCACTCTCCCGCTTTCCCTTTCTGCCCCAGGTTCTCTGTGTCCATTTGTCCAGTTTTCCTGTCCCTTTCTGCCTTTTCGTCTTTGCTTTTGGGCAGGCATTGCCCATTTGGTCTCATATACTTGATTGAACTAAGAAGCACCTCCCTCACGTGGGTTATTGTTTGTTTTATAGACCTGTCTAATCTTTGGCTGAAAGGTAGACTTCAGGAGTGGCTTCACTTCTGAGTTATCAAGGTGTCCAGGGGCCATAGTCTTGGGGGTTCCTCCAGTCTCTGTTAGACTGGTGAGTCTAGTCTTTTTTTGTGAATTTTAATTTTGTTCTACATTCTTCTCCTGCTTCATCCAGAACTCTCTATTGTGATCCCTGTCAGAGCGGTCAGTGGTAGTAGCCAGACACTATCTAGCTCTTCTGGACTCAAGCTGGTGGAGACTGTGGTTCATGTGGTCCATTAGTCCTTGGAGTAATGTTTTCCTTGAGTCTTTGGTTTTCTTCATTCTCCTTTGCTCCAAACATGATGGGACCAATAGATGTATATTAGATGGCCGCAAGCTTTTAAGACCCCAGACACAACTCACTAAAGTAGGATAAAGAACATTTTCTTTATGAAGTATGTTATGCCAATTGACCTAGCGGACTAAATTTTAAGTTAGATTCAGGAATGAAACTGTTTTGCCATATGGAGAAACTATTTTAATGCCAAATAAACAGTGAAATTTATAGTGGACAAAAACTCACCCATAAACTTTTGTGCAAGAAATGTTTCTATTTTGATTTAACTGAACTTATTTACTTTCATTCTCCATTTGGCCAAGTGCTTCAAAATTTGATCTCAGCCAATACAGGGGCTTCTCTTCTCCACACCCACCTTTACCTATTCTCTGCTTTTCCAAGGATTAGGTTAAAATTTAGGGTGGTTTACACAGTGTTACCACTACCTGTCTGTCAGTTTGCCATACTGTGGTGGCTTGTATGTTGCTATGATGCTAGAAACTATGCCACCAGTATTTCAAATACCAACAGGGTCACCCATGGCAGACAGGTTTTGGTGGAGCTTCCAGACTAAGACATATTAGGAAGAAAGACCTGGCAATCTACTTCTGAAAATTAGCCAATGAAAACCTTATAAATCACAACAGAATGTTGTCCAATATAGTGCTGGGAGATGAGCCCTCAAAGCTGGAAGACACTCAAAATACACAGTGACTGCAAAAATGGGCTGGAGCATACCAATGATTGCTTGTGAAGATGGTGCAGGACCAGGCAATGTTGAGCAACATTTCATTCTGTTGTATATGGGGTTGCCATGAGTTGGAACTGAATCAACAGCAACTAACAACTACACCGTGTTCAGACATGGGGAGTGTGTGGGGGAGGGATGACATGCATACTGCCATTTGTGAAACATCCTTGTTGCATTCTTGCAGGTCACTGCTGCATCACTCCTCATTCATAACCTCTGGCTCCTCTGACTCTCCCCTTTGTGTCACATCCAGGTCCTTTGGGCACATGGGATCATTTCATTGTTCCTCTGCCAAGGGGTATCATGGAGAACTTAGTAAGGCTGCCTGGGCCTGTCTGACCAATGCTGTTCTGCTCCCTGCCATGCTCAAGTTTGGGAATGCTAGAATCTTGATCCCTCTCTAAGGGATCTGTACTTAGATATGGACTTGGATCTACTTTGTTCTTGGACCTTGCAACTGTGTCTGGGTTTCTGTGGAGCCCTTCCCCTAGGGGTTTTCCTAAGGGGAAGCAGGACACAGGGCCCCTTCCCAGAAACTAACAGTGTCTAGGCTTTTGAATTTCTCCTTCCTCATCCCAGATAAGTTTTATCTAACCTGGGGCAGGAGGCCTTGCTCTTACATCATTAGGCATTGTTCCAAATCTTTTGTCTCATTCTAGGAGCTAAGCTTATGAAACACCAAAGACAGGAACAGACTTTGTAATTTCTTCCCCCCCTTGATACTATGTACAAGAAATTCCCAACATGCCTGAGCTAAATGAACAGCCATGGGGGAAATGTGAGGGTGTGCGGTATAACTTACAAAATACTTTGCCATTGCCATTGTTTAGAGAAAAGCACCAGACAAGAAATCGGAAGATTGGAAGTTTACATGTGATTGTGGGCAGGTCATTTCCTCTTAGTGACTTCGTTTCTTAATCCATATAATGAGGAGGACAGAGTAGACAATTTTCCATGTTCTCTTTTGGTTCTAAAAATGTTACTTTAACTGATTTTTTTTTTTACTTTTCGTCTTGTCTGCCATCTTTTTTTTTTTTTGTGATTTAGGCGAAAAGTTCACAGAGCAAATTAGTTTCTCATTAAACAGTTAATACACAAATGGTTTTGTGACATTAGTTACCAACCCTGTGATGTGTCAACACTCTCCCCTTCTCCACTCCAGTTTCCCTGTTTCCATTTGTCCAGTTTTCCTGTCCCTTTCTGCCTTCTTGTCTTTGCTTTGGGGCTTGTGTGCCCATTAGTCTCATATACGTGATTGAACTATGAATTACGTCCCGCATGTGTGTTATCTTTGGGCCTATAGACCTGTCTAATCTTTGGCTGAAGGGTGAACCTCAGGAGAGTGACTGCTACTGAGTTCAAAGGGTGTCCAGGGGCCATACTCTTGGGGTTTCTCCAGCCTCTGTCAGACCAGCAAGGCTGGTCTTTTATTTTTCTTTTTTGTGAATTTGAATTTGAATTTTGTTCTACATTTTTCTCCCGCTCTGTCCAGGACCCTCTATTGTAATCCCTGTCAGAGCAGCCAGTGATGATAACTGGAAACCATCTAGCTGTTCTGGGGTCAGTTTGTTGGAGGCTGTGGTAGTTGTGGTCCATTAGTCTTTTGGACTAATCTTTCCCTTGCCTGCAAGTGGCCATCTAAGATGTATCTACTTGTTCCATCCCAGCTGGAGCAACAGAGAAGGAAGAAGACCAAAGACACAAAGGAAAGATTGTCTGCCATCTTTGACTTTTGTGATCACATATTCATGGTAAGTAATGTGATTTACACTCCACTCGTAGGCACTTATGGGAGACATGATGGCACAACTGTTAAGTACTCACTTAACTGAAAGGTTGGTGGCTTGGTCTGAACCCACCCAGTGGCTCCAAGAGAGGAAGACCTGGCAATCTGCTTCTGCAAAGATCACAGCCAAGAAAACCCTACTGAACAGTTCTACTCTGTCACATGGGGTTGCTGTGAGTCAGAATTGACTTAACCTCACCCAACAACAACAACCTAGCCACTTACAGTACTCAGAAATAGGATCCCTTGTAACCAGGTTCCAAATTATTTAATTGAGGTTAATATCTAATTAATTAAAATAGTCATATTATGAACTTGTCTGATGTAATTTAAAAGTTTTTAGTTGTCTAAAATTAGTGACCTTGAATACGTATAAGCTTCTCATCACTCTCTTTTGAAGTGTTCTATTTAGTACCAATATTTCTTATCTACTTTCTACAAACTTTTAAATGTCCTTGTTATTAACTGGAAACCCTGGTGGCATAGTGGTTAAGCGTTCAGCTGCTAATCAAAAGGTTGGCAGTTTGAATCCACCAGGCACTCCTTGGAAACTCTATGGGGTAGTTCTACTCTGTCCTACAGGGTCACTATGAGTCAGAATCGACTCAATGGCAATGGGTTTGGTTTTTTTGGTTTTGTTATTAGATCTGGGAAAAAATTTGACCAGGTCACTGAGTATCTGACTGAGAGGTGTTTTACAAAAAGAATTAAAATCATATTCTTATGAAAATTTAAATAAGTGGTTTTCACAAAATGAAGGCTGTTTAAGTAAAGCTTCCTGTTTTCAAAATAAGTGATGAATAGTAAAATTCCACCAGACATGGTGAGGTCTTTTGAGAGTGTATTCCAAAATTCAGAAAGAAAAACACCCACCAAGTAATATAATGAGTAAAGACTGACTTCTAGGCCACTAAGAGAAGCAGAAATGATAAATACCACACAATGTTCTAAATTAGTGTGGCAGAAAGTCTGTTTATGTTACTTGTTAGTTCCCTTGTTATTATTTTGTTGTTATTAACATGGCTGGCATGTATGCTATAAAACACCAAGGTCATGTTTTCGGTTTTCAGTCAATATAAAAAAAAATTTCTAAGATCTCTGCCAGCCTTAATATTAGCCTTAAGATTACTTGATTCTAAAATAGGAATAATAATATCTGCACTATATCTCACTGAGTTGATCTGAGAATTAAAGATTTTTTCACTAAGCAGTGTTTGTAATTTTGCTTTCATGCGATTATTTGCTTAAGGCCTATCTCTCCCAGTGAGTCATTAGGTCCATAAGGTCAGGGAGAGTGTCTATTTTACCCACTGCTATATTTCTAGGACCTAGCACAGTGCCTGGATTGCCTGGGTGGTATAAACGGTTAACGCACTCAGCTGCTATCTGAAAAGTTGGAGGTTCGAATCCACTCAAAGATGCCTCAGAAGAAAGCCCTGGTGATCTACTTCTGAAAAAAAATCAGGCATTGAAAACCCTATGGAGTTCTACTCTGACACACATACGGTCACCATGGGTTGGAGTTGACTCGACAGTAAGTGGTACTGGTAACACAGCGCCCGGTACATCACAGATGCTCAATTTGTAAGCCTGTTGAATGAGAAGAGTCAACCTACCATGAATCTTTATATAGGACATTGAGAACAGGTGAGTAACATTTCAACCTTGCTGTCAAAAAAAAGCTATAGAAAAGTGTGGCCATGTTTTATGTCAAGTGTATATCACAGATATTATTGATAAAAAAACTAAACTTAAAACACTAAAAACACTTAAACTTAAAACACTATCTCAGTAAAGTTATTTCTCTAGGAATCTAACTTAATAAGCACCTCATATGGTGTTTTCTGAAAACCTAGAAAAGGAGATAAATACCATAAATTAGTGCTACTCAAAGTATGTCTGCAGATCAGCAGCATCAGCAGCACCTGAGAACTTGTCAGAAATGCAAATTCTCTGTCCTTACCCGAGACCTACTGAGAAAAACTCTAGGGACGAGGGCCACCAGTCTGTATTTTAACAAGCCCTCCAGAACATTCTGATATACACTAAAGAACCATGCCTCAAATGATCTTCTTTACGTATTAGGTCTCTCAGCTTAGCTTCATACCAAACCAAAAACCAAACTCGTTGCCGTCAAGTCAACTCATAGAACCCTATAGAGCAGAGTAGAATTGCCCTATAGGGTTTTCAAGGAGAGCCTTCTGGATTCGAACTGCCGACCTTTGGGTTAGCAGCCAAACTCTTAACCACTATGCCATGAGGACACAGTCAGCCCAAAATTAAGTTCTCTAGCTTTAGCTTAAATAATAATATAACAATTACATTAACAACAACAATAATAGCTAGTGTATTTTGAGAACTCTCTATGTTCCAGGCATTGATTGTAATATATAAGTCTCATACACACTTACATGGTGACTTGGTGGTACAACAGTTAAGCGCTTGGCTGTTAACAAAAAAGTTGGCAGTTCTAACCCACCCAGCGGCTATGTGGGAAGAAGACCAGTCTATCTCCTTCCGTAGAGATTACAGCCTAGAAACTGTATAGGGCAGTTCTACTCTGTCACACGGGGTCTCTATAAGTTAAAATTGACTCAGTGTCACCTTACAACAACAACATACACACTTATGCGGTAAAAACCATTATTCTACCTATTTTATGCATTAGAAAACCAAGATTTTATTAGACGATTTTCCCATGGTCAATCAGCTAGTGCTTTAAATCTCAGTAGCCCTGTGTCAAAGTCAAGCTTTTAGCTAGTACATGATACAGATTCTGTGCCAAGTTCCCGGCTGAAGAAAGACCCTTATGTTTTGGATCATTATGTATAATGAGGGGCATATGTGAGCAAGTCCATAAAGCCGACTGACTCCACATTCAAATGAAGAGTGTAGCACCTCACTTCCAAGGAGATGAGTCATGGGATGCCTGCAGTTGAGGCCAGAATTTTCAAGAATTTATCTTTGAATCTTTCCCATGCAAGGGTGAAATTGTGTAGTGTTCTCTACATAAACTTTGACGAGCATTTGCCAAAAGCAGTGACTCTTTTCAGTTGGCAGAGTTGGTACTAGTCAGTCCTTTCTGGAAATACTTAGACAAGAGTATCTATTGTTTCTTGAGATTTATTTTCTATCTCATCAACCTCAAAAGAGAACTTAGGAAGTGGAAGGGAGGAATACATTAAGGCAGGATGTAGGAAGGGAGGGGAGAGAGGAAGAATATGTATGAGAAGGAAAAGATAGCAGATGTTGATGCTGCATCCTCAGTCTTTCACCGCTGGTCCAGGAAGCATCACACACGAGAAATCAGGAGTGGGGAGGCAGGCTGAGACCTACCTGGTCAGAGTAATGGGGCGAAGAGAGTGAGGCAGAGGAGTGAGTGTCTAGGCTGGAACAGAACATGTGGGCCTAGAGTGATCTTAGCTACACGACAGGATGGAGGGATGCAGGCTAAGTGGCCATGTGGCTAGCAGGGGCATGACCGATATTGAAAAAGAAGAGGCAAAGAAGGCAGCAAATGCACCATGGTCAGAGGTAGCAGCTGACACAGTTCCCAAAGAGAAATTGTGCTAATGGAGGCTGACTGTCACATGCTTCTCTGAGAGCTCTCCCTGGGGACTTACCTTTTCAACATCATCCAGGGTGGTCTGTTCCAGGGCCCCAGCCCACGTCAGTAAGAAACAGTACCAAAATCAGTTGCCACAGAGTTGATTCTGAATCATGGAGGCCCCTTGTGTGTCAGAGTAAAACTGTGCTCCATACGGTTTTCAAGCCTGTAAACTTTTGGAAGCAGATCACCAGGCCTTTATTCCAAGGCACCTCTGGATGGACTCAAACCTCCAACCTTTTGGTTAACAGTTGAGCACATTAATCTCTTGCAGCACTTAGGAAGAGAACTAATAATGACTGAGTGCCTGCCATGCAAAGCATTTTGCTAGTCACTTTCAGTCGTGTATCTAGGGTATTGCACTGGTCCTGGGTGAGTGGCACCACTGAGCACTTTCTATTAACCTGGTACAGCCCAACGTTCTTTCTCAAGCATGGTAATGTGTTAATTAAAAGATTAACATGAAGCAGAGCCAACATGGTGCAATAGACAGAAGCATCACGCCATCCCTCTGCAGCAAAGACCTGAAAAACTAAGTAAACCAGATACAAACTTCAATCCTGGAACCCTAAGCATCAAATGAAGAAATAAAGAACTCAATCAAGCACCAAAAGGAGCAATAAACTGACAAAGAACAGAAACAAGGAGAGCTATGGAATGGAAGTCCCTTACCAGCTAACATGGCCAGATTCACCATCTTGGACTACAGCCACCAAAGAATGTAGACAGGGAGTACGGGAAGGCAACTTCACGGAGCTCCCAATAGGAGGCAGAGCACCAGTAACCAGGGATACACGTTTTCCCACCCCTGACCCTTTCCCTCTACATGGCCTCTGCCACTTTCCAATGGGCCACAGTTGCTCAGCCAGAGAGACACTAGCTCACTGCCACCAGGGTCTGCCCCACTCCCATTGGCTGGCCCCTTCAGCGCCATTTTGTAATTTTTTTTTGGTTTGTCTTTCTTATTTGTTTATTTGTTTGTTTTTTATATTTTTAATTTTTTGGCTTTTTTTTTGTTTCTTCTCTCTCTCTCCCTTCCTTCCTTACTTTATCCCACCCAGCTAGCCCCATGTACCATCCCCTTCCCTCCTGGACAAGCTGTGTTTTTTTTGGTTTGTTTGCTTTGTTCTTTTTTTTTTTTTTCTTTTTTCTGTTTCTTCTCTCTCTCTCCTTTCCTTCCTTTCCTTTCTCCCACTCACCTAGCCCTGTGCACTGCCCCCGCCCCTTCTGGAGGGGCCGTGCTGCACAGCTCTGTTGGAGAGTCACTGCACTCGACCTTCCAGTGTCTGCGCTGCTGTCATGGACTGGCTCCCTCATTACCATTTTTATATTATTTACTTATTGTTTGTTTTTTTCTTCTTTTTTCTCTCTCCCTTTCTTTCCTTTCTCCCATCCACCAAGCCCTGTGTGCCGCACCCCCCTTCTTGGTGAGCTGTGCTGTACCACTTGGCTGGAGAGCCTCTGGCACATGGCTTCCCCAGGTCTGTACTGCCACTACAGGCCAGCTCCCTCAGTGCCATATTTTTCATTTCTCTTTATCTTTCCCCTTATCCTTTTCCTTCTCCCTCCCACCAATGTCCTGCACTGCCTCCATCCCTTCCTGATGAGCCATGCTGTGCTACCTGGTGAGAGAGACATCAGCTCACTGCCACCCCAATTCCACCCTGCCCCCAATGGCCGGCTCCCCCACCACAATATTTTCTTTTGTTTTTATTTATTTTTATTCATTTGATTGTTGATTTCTTCTATTTCCCCTCTTTCCTTTCTCCCACCCACATAACTGTGTGTGCCACCTACACCCCTTCTTGATATGCTGAGCCACACAACTCAGCTAGACAGCCACCGGCACATGGCCTCACCGGGTCTGCCCTTAACCCACTGGCCGAATCCTACCACACCACCATTTTATTTACTTATCTTTTTTTTTACTTCATTTTTTTATTTTGTTTCTCTCTTCTTTCACTCAACAACTTAGCTCTGCGTAGTACATCCTCTCCTTTCCTTCCTGCCTATCTGCACCATGTGCTGAGTGCCATGCCCCTGAGCAATACCAACGAGGTGTCCCAGACTTCACCCTGCACCACCCCCAGCCCTGCCTTGTCACTGCCAGTTCATACTGCAAACTACCTAACCCTGTCCCTCCACCCCACTAGACCTGCCCTGCTACACCATAGCTGAGTGACCAGACAAGATGGTGAGAAGTATCCTGTCCATAGGCAAGCAAGCAACAAGGCACACTAGCCCTCCTGCCCAGACATAACCAAATAAAACAAAATATCAGGACAAAAACAATCAAATCTACAATAAATAAATGAAGAAAATAATTTCTGAATGTCCTGGACACAGCAGACAATATCAAAACATATTTAAAAAAACCAGGAAAGGATGGCTCCAGAAAGTGACCAAAAAAAAAGAAAAGAAACAAAAACAAACCACAGATTAGATGGTCTTTTGCTAGAAGAAAAGTCACTGGAACTACCTGATAGGGAATTCAGAACTCTAATACTCAGGGTTCTCCAACAGATGAAGGAAAATGAAGACAAAAATAAGGAAAAAATAGACAAAATCATGGAAAATACAGAGAAAATCATGGAAAAGACAGAAGAAACAATGGAAGAAATCAAGAAAATAATACAGGATCAAAATGTCAAAATAAATAAAGGAATCATACAAAAAGAGCAATTAGAAATTCAATAGATAAACAACAAGATTTCCGAAATGGACAATGCAAAAGAATGTTTTAGGAGCATTTTTGAAACAATAGAAGATGGGACCAATGAAATTGAAGGCAAATCCTTGGATATCACTTTGTTTGAAGACAAATTAGAGCAAAGAATGAAGAAAGCCTGAGAACTATGGGGGATACCATCAAAAGCAAAAATTTGTGTGTGATAAGAGTGCCAGAACAGAGGGAGAAAATGGAAAACATGGAGAGGATCATTGAAGATTTGCTAACAGAAAACTTCCCTAATGTCATGAAAGATGAAAAGCTGACTACCAAGAAGCTCAACAAGCCTCATATAGAATAACCTCAAAAGAAAAACACCAAGACATATCATATTCACACTTGCTAAAACCAAAAGCAAAGAAAGAATCCTGAGAGCAGCTCGAGAAAAACGAAAAGTCACATACAAAGGGGAAACAATAAGACTAAGCTCTGATTACTCAGTAGAAATCATGCAGGCAAGAAGACAATAGGAAGACATGCATAAAATCTTGAAAGAAAAAACTGCCAACCAAGAATAATATGTCCGGCAAAACTCACTCAAATATGATAGGGTAATTAGGACATTTCCAGATAAACAGAAATTAAAGGTGTATGTAAAAACCAAACCAAACTTACAAGAATTATTAAAGGGAGTCCTTTGGTTAGAGAACCAACAACATCAGACAATAACCTGATCTAGCACATAAAACAGCATCAGCCTGATACCAGCCTAGGTAATTAACTGTCAAGGATAAAACAAAACTAAAAAATTTACAATAGGGAACCAGAGACATCAATCTGTAAATGACAACAACGTCAAAACAACACAAAAGGGAATAAACGGTATAGGTATAGAACTTTCAAATGGAGAGGAAGTCAAGGTGTTATAAAGTAATAAAAGACTGGTATAAACTTTGGAAGATAGGGGTAAATTTCAAGATAACCACAAAGAAAGTTAACAAACCTACTCACCAAAATAAAGAAGAAAAATATAAAGTCTCAGTAAACACAAAATCTACAAAAATGAAAGAAACAAACAAAAAAAAATCCACAAACAAAAGGAATTCAGCACAGAAGAGTAAGAGAAACAAAGAAAATGTCAGCACCACAAAAAAAGCACTACAAAATGACAGGAATAAACTCACACACACCTATCAATAATCATACTAAATGTAAATGGCTTAAATGCACCCATAAAGAGACAGTGTGACAGACTGGATAAAAAAAACAAGACCCATCAATATGCAGTCTACAAGAGACACACCTGAGAAACAAAGACATAAATATATTAAAAATCAAAGGATGGAAAAAAACATATTATGCAAACAGCAACCAAAAAAGAGCAGGTGTGGCAATACTAATCTCAGATAAAAGACTTTAAAACAAAATCCACCATAAAAGACAGAGAAAGACATAATATAATGATTAAAAGGACAATCCACCACAAGGACATAACCATAATAAATATCTACGCACCCAGTGACAGGGCTCCAAAATACATAAACGCTAACAGCACTGAAAAGAGAAATTGACAGTTACACTATAATAGTAGGAGACTTCAACACATCACTCTTGGTAAAGGACAGAACATCCAGAAAGAAACGCAACAAAGATACAGATCTACAGACTACAATCAATCAACTTGACCTCATAGACATATATAGAACACTCCACCCAACAGCAACACAGTACACATTCTTTTCCAACACACATGGAACATTCTCTAGAATAGACCACATCTTAGGCCACAAAGCAACCCTCAACAAAATCCAAAACATTGAGATAATACAAAACATCTTCTGTGGTTACAACACCATCAAAGTAGAAATTAATAACGGGAAGAACAAGGAAAAACAATCAAATACATAGAAACTGAATAACACCTTGCTTAAAAACCACTGGATAATAGAAGAAATCAAAGATGGAAAAAAAAAATTTCTGAGAATGAAAACATATCATACCAAAACATCTAGGACACAACAAAAGTAGTGATCAGAGGTCAATTTATAGCAATAGATATACACATCAAAAAAGAAGAAAGAGAAAAAGTAAAAACATTATCTATACAAACAGCAGGAGAACAGCAAAAGAAGCCCACAACCACCAGAAGAAAGGAAATAATAAAGATCATGACAGAAATAAATGAAATAGAGAATAGAAAAACAATAGAAAGAATCAACAAAACCAAAAGTTGGTTCTTTGAAAAGGATCAACAAAATTGACAAACTTTTGGCAAAATTGACAAAAAAAAAAACAAAGGATGCAAAAAACCCAAATAAGAAATGAAATGGGAGACATTACAACAGACCCAACTGAAATAAAAAGGATCATAACAGAGTACTATGAAAAACTATACTCTGACAAATTTGAAAACCTAGAGGAAATGGACCAATTTCTAGAAACACACTACCTACTTAAACTAACACAAACTGAGGTCCAAAATTTGAACAGACCTGTAACAAGAGAAGAGATTGAAAAGGTAATAAAAATAAAACTCCCAATAAAAAAAGCCTTGGCCCAGTTGGCTTTGCTGGAGAATTCTACCAAACATTCAGAGAAAAGCTTGCACCAGTACTACTCAAACTTTTGCATAGCATAGAAAAGGAAGGGATACTTCTGAATTCATTCTATAAAGCCAGCATAACCCTGATACTAAAGCCAAGCAAAGACACCACAAAGAAAGAAAATTACAGACCAATATTTCTCTTAAATACAGATGCAAAAATTCTCAGCAAAATTCTAGCCAGTAGAATTCAGCATCATATCAAAAAAATAATACACCACAACCAAGTGGGATTCATACCAGGTATGCAAGGATGGTTCAACATTAGAAAATCAATCAACATAATCCACCACATTACTAAAACAAGAATATCATGATCATCTCAATCAATGCAGAAAAAGCATTTGATAAAGTCCAACACCCATTCCCAATAAAAACTCTCAATAAAATACGTATAAAAGAAATTCTTCAACATAATAAAGGGCATCTATACAAAACCAACAGCCAACATCATTCTTAATGGAAAGAGGCTGAAAACATTTCCCCTGAGAACAGAAACAAGACAAGGATGCCCTTTATCACCACTCCTATTTAACATTGTGCTGGAAGTTCTAGCTATAGCAATAAGGCAAGAAAAAGAAATACAGGGCATCCAAATTGGTAAGGAAGAAGTAAATCTATCCCTTTTTGCAGATGATAGGATACTGTACATAGAGAACCCAAAGGACTCCACAAGAAAACTACTGGAATTAATAGAAAGATTCAGTAGAGTAGTAGGATATAAGATAAACATACAAAAATCAGTTGGTTTCCTGTCTTATTCATCTAGTGCTGCTATAACAGAAATACCACAAGTGGGTGGCTTTAACAAACAGAAGTGTATTCTCTCATAGTCTAGTAGGCTAGAAGTCCAAGTTCAAGGTGTCAGCTCCAGAGGAAGGCTTTCTCTGTCTGCTCTGGAGGAAGGTCCTTGTCATCAATCTTCCTCTGGACTAGGAGCTTCTCAGTGCAGGGACACTGGGTCCAACGGACACGCTATTCTCCTGGCTCTTGCTTCTTGGTGGTATGAGGTCCCCATATCTCCCTGCTCGCTTCTGTCTTTCATATCTCAAAAGAGATTGGCTTAAGACACTATGCTATCTTGTAGATCTCATCAATATAACCGCCGCTAATCCATCTCATTAACATCACAGTGATAGGATTTATATCACATCAGATGACAAAATGGTAGACAATCATACAATACCGGGAATCATGACTTAGCCAAGTTGACAGATATTTTCAGGGGACACAATTCAATCCATGACAGATTCCTATACACCAATTAAAAGAACTATGAAAAGGAAATCAAGAATGCAACACCATTTATAACAGCCCCTAAAAAAATAAAATACTTAAGAATAAATCTAACCAGGGACATAACAGACCCATACAAAGCAAACTACAAAACACTACTGCAAGAAACCAAATGAGATCTACATAAATGGAAAAACATACATACTCATGGATAGGTAGACTCAACATTGTGAAAATGTCAGTTCTACTTAAAACAATCTACAAATACAATGCAATCTTGATCCAAATACCAACGGCATTCTTTAACAAGATGGAAAAACTAATCATTAACTTTATATGGAAAGGAGAGAGGCCTCGGATAAGTAAACCACTGTTGAAGAAGAAGAATAAAGTGGGAGACCTTGCACTACCAGACCTCAGAAACTACTATACAGCTATGGAGGTCAAAACAGCCTGGTACCAGACTGGTACAAAGACAGACACATTGACCAGTGGAACAGAATCAAGAACCCAGATATAAATCCATCTACCTACAGTCATCTGATCTTCAATGAAGCCCCAAAGTCCATTAAATGGGGAAAAGACAGTCCTTTTAACAAATGGTGCTGGCAAAACTGGATGTCCTTCTGCGAAAAAAAAAATTAAAAAGGACCCATACCTCACACCATACACAAAAACTAATGCAAAATGGTTCAAACACCTAAATATAAAACCAAAAACTACAAAGATCATAGAAGAAAAAATAAGGTCAACACTAGAGGCCCAGATACATGGCATAAATAGCATACAAACCATAACTAACAGTACACAAACACCAGAAGATAAGCTAGATAACTGGGATCTTTTAAAAATTAAACACTTATGCTCATCAAAAGATTTCATCAACAGAGTAAAAAGAGAACCTACAGACTGGGAAAAAATTTTTGACTATGAAAAATTCAACAAATATTTAATCTCTAAAATCTACAGGAAAATCCAAAACCTCTACAACAAAAAAACAAATAATCCAGTTAAAAAATGGGCAAAGGATATGAACAGACACTTCACCAAAGAAGACATGCAGGCAGCTAGCAGACACATGAGGAAATGCTCGAGATCGCTAGTCATTAGAGAAATGCAAACCAAAACCACAATGAGATACCATCCCACCCCGACATTACTGGCATGAATAAAAAAAAAAGAAAATAACAAACGTTGGAGAGGTTTCGGGGGCTTGCAACTTTTATGCACTGCTGGTGGGAATGTAAAATGGTGCAACAATTTTGGAAAATGATATGACGCTTCCTTAAAAAGTTAGAAATAAAAATACCATATGATCCAGCAATCCCAATCCTAGGAATATATCCTAGAGAAATAGGAACCATCACACAGATTGACATATGCACACCCATGTTCATTGCAGCATTATTCACACTAGCAAAAAGATGGAAACAACCTTAGTGCCCATCAACAGATGAATGGATAAACTATGGTACCTACACAATGGAATACTACGCAACAAAAAAGAACAATGACGAACTGCAAAACATCTCACAACATGGCTGAATCTGGAGGGCATTATGCTGAGTGAAATAAGTCAATCACAAAAGGACAAATACTGTATAAGACCACTATTATAAAAAGTCATGAAAAGGTTTACACACAGAAAGAAATAATCTTTGATGGTTACTAGGGAGGTGAAGGATGGGGAGGGAAAAACACTAACTAGATAACAGATAAATGGTAACTATGGTGAAGGGTAAGACAGTACACAGTTCTGGGGAAGTCAGCACAACTTGACGAAGGCAAGGTCATGGAAGCTTCATAGACACATCCAAACTTCCTGAGGGACTATATTACTGGGCTAAGGGCTGGGGACCATGGTCTTGGGGGACGTCTAGCTCAATTGGCATAACACAGTTTATAAAGAAAATGCTCTACATCTACTTTCATGAGTACTGTCTGGGTCTTAAAAGCTTGTGAGTAGCCATCTAAGATATCCCACTGATCCCACCCCATCTGGAGCAAGAGAGAATGAAGAAAACCAAAGACACAAGGGAAAGATTAGTCCAAAGGACTAATCGACTACAACTACCACAGCCTCCACCAGACTGAGTCCAGCACAACTAGATGGTGCCTAGCTACCACCACTGACAGCTCTGACAGGGATCATGGCAGAGGGTCCTAGACAGAACTGGAGGAAAATGTAGAACAAAATTCTAACTCACAAAAAAAGACCAGACTTACTGGTCTGACAGAGACTGGAGAAATCCCAAGAGTATAGCCCCCGGACACCCTTTTAACTCAGTGCTAAAGACCTCCTGAGGTTCACCCTTCAGCCAACAATTAGACAGGCCCATAAAACAAAATAAGACTAAATGGGCACACCAGCTCAGGGGCAGGGATGAGAAGGCAGGAGGGGACAGGAAAGTTGGTAACAGAAAACCCAAGGTCAAGAGGGTAAGTGTGTTGACATGTCGTAGGGTTGGCAACCAACGTCATGAAACAATGTGTGTATTATTTATTTAATGAGAAACTAATTTGCTTTGTAAACCTTCATGTAAAGCACAATAAAAAAAAAAAAGATTAATGAGCTTGACTTTTGGGCTGATATTATGGTAAAATTATCTAAAAGAAGAGTGTCAGGTGTTTGGACAGGGGCACAATTGCAGTGCTTGCCATAAAAGCCATTTTCCGTAGATACGCCGTTGGGCGTATTGGGTTAATAGAAACTGCTCAGGCTGGTTGCAATACCTGCCATGCCCTGCTTATGCTTCTGGTCACTTTACAGATACTAATTCAGTGGAGTCTCTCAAAATACCTAGACAATAGGTGGTATTATCACTCTCATTTTATGGATGAGAAGAATGAGGTTTGGAGACATTAAATAAGTTGTCCAAGATCACCAGCTGGTAAGTAGCAGAGCCAACTCTCTCTGACTCTGTTTTTTACCCCATTCGATGCTGCCTACTGGAACGGTGAGAGGAGAACAGTGAATTTTAAGCATCAGTGCTACCTCCTGAGGCTGAATAGGGAACTCTTGGGTGAGAATAGACCTCCCAAGTTATTTGAGTTATTGTTCTTTTAGGAGATCTTTTTGGGAGTTTGATTAGGTTCCAATCAAAAAGTAGCCTATGAATTCAAAAAAGGAGGCTTATTTTTTGTTTATAAAGCTAATCCCTGAATCCCAAGGCATCAGTCTAGGGGTACAAATGAAGTCATACTGATATTAATAAATAATTTTTCTATTACTTGCATATTCACATACTCAGGTGTACCTACCCTTATCTTAAGGAGTCTCCAAAGGTGCCATGAGTGGGCTCACTATGAGTCTTCTCGGCTACCATGTGGTATCCACCATTTTTTTCCTTTCCTTGCTCTGGGTGATGTCAGATGCTGGGTTTTCTCACTGCCACTAGCAGAGTTGCTAGATTCACTTCATGATTCCCACTGCCACTCAAGTCCACCAGGAGAGCACAACTGACGATCTGGGGCTCTCAGAGTGGCCAGTGCCACTGGTGCCACTCCTGTACCAGGTAACGGATTAATCCACTGCCAGGAAACAATGACCATGTCTGTGGTTGGCCACCAGAGGCATTCTTACGGGACCAAGACCATGGCTGACATCTTTCTTAGGATGTACCCTGTGTGTCCATGTAAGGAGATATCTTCCTTGTGTGGATTTTTCCTCCAGTTTACCACATGTGACTAGACATGTTTGAAATCAGTATTCAGCATAGGTTCAAACTGGGACATACGCAACCCCATGTCCCACCCCTAACTTCACGTGCTAACTTCTAGAACTCTACTTATCAATGGGAAAAGTGGTCCAGTATTATAGGGAAGATTTAAGTACAAGGAAAAATCAAAATTATATAAATTATAAAGTAGTAATGAGTGTACTTTCTAATCCGGTGATTGTGATAATCTTGTTTTTCATAGTAAGAGAATTGGCTGAGATTTAGGAGGATGAAAAAATCTTATTATGATTTATTTTATTAGGATAAAATAAGATACATAACAAGAAAATGTTCAAAGTGTAGGTTGTCTTGGTCCTGGTTTAGTGGTGGGAGTTAGGATAACATATATAAAGCATGTTTTTCACAAAAGGTATGAAGCAATTTGTTTCTATTAGGTTGAGGTATACTTTGGATAAGGAGCCCTGGTGGCACAACAGGTTAGGCACTTGGCTGATAACCAAAACTTTGGCGGTTTGAACCCACCCAATGGCTCCATGGGAGAAAGACCTGGCGACCCACTCTCATAAAAACTACAGCCTAGAAAACCTTATAGGGGCAGTTCTGCTCTGTTACATGAGGTCACCGTGAGTCGAAAATCGACTCGACAGCACCTAACAACAAGATATTTTGCATGCTGTTATTAGGTATTATGGCCAAGATGTCCTAAAATACCCACATACCCATTTGGTCTAGCCAGCTTCCACTGCAGGTTCTCTGATGTTGGTGGAGCAATGGCAGATAAGGCAATGAATGATATAATAACCCCATATTGATAGTTGAACCTTGAGCTCTGAACTCCAATGCTAGCCTTTAATGAGCTGAACTGGACCACATGGAAAACTCCTTTTTCCTAAACTAGTAAGACATATAAACAAGATACTAAGTGAAAGAAATTGGACACAAAAGGTCACATGTTATATGATTCCATTTGTATGAAATGTCCAGAATGGGTACATCCACAGAGACAAGAAGTAGATTAGTGCTTGCCAAGGGATGTGGAGAGGGAGGAACGGGGACTGACTGCTAGTAGTTACCAAGTTTGTTTTTGGGGTAATGGAATTAGATAGCAGTGATGGTAAAACAACACAGTGAATATACTAACTACCACTGAACTGTACACTTTAAAATGGTACATTTTATATTAAATGAATTATATTTCAATTTTAAAAAGTTTAAGCTTTGGTTTAAAGGAAGCCACAAAGACTATTTTATTTTTTTTACTCTGCACCCTACCCCAAAGCCAAAACTCACTTCTATTCCTATAATGGACAGAAAGGCTAGGATCATCCTTCTGTCAGCATCAGGGGAAAATGAAATAAAAATGAAAGCAACAGCAACAACAAAAAGAAAGCAGACTAAAAAGGAGCATGGTTGTTCCTAGAGTCCACGATCAAACTGGCCTGAGCTAGGCAGGAACAGAAGTCCCTTGATTTGGCTACCAAGTGGGAGAAAGGGCAGATATCAAAGGGAAGAGCCAGGACAAAAGCAAGATTAAAAAAGCCCATACCCTCCCTAAGTGAGCAGGCTTAGCCCTTATAGGAGGGAACAGATTGAAGTCCATGCGGATGTGTTTGCAATGCTTGTCCCTTAGAAGATGTGTTCCATTCAGTGCCTTATAATCAGACATATCCAAATCCATATTTCTCCTCCTCAGGGGAGGAGGAAAGAAAGGAAGGGGAAAGATGACCCCCTTTACCCAGAGGCACAATGCATGTTCCCATCTGCAGATAAGATAAATAAAGAATTGTTGTTGGCTGTGGTCGAGTCCTTTTTTCCCCAACTCATAGAGACTCCCTGTGACAGAGTAGAATGGCCTCACAGGGTTTCTTAGGCTGCAATCTTTACAGAAGTAAATTACCAAGTCTTTCCCCACCAAGCTTTTAGTAACCAGCTGAGTGCTTATCTACCCATTTGTGCCACCAAACCAAGAACCAAACCCATTGCCATCAAGTGGATTCAGACTCATAGTGACCCTATAAGACAGAGTAGAACTGCCCCACAGGGTTTCCAAGATTGTAAATCTTTACAGAAGCCAACTGCCACATCTTCCTCCTGCAGAGCTGAGAGGTTTGAACCGCCAACCTTTTGGTTAGCAGCTGAGCACTTAACCACTGCACCACCAGAGGTCCTTAAATAAAGAATACCCATGGAAAAAGAAAGGCAAAGAAATTGGGACAAAATAAAACATAATCCCAGTATTTTCTGTTACTCTTTAACCCTTCTCTGTATTCAAGAAGCCACCATTTTACCTTTTTATTTATTTTTTTTATTTTTGGTTTCAAGTAAGAGTCCTCCCCTCCACACCCCCACCAAAGCCCCTACTGCCCCTGGCCTAAGCAGCTACCGTGGCTGAGGTTTCTGGCACGGCATTGTCCCACGCGGGTTGGTATCTTTCAGATGAAGGCATTGAACCTTGTACAAGTTCTCCTGACAAAGTCAATGTAAATGACATCATCCCGATTGCTCTCAATATCTGAGAACAATTGGCAAGAAATTCCTCCCCAGAGACATCAGTGGTGGAAAGGCAGAAAAGCTTGAAGGTCCACGTGTTTTGCAGATTGCAAAAATTTGCAATGTTGTGGCACCAAAGGATAACGGAGAATCTCAGGCTGCACCAAGAATGCTGCGTTTGCAGATGACTGATGGTCATATAAGTTGCACAGGAGTAGAATTCCATTATATGTCAAAAATAAGCCTGAACACACTACCTGGAACTAAAATTAAGCTCTCAAGCATCGTTGACATAAAAAAACAGATTCCTGCTCTTGAATGACTCTAATACTACAGTTCTTGGCAGTGAAGTGGAACACCTTATTGAGAAATGGGAGTTACAGAGAAGCTTAGCAAAACATAATAGAAGCAATATTGGAACTGAAGGTGGACCACCTCTTTCTGTGCCATTTGAACAGAAGTGTGTATCTCATGTCCAAATGGATAGCAGAGAACTTCATTGAAGAAAGACACCGCAAGTTACAATGCCTGTCAAACCTTCAAATGATAATGATGAATTTGAGAAACAAAGGACTGCTGCTATTGCAGAAGTTGCAAAGAGCAAAGAAACCAAGACATTCGGAGGAGGTGGTGGTGGTGCTAGAAGTAATCTCAGTATGAGCACTGGTGGTAACCAAAATAGGGAAGTTTTACGGAAGGAAAAGTCAACCAAACCTGAAGAGAAACATAAAGGCGTCTGTAGAGAACTGGTTGACGAGAAGACTGAAGCATTAACAGAAATGGGCTTCAGCAAGGAAGCATTGAAGCGAGCTCTTAAGGATAAGGCAACAACTTAGAAGCCGCATTGAATGTACTTCTTAATAGCAATAAACAGAAACCTATTACGGGTCCACCTCTAAGAGGTAAAGGAAAAGGCAGGGGGTGAATAAGATCTGAAGATGAAGAAGACCTGGGAAGTGCAAGGCCATCAGCACCAGCACATTATTTGATTTCTTAGAGTCTAAAATGGGAACTTTGAATGTGGAGGAACCTAAATCACAGCCACGGCAGCTTCATCAGCACAACACAGATTTTCGAATATGGAGCAAAATGGAGTAAGAGATACTAACCAATCAAGACATCTTCCTCAAAATGATACCAGGCAGCTAAGAAATGAAAAGTCTCCTCATTTTCAAAGAGACACCCAAAATTCAAAGTCAGTTTTCGAAGGCTGTGGATTACCTAGAAACAGAGGTTCTGAAAAACTGACTTCTTCAGTAGCTGAAGCGTGAGCTGAAGAGAGAGTCAAGTGTGATAGACCATATTCTAGATATGGTAGAACTAAAGATACTTCATATTCTTTGAGTTCTCAGCACGATGATGGTGCTTTTAAAAAAAGAGATAACTCTATGCAAAGCAGACCAGGAAAAGGTCCACTATGCAGAGGCAAAAGAAAATCCACTTCCTCAAGAATCCATAGATTATAATAATCAAAAATGTGGGAAAAGAGAAAACCAACCAGCAAATCCTGATCATTTTTATGTAAAAATTAAAAAACATTTTAATGTAAATACTGATTACCAGAATCCTGTCAGAACTAATAGCCTCATCGGTGTTCCAAATGGAGAGACAGAAATGCCACTGAAGGGGAGGCAAGTAGGACCTATTAAGCCAGCAGGAACCATCCTACCTACTCCCTATGATGATAAAATATTTTATAACAGTGGGCCCAAAAGAAGATCTGGGCCAATTAAACCAGAAAAAGTCATAGAATCATCTATTCCTATGGAGTATACAAAAATATGGAAACCTGGAGATGAATGTTTTGCACTTTACTGGGAAGACAAGTTTTACTGAGCAGAAACTGAAGCTCTCTATTCTTTGGGCATGACAGCAGTTGTTAAATTCATTAATTATGGAAACTATGAAAAGGTGCTACTAAGCAACATCAGGCCCATTCAAACAGAGGCATGGGAAGAAGACACCTACAACCAAACTCTGGAGTTCCACAGAGGAGGTGATGGCCAGCCAAGATAATCAACTCGGCCGACTCAGCAGTTTTACCAACCTCCCTGGGCTCAGAACTAACACAAAGAGTGTCTTCATGAAGAAAGGAGCTGTTGACTGAAATATCCCAGGCAGAACCTCGTGATAGCGCTCCTATTTTCCCTTTCAGATGCAGCCACGGTGGATATTAGTATTTGAAGGAAAAAAAAGATTTTGGAAGAAAAGAATTAAACATATACAAAGCATTGGAAGAAAATATTGAGTTAAATATAGCAAATTCCTTTTATGAATGAAAGAATTTTTTCTTCTGCCACCAATAAAACCAATTTGGTATTAAAAAAAAAGAAGCCACTATTGCTGGCTATCAGGGCAAGATTGTTAGCAGATAGCCAAGAAAGCTTCTAAGTTTTGAGTAAAAGTCTAGGCCCTCAGGGAAATTTCATAGAATTAAGAGGGTAAACAATGCTCGAGAAAGAATACACAATGAGTCTCCCATCCCACCCCAACCGGTTACTCTTCTTGTTGGGAGAACCGTCTGCCTCTATGCCTCCCATTCAGGCTGCCTAATTAAAGGTCTTGGGCCCAGAACATTCTCTGATAAGGAGGCTGAGAATTGGGTTGCCTTCTCTCTCCCAGCTCCTTCTCCTTACCAGAGAAGCTTTCTCCCCATTCTGGGCACACAGTAACTTCCTCTGTCTCTTGCACATGAACAGGCACTACACGGCACCTGGCCAACTCCGTTTCTGTATCTGTTCCCAGCGGGGAGGAAATGGGATCTCTCAGACTACAGAGCAAGAAGGGGAGCATGCCAGATTGTAAGGGCTAGCTTTGAGGGGTGGACTAAAGGGGAAACAGGCTTTGCAAGGACCAACATGAAAGATCTCATGTGGTCCGCTAGTTCATTACAGTTTGCTAAGTCAACCTTATCTTAGTCTATCGCATGTAGCCACTACTGTCCACTGCCACTATAAAACCTCTGCCATCCCACTGTGGAGTGCGGATATCTGCTTTAGTCCTGTGGCCACCCAGGACTCGCCTTGTCTGTAAGTCTCCCTAATAAACTTCTTTGCTGCGACCATGGATTTGCTCGGTCTCTTGGTGCCCTCCATTTTCAGAGGCAAATTTCACATTACTGGTCCCTGTCTGGACACTTCCATTAAATAAAGACTCCTTGGATTGAAGGGGAGTAGAATTAGAATGGAAAGAAGAAGAATTTAGATGCTGGCTGGTCTCTGAAAAGGATCCTGAGCCTCATCCTCTTCCATTTTTGAGGTACATGTGGGGAATGACAGAATCTTCTGAATGGGTTTCAGAAAACCTACTGATGAAGAATCCTATACCCATTTTACAAACTGACCCCAGAAGATGTCTTAAGAGCCTTATGAAGAAATGGCTACTTCATGTGTCTAGGTAGTTAGAGTCTTAGTCTTGCTGGGCCCCACACACCAGCATGGCTTGGAAACTGCAGGTTGGTTCCAGAAACAGTGCAGATGCGGCTCACAGGGCCAGTGGACAAGGTAGGACTCCACAGACAGGAACCTGTGTGGACCAAGAGCAGAGGACCAGAGTGGGTGATCGGTATCTGAGGGAGCATCCCCTTCAATAGTCAATGCTCAACCCTCACATCACTCAGACTATCAGCAGCATTGAGTGTAGCTTGCCATTTTCTTCTTCTTGAGACACTTTCTTCACTATTTCTAGCCTTCTACACCTCCTTTTTCTCCTCCTACCTCCCTAGTCTGTCCTTCTCAGTTTTCTTTACTCAAAACTTCACCTCTACTCTATCTGGAAAGCCCAATACTCAGTCTTACCATCTCTTTTCTTTTGTATTTGCATATTTACTTTGTTTATGTGCTCACCTATTCCTATTGCTCAAATGTCACTATATCAGAGAGGTCTTGTCTTGGCTTACCTGAGAGTTTCTGTCCTTGTACCCCCTGAGCTATTTTTCTTCAGAGCATTTACCACCACCTATAATACATATATATGTGTGTATATGTGTGTGTGTGTGCCTATTTTTCTATGAAAGCAGAAACTTTGCTTAGCTAACTGCTATATCCCAGAATCTGAAACAGTACCTGTCACATAGTAAGTGCTAAATATACATTTCCTAAATGAATAAATGATATCAGAGGACCCAAAGCCCTCCTCCTCCAAATTCATGAGGAAAGAGGGTAAAACTCCAAACTGATTGCAGCTGAGTTTCCATTATTCCTGATGTGAAGCAACTTGGATTAGAAGAAAAGAAAAGAAAAAAGTTATACTTCTTGCACATTTGAGTTTGCGGTTTGAGCTTTATGATCACAGAGAAAATTAAAGAAAAATTGAGAAATATTTATATAGTACCTAATAGTTCTCAACTTTTTTATTTTTAGTTCCAACCACCTGATAGATAAACTTTCATCTGAAATGATGGCTAGTTCTAAAATAAAGATTGGGTGGGGACAAGGGCTGGGAATCCCCATACAGACTCTTAAATTTCTTGAGGAGGATATATAGTTTGAAAAAAGCTTCAGAAATGATTGTGAGACAACTTGCTACACTGCTTGAAGACCCACTTAATTCAGGGTGGTAAGATGATTCAGTTATCAGGTAAAAATAAAGGCGCACCTCAAAATATTTCCAAATGTTCACAAACAAAAAGAATAAAAAGGTGAAGATTGTTTTAGGAAATAAAAATAGAAAAATTATGGTGGCACTAAGGAGAAATTTCACATAATAGAGAATTCCTTTATGAAATGATTTTCCACTACCCACCACTTGCCATAGAGTCGATTCCGACTCATGGTGACCTCATGTGTGTAAAAGAAGAACTGTGCTCCATAAGGTTTCCAGTGACTGATTTTTTTTGGAAGTAGATCATCAGATCTTTCTTTCAAGCACCTTTGGGTGGACTCAAACTTCCCACCTTTCAGTTAGCGGCTGAGTGCATTAACTATTTGCACCACCTAGGGACTTCATGAAATGATTTTAGGAGATAAAAAATTAAAAATCTTATTTAATGTTAGGACGCTGATAAAGAATAAAAAAGAAATGTCATTTAATAAACACTTACTGAGCATCTACTCAGGTTCACTGCTGAGGAAGGTGAGGTCCTCTGTTGGGGGGGGGGGTTGGAGGAGGCAGAGGACCCCAGTTCAATTGGGAAAGGCAGACATGTCAACAGACAATGGACTATTATAGAAGGTAAATATGGAGTGTTCTTGAGCATACAGGCAGAAGTAGGCAGAAGCACCTATCCCAATGTTGGGGAGAAATGGACGTTGAATTTATCAGCAAAGTTGTCCCAGAAGTTACAAAACCTAATGAGGACAAAGAGAAGTAAGCCTCAGAGCAGGAGGTGGTTAAGGCAGGTGGGGATGAAGATAAGCAGTGCACAATATCCACTTAGGTGCAAAGGAACGTAGTCAAGAGAAAGCAAATAATTTGAGAGCAGAAATTTCAGCAGAGGAGCCGAGCTTCCTGGATTTGCTGATGCCATGCCTGAATTCCTCCTGAGGTGCTGCCTGCTTGCCCACACCTTGTTGTTGTAAGCTGCCGGCAACTCGACCTCAACTCATGGTGAGCCCACGCACAACAGAACAAAATGCTGCCTAGTCCTGTGCCATCCCCATGATTGTTTGTGGATCAGATCACGAGATCCTTAGGGTTTTCACTGGCTGATTTTTGGAAGTAGATTGCCAGGCCTTTCTTTCTAGTCTGTCTTAGTCTGGAAGCTCTGTTCAGCATCATAGCAACACACAAACCTCCACTGACAGTCCGGTACTGGCTATGCATTTGATGCATCAGGCAAGAATCTAACATGGGTCTCCTGCATGGAAGGCGAGAATTCCACCACTGAATCATCACTGCCCCACCTACACCTTAGGCTGCTCTGTTCAGTGCTAAATGGGATGACAATGATATGGCCCATCTTGTAACACAAGGGATGCTAGCCTGAGTGAGGGTTAGAAAAAGAGAGAAGGAAGGTAATAGAAACAGATAGATACTGTTTATAAAGGCCATGCTGGAATTCCAGGGCACTGGCTATAACACGTGGCTTCAAGGGATGGAGCTTTGAGAGAAATCATGGGATTGCCCAAAATAAGAAAGGTGCTTCAAGCAATAAAATGCCTTTGCTAGATAAATGAAGCTTCCTTACGTAGAGGGTTTAAAACTGCAGGCGTATTGGGGATGTTAGATATTCACATTGAGTGTGGCATCCCCATTCTCCGGGTGGGAAATTCAGGAGTAGGCAAGATTACCCGCTCAGATCCTGACTGTGGGCTCCGTGGATCGTTCTCCAAGTCATTCTGTGGACACTGCCTGAGAACTGTGAGGAAAGGGACACTCTCTGTGGATGCCGCCCCTGGTATTTTGTACAGGTGATGTTATCCTTGCAGGAATGTTTAAATACATGTGGATGTGTATTTGAATGACAGCAAGACCCTAGATTAGGAATCAGTTAAACTCAAGGCCGGACTATAAAAATGAGGGACAATAACATTGTAAGTGGAAGAACAGAGGAAGGGGATACTTCCTGCGTGTATGCTTTAAAGGGGAGGGAGACACGAAGAGGAGTGGGGAAAGAGAAACGAACAAAAGGGAAGAGGGCCTAATGGTGGGGGGACTTGGAAGTTACCTAGAAAAAAAGGAGAAAACCTGTCAAGGCTTTTCTGCTGCCAGGATGCCACCAGGACACCAGTTTAGGGCCCTCTAGAGCAAGAGGTGCTCAAAGGCCAGAAGCAGGTTGTGCACCTGCACCAAGGGAAAGAGGAGTATTTTTTTACAGTTTAATCAGCTTCTTGTTCCACTTTAGGAAGACAAAGACAATTGCATGTCAAGAGTAAAGATTGTCAGATGCATTAAGAGCAATCTATGCAAAAAATTTACTGAGTATCCCAATTTGCCACCTTTAACTCTCTGAAATCCATGTTTCCAAGCAACATCTCTTACCTGAGTCTACACCAGCTACTTCCAGAGATTTCCACCTGGATGTCACGTGTCACTTAGAAATCCAAAATGATCTAATTATTTCTCTTTCTTGTTCACCCTTCTGGCCATTTCCTCTCTTTTGTCCTAGAAATTATCACCATTACCTAGTTATGTAAACCAGAAACAAAAACTGTCACTCTCCCACCCTCTAATTCCCACACCCAGTCAACAGCCAAGTGCTTTCGATAGTCATTTAATACTCAAAACAGCCTTATAAGGCTTATAGTTTCATACCCAATTTAAATATGAGGCAATTGAAGCTCAAGAAGTTTCAAATTACACATGCTTAAACATGGTTATTCTAAGGAGCGCTGGTGGCGCAATGGTTAAGCGCTCAGCTGCTAACCAACAGTCAGTAGTTCAAGACTACCAGCAGCTCTTTGGGAGAAAGACTGGGCAACTTGCTTCCATAAAGATTACAGTCTAGGAAACCCTATAGGGTCACTGTGAGTCAGAATAGACTCAATGGCACACACTAAGAAACATGGGTAATCTAGTTAGTGATAACGAGATCCTTAGTGGTGCAAATGATTGACAAGCTTGGATCAAAACGTTGGAGGTTCAAGTCTACCTGGAGATGCCTCTGAAGGAAAGCCTGGAGAAAAAAACAGCCATTGCAAACCCTGTGGAGCATAGTTCTCCTCTGACACACATGTGGTCACCAGGAATCGAAATCAACCTGAGAACAACTGGAGGTGGTGGTGAGTTAGTGATAAATGAATTACAAGACAAGCAAAACAGCTTCCATCTCGGAGGTGTTATTATTGTTAGATGCCATCCATCCGGTTCCAACTCATAGTGACCCTATGTACAACAGAACGAAACACTGCCCGGTCCTGCATCATCCTCACAATCTTTACTATATTTGAGCCCATTGTTGCAGCCACTGTGTCAATCCATCTCGTTGAGGGTCTTCCTCTTTTTCGCTGACCCTCTACTTTACCAAGCATGATGTCCTTCTCCAGGGACTGATCCCTCTTGACAACATGTCCAAGTATGTGAGACGAAGTCTCAGGATCATTGCTTCTAAAGAGCATTCTGGTTGTACTTCTTCCAAGGCAGATTTGTTCATTCTTTTGGGAGTCTATGGTATACTCAATAGTCTTCACCACCACTACAATTCAAAGGCGTCAATTCTTCTTCAGTCTTCCTTATTCATTGTCCAGCTTTCACATGCATATGAGGTGATTGAAAACACCATGGCTTGGGTCAGGTGCACCTTAGTCCTTAAAGTGACATCTTTGCTTTTTAACACTTTAAAGAGATCTCTTGAAGCAGATTTGCCCAATGCAATGCATCGTCTGATTTCTTGACTGCTGCTTCCACAGGCATTGATAATGGATCCAAGCAAAATGAAATCCTTGACAACTTCAATCTTTTCTCTGTTTGTCATGATGTTGCTTATTGATCCAGTTGTGAGGATTTTTGTTTTATTTATGTTGAGGTGTAATCCATACTGAAGGCTGTGGTCTTTGATCTTCATCAGTAAGTGCTTCAAGTTCTCTTCACTTTCAGCAAACAAGGTTGTGTCATCTGTATATTGAAGGTTTTTAATAAGTCTTCCTCCAATCCTGATGCTGCATTCTTCTTCATATAGTCTAGCCTCTTGGATTATTTGCTCAGCGTACAGACTGAATAAGTACTGTGAAAGGATACAACCCTGATGCACACCTTTCTTGACTTTAAACCAAGCAGTATTTCCTTGGTTTACTGTTTGAACATGTCGACGTGGCCAACAAAATTGGTGAACACGTGGTAGAACATGATGTCAAGTTTGTAAGACAATTTTTACCGATAAAAGAAAGTTAAACAAACTGAAGCAGGGACACCAGGACAACTCAGGATGGTAACGCAGTCCACCAACAGTGAGGAAACCATCGAAGGAACGCAGAACACTGTAGTGCTGGCAATAGGAAGAGATGCTTGCACAAGAAAAATTGGTTTAGAAATGGTGGGAGTGAAGATAAATGAAAAGACTGGAAAAATACCCGTCACTGATGAGGAGCAGACCAATGTGCCATACATCTTAGAGTACAAGCCAAAAAATCCTTTAAATGACCTGAGATCTCTCTCTCTTACCTTCCACTGTGTTTGCCCTCATATTCCCTGTTCCAAAGACTAACCATTTTACTGGTCCAGGAATTCCACTGCAGCTCCTGACTTGGCAGCTGCTGACCCCTTTTCCTGGAACTGTCTCCCTGCTGTGTCCCTGCTGCCTGCTCCTCATGGTCATTTCTCAACGTTACTACGTTAGAGACCCTGACTCTGAGCACCCCTCTGGGAGAGAGCAGCTCCCACCCTGAGCTCCCTTCCCCTTTCCCTCCTGAATTAATTTCTAGCACATTCATCACCACCTGACGTCTGTCCTGAGGTGGGACCTTTGGCAACTGTCTTCACTTTGTTTCTCTGGTACTTAGAACATTTATTGGCATGGAATGGATACTTTCTAAACATTTATTGAAGGAACAGATGTGCATTCAGTCTCGCAAATGCTTCTTGGATCTGTCCTGTTTTCTCCATTGTTCTTCCTGGACTCATGTTATCTCCATATCTTGCCAGAACTACCACCAAGCCCCCAAATGAGCCTAAATGATCTCCCCACTTTCAATCTCCCTTTACTTCAATCCATTCTTTACTCTTATCTAATTTTACATTGGAGTCACTGGGTGGTGCAAATGGTTAAGGAGCTTGACTGCTAACTGAAAGGCTAGAGGTTTGAGTTCACCCAGAAGTGCTTTGGAAGAAAGACTAGGTGATCTGCTTCTGAAAAATCAGCCATTGAAAACCCTATGGAGCACAGTTCTTCTCTGACTCACATGGGGTCTCCATGAATCAGAATCGACTCACCAACAACTGGTTTTAATTTTCCACCTATGCCAAAGTTACCCTCCTGTTATATACGTCTGTCATGTTATTTGCCTCTTCAGAAAACTTTAAACGCCTACAGTGCTTACAGTAAAATCTACATTTCTTATCATGGAATTTAAAGTCCTTTATCACTTTGCTCCTATCTTTACAAAAAATTCCCCCAGTAATATCCTGTTTCTCACATACCAAGCTGCTCACCAGTCTGTCTGCAAATAGATGTGCAGATCGTTGTTCATTCTCTACCCACTGACATTCTTCAAGAACCAGGGAAAATGTCTTCACCAAAAGAAGGGTTTGTAGGATAGTATTTGAAGAAAGGGAGAACAAGAGAAAGAGTAAGCCTACTGACACTGAGAAGGAAGTAACCCATGGATGGATGGAGTGAAGATTGGAAAAAATTATGGGAAAGAAAATAAGAAACAGGATAGGAACACAGTGACTATAAGAGTACTGATGGTAAAAGAAAGTAGTGTTTGTCGGCTGGAAACTTCTTAGTTTTATTTGTATTGGAATAAGTACTTATTTCTTCCCATCTTGTTTCAGAAGGTTTAAGAATAGCTGCAGTTTCTTGAGCAGAACTTATTCCGGGCCAGGTTCTGAACTCAAATGCTTTGCATATGTAATTATTCTTCACATACAGGGTATAGTGAGGCCATTAAGTGAATGAACTTTGGAGTCAGAGTGCCTGGGCTCAAATACCAGCTGTGCCAGGTACCTTAGGGCAATTTTCTTAATTTCTTCTAAAACTTAGCTTTCTCATCTGTAAAATGGAGACAATAGTAGTATTTATCTCATAGGGTCGTGGGGAGGCTTCAATGCCAGCTATTAGCACTATTAGTAATAATTTACTAGTAGTACTACTTGTAAAACTGTAGAAGTAGGGAGTTCAGCTGGAACCTCCCTTTCATTCCTAGGATTTACTCAACATGCCAGCTAGTAATGGCAAAATCACCTTTCAGACCCAGGAAAATCTGAATCCTTGTCTCACGCTCTTTTCATCGTACCACATAGGACTCTTCAGATTTGGACGAGTGTTCCCAGTAGTTGGCCATCACATCTGACTATGTTTGATGAATTGATAATGCCGTCCTGAGGAATGGAATCTATAGGGGAAAAAAAAAAAGAAACCTCGTAATAAAGGAATGAGTCAGAGTCAGGTGGACAAGTCTTCTTCATTGGATGGGGAGACCAGAAGATAAATTAGTCTTTATAACCTGGATTTGTCTTCTGATTCAGTGCCTCTCACAGCTTTCCACCTACTGCCAAATGACCTATGGTTGGTGGGGTTGGGAAGTAGACCCTACATGAAATCTGAAGGATAGTGTGTTTTTTAAACACTATGAGATATTGGGGCACACAGTACTAGTATTCCACTGAGAGTAATGTCAAAAAGCAAGAATGGCATCCTCCCAACATTATCATAACATACTGGGTGGCTTCAGTGCCTGGAAGGCTCCGCTGCATGAGTGGTAAACAAGCTGGTACTAGGAAGGAGATTATATCCTCATGAGGTGAGCAGCATCTGGCAGATATGGGGGTAACCAATGAGGGGAAAGGAAACTAGTGCAAAGGGAATATATCAGATAGTCAGTATCAGAGAACAATGAGACACTCTTTGAGGACCCTCAGAGATGGTAGGCAGGACTTGGCAGGAAGTTGAAGATCCTGAAATAGCAGGGTATGTATAGTGAAGGGCTATCAGATAATAGCTAGAAAAACCTAGTCCAGGGAACTCTGTGACAACCACCATGTAAGTCTAAGATAGCCCAGAGGGTGGTAGATTGCAAAACTGGCAGTATGATTTTGCAGCTCCTCCCATCGCAGATGGAGCCCATTTGTGTTACCCCTTGAATCTGGAATTAACCATATTACTTGCTATGTCCAGTGGTACATTAGCAAATTGCATGAAAAGACTTTGCAAATTGTTGCACAATGGGAGTAGTCCTCTCTTGCTGCTCTTGGGAACCCTGCAACACTACCATGTGAAAGAGCCTAGGCTAGCCCAACTACCTTCCTTGCCTCTGCCAATAGCCAACCAGCCACCAAATGTGTGTGAGGACATTAGCTGCCAGCTGATGACAAAGCATGATTGAGTCCAGCTGATACTACATGGAATAGAGATGAGCTGTCCTAGCTGAGCCTAGCCCAGCACAAATAGCTGACCCACTAAATTATGAGCTTAAAAAAAAAAAAGGTTGCTGTTTTAGGCCACTAACTTTGGAGTTGGTTTACAACTAAGGTTATACTGACATCCATCCAGTCATCTACCCATCTCTCTCTTATTCACCTTTTTTTTTTTTTCAAAAGAAACATGGGGTTGTTTATAGCAAAGTATTGAGTATTCAATAAAGTTAATAAAATAGAAACATTGAAAGAAGAGAAAACACATATGCTGGTCATGAGGTCTAATGTAATTTCTGTTGAGGGGTATTACGTTTAGCTCAGAAGTTCCTGGAAATTTAAGCAAAAAAGTAAAACATGGGAGTTATGTAAAGACAGGTCAACCACCAAGTTCTAGGCACTAGGCTAAGCACTTAACATGTTGTTGCTAATTTTTACAACCTTTGTAACTTGCATTCATAACTTTGTAACTTGTGAGCAAGATATTATTATTTTCTTTTTATGGATAAGGAAATTGAAGACTTGAGATATTTTCCTACTTAGCTACTATGTGGGGAGCTGAAATTTAAGCTCAGGATTGTCTGACTCAAAAATCGATGCTCTTTTCAACTCAGGGAATACAAGCTATTTTCCAGAATTTTATATTAGTGTACAAAAAGGATAACCCGAACCTCCTAAATGTCTCTTCTCTTCATGCCATTTACTACTGCCTTATCTCAGCGTCACATTACTTCCTACATAAACTGCTGGGCTTGCCACATAACCAGTTTCTCTAAGTCCAGATTTGGCCCCTCCTATCTATCTTCTGGAGCCCTGGTGGTAATTAAGAGTTCGGCCGCTAACCAAAAGGTCGGCAGTTTGAAACCACCAGCCACTCCTTGGAAACTCTATGGGGCAGTTCTACTCTGTCCTATAGTGTTGCTATGAGTTGGAATCGACTCGATGGCAACGGTTACGGGGTACAGGTATCTATCTTCCACACTTCTGTGGTAATGACCTTTCTAGAATTCAAATGTGATCATTAAGCTCTTGACTAAAATCTTTCAATACCTTGCCATTACCTTGATGATCATAGACCTCTATCTGTGTCTGCAGTCTCGTTTCCGACCATTCACCACTAGGCTTCCCCCATTTTTAAGCTGTACTGACCCTTGTGCCAGGCTCAAAGTAGTCTTCATCTCTGGTGCCTTCATGCTCTGCATTCCCAGGTCCCATCATCATTTCTCACTGCCTGCCCCATTCAAGTCTTCCCAGTTGTATTAGTTTCCTAGGACTGCTGTAATAACGTACCATAAATTGGGTGGCTTATAAAAACAGACATTTTTGTCTCACTGTTCCGCAAAGTAGTAGTCTGAATTCAGGGTGCTGGCAGAGCCATGTTCTCTCCAAAGGCCCTAGGGGAAGACCCTTTCTTGTCTCTCTTGGTTTCTGGTAGCCCCAGGCATCCCTTGGCTTGTAGATGCATCTTCACATGGTTATCTTTCCCCTAAGTGTCTGTCTGTGTAACATCTCTTTTATAAGGACACAACTAAGATGGGATTAAAACCCACCCTACTCTAGTATGACCTCATGTTAACTGATAACATCTTCCAAGATCTTATTTTCAAAGACATTGGGGGTTAAGGGTTCAATATATCTTTTTAGGGGGCATAAAATTCAATCCATAACGCCAGTTAATATTGCTTCTTTAAGACAGCTGAAGCATTCCTGGGCTACTCAGGCTGAATTGGGTCACCCAAGGCACCCTGGACAGGCCTCTATTAAAATTCATACCAAATACCACATCATACTTTCTTGAGGAAGAGTATGTGTCTTATTCATCAATATGTCCTTAGCACTTGTCCTTGGCAGAGGAAAGTCATTCAATAAATGTTTGTGGAAAGAAAGAATAGTTGCTTTCAACAATAATATTCCCAACAAATGCAGCTGATTTGAAGAACAACCTCCATCCTTCTGTAAATCCTAACATCAAATATATCAAATATAGAAGTGATTCTACTGTTTAAAATGTGTAGCCTTTCAAGATCAGATACAAAAATAATAGACTTTAGAACACTAAGAAGAATGGATAGATGGAAGGAAGTCTAATTTCTGAATTCGAAGGTTTAAGCTTTGATGAATAAATACTAGTTGTGAGGTCTGTTACAAGTTAATTGTTGCTAATAGTAGGTAAAGGTTCAAAATTTGAAAAAAAATTACTATTTAAAAAATAAATCAAACTGGACTCAAGACTATCTCTATTATAATGTTGCTTTCAATCATTTGCTTTGTTAAGTGGGAGAGAAAGGGATGTAACTGCAGCCTGCGAGTGGGAATTGAACTGAACACAGTCATGGGAGATTACCATGGAAGTTATCCTCTCCATCATGCCCATCAAGGTAGAAGAAAGATTGAGAACTTTTGTCTTAGATGATCTTCTCTATCATTTCTTTGACTCAGTCATTTGGCAGGACTACATGGATGACAATTGGAAGTTACCTCTCTAAAAAGGGTGCTTTGTATTGAGGGTAGATATATGTTCTGGGAACGAGAAGGCCAAAGAGTTAACTAACGTTCTACTTTCAAGTCAAGAAGCCAGATCAGTACTCTCTTAGAATATTAATTTTCTATTGCTACATAACATATTTTCTTCTCCATTTACCATGATGTTGTTTATTGGTCCAGTTGTGAACCAGAATGTTTCTTAGAAGTGAGAATGGTAAGACTTCAACTCTCTTACTGATGGTTACATCATCAGGAAAGACCAGTCACTAGAAAAGGACATCATGCTTGGTAACATAGAGAGTTGGTGAAAACGAGTGAAACCCTCAGTGAGATGGATTGATGCAATAGTTTCAACAATGGACTCAAACATACCAAGGATCATGGAGATGATGTAGGACTAGGCAAAGTTTTGTTCTGTTACCTGTAAGGTTACCATGAGTCAGAGCCAACTCAACAGCAATTGTCTTAGTTATCTAGCGCTGCTGTAACAGAAATACCACAAGTGGCTAACTTTAACAAACAGAAGTTTATTCTCTCAAAGTTTAGGAGGATAGAAGTCTGAATTCAGGGTGCCAGCTCTAGCATAAGGCTTTCTCTCACTGTCAACTTTGGGGGACGGCCCTTGTCATCAATCTTCCCCTGGTCTAGGAGCAGAGACCCTGGGTCCAAAGGATGCGCTCCACTCCCAGCTCTCCTTTCTTAGTTGTACTCAGGTCCTTCACTCTCTGCTCGCTTTTCTCTCCCTTCATCTCTTGTAAGATAAAAGGCGATGCAGGCCACATCCCAGGGAAACTCCCCTTACATTGGATCAGGGATGTGACCTGAGTAAGGGTGTTCCATCCCACCCTAATCCTCTTTAACATAAACTACTCTTGCCTCATTAACCACAGGCAGAGATTAGGATTTACAACACATAGGATAATCAGATCATAAAATGGAGGACAACAACACAATACTGGGAATCCTGGCCTAGCCAAGTTGACATATATTTTTAGGGGACACAATTTAATCCATGACAGCAACTAACAATAACACATAACAAATTACCACAGATTTAGTGGTTTGAAAAGATTAACAGTCAATGCCCCTGGGGCAGGAGTCAGAGTATGTATGAGCTGGGTCCTCTGCTCAAGATCTCCCCAGGCTGAAGTCAAGATGTTATTAAGGGCTGTGATCTTATCTGAGGAACAGAGTTCTCTTCCAAACTCACTGGTTATTGGAAGAATTCATTTTCTGTGGCTATAGGACTGAGGCACTCAGCAATTAGAGGCCCCTTGCCGTTCCTTGCCGCATGACCCCTTTCACAACATGTTGGTTTGCTTCTTCAATGCCAGCAGAAGAATTTTTCTGACTTCTTTTTAGGGTTCACTTGATTAAGTAAGGCCCAGTCAGGATAATCTCCCTAGTTTAAAGTCAACTGATTAGGAACTTTAATTCTATTGGGAAAATTCCTTCATAGTAACAGCCAGATTATTGTTTGATTGAGTAACTGGGATAATGGGTATTCAACAAGGGTCAGGAATCTTGGGAATCATCTTAGAATTCTGCCTACTACATTCAGGATGGAAGATTTCCCCCTGTTTTAATACTTGTTGCTGCTGAGATTTTTGAAGATCCAAGGATTGCCTTTAACAATCTTGTTTTGGGGGAAAAAAATACCTTCACAAAGCTAGTGCAGAGAACAGTTGCCTCTTCTTGGCCACTTGGATATACTTCAGATTGAAGGAACTTGTTTTCTTAATAGATTTTCTGTCATAATTAAACTGTGGGAAGTTGTGTGGGAAAATAAAAGACTAGTTAGTTGCAAGAAATGTGGATCATGAAAGAGACTCCACAAGAAGAGGTCAAGGTATCACTAATTAAGAAAAGATTTGGTTGAGTAGCTGGTCACCTGGATTAAATTAAGTCCATTTCCTTGGATACAAGGCTCCTGGACTCTGACAACCAGTCTGTTCTAGAATCCCTCGGTGCCTTTTCAGTAACCCACGGAAAATTTGGTATTCAATACTTTGAGTCCATAAATCCATTTAAAAAAATAAGAATGCACATTACTCTCTGGGAGGTCTGTTTGTTCTAATGAGCAAAGAAAAAATAATTATCTCACACACAATGCTGCAGGTGTAGAGGGTAAGAGCAACTTCAACAATTCTATGTGTGACTGATAATAGGCCTCCAGTGAAAGAACGTTTTTGGATCTCCCATTTCTCATAGTTTCTTTTCTTGTAAAGTTGCTGATGCCAAAATTAGCTCAATTGCTCTTTTTGGGGCTTTCAAAAACTGCATTCATGTTATTGGGTCTTTGGTTAATACATTCTATCCATATGCTGATGGCTGGCCTATTCAGAGAGCTCAAACCTTTGTAAAGGCCCTAGGGAAAATATGTGAGGCCACATAGCCAAAGCTCAATTTTGAGTCAGGAAGTGCAGTTTCTCATCTTGGCTCTGCCTCGGTTTCCTTGGTTCCGTTTTTAAAGGCCAATAGAGCCGAAAATGTCAATAGTGTTCTGAAAATAAATTCATTTTGTCCACGAGTAATTTTGATGCCCTTGTGTTCAGAACTATGATGTGTAGTAGAGTAGTAGTATTCAAAGATGCATCTGCGTCTAATGTTATGAGTCACATGCAGAAAGGGAGTCTTTTGCAAATGGATTGTCTTTTTAATAGTTTGCAAAATGCTGGCTGCTCAAGTGAAAAATAACAACAACAACAAAACAACTTGGCTCTGGACTTCGAAAAAATTAAAAATAGACGCTTAATTTTAAAAATGAAAACACTTTTATTGGATTAACCAATGAGTAAATTGATAAACAATAAAATTAATTAAAAACAGTTTTGAGCTCAAGAAGCACTTGCTCCTTCTCCCCTCACTCTCAGCAGATGACTGGCCTTACTTCAGTGAGAAAATAGACAACCCCAGGCAGAATCTCTGCCACTTTGTGATGCGGCCCACCTCGCTTCCCAAACCCCACCACACACACTGCAGGTGCTCCATGCATGCCTGTTGGAAGAGGAACGGATGGAGAGATGTAGATCCCGGTGCTTAGCTCCTTGACTCCTGTCAAGTAGATGAGATGCTACTCTTGCTTAACTAATCCTTCCGAAGACCAAGTTTTCCACCTGTGCTCTGGGTCAAGGTAGTCCTTGGATTCTAACTCATCAGGGACTTGGTTCCATCACTAATCCTTCTCTCTTACGACGTCCATCTCTTCTGGCTTTTTCCACTTTCCCATTAACAAGTAAACATGCTTCAGTTCTCTTTTATATTTTAGAAATACAGGTAGTCCCCAATGTCAGATGTATTCCAGTTAAGACAAACCGCACTTACCACCGTCCTTTATTGTTTTTTTATGTCTTATCATTAGTAGTAAGTACTATATACGACATTGCAGCGTGTAATTTGTTAATGTCATCATATCCGTAAGTTTATATGTAGTGTTTCCAATCCCCATAGACAAAGAAAATGGGATTTATAAAGAGACTAATAATAAAAGCCAATAATAATGAAAACTAAAAAAAAAAAATTAGGTATTCCACTTACTAAGAACTGGCTTACGACAGTCATTGGAACAGAACCTTGTCGTAAGTCATGGACTACCTTGTATTAAAAAAAAAAGTTTCCCTCAAGTTGACTATGATTCATGGTGACCCCATGTGTGTCAGAGTAGAACTATGCTCCTCAAGGGAGAAAGAAGAAAAGCAAAGGCACAAGGGAAAGATTAGTCCAAAGGACTAATGGACCACAATTACCACAGCCTCCACCATACTGAGTCCAGCTACCACCACCAACCGCCTTGACAAGAATCACAATAGAGGGTCCCAGACAGAGCTGGAGAAAAATGTAGAACAAAATTCTAACTCACAAAAAAAAAAAAAAAAAAAGGGACCAGACTTACTGGTCTGACAGAGACTGGAGAAACCTCGAGAGTATGTCCGCCAGACACCCTTATAGTTCAGTAATGAAGTCACACCTGAAGTTCACCCTTCAGCCAAAGATTAGACAAGGCCATAAAACAAAATGAGACTAAATGGGCACGTCAGCCCAGGGGCAAGGACGAGAAGGCAGGAGGAGATAGGAAAGCTGGTAATGGGGAACCCAAGGTTAAGGAGGGAAGATTGTTGACATGTCGTGCGGTTGGCAACCAAAGTCACAAAACAATATGTATATTAATTGTTTAATGAGAAACTTGTTTGCTCTATAAACCTTCACCTAAAGTACAATAAAAATAAAACAAAATAAAAAAGAACTGTGCTCCATAGGGTTTTCAATGGCTGATTTTTCAGAAGTAGATCACCAGGACTTTCTTCTCATGCACCTGTTTCTATGTACATACACATATACACATACTATAATGATTACAATGTATTTAGACTTTCCCTTGTTAATAGTAATTTGGTTTGTTACTAAATTTTTGCTCTTATCAACATGTTCCTGTCTCCTTGCATACAGCTGTGACAGTTTCTCTAGGCACTGGTCTTCAAGGTTCCTATCCCAGAACTACTAAAGTATTTCCAGGGCTGTTTCTTAAAAGCTATGCAGATAGTTCTAATAAGCAGCCTCAGCTGAGAACTACAGCTGCAGGATAAATGAGAAGTAGAAAATCTAGGTAGAGAGTATGCATGTGTTAAACTTTACTGCTCCCCAAAGTACAATTATTGTTCAAAACAGGGCTTCAAACTGGTTCATTCTAATTCAAACCCCTGTGGAGAATCTGCATTTCCACCCCAGATACACTGAATCAGAATCTACAGTGTACCAAGATTCCCAGGTGATTCTTGTATATAATAAGTTTTGAGAACCACTGCTCTACTAGTGGTTCTCAGAAGTGGTACCTAACCACCAGCATTAGCATCACCTGGGAATTTGTTAGAAATGCAAATTCTCAGCAGGGGTTCAAACAGAATGAACCAGTTTGAAGCCCTGGTTCAAAGTAGTTGTACCTATTTTCTCTCATATCCACATGGCAAGAAAGATTTTATTCTCTGCTTCCTTGATACCACTTAATATTGTCAGATTTTTTCTTTTTCCCTACTCAGGTGTGAAACTGTGTTTCCTTTTATTTTTATTTTGCATTACCTCAATTACTAGTAAGGTGGAGCATCTTTTTATGTATTTTTTCATTCTGTTTTTTTCTTCTGTAAACTACCTGCTCACAGTTCTTGCTTATGTTTCTGTTGGTGTGTTTGTCTTTTTCTTATTGATTTATGGGCAGTTTTAAAAATACATTCCGTGCCAGATTTTTTTGTTCTATATGTACACAGTATCTTCTCCCAACCTGTTGCTAGTCTTTTAATTTGTGAGTTCTTGAGAAAAACTAACCTGTTGCTGTCGAGGCAATTCTGAGTCGTAGCGACACCGTAGGACAAAGCAGAACAGCCCTATAGGGTTTCCAAGGCTGTAATCTTTACAGAAGCCAGCTGCCACATCTTTCTCCCACAGAGCGGCTGGTGGGTTCAAACCACCAAGCTTTTGGTTAGCAGTGAGCATTTAGCCACTGCAGCACCAGGGCTCCTTTGAGAAAGATTATCTGGGTTTGATTTCCAGCTCCATCAGCTGAGAGTTTTGAAACCTTGGACAAATTACTTAAAATCCCTGTGTCAGTTTCCTCATCTTGAAAAAGGGTATCCACAGGATTGTAGTATTGATTAAATAAATTATTACACGGGATAGAATAGTGCAAGGTTCAGAGTACTCAATAATTGTTAACCATTATTATTATTTTAGGTTCACAGTACCTTTCCCATATAAAATTTTATTTTTGATGCAATAAAATGTATTAGTCTTTACCTTTGTTAATTGTTGCTTTTCTGTCTTTTTAAAGAAGTTCTCTCCTTAATGTTATAAAAAATATTTTCCTATATTTTTTATGTTTGTCTTAATTTTCATGTTTTTAATCGATCTCAAAATGATTTTGTATGTTATGAAATATGAATTAAATTTGATTTTTATTATATGAATATTGACAGACATTTTATTAAATATCATATTCCCACCACCCATACTCCCCTATATGTGTGGGTCTTTTGTGGGTGATCCTATTTTGTTATTTTATTTGATATTCTAGTGTTTTCATTAATATAATTTTATAATAAATATTGATATTTGAGATGATAAATTGTTTTTGTTTCCTAGAACTGGAATTGACTATTCTTATACTTTTTCTCTTTCATGTGGATTTTAGTACCAGTTTGTGAAACTCCATGAAAACATTATATTGGGATCTTGTTTGTTGCACAGAATTTAGAGACCAATTGACATCTTTAAGATTTTGAGCCCTTTATTTTCTTGAAAATGGAGTCTGTCATGGATTGAATTGTGTCCCACAAAAATATGTGTCAACTTGGCTAGGCCATGATTCTCAATGGTTTGGCAGTTATGTAATTATGTAATCTTCCCCCATGATGTGATCTAATGTGATCAGCCAATCAGTTGTAAGGAGATTAGGGTGCGATGCAACAACCTTACTCAGGTCACAGCCCTGATCAGATGCAAGCGAAGTTTCCCTGGGTGTGGCCTGCATTGCCTCTTTTCTTAAAAGAGATAAAAGGAGAGAGAAGTAAACAGATAGTGAGGGACCTCAGTACAACCAAGAAAGAAGAGCTGGGAGTGGAGCACATCCTTTGGCCCCGGGGTCCCTGTGCTGAGAACCTCCTAGACTCAGGGGAAGATTGATGCCAAGATATATAGAGATTTCGGAGGAAAGCCAGGCCCACAGATGTTGAAAGGAGACAAAGACCTTTACCCGGAACCGGAACCAACAGAGAGAGAAAGACTTCTGCTAGAACTGGCACCTTGAATGAGCACTTCTAGCCTCCTAAACTCTGAGAAAATAAATTTCTGTTTGTTAAAGTCATCCATTTGTGGTATTTGTGTTACAGCAACACTAGATAACTAAGACAAAATCTCCATTTATCCAGGTCTTCTTCCACATCCTTCATTAATGCTTTAGAACGTCTCCATAATGATCTTTCACATTAAGATCCTTTTTAAATTTATTCTTTGATATCTATTTATAGTTTTTACTTTTATTGTAAATTGGATGTTTTTATTGTGATTTCTACTTAGTTTTTACCAGTGTTCAAGAGTGCTATTGAGGTTTATATGTTGATATCTATCAAGTGATCTTGTAAGGTTTTATTGCCTCTAGATTATCAGTTTTTTTGTTTTTTAATGTATACAATCTTTTTGACTGCAAACTATCTTTCTTTATCACTTTCTAATCCTTCTTTTACTTTGTTTTCCTGTTTTTGTTTGATTCTCTGTGTGCAACGTTGCATAGTAGCAATTTGTAAGGACTTTGTGATGTGTTGCCCAGATCCCCTTCAAGGATGGGCTTGTTGCCCCAGCTTTGTGAGCACTGCCAGCAGACAGGTAGCCCCTTCAGGGATTGTCTCAGCTGCAGAAAGTCACCTCACCCAGGGTCATACCCTATCCTAGTTGTCCCACATCCAATGATGATGGATCTTGGCCCAATTTGGGACAACTCCGAATGGCCATTCTAGCTCCAAATCACCCCTGTGGTTGCACAAGGCTTTTGTTTGGCCTCCTTAGCAGCTCAACTCTTCCCTCACCAAATCCTCCTTCTTTCCATGCCATCTCATTGGTCTCAAGGACACTTACTAATAAATATCCCACACACTAAACTCCAGCTCAGAGTCTGCTTCCCGGGGAACCCAGTTTGCAACATAATAATTGTGGTATCCTTGAGCTTTCCGTGGAATACTTCACTATCAAACTGAGTTTGGGGTTACAAGCAACTGAGAAAACCTTTGGGTTGTTTAGGCAGAATGTAAGCTCCGCGGATGTGGGGACAGTCATCTTTTTATTCACTAATGTATTAACGCACTTACAAAGGAAGGAATGTATTGAAGTGATATTGGATAGCTCAGAAATGACAGGAAAGCCAGAGACCCATCTTGGAAAAGAAGAAAAAGTAGAAGGAGGCTTGGCAGCCAGGACACAGCCACACTCACAGCAAAGGAACCACATAGTGAAGACATTGATGCTACAATGAGCAGCTGCACTCGCACCATTGCTGCGTTGTTAGTTGCCATTAAGTTGGCTCCAACTCACGGACACTTCATATATAACAGAAGAAAATGTTGCCTGGTCCTGCGCCATCTTCATGACTGTTGGTATGTTTGAGCCCGTTGTTGCAGCTATTTTGTCAATCCATCTTATTGAGGGTTTCCCTCATTTTCACTGACCCTTTACTTTACCATGATGTCCCTTTCTAGTGATTGGTATTTCCTGATCACACATCCAAAGTAAGTCTCCATGGCTTCTAAGGAGCATTCCAGTTGTATTTCTTCCAAGACTGATTTGTTCATTCCTCTGGCAGTCCACTACTACCTCAGAAAACCACGTTACTGCCTCCTGCTGAAAGGAATCCTCTATTGCCCTTTTTTATTCATATCACTTTTTTTCAAAGTTCTAGGCAGGAGTGGCATGTGTCCTAATCCCGGCTGCTGGGGGCATGAATATTTTCAGCTTTGAAAGTGGGAGATGGGCTCTGTTCCTCTCTCCGAAAAAACCCATTGCCATCAAGTCGAAATCAGAAACTCTCCAAACAGGGGAGTTCAGATGCCGGGCAGCCAAAAACATGAAAAATATCCATTGCAGCTTCAAAAGTTTACTAATTGGCAGTAGTGTGCTCGTAAATGTTTAACAACTGGGATCCCAGGGGGATAATGCTTTGATTTGTAGAGTTTGCAAGTTCTGTGGTGAAAATACTCCTGCCGTCGCTAATTTCGAGCTACCAATGTGATGTTTCTTAACACAGAGTTAGGATGAGATGCATACAACTGTCTCTCATTAGCAGTACGAGTCAGCTCCTGAACACCAACATAATAAAGATGATGATTGTTACATGTTTAGATTGTCCACATTCCCCTCACAGCTGATTTTCATGGAAGGATTGTCTACACCTGCTCATCCCATAGGCTTAGATCATCCATTCCTTACCTCCACTGTGAGTCTATCTACGCCAATCTATTTTATCTAGTCAGGTTGCTGAACACTTTCCTGTACTTATTGTACTCTCTGCAGCATTCTGTACCATGAATTTCTGATCTTTCTCGAACTTCTTTTCTGTTAGCATCTGCAATACCACATTCTCCTGTGTTCTGCCGGATTCTCTACCTGACCCTTCTCAGTCTCTTTTATGAGTATCCCTTTATCTGACATCGCTCTCAAAATTGTGCTTTCCCAGGGCTCTGTCTTTGCCTTTTTTTACACTCTACACCCGCATCTATAAGGCAGGCACTCCTGACTTCAAATCTTCAGCCCTGTTCTTTCCACTGAGGTCCAGACCTATACAGATAGTTCAGACTGCTTTGGGAAAATTTGCCTGGGAGTCTTCTGGGCACTTCAAATGCTACCTGCTCAGAACTCAACCCTTCAACTTCAATCCATCACACTCCCTCACTCCACCCCCACCGTTTCCACTCCCCTAGCCAAAACCTTCTCCTTCTTACTTGTTCCTTATCAAATCCAGAAAAATGTGAAGGATCTTCAAGACCTCTGTTTCCCTAGCCCCACATCCAACTATCACTTAATTTTGTAAGTTCATCCGTTTGCACTGCCACGGCCCAAGGTGAAGCCGCCATTAACTCTTGATGAACATAGTATCATCCTCATTGGCTTTTTTGACCCATTATAAGTTTGTATTTATCTCCAACTCCTAGTGTTCTTATTCAAAGGCACATGTGATATTGATACCTTGCTACTTGAAATCCTTCAACAATTCCCAAAAATCCTCAGGAATAAATATTTTCAGCATGACCTTCATATTCTGTATTGTTCATTGTGATTGACCCCTCAGTATCCATTGCCTTTTCTTTCCTCCTGCTACACAGCAATAAACTGGTTTTAGGAATTGACCCTTGCTTCACCAGTGGCTGTTGAGTAGATCAATTCATGGTGACCCCATGTGTGTCAGAGTAGAACTGTGCTCCCTTGGATTTTCAATGGCTGATTTGCAAAAGATCACCAGGCCTTTCTTCCAAGGCACTTCTGGGTGGACTCAAACCTCCAACCTTTCCTTTTGCAGCCGAGTGCTTAACCATTTTTGTCACCCAGGGTCTCCTGCTTCACAGGTAGATCCTGATTAATCTAGTCCATGATGACCGTTCCACCTCCTTTTCAGTGATTGACTTGGGAACGTAGCACTAAGTCAATCAGTGCTGGATGTTGCCCTGGTGCCATTTCCTGATGGAGCTGTGGATGTGGTGACCTAGTTGAGCTAATCTAAGACTGAAGTGAGTGAGTTTCATTCCATGAATAGGAGAATTTTCACTCTTTCAAAGGTAATGTAAACAAAACAACGGCAACAACAAAAATGTAACCCTGATTTCTCTTGGCTGCTATCTTAATAGATTAAAATTGATGTTGTAAATGGCAAAGGAGAATGATGGAAGGAACATGTCAATCAGTCCTGAACATGTCACAACTTACCTTATTTTTTTTTTAAGCTGACTTGAAATCATCAAAATATTAGAAGCCTCTTCAGGATCTAGTCTTTAATTACCTTTCCAGCCTCGTCTCTCCTCTTGTGTCCTCTTGTACTCAAAGTATGACCTGAGGATCACCAGCATTGACATCACCAGGGAATTGGTTAGAAATGGCACCCTACCCCAGACCTACTGAAACAGAATCTGAATTTTAATAAGATCCCAAGGTGATCATATGCACCCTGGAGTTTGAGAAGAGCTTCTCCTGATCAGTAGTTCTCAAAGTGTTCTCTCCAGACCAGCAGAATCAGCATTACCTTCATAGGAATGCAAATTCTCAGGCCTCACTCCAGACCTAAGGAATCAGAAACTCTGAAAAGTCTTTGTTTTAGTAGCTCTGTCAACTCTCCTCCAATACCATACATAGAATTTGTATTTTTAGGTGAAATACAAATTCTACAGGCCCAGAGACTGCTCTTTTTTTTTAAATTTTTTTTTATTGTACTTTAGACGAAGGTTTACAGAACAAATAGTTTCTCATTAAACAGTTAGTACACATATTGTTTTATGACAATGGTTAACAACCCCACGACATGTCAACACTCTCCCTTCTCAACCTTGGGTTCCCTATTACCAGCTTTCCTGTCCCCTTCTGCCTTCTAGTCCTTGTCCCTGGACTGTTGTGCCCCATTAGTCTCGTTTTGTTTTATGGGGTTATCTAATCTTTGGCTGAATGGTGAACCTAGGGAGTGACTTCATTACTGAGCTAAAAGGATGTCCAGGGGCCATACTCTCAGGGTTTCTCCAGCCTCTGTCAGGCCAGTAAGTCTGGTCTGTTTTTGTGAGTTAGAACTTTGTTCTACATTTTTCTCCAGCTCTCTCCAGGACCCTTTGTTGTGATACCGGTCAGAGCAGTCAGTGGTGGTAGCCACGCATCTAGTTGTACTAGTTGTACTGGACTCAGTCTGGTAGAGGCCGTGGTAATTGTGGTCCATTAGTCCTTCGGACTCATTTTTCCCTTGTGCCTTGTTTTCTTCATTCTCCCTTGCTGCCGAAGGGGTGAGACCAGTGGAGTATCTTAGATGGCTGCTGACAGGCTTTTAAGACCCCAGATGCTACTCAACCAAGGTAGAATGTAGAACATTTTCTTTATAAACTGTGTTATGCAAATTGAGCTAGATGTTCCCTGAGACCATGGTCCCCACAGCCCTCCACCCAGCAATTCAGTCCCTCAGGGAGTTTGGATGTGTTTATGGAGCTTCTATAACCTTTCCTTGTACAAGTTGGGCTGGCTTCTCCAGTATTGTGTACTGTCTTACCCTTCACCAAAATTACCACTTATCTATTGTCTATTTAGTATTGCCCCTCCCCACTCCTCCCATCCCTCGTAACCAGCAAAGATTGTTTCTTTTTGTGTGTAAACTTTTTCATGACTTTTTACAGTAGAGGTCTCATACAATATTTGTCCTTTTGTGATTGACTTATTTCACTCAGCATAATGTCCTCCAGTTTCATCCATGTTATGAGAGGCTTCACAGATTCATCATTGTTCTTCATCGTTGCATAATACTCCATTGTGTGTATGTACTACAGTTTGTATATCCATTCTTCTGTTGATGGGCATCTAGGTTGTTTCCATCTTTTTGCTATTGTGAATAATGCTGCAGTGAACATGGGTGTGCATCTGTCTGTTCTTGTGATGGCTCTTATTTCAGAGATTGCTCTTTGAGAATTAGCTCTGTACCACTGGTTCCTAAACTTGGCTGCACATTGAAACCTCCCAGAGAGCTTTAGAAACTATGATGTTTGCATCCCATCCCCCAGAGAATTCTGTCTTGATAGATATGGGGCGAAATATTGGCATTAGGGAATTTACAAACTACCAGATGATTCTGATTTCCAGCAAATTTCAGACTACTGACCTATACCCTAGCCGTAATGAACCCCTTGCTATAGTCCCAAGATCACAAAACTCTCTTTCTCCAAAGCTTACTTGCTTTTTTCCTTCTCACCTTTTCTTCCTTTACCTGACTGACTCCTATTCACCTTTTATGACTTGATACATCAAGTGTCACCTCATGGTGGAAGTTTTCCCTGTTGACCAAGTTTACATTATGTGCGTCTGCCATGTACTCGTGCTGTTCCCAGAACAGTTATCACACTGTATTACACTTCATTTATTCTTAACTTGTCTTTCTCATCAAATTGTAATCTTTTGGAGGGTGGTAAGGCAGCGCTAGAGCCCTGGTGGCGCAGTTGTTAACAACTTGGCTGCTAACCAAAAGGTTGGCAGTTCGAATCTACCAGGCGCACCTTGGAAACCCTATGGGGCAGTTCTATTCTGGCCTGTAGGGTCACCATGAGTCTACTGTGAGTTGGGATTGACTTGACAGCAATGGATTTGATTTTTTTTTTTTTTTTTGGTTTAAGGCAGTGGTATAATTCTCACCTTCCACGCGGGAGACTTGGGTTTGATTCCCAGCCAGCGAACCTCATGAGAAGCTGCCACCCATCTGTCAGTGGAGGCTTGTGTGTTGCTATGATGTTGAACAGGTTTCAGTAGAGCTTGCAGACTAAGACAAAATCTAGCCATCTACTTCCAAAAAATAAGTCAATGAAAACCCTGTTGATCACAACAGTCTGAGCCCATTATACACGGAATCACCGTAAGTCGGTAGCTGACTCTTTGGCAGCGAAGAAGTCAGTCATACACACTATTTCATTCCTTGTGTCTAAACAAGACCTGTTACAGAAATGGGTTGAATATTTGTTGAATAAGTGCATTAGGGCAGGAATTGTGTCTTGTACACAATTGGTGATTTTTGTAGCAACTGAGAGCTATTAACAGTCCCTCAAAAAATACTTATTCAACTGTTCACAACTGCTTCTTAAAAAATTTAAACTCTCCGAATAAAACTAGAAATTGCTACAGAAATTAAAAAAAAAAAAATAGGGGAAAAAATAAACTGGATAAACTTGGTTAATGCCATCTACTTACTGCTGAGTAATTTACATTGTGTAAATTGAGCTGTTTGTCACTGGGGGCAGGATGTGGACTCTGATTAAGACTGTATTACTCTGATGGCTATATATCATGTAGATATGATTAAGAGCTTGGTTTTTGAGGGCAGATAATTCCAGCTTTGCCACTTAATCATCGTGTGTCTCTCAAAGCTGTTTCACTTCTTTAAGCCTTACGGGTCTTACCTCTAAGACAGGTCTGCTCTGCGTGGCTAGAAAGGCTAGAAAGACATGAAGCGCTGAAAGCGGAAGAAGCTTTATCTAGTTGGCCAAGTAAAGGAGCCCACTGGAACTTGTGCCGCCAAGGTGGCTCCTGAACAATGGCCCAAGGGGTTTATATGGGTAAAGTAAAATTTGGTCTGGAGTCTTCAGGGACGCCCCAAGGTGGAGTCAGCCTGCTGATTGGTTTGGCCCGTAAAGGCGCTCCTGGGGCAGGCTGATCTTCTGCGCCTGCTCAATCTAAGATGGGGAGCCGCAAAGATGGTGTTTTGCCCACGTCCGGGGTGTTTTTCGGCCTCTGATGTTATAATAGGTCATCCGTGGGACACAGTACTGCGCATGTCAGGCAGACCAAACTGCTTCCAGCTCGGTTTCGACTGGTCTTGAGACCCCCGTCTCTTGTTTTTCTTAACTGAGCAGAGCGGCAGTATACCTAAATAAGGAGATACCTGAAAGACAGAGCGTTAGTTCCTACATTACTTAATGAGATAGCTTACATGCAAGCAGTTAGTTCTCCTATCACATAGGAATGGCAGACACCACCACTTGCTTATTCAAGATGGCGTGCATGCCGTCGACCTCATTAGTAATGTCTGCCTCGCAGGGAAATGTAAGGCTTAAATGAGATAATATTTTGTCAGGCCCATAACACAAGGACTGTTACATAATAAGTGCTCAATATATGAGAGCTAAGAGCTATTATTTACAAATTCCATTTAGGCATGTGTAACAGCTTGCTGCCATCTTTGCTGATCACATTCTTTTTAAAATACGACCTTCGTCTCCTCAGACTCTTTCCAATTTATATTTAACTCCTGATTATTCAGGGAGAAAAGCAGATAGAAACTAATTGCACACCAACTCCCTCCCTGACACCCACATTGTTATTGTGTGCCATCAAGTTGATTCCAACTCATAGCGACCCTGTGGGACAGAGTATAACTGCCCCATGGGGTTTCCTAGGCTGCAATCTCTACAGAGAGGAGCCCTGGTAGTGCAGAGGTTAAGTGCTCTTGGTGACTAACTGAAAGGTTGGCTGGTTCAAACCCACCAGTAGGAAAGATGTGGCAGTCAGCTTCTGTGAAGATTATAGCTTCAGAAACCCTATGAGGCAGTTCTACTCTTTCTTGGTTTGGAATCTTTACAGAAGCAGATCCCTAGGTCTTTTCTCCCACAGAGCAGCTGGTGGGTTCCATTCACTGACCTTTCCGTTAGCAGCCAAGTGCTTAACCATTGCGCTACCAGGGCTCCTGCCACCCGCATAAACCTATGCTTATGTAGATACAAGTAAGTTTCACTTCTTTCTGCCAAACAACAGCTGCCTTTCAAAGAGTAATGAAACCCCCTTCAAAGATGGCCGGAAGGAATAGAAGAATGGGAGGGCTAATTTGTAAGTACTGACCCGCAAGCAACAAATAATTGATTCTAATTGAAAGTCCCCCAGACTTCAGGTCTCCACAGCCGAGGCCAAGCTCTGCAAGAGGGAAAGAATCATGCAGTTTCCCTAAGGTTGAGTTATAGCCCACAGCTATAAAATATAGCCCTTTGTGTGCTGAATTCTGAACCAGGGCACATTCAGACAAGAAATGTTTATTTATAGGCCTCAGTAAAGTGAAAGCATAAGCTCTATGAACAGAATCGGGCTGGTCAAGGACAGCTAATTCCTGCAAATACCTTGTTACTTATTGAATGTAAATGATCTACTTCTGCATTTTATCATGTTTACACAGTGATGTTTTGTGGTGGCTGCTTCCAGGTTTATGTGTATTTTTAATCTGGGAAAGTCCAGAATTACTCACTCTTATGTTGAATAAAAGGTCATTGGTAAAAATCAGGAACCAATCTGAAACAAGAAAGGCATGCACGTTTTATCAACTGTATATTAGCTTATTTCACTATTTTTTTTTTAAGTCCATTTTCTTGAGACAAGAATTGGCTACCCACATTGCGTGTAAAAGACCATATATTTTAATTAGAAAACAACAACAAAACCACAACACACGTTCCGTAGAGTGCCCTCTGCTTTCATTAGAGTCACAGAGAGGTGTGGACGTCCTAGGTAAAAGGAAGCAGAGTAAGGGGAAATAAGCAGGACCCAAAACTTAAGAGACCGCATTTTATGTAAACGATTTATTGTCTTATGAAGTAGTTACTATGCATTATCCCCATTTTACAGATTAAGAAATTGAAGATTAGCAAACCTGGTTTATGTGCCCAAGACCCACATAGCTAGCAAGTCACTGGGTTGGCCACCAAACCTGGCTACCAAGACTAGCAGAACTCTGAATTTTCGTTAAAATATGAATAGTTTTTTGTTTCTTCAGAAAAAAAGGGGGGGAGGGAGGGAGAACGTGTTCTCTTTATTTACTGTATAACTCAACAACTGTAATAGTTAAGTGTTCATTAGCATACAGTGATTAAGATACGGGATTGAGTTCCAGATCTTTCTACCAGTCATGTGACCTGTGGTAAGTTCCTTAAACTTTGTAAACATCAGTTTCCTTATCTGTAAAATGGAATGATATTAGTAGCTGAATTGTTGAGCACATTAACAACAACAACAAAAAACAATAATGAAATGCCCTAGGCACAGTGCTGGGTTATAATAAAACCCCAAAACTTATTGACATTGAGTTGATACCACTCATAGTGACCCTATAGGACAGAGTAGAACTGCCCCATGGGGTTTCCAAGGTTGTAATCTTTATGAAAGCAAACTGCCACATCTTTCTCCCAAGGAGTTGCTGGTTGGATTCAAACCACTGACCTTTTGTTTAGCAGCCGAGTGCTTAACCACTCCACAACCAGGACTCCTTTGGTATTATAATAATACCCAATAAATATTAACTATTGTTTGTAGGTTCTTTCTGTGCTCAAGGCTTTGAATAGATGCTTGTAGAGCTATAAACATGAGAAAGACATGATTATTGTCCTCAAGGAAATTGGCCAGAAAATACAGGCAACTTTCATTTAAATATGGCTTTTGCTTAATACAAAGAAGGGACATTTGGGGGCATTGGATTTTGTATGTAGAATGAAGTGTGTATTTTATATATTTTTCAAAAATCCTCACTTTCTGTGAAGTTTCTACAGCATAAAAATTCATCCAACTGAATTCCTCTCATTATTGTTACTATACATAACGTTCTGTTCAAGGATTAAAAAAAAAAAAAATGTGTCTCCCCAAATGACAGACAAATGGTTTAGGAAACTACAAAGAACACTGAGCAAATTTATTCAACTATATATTTATTTATTCACATATATATACAAGAAATCTATTTTGTGATGCAAAATTTCTAATGTAAATATTCCTGGCAAGACATAAGCAAATTTTCAAAATAGTTTTTATCTATCCTTCTGCTGCCTTGGCTAATTCTCAACCACATTCCAGAGGGAGGTTCAGTTCTCCTAGAGGAAAAAACATAAATTTTTATAGAAAAATAAAAGGACTCCAAAATTCTCTTAACTTATGCTTTTGCACTTCTAGTTTTTTTCCCCACTTGATAGTATATATATATGTATATAATATACATATATAGATTGTATGTGTATATATATAATATATATATATATATCGTGTATATATATATATATGATCCTATCACTGACAGTGCTGTACTTCAGGATAGAGCTTGAAATGTTTCTTTGACAATGAATGCAAAGCTATTCCTCTTCAAGTTGTCAGTCCTGGCATAGTAGACTATACGATTGTCCCATTCAAAATGGCCAATACCAGTTCATTTAGCTCACTAATGCCTAGGATATAGATGTTTATACGTTTCATTTCATTTTTGATGTGCATTTCACTTCATTTTTGATGATTTCCAATTTTCCTACATTCATACTTCATACATTCCACGTTCTGATTATTAATGGATGTTTGCGGTTGTTTCTTCTCATTTTGAATCGTGACACATCAGCAAATGAAGGTCTCAAAAGCTTGACTCCATCCACGTCATTAAGGTAGACTCTATTTTGAGGAGACAGCTCTTCCCTAGTCATCTTTTGAGTGCCTTCCAACCTGGGGGCTCATCTTCCGGCACTGTATCAGTGTTCTGCTGCTGTTAACAACCTGCGTTATGCAGATGAAAGAACCTTGCTTGCTGAAAGTGAAAACGGCTTGAAGCACCTACTGATGAAGATCAAAGACCACAGCCTTCAGTATGGATTACACCTCAACACAAAGAAAACAAAAATCCTCACAACTGGGCCAATAAGCAACATCATGATAAACAGAGAAAAGATTGAAGTTGTCAAGGATTTCATTTTACTTGGATCCATAATCAACACCCATGGAAGCAGCAGTCAAGAAATCAAAAGACGCATTGCATTGGGCAAATCTGCTGTAAAAGACCTCTTTGAAGTGTTGAAAAGCAAAGATGTCACCTTGAAGACTAAGGTGTGCCTGACCCAAGCCATGGTATATTCAGTCACATCATATGCATGCAAAAGCTGGACAATGAATAAGGAAGACCGAAGAAGAGCTGACGCTTTTGAATTGTGGTGTTGGCAAAGAATACTGAATATACCATGGACTGCCAAAAGAATGAACAAATCTGTCTTGGAAGAAGTACAACCAGAATGCTTCTTAGAAGCAAGGATGGTGAGACTGCGTCTTACATACTTTGGACGTATTGTCAGGAGGGATCAGTCCCTAGAGAAGGACATCATGCTTGGTAAAGTACAGGGTCAACGAAAAAGAGGAAGACCCTTAACGAGACGGATCGACACACTGGCTGCAACAATGGACTCAAGCATAACAACAGTTGCGGGCATGGCACAGGACTGGGCAGTGTTTCTTTCCGTTGTACATAGGGTTGCTATGAGTCAGAACCAACTCAATGGCACCTAACAACAACAATTATATCTATATCTATATCTATATATATCTATATATATATAATATGGAGCCCTGGTGGCACAGCGGTTAAGAACTCAGGCTGCTAAACAAAAGGTTGGCAGTTTGAGTCCACCAGCTACTCCCTGGAAACCCTATGAGGCAGTTCTACTCTGTGCTATAGGGTCACTATGAGTCGGAATCAACTCAATGGCAATGGGTTTGGGTTATACATATAACAATATATATATACTGTTGTTATGTTCCGTCAAGTCAATTCCAACTCATAGTGATCCCATAGGAAAGACTAGAACTGCTTCATAGGATTTCCAATGCTGTAATCCGTTCAGAAGCAGCTTGCTACATCTTTCTCCCATGGAGTGACTGGTGGGTTTGAACTCCCGACCTTTCGGTTAGCAGCTGAGTGCTTAACCACTGTGCTACCAGGGCTCCATATATATATTTAATTTTCCACCACTCGTCTGTCGTACCGTGGTGGCTTGTGTGTTGCTGTGATGCTGAAAGCTACACCACCAGTATTTCAAATACCAGCAGGGTCATCCATGGTGGACAGGTTTCAGCTGAACTTCCAGACTAAGACGGACTGGGAAGAAGGACCTGGTTATCTATTTCTGAAAATATTGTCCAGTGAAAATCTTGTGGATCACAGCGGAACATTGTCTGATATAGTGAAGGAAGATGAGCCCCTCAGGTTGGAAGGCACTCAGTACGACTGGGGAAGAGCTGCCTCCTCAAAGTAGAGTTGACCTTATGATGTGGATGGAGTCAAGCTTTCAGGACCTTCATTTGCTGATGTGGCATGACTCAAAATGAAAAGAAACAGTTGCAAACATCCATTAAAAATTGGAATGTATGAAGTATGAACAAAGGAAAATAGTCAGTAATGAAATGGAACACTTGCAGATCAATATCCTAGGCATTAATTAGATGAAATGGACTGGTATAGGCCATTTTGAATTAGACAAAAATATGGTTTACTATGCTGGAAATGACAAACTGAAGAGCAATGGCATCGCATTCATCGTCAAAAAGAACACTTCAGGATCTATCCTGAGCCTTCCAGCCCAGCAACAGACAGGCCTATAAAATAAGCAATAACACCCAAAAAACATATACTCCGTAGAACAAACAGTTATATGAGACCAAAAGGGCAACATTTGCCCAAAAGTAAAGATGAGAAGGCAGGAACGTGTAGGAAAACCAGACGTAAGGAAACGAGGAGTCAATGGCAGAAATGAGGAGAGTGTTGACACAACATGGGGATAGCAACCAATGTCATGGAACAATTTTTGTACAATTTGTTGAATGAGAAACTAATTAGTTATTGTAGACTTTCACCTAAAGCACAATAAAATATTTTTTTTTAAAAATCTGTCCTGAAATACAATGCTGTCAGTGATAGGACAATATCCATATGCCTACAAAGAAGACCAGTTAATACGAATATTATTCAAATTTACCCACCAACCACTAATACCAAAGATGAAGAAACTGAAGATTTTTACCAACTTCTGCAGTCTAAAATTGATCAAACATGCAATCAAGATGCATTGATAATTACTGGTGATTGGAATGTGAAAGTTGGAAGCAAAGAAGGATAGGTAGTTGAAAAATATGCCTTAGTGATTGAAATGACATGGGAGATTGCATGACAGAATTTTGCGAGACAAATGCCGTTTTCATTGCAAATACCTTTTTTCAACAACATAAATTGCAACTATACATTTGGACCTCATCAGATGGAATAAACAAGAATCAAATTGACTACATCTGTGGAAAGAGATGATGGAGAAGCTCAATATCATCAGTCAGAACAAGGCCAGGGACTGACTGTGGAACAGACCAGCAATTGCTCGTATGCAAGTTCAAGTTGAAGTGGAAGAAAATTAAAACAAATCTATGAGAGCCAAAGTACCACCTGAATTTAGAGACCATCTCAACAATAGATTTGACACACTGAATGCTAATGACCAAAGACCGGATGAGTTGTGAGATGACATCAAGGATATCATGTAAAGAAACTAAAAGGTCATTAAAAAGACAGGAAAGAAAGAAAAGACCAAAATGGGTATCAGAGGAGACTCTGAAAGTTGCTCTTGAATATAAAGTAGCTAAAGTGAAAGGAAGAAAAGGTAGACTAAAAGATCTGAACAGAAGATTTCAAAGGGCGCCTCCAGAAGACAAAGTAAAGTATTATAAAGAAACATGCAAAAACCTGGAGTTAGAAAACCAGAAGGGAAGAACACACTAGGCATTTCTCAAGCTGAAAGATCTGGAAAAAAAAATTAAGCCTCAAGTTGCAATATCAAAGGATTCTATGGGCAAAAAAAATTGAACGACACAAGAATCATCAAAAGAAAATGGAAGGAATACACAATAATCGTACCAAAAAGAACTGGTCAATGTTCAACCATTTCAGGAGACAGCATATGATGAAGAACGAATGGTACTGAAGGAAGATGTCCAAGCTGCACTGAAGGCAAAAAACAAGGCTCCAGGAATTGATGGAATACCAGTTGAAATGTTTCAACAAACGGATGTTAACACTGGAAGCACTCGCTTGTCCATGACAAGAAATTTGGAAGACAGCTACCTGGACAACCAACTGGAAGAGATCCATATACGTGCCTATTCCAAAGAAAAGTGATCCAAAAGAACGCGGAAATTATCAAACAATATCATTAATATCACACGCATGTAAAATTATGCTGAAGACAATTCAAAAACAGTTGCAGCAGCACACTGACAGGGAACTGCTGGAAATCCAGGCCGTATTCAGAAGAGGACGTGGAACGAGGGATATCATTGCTGATGTCAGATGGATCTTGGCTGAAAGCAGAGAATACCAGAAATATGTTTACCTGCGTTATATGGACTATGAAAAGACATTTGACTATGTGGATCATAACAAATTATAGGTAACATTGTGAAGAATAGGAATTCAGAACTCTTAACTGTGCTCATGCGGAACCTGTACATAGACCAAGAGGAAGTCGTTCAAACAAAACAAGGGGATAATGCATGGTTTAAAATCAGAAAAGGTGTGTGTCAGGGTTGTATCCTTTCACCATACTTATTCAATCTGTATGCTAAACAGAAAAACCAAGAAGCTAGGCTATGTGAAGAAGAATGTGGCTTCAGGATTGGAAGAAGACTCATTAACAAACTGCAATATGCAGATGACACAATCTTGCTTTCTGAAAGCGAAGAAGCGCTTACTGATGAAGATCAAAGACTACAACCTTTTGTATGAATTATTCCTTAACATAAAGAAAACAAAAATCCTCACACCTGGGCTAATAAGCAACACCATGATAAACAGAGAAAATGTTGAAGTTGTCAAAGATTTCATTTTACTTGGATCCACAATCAATGCCCACAGAAGCAGCAGTCAAGAAATCAAATGATGTATTGGGCAAATCTGCTGCAAAAGACCCCTTTAAAGTGTTCAAAAGCAAAGACGTCACTTTGAGGACTACGGTCTGCCCGACCCAAGCTATGGTATTTTCAATCGCCTCATATGCATGTGAAAGCTGGACAATGAATAAGAAACACTGAAGAAAAATTGATGCCTTTGAATTACGGTGCTGGCAAAGAATATTGAATATGCCAAGGACTGCCAAAAGAATAAACAAATCTGTCTTGGAAGAAGTACAGCCAGAATGCTCCTTAAGGGCAAGGATGGCGAGCTTTCGTCTCATATACTTTGGACACGTTGTCAGGAGGGATCAGTCCCTGGAGAAGGACATCATGCTCGTAAAGTACAGGGTGAGCAAAAAAGAGGAAGACGCTCAACGAGATGAATTGACACAGGGGGCTGCAACAATGAGCTCAAACAGAACAACGATTGTGAAGATAGTGCAGGATCAGGCAGTATTTTGTTCTTTTGTGCATAGGGTCGCTATGAGTCGGAACGAATTTGACTGCACAGTGCAACATCAACAACCTAGTTAATTTTGGCATTTGATAGTCATTTATGTCCCAAAAGTAGAGTGAGTAGTGAGAACTAAATAGGTTTGATTAGCACAGAATCCTCAAATAAGAGATGCACCTACAATGAAACAATTTGTAGGAAACTTCCTTTGCAAAAATTTTTTCATGTGGACTACGGTTCATGAGTGTGTGTTTTGACAATTCATTGTCTTTTTCGTTGAGCAATATGCCCTTTACCTCTTAGGTATAAATTAGGTAAAGACTGTTTTCCAGGGCTCTTATCTCTTTTTTATGTACCATTGCACACTTCTTTCTCTACCTCTTGTTACTTCTGTAAGTCCCAACCGCTGCTACTAACACTCACTGCCACCACAGAAACGGCGCTAGAGCAGGAGGCCAGTGGTTTGAAAGACCTTGATTGTTCCTCTTAATCCAAATCTGCTCTTCCAAATACATTTATAAACATGTTCATACCAAGGTGTGACTGTTTCTAAGACTACCACTTTTGCCCTTCCAGACTTACTTAGTAAGTGATAAGAAGCCATGGGCAAACAAATGCCGTCTAATGTGTGATTTCAAACACTAGTGAGCAAATAGGGTATCTGTTAACTAGCGAGGTGAGCTAAAGGAAGTATTTTCAGCAGACCCCAAAATAAAGTAGCTATTTGTGAATGCTTAAGGCAAGTTCGGTCTTAGACATGAAGTAAATGTGAACTTTTTTGTCCCAAGATCTTAAAATTCTAACTCGCAAGCAAGAATGGCACCTTCCCTTTACCGGAGATTGCAGGGGAGAATGACCCCCAACCGTTTGTAAGCCAATGATGATAATGATAAAAGGATCCTTGCTTTAGATCTGATTGAGAACCTATGAGTCCTAAGGACAGGGTGATCTGACAGAGGTGGAGGAACTGAGCCTCCATGTGCTCCCTTCTTCTCCCAAATTCAAATTAGATAAGTCACTCTTTCTCTCTAAGGAGCCCTGGCTGTACAACAATTAAGTGCCTAGCTGGTAACTGAAACGTTGGCGGTTCAAACCCACCCATCTGCTCCTTGGGAGAAAGACTTGACGATCAGCTGCTGTAAGGACTACAGCCTAGAAAATCCTATGGGGCAGTTCTACTAGATGGCATCCTTCTCCCTCGGGGACAAAACATGTAGAAGTGGAGAGTGGCAGGAGCTGATATTCCTGAAGTTTTCCTCCTGCAGAGTGAAGTGGAAATTCCTTCCCTCTATGAACCTGAGCCAAGAATGACAACAAAGCCCTTATCTGAAGGCGACTTTGTGCCAGACTTTGCACAATGTCCTCCGTATACATTATTTCATTTACACTTCGTGACACCCTAGGAAAGCTATGTGATTACCTGCAGTGTTCCTCGGGCAAGGAACTTGCAGGAATCACTCTGCTAGTAAGCAGAATGACCAGTATCTAAAACCACTTCTATCTAGCCTTAAAGTGAATGCTCTTTCTACTGTGCTAACATATTAAATGTTAAAAAAAAAATCACCACCCGTCTGTCAGTTTGTCGTACTGTAGTTGCTTGCAGGTTGCTGTGATGCTGGAGGCTATGCCACCAGTATTTCAAATACCAGCAGGGTCACTCGTGGTGGATAGGTGTCAGCAGAGCTTCCAGGCTAAGACACAGTAGGAAGAAAGGCGTGGCAATCTACTTCCAAAAAGTAGCCAATGAAAGCCCTATGCATCACTACAGAATATTGCCTGATATAGCACTGGAAGATGAGCTCCCTAGGTTAGAAGGCACTTAAAATACATGGTGGCTGCAACAGTGGACTCAAACATGCCAACAATCATGAAGGTGGAGCAGGACTGGGTAATATTTCGTTCTGTTGTACAGGGGGTCACCACGAGTCAGAGCCTACTCAACGGCAACTAACAACAACAAAAACATTTTAAATATCAGACTTCAACTTTCAGTAACGAAGTCCAAAGCTAAAGTTTACCAGTACATTTTATCAAAAGTTTCTTTCTTAACCTCTCTGTGCTCAAAACACTCACAGGGGTAGGTTTATACCTAGCTCATTTGTCACAGATAGAGAAGAAAACGTTTCCAGTTTCAGTGGAATATCTTTTTTTTCCATCATGGAATTCAAAAATACCGTCCTCACACCATTTACCAACAGCTGACTGAGGCCACCGTCAGTCCTCTTTACGTTTTCATCAAATGTCACATTTGTGAGCAGATGCCAATGGGCCGATGGCATTTCTTGAATCTAAGGCAGAGGATTCTCATCAACAACACATTCAGAAGAAGCGGGACTATAAGAAAGATGGCAGGGGAGGCCCTCTTCGGTTGATAAGGAAGTGGAAAGACGTCAAACAGCAGCGCCTAAGTGGAGCTTTATAGAGCAGTTAACCTTGAGACTTACCTGTATGTAAAGATTAAACTGCAACTTGGGGTTGGGGTTAACAGATTTATAGAGCTTTACAAATACTTTGGTTTCACTATTTGTGCTTTTATCTACTTCTGGACTTTATTACTGGTTTCTGTCCAGTGATAGTCTTTATATACACAGAAAGCCAAGAGATTAAACAGTGAAAAGAAGTCACAAGGTTTCCTTTGTCGTCTTTGATGTCTTAAAGGTTTTAATAGAGAGGCACACCTACCAGTTAAGAGATCCACAGAAAATGTCCCCACCCCCGCATGGGTGACAAGCATTTTAGAAATCACAGCTCCAACATCAGGGCCAAGAAAAGGTCGTAGTAGCCCCCACTCCCCTGTGTGCCAGGATCATGGTGAAAAATAACTAGCACATGATTAGTAGTTCGTTGCACATTTACAAAATCTCAATAAATACTGCTTGGAGACAGTTAAAGCCCTTAGATTTTGTATGATAGTCAGCATATTGGTGAATAAATACATCAGTTACTTCATAAAAAGGAAGACTAATGTTTTGGTCAGATGTGAGTAAAGACAGCCTCATTGGTATAGAAGATGAAAGCGGGGGAGTAAAGGAAACGCAAAGTTCTTTTTTAGGCCCCGTCTGGGTTGAGTGATTCTAATATTACAGAATCCTTCACAAAAGACAGGAAATGACCATGTTGGAATAAAAGACATTATACTGGAAGGAAAAAGAAAACATCCATTAACAGTATGAGGAGCTGGCCTGTTCCTGCTTGCCCTGGCTGTGAGGAAGTACTGCGTAGCCTCATTTGTTGTTGCTCCTTATGTGCCTTCTGTCACAGGGGTCAGCTATGATTCACGTGAATGCTTTTACTTAAAGGAAAACCACATTTCTGACTAGAAAGTTAAGTTTCTCGTCTATGGTTCTACTTACTCAGCAAGAGCTATAGTTTACAGATTTTTGTTTTTAAGAAAATTTTTCTCATTGAGGTGAATTCTGTATACTGGCTGCCATTCCAAGTCTCAGAATTGTTTATCATATGTTTCTGAAATCCAACCATAATCAAATGATCGAATGAAAGCCATTTCTCAAGAGGGACTTATATCAGAGGTCTGACATCAGTTTGGAGCTTTCCACTAGTGAATTGTCTTAAAGATTTTCTTCTGAAGGATACAAAAATATTAAAGTCCCAGAAATAAGAAATGCTTTTTATTGGCAAAGGATTTCGTGGACTGATGAGGAGGTAATCAGATGATAATCAATATGTTCACTGGCAAAGAGTCTGAGCAGAAACTTTAGGGTAAAATGGCACCTTGTAATTTTAATAATTTTTGAGGTTTTTCACAATATTCATTCCTAAGAAATGCTTTGATATATTGATTTTAAAAAGTCTATTTTCTGATTTTTGAATAAAAGAATTTCCTGGTTTAATATAAAATACATAGGAAAAGTCCAGTGAAAGATTATAGAATACAGCTTGATTTACTTCCTATTGATATTAATTTTGACCTGTGAGTAAATTTTTAATTATCAGTTGTTTTATTATGTTCCTTCTTAAAGCAAGCCTAATGTGTGTGTCATTGTATGCATTTAAAATAAGATTTACTTATTTAAAATAAAATTTACTAAACACTCTCATTTTTTGGAATAAAAATATTACTAACTCCCTACTGCCTAAATAATAAAGCCCAAATTCCAAAATCTAGCCCTTTATGGCTCTCTGGAATCTGGTTCAAAAGTATCCTTTCAACTTTACTGTTTCTATTCTCCTTATTAAATTCTACCTACAAATAGGATCATTTACATAACCATCAAATATTTATTGAGTGCTTACCATCTGTGGGATCAGAGCTGAAGAAGACAAAACTTTTGCCGTCAAACACAGCTCACAATCTGGGAAGGAAGAAGACATAGAACTAGCTACGTAGAGTAGAATAAGTGCAGTATCTGAGGTGTGTTTAAGGCGCAAGGGGAGACGCTGACCACTGCCTGGCCAGATGGGTAATGGGTTCAGGAAAGAACGCACAAAGGAGGTCAAGAATAAATTAGAGTTCACCAAGTAAGCGTGTAGGAAAGGCTCTTGTAGGTGAGGAAAGAGCATGTGCGCAGGTCCAAAAATTTGAGACAGAAATGTGGGTCTGTTCAAGTACAGATGTTTGTTGCTAGAACACAGAATGCAGGGAGTCACTGTCTTCCAAATGCAGTCCATCCGTTCATTCCATGGTTCATGGCTCATTCTGACATTTCTACAGATTAGATAATGTTGGTTGATAATGGGAAACTAATGTCTTTGGCATGCATGACCTTAGGCCAGGATGTCTCAACCTTGACACAATTAATATTTTGGACCAAGTAATTCTTTGTTAAGGAGCCCTGGTGGCGCAGTGGTTAAGCACTTGGTTGCTAACCAAAAGGTCGGTGGTTCTAACCCACCAGCCACTCCAAGGGAAAAAGATGTGGCAGTCTGCTTCCGTAAAGATTACAGCCCTGGAAACCCTATGGGACAGTTCTACTCTATCCTATAGGGTCACTGTGAGTGGAAATCAACTCGATGGCAACCGGTACGGGTAATTCTTTGTTGTAAGGCACCCTGGTAGCACAGTGGTTAAGCACTCGGCTGCTAACTGAAAAGTCGGTGGTTTGAACAGTGGTGTCGCTAGAGTGGACGTGGGGGATGCAAACTGCATCAGGTGACACCGTCAGAGGGGGTGACACCAAAATGACTGTCTATAAAATTTCTGTGCAGTGTTTCAGCAGAAATCTATTATTTTTTATAAAAATATCCCTACAGTTAGTTGTAACAACAAAATTTTTTTTTCGTAAGCCCAGCTTAAATGTATCAATACACCTACAAGGCAAAAACTCTATGCTAATTAACCTTTTGAATCTTCTAATGAGATCCACTCAGAGCTGTCATTATTACATTACAATGATGATTCAGATCACCTGGTTTCATCTGAACACTCTACAAGCAGGAGCTGTTGTTTCCATTGCTGGGTGTTTTTATAGTCGTTGATTTTGTCGAATTTTCTGGTGTTTTAGCTACAATATTGTGGTAGTTAGTATTTGTAAACCCATGTCAATAACTTTTTTAAGTATGAAGTAGTAATTAAAAGAAAAGAAGGAGAAAAATTTAAAAAGTTTTCCACTCAGTTACTAATAATGTAACCAATATTGCTGTAATTCAATGTAGAAAGATTTTACAAAACAATTTTGTTGTTAGTGTTCCCATAATCTAAGAAATAACATATTTAAACAATTTACAACTATATTTATAACATATTATTCTATGATTGAAAATTGATAATAAACTTACATGTGTAACAGTTATTGATTGCATAACTCATAACTGGAGAAATTGACCCTTTAAAACATGAAGTGGGGGGAAATGCTATGTTCCTTGATACATGTTTAGAAATACAACTTAAATCTTAAATTCGTTTTTTTATTTTAGTCTTTTTAAAATTTTCTTTAAAAAGATCACTGTCTTGCAAATATATATCTGACTTTAATGACATTTTCAGGGTTTAAGTCTGAATTATGGTTAAAAAAAACAGTGACAGATTAAAAAGTGATTTTGGTGAAAGACTCTGATTTCCACGAAGTCGTTCACAAATTCGCAGCTTTGAAGGTCAGGAGAGGAAAGTCTGATTTAGGCGAGATGTTCACAAAGTGCTGAAATGCTTGTGTATTTGTTCCTGTTTATTTTTATGGTATTATTTCATTTCTGAAATATGTTTCCATATGCATTTGTCTACAACTTCTATATTATTTGGGCCGTTATTGATTATGTAAACCATGGAAACCCTGGTATAATAGTGGTTAAGAGCTATGGCTGCTAACCATAAAGGTTGGCAGTTCAAATCCACCAGGCACTCCTTGGAAATCCTATGGGGCAGTTCTACCCTGTCCTTTAAGGTTGCTATGAGTCAGAATTGACTCAATGGCAATGGGTTTGTTTGTTTGTTTTTTTAATCCATTAATGTATCCCATGTAACGGTAAAGTTTAACATTAAGGTGAACATAATTTTGATGTAGTTCTTAAACATTTTTACTTCAAATTCTTTTGTTTTCTTAGCGAATTTTCATGTTAACCATATGAAACTACGTACATGTAAATACATCTAGGTTGTGTACATGACATTGTAATTTAAAGGTGTAATTTTAATTTTGCTAGTTTTTTATGTCACTACTATTGCCATTACATTCGGTGATACATGGGAATTACAATTTACAAGTAGCGTTCGTACGAAAAACATTCCTAAGGATTCTGTATGATCTGGTACTGGGAGAGGGGGAGTAACATCACCAGTTACCGCACTAACTGGGTGACATCAACCCTAGTGATGCCACTGGGTTTGAACCTACCAGCTGCTATGTGGTGGAAAGATGTGACAGTCTGCTTCCATAAAGATTACAGCCTTGGAAACCCTATGGCAGCAATTCTACTTTGTCGTATAGGGTCGCTGTGAGTCGGAAATCGACTCAACAAGCAATGAGTTTGGTTTGGATTTGGAATTCTTTGTTGTGGAATCCTTGAGTGCCACAAACACTTAAGTGCTCGACCAAAAGGTTGGCAGTTCAAACGCACCCAGAGGTGCCTTGGAATACAGGCCTGGCAATCTGCTTTTGAAAGGTCACAGCCTTGAAAACTCTGTGGAGTAATTCTCCTCGGCACACATGGGGTCGCCACGATTCAGCATTGACTCTACGACAACTAAGAACAACAATTCTTTGTTGTCGGAAACTATCCTATTCTTGTAGGATATTTAATAGCATTCTGGGATTCCACCCACTAACTAGACTGCCAGTAGCAAGGTCACTGTCCCCACCAGTCTGGGCAATCAGAAATGTCTCCAGTCATTGCCAAATGTTCTGTGGGGGGAAATCACCCTCAGCTGAGAGCCACTGCTTTGGATCTATGTGATCACATAGTCACTTTAATATTGGATAGGGTTATGACCCTACGAGATAGGAAGAATTATAAGGAAAAAAAAACTCCACAAATTCCATCAAGTTCAAAAGTCTTCAGGACAATATGAAATACAATTAAGTGTATGTTAAGAGCCAAATAAATACAAATACAGGCAGCCCCTGACTTATGATGTATTTGAGTTAAGACAAACTACACTTATGATCGTCTGTTTTTTCTTTTGTACATCATATTATTAATAATATGTTGCAGTGCATAATTTGCTGATTCAATTTTGTGATTTACTGTTCAGAACACCACTGGATTTATAAAGATACTGATCATGAGAGGCAATAATAATGAAAACTAAAAAAAAAAAAATGAGATGTTCAACTTATGTCAGAACCAACTTATGACAGAGTCGTTGGAACAGGACCCCATCATAACTCGGGGACTACCTATAATCAGCTAGAATAGTAGCCTGCATTGGGAGTGTATGTGTGTGTATATGAATGTCTTAGTTTCTTAGTGCTGCTAACAGAAATACCACACGTGAGTGACTTTAACAAATAGAATTTATTTTTTCACAGTTTAGGAGGCTAGAAGTCCAAATACAGGGTGTAGGCTCTAGGGGAAGGCTTTCTCTCTGTGTCAGCTTTGGGGGAAGGTCCTTGTCTCTCTTCACCTTATGTTCCACGGCTCCTTGGTGATCTTCAGGTGTGTATGTTCCTCTCGTTTGTGCTTCCTCCTCTGTTTAATGTGCTCTTTTTATATCTCAAAGGTGGTTTAAAACACACCCTGCACTGATATGGACGTATTAACATAACAAAGAAACTCCTGTTCCCAAATAGGATTACCTCCACAGGTACAGGGGTTTAGGATTTACAATATATATTTTGGGAGGACACAATTTAATCAATAACAATGAGTATGTACAGACTTCCCCAAGGATATGGAAGAATTAGGTAATGAAACAATTTTACCCAGCGGTGTGAGGTGCACGACCGCCTTTACTAAGTTATGATTTCCTACTCTACATTCTAAATAGGGCTCCCTGTTTATAAACCTAGAGGTTTCCCATCAGTGCTGAGGACAATATATCAGTGTCTCAAATGTAATCTATAGTCTATACAACTTCAACCATCTGAGAAGATAACCCCAAGCTATTTGAGATTTCAGAATTATTTCCTTTTAGTCCCAAAATAATTATAATTAAATACAGAAATATTTCAGAATTAAAACCATAGCATTCATATTTTTATGTAAGGAAACTGGGCAAATTTTATATTTTATACACTTGTGATAACTGACAGAACTTGGCCTATTAGAAGTTAGCTTTATGAATTTAATTAAGTAATTTAAGTAACTGGTTGAAATTTTTTAAATTTTAAGTCGAAATCTTACAAATTTTATATGCAAAATTTGAACGCTTAGGAAACTGTAAGAATCACAATATTTAAAGTTTAATGGCTTTACAAAAGTATTTAATTCTTGGGACTGCTTGTTGTTAATCTATTAAAGTTATTAAAAGAGAAAGCATATATGTTAAGTTTATAAAAAGTTTTTAACGTTTAAAGGAATTTAATTATTATGAGCTTCCTACAAACAAATGTTACATTTGCTAGATTTAGACATTTAATAATAATATTTGTAAGCTAAAGTAAAAGGTTAAGAAAGAAATCAGCTTTGGATTTTTTACTTCAATAATTACATGCATTTTGGTAAAACAAAATAACTTCTGCTAAATCTTTTCTGACTAAGGATTTAACAAAGCCTCAGGACATAACAAAGCCCACATTGAAGCATGAGGCACCTTTATAATGGTGACCAAATTTAACATTGCCAATAATAGGACAAACTGGCATCATACTCCCCTTGAGGTAATGCACTCCGGAGCTGTGTTAGTTATCTAGTGCCGCTATAACAGAAATATCACAAGTGGGTGGCTTTAACAAACAGAAATTTATTTTCTCACTGTTTAGGAAGCTAGAAGTCTGAAACTAGAGTGCTGGCTCTAGGGGAAGTCTTCTCTGTCTGCTGGCTCTCGGGGAATGTCCTTGTCTCTTCCGTTTCTATTCCTTGGCTCCTTGGTGATCTTCATGTGACATCGCATCTATCTTCCTCCATCTCTGCTTGCCTATTTAATCTCTTTTATGTCTCAAAAGAGATTGATTTAAGACACGCCCTACATTAATGCTGCCTTATTAACATAACAAAGAAAACCCATTCCCAAACATGATTATAACCCACTACAGGGGTTAGGATTTATAGCACATATTTTGGGGGGACACAATTCAATTCATACAGGAGGGTACAATATCACCTGTGTAATATCCCTATTTAAAAAATGTTTAATCTGAATCTAATCATAAGGAAACAAACACACACAAAAAAAAATCCAAATTTAAATACACCTGTAAAACAACTGGCCTGGCTTCTTTAAAATTGTCAGTGTCATGAAAGACTACCATCAAAAACAAAGACCAACAAGAAAAAAAGGGGGGCTAGTGATTGTTTGATCCTGGATTGAATCTGGGTTGAAACACTTAAAATACATAAAGGATGTTATCAAGACATTTTGCAAGTTTGATGGGAAAATGTTCTAGTTCTTAGATGATACATGTTGAAGTATTTAGGGGAGAAGTCTAAAGATAGTCACAACTTACATTTCAGTAGTTAAAAAATATGTGCATGTAGTGCATTGTGAATCTAATTGGAGGGAATATAGATGTTCACTGTACTGTTTTTGCAGCTTCTCTGTAGGTTTAAAATTGTTCAAAATTAAAAAATTGAAAAAATAATCCTACCAACATTGAATCTCAGTTTTGCTCCCTAATGGAGCTCTCAGAAGCTGACTGTTGCAGAAGTTGACTCCAACCTCCAACACATGGAAATCGGCCTACTTATGGTCTAACTGGCAAGGGTTTCCTTATCAAGGACCAGCTCAGAAATGTGCCAGTTTCCAAATCTGGGCCAATGAATCCTGAAGAGCACTTGCTAAGGGTTTTTCTTCCTGTATGCACTTCTGGAAGAGCTCTGAAAGCAAGTCTCTCTTTTCCTCTTTCATGGTCGGACACGGGTGTGAGGCCAGGACGTTTCGCAATTATCTCACTTCCAGCCTGAGGAGGAAGCTGCCAGAAGAAAAACGGTGCCAAAAGGTTCAGGGAAGGTGAACAGAAGCCAGTCCTGAAAAGACCATGCTATTTTTGGTTTTCCAGTTATGGGAATCAATCATTCCCTTCTTGCTTAGGTTAGTTTAAGTACTTGTAGCCAAACACATCATGATACAAGTCCCAAATTTAAGCTGCCTTCACACTCAAGTGCCCACTTCCCTCAAGAAGCTGACCTCTGTATCTTCATTGTAAACTCTGTCTGGCTCCAGAATTCCTCATGAAGAAGGAGCTACCTTTGTTTAGCATATTTTTTTTTTTTATTGTTGTAAAAATATAGGTAATGCATTTGCCAATTCAACATTTTTCATGTGTACAATTTAGTGACACCAACTACATCAATCATGTTGTGTTAAACACAATATTTTGATTGGACACATGGAGAGGAAGGTAAGTCTCTGAGGTTACAGAGGTGGACAGTAGCCTGAGCAACCAAGTAGACGGACAAGCTGCTCAGTGTGAGAAACAAGCACACCCGGATTTGCCCCAGAAAAGTCAGGCTGGCGAGAGGAGAGACAGACTAGTCAGCCAGAGGGGATAAACTTTATTTTTGACATTGTGCACTATCACACACATGTCCATGTGTATATAACTAAAACAAAAGTTACTCCTCATTTTCTCTTCTCATCCTTTCCATTTCAATGCATCCCATTCCAGCCTATCTTATGCTATCCCATTCTACTTTTATTTCATTTTTTAAAATGGAGCCCTGGTGGCACAGTGGTTAAGAGCTTGGCTGCTAACCAAAAGGTCGGCAGTTCGAATCCACCAGCTGCTCCTTGGAAACCTTATGGGGCAGTTCTACTCGATGGCAACTGGTTTTGTTTTTTTTTTTTAAGTCTTGAATTTCATTGCCACTAATGGGTCGCAAAACTGAAGTGTGCAAACAATAAATACACAATTTACGTGTGCATGTGATTGTGTATATGCGTGCATGCATGTAGAAAATCAAGGAAGAAGCTGACAGGATGGAGAACAGAGATAGGCACATTTTAGACCATGAAATGATCCATAAGCCAGGAGAGTGAAGAGATTGTGATAATGCAAGCAGCGCATCTCCCCTTTCCCCCTCCCCCCAGGACTGTACACATTTTCAAACCTGGCAGTTCACAGAAATCTTGGGGAGGGCTTTGGTCTCTCACTGGGCATGGAATTAGGAATGTGAACTAATCTACATGCAATGCAGATCTCAGGGGACAGTGAGGCCCAGTTGATTACCTGTGTTACAGAAGCTATTTTCCCTACCTTTAAACTTGCATAGCATTTTAGCCAGTTCTGACAGTGATTATCTTTTTATACTTCATATCATTGGATTTGTGTATTTATCTACCCTGGTATTCTGTAAAGGAGGTCTGGTGGTGCAACAGTTAAGAGTTCAGTTGTTAACCTAAAGTTTGGCAGTTTCAACCCACACAGCAGCTCTGCAGGAGAAAGAGTTGGCGATCTGCTTTCATAAAGATTACAGCCAAAAAAACCTTATGGGGCAGTTATTCTGTGTCATATGGGGTCACTATGAGTCAGAATTGACTCGATGGCATCCAACAATAACAGGAACAGTAGTCTGTAACCTGCTTCAGGTCAGGAGTTATGCGTTGCCACAAATTTTCTGCCCCATATCAAGTAACACCTATACAGAGGAATAACTGAAAAATGTGCTTTTCCTTATTTTATGCATGTAAAAATTATTATTAGTAACCACAATGATGTGTTCTTCTTGTGAGTGGTTGAGTAAGTAAACTTTATGAAATTTCCTAACCATTTCCCCCATGTTTTAGACATACTAAATATAACTTGAAAGCTCACTTGAGTAATATCTTCTTGATATATATGTTACAAAAGAGTCAACAATAATGGCCAAGTGACTGTATGGATTGATGCTCAGCATATTATAAAGCAATGGCTGTAAATCTGCAACGAAAAGTGAAGTAAGGTCCATGGACCCTATTTCAGCAATGGAATGCATTGGCCCCACTAATGTGAGTTGTAAGGGCCATGAAGGTGATCAATAATATTAATGACCCACAGCCACAAATACCATAGAAGTTACGACTCATCTAGGTTAAGCTTATGAGTGCACAGGAGTTTGGGGCAGCAACATGGCCCACCCTTGAAATGCTGAAAGTGGGCTATATCCTTGGTTCAGACTGAAAGCTTGAAGGGATCTGGGTATACCAGTAGCTCATGGCTCAGACTTAACATAATCCTCTTCAAGGCACTGGATTAAACTATGTGCAGGCAGTGTGTTTATGTTAATGGTAGTGGAATAATTCGGAAACGAATAACAAGAATGGTTGCACTACTTGAAGACTGTAGTCAATGATATTGAATTGTATATGTAGAAATTGTTTAATTGGTGTATGTTTTGCCCTGTACATTTTCACCAAAATAAATAAATAAATAATGAAAAACAAAGACAACATAAATATAAAAACAAACCTTGACATGGATGGTGGTTACAAGTTTTGGCTTTATACTAATTGTCTTACTTATCTAGGCTGTTATAACAGAAATAATACAAGTGGATGGCTTTAACAAACATAAATTTATTTTCTCACAGTTTAGGAGGCTAGAAGTCCAAATTCAGGGTGTCAGCTCTAGAGGAAGGCTTTCTCTCTCTGTCAGTTCTGGGAGAAGGCCCTTGTTTCTTCAGCTTCCATTTCCTGGTTCCTTGGAGATCTCCATGTGGCTTGGCATCAATCTTCCCCCATCTTTGCTTGCTAGCTTGGTTGTTTAATCTCTCTTATATCTCAAAAGAGATTGACTCAAGATACACCCCACACTAATCCTGTCTCGTTAACATAAGGCAACCCATACCCAAATAGGATTATAACCACAGGCACAGAAGCTAGGATTTACAACACATATTTTGGGGGGACACAATTGAATCCATAGCATTCCACCCACTGGCCCCCCAAAAGATAATGACCTTGCCACATGCAAAACACACTGACCCCATCACATCATCTCAAAGTCTTAAATCAACTCCAAGTTCAAAATCTCATCTTCTGAATCATCTAAATCAAATATGGGTGCAACTTTGGGCATGTTCCATCTTTCAGCAAAATTCCTCTTCATCTGTGAACCCGTGAAATCTAGAATACAAATTATCTGCTTCCAAAGTACAATAGTGGAACAGGCACAAGGTAGACATTTCCATTACAAATGGGAAAAATTGGAGGGAAAGAAGGGATAGTGGACATCAAGCAAGTCCAAAACCCAGCAGAACAATTTACATTAGCTCTCAAGGCTATAAAATAATTCTCTGTTCTCTAAGAGCATCTGGGCAAGGGCCCCATCCTCCAGACTCTGGGTGTTGGCCATGCCGTATGGATTCTGGGTAGAGGACCCTCTGCCCTGGGCTTCAGTTCCGTCTTTCAGGCCTACTGGGACAGGAACTCGGTTCCCTCAGCTTTGGGCAGCCCATTCTCCTAGTCCATCTGAATGGTGACCTAAGCCCCTCAGCCCTGGCAGGCCCTGTTCTTCTGCTACTTAGGCATGGCCTCCACCCCCTCAGTTTGGGTGGTGGCCCCATCCTCCTGGCACACCTTAACAGCAGCCCCACATGCTGGAACTGAGTTGGCGAAGATCCAATTGTTTGAAAGCTAGGAGGCTGAGATCCAGCAGATCTTGTCCCGACCCTTTGAAATCGAGAGGGCCCTGCTTCCCATGCTCATTCCCACAGTTCTACTGACCTACAAGCTGCTCCAGGGATGGTTCTTTTCTTTTCTTGGAGGACAATAGATATAACTCCTTTGGCCTGTTTCTTGCCTGTAGAATTCTAAGAGGCAGACAGTGTTCTTTCCTTTCGTTCTTTCTCTACCCCTTCTGTCTAAGCTGATGAGTTTTCTGCTGTGGTAGTTGGTTAGGTCAGTCAGTCGAAGACTTAATCTCTTTAACAAAAGATAGTGTAGCCATGTTCTTGGTGATTTTGCATATTTTTAAGCTCTGTTTTCAATTCGCACAGTTCATTTTTAAATACATCTCTTTCCTCTAGCATTTTACTGTAAGCGGTGAGGAGAAACCATGTGGCCCCTTTAAAATCTTGCTTAGAAATCTCATCAGCCAGGTATCCAAGTTCATCACTTGCAAGTTCTACCTTCCCCCAAACATTTGAACATAATTCAGACAAGTTCTTTGCCACTGCATGAAAAGCATCGCCCTTCCTCCACTGTCCAGTCACATGTTCATCATTTTCTTTTAAAGCCTCACCAGAGGCACATTTAACGTCCACATTTCTAGCAACATTCTGTTGCTGGTGCCATATGTATTCTCTAAGATGATAGAGACTTTCCCTATAGCGCTCCTCACTTCTGAGCCCTCACCAGAATTGCCTGTGACGTCCATAATTCTACCAACAGTCTCTTCAAGGCAATCGAGGCTTTTACTATTGTTGCTCATGTTCTTAGGTGCTGTCAAGTCAGTTCTAACTCATAGCAACCCTACGTACAAAAGCATAAGACACTGCCCGGTCCTGCACCATCCTCACAATAGTTTCTATGCTTGAACCCATCATTGCAGCCACTGTGTCAATCCATCTTTTTAAGGGTCTTTCTTTCTGTTTCTGTCCCTCCACTTTATCGAGCATGATGTCCTTCTCCAGGGACTGGTCCTTCCTGATAACCTGTCCAAAGTAGATAACACGAACTCTGGCCATCCTCGCTTCTAAGGAGAATTCTGGCTGTACTTCTTCAAAGATAGATTTCTTCATTCTTCTGGAAGTCTGTAGTATATTCAATATTCTTCACCAACATCATAATTCAAAGGCATCAATTCTTCTTCCGCCTTCCTTATTCATTGTCCAGCTTTCTCATGCATATGAGGAAACTGAAAATACCGTGGCTTGGGTCAGGTGCACCTTAGTCCTCAAAGTGACATCTTTGCTTTTTGACCGAAGTCTTTGGCAGCAGATTTGCCCAATGCAATGCGTCTTTTGATTTCTTGACTGTTGCTTCCATGGGCGTTGATTGTGGATCCAAGTAAAATTAAATTCTTGACAACTTCAAACTTTTCTCCGTTAATCATGATGTTGCTTATTGGCCCAGTTGTGAGGATTTTTCTTTTCTTTATGTTGAAGTGTAATCCATCCTGAATGCTGTATTCTTTGACCTTCATCAGTAAGTGCTTCAAGTCCTCTTCGCTTTCAGCAAGCAAGGTTTTGTCACCTGCATATTGCAGGTTGTAAATGAGTCTTCCTCCAATCCCGATGCTGCGTTCTTCTTCAGATAGTCTGGCTTCTCAGATTATTTGCTCAGCGTACAGACTGAATAAGTATAGTGAAAGCATACAGCCCTGAAGCACACTTTTATTGATTTTTAAACCACGGAGTAGCCCCTTGTTCTGTTCGAACAACTGCCTCTTGGTCTATGTACAGGTTCCCCATGAGCACAATTAAGTGTTCTGGAATTCCCATTCTTCACAATGTTATCCATAATTTGTTATGATCCACACAGTTGAATGCTTTTCGTAGTCAATAAAACACAAGTAAACATCTTTCTGGTATTCTCTGCTTTCAGCCAAGATCCATCTGACATCAGCAATGATATCCCTTGTTCCACATCCTCTTCTGAATCCGGCTTGAATTTCTGGTCATTGCCTGTTACAGTACTGTTGCAAATGCTTTTGAATTATCTTCAGCAAAATTTTACTTCTGTGTAATATTAATAATACTGTTCAATAATTTCTGCATTCTGTTGAATCACCTTTCTTTGGAATGAGCACAAATATGGATCTCTTCCAGTTGATTGGCCAGGTAGCTGTCTTCCAAATTTCTTGGCATAGATGAGCGAGCACCTCCAGCATGCATCCATTTGTTGAAACATCTCAACTGGTATTCCATCAATTCCTGAAGCCTTGTTTTCCACCAATGCCTTCAGTGCAGCTTGGACTTCTTCCTTCAGTACCATCAGTTCTCGATCATATGCTGCCTCCTGAAATGGTTGAATGTTGATACATTCTTTTTGGTACATTGACTGTGTATTCCTTTCACCTTCTTTTGATGCTTCCTGCATCATTCAATATTTTTTCATTAGAATCCTTCAAAATTGCAACTCGAGGTTTGAGAAAGTTCTTTCAGTTTGAGAAATGCTAAGCGTTTTCTTCCATTTTGGTGTTCTAACTCTAAATCTTTGCACACTTCCTTGTAATACTTTACTTTGTCTTCTCGAGTCGCCCTTTGAAATCTTCCGTTCAACTCTTTTACTCCATCATTTCTTCCATTTGCTTTAGCTAGTCAATGTTCAAGAGCAAGCTTCAGAGTCTCTTCTGACATTCTTTTTGGTCTTTTCTGTCCTGTCTTTTTAATGACTTTTGCTTTCTTCATGTATGATGTCCTTGATGTCACCCCACAACTCATCTGGTCTTCTGTCATTAGTGTTCAGTGCATCAAATCTATTCTTGAGATGGTCTCCAAGTTCAGCTGTCATATACTCAAGGTCGTATTTTGGTTCTCGTGGACTTGTTTTAATTTTCTGGAGCTTCAACTTGAACTTGCATATGAACAATTGAAGATCTGTTCCACAGTCGGCCCCTTGCCTTGTTCTAACTTTTGATATTGAGCTTTTCCATCATCTCTTCCACAGATGTAGTCGATTTGATTCCTTTGTTTTCCATCCTGCAAGGTCCATGTGAATAGTTGCTGTTCATGTTGTTGTAAAAAGGTATTTGCAATGTATAAGTCGTTGGTCTTAGAAAATTGTATCATGCTATCTCCGGTGTCATTTCTATCATCAAGGCCATAATTTCCAACTACAGATCCTTCTTCTTTGTTTCCAACTTTCACATTCCAATCACCAGTAATTATCAATGCATCTTGATTGCATGTTTGATCAATTTCAGACTGCAGAAGCTGGTAAAAATCTTCAATTTCCTTATCTTTGGCATTAGTGGTTGGTGTGTAAATTTGAATAATAGTCATATTAACTTGTCTTCCTTGTAGGTGTATGGATATTATCCTATCACTGACAGCACTGTACTTCAGGATTGATCTTGAAATGTTCTTTTTGACAATGAATGCAATGCCATTCCTCTTCAGGTTGTCATCCTGGCATAGTAGACCACATGATTGTCTGATTCAAAATGGCCAACACCAGTCCATTTCAGCTCACTAATGTCTAGCATATCCATCTTTATGTGTTCCGTTTCATTTTTGGTGACTTCCAACTTTCCTAGATTCATACTTCATACATTCAATGTTCTGATTATTAATGGATGTTTGCAGCTGTTTCTTCTCATTTTGAGTCATGCCAGATCAGCAAACGAAGGCCTCGAAAGCTTGACTCTATCCATATCATTAAGGTCGACTCTATCTTGAGGAGGCAGCTCTTCCCCAGTCGTATTGCGTGCCTTCCAACCTGAGGGGCTCATCTTCCGTCACTGTATCAGACAATGTTCCACTGCTATTCATAAGGTTATCATTGGCCAATTTTTCAGAAGTAGATAGCCACATCCTTTTTCCTAGTCTGTCTTAGTCTGGAAGCTCTGCTGAAACCTGTCCACCATGCGTGATCCTACTGGTATTTGAAATACCTGTGGCATAGCTTCCAGCACCACAGCAACATGCAAGCCACCACAGTATGACAAACTTACAGGCATATAGGTACAGGCATAGAGGCTAGGATTTACAACACATATTTTTTGGGGACACAGTTCAATTCATAACACTAATTCATTAAATTGAAATTTTTGGGTGAAAAAAATATGGGCAGGCGAACTGTAGATGTAATAAAAAAGAGAAAAAGGACATGGTGACTATATATGTATTTAAACAATTCTTGGGCTCTCCTGAATGAAACTGGTTTTAGCATATCTGCTGAGGTCTGATGTTGCTAATATCATTATAGCCTCATAAAACTGAGTTTCACATACACGCAAAAGTTTAATACAGCAGAACTACAAAAGAAAAAGATCATGAAAAGTTGTTGCTGCACAAGGAAAATGCAATTTATTTTGGAAATACAGAATCATTCAAGCTTATGGGCTATGTAGGCGTTCACTGGTAAATTTGGACTAAACAGGAAGTGATGTAAATTATACCTACTACACTGCTGGGAGAGAAATATATTAAATTCAGACAGAATGTGGACAAGGCACAAAGAGCTCATTGTGTTGAAGGAAAACACACAACTTTGGTGGGAAGATAATGCACTATATGGTATGAAAACTACCAGTGGCCATTTGAGACTAAAATAATTTTTTAGGTGGTATGGTTTTGTTCTAATATTGGATTTTTTTCTTCCTTGATAAAGCCCTAGGGTGTCTTAATCTAAAGCGTATTGCTGTGTTTCTACTTTTAACTATATCATGCTGTTGTTTTGAAGTCATTAATTGGACAGAATAAGACACAATGAAACCATCAATGCTTAGATTAGAAATCACAGCCATGGAGAAATGCCTAGAAGAAAGGTGAGGATTGAGGAAGTTACTGAATTATCTAGTGCCCATATCACATCACCTGAAGAGTCTCCATGAGTTGAAATAGACAACATTGTTGATGTATCCAGGAATCACCTAGAAAAAGAAAATTTGACCAATTTACCTTGAGAGTAAAACAGCATTATGTGATCTATTCCATGAGATTTTCTCAACTGCTGTCCTTACGACAAAGCCTCCGTGAACTGAAAAACAAACAAAATGCAGCCAAAGTGCTGGTGAGGTGCTTGGCTGCTTGTGTGGTGTAAAGAGAACTAACAGTAAATCAGGTCAAAGACATTTTTAATCTAATATCCAATTTACCATTTTGTTACAAAGTCATATCCAAAGTAAAGAAGTAATTGAGTGAATTAGATTCAGCCTTACAAGTTACTATTAGACGTCGTCAGAGTGCAAAACAAGATGGGCTTTTCTAATTTATTGGCCTTAAGTGAAGGAATCCTGGTGGTGCAGTAGTTCAGTGCTTGGCTGCTAACCAATAGATTAGTGGTTCGAACCCACCAGCTGCTCTGTGGAAGAAAGATGTGGCAGTCTGCTTCCGTAAAGATTACAGCCTTGGAAACCCTATGGGATAGTTCTACTTTGTCCTATAGGGTTTCTTTGAGTTGGAATCCACTTGATGGCAATGGGTCTGCCCTTAAATGAGGGACTCCCTTGGTGGACAAATGGTTAAGCAGTTGGCTACTAATCGAAAGGTTGGAGGTTTAAATCCACCCAAAGTTGCATTGGAAGAAAGGCCTGGTGGTCTACTTCTTAAAAAAATCATCCGCTGAAAATCCTATGGAGCACATTTCTATTCTGACACACACGGGGTCACCATGAGTTAGAATCTACTTGACAGCAACTGGTTTGCTTGGTTGGCCTTAAGTGAATATTCCTAAAATGGCAAAATTAAAATCTTTGAAAATAATTTAGTAAAAATGTACTTATAGTTTATTGCCTTGATTTTCAAGGAACCTTGTAATCTTTTAAGGAGTGATTTCCTTTATCAGGTTGGTGTTGGGATCACCACAAAAGTACCAAGGATGCTCTCACTGGAGGAGGAGATGACTCCCCAAATCCCCTCTGTGATGCTCAAAGGAGTGCCGGGACTTATGAAAGACAAAGCAGCAGTGCACTCAGCCTCCTGGCTGGATGCAAAAGGAGCAAACTTTGATGAGAAGTCTTTGATGGGAAGGGAATGTGACATGCAGCCTGCAAGGCTCTCTCTGCACTTTTCATTTGAATAGACAGAATAATTTCACAGAACTCAGCATGCATTGAGTCCCTGTGTAGTGCAAATGGTTAACATGCTCAACTGCTAACCACAAGGTCACTGGCTCAAATCCACCCAGAGGCACTTTGGAAGAACAGTCTGGTGATCAACTTTCAAAAAAACCAGCCATTGAAAAGCCTATGGAGCACAGCTCTACTCTGACACACATGGGGTTGCCATGAGTTGGCATCAGCCAGATGGTAACTTGTTAAAGAGTTTACTTAGGAATGGATTTGAATCAGTGATAAAGTCAGTCCAAATCTATTTTAGTCTCTGACTTCTATGAGTTATTAAACTACACTATGGTCTGCTGAGTATGAAATAAAGGATGGTATTTTGTGAGGTTTATTTATCTGTATCTACATAATCAAAAAGTATTTGCTGAATATTTCTATGATATTCATTGATGTTAACTCTCTCCCCAATCTCACTCCCACCGCTGTTCACCCTTTCTCCATCCCTTTACCCCGTATCCCGTTAGTGGCTCAAGACACCAGTTTTGGAATCAGACTGACTGGGAAAGTTGTCTAATCTCAATGCCTCAGTTTCTCATCTCTAGAATTAGGACAGTAACAGGGCCTAACTCACAGGATTTTTTTTAATGAATAGAGGGAAAAAAATACAATGCTTAGAACACTGCCTGGAACCTAGTAAGCACTCAAATATTAGTCATTTTCATAATTATTTACCGTCTATCTCCAGCCTATGTAACTATTGGTAGTATTTACTACCATTAATTCTCTTTCAGGGATGGATTTTTCTAGTAGATCTTCAACTGAAGGACACTATACAATGAGATACTTAAATAGGTTTTTCAGGTGCCATTTTTAAGCAATTATTTGAAAAAAAATTCTCTTCACGAATGGTCTTACTTTCAAAAGCTTCTATAATCCAGCTTTCTTAAAAATCTACAGAAATCAGCTAGCCTTGGCATGCGTTAAATGGATCATTCTACACTTAAGTGATACACAAAGTCTGGAAAATTATAATTCATGAGGATTCATTTCTAGAGTTTGGACCACTTTTTAGTTTTATATTCTTTAAAATATTAAGTTAGGAGTCTCTTTAAGATGATGGTTGTTATGAAATAAAAGTCCAGTTCATTTTTTATTATAGATCCTATTTTGTTCAGTGTTTTAAATTACTATACATAAATGGTAGAACTTTTCATAACAAAGGTTTAATTAGAATGGTTAATGACTATGACTTCCAAAGTGTCTGAGTCGGCCTTAGTAATAATTAGGGAGTTTTGTTCCATACAAAATGCTTTATTTAACCTTCATGCCTTCATTCAGATAATTATACAAATGCATACAGTTAAAGGTTTAAACTCTATTTCAGTTCACAGCTCAATTCATAGGAAAGTTGAATACAGAAAAGCAATGCACCAACAGAATATGTCTGAGACACCATTAAAAACGATAACACTTGTTCATTTAAATCTCTGAGAATAGACTGGAATAATCATCCTCTGAGAGAATCTCATTAGGAGGGTCTCCCTTTACATTATCATAGGGCAAAAAAATCACCATTTTACAGTAAAAGGAAAAAAGCTCTGAGTATATTTACAATACATACACTATACATAAATACAAGAACAACACTTACATAATATTAATAAACTTATAACGAGGGTTGCCTAAACACTGCAGAGTATATAAGTGCAGAGGAAACTATTGGGAAATCAGATCCTCAGATAAGCCGGAGAAATAAATTCATTTGCAATTAAAACTCTGAACAGAAAACAAAATGAAGATTTAAGAAATTAACACATTTGCTCGCCAGCATCATTGGGGGTTTTTTCCTCCTTTGATGTGTAAGACCTCCTCCGGGCACTCTAACTCTCTGGGGTCAGAGACACAAGAGTCTTTTCTAAAATTACATCCGTAAAGTGAATCAGATGCAGCACATCTATTCAATTTGCTGTTCAGAGGCTTCCAGCCTAGAATAACTGTTTTGTAAACCAAAGGATGTTTTTGTATTTTTACACAGAAAGATCTTGTGATCCAATAACCATGTAAAATGAGCTAAATGTCAAGGAAAAGAAAAAAGATGCCTGCTTGATTTGGCCAAAGATGATATTTTTCTTTATTCTCATGTATTTTTTCAAACACAACTGAGAGAATTATTCAAAAGAGTATGACGTTGGAATTGACCCCCACACACCAAGAGCAACGTCTAGACTACTACTAATTATAACTAAGTCATTTTAAGTGGCAGGTGGGTATCTTGAAGGTGGTCTGTTCTCATCATTTCACAACACACAAAGTTCTGAGTACATTCTTCTATGGACAAACATGAATTTGCTGGTTTCTTTTTTTTTTTTTTTTAAATGAGCATGTTATGATACACATAATTACATTATGATGCAGGATGACATAATACATAAGACAATGTTTTCAAGCTGGTTTTGTAAGTAGTTATCTCACATCCACAGAGAGTTGGTTAGCCATGTGATGCAATGTGTCCCACATAGACATGGACAAAACAATACAGCCACCATCCTGTGGGGGGATAGTGATTTTCAAAAAAATGAATCTTTAAACACTACAAATTGTGGACAGACAAGTTGATAGGAAAGAGCCTCGAATATAGGCACCAGTGCCCCAGTTCAACAATACCCATCCAATGTAATAAAGCTTGAGGAACAAAATATATACTATAGTCTGGATGTAATTACAAAATTCTGCTATGGAAAAAACTAGAAATACAAGTAGGGCAAATGTATTTTTTATAATGTGGTATGCTATACTTCTAGCGTGTGAAATTAGCAGAAAGGAAAGATACTGGTATGTTCCTAAAATATCTTACTTTTTGATTGCTTGGGCATGTCTACTACTAGATTTGGACCCACATTCTACCCTCCTCTTCACCCTCATTTCTCAACAAAAATGAATCTCTGTGAAGGTCTTGGTTTAACCTGCTTTAGAAGAAGCAAGATATAACTCACACAAGAGAAGTCATTGGTTCTTTCTTTGCACAAAGGGCAGGCTCTGTTATCTCAAACACTTCACATTTCTAGAGATGAAATCCAGAAAGAAAAAGTACTGATGTGACTATTTCCACTATTCATCTCGCTTCAACTCTAAGTTGTGGTTTTGTTGTTGAGAAATTATTGCTTGTGAAACCCAATTAACTGAGTCTCAGTCAGTCTTCAGTAGGTTGTACATACAGAACCCTTGCTTTCAGCACGGAAGGGAATTTGTTTATAGAGGTTTTATCTCTTCCGCCAGCCAAGCAACTGGGAAGATCATAATTCAGGAGATTCATTTTCAGAAACAGAAACACTATGAGAAATGCCATTCTCTTAATGTTTGCTAAGTCCATTAGTACTTGCATGAATCAATACTGTCAGAGACCTTGTTCTACACAGAAAAGTGGGGGGCGGGTTCATTTCTCTGATGTTGAATAGCTTCTTAACCGAAAATTCAATTAAACTAACAACAATACTACAGACGAACCATTTATGGGACTATTTAAAACATTTCAAGGTGGTGCTATCAGGCAAGAAATCTGAAAAGGAATTGTCTTATTTTTCCTTGTTCATCATCCAAATATGCTGTGATTGCCACCCTATTACCACCCCATTAACCCACTGCACGAGTGGGCTCTGATGTTAACACTAGTTCCATGGAGGTGAAAATTTCGAATCTATATTGGAAAAGTTTTTACTACACATACAAAGAAATATGCAGAATTGAGAAAATCAATTCAGGCTAAAATGCTACTAAGTAGAGTTTTGATCGATTTTAGGGCTCCAGGCCAACCATTTAGGAGGAAAGTGACAAATTCAGGGAGACATCTGGTTGTTGCTGTTTTTCTATGACCCTTCATATTTGACTTTCCAGGAGAGTCCTGATTTCAAATATTCTGTACCACCATCAAATCATGTGTTACTTCATGTTCCAATATTTTACTTGGAAAATATGATTCCTACGCATGCATGCTGCCCATAATAGAACTACTTAGAGTTAGAAATATGGAAACTTGGCTGTGGGGCATAGAGGTGAAGTATGGTGGAGTGGAAGGGACAAAGGCTTCGAATACAGGGGTAAGTGGACTCACCTTCCTACTCTACCGTTTACCATTTCTGTGCTCACAGACAACACAGCCACCCTCTCTCTCTGTGCCTCAGTTCTTCCATCCGTAAAATGTAGAACTGTTGTGCAGATTAGAGGCAAAGGCAACACGTCTAAAGAGTGCCTAGCGTCATTCTTGGTACACAGCAAATGTCCAATAAAGGATAGCTATTATTTTCATGGTTTGCTGAATCTTTGACCTTCCAATTTATTTTAACACTGTCTGACAACATGCAGAAGGACACCCAGACATAAGAGTTCACTTCAGTGAAATGAAGGAATCCAGAGACATTCCTTTGACACTTACAGAGGGACTCTACCCCACAAGCCCCAGCACATTTCCTCCTCCCTTTCTTCTTATCTGAAACTTGAAAGAGGAAAGAGTAGATGGCTTTCTAGGCATGTGGTCAGGTTCTGGAAAGCAATGTCCATCGTGATCATGTTCACGGTCTGAAGCCTGGATGTTTAATCACAGTCGTATTTTTTTTAATTGCTCTTACAAAACGTTCAGCTCTGAAAGAGTATAATTTTACTGATAGCCTCACAATAGCTTGTTTGGGTGAATTCGTGCTCGGAGACAGTAGGGTTGGAGAATTTCCAGGGTTCATGTCTGTTCAAATAATCTGATCGCATATTTCTATCCCTGACTCCACTTTTAGCAGTAAGATAATTATAGGAAAAAAACTGTGAACTTCTGAATGTAAATCTGGTAGTTTTCAGAATTAGCTGCAAACCCTGCCTAAAGAATAGGCTTACTAGGTCTTAGCAGTAGCACTTTAGTAGACTTTTTGGGTAGAAATTATTTTGTTAATATTTATTTGCAAATGGTTCTTAGATGGTAACAGGAAATATTAAGGAAAAAGGAATAAAAGAAATGTAATGTGTGCGTTTGATATTAGTGGATAAAATCAAACAACTAAGCAAAAAATCCTCAGTGTTATACTCTGAATAATTGTTTTATGTTTTTTTACTGAGTAAAACTTTATGAGCCAAAAACAGTGCTTTATAAGTTTAGGGCAAATCACAGTGAAGTTTTTATCTAAAAATTGTAATTGCCATATGCCATACTATACACTGAAGTTAAGTTTAATGTTCAGATTTGCACTCTACATTCCGCAAGTGAGAAAGATCAAATTAAGAAATGCTAATGCAAATAAGCTTAGGTATATTAAAAAGACACAAAAGATTTTGTGGGTGTGTCAATAGATTTAATTTACTATGTGCATAAATTACTGTGTGTGTGTGTGTGTGTTTGTGATTGCATGTGTTTTCCAAATGTGGAGGAAAAACCCAGTCTGATGAAGGATTATTGCTGTATAAATGTATAGAAGTTCTCATCGGTCATAATGTTTATTGACAGGCACTTTCAGCTTTTAATTCATTTCTGAAAATGGGCATTAGCTTATTTCTATTGCCAGTAGAGATTCATTTAACATGTGGCCATATCCACAACACTTAATCCTGTCAACAGGTAACTATGCCTAAAAGTATTGACTCTAAAATATAAACACCTGTATGTTTGTTTTTTAATTAAGAACCACTTTGTTAAGGTAGAAATATCACTGAGAAAATTAGCACAAGTAAAATCCTGTGCAGCTGTTTTGCCCTTTTTAGGTAAAGATATTTTGAGTTTGGAATCAGTTGTCTGCAACTCAGAATGACTTCACTGTGTTTTAAACCATCCTGGTTAAATCGAGACAAGTGGCCACTCCATTCTGAAGACAAGGAACGTGCTCTGACAAAGTGGAACAGTTGAGTTGCCATGGCAATACAGCTAATCATGTGGAAGATATACAAGGCATATCTGAACAGGTTTTATTTTTATTTTTATTTTTTATTTATTGTGATGAAAACTAGAGCTCTTTTCCCCAACATACTTCATCAAACTATTTACAACTTCTGTAAAATTTGAGTTTGAAAATATTTTTTCTACTATCACGTTATGAATACAGTAAAATATCTTCAATCTATTTTTTTAAAGATGCAGTATCCTATTTCATTTTCTTATGAAAATCTGAATTTCTATTGCAATTGCTCAGTATTTAGCATATTTAATGTGTACCAACGGGCAAGGGTTGCTAAACAGACATTATAACGAAACTGTGAAAATATAGCATTTTTAGTTTTATGTACATTTCTTAACTATAAAATGCAGGTAAAGTCATATATAGCATTACAAGCTGGTAAATAACTTACATTTCTAGACAGCATGGGTTATTACAAATTTTCTCTTTTTAAAAAAGTCTTTGTTGATACTTATTAAGTATGCACAGCCAACTGGCTGCATATACAGATGTGTATACACATATGCATGTGTTGGGGATGCCTGTACAGGTAAGGGAAAGGTAGTAGGGGGTAAGAACTATGCATGTGTTGGGGATGCCTGTACAGGTAAGGGAAAGGTAGTAGGGGGTAAGAACTATGCATGTGTTGGGGATGCCTGTACAGGTAAGGGAAAGGTAGTAGGGGGTAAGAACTATGCATGTGTTGGGGATGCCTGTACAGGTAAGGGAAAGGTAGTAGGGGGTAAGAACTATGCATGTGTTGGGGATGCCTGTACAGGTAAGGGAAAGGTAGTAGGGGGGTAAGAACTATGATATGGAAGACATGACTTACCAAACCCCTTTTCTAAAAAACAACAAAAAAAACCAAATCAACTTGTAAAGATTTTTTTCATGGGGTGCACCATCTCAGAAAAACTAAAGTAAGAGATTTGATCAATGTAAGTTGTAACTGACTATATTTCACCTGCTAAATTTACAGGAATTAGTAAAGAGCAAAAATCTGAGATTGGATTATGCACTATGAGTATTAAGGCTTCCTGGGCCTATGATGATTCATAAAAGTTATATCACTTTAGTCCTTTAGACACAGACTGTAACTCTCAATGAAACATGGACGCTGGTATTGTTAACACTGCTTAAATTCTGTCAGTCCTTACTAGAAATGTGAAGACACCTTTATAACAATATCATGGCTACATTTCTAAGCAGTCATAACAACAAACTCATAGTAACACATTTGAAGGCCTCACCTCACCAGATTCATTCAATTGCAGCTTTAGTAAGTATAATAAATAAAGCACAGAATAAGGAATACTGCATCTTTATCCATAAACAGGTCATCATTCTAGTGAACTGATTTCAAAGTGCAGAATTATATTTATGTTTAAAATACAAAGGGTAACTTGAAGTTAAAAAAAAGTTGTATTAAAAAAAAAAAGAACACAGTCTTTGCATAAACTATTCCAAGTTTCAGGCATAAAGAAACTGGCCTTTCTAATCATCTGGAACTGGCATTTGTAAACACTGTAGCATTTTGTTTATGTTTTTTCCCCTGAAAAGGGTCTTCCTATTTCTCGCTTAAACACTAAAGTGAATAAAAAGTGCCCATCTTAAAAAAAAAAAAAAAAAAAATGTGGTCTATGTTACGTTTACTGCTTTTGAAACTAACTGTTCTATAGTGTTTTGTAAAAGTAATGCCAGGCAGTAGTATAATTTCTATGGTAAAGTCATTTGGAATTTCGTTACCATATGCCTTAACAGAACTTAAAGACAATTTATTAAGCTGGATGCTCCGAGCCTTTGCGCAACTGACGGGATGGGGTTGGAGGGCGGTAAGGGAGCGGGAATGTTTTTTCCAAACAATTTAAGATCAGAATATGAGAAGGGAATCTATTAATATCTCAGTCGGAACCTCATAACTTTTCCTTGAAATCCTTAAACTCCCCTGAAATCAATCTCTACAATGCAAAGAGAGAGTCATGTCTACTGCAGCTTCTGAAACCAGGACAGCAATATGCATATACGTTCACAAACATACACACATCCCCAGCTGCAAATCCAACAGCTTCAAATATAAAACCAAAGAATGCTTCCATTTAGAGAACAATCTGCCAATTTCTTTAGGACTCTACCCCTTTTCTGTTGCTCATCACGTACTGTGCTTTTTCAAAGAGGCTACAAATGGACATAAAATGAAATGGCGCCTTTTCCATGCTTAACGATATCCCTACTTAAAAACCCATTTCCTTCTGTCCAAAACCACTTTCCTTTCCATGGGAAAACACTTTTAGAAAGCTCAGCAAGGAGAATCTGCTATGTCCCAAGCCAAGTCCCAAATAAATTTCAGCTCCTGGGGACTGATTTAAACATCTCTCCTCTATCAGTGACTGGTTCACTTATTTGTGCTTGGATCCCTCTTTAGAAGCATTGATACCTTAAGAGGGAGAAATGGCATGATGCTGACAGGCTTCACTGTTTAACTTACCGTCTCAGTCTGGTTTCCACTTTCAGAGGATAAGAAGAAAAGCTTATTTCCCTGAATCTTTCCTATGTTATTAGAGAGAAGCAGATCGTTTAGTCCTGTGCTGTTTAAACCAAGCTGTAACTAACTCAGGAGGCTCCCACTGCCTGTCAGTTCTATGAATTCTAACAACCATTCCTACCTGTAACACTCCCAAGACATCTCTCAGCAGAGAAATGGATTGGTCTTTCCAATGAGTACAGGCAGAATTAAATCAAATCTACGCTTTACCTGAGTGATTTATCTACTACCTGCCAACTAGGTTCTAGAATTGGTGTACAGGAGCTCACAGCTGTGTTCGCCACTCTCTGTGATCTCTGCCACCGACCAGTCACCAACGCTGGCATGCATCAAGAAGCCTTTGTTTCTATTTTGAATGGTCACAGGCAATGATAAGTAGGAGTTGCATACAGTACAGATAAAAAAACTTTCCAGTTGGTAAAAAAACCCCAGTGCTTGGTGGGTAGTAGATTGTGTAGCCAAAGAAGCTACTTATCAATAGAATTGCAGCCCTTGTTGGAGGGAAATTGCCTGATGAATTTTTTTCAGACCTGGCAGAAAATGTAGAGCACATATTTTTTGAAGACAGAATTTGACCTGAAAATCATTATACTTCTGCTTGAACATCATTAAAAATTCCTTTTTAATACCATCCAACACAATTCTTCCTTGTTTCATTGTTCATAGCTCTTCCTTCATCAGAACAAGATTATCTGAATTAGAAGATAATCCTTAAAAGGATAATTCCATAACCAGAAATTATTTCAGCACGTTCAAACATTTAAAAAATGAGCTAGTAATATTGTGAGGTTAATTTGTGCAATTCCCAAAATCAAGTGTTTGTAATTAAAATATATTGCAAAGGCCTTTTCTGAAGACCCTTTATATCTAAGCTATAAAAATTCTTAACAACAACAACAAAAAACCTCACCAAGCCCCTTAGCCACATAAAGCTGGAAAAAAAACAGCTTTTAGTGGGGAAAAAATGTGATCATTTTTTTCTGAAAGAATGCGTGTGGGTGATATATTGCTTTGTTTACTGTATACTTTGCTAGTTGCAATAAAGGTTCACAATTAGAGGGGCTGATGGGACTATAGATTCCTTTCATCCTCAGCACAGGATGAGTGGGTTCAACATCCCTGTAGATACCGATGAACCACTGGGTCCTCAAACAGTTTAGGAAATGAAATCTGTAGAGAAGAACCTATTGGAGAGTTGCCTCTCCTTGGCTCTCCAAGAGAGGAAACTAGCACCGTGTCAGTCTTTCCTTGGGGAGCATTCCCTTTCCGCTGACTCAGTTCCAAGGAGAACTGACCCAATAACCCAAGAGTTAATTTCCTGCTATGCCTCCCTTGCCTTTCTAGTCACCAAAATAACTGTTTTCAAACAAGAAAAGGGGAGCATAATCTTTAATTGTGGTACTCAACCAAGCAGGACAACAAACAGCAGAAAGATTACCTCAACGCTGTAAATGTAACCAAGACATCTAAAATGCTGGGGTGTTTCTTACAATCCCTTTAGTAAGTATGAAAATTGGTAACGTGAGTCCTCATTGAAGTTATTGTAGGGAAGTCCTTTTATTCATTATTGCTTTTCTCCTCAAGAGGCGCATTATTTCCATCTCTGCTTTGTCTGATTTTTCATGTTCACTGACTTTGCCTGGGCCGCCCCACCTCTTACCTTGGTGCCAGTGTGTCTAAGAGTTTTTTCCCCCCTGATTCCTTGTAATCAAATACTAGGGGCTGGGAGAGATGAGGCCTAGGTGACAGAACACTGCAATTTGAAGTGGGGCAGTAGTTTTTTAGTCAGGCTCTTCCTATTCAACTACGCACACCTCTGTGCCAGACCATGCCAAGGTATACACCGGGACTTGAGTTCCACTGAAATGTTGCTGCCCCTCTGCTTGAACGGATGAACAAAACAGAATAAAAACAAAACAGAAACAATCAACAACAAGCAAATGACAGGTTCGATGTTGGTTCTCTTCAGGGCATGGCATAATGACAAGTTGCGGGTGATATCTAATAGCCATCATCACTATTGCAAAGGGCTGCTTGAGTGCCCCTTTCTTTGCAGGTAATGGAACCTCTCCAACAGCTTCTTCTTTTCTGCTTTCATGCTGCTTGCTGGTAACAGATTGGATGTGTGTTCTAGCTCACTCAGACAGTAACTAAAATTTTTGTAAAAAGGGGTGAAGGGGTGGGAGGGTGGGAGAAGAATCCAAATTTAAAAGGTCTTGCTCTAGCCATCGATTTGTGGCAGTTGACCTTTAACATATCAATAATAAAATGTCTGACAGCTCAGAAAATGTACAAGCTACAAACATCTTTAAATGGCAGAGAACACAGCATGGAAAACAATGCCTGTCTCCTCAGCATTTATGCTACCGATCTCCCAGGCCAGCGTGAAGACGTTTCTCGGGTAGTCATGATGGGGGTTACCTTCAGACCAAAAGGAGAAGAGTTACTTCTTTTTCCTGCTCTGGTTTCAGACATTGTGGGATGGTGATGCCCTTTTGTGTTAACACTGTGAAGGGGGTCCAGCCCTGCTGAATCGGGTGCCGCTAAGAGATCCAGCTCTTACGCTCAGCTGGACAGGCCGCCTTCCTCACACCAGCATATGCCTCCGGCGGTGCAGTGCCAAATGATCTGACCGGGAAAAGCTGCGATCGCAGTCCGCACACTTGAATGGCTTCACTCCTGTGTGTTTGCGGTAATGCCTTGTCAGTTCATCCGAACGCGCAAACTTCCAGGTGCAGCCTTCCCAGGTACACTTGTAAGGTTTCTCTCCTAGAAGAAACAAAAGGACATGACTTTGGTGTTTCATAACTTTTGCTTCGTAACCGAGCCAGCACTAAATTTTGGGTGATTGTTGTTCTCAATGTATTTTCTATTCGGTGATCCTTTGTCAGGAAAACTCACCATCTCCCTGGGAGGCTGGAGTTGGTGGGGGATTGAATCGCAGCTCCCTGACTGTGACCTCTGGTAAGGGAATTAGCACTTGCATCCTCAATGTATGGGTTAAACCTCTTTGTATTCAAAATTTCCAAAGGCATGGATGATTGCTGAGTATAATCATTTACCACCGGTGGACTAAAAAGGAATTTTAGATTTGGCTCTAAGGCTGTTAGTCACACAGAACTGTAATGGCTAATCACTTAAGTTTTACTTCAACACCACCCCTCCCAAATGTGTACCACTTGTAGGGCTTAAGGATATTTTAAGACAACGTCCACGTAACAGTTACGGAGGATACACACAAAATTTCATTCAAAGGGAAAGCACTTTCCACCCCCTAAAATTAACTATTAAGAATATATGAATTCATATACTTGTCCATTGGGAAAGAATTCTGGGTATCTTAATAGTGTAAAGTTTAAATACATTTTTTTCAGTGACTTAAGAATTAGGGCGAGCCCTGAGGAATCATCAAGTGGATTCGAGACTTGAAACTCACGGTATAAAGCAGTCTGAAGAAGTATGTAATTTGACCAGGTCCCTCAGTCGACTTGTAAGGACAGTAAAATAGGCACCAGTTTTGCTGGGAAAAGATACACTATCCACTGTCCAAATGAGCTCCCAGGGGGAACAGGACAATAGTTGACCCAGGTGCGCTGTTTTCCTGGCTCTTGTTCGGAATGGAAGCCCTGTCCCCGTGCAACCCCACAAAACCTGTTCTCTCCTTCTGTCCCTTTCACCCAGTAGCCAACAATGTGCTTCTTGGGCACGCAGAGAGAGTCTCATGTGAAAAGGGCCTGAGACGGGGAAAGGAGCTACTTACTGATCCCTCTATACAGAGGTGCAAAGTGAGTATTATTAATCCCACTTTACAGATGAGAAGACTGAGGCTCAAAGTAGTAAAGTAACTGGCCCAAGAACAGAAAAAGTTGTGTTTGGCTCTAAATCCAGCCATTTCTACTATGTTACAGTAGAATGGCTAATTCTTTCCCCATATAAACCTTAGTTTATATGTACCACTTTCTTAGGTACTTCCATATTGTTTACTTCATATTTCCATTACATCATCTATCAAAATATATCATAAAGATTTGTTTAGATGACTTCTCCCCTGCAAGTTTCTGAATAATTGGGAGGTCGGGGACCATGCCTCTACTCAGTTCAGTATCCTCGGAGCCTAGCACAGGTGCCAGGAAAATGCCTGAACAAATTAATAAGACTCTGTATCACATGCATGCACACAGGCATGCATGCACGCCAAACGACTAAGCTACGTAAATCAGATGTACCAGTAATGTCTATGTGGGAAAACTAGACTGAATTGGACGCAAGCATTCTTCATTCAACTGGTAATCACCGCTATATATAAAGGTCATTTTAGGATCAAGTTGCCCATTCAGAAGTGAGGGAACAGTACAAGCCAGTGAAATCTAGAAATATTGATGCACTAATTGTGGTCCACAGCAAGTCCCAGGTTGCTCTGAAATGACCCTTTTCAAACAGGAGCTTATTGAGTGGATTGACCCCAAACCTTAACTTCTGACTCATTCTGCACGTCCTATGGAGACAAAATCTGCATTTGGGGGTACCTACCGACCAGAGTTTGACAGAAATTTCAAAAATAAAAATCAGTAAAACCTCTAACTTAAAAAAAATAAAAGATGGGAGGTTTGCTATGCAGTGTTATATTGATGGCAATTGTTAACATCCCCTTGTTTACCTATGGTCCCTGTATGTTTTTAAAATTGACATCAGAAGCATGGATCCTAATAAACTGAGTATGATATAATTCATCTCTTCAAAAACATATCCACCTTTGGTGCACAGAGCTTAACTTGTTGGCTGTCTATCTTGGACAGGCATCTCCTAGTTATCCCCTGTGTTACTATGGAGCTAGTTACAGAGAGTTTAAGGCTTACAAAGGAAAGAAGAAAGGATTTTCTTAACTGGGGAGAAGCATTCTCAGTTGCATGGTGGGAAGATGTGCGTTTCTCTCTTGGTGAGACTCATACACTAGGCATGCCTCCTACCTTCAGATTAGAAAAGCTACTGATCCTGACCGTGCTATTTCTTTTCTTTTAAACGAATTAAAAAATTGTATTTACTTAGAAGCATTCAGAATGTCAACAAGACAGCTTCACGCCCCCTTTTTCCCCAATCCAACCTTTTGAGTTGCCATTGTCAATTTGATCTCACATAGATAATTCTTTAAGAGACCACAATGCTCAAAGCAGACATACTTTACTAATTAAAATAAGCTATTTTTTCATTCATAGAAGACTTCAGTGGATAGTTTTGGTTTAAGGTGTAAAGTTTAAAGGTATCTCAGGGAATAGTTTTGGGGATTCATCCAGCCTCAATGGCTCCAGAAAGTCTCTAAACCAAAACACTAAACCCACTGCCATCAAAGTGATTCCAACTCATAGCGATCCTATAGGCCAGAGTAGAACTGCCTCATAGGGTTATCCAAGGCTGTAAATCTTTATGGAAGCAGACTACCAACTTTCTCCCATGGAGCAGCTGTGGGTTTGAACCGCTGACCTTCTGGTTATAGCTGAGTGCTTAACCACTGTGCCACCAGGGCTCCCTGCAGAAAGTCTCTACCAGACTTTAAAAGTATCTTAAAGTATCTTTTCTGCTCATTGGAAAAAAAAAAAAAAAAGGTAGAATAATGAATAAGATCTTTCCTATGAGCATGAGAGTCAGAGACAGAAAGCTTCAGAAATGTCTCTGTCCTCCTCTACCTGATAACCAAAAGCAATTCTTTTATATAATGATAGCATCTCCCCACTCATTTAAATGCAGTTGTATTCAGTCACTATGAACCATGATGACTTAGTAATCTATAGCATTTGCAAAACCAGAACACACCATCGGAAGGATCACAGAGTAGAAGCTTAGATGTTTGGAATCATTTCTAAGATGGATATTTTAAGTGGGGTGGGCAGGGAAAGCAACAACTGGCAGCAAGGATTTGTGTTTGAGTACACAACGTGGGTCAGGAAAATAGCACAAAATTTCAAAAGCATCCTGTAAGGTGTAGCAGGTGCAATGAACAATCACGAAAGACAAGTGAAGAGGCCTCACACAATACAAGAGGCGTGTACTCACCTACTTCACGGACAAAACCAAAATAACAATATATAGGTTATAAGCTATTAAGGGCTAAGTGACTAACGAAAAGCAACCCTTATTCACTGGGGGGAAGGAAGAAGGGAGTATCAGAAAATAGTAAATCCAATTATCTGAATGATAAATGAGTTTTCCTTGAAATTTTCCTTACAAAAATGTAAACTTGGTTTATAATATAGGAGAAAATCTTACCCATAATATTCCTGAGCCTCATTGCTTTAATAAAAATAGAGTTTGAGCATTCTCTTTCCATGTGTTTAAGGAAAAAAAAGAAAAAGAAAACAGGACTTTCAAGCCTCTCTTCAAAACTAGAGGCTAAGCTATAGGAGCAGGGTGGCTACTCTGACAGGGCAGAGAGCTGGCTTCTGTCCTTCCTTCAACAGAGGCCTAGGTTTCAATTATACCCACCCAGTGCCTAGCATTTCATTTAGAAAAATTAATCAAAAAATTTCCTCTTGGGGCTAATCATGTTTTAGAAACGCTTACAAATAAACAATTTTAGTAGCTGCTGTGCTGTTTTTTAACTGCGCATTATATTTTACTCCTGTGCTTTCAAAACAACAGAAACTAACTTTATGACGTGAATAGAAAACAATTAAAATGATAAATAAGTTGGTAAGAATATATAGTGGCATGTGTAAACAAGCATCGGAAGAATATAATGAACAACAGGAGCTTTCTTCTATCCCGTCTTTTTTCCTTTAAACCATTTGCTAGAAAATACAAAGCTAAATTTAATTTTTAAAAGTCAGTGGTAGGGACTGAGTGGAACGTGGATTTTCTGGGAAAATGTTCCTATGGAAAGAGTTCGCTTGGACAACAAAAAGAGTTAGACGTTTCACGGACACTGAGCTACTAAGGCTCAGCTGCTCTGTATCAGGCTGAACCATGGCGATAGTAAGCGTGATTTCCATCCATTTCTTAAGACAAGAGTTTTCCTTAAAATTAATTTGAATTAGAATTATGAAAACGTGCTTTTCAAAACTATTTTCCCCTAGAAATCTGCTAAAAAATATAAACATCAACGCCCACTGTTTTTGCTCCTTTGTCTAGCTCACAAGTATATATATACTGTGGCAAAATCTTTGAAAATGTATGTCATATTTTTCAAAATAATCTGAAGCTTTGACTCTACCATTAGATCATTTTTATTTATTTTTCTCTTACATTGATCTCATGAAACAGTGAAATTACAGAAAATTGTATGCTGTATTTCTTTATCAATAAGTCTTGTAAGTAAATTTTGTTTTTAAGTTGAGATATTAAGCTGCTAACGTAATAAGAAAAAATCAAATGGCAGTATTTGCATGACTGATGACGATACCATACAGTACCTGCAGGTAGAATTTATTAACTTCTAGGTCTTCAGTTCTGAAGTGAAAGTGTCTATGTCTCATGACAAATTCTTAAACCCTTTCTACCTTTTGCATTTTAAAAAAAAGAATCTAACCATTTTCAGCACAATCTGTACTCCTCCAGTTCTGCAGAAAACCTGGACTCATCTATGAAACTCTCTGAAAAAGGAAGATGTTAAACAAAACTAATAGCAAGAGCTTCCATTTTTTTAAGGTGAAATAGTGTTCCACAGGTTAAAGAGAGAACATAAAAATACAGGGTTTTTCATTCTAAAAAATTATTTGTAACTCCATGTTTGGGGTTCATGTAAATACAACTTTGTATGTATACGTAGCCAATTAGGATGCACACACACACACACACACACACAGCTATTGTTAGTTGCCATCGAATAGATTCTGACTCATGGGACCCCGTGTGTGAGGTGTAGAACTGCTCCATAGGGTTTTCAAGGCTGTGATCTTTTGGAAGCAGATTAGCAAGCCTGCCTTCTGAGGTGCCTCTGGGTGGGTTCCAACTGCCAAACTTTCAAGCTAGTAGTTGAACACTTAACTGTTTGCCCCACTCAGTCTCTATGTATCCATCCATTCATCCAACCATCCATACACACACACACACACACAGACACACACACGCACATGCCTTATTTAAATGGAATTCTAATTAAATGTCCTGGGGAAATGAAAACTCACAACAGTGTTTTATTTTCTTTCTTGAAACAGTCAACAAAATAAACTGATTTATTATGAGAACAGCTGTCTCTTTCCATTTTGGTTAAAGAAAATGATTAAGAGTCACTATATGCATTTCCAAGGAGCCTTGGTGGTGCAGTGGTTAAAGCGGTTGGCTGCCCATCAAAAGGCAGTTTGAATCCACCAGCTTCTCCTCAGGAGAAAGATGTGGCAGTCTCGGAAACCTTATGGGGCAGTTCTACTCTAGTTCCTATAGGGTCGCTATGAGTCAGAATTGACTCAATGGCAATGGGTTTATGTGCATTTCCATGACATCTACCAAGCAGAAGGAATAATGAAGTCTAAAGAAAACACCAGTTACTGAATGGATTCCCAAAACCCACCAAACAAAAATAACTTTTTCAGGTACCTCCCATTTCACCAACTGAAACACTGAAAGGTTTAAGTGTATACCAAGACAAAAGACAGGCCCATTTAATATTAAAACGCCATGTGAGCAAGACACAGAAGAGGAATGTGCAGTTTGAAACAGCTTGTTTTACACAATACACCCTGTTCTCATCAGCTTCTCTCTGTTGTTCTCAAGCAACTGAAAAGAAACACCTTTTGCAACAGGAAACATAGGCATTTTCTCAGGTTCAGAAGTGCGTTTCTGAAATATGTTCCTGTTTAACTTTTATAAAGTTACAGGGCCTCAGACACTGACAAACGAGCTTCATTACATTCAAGGCTCAACATATTTTCTGTGACAACCTGCTTTCACTTGAGGAATGGTATCTGCATACGAAGATAAAAACGAGAATCAAGATTCCTATCTTGTCTCTGGTTTCTGTTACATTAGTTCATAAAAGTCTACAGAATTTTACATCTGGAAGGAAATTAGGCACTTTTAAGATGAGGAAACAGAAACCTACAGACCAAGAAAAAGCTGGGATTACAAGGGCTCGCGACCTGTTCAGGGATAGACTGGGCTGCCTTCCCTCTTCATGGTGTTATGGCAGCATAAAATACCACAGGCTCTGAAATCAGGCAGGACGCATGTTCAAATGCAGGCTCAGTCACTGATTTGCAGTTGGATCTTAGGCTACAGAGTTAAGCTCTGTGAAACAGTTTCTTCTTCTATAAAATGGGAATAGTTATTTCTACCCCTGCAATACCGTTGTGAAGCTCAGAATACCTAAGATAGGTACTCAGTAAAGGACAGTTAATTTTATAGTTATGAATTTGAAGACTTTTCTGCTTTTCCTAAAAAAGTACGAATAATAGAACGTTAAAAACAAATCCCTTATTTGCTACTTTTAAGGAACAAGTTAAAGTTTTCAGGTAACTGAATGTCAATCCTGATTTTCCCAACATTTTAAGTATAACACTACTATTATAGGCCAAGATACTAATCTGTTCTACAATATGTTTAATCCATTTGGTCATCAATTCAATCAAACACATAATCAATATGCTATTCTCTGCCCCACTGAATTGTACAGACTGGATTAATGATCTCTTTTATTATATGTAAACAAGACCAAACGCACCTGCTCTTTCTTCCCCATGCAATTCTATCATAGATATATTTGACAAAAATAATATTTGTAAAGCATACAGCACTTAAGTGCTTTATGAATATTAATTCATTTAACTCTCACAAGTTCTTCAGGAGTTTCAGTAACTAACCCCATTTTACCCAGAGTCACTCAGTAAGTGGTAGATGTGGGATTTGAACCTTGTTTAGTCTGATGCCAAAGATGTTCTTACCCATTACTCTATACTGCCTTTCAACATTTTAAATTATTGCATTAGTAAACCAGGATGTCTGGTCAGAACTGGACAAGCTGACTGGGAATGGGAAACAAATTACTAATTACAGACAATGTGTTAATACAGAGGCTAGCCCTGCTCATACAGAAATCAACTATAAATGAACTAAAATATCCCAATTTAATAAAACTGTACTTTACTGTCATGGATTGAATTGTGTCCCCCCAAAATATCTGTCAACTTGTCTAGGTCATGATTCCCAGTATTGTATGATTGTCCAGCTTTTGTCATCTGATGTGATTTCCCTAGTGTTGTATATTCTATCGCTATGATGTAATAAGATGGATTAGTGGCAGTTATATTGATGAGGTCTACAAGATTAGATAGTGTCATAAGCCAATCTCTTTTGAGATATAAAAGAGAGAAGTAAGCAGAGAGACAAGGGGACCTCATACCACCAAGAAAGCAGTGCTGTGAGCAGAGGGTGTCCTTTGGACCTGAGGTTCCTGTGCTGAGATGCTACCAGACCAAGGAAAGACTGATGAATCACAAGGACCTTCCTCCAGAGCCGACAGAGAGAGAAAGCCTTCCCCTGGAGCTAACACCCTGAATCTGGATTTCTAGCCTATTGGACTGTGAGAGAATAAACTTCCGTTTGCTGAAGCCATACACTTGTGGTATTTCTGTTATAGCAGCACTAGATGACTAAGACATTTACTGAATGTAAAAACTCAAGGTGTGAGGCAATATTTTATTTGGCTGTTCTGAGTTTATATTTCCATGTAGTGACATCATTTACTCTCCTATGTTTCTGGTTATTTTTGCTCAGTTTCTTCTGCAGAGACCTCTTCCTTTACCTGTTGCTTAAATGTTTACCAAGATGCTGACTTTGGCTTCTCACCTGCATATGCTTCCCTTGGTTCTTGTGGGTTCCACTACAACTTACAAGGGAAAGATTCCCAAGTGTCTACCTCAGTCTCCCTCCTAAGCAGCAGAGAGGGATATAGGACATTTCCAATGGGCAGTCTCAAAGCAACTGCAACAGGACTAGACCTTTATTCACCATTTGTTGTTGTTGTTGCTGTTAACTGCTGTCGATTTGGCTCCCAACTCATGTCATCACCTAAATAAGCCATGTCCCTCTTCCTGTTTTCCCATCTGGGGAAGAAAGGCAACTCCATTTACCCAGGTACTAAGTCATAAATCTCTCCAGTTGGAGAGATTTCTTGGACTCTTTCCTATCTGTTATTCTCTACCTGCCCCCCATCAATACCAGAATGGAGTCCTGCATTCCAAATCTCTATCCAGTATCCTCTCAGTTGTGGTCTATCTTTCTTTATAGGTTCTTACCACTTTTCACCAAAACCAACTTCTAACGGTTTTGTATCCTTGTCTTTTGTCCTACTCCCTCCAATTTACTGTCCACACTGTATTCAAGGGAAATCTTTCTGAAAGACAATCTGATCATGCCACTCCTGAGGTTAACATCTTTCAGTGGCTTCCAGTTTCTTTTAGGATAAAATCTAACTCATTATTTCATCGCTTAGGGCCTGGGTGATCAGGTCCCCGCTGATTTCAGCTTCATCTCTTGCTTTGCCCCTAGAGGCAACCCCGTCTTCAGTCATATGGGAATGTTGGCCATTCCCTGCTAGTGTGTGCCTCTGTGATATTCCCTCATCCTGGAATTTCTTTTCCTCCCAAGTACTATTTGTTCTTTTAGATTTAGTCTCAGCATTTCTTCCCTTGGGTACTTTCTTGGTATCTGCCAAATTGAGTTAAACAGTCATATAGCGCCCTGGGCATGCCTGTATTAAACCTCTCATCATATCCCACTATAACTGAAGAGTCCTTTGTCTGTCTGCCCCCATACTAGTATAGTCTTAAGCTTTCTTCATCACTGCATCCCCAGATCTTAACATAGTGCTGCGTGTTAATAAGTATTTGTTGACTAAACGAATGAAATCACTTTAACTCAAATACTCAACATTCACTTTAAAATATAACATAGAAGAATCAACCCAAGAGTAGTTTATTTTGTAAGAAAAAGAGTATATTACTTTCATACTAACCATTCTATGATTTTCTCCAAGGAATCAGAAGACGTATGTTTGAGACTAAAAATAAATCTGGGAGTTTTCTTTTAAAACTAGTGTCACTTAAAGGTCTAGTCTGAAGGCACATATCTCACTTTAAACGTTTAAAATTAGTAGCATGATAATGTGACTGAGCTTTTGTTGCTGAAATGAGTATTATTTTAACCTTTGAAACAATATATTTACTTTATAATTCTTTTTATTCTTAGTTATGAAGATTTTTTATTGAATTATTTTAAGCATTATAAACATTCTTTTTATATATTTTGTAATAGTCAATATGGAGCCCTGGTGGCACAGTGGTTAAGAGCTACGGCTACTAACCAAAAGGTCGGCAGTTCGAATACACCAGCCACTCCTTGGAAACCCTATGGGGCAGTTCTACTCTGTCCTATAGGGTCACTATGAGTTGGACTCTACTTGATGGCAATGAGTAATGGTGAATATATTTTCTCCAAAAAATCAGCTCATTATCTTTAATAATTCCATTAAAACCACAAATTTTATATTAGTAGCAGTTAATTTTATATTTAGGATAGGCTGACTAACAATCCCAAATCTAGTTATTTTTAGGTAGAACATAATAATGTTCTGTTCTACCTAAGAATAACTATTATCACCCCTTACAACACAGCTTTGGTGGGTGTATAGTTAAAATAAAGCCCAAAGCACAACATAGCTCATAAAGACAATGTTCTGCATCCTACTTTGGTGAGTAGTGGCTGGGATCTTAAAAGCATGTGAGCAGCCATCTAAGATATAACTGTTGGTCTCTTCCCGTCTGGAGCAAAGGAGAATGAAGAAAACCAAAGACTCAAGGGAGCAGTTAGTTCAAAGGACTAATGGACCACATGAACCACAGCCTACACGACCCTGAGACCAGAAGAACTAGATGATACATGGCTACCACTACCGACTGCTCTGACTGGGATGGCAACAGAGGGTCCTGGACAGAATGGGAGAAAAATGAAGAACAAAAAATTAAAATCACCAAAAAGACCAGACTTATTGGTCTGACAGAGAGTAGAGGAACCCCTGAGACTATGACTGGTAAGTCACCCTTCTGACCTGGAACTGAAGCCATTCCTAGAGACCACCTTTTGTCAAACAATAGACAGGCCCATAAAATAAACAATAACACCTGACAGGAATGTGCTCCTTAGAACAATCAATTATATGAGATCAAAAGGACATCACTTGCTCAACAGTGAAGATGAGAAAGCAGGAAGGGGTAGAAAATCAGGAGGAAAGGAAACAGGGAACTCAGGGCAGAAATGGGGAGAGTGCTGACCCACTGTGGGGAAGGCAACCAATGTCATGACACACTTTATGTATCGACTATTGAATGGGAAACTAATTTGCTCTGCAAACTTTCACCTAATGCACAATAAAAAATTAACAAAATAAAGCCAAAAGCAAAGGAAGGAAAATGGGGAGCATAGTCATTTTTAACTTTCAGTATATACTGATGATTTATGTGCTAACACAAATAGAATTAAGAAACAAAACTCATTTGGTAATTCATTTATTTAACTGAGGTAATAATTGGTAGTGCTTTACAAGTCTTTTTTTAAATATCTGAAAAAAGATTAATTTATTTTTTAAATAAATTAAATAAGGTAAAACTTTTAAACTTAAATATAATCAGCTATGTATCGGATGGGAAACCCTGGTGGCATACTGATTAAAGGTTCAGCTGCTAACCAAAAAGATCAGCAGTTCGATCCACCAGGTGCTCCTTAGAAATCCTATGGGGCAGCTCTACTCTGTCCTACAGGGTTTCTATTAGTTGGAATCGACTTAACGGCAACGGGTTTTGGTTTTTTTGGTTATGTATAGGATTGAGACCTGGTGGCGCAGTGGTTAAGATCTCGGCTGCTAACCAAAAGGTCAGCAGTTCGAATCCACCAGCCGCTCCTTGGAAATCCTATGGAGCAGTTCTACTCTGTCCTATAGGGTTGCTAAGAGAATCAACTCGATGGCAATGGGTTTGGTTTTGGTAGTGTAGGATGGGTACCTATGTTTCAAAAGAAAAACCAAGACCAGTTGCTGTTGAGTTGATTCCAACTCACAGTGACTCCATGTGTGTCAGAGTAGAACTGCACTTCATATGGTTTTCAGTGGCTGAATTTTCAGAAGTAGATCACCAGGCCTTTCTTCTAAGGTTTCCCAAACTTCCAAAACTCTCTAAGATAGGTTAAAATAACACACTGCTTCCCCATTAAAAAAATGAGTACAACACTTTATCATAGCATCTTGGAACCAATCTAGATCTTTCCACTTCTTTTTTGGCAGCAGTACTAAAATGTGCTTTTTCATGTAGATCACTGATGCTTAAGGCACTGCCTGGTCAGAATCCATCACCTCCTCAGTGCTGCGTGGCTTTCCTACCATGCTCTACATTGTGCGGATTTGTGGAGGGGGCTGCTTCCCTCACGAGATTCAGAACTTCTTGCTGTCCTTGTCTTTATATCGCCCCAATTCACTCTCAGAAAGCTGTACGCTGAGGACGCACTCAAAAACTAATTGTTTTCTAAATTTTAGTTTGTTGTTGTTATTGAGACTGTACAGAGCAAAACATACACCAATCCAACAGTTTCCCTACATGTACAGTTTAGTGACATTGATTATATTCTTTGAGTTGTGCGACCATTCTCATCCTCTTTTTCTGAGATGTTCCTCCCTCATTAACATAAACTCACTGCCTCTGAAGTTTCCAATCTAATCTTTAGAGTTGCTATTGTCAGAAAAACTAATTATTAATGCTTCTGGCTCAGGTTTTCACGCTGACTTTCTAACAAAGAAAAATTTCAGTAGATTGGGGAGAAAGCCCTGGTGGTGCAGTGGTTAAGGCACACAACTGCTAACCAAAAGGTCAGCAGTTGGAAACCACCAGTGGCTTCAAGGGAGAAAGATATGACAGTCTGCTTTCATAGAGATTCACAGCCTTGGAAACCCTATGGGTTGCTATGGCATTCACCAGACAGCAGTGGGTTTTCTGGGGGGAGAAAGCCCAGTTTAAATTAATGAAAAGCCTTAAAAATAGATCATTTAAAGCGGCTTGCTATCCTATTACTTCAAAGTACTTTAGAAACCAACACTAAACAGGTGGGCACTGCCGGAGGGACCACACAGACATGCAGCTGTAGTGAATCGAGGAGACTGGCAGGTTATTAACCAACTTGAGACCAGGGGTGATGTGATGATGACAGCCCAGGCTTTGGAGAAATCAGAGTTTGAACCCCATTTCCAATGCTTTTCCACTACATGATCCTGGATGAATGCTCTAATCTCACTACTTGATTTAAATATGTAATTAAAATATGTAAAGCAGTAGCAGAGCTGAGCACAGTGCCTGAGACATTTCAGGTCCTCCGTAAATATAGCTCTCTCTTGCCTATGATCTCTTTTAATAGCATTCCTTCTTCATAGCCACACAGGCTAGAAATTAGGGCAATCTTTAAAAAGTTTTGCCCTCACCTACCCTCATGTCCAATCAGATGCCAAGTTCAGTGGTCTCTATTACATCAGTATTTCTGACATACTCTTCCTTTCTGACCATCACAATGCTGCAATGTGGAAGTGTATAAAGTATTCTAAAAGGAGACCTGGTGGCACAACGGTTAAGTGCTCAGCCACGAACCAAAAGGTTGTGGTTCGGACCCACACAGTAGCTCTGAGGGAGAAAGACCTGACAATTGGCTCCTGTAAAGATTACAGCCAAGAAAACACTATGGGGCAGTGCTACTCTGTTACATGGGGTTTTATGAGTTGGAATAGATTAGATGGCACCCAACAACACCACCAAGTGTTCCAAGTCATGGAGGATGAAATCTCTACCTGCCTAGGGAAAAGGGGTGGTCTAAGACCTTAACAGACAAGGAGACAATCAAGGTAAGTTTGGGAAAATAAATAGTTCATTAACTCAAGGAAGAATTGATGCATTTGAGTTATGGCGTTGGAGAAGAATACTGAATATACCATGGACTGCCATAAGAATGAACAAATCTGTCTTGGAAGAAAGAAATACTGCCAGAATGTTCTTTAAAGCAAGGATGGCTAGACTTCGTCTTACATACTTTGGACGTGTTATCAGGGGGGACCAGTCCCTGGAGAAGGACATCATGCTTGGTAAAGTAGAGGGTCAGTGAAAAAGAGGAAGACCCTCAATGAGATGGACTGACACAGTGGCTGCAACAATGGGCTCAAACATAGTAACAATCATGAGGATGGCGCAGGACTGTGCAGCATTTTGTTCTGCGGTACATAGGGTCACTATGAGTTGGAGTCGACTCGACGGTACCTAACACCACCACCACCAACATGCTTAATTAAATATTTTAAATACATTCATTAGAAGAATGTTTATGCTATCATTTCATCAAAACGATGGCAAAAAGGGGCTTATCAAACAACAGTTAACTTTACCCCAGGTGGTGCAATGGTTAAGCACGTGGCTGCTAACTAAAAGGTTGGCAGTTTGAACCCACCCAGTGGCTCTGCAGGATAAATACCTTGAGGTCTGCGTCCATAAAGATTATAGCCTAGAAAACCCTATGGGGCAGTCCCACTCTGTCACATGGGGTCGCTATGAGTCAAAATTGACTCAATGGCACCTAACAACAACAACTACCCCAAATTTCCTGAATTATATAAATTTTAAATTAGTAGAGTCTGAAGTAAAGAGATTATAAAATTATAGTGCATTTTAATGTGTGTACTAAATCATCCAAACTCTCTTGCTTTGAACTTACTGCTCACAATAATAACATATATCTATATCTGTATCTATACCTTTAGACACACCATTTCAACTGAAAAAATAATTACTGACTCCCTATTACGTGTTAATCACTGTATGTACTGGGGATCTGAAGATGAGTGATCCCCCCTATGGTAATTATGCAATGACTTGCTATGTTTATGTTCAAAGTTAAAAAAGAAACAAAAAACTTGAGCTTCTGGTGATAGGGAACCCAAGGTTGAGTAAGGATAGTGTTGATGTGTTGTGAGGTTGTTAACCATTGTCATAGGGCAACATGTGTACTAACTGTTAAATGAGAAACTATTTTGTTCTGTAAGCCTTCATCTAAATTGAGAATAGCAACACAACTGGAAGAGCATAGTCGATGTCACTGAACTGTGCATGTAGAAATTTTTGAAATGGTGTATCTTTGGCTATGTATATTTTCACCAAAACAAAAACAAAAACCAAAAAGGTTGAGAAGGGAGAAGGTTGACATGTTGTGGGGTTGTTAACCAATGTCATAAAACAATATGTGTACTACTGTTTCATGAGAAACTATTTGTTCTGTAAGCCTTCACCTGAAGTACAATAAAAAAAATAAATAAAAAAAAGCAAAAAAACTTGAGCTTCACAGAAGTTAAGTAGCTTGTCTAAGTTCACCCAAACAGTCAGAGGGTAAAAACAGATTCAAACCTTTTTGTCTCCTGACTTCAAATTTAGTGCTATTTCTATTACATTTTCCTGTTTCTCAGCAATAACTAATATGTCTTATATTTGGAAACTGTTTGGCTAAAGCTTACCAGCAATTTTCTGGGAGAGGATTTTCTCCTATAAGCTGTCAGTTCGCTTTTAAATTACTGAGAATCTTGGCATCACTAAGCCTGAAGCTTTATCTAACAACTAATCTAGACAGTGGATCTGAAAGGGAGCTTTACATGCAATGAGTTACTTAATTAGCGAATATAGATGCGAAAGTAGGAACAGTAGTGCCTCATTTATCTGAAGGTCAGATCTAGCAATCTTAAGCACCTGTGAATATGACAGAAAACTCAAAAGTCACCAAGATGCACAGGTGTCAGAACACTCATGATTTTACTTTGCAGGAAGACATTAAACCACTTCAGAATCTCATTCATTAAAGTAAAATGTCAAATCAGAAGTTAGAAATACAGGAACAGCAGTAAGAAGTGCTGAGGCAAGAGGAAGACTGAAAAAGCATGGGATCTGCATTTTGGATTTTTGTGTATATTTCAAATATATAGTCATCTAATATTAATTACAGCACAACTACATTAATTTTAAAGGCCTCATTCATGAAGGAAAGGGTTAAACAATGCATAGTTCTCTCACTTGATAAAGGTAGGACAGGGCATATTTTGGAAACTTTTTTTTATCAAAAGTGGTTCATTTTTTTTAAAAAGCACACATATGGGTTTATGTGCAAAATTCAGATATGAATTAGTTTTGGCAAAGCCAGATAGATAAAAAATGTGACTGCTTTAAATTTACTAATTTTCTCGATCTACAGGTGTATGAATTAAAATGAATAATAGACAAGATTGGCTAAATGAGCTTCATAGAATCATTAGAGGGCAGGTTATCAATTTGGAATACAGAATATTTCCAGATTCATTTGGAACCAAATATTTTTATATGTTGCAATAACTTTTTTGAAAAATATGGTTTTAAATTCATCTTTCCTTTTTCTTATTTATTAAATTGTAATATTCTGCAGAACTGATAATCATATTCCAGTTTTAAGTCATGTAGTACATACTACTAGAAGATTGTAGTTTTATCTGTTCTACACTCTCTTCTTAGACATAACATCTAGTTCTAGTGCACCATCTAGTGGCTGTAGGAATTACTGATGTCTGAGTGTTAGAAATTACTATGGCATACAGTTTTAAAACCAATAAGAATTCCAAACACCAATACTGAATTCATAAAACTATTTTATTCTAAAATTAAAATTTAAATCATTTAATAAGCAATAGAATTCTTAAAATGAATTGAGGGAAATTCATAGCTAGGTCTAACACAGATTTAAATAAACTATATTAATTTAAATATTCATTTGATGACACACTTTAGACCAGTGAACGTGAACAATGTAACTACTGACCATAATGTACATATGATTGCTGACATATATTTTTTCCTCCTTTTCAATGAAGACTCTAAACAGATTTATCATCAAGACAAAACAAAACAAAACAAACCCGTCGCCGTCGAGCTGACTGCAACTCAGTGAACCTATAAATATCATAGTCAGGAATCAATTAAGTCACTTAAAAAATCTGGTCAAATATTTATGTTATTATCTAAACTGCACATTCATGAAAATACATTTGATTATTTTAAATTTTAAAAAAGCACTCTTCAGCATTGTTTTTTACTTTAAATTCCTAGCTATTATCTATAAAATGTTCCTCTTTCACATTCCTACAAATATGTGTAATTTACTGTATAAGGCCTAAATAAACACAAGACTTATAAAGTACTAAAAAAGCACAAAGAGACCAAATAGTAAATGGCAAAATTAATGTGACTTTCTCAAAGAAAGTTTCTCATTGCTACTTGCTCATAACCCATAGCGTGCATGGTTCTCATAAGTCATCTGTTATAAACCCAAACTCCACATGAACTATTCTTGGTCACACACAAATAGCTTACTCAATATGCCTGAAACAAAGGTAAGACTAAGAAGATATTCATTAAAAGCATTGCAAGCCAACTTGAATCCTTATAGAACTGGTGTTGTTTAGTTTTGCATGGTATGTTATGAAATCCCACATACAATTACAAATCAGAAGCCAGGATGGACTCACTTTGAACCAACTGTAGTAAAGCAACTAAATTTCATTCTTTTTCTTTTTAAATAGTGTCATTAGGTCGATAGTTCAGGGGGCTCTGCCTTGCACAGAGTAAGCATCCCTCCGCTGAATGAATGGATTTGGCATACTCAGGCAGGAATCTGACAAAGTCTTTTTTATGTATCTATGAGATGTGCCAGTCTGCCTCCATAAAGATTTACAGCCTTAGAAACCCTAAGGGGTAGTTCTACTCTGTCCTATAGGGTCGCTAGGAGCCAGAATCAACTCGATGGCAGTGGGTTTTATGAAATAGAGAATGGAGTCCCTGGGTGGCGCAAATGGTTCAATGCTTGACCACTAACAAAAAGGCTGGAGATCTGAACTCACCCAGAGGCACCTCAGAAGACAGGTCTAGTGATTTGCTTCTGAAAAGTCATAGCCTTGAAAGCCCTATGGAGCAACAGTTCTACTCTGCACACATGGGGTTGCCGTGAGCCGGAATCAACTCAATGGCAACTAACAACAACATGGGAGAGAAATGTGGGCTGGAGGTAGAACAATTAGGTGGATTCTCAGCTATTGGTTAAAGAGTAAAACCAACCCCAAAGGAAGTTTCTAGGATCATGCCTCAGGGCTTTTTCCTTGGAATCTGTCCTACTCCATACGGTCATCAATTACCTGGCAAAGATAGAGAAGCTAAAGGACAGAGTCAAAATACTAAAAGCAAGGGGACAGGGAGAGCTAGCAAAGTGGATTCAATTAATTGGAATAATGCGTCCAAATCAGTTATTATTTAGAATAATAATTTCCAGGCTTGAACGTATACATCCAACTCTCAGAATAATTCTTCTATGCAACAGAAGATTATCCAGCCTGTGCTTAAACACTTTCAGGGATAAAGAATGTACTACTACTGAACGGAAACCATCATCTGAGGGACAGCTCCAAGCAGGAATATAACATTATATATTTCAATTTAAAATAAATCAGTTATAAGTACATGGGATGGACAAAATCTTGTTGTCAGCAGCTCCCGATTTAAATAACCTAACAGAGATACTTACCATAATCTTTGCATAAATTAAGAGAAATTCATTACCAAGATCTCTTCCCTCAAATTTTGGTATGAAAACTTTAAAAGACACAGTCCATAAATTAGAGAGTACATAGAAAGACATGGCTGAGAGAAGTGAGGACGTCTGAGTTGGAGAAATGAAAATGTCAGCAGCTCATGACAGCATTGAGAAGAACACCAAGACCAGTGAGTGAAAATCATAGAGAGGCCACTTTTAGCCGGTGTGATAATTAGAACCGGCCCATTCAAACAGAATGTACTGAGCGCCAAACAACGCCAGAAGAGAAAATCCAACACCATAAGAGACAAGGACTCTGCCCTCACAGATTTCATCCACTTTGTCTTGCGGAATAAGCTGTCACTCAAATCGAAATGTTTAAGGAGGGGTGGGAAAATCACTGCTGTGGGAACAATACCAGAGCAGGCGTCACACTTGTAAAAAGGAGATGACAATGTCTGCAACCACCAGGTTGCCGTGAGGACCGAAGAAAAAAGAAAAGAAAATACGCGTGCAGAAAAGTACACAGCACTGACGTACGCTCTGTGAGAGATGACACGCAAAGGGTTCCCCTAATTAGGAAAGAAACTAGCCTCTGTGACATAGAAAGTCCATTCTGATCCTACAAGTCTGTGATTTCATCTCATTAATAAGCGAAACTCATTCATTCCACTTTAGCATTCAAGGGAGCCCTGGTGGTGCAATGGTTAAGCACTTGGCTGCTAACCAAAAGGTAAGCGGTTTGAATCCACCAGCCGCTCTGCAGGAGAAAGATGCGGCAGTCAGTGTCTGTAAAGATTTACAGCCTTGGAAACCCTGTAGAGCAGTTCTACTCCGTCCTACATGGTCGCTATGAGTCAGAATCAACTTGATGGCAACAGGTTACATACTGATAGGATGGAATGTGCTTATCCTACTTCCATGTCTTCTCTAAATTCAGTCTTTGCCTTAATGATAAAGAAATTGATTAAAAAGCAGTGCCTAAGAAACAAGTGAAAATCTTTTGTAGGGAAGCTCAAAACCACCCGGAGGGAAGAATCTGGAATTAAGTAGAAAAGAGAAAAGCATTGGGAGCAGGGAGGAAAAATGGAAGAGACAGTTTGAAAAGTGTGTCGAATTAACTATCTTAGAAATACTAAAAGTATAAAGTTTCAGATGAGCAAAAGTAAACTCCAGATTCTATAATGCTTTTCTGACATCAGGCAAATCTCCTGGCCCATAATTTCAGTGCAAAAAATGATTCCAGCCTCATAGTTTAGAGTCATGAAAGACTTTGTTAACACTCTGCAATAATAATGTGGGCTAACTAAATGGGGACGATGGTGATTGAAATTACTTTGCTACCTGTGCTGAAGAATAGTTCGCATAGTGTGGTCATTTTAACACATTTGAGAGGGGAATACTATTTACACGGCGTGTGAGAGTCTGTTGCCCTTGCAGTTTCAAGTTTGAGGTAAGTGCTAAATCTTAGTTCCTATGATAGCCTGTTCACTCTTTGGCATGCTGCTACCAGGGACGTGTGTAAATGAGTTTCCCTGTTTTATATGCTTCTTTGAGCTTCACACATTCCAGTCACCAGTCACTTTTCTTAGAAAACTTAATAGTTGTGGGGTCCTCTTCCCACCTTAGTCTCTTGCCAGTGCCTCCCACTGGTGGCACCCAAAAGGATCCAGAAACAACAAGAGCTAGGTGATGTTGGCTGAGGGACAGCCAAAGGCAGGGGATAGATGAAGGTGAGTAAGGGACCAAGTGAACAATCACTAAGTCATTTCCTGGACGGATGGATGGATGGGTGGATGGATGCTGGGATGGTCAGTGAATCGCTGGTGGTCTTAATTTTCTTCTCTGTAACTGTGAATACTAAAAAACTCTTTCCCTATATAAAAAATGAATCAGTGAAAATCAAATGGAATTATGTGGAAATGTTTGTAAAACTGCCCAAAGTGCTACGTATATGTATATTTTGTTGTTGTTGTTATTTGTTTGGTTTTAACACATTTGGGGAGAGGATATAGAGGGAGAAAAAACACGATCTAAGGGTGGGGGCTGGTTAAAATGTTAACTTTAAGACCCACTGCTGTTGAGTCGATTCCGACTCATAGTGACACTACACGGCAGAGGAGACCTGCCCCACAGGGTTTCCAAGGAGCGACTGGTAGATTTGAACTGCTGACCTTTTGGTTAGCAGCCAAGCTCTTAACCACTGCGCCACCAGTCGTATAGGTTAACTTTAAGAGAGGAAAATAATTTGTTTCTGCTCTTTGGTTGATGTGCCACAAGGACATTTTTGAACCTGATAAATGACATAATGACTAAATGTTAACTCTGATTATGATAAAACTAAATCATTCTCTTCACACCAATGAAACATAAGAAATATTTCATTGGTTTCTAAAGTTCACTAAGACAGCCTTTTTGGATGGGGAGAGAGAAAATGCATTCTGCCCAGAAGAAATATACTAAACTCTAGACGTGTGTAACGTAGGTGCCACCACCACAGAGCATGGCTCCAGAGTCAAGCACCAGGCCCCTTTTGGACTCTTACTGACCCACAGGTGAAAAGCCTAGCAGAGATGTACCTGTATGTGTCCTCCGATGAGCCTTCAGATGAGAACTTTTTGTGTACACTTTGTTGCATCCCTCAAAGTCACATCTGTGGATACGCCGTTTTCTGGAGTCTGGGGATTCAGACCGTCTCTGGCGTCTTGTGCTCTCAATACTAAATGGTGAAATTGAACTGAAAAAAGAAAAAAAAAGATGGAGTTCCGTGATGAGAAATACATCACTCCATTTTGGTCCTAGTGGCAGGAGAACTTAATCTTATACTCCGTAGCTTCAAACAGACTCAAGGCCACCATGTCTGTATTTTCTGTGGTCACTTTCTCTGACATATCTCATATCTCAATCTTGAAGGCAAGCCACATGGCTTATCATTTCTGGTGAAATACTCCCAGGTAGAGAAAGATTAGCTAAAACAAAAACCCAAAAAAACTAAATGAAAGCAATGTGAGGTGAGTAAATCCCCATTATCAGAAAAGACAATCTGGTGGGTGTTGGATTTATACCTTGTAATTTTGAGTTTTTGAATACACTTACAGAGAACATTTTAGGAAGTCCTGCTATAGAAAAATAACAAAATAAACGCATTTAATAAATAACATGCTGGTTTGAACTACATGCAACAATATACAAAACAACGTAAAATCACAATGTATTTTTCAAAACCAGTGAGGTCAGGCTGAAAGAAATGATATCAGTACATCAATAACATGACACATGACAAGCTATTTCTATTCAGGAAATTGTACCTGACATTTAACTTTTCCAGCTGATGGTTTTTCATGGTAAGGAGTAAAGTGCATTGTTTTAAAAGATTAGCTGTACCATCGTTAAGAAAAAAAATAGTTTTAACTATGAAATTTGGCCCTGACTTGTCCGTTGTTTAATGCTCTAGTAGAAAAACAGGGTTAGCTGGTAATGTCAGGTAACTGATTAACATGTACTTCTTCAAATCTTAGTTTCTTTTGATTGAGACAGAAATATGACTCATCTTTTTTTTTTCCTTTTGTTATCCATGTGGCTCTTTAAAATTATTGTGAAATACAATGAAGACATGGATCATCCACATTCCTATTATCAAAAATTTGTCATTGTTAATAATTTGACATATTTTCTTCTAGTTTTTCCATGATTTAATGCTTATAAAAAAATTTAATTCATTTAATAAATCACCTCTTTTAAAGAAATTGAAGATTACAGATAAATTCCCCCCTTGTCTTCACCATCATCTTGATCCTTTTCCTCCTTCCAGTTTCCTTTAGATCCTTCCAATTCTTTAAAAATGTTTATACATATATTTTCATATTCACAGGTATTCATAATAATGTTTTGTGTGTTTTTTAAAGTCACATATCATAGTATTTGCATTATTCTACAAATTGTTCTACACCTTCTTTTTACTCAGCACTAAGCATCTGAGATCTAGCTATGTTGATACAAACTGCTGTAGTTCATTCATTTGAAGTGCTGTATCCTATATTTCATCAATTCGAATATGCACTTCTTTTTTCTTCACGTTTTAACACTTCTTAAATCAGGATGCTTCCTACAATTGATGGCTTGTCATAGTTTAATTAGTATAATCTTTTTCTTTATTAGTGGTACATAAAATAATGGTGCATATTACAATAGAGAACATTTTATCTTAGGTCCTGGGTTGGCAACTTTTTCTGTAAAGGGCTAGCTAATAAATATTTTATTTAGGTTTTGAGGACCATACAGCCTCTTTAGTAACTAATCAACTCTGCCACTGTAGTATTAAAGCAGGTACAGACAGTATGTACACAAACGAGCATGGCTGTGTTCCAATAGAACTTTATTTACAAAAACAGGCAGTGGGCTGTATCTGGCCCATAGATTATAGTTTGTCAACTCCTAATTTAGATGAAATACTACAGTAGCCCAATAAATATGCATCTCAGAGTTTTAAAATTTATTTCCCAAGTGATGAACATTTAGATGATTTCCAATATTTCCTATTACATCGCTCCAATGAACTTCTTTTTCAATGTCTCCTTCTTCACGTGTCTTTTAAGTTTTGAAGGTATTTTTACTCTTGTACAAATAACAGATTCAGCAACCAAAGCTTTATAAGTAAGTTATTAGGTAAGATTAAAACATAAATGCTCCCAGATTCTCTATCAGCTCAGAACTGAAACAATTTCTGAGGCCAACTCTTTGGACAAAGACTGGACTGGACTGTGGGACATGAAATGATACTCGTGAGGAGTGTGCTTCTTGGAGCAAGTAAATACATGAGACTAAATGGGCAGCTTCTGTCCGGAGGTGAGATGAGAAGGCAGAGGGGGTTAGGGGCTGGTTGAGTGGACATGGGAAATCGGGGGTAGAGGGGAGGGGTGTGCTGTCACAGTGTGGGGAGAGCAATTAGGGTCACATAGCAGTGTGTGTGTAAATTTTTGTATGAGGGACTAACTTGAAATGTAAACTTTCACTTAAACTACAACAAAAAACGACAAAAAAACATAAATGTTGTTTATCTACCTGTGCAATAACTAGTTTTATGCAAAATTCTATGTTAGTAGGATCTACGGTATAGCTAAATTATTTTTTTCAGCCTTCTGATCAATTAATGTGGATTTGTGGTTTTCCACGTAATTGACTCAGCTGCAGGGATTGGAACCTACTGTGAAAAGAGTCAAAATAGTGTGATTGGCCTTCTCTCGTAAAAACAGTTTTAGGCACTCCTGATAAGGTATGTTCTGGCAGAGGAGCGTGATTCCCGTCAATAAATAAGACTGTGTGCGTGATAATACAGCAACAGTAATTCATTTCTTGCATTTCCAGTCATAAAAATAAATATGGGTCTCGGCACTTGAGACCTGAAAAATATAAGCCATTGTTTTGGACAATGTTTGATATCTTCTAAAATGGAGAAAATGATAAGGTATTTGTTTCCTTTTTCACACTAAAACTTGAAGTTTATAATAAGAACACTTTGTTTTGTACAATTTCTACATATTAATATATGGAAGTCTAAATGTAACTATGCAGAAACACATACATACTGTTCGCCTGTACCTGACTTTTAGCTGTTTATCTTCCTGTATATTTGTGTATACCAAGAAAAGTGAAAAAAAAAATCTTAAGTCCAAACCAAGTAACTATTAAATGATCCTCAAGGGGCCAATGAAATAATGCAGCTCTACAGTCCATCAACCACTTCACTATATGGCAATCATAGAAACAAATGCAAAGGCTACAGAACAGTCTGAAACAGACAGCTAAGAGTTCCAAATTTACATCAAAATGAAGACGTTAAGTGGACGGTCTTAACACTGCAAAACCTTATACACTGGTCTTTCCCCATTCTAAAGTCAAAATATTTTCGGACAATTATAAAGAACAATCACCTAAAGGTATCTTGTCCTATGCGCAATAAATAGCTGAACCCAGCAAAACTGTCTTCAAGTGACACTCAGTAGGTGAAATTTTTCCTTGGTTCCCATTTTTAAACGGCAGAAATATCCCCAGATGACATCAAAGAACCCTTGGCTAGGATCTACCTTTCAGTGTTACTTATTTGATCTGTTTTTCGAAAGGCAGGAGGTAAGTGGAGCGGGGGTAAATGGGGTCCAAAAGTATAGAAGAACTCAAAGAACACAGCAACAAGAGAGGACAATCCAGTTTCAAGGAGGGCTTCTGTTGTGCTGAGGTCCACATCATGATTCCATACTTGGTGGGCGCTGCAGGGGGATGGCTACCCTGGGTTGAGGGTTTGACCAAGCCAAGGGCATGGCTGGAAAAATGACAGTCAAGTTGCTGGCACCAAGTAGCTTTGTATCTCTAGAGCATAGGACATAGTAGACATTTAAGAAATGTTTGTTAAACAGAATGAATAAATGAATGAGTATTAAAAGTAAAGCACTCCTAACTTTGAAATCCCTGGGTAGTATAAACACACTAGTCTACTAACTGAAAGTTTGAATTCGAGTCCACCATAAGGCGCCTGGGAAGAAAAGCCTGGTGATCTACTTCCGAATAATTAGCCACTGAAAACCCTGTGGAGCATGGTGCTGCTGTGACATACATGGGGTCTCCATGAGTTGCAATCAATTTGACAGCAACTGGTTCCCCCTAATTTTTAGCCTAATTAATCCTTAATTGGTTGATTAATCCTTGCTAGGATCCTTTGATTGTACATCTTCAGATAATCGGTACTCAATTCCTCACTCCCACCTCCAGTTCCCTAGGTTTCATACTTTAAACGCTATACAAAGTGTCTACTGAATACTGAATATCAGGAAGCTGAGTAACGATTAAAACCACATGTGTGTAAGTGCCTCAGTGCTCCCCTCTGAGTTCAGGAGAGAGCACTGCTTACAATTAAAATTCTCAGATGGAGTCGCTGAGATCTCTTAGAACAAGTGTTGGATGCTGGTGAAATAAAAATTAATAATCAAAATTTTCCCTTTGATCCTAGCAAGCATCTAGATAAGTAGGAAAGGGTGAAGAAATGATCTTGACCTCAGAAATATTATCCTGCCCCATTTCACTCTGCTGCCACCCATAAGCATGGGCATTTGGAAACAGACAGCTACATTTACAGGGTGGCTGCAACAATGGGCTCAGGCATAACAATTGTGAGGAAGATGCAGGACCGGGCAGTGTTTTGCCCTGTTGTCTGTAGGGTCACTATGAGTTAGAACCGACTTGACAGTACCTAATAACAACAACATTTCTACTTTGCCCTTCCTGTGCTTTCTAATCAATGTGCTCTTTCTTTAGAAAACATATGGGGGTATCCTCAAACATACGCAACATGACTTCCGTGCTTCAAACATTGGCCTTGTTCTGTGGAATGGAAATGTGCAAGTCACTATTTATTGCATATGCCCCAGCAGGATTCTTCCAACAGACGCCAGTAATAAATCTACTATGATGAAAGAAGCTGAGGTAAAATAGTTGTTAGTGTGATCCCAAACACCGTACTAATCACATTTGTACAGTTCAGAAGAACAATGACTAAAGGCCCACTCCCTTCCCTAGAAGGGTAGACCATTTAGAGCAGTGAATTAAAGCCTGAGGGGGCTTCGGGGGCACCACACTGTAGTAATTAGATTTACAGAGAACAAATAAGTGAATCATGCCTTCAATTGCACAATAGTCCCCATTGGAATGGCAAGTTAAATTAGAATTAAAGCCAGAGAGGCTTGAAAAGTCACATCCAGGAACAGCTCTATTTAAATAGAAGGCACTGTGCGGCTGCTATGAAACAAATTAGGGTTAACTGTAATCAGCGGCTAATAAAAGACCATTTGTCACATGCGACCTTAGTGTGATGAGATGCCCTTCACTGAAATTGGAGTTTTCATAGGAGTAAAAAAGGAAAAAAAAGCCAGTATATTCCTTCAAGGCTGGAGAGAGGGCATTCACATCCCAAGATAAAAACAAGGGCTGCAAACAGTGAAATAAAAGGTGCTTTAGCAAATTCACAATAGTCTCAACAAAACTACAAGGGAAATGGCTAAGATGACAATGACAGCTGGCATTTACAGAGTACACAGTATATGCCAGGCACTGCTCTACATGCTACACACTGTAATTACATATTCCCATTTTACAGATGAGGAAACTGTGGCATAGAGAGATTAAGATTAAGGTGAAGGCCCCCCTCCAAAAAAAGTAGGGGGCCAAGCCAGGATTTGAACCACCCAAGCGGTTGATTCCAGAAGCCAGTCTTAACTATGACTTTACACTGATTCAGATGGCGATACAAGGTCATATAAAATCAGAAGATAATAAAATTATAAAAAAGCAACAAAATAATTTGTCATTTAAATCTTCCTTCTCACCCAGTTATATAAAACTATTCTTATATGTAGCCTACTAAAATAAGGGAGAGGTGTCCCTGGGTGCTATAAAAGGTTAATACACTCAGCTGCTAACCTAAAGGTTGGAGGTTCAAGACCACCCAGAGGTTCTGTGGAAGAAAGGCCTGGCAATTTACTTCTGAAAAATCAGCCATTGAAAACCCTATAGAGCTATACAATCAACTATATGAGACCAAAAGGGCAATTTTTGCCCAAAACCAAAGATGAGAAGACAGGGAGAGACAGGGAAACTGGACTAATGGAAATGGGGAACCCAGGGAGGAAACGGGGAGAGTGCTGACACATTGTGGGGACTGCAACCAATGTCATGGAACAATTTTAAGAATCACTAATTGAAAACTAATTTGCTATCTAAACTTTCACTGAAGCACAATAAAATGTTCAAAGAAAAAAGAAAACTCTATAAGAAGTGACTGCTAATGGGAATGGGTTTCATTTTGGGGTGATAAAAATATTCCGGAATTAGAGGTGATGGTTGTGCATCCTAGCGAATATACTAAAAAACAGTGAATTGTACTTTTTACGAGGCAAATTTTATAGTATGTGAATTATATCTCAGTTTAAAAATAAACTCTAAGAAAACAGAGTTCAAAAAATAAAAATTAAAAAACCCTACAGAGCACAGTTCTACTCTGACACACATGGGGTTGCCATGAGTCAGAACAGACTTGATGACAGCTGGTTTTTATAATCAGGCATAAAATATTCTCTTGAGATTTTTAAGGTAAACTGTTTTATAAATACTGTCAGACAGTACTCAGTATAATTAGTTAAAATTAATCTACCTAAGAAAATGTTTTCTTAAAGTTGTTGTAAAATACGTATTTACTTTCAGGGAGGTGTTTTTAGAGGGCTGAGTTTGCCAAAAGTGTGTGACAATGGCTTCTTTGACCGTCAATGCCACAGAAATTTGTTCTTTCATTGCCATTCTAGTTTTTTTACAATTGTTCCAAAAATGATTTGAGGGCGCTGAGTGATAGAGTTAGCTTAAGGGGGAATGGCAAATTTCAGTTTAAAAGGATAATTTGTACTGTTTTCCAAAGTTCACTTTGAAATTATTTTGACTAGCACATTAAACGTCATCTACAGGAATTCTGAATTAGCTTCTGCCACAAAATACACACAAGTAGAACCACTTACACGCTAGTAAATCAAACACCATGTTGGGAAGGAAATATTAAGTCCACAAGCCAAAATTAAGTTTATGAGACCTTCTGGTAACCAGAATTTACATACATCTCAATTACAGATTTTCTATTACATGAACAAGTCAGACATATGCCTTATTTACAGGCTTTCTCTTAGCCAGTAGATGGCTCTCAGGAGCAGGAATCTTTCTGTTTATCTTCCACACTACACCAGACTCAAGCTCCTATCAAGCCTATTATTGTGTGCCATCGAGCTGATTCCGACTCATAGGGGCCCTATAGGTTTTCTGTATGATATTAATTGAGGGGAAAGGTGCTATTCAGACGCACTCACTCCCTAACCCCCAGCAGCTGCATTCCTATGCAGAGCAGATTAACTGGCACTAAGGTCCTCTTCCATTCCTGGCTGTAGTTTCCTATAGAAAACTATTGAACAGACTGAAATCGTACGATTAATAGTTGCCAACCTTTCTGGAAGCTGTGACTAGGACATTATACCATTTCATGTTCAAATTTAGATACAATTAAAATGTTTTTTGAAAACACAGAAATTAAGGGCAATACATTTGCTAAAATACGTCAAAAAGCACAATCTTAGCATATACTCAAAACAGAGTTTGGCACTTTTTTTTCATATGAACAAAATATGTCCAAATGCATTTCTAATTATTCTTTTATTGTGGGAACAGAAATTTCCTGCTAAACTAATTAAAAGATAATGTTTTACTAATAAGGTTTTTATCCAGGTGGGTCTGTGAATAGGTTCACAGTATATTATTCCTTTACTCAAATATAATAGCTGCCACAAGTATTTTTCCACATTACTTTCAAAAACAAACAAACAAAGAAACCCATTGCTGTTTAGTTGATTAGGACTCCTAGGGCCCCCACAGGACAGAGTAGAACTGCCCCATACAGTTTCTGAGGAGTGCCTGGTGGATTCAAACTGCCAACCTTTTGGTTAGCAGCTGTAGCTCTTAACCACTACACCACCAGGGTTTCCACATTACTTTAAAAATAACAACTACAACATTACTTTCTAGACCATAAATAACCTCAAACCTATTAAAGGCTTAAAGGGTCCCTGAGTGGCACAAAGGAAACCCTGGTGGCATTGTGGTTAAGAGCTCAGCTGCTAACCAAAAGGTCGGCAGTTCAAATATACCAGGCGCTCCTCAGAAACTCTATGGGGCAGTTCTACTCTGTCCTATAGGGTCGCTATCAGTCGGAATCGACTTGACAGTAACAGGTTTTGGGTGGCACAAATGGTTAAGTGCTCAGCTACTAACTGAAAGGCTGGAAATTCTAACCTACCCTGAGGCACCTTGGGAGAAAAGCCTAGAGATATACTTCTGAAAGGTCACAGCCATGAAAACCTATGGAGCGCGGTTCTATTCTGCAACCAGTAGGATTGTCATGAGTCAGAATAGACTTTATGGCAACTGGTTTGGTTTTCTGGTTTTATTGAAGGCTTGTCTTTGGGTTTTTTTTTCTTTTCTTTTTTGGAATTCATCATATTTTAGCAAGTTAAGACCATAAGCTGTATTAAGCAAAAGGTCTAAAGATAAAAAAAAAAAAAAGCATCATTAACGCCATTAGCATTAATGTTACTGGTTTTGTTATGAGACTTTTATGATGATTTAGTCTACAAGTTGAGAGAGGATTGTCTGCTAACAAAAAGTATATCTTCAGATATAAATTATCTATTTTAGGTAGTTTTTTTCCATAAGGGGAACATTGCATGCATTGTAAAGACTTTACCCCATAAAATCAAGTCTATAGCCCATTAAACACGGGCTCAGAAGCAAATACAGATTTCTGAATTACATCAGACATATCCACTGAATGGAAGACATATAACTTACTTAAATATTCTGATGAACTTTTCCCCAGAATTTCTTCAGAAAACATTTGGGTTTAAATTATGTTTTATGCCAGGAGTTGTAGCTTGGTGGATCATCTAACCTTTGAAAAACTTTTTAGGTCAGAATTAAGTTTTAAATTCCGAGTGCCTTTAAGGAAGGTTCTGTCCTCCCCAGGTTGGAATGGGCCTCACCTCTTCCTATTGACTTATAATGACAGTACTACGGACATTTGTCTTACGGGTGTGGCCCTTGAACATACCTGCTTTTAGCACCTGCTTTTGAGGCCCTCTAAAATCACGCTAAATTAGAAAAATAAGTTCTCCTTACTGACTCCAGGCAAACTTTTAACTCCTCAAAGGTGAATGTATCATTTTATATATGTGTCTCTAGAAACTTGCACACCAATGAATGCTTAGAAGGGGGAAGAGAAAGGAAAGAAAGGAGGATCTTGGGGAGTATAGACTACACCTCAGCAATTTACCAAGTCGTTGCACTGGGGCCTCACTGTAACACTGCTCTAGAGCAGAATTTGATACAAAGAGGTTCATTTTTCCAGTATCAGAAGGATCTTACAAGGCAGATTCCCCAAGAAGGCCGTCCCATGAATATACCTCAGCAAAGGCAGTATATAGTGAAATTCCATGTTTTAAATATTAAGACACATATAAAATGTTCCAAATATATAGTTCTAATGAGATACTGTAATGAAACCATATAATCAGCTTTTGAAGTGACCATCAAAATAGGCTTCCATCTATTTTATGCTGATCATTAACCAGTTCTACGTTACACTAGAGATTTGTTTCATTAAAGAGCACTAAAATGGTATCAGTTAACTATCTGGTACTTAAGCTTACATAACTTATTAAAACAGTTTTTATTGCTACTATGGGATATATAAATAACAAGACCAAGCAGAACTCATTGGTAGTGTTCTACTTGAGGTTTTGTTGGCTAAAATGGCTGCCTGGTGCCACGTAACAGGCATTTCTCCTACCATAAAATGTCCATATATGTGAATTTTAGACAAAAATTTTTAGAAATTTCCATTTGAGGAAGGAAATATTTTACCTGCTTTTTATTTCCCTTCCTGAAATCTTTCCTTAATGTATGATTATTCTGCCAATTTAAAGCTGGAAAAGTAAGAAGGTATACTAATATGACCCAAACTCACATTTGGAAGACATTAGAAGATGAAACTGAGGCTCAGAAAGATTAGTTCCAAGCCACACAGCTGAACAGTGGCAGAGTTGGGACTCATAGTTGGGTTTCCTGTCCTCTAGCTGGGACTTTTCTACAATCCAATGGGTTGTAGAGAGGCTTGGGTACTTATTTTCATTTAGTATGAAGGAAAACCTATTTTGAAAAACTGATATTCTTTTTTTTATCAGATAATTAGAACTACAAAACCCATCCTACTTTTTCTTTTGTTTTGGCTGTCAGGAAACTCGCCTACAATAGCCTAAAACTGGTGTGTTTACTTTGTACTCTAATTATAAGATCTCAGCTTTTTAAATTTTATATAGTAATTTTTTTAATGTATGTCTCATCAGATTCCTTCTGAACTCAGTGATGTATTAACGATAAACAAGGAAATGGAAAAAAAACCACATTGCTCTTAAAAATGAAAAAAACCCACATGAAATCTGAATTTAGGTTTTAATTTACAGATTTGTAAATTAAAGTTTTGTAAACAATAAACTCATATTATTGTTTTTAAGGAGAAAAACAAATAAAACAAGAATTTTGTTTTTTGTTGCTGTTGCAGAAGAAACATAGGACTTGTAGTCAAAAATTTGTAGCTCTTGCACTTACTAGCTATAGTATCTTGACATTTAATCTGATTTTTGGATTCATGTATTTCAAAGGCATATTTAATACTGACTATTGAATGCAGCTGTTATAAAGATTAAATTAAAGCTAACCTAATGTCTGATATATGATACATTCCCAACACTTCTTAACCTTGGGACTTCTCGTTCTTTTTGTGGTTAATAACAGCTTTATTGAGATAAGGAGCCCTGGTGGTGAAGTGCTTAAGAAGGTGGCTGCTAACCAAAAGGTCGGCAGTTGGAATCCACCAGCTGCTTCTTGGAAACCCAATGGGGCAGTTCTACTCTGTCTTACAGTGTTGCTATGAGTTGGAATCGACTCGAGGACAATGGGTTTGGTTTTTTTTTTTTTTATAGGCCATTCATATATCTTTTTTGGAGAAATGTCTATTCTAAATAAAATTCCCCGTTTGTTAGTTGTGTTGTTTTTTTATTGTTGAGTTGTAAGGATTCTTTACGTATTCTGAATACAAGCGCCTTATCAGATATATGACTTGCAAATATTTTCTCCTAATTTGTAGGTTGTCTTTTCACTTTATGGTGTCCTATGAAGCACAATAGTTTTAAATTTTGATTGAGTCCAATTTATCTATTTTTTCTTTTGTTGGTTGGCTTTTGGTGTTGTATCTAAGAGGGCTTGGCCTAACTCAAGGTTTTGAAGATTTACTCCTGTATTTTGTTCTAAGAGTTTACAGATTTAGCTCTTACATTGAAATCTATGACCCATTTTGAGTTAATTTTTGTGTATGGTGTAAGGATAGGAGTCCAATTTCAGTCCTTTGCATGCGGATTTCCAATTGTCCCAATACTATTTGTTGAAAAAACTATTCTATCCCCGTTGAATTGTATTGACACCCTTGTGAAAAATCAAATGACCATAAATATGTTTATTTATAAACTTAATTCTATTCATTGATCATATGTGTATAGTTATCTCAGTATCACACTGTCTTGATTTCGTAACTCTGAGGTAAGTTTTAAAATTGAAAAGTGTTAGTCCTCCAACTTTGTTCTTTCTTTTCAGGACTGTTTTGGCTACTCTGAGTTCACTGCATTTCCATATTAATTTTAGGATCAGCTTGTCAATTTCTGCAAAAAATGCAGCTGGGATTTTGATAAGGATTACTTTGAATATACAGATCAATTTGCAGAGCATTATATTTTTGCAAATAACTCACCAACGGAAATAACGTGCCCATACATATAATGTGAATAGTGCGCCTAGGAAAATAACGCCAAAGGGAGTTGCATGGTTGGCAAAAACATATAACGTGCATGTTATTTGAGTAAAAAAAATCCATGAACAAGGGATGCCTTTCCATTTAAGTCTTCTTTAATTTCTTTCTATAATGTTTTATAGTTTCCAGTGTTTAAGTCTTCTACTTTTTTTGTTAAATTTATTCCTCGGTATTTTATTCCATTTGATGGTATTGTAAATGGCATTTTCTTAATATCAGTTTTGGATTTTTCACTGATAGTACATAGCAACACAACCGATTTCTGTATATTGGTCTTGTGCCCTGCAAACTTGCTGAACTTGTTTATTAGTTCTAACAGTTTTTTAAGGGGGACTCATTAGGATTTTCTACACTATAAGATTATGTGAAATGCAAACAGAGATAGTTTCTCCCTTTATTTCTTTTTATTGTTTAACTGTGCTGGCTAGAATGTAGAATAAAAGTAGCGACAGTGGACATCTTTGTCTTTTTCTTGATTTTCAAGGAACGCATTAAGTCTTTCACCATTAAGTATGATATTAGATGTGGGTTTTTCATATATGCTCTTTATCAGATTGAGGAAGTTACTTTGATGTTTTTATTAGGAAAGGATGTTGGATTTTGTCAAATGCTTTTTCTGCATCCATTGAGATGATTGTGTGGTTTTGTCTTTTCTACTAACATTTATTGATTCCAGTATGTCAAATCAACTTTGCATTTCTGGGTTATGCTATGTGGACTGCTTCCATTTGCTGATATCAGTCCTTTCTTTCCAACATCAGTTTTGCTCTCAGCTTGCTTCTCTTACCTTAATGTTTCTGAGATTCCTATGCTATTGGCTCTACCTGCATGCAGGACTTCCGTGTCTACTGTGTCCATCAGATGCACAGGCCTGGCCTGTTCCTATTCACCTAATAGGAAAGGTCAGATAAGAACTTTGCAAGTATTAAATCATCGTATAAATATTATTTACCTTCCCAATTATATTCTTCTCCGTTATTGGCAAAACCCCTTCCACAGTCTTCAGGATCAGAGTATTGTTGGATGTTATTGTTAGAATCTCAATGTGGATTGAAATACTGCAGGTAGCATAATACATGGCTTATATATTGCCATACATAAACTTAGAGGATCACTACAAAAGTTATGTAAAGGTAGGTAGCGTAGATATTGTTATTGGCAGTCTTATAGGTAAGAAAAAGAGTAGCTCAGAAATGATACACTTAAGAGCTCTCATCTATTCGTCTATCTCCTACAACACAACTTTCCTACGGAGACATCAATCATATTTAGTCAATCAAGATGACAATATGAAATCACCTGCACCATATTTATTGATCACTGAATTATTATTTGCATTACTGGTATTTTTTTACTTCACTTGCCCCTGCTGAGAAAGTCAGTAGGATGAGAGAATTTAAATTAGTAATAGTCAGTTGTGTAGGTATTTTTCATCTTTACACTACTGACTCAATAAAAGAGAACAATAAATATTTTCTGTGAGGTCACAGAAAACATGGTGGGGGATAGGATATGGATCTCTATTTACCTCAAATGTTAGGTGAAAAATGACTCAAATTCTTGGCAATTCTATGACCCACGGAAATCTAACGTCCTTCTGAAGATGTATGTAAATCTGGGAGATTTGTATTCTCAGGCCTGTCTTGACCTCTAGTGTCTACACTGATGCTAAAATCAGCCCCTTCTTCCATCTGTACATCAGGAACCACCAACAAAGCCATCTGTGCAGTTAGTGGCCCTTAACCACAAATGCTGAAGACACAGGTGTAGCTTTGAGACTGCCTGTTGTTGCTGTTAGGGGCCGTAGCGACTCTGCGTACAACAGGCCCAGTCCTGCACCATCCTCATGATTGTTATGTTTGAGCTCATTGTTGCAGCCACTTTGTCAATCCATCTTGTTGAGGGTCTTACTCTTTTTCGCTGATCCTCTACTTTATCAAGCATGATGTCCTTCTCCAGGGACTGATCCCTCCTGATAACAAGTCCAAAGTATGTGAAACGAAGTCTTGCCATCCTTGCTTCTAAGGAGCATTCTGGCTGTACTTCTAAGACAGATATGTTCGTTCTTCTGGCAGTCCATGGTATATTCAATATTCTCTGCCAACATCATAATTCAAGGCATCAATTCTTCCTTATTCACTGCCCAGCTTCCACATGAATATGAGGCAACTGAAAGCACCATGGTTTGGGTCACATGCACCTTAGTCCTTAAAGTGACATCTTTGCTTTTTAACACTTTAAAGAGGTCTTTTGCAGTAGGTTTGCCCAGCGCAATACATTTTTTGGTTTCTTGACTGTTGTTTCCATAGGTGTTGACTGTCGATCCAAGTAAAACGAAATCCTTGACAACTTCGATCTTTTCTCCGTTTATCATAATGTTGCTTATTTGTCCAGTTGAGGACGTCTGTTTTCTTTATGTTGAAGTGAAATCCATACTGAAGGTTGTAGTCTTTGATCTTCATCAGTAAGTGCTTCAAGTCCTCTTCACTTTCAGCAAGCAAGGTTGTGTCATCTGCATAACGTAGGTTGTTAATGAGTCTTCCTCCAATCCTGATGTCCCGTTCTTCTTCATATAGTCTAGCTTCTCAGATTATTTGCTCAGCATACAGGCTGAATAAGTATGGTGAAAGGATACAACCCTAATGCACACTCTTCCAGACTTCAAACCACGCAGTATTCCCTTGTTCTGTTCGAATGACTACTTCTTGATCTATGTATAGGTTCCTCACGAGAATCCCCATTCTTTGCAATGTTATCCATAATTTGTTATGATCCACACAGTTGAATACCTTTGCAGTCAATAAAACACAGGTAAAATGCTTCTCAGCTATCTACGTGCTGGCTCTCTGCTCTCTCTCAGTCAGCTCACCCACTCATTCTCTCCTTCATCTATTTTCTCATTTTTTCCCCTAAATCTACCCCAACTTTGTTCAAGAGAAAAACAACAAATTCCTTCCCATGGCACATGCAGAGCAGCTTTTCCCTATCAAAAACCATGGAGGCAAGGCTATATCCAAGCCCTTGGCTGGGAGGTAGGGGGTAGGGTTCAGCTTACATCCAACTCCCAAGCATTTCTAAAGGTACATTTTTCCACACCAAGGGAGTTTTTGTTCTTCAGGAATTTTGGTGCCAGCTGTTAAGATAATAAAATTTTATCCAAGTTATATGTATGCAAATCATAATTATACAAGCTATAAAAATGATATGTGATAAAGACAGGCATAATAAAGTGCTATGGGGGTTAAGGGGGGGGGGGGTGAAGTATCTAATTCTGTTTGGGAAGATCCAGGGCAAGCTTAATGGAGGACATCAACAAAAGGTCTTGAAGAATATTGATAAGCAAAAGTGTGGGTGATACAGAGAAAACAGTATAGAGAACTGATAATTATGGAGGCATTAAAAAATACAGAATAAATATTCTTAATAACAAACTGTCTAGTGTGCAGGGTTCCTAATGGGTAGGTAGGTAGGAGAGAACACAGGGTAGATAAGATGACCAGGGCCAGGTACAATGGACATCATTTTGTAGGCCCTGGAAGTGTCAGGATTATTTTTGAGTTTTAGGAGGAAAATTGTGGCCTATAAAAGCAGGATTCATTGACGAGTAAGTGATTAAAGTCAAGGCCGTTATCGATTACTGCATTTTTATGCAAGCAATGCATGCCTTCTACGTTTGTTTGCCAACTATGTTCTCCCCTCAGGAGGTATTTTCGTAAGTGCTGCTATGCCACTTTTTGTTTTACATATTGTTGTTAAAAAAAAAATTAGCATAACGCAGTTATGAAAATACCTCATGGAGGGAGGACAAAGTTGGCAAACAAATGTAGAAGGTGTGCGTTATTTTAGTAAAAATATGGTAGAAAGCTATTTATTGCCATCATCTAAGCAAGTGAATTCTACCTGAACCAAAGTAGCATCTTTAAATCTGAATCAGAGGGGACCAATTCCAAAGAATTTCAGAAGTACAACTGTCAGTCCTTGGTGACTGACTAGATAATGGGAGACAAGTGAGAGGGAAGAACGAAAGGTGACCCCAACAAATTAGCCTGGGTGACTAGAATAATAGTAACGTCAATAACCAACCTAGAATCCATAGGAAGTATCAAAACCGGAGAAGCTAATTATTAAAATCAGTCTATATGTAAGCAATAGATGCATGTTTAAAAGACCACGAAGTGGCCTTTCTTTTTCACCTGTTAGACAAACAATAATTTAAAAGAGTAAAAGAAGCTAGACAGAAAAGAAGTACTTTCATGGATAACTTGAATGGATTTTATAAAAGAAAGCTCATAAAATAAATTTAATGGTAATGGATTTCATTGAATTCTGTCCAATCTGCAATTCTAAAAGCCAGGTACTTTGAGAGAAAATCAGACTAAAAATGCTTAGTTTTTGTTTATTCAGTCAATTAACACTCATCAAATTCTTTTAGGGATATTACTGAATTTATAGTTGGCAGTTTACATATTTGATGACCTAGGTGATTGCTTTTCTGATTGTTTTTAATTACAGGAGTTTGCTTTTCAGGACCTCAAAGAGACCTGCTTAAGTGGAGAGGAGGACAAAAGATGACAGAAGCATATGCAGAAGCACTCACTAAAGCGTTAGGCATCGTGCTGAGTATTTTTCATATTAGAATAGCTTAAAATAGTGGATGGACTGAAAGATGTGAGTTCAGAACTACTAGGGTTAAGAATCTTGCTGGTCAATATTAATTGTGTCTTAGAAAAATTTCTTAGCTTCCCTAAGCTTTGGTTTCTTTTTCCATAAAACAAAACCTACTTTGCAGGGTTATAAAAAGGATGAAAACTAATCAAGAGTCCCTGGGTGATGCAAATGGCTAAAGCTCTCGGCTGCTAACCCGAAGGGTGGGGGTTCAAGTCCAGCCAGAGGCACCTCAAAAGAAAGGCCTGGCAATCTACTGAAAAATCAGTCATAAAACACCCTGTAGATCATAGTTCTACTTCAACAAAAACACCTTGTGTGAATAAACTGAATATTCAGCCAATGGCTGGTTACTATTATTTCATTTTGTGCTAACCTCAATTATTAACCTCATTTTACAGATGAGGAATCCAGGGCTCAATGAACTTATGTTACATGCCCAAGATCACACGCAGATTCAGAAGTGGAGTTAGGACAGAAATCTAATTCAGTGGTTTAAAAAGCTGGTGTTTTTTTCTGCTCCATCATGTTGCCTTTTTAGTAATTGTTACCCAAGCACCTAAAGCAGTGCCTAGCAGAGTAAGCGCTCGATAAATATTAGCTGAAGATTAATGAAAACCACCTCACACAGGTGCCTTCTCATCCTCACTTAACCTCTGAATGTTGGAGGGTCTCTGAGCTTGGTCCTTTGGTTACTTCTCTTTTCTGTTTCTCCTCTTCGTTGGGTGATCTCAATCATTCCCTTGCCTTCATGTACCATCTTTTTACATGTTTCCTAAGTTTATTTCTAGGGGCGGTAGTGACTCAGTGGTAGACTTTTCACTTTCCATCAACCTGGGTTCAATTCCTGGCCAATGTGCAGCCACTACCTGTCAGTGGAGGCCTGCATATTGCTATGAGGCTGAACAGGTTTCAGCAGAGCTTCCTGACCAAGACAGACTAGGAGGAAAGGCCTAACAATCCACTTTCGAAAATCAGCCAATGAAAACCCTATGGATCACAATGCGCAACGGGTTGCCATGAGTCAGGAGCCAACTTTACAGCAGCTAACAACAACAACTTTATTTCTGTAGCCCTTCTCCTCTGAACTACAGACTCGTTTATCTTTTTGACCTTCTACTTGTATGTTCATTAACATCTCTAACCTAACATGTCCAAGGCTGAATTTGTGATTTTTGCCCCAAACCTGCTCCCTTTCTCAGTGTTCACTATTCCAAGAAACAAATGTTATTCTCCTGGCTGCTCAGAGCAAATATACTATTTATTTGTGATTAATCTGTCAGTAGGACCTACTGGCTCAGCTTTAAAAATGTAACCCAAATTTGAGTATTTCTCCCTACCTTCACAGATGTACTCATCATCTAGATTCCTGGAATAGTCCCTAATGGGAATTCCTACTTCCATGCACTTACTCTATTACAATCTTTATAATAAAACAACTAATGTCTTGTCAAAATACCAATGGCTTCCCATTCACTTAGAACAAAGCCCAAGTCTTTATTATCAGCTACAAGGCCCTATAATCATTATCGTCAAGGTAATTCCAACTCATGGTGACCCCACAGGGCAGAGTAGAACTGCCCCATAGCATTTCCAAGGCTGTAATCTTTACTGAGAAGCCCTGGTGGCACAGTGGTTAAGAGCTTGGCTGCTAATAAAAAGGTCAGCGGATTGAATCTACCAGTCGTTCCCTGAAAACCCCACGGGGCAGTTTTACTCTGTCCTACAGAGTTGCTATGAGTTGGAATCAGCTCAACAGCAAGAGGTTAATCTTTCCTGAAGTAGACTGCTACATCTTTCTCCTGCGGAGTGGCTGGTGGGCTTGAACTGCTGACCTTTTGGTTAGCACCCTAGCGCTTAACCACTGTACCACCAGGGCTCCTTCAAGGCCTTTTGGGAATACCCAAACCTCATTATTTTCCCTCCTGTTTCCTCTGTTCCAGCGAAAATGGCTTTCTGATTTTTCCTTAAACATGTCAAACTCATTCCAACTGAATGTCTTCACTCTTGCTATCCCTTCTGCCTAGAACAATTTTTCACCATTATCACATGGTTTCCTGTCTCACTTAATTCAGGTCTCTGTTTAGATGTCACTTCTTCAGCACCTGATCTAAATTAGCCTTTCTGATCCCACTATATCTACACCCTCTCACTTTACTTGCTTTCTTGCTGTACTTTTCTTCATAGCCCTTATCCTCCTAACATGTGGTATATTTATTTGTTCATCATGTTTCTCATCAGAATGTAAGTACCATGTATGATCAGGAACTAATTCTTATTCATTTTTGTATCCCAAATTCTTAAAACAGTGCCATGTCATAGTTTGTTACTGTTATGGTTAGTTGCCTTTGAGTCAATTCCAACTCATGGTGAGTCCATGTGTTACAAAGCAGAACCGCTCCGTAAGGTTTTCTTGGCTATAACCTTAAGAGAGGCAGACTGCCAGGCCTTTTTTCCCACGGAACCACTGGATGGGTACAAAATGTGAACTCTTAGGTTAGCACTCTAGTGCAAACTGCTTGTGCCACCTAGAGATCTATGTAAATAGTAGGTAATAATTATTAAAAGAAAGTGTTGTTATTCGCTGTCAGGTCAGCTCCGACTCATGGCAACCTTACGTATGACAGAACAAAATGTTGCCTGATCTGCGCCATCTTCATATGGTTGGTATGGTTGAGTCCGTGGTTGTAGCTATTGTGTCAATCCACCTCACTAAGGTTTCTTTCATTTTCGCCATCTGCTTTACAGAACACAGTCTTTGCTGACGACATGTGCAAAGTAAGGGAATTGAAGTCTCACTGTCCTTGCTTCTAAGGCGCATTCGGATTGTGTTTTTTCTAACATTGATCTGTTTGTTCTTTTGGCAATCCACAGTATATTCAATCTTCCTCGCCTACATCACAATTCAAATGCATTATTTCTTCTTCTGTCTTCCTTTTTCATTGTCCAGTTATATGTTTATAAAAGTTTAATGGTTTCCGATTTTTAAAGTACAGAATCTTAAGCTACCTCTTTTGTCATTTTCATCAGAGATGACCACAGCTTTGGTGCATGAAATTTTAAAAATATGTATCATTCCCTCTTTTCTTCCCTAGAAATTCTGCTAATATTTATTCAGCGTTAAAAAATAAATATCTACTGAATAATAACAATAACACTATTAGATTCTACTTGTGTCCAGCACTGTACTAGGCGCTTAACACACATTATTTCTGTTTTCACAGAATTCTTTAAGGTTATCTGCCCTTTACAGATGAGAAAATCAAGCCAGTAAGTGGCAGGCCGGGAATTCCAGTCAGGCACTCTCTGACTCCAAAATGACATGCTTATTACCACAACGTGCTGTAAGATGGCACACTCATGAATTTGGAGGCCCCAGAGAATTGTAACCCACAATCTTTATCTTCAGGAGCATGCTGTTTAGTGTGACAAGGCATATTGTTGTTAGTTGCTGTCAAGTTGGCGCCAACTCATGGCAACTGGTGGCCACATAGCACACAGCACAGTGCTTGCAATCTCTTCTAAGTGCTCAATAAATATCAGCTAATACTCTTTCCCCTTGCTTACTCCTTCAGAGGTAAGCTCTGAATTTCCAGTAGACTACCCATTGTTGACCAAATACCTCTCATTCATTTTTGTCCTCAGGCCAGTATTCAGGAGATTCACCCAGTCTGGAGTGAATCTCCACCTCACCCCCACCTCCCTTATCTAATTCCCTGATCTAGCCCTGCTTCCTCCTGGAGGACTTCCCAACCATCACAGCCCCCAGGGATAGCTCCCTCTGAATTCCTCAAATGGTCAACAGTAACGGGAACCACCAATTCAATCCCTTATATTGTCTTACGGTGACCTCAAGTGTGCCCAGAGTAGAATTATGCTCCACAGCGTTTTCAATGGCTGATTGTTTTGGAAGTAGATCACCAGGCCTTTCTTCCAAAGCGTCTATGTGTAGACTGAAACCTACAGCCTCTCAGATAGCAGCTGAGTGCATTAACCATATGCATCACCCACAGACTCCGTGCTATGAAAGGATTATTTAATTTAATTTTCTGGACAACTCTATGAGATAAATATTATTATCCCCATTTAACAGATTGGAAAACTGAGACTAACCAAAAAAAAAAAAAAAAAAAAAAAAAAACCAAACCCATTGCCGTCGAGTTGATTCCAGCTCAACTCATAGCAACCCTATAGGACAGAGGAGAAATGCCCCATAGGGTTTCGAAGGAGCAGCTGGTGGATTCAAACCTCCCACTTTTTGGTTAGCAGTCATAGCTCCTAACCACTGAGCCACCAGGGCTACTATCCTCATTTAACAGATTGGAAAATTGAGACTAAGGGAGATTAAATAGTGAGAGACAGGAATGCAAAGGTAGACCGGGTAAAGGTTTTGAATGCTGTAATGAATTACTTTGCCTTTGTCCTGTATGCTCTGAGGTTTTCTTTAATCTAACTTAAAGTTTCATCCCTCTCTTAATAATGACCAGTGGTATACTGCCCAGGTGTGGTTGTAAAACACCATCAGCTAGCCCCTTCCCAAGTTATCCCAAATATCACACTAAGCAGAAACAGCATACATCAAGATGAGTCCCATAGCCTCTGCCTATTCTAATTAGATTGTCACCCTTAAGTCTTGCTAATTGAAATTCCTTAGCTGTCCCTAATACACCTTCTGGCTCCTCCATTCAGGGGCCTATATCACAACCATCAAAAGGCCCATGTAACAGAACTCATTTACTGGGAAAATGGCTGTGCAGTTTGAGGATCATTTCATAGACTAGTGACATCAATTAAGGCTATTGTCTCCAAAAAGCCCCAAGTTTCTGTGAACTGCAATCTATTCCTCCCAACTCAGAGAGTTAATTATCAACATAATAAATATTTGATTCCTCCATCTGTTAATGTAAGCTGTAGAATATTAAGACTATCCATTTGACTCCAAGAATCGGTAAAATGATTCAAACGCTAGAAAACTTACTACTTTATTTTTTCTGCATTATCTCTTAATTTCCACAAATTTACGTACTATCAAGGAGCCCTGGTGGTGCAGTGGTTAAATGTTCAGCTGTTGGCCTAAGGGTCAGCAGTTCGAAGCCATCAGCAACTCCGTGGGAGAAAGATGTGGCAGTCTGCTTCCGTAAAGATTTACAGCCCTGGAGGCCCTATGGGGCAGTTCTACTCTTTCCTATAGGGTCTCTGTGAGTTGGAATCGACTCAACGGCAGTGGTTTTGGTTTTAGTTTACACAGTATCAGGTAATATAGGAGTCTATAAGATCATATTGTCAATGAGGGACTTTATGTGTTATCAAGCATCTGCTATACTTATTAATAGGTAACCTGCAGATCCCCGTATGACGTATATTATAGCTGCCAAATAACAAGAGATCGGTTGTCAGGTATGCATCTCAGTGAGATGCTGAGAACCAGAACATGGGTTGTCACTGTGTGGAATTAACAGGGTCCTTTGTTTAGTTTTTAATTCATTTTTTAAATATTGTACTTTAGAGGAAGGTTTATAGAGCAAATTAGTTTCTCATTAAAAAATTAATACACACAGTTTTGTGACACTGGTTGCCAGTCCCACGACATGTCAACACTCTTCCCTTCTCAATCTTGGGTTCCCCATTACCTGCTTTCCTGTCACCTCCTGCCTTCTTGTCCTTGTCCCTGGGCTGGTGTGCCCATTTAGTCTCATTTTGTTTTATAGGTCTGTCTAATCTTTGGCTGAAGGGTGAACCTCAGTAGTGAGCTCAGTACTGAGTTAAAAGGGTGTCTGGGGGCCATACTCTCGGGGTTTCTCCAGTCTCTGTCAGACCAATAAGTCTGGTCTTTGTGAGTCAGAATTTTGTTCTACATTTTTGTCCAGCTCTGTCTGGGACCCTCTATTATGATCCCTGTCAGAGCAGTTGGTGGTGGTAGCCGGACATGATCTAGTTGTGCTGGACTCAGTCTGGTAGTTGTGGTCCATCAGTCGTTTGGACTAATCTTGCCCTTGTGTCTTTGGTTTTCTTCACTCCCCCTTGCTCCAGATGGGGTGGAACCAGTGGAGTATCTTAGATGGCCGGTCACAAGCTTTTCAGACTCCAGACACTACTCACCAAAGTAGGATGTAGAACATTTTCTATATAAACTATGTTATGCCAGTTGAGCTACATGTTCCTGAGACCATGGTCCCCAGCCCTCAGCCTAGTAATTTGGTCCCTCAGGGAGTTTGGATGTGTCTATGAAGCTACCATGACCTTGCCTTGGTCAAATTGTGTTGAATAACAGGGTACTTTGTGTTCAAGTGTTCAAATATATTTGACATCATCACTGCAAGTTGTTCAAGAACAGGTAAGACAGAAAATGAAATGTTAATGCTTGTTATGTCTTTCAAATAGAGAGTGAGCAAAATAAAAGGGCTTTCCAGTAGAAAACTCTTGTTGTTGTTAGTTGCCCTCAAGTTGATTCCAACTCATGGCGACCCCATGTGTGCAAGTAGAATTACTTCATAAGATTTTCAAGGCTGTGACCTTTTGGAAGCGGATCGCCAAGCCTGTTTGCCAAGGTGCCTCTGGGTGGGACTGAAGTGCCAACCTTTCAGCTAATAGTCAAGCACTTAACTGTTCATGCCACCCAGGTACAAGTGGAAAATTACACACTAAAAAATATACTCCAATATATATCACATAGTTTCTGACTTTCATTTTTTAAAGTTTTAGAGCAATAAATAAAACATTTACTTGCTTGGTTTGCAGTTTTCTTCATTATACACTAACATCTAAAAATAAATGGATGCTGTAATTAAAAAAAGATTATGTACATCGAATTTCTGAGATTCTCCCCTATTTTCCAATCAATGCAATGTATTTTTTTCTTTTTTCTTCTTTCAAGACTACCTGAGGGCAACTTCTGAGGCACTTCATAAAGCTGGTGTGCTCATAAACCTAAGAAGTCATTATGGAGCTTAAATGTATTACTGGCAACACGGGCAGGTATCTCCTGCCCTTCTTCAACTATAACTGTAACCTTTCTCTATGTCATGAGTGGAAAAGAATTTCATCTAGAACTACATTTATTAATTATTCAAATTTACTTCACTACCTGCTGGGGTGGTCTATTGTGAACATTCGTCAAGAGCCCTTACAAATGAACGCGGCCAATGGAAAGTACCGGGGTCAGAAGATTTGTGTTAACTTGCATCATCTTGGGCAAGTCACTTATCATCTCTGGATTCTAGTTTCTTATCTGTAAAATAAAAAGGTGGAACTAAAGAATCTTCCTTGCCCTTTAAAATCTTACAATTCCATGATTCTGAAGGATTTAAAAAAACAGCTGTGAATCAGATACAAAGTTCATACTAATTACCACTTTAATTTTCCCTGTTCATTGGCAATTATAATACACTTTAATGTAAAACAGCAAAGATTTGACTTTTTCTATTTCTGTGCATATGTGGAAATACATGAAACTGTCTCATTTAGCTTTATTCGAAATCTGGTTTTTACAGCAAGATTAGTTAAATAACACGTACACTACCAACGAGAACTAATTCAGCATCTTCTTTGGAAAAATTTTCTGTCAGAGCCTCTCAGAAGACATCCAAACTGGCCAAATTCACTTTGGTATTCATATGTGACTATAAACCAATGATACCAAAATATCAGAAGAAATATTTTAATTATCAAAATAAAGATTTTTTTTTTAACTTTCTTAAATCCATTTTATTCAGCATAACTGTTTTCTCATGTCTTTTTTTAAATAAAAAAGTGGTAAAAGACATTGTCTTTGATCTTTAGAAATTTAAAACCTGGCTGAGCAAGTGTCTATTAGGTTTGTGACACAACAATAACGAAACAATGCAGAGACCAAATGTTAGCAACTATAGAACAATCCAGACAGAACTTGAGTGCAGAGGGTTACGATAAGAATGGTAATATTACCCTACAAGGGTTGCATAATTGAAAAGGTATAAAGAACAAATACCATGATAGGAGTCCCTGGGGGGTGCAAGCGGTTAAGCACTTGACTACTAGCTGAAAGGTTGGCGGTTTAAATCCACCCAGAGGTGCTTCGGAAGATAGGCCTGGTGATCTGCTTCTGAAAGGTCAGAGCCTTGAAAACCCTATGAAGCAGTTCTACTCTGCACCTATAGGGTCATCATGAGTTGGAACTGACTCAGTGGCAACTAACAACAACAACAACAGTGATTTTTATACAGCTTTCATTTATTACTATTATTATTAAGCTCTGCACTGGTGGCCATCTGTCATGCGGGGGAATAGGTTTGTGGTTAAGTGCCTGGTTCTGCAGTCAGATCACCTGGCCCAAACCATCCAACTTTGCAACTCTGGCTTCCTTTCCATAAAATGGACAAATAAACATACCTACCTTATAGGGCTGATGTAAGGATTAAATGAGTTAATACATGGAAAGCACTTAAAACAGTGCCTGGTACTTGGTAAGCCTCAATAAATGTTATTTCACCTTGTCCCTTGTGATGATGGTTAATGTTATGTGTCAACTTGGCTAGGCCATGAGTCCCAGTATTGTGTAATTGTTCTCTATTTTGTGATCTGATGTAATTGTCTGCTGTTTTGTGGTATTGTGTAATTATGTGTTATAAACCCTAAACCTCTATATGTTAATGAGGCAGCATTAGTGTGGGGTGTATCTTAAGTCACGCCCTTACTCAAGGTTGCAACTCAAGTCACAGCCTTACTCAAGTCACGCCCTTACTCAAGGCACGACCTTGCTCAAGTAAGAGGTGTTTCCTTGAGGGTGTGGCCTACATCCAATATATATGAATCCTCTGGCAAGGTTGCTCTTGCTCTGGATTCTGCATCCGCCTTGTCATCATCAGACCTCCAGTTTTTGGGACTTGAACCTACCAATTCTGGGATTCGCCAGCTTCTGCAGCCCTGTGAACCACCAGCATATCATCTGACCGGATTCATCAGCTTCCGCAGCCCTGTGAGCCAGCAGCCTACCGTCTGACCTGATTTGTCAACTTCTGTAGCCCTGTGGGCTAGCAGCCTGTCATGTGACTTGCTGATTTGGGTTTGTCAGCCCCTGCAACAACATGAATCAGGAGAAGCCTCCAGCCTGACGCCTGACCTACAGATTTGGCACTTGCCAGCCTCCACTCCACAGTCATGTGAACCATTTCCTTAAGTCTCTTTCTGTATATATGTGTGTATGTACATATATATGTATATATGTGTGTTTATATATATATATATATATATATATATATATGTAGATATAGGTACACATGCTTCACTGGTTTTGCTTCTCTAAAGAACCCAGCCTAAGACATCCCTCAAATCTGGGTTTGGAATATATTTAGGTATTATTGTTTACCTCAAGGAAAACTGTAAAAGATCCCAAATAAAATTCACTTAAAAAAATAAATGTCATATAGCCCATGTAGGATTTAGAATTGAAGGCATAAAATCGAAGAAAAATTAAGGGGTTTTATATCTCTAAAACGGTTGCAAGTCATTGCTTCAGGCCAAGGGTTAGAGGAACAAACATATTGTTTATGCCTCTTTTTCACTGTTGTCTGATACTTCCTAGAGACTTTTTTGTACCACTGTGGACTATTAATAACCCCTGAATCATTCTTGTATTTACACAGAGATGATGATAAATAATCAGAATACACATTAAATTAGCTTTGCCAATGATAAAAACATTTGTAAATTTATCTGTGGTTAGCACATTCTTGGATAATATTAGTTTTTAAACAGGTTGTCTAATTTCCAACTCCAAATCATAATTTTTCCTTTTAGCAGGAAAATACTACATTCTGAATATGTTAATTAAAAGTAACGTATCTGGTGGGCTAAAAGAGCACAGTTCCCGCAGAACTATTCAATTTTGTGGCCCATGTGACCAAAGACATGCGACCTGTTCAAATGTTCTCAAAGTGCAACAAGAAATCTTCTCAGAAACACTCATGAGAAATGACTGGATCACCACTGACAATTCCAGTGTAAACCTGCTTAAACCTTATCACAAAAGATGATTTAGGACTAGTCATGTCAAACACTGGAAAATGAATAAGGAAGACCGAAGAAGAATTAATGCCTTTGCATTAACGGTGTTGGTGAAAAATACTGAATATACCATGGACTGCCAGAAGAACGAACAAATTTGTCTCAGAAGAAGTAGAGCCAGAATGCTCCTTATAAGTAAAGACGGCAAGACTTCGTCTCATGTACTTTGGACATGTTATAAGGAGGGACCAGTCCCTGGAGAAGGCCATCATGCTTGGTAAAGTACAGGGTCAGCGAAACAAAGGAAGACACTCAGTGAGATGGATTGACACAGTGGTTGCAACAATGGGCTCAAAGACTACAATTGTGAAGATGGCACAGGACCGGGCAGTGTTTCATTCTGTTGTACATACGGTTGCTATGAGTCAGAACTGACTCAACAGCACCTAAAAACAATGACAACATGTCAAACATCTTTTAGCTTCATTAAATTTGAATTTAATTTTTGATTTATCTTTTCAAAGCAACTATTCAGATTCCCTTTGCCAAATGTTCTTTTATCTCAAGAAGCAGGAAATGAGGAAAGCGTTCTTTAAGTACCTCTAAGAGTCCTGAGGGGAAAACATTTTTTGCTGTAACATATGGTGCAAGTGTGGGAGCCTCTGCAGTCTATCAGTGTGTGGGGAGACTTTCAGGGAAATGCAGGAGAAACAGCAGACCAGTCTGCTCTGACAGACAGTACAACTGATGTATGATAAGCCTCCCCAGCGCTAATGCGATTTACGTATCTATAAACCAAAAAAAACAAAAACAAAAACAAAACCCATTGCCTTTTAGTCCATTTGGACTCATAGTGACCCTATAGGACAGAGTAGAACTGCCCCATAGACTTTCCAAGGAGCAGCTGGTGGATTTGAACTGCCAATCATTTTGGTTAACAGCTATAGCTCTTAACCACTATGCCACCAGGGTTTCTGATCTACATATCTGTAAGAGAGGCCTAAAAACTCCAGGAGCAAAACCAAAATGTAAGGGGACACAATCTCAAAGTGCTGACATCATTTTTATCTCTCTCTCTCTCTTTTTCTAAGTTTATAATAAATCCTTCCATTCCTTCAGCAACTTTCCACTGAGGAGTTAAAATTCCAGTGAAGACTTTTTATTCATTTTGAAAGTTCCAATTCATCTGGACAATATTCCCTTGACACAGAAAGAAACCTACCTGCATCGTATAAGAGAGAGAACCAAAAAACCAAAACCAAACCCACTCATAGCGACCCTATATGACAGAATAGAACTGTCCCATAGGGTTTCCAAGGAATGGCTGGTGGATTCGAACTGCTGACCTTTTGGTTAGCAGCTGAGCTCTTAACCACTATGCCACCAGGGCTCCAAGAGAGATAAACCAAAGCCCAATTAGAAGAAAGTTGTCAACATGAGGAGCACAGGAGTGTGACTGACTAGCTCATACATGTTCCGTCATGGCAACTCATGAAACCACCCACCCACAAGGGAAGCTGGGAAGGTTGGTTCCCTGCCCCTGGGAGTGGTTACACCAACAAGACTCCTAAGACCCACAGTTAAATTTGGGCTGGTCAGATACAGCTGTGGTTTCAAAGCTTCAAACTTTGGTTTCCTGGCAGGACAGGAACCTTGCTTTAGGATTTACAGAGTAATAGTAAAGACTTCTATTGCAATCCTCGTGATCATAATTATTTTTATGGTCCCTATGGCAACCATATATTCTCTCACAACTCCATGAGAGTGGTTTATAAACTGTGTATCATGGGAACCTCTAGAATATCAGTGTCCCTGTAGTGAATCATTTGAATTTTAAAAGTATGCTAACGACAACTGTCATCTTGGATGCCTGATTAGGACTAGAAATTTCATATGCTTATCAACAAGTCCATTGCTCTCAGTGGTTGAATTTAAAATAATAAATTAGAATCTAAACTTACAGTATATAAATTTAAACTAACAAAATGCCACTCATCTCTTTAAATATTTCATGTAAGCTTTAGTTGAACAAAATTACTGTTGCTTTTTAAAAAACCTCTAGAAAATCTCATCATAGGATTGGTCACTCATTTAGCATTTCACAAGCATTTACTGAGCACCTACTATGTGCCCTAAGCACAGCATTCAGTTCTGGGGAGGGAACAGGGTGTGAGGAGAGACTCTCATTTGCTACAAGTCAAACATGGGCCACCAAGTAACACTGATCTTTAAAAAAGTTGGAAAGTTAATTGACATGGTGAGTGTCAACTGCAACCCACGGAGCATTCTTTTGTTTTGCTGTTGTTGAGTGAGTTGTTTATAAAATGCAGGATGTTTAGAGATATAAACAAAGACAAAATAATAGCAACAAAGGACAATGTTTACATTTCATATTCTTGCTATAAACATAAGACCTGGGGAAGATTGCTGAATATTTAAGAGATAGTCTGCGGAATACGCACAATTTTTCACTTGGAAAAGCAGAAAATTTTAAGGACTGAGCTAGATCTCTGAAATTACTTGCTAGCTTACTTTAGTCAAACTTGAGCTCAAAAGACAGAGTATAAACGGATTCCAGTCTCTATTTAGAGCATAAAAAATAGTAGTTTTCCTTTCTTTGAACTTTTGGTATTTAAATAACAGTAGTTCACTTTTAAAGAGCAATTTAATGTTTGCCAGATACAACGTTAAAATTGTTTCATGCATTATTTTATTTAATTTTCCCACCACTCCAAGATGATGGCATTATCACTCCCATTTTACAGATAAGTAAAAACAAAACTTAGGCAGGCTAAGCAACCTTAAAGAGAGTGAGGTCGAACAGCAGAATGTTAGTGACACCAGCCCTGAGGACATAACATTGCAGAGCATATACTTTTGAATGGCAGCTAAACAGTATGATTAGATATTTCATTTAAGAAAACATTTCAGCTAGAAGAGAAAATAATCTGTCCTTGAGAAGGACTAGAGATGGTTCAGCCTCCCACTGCTCAAAGGGGTTATTGTTCTTCAGTTCTTTCACATTGTCCTGTTACTAAATCAGGAGAGCCAGAGCTTAGAAGTCTCCTGGGCGTAAAGAAAAGTTAGCCTTTAGTCCCATCCCTCCTCTTGTCTTCCCCTTTTCTCTTACTTAAGAAAATCCTGCATCTTTCCAGTAGATTCTCCACTTCAAAGGAACGTTACTGGAAAAGTGGCAAGAGTAGTATGGAACCTTCCAGATGGACCGAGCACATCATGTTTATTTCATAGTGGATTCTGCTTTCTTCAGCTCTGGGTTACACTCTATTTCCAAAACCTAGGCTTAGAATATGAACAAACTGGGAGTGAGGAGTTAGCCATATTCTCCTACAAATTGCATGAATTCCACGTGCCAGGTATTGTTACTATGACTCCCTCTTACAGAATATGGCAGAAATGGTTTATAATTACTTCTCTTGAAGATACACTCTTCTTAGATACATATATTATAAAAAAAAAGTTGTCATGGAGTCGATTCTGACTCATGGAAACCCCATGTGTGTCAGAGTAGAATTGTTCTCCACAGGGTTTTCAATGGCTGATTTTTCAGAAGTAGATGCCCAGGTCTTTCTTCCAAGGCACCTCTGGGTGGACTCGATCTTTTGGTTAGCAACTGAGCACATTAACTGTCTACACTACCCTAAAACCTGTTGTCTGATCACTGTTATCCTTTATAAAATACACTAGTGTTTAAAGATCCTGAGAGCAGTACAGAATACAGTTTTACTGCACAATTATTTAACAAGTTAATGTATTTAAAAATTAAGGGGAGGGAAGCACTAGAAGTAATGCCCTTTCACTCAATTAAAGTTACATGAAAACATCCCTCAAAATGGCTTCCAGAAAGTCTTCTGAAAGTTATAGTATGCATATCGCAGTATACGAACAGGCTTATATGTATTTGTGTATATTTGGACAAGTTGATCCAAAAGCTGGTTTTTAAAATCTATTTCTGTATCAGCATGCTTCAGAAGTACCAGTGATTTCAGAATAATCGTATTATTTTTAAAGTTAATGAGAAAAACCAAAGTTACAGTTTCCATGAAAGTTGGTTTCCAAGAAATTGTGGCTGCCATGAAAGAGACTTTTCTACAAAGCTGCCTACAAAGTACATTGAAAGCTCTTATAATCCACCAGTCCCTTGAGGCAGGATCACATTCAAGCATTCCAGATAGAGGAACTAATCTAAACTTTCAAAAGATTTTGCAAAGAACTTTCAACAGTCTCAATAACCTCTCATGTGTATCTGGAAACTCTTCTTATGTAAGCCAAGTCCCCCATCTACAAATATTTTTCCACACTTCAAACAAACCCCGATGCCAAGATCTACAGCATCTTTGAACTGAATTAAAATAGAGTTGGTATGTTTGCTTTTAAGTTCCCCTTCCACAAATAAGAATCCCAAGTCTGACTTTGGTCACCATGGGTAGATCCAGTGCTGAATTTGGAATGAAAAGACCCAGATGTGCAGGTCTGTTGCACAATGGCTTTGTTACATAGGACAAGGCACTGAATCTCTTTTTCGGACCCTCCATTTCATCACTGACAAAATGGGGTCAATAATACCTAATGTTAGGGTCCTAAAAGTTGGTTGTGAAGTTCCCATGAGAACTCGGCTGAAAAAAACATTTTAAAAGGATGAAAATAGGACTTCTGTTGTGGGGGTCTTTTCAAGACAGGTCTGTTATAGCAGTGGAGAAGAGGTGACAGGGGCTTGGGTGGTGGACATCCTGGAGTCTGGGTCACCAATATGGGGCTAGTCTAGTACAAGGAAGACATGGTGGCCGCAGTGGCAAGCCAAGCCATGGGGAGAGGAGAGAGCACAGGAAGAATTGCTGTGGTGCCCCAGCCTTGTAGCAGCAGGTATGTAGCACTGAAGAGAAAGGTAAGAAAGGAAAGAAAAGTAGCATGTCCTGCCTAGGCCTAACATGACAAAATGACGGGCACCATTTGTAAAACTTGTATCAGGATAAAAAAGAAACAAAAAGCTACAGGGTGACAAATGTACTTAGGACATGTTATCAGGAGGGACAAGTTCCTGAAGAAGGATATCACACTTGGTAAGGTAGAGGGACAGCAAAAAAGAAGACGACCCTCAACAAGATGGACTGACACAGTGGCTGCAAAAACGGGCTCAAGCATAACAACGATCGTGAGGTGGCGCAGGACTGGGCAGTGTTTTGTTCTTTTGTACATAGTTGCTATGAATTGGAATTGACTCAATGGCACCTAACAACAGGGTGACACATGGAAGTGTATGAATATGTGAGTGTGTGTTTGTGTGTGTTCCTCTACTTCATTACAGTTCATTAATTTCTGAGTGTGGCTAGGTGGGGTTACTACGATGAGAGCTAGTATTTCAGAAAAGAAGAATGCCCACATTTGTGTACCCTGATGTTAAATTCCGAGGCAATGGCTGCACCTAGAGATACAGAACCTTTCAGCTTTAGCCAGCTGCATCCTTTGGAACAAGGCCTGTTAATGTAATCAGTCACTTTTATGCGTACCTAAAGCTGTAGCTATTATTTATTAGAATAAATTTAAAAAATCACGTATTAATTCAATCAAGTATACGAGACCAAATGGGCAACGCCTGCCCAAAGGCAAAGATGAGAAGGCAGGAAGGGATAGGAAAACTGGACAAATGGACATGGGGAACCAACCTGGGGTATAAAGGGAAAGGGGGAAAGCGCTGACACATCGGGGGGATTACAACCCATGTCACAAAACAATTTGCGAATAAATTTTTGAATGAGAGACTAATTTATGCTGTAAACTTTCACCTAAAGCATAATAAAATTTAAAAAATTATCTATTACTTATGACAAGTTGTTGTTAATGGGGACGCCTGGTGGTACAAACGGTTAATGTGCTCGGCTGTTAACTGAAAGGCTGGAGGTTGGAGTCCACCCACAGGCATCTTGGAAGAAATTCCTGGTGATCTACTTCCCAAAAGAAATCAGCTATTAGCAACCCTGCAGAGCTCAGTTCTACCCTGACACACACACAGTGTCGCCATGAGTTGAAGTGAACTCCACATCAACTGGTGGCGGTAGCAGCAGTTAATGGAATCGTATCCATTTTAAAAAATATGGCTGTTTATCATAAGTAATCTGCAGTATGGGACTATTTTAGTTATATGTGTGCCCTTTGACCCCTGGGAACCTAAGAGAACTCATATTGCAAATGCACATTTACTTGAAGACTACGTCTCTGGTAGGAAAGAGGTGATACTCTTACCCAGTGGTGACTAAAACCATGAAGTTGCAAAAGAGCTCGCCCCGAAGAGCTGTGTCAGTGACCAAGGTTCTTCTCCCGTGCACTAAATCATGTGGCATGTGGGTCAGCTGGGATGAAGGCTGAAGGACATGCTTTAACCAATAATTAGAATCATGCATGTGTATATATATTAAGTGCAATTATTATTACCCTACACAAGCATCTAACAAGGGTCATTTTATACTCAGTCAAAATCACTGGTTTCCCATCTTGGGAAAATACCACATGCAAAGATAACTATAGCTCACATACTAAGTCAAAGTACAAAATGTTAAAAGGAAAAAACACTTGTTATTATGCTGCTCATATATGACTCCTAGAATCACAAGCTGCCAAACCGATTAATAAAAACCAACATGAAAAGCAAGGCACTGTTTCAGAAGATGCCAAGGGAAAAAAGCACCATGATTCTGCCTTCCCTTAATACTGTTTTCAAGATACCCATCAGACTGAAAAGTACACAAGCCAAGGGCTTGAATCAATAATTGTGGAAAAACATTCGTTAGTGGCCATGCTATAAATGTTGCATCATTTTTACATTTCAAGGAATAGTAATGGCCTATTAAATAGGTAGCACATGTGTCTGCACCAGGCAAAAACGTGTTACTGAAATGTCTGACACCTTCAAAATGAGTTGCCAGCAGAGAAACCTGCATTCCTGTGATGTCCCACAATGGAGTGGAGTCTGGCGGAGGAAGATCCACAGATGAAATCAACAAAGGAAAATACTGCTTTTCACAATTAGGAGTGTGTATATGTACATGTGGGCAAACAATGATAGGACTGCATTAGTTCATAGTTCTGCATATGGTAAGCTGCGCTAGGAGAAGCATTGAAGGGGTAAAGGCAATGAATACAGACACACATCTCTGTAACTTAAAATAGCCTAAACAAAACGAAAAACATACCAGCTGAAAACATACACACACATACAACTTCTCATGAATTCCATGATATCAAACAAGGCTAACGCCCAGGCTGATCCATGATGCAATATCTAAATTTGTTGAAATGGTGAGGCATAGAGTATAGAAAGATCCACGCATGAAAAAGAGATGACAATATTTTTAAAAGACTGTCAACACATAGCAACAACATAATTTTGATGAGAGTTTAAACTCTCCCCAAAGACAAGAAGCTCCTTGAGGGTATCTTTTCATCCCAGTATGTATTAACATAATGTCTGGCACACAGTAGGTATTCAAAACATTTCAGACATCCAGTTAGCAAATTATTTTAATTGAGTAAATTCTGGAAAAAAATTTCTCCAAACATTCCATTTCATTCAAGGTCTGTATATCTTCCAAAAAAAAATTAAGAGTAACTTAATAATGGAAATGGATCTAGAGAAATTAGAACAATTCAGTTTAAAGTCATACTCTATCACTTTTTTCTTCTTTCCGCAAATATCTACTGAGTATCTACTAGATTTTATGCTAGGAGCTGGAATCTTGTAGTCTAAAGAGAGAGGCGTATATACAAACACTCACACATGTATGCATTTTAGAAATACTTGGTGGGAGCCAAGAGGAGGGAAAAATCAATCCAAGCTGTCAGCAGCATGGAAATGGAGCTTAAACTGTGGAAAGGGCAATTATCACCAATGGAGATTATGCAGAATGAGACATAACTTTGGAGGAGATGAACATTTAAAGGATAGGTAAAGGAAGATGAGAATCCCTAGGTGGTGCCAATGATCACATATCACATAATCTATTCAGAAGGCAAATAATCCATACTTCCAAAAAAATCAGCTGTTGAAAACCCTATGGAACACAGTTCTATTCTGACACACGTAAGGTTGCCATGAGTCAGAGTCAACTCAGTGGCAGCTGGTTAATGTATAAGCTATGGTCCTATCTATATAAACTAGCTTGACATCCCCTTATAATAATACTAGTTGCCAGTGAGTCAATTTCAACTCATGGTGACCCCATGTGCGTCTGAGCAGAACTGTGTTCCACAGGGTTTTCAATGGCTGATTTTTTTTCAATAGATCACCAAGCCTTTCTTCCCAGGTGCCTCCGGGTGGACTCGAACTCCAACCTTTCGGTTAGCAGCCACACGTGTTAACTGACTGTACCAACTAGGGACTACTCATAATAATAGAACAAACAAACAAACAAACAAAAACCAAACCCATTGCCATCGAGTTAATTCCAACTCATATCAACCCTACAGGACACAGCAGAACTGCCTCGTAAGGTCTACCAAGGCTGTGATCTTTATGGAAGCGGACTGTCACATCTTTCTTCAGCTGAGTAGCTGGTGGGTTTGAACGGCTGACCTTTCGGTTAACAGCCGAGTGCTTAATTGAGTTTACTAAACACTATCATTAGTGCTTTACATGTATTGACACATTTAATCCTCAAAATAACCATTAAACCAAAAAAAGAAAAAGAAAACAAACAAACCCATGGTCATTGAGTCAATTCTAACTCATAGCAACCCTACAGGACAGGGTAGAAGCGCACCATAGGGTTTCCAAGGCTGTAAATCTTTATAGAAGCAGACTGCCACATCTTTCTCCAGTGGAGAGGCTGATGGGTTCAAACCACTGACCTTTCGGTGAACAGCAGAGAGCTTTAACCACTGTGCCATCAGGGCTCCAATACAATAACCATTAATTAGGCTGTTAGTATTAGCAAGCCTCATTTTATAGGTTAGGAAACTGAGGCACAGTGATATTAAGAAACTTGCCTAAGGTTACAGAGTTAATACACAGCAACTAGAATATAAGTAGACTGATTCCTTAATCATTATTCTGCCGCCCATTTTAAAAATTCAAGTACAGTCCATCTTTATTATTCGCACGTTCCGTACTTGTGAATTCAACTACTCATTAAAATTTATTTCTAATCCCAAAATCAAACTTTGCAGCTTTTTCATGGTCACTCAGACATGCACAGGAGGTGAAAAATCTGAGTTGCCCAGGTTCCCAGCTGAAAGCCAACAAAGCGATGCTCTGCCTTCTTGTTTCAGCTCTCATACTATAAACGCGTGTCCTTTCTCAGTCTATTTAATGCCATGGTTTTCACATTTTTTGTATGTTTTGTTGGAAATTTTGCTGCTTAAAATGGCCGACCCCTGAGCATAGCTGAAGTGCTGTCTAGTGTTTCTCAGCACAAGGAGGCAGTGATATGTCTTATGGAGAAAATATACGTGTTAGATAAGCTTCATTCTGGCACGAGTTATATTGCTGTTGGCGGTGAGTTCAATGTTAACTAATCACCAATGTATACTAAACAAGGTGTCTTTAAACAGAAACACACAGAAAACAAAGTAACACATTGATCAGCTGATGAAAATGGCTGTGACCAGAGGCTCATAAGTACCTAATCTTGTATTTCCCTGAGGAGCAACTGTTCAGTATTCACTAATTCAGTGTCTGTGGTAACTTTATAGACCATAACTATCTTGAATAATAAGAATCAACTGCAATGTTATCTTTCAAGACATCTCACAGAATAACTATGAGGAATAAATGAAGTCATATATATGAAACTGGGTGAAAACTATAAAAAGCTTAAGAATATAAAATATTGAAAGGCTGATCTAACAAAGTACACTGTCTGTTTCCTGGTGAAAGCAAACTTCATATTTTCCTTTTCAAGAGAAATAAAAACATCGCTTCCAGAGGTGTTGAAAAGCAGGAGTTTGTGCAGAATCACTTTGGAGACCTACCTCTACACCAGAGGATGAATTATTTACCAGCAATATAACCGGCCATGTCTGGGAGCAAATTACTGATTTCAGGGGACTTTTCGAATCCCATTCCGATCCCCTCTGCCATCATGTATCACATAATCCATGCAGAAGGCAAAGTCAGACATGTTTCAGTGGGGGAGCCGGTAATCAGGAGTTGGCATTTTAATAAAAATAATAACTGACATTTATGATCCTGGTCTGTCCAGGCTTCTAATGTGAACTAACACATTGAAAGTTCAATCTGCTGAGTCCTTGTGAAGGAGGCAGTTTTGTTGCTTTTGATCCCAGAGGAAGTGGAGGTGAAGAGTCTGATAATTCTCTCAAGGTCCCACAGCCAGCAAAATGTAGCAGGGTTTGAACCAGCACTCCCTGATCGCAAAGCCTGGACTCTTTCCACCGAGTTGCCTGGATTTCTGACCTTCAGATTTACTCACCCTAGGTCAGGCTTAAAGACTTTAAAAAAATTACTGAAGAATAAAAATCTACATTCAGTACTTCCGAGGCTACATCTCCCTCTGTGACCAATTACACAACTAGATGTGCTTTGATGGTTGTTTCCTACAGAGGCAACTATCACCGGATTATTCACATTCTGGTCTGTCAGAATGGTGCTCTGCAGACCTGGCTGGGCTGAAATTTACCTTCCTAAGGGCCTGAAGGAAGGAGCCCCAAACTAATTATTTACAGTGTTGATGTTTAACCAGTTTAATAGGGTAAACTGTCTGGGGGAACTTTATCACACTGAATGTAGATAACAGGATTTCGAGTAAAAAGGAATCTTGCCTAATTGATTTAATTAAGTTGGCCAGTAAAATTACTGGGAAACACTTTAACAGTTGCTTCAAGCTTACATAGGTACTTAAAAGTAAGCAGTGATGTATCTTTAAACTGGTCTATAATTAGGGCTTTCTACTAATCCAGATTATCTCTTTCCTCAATTAGTGAGAATCAATTAGTGCATACTCTTCCTTATGTCTGGCTAAGAAATATTATCTCAGGATAAAAATTAGAATTATAAAGCTGACCAATATAATGTTGTTGCTGTTGTGTGCCGTCAGGTAGATTCCAACTCATAGCGACCCTATAGGTCACAGTGGAACTGCCCCATAGGGTCTCCTAGGCTGTAATCTTTACACCTAGCCCACTGCCGTTAGTGGATTCCAACTGATAGGGATCCTGTAGGACACAGTGGAACTGGCGGCGAAGTGGTAAATAAAAGGTTGGCAGTTCAAATCCACCAGCTGCTCCTTGGAAACCCTATGGAGTTCTGCTTTATCCTACATGGTCACTATGAGTTGGAATCAACTCGATGGCAATGGGTTTGGTTTAGTTGGCTTAATCTTTACAGAAGCAGATGGCCATATCTTTCTTCCACTGAGCAGCTGGTGAGTTTAAACAGCCGACTTTCCGGTTAACAGCCGAGTGCTTAACCAATGCGCTACCAGGGCTCCTTACCACTGTAGTAAAGAATAAAATTTTTCCTGTAGGCCCTGACATATTTGATTTGAAGGCTGATAATCACAAATCAGTATGTTCTTAGAGGCACCAACACCTTGAAAATTGTCACTTTGATGAGTATAATATGTGTATATTTTTAAGTGGGTTAAAAGATGATCTTTTAGATAGCCTAGACATTACAGTGATTAAAGCAACATTACCGCAAAATGATTACAATCATATGACGTTGATATAAGCATACATTAAAAGCTAATCAAAGCCCTCATCATTTTACAATTGCCGTTCTGGCTATAAGGTAAGCCCCAGTTACAAAGCATGAGAACACCTAACTTACTGGACGTCTGTCCCCCGTTTCCCTTACTTCAGTAATGAGCCAATCGGGCCAGACTTTGTCATACAGTCCAAGACGTAAACTCAAGATCGGATATCAGAAAGCTGACTTTGTTTTGCTAGTCCTTAAAAATCCTCACTATCATGATTTTAGTGGTTAAAATGCAGTGCATTCTTTTTCCCATTAGTGTTTGTCTGTTGGATAAACTAATATAAATACACACAAACACATAAAACCAAAAAAACAAAACCACTGCCATCAAGCCAATTCCGACTTATAGTGAAGTGACCCAACAGGACAGAGCAGAACTGCCCCACAAGGTTTCCAAGGCTGTAATCCTTATGGAAGCAGGCTGCAACATCTTAATCCTGTGGTGTGGTTGCTGGGTTTGAACCACTGACCTTTCGGTTAGCAGCCAAGTGCATAACCACTGAGCCACCAGGGCTCCTATACACACATATACAGATACACATATATGAATATATATCTATATAGATATATAGGAGACCCTGGATACTGCAAACAGTTAAAGGCTTGACTACTAGTCAAAAGATTGGCGGTTAGAACCCATCCAGAGGCACCTCGGAAGATAGGCCTGGCGATCTGCTTCTGAAAGTTCACAGCCCTGAAAACCCTATGGAGCCGTTTTAGTCAGCACACATGGGATCACCATGAGTCACAATTAACTTGATGGCAACCAACAACAATGACATATATGCATGTGTATATACACCTTTTCCCCATGAAACTCAATAAAACTATTTTCATTTTGAATGAAAAAATGTAGCCCTTAAATATCTGACTTAATCCTAAATTGGTCCCTATGTATGGCAGTTTCTCATTTTTAGTTTAGACCATTTTCTAGGAAACTCCTCTTTCACTTGTCATGTAGCAACAACTGAATAAGAAAAACTAAGGTTTCTGTAGTCACTGCAAAAGCCCATGGTAATGCATTTTTGCCAATGGTACAATCATTTTTACCTTCAGAGGCTGAAAGGAGGCCCTTTTCAGTGGGTGCTCCTGTACTATGGGCCCACAGCTTGCTAGGTTCCTGGGGAGGTCCAGCTTCTTAGTTCTTGGAAAGATAAATGATTTAACTCTTCATACCAACATCGAGGAACACTTTGCAGAAAGGTGTCCCTTAAAATTCAGTCCTTGTTGTGACCTTCTTTCCAGTTCCTCTCCATGGCTGCCATTCTCCCAGGTTTGAAGTTTTTGGAGGAAATTTTTTGCCTAATCAATTAGTCTTTACTTATCTTTCACATCCTACAAATCACCAAGTCCTCCCAATATTTCCTTCAAAATTATTTTTACTTCCATTCTAACCATCTGCTCAAGTGGAATACCATTACTTCCAGGCCGCTTAACATAGCTTAGGGTTCTTAACAGCAGAACTACCTATATTTTGAGACAGATAATTCTTTGTTTGGGGGGGGGGGGCTGTTCTGTGCATTGTAGGGTATTTAGCAGCATCCTTAGACTCTACCCACATGATGTCTGTAGTACCTTCCAGTTGTGATAGCCAACTTGTCTCCAGACATTGTCAAATGTCCCCCGGGGAACATAACCACCCCCAGATGACAACCATGGTTCTATCCTAATTACAACAGCTAGACAGCATTCTTGATTTCAGGCATTCCCCACTCACAGTCAAGTCACATAGGTCCTGCTCTCAATGTAAAATCTCCTTTCTCACAACAATGGCTCCCTACACATCCCTGCCTTCATCATCACAGGCCCCACCCTAACTCTCAAATCTCATCCACTATCACTCCACAGCTTTCTTCCTTTCTAATCAAGTCAGATTCTCCATATACCTCGCGTCCTTTATTGCCTCTGTTCCCCACGGCCTCTCCCCTGTCAAAGCAAATGCAACCCATAATCCGCTGCCGTAGCATCTATTCTGACTCATGGTAACCCCCATATGTTACAAAGTAGAACTGCTCTGTAGAATTCTTGACTGTAATCTTTATAGAAGATCACCAGGCCTTTCTTCCATGACACTGCTGGATGGGTTTGAACCACCAGCCTTTATGTTAGTAGTCTAGGATAAACCATTTGTGCCATCCAGGGACCTTAAAGCAAATCTAACCACCTTTGAATGCATGGCTTAAAAGTCTCTTTCTCTTTTAAGCCTGCCTTCACTCAGCTCTCATGATCTTTCTCTCTGTAGACCACAGCACTATACTCAAGTTATTACTCATTTCAAAGACATGAATTTGAGTAGTTCTGCCACATGCCTAGTATGTAGGACAAAGTCATTGGGATGCTGAGTTAGACTAGCCTGTCACCTAGCACCTGCGTCTCACTGGCAAAGTGTTATTTTCTGTTTAGGGTTGCAAACATATTTAATGGGTGGTGGTATTCCACAAGGCCTTGCATGCTAGGCCTTTTCAATATCAAGGCTCCCTTCTGTATTGCTCTCCATTGCTTGCTTCTCTTTCAGATACCTAGTTTTTTCTCCCCAGATATATCGTGAGCTCTTTTAAGGAGAGGGGAAGCAGAACTATATTCCCTATCCTGACTACACGGTATTAAGCTCACTGCAAGCACTCAGTCAAGAAATAGAGACTGTTAATTTACATAATATTATGATTTTTTTTTAAATATCTAATAGAAAAATTAAGGATAGCTTGTTTCTTAATCTCTGTTTAATCTGCTAAACTGTGTATTTAAATTATCTAGTAGTACCTAAGCTAGCTAACAGATTAAAAAAAAACATATTTATTCCTTGTTCATGTGAGCTTTCCATATGCCTTAATCCTGTTAAACTACAGACCTAGCATTTAAATCATGTTCCAAATCCTATTTCCAGAGTTAGGCTGTTTGCGGGTGTTTATGTCTTTGAAGGTGTGGCAATAAAAGCTACAGGCTGGATTTTCAAATCCATCAGTATACACAAGAAACAAAAAAAGCCATGGAATAAGCCACCTAAAGGACAAAGAAAACAAAATTTACCAACACAATGCCCATCCGGGGGTGATCCTTTTTATTGGACTAATTACCAGGAAATATAAAAGGGCAAGCTTTTATTAATCAAGCTCTTTTCACTCAGCCACGAAAAACTGCAAGGCGGGAAGAAAGCAACAAGACAGGGTGTTAATGTAAGCCTGATAATTAAATTCAGGATCAAGTGGATCAGAGGGAAGGCAGTAGAAGTCAGGTGGAGGTAAGGATGGAATCCTAATCCTTTATAATACTATTTGGCTTGTGGAAACAAAAATGGAAATTACCAACTTTTTTGTTTTAAAGTATCAATAAGGGAGGTTTCATTTAAGAGAAACGTGTACAGTGATAAGTCATATTGCTGAGATATTTTGTAGGAGTTTGCCTTGCATAGCAGAGAGCACTTTCCTCTATAACCCCCTCCCACCCCCCATTTGCTTTCACATCATCCCTGTGAAGGAGACAGACTAGGGCAGGCAGGAGGGTCTCCATCTTTCCCCTATCACATAATTATCAAGTGACAGAACCAAGCCTAAAATCTACAGTGTCTGAAGTTCAGGTCAGTACTCCTCCATTATCTTTCAATCGTTTTGTCAAGTATAAAACTTATAAACACGGAAAGAGCAAAGATGATATGACCAATGTTTAAAGACATTTCTAACTTGAAAAAATTCTCATTGCCCTCTGAATTTGAGTATTTCCACCTTTCTTAAGACACTGAGTGAGGAATGGAAAACAGCTATGAAAAAAGTAGAGGAGAACCAAAGTCAGGAGACAGAGGTTCTAATCCTATCACTAATTAGCTGTGAAAACTTGGACACAATTATTTAAACTTGGTGGACCTCGGTGTTTCCATCTACAAAATGGGGACATTGGAAGAGATGTATTCCTTCTCCTAATCAACAGGCCGTGAACATGTTGCACCATGCACAGTGCTCAAAGGCTGGAAAAGATGATGGTCACACTACCGAGGGCTCAGCCTTGAGATCTAAGATGTGGGAAGAACATGACACACAGGCAAACACATAATCACACTAAACTGTGATAAGTGTGGTATTTTGGTTCATACAGTAGTATGGGCTCTGAGAGGAAGAAGAGGCTGATGGGATGGAGGCTGTAGGGAAGTCTTTATACAGAAGAGAGCTATTTATTTATTTTAATAATTTCTTTTGTTGTTGTTCACAGCAAAACCTACACCAATTCAGTAATTTCAACATGTATAACTCAGTGACAAATTGATTACATTCTTCAAGTTGTGCAACCATTCTTACCCTCCTTTTCCGAGCTACTCCTCCACCATTAACATAAACTCACTGCCCTCTAGCCTCACAAGAGAATTTTTTTTTTCAATTTTTTATTTTTTTACTGTACTTTAGATGAAGGTTTACAGAACAAACTCGCTTCTCATTAAACAGTTAGTACACATATTCTTCCATGACATTGGTTAACAACCCCATGACATGTCAACACTCTCCCTTCTCAAACCGGGGTTCCCTATTACCAGCTTTCCTTTCCTCTCCTGCCTTCTAGTCCTTGCCCCTGGGCTGGTGCGCCCCTTTAGTCTCGTTTTATTTTATGGGTCTGTCTAATCTTTGGCTGAAGGGTGAACCTCAGGAGTGACTTCATTACTGAGCTAAAAAGGTGCCCAGAGACCATACTCTTGGGGTTTCTCCCGTCAGGCCAGTAAGTCTGATCTTTTTTTTTTTTTTGAGTTAGAATTTGGTTCTAATTTTTCTCCCACTCTGTCCGGGACCCTCTATTGTGATCCCTGTCAGAGTAGTCAGTGGTGGTAGCCAGGTACCATCTAGCTGTACTGGACTCAGACCGGTAGAAGTTGTGTTAGTTGTGGTCCATTAGTCCTTTGGATTAATCTTTCCCTCACAAGAGAATTCTTAAGCTGACTCTATCAGAATTAGTTTCCTTGGTGATCAAGGTATTTTGGGATATATAACAAGTATTTGGGGAGAAATTTAACAAGTTCATTGTTGCTGTAACTTAGGTTCCATTGATGATGAGAAAATTACGGGAAGTGAGGTGAGAAAGGAAGAAGAGTCAGTTTGCAATGGGCCTCCTGAGTTATGCTGAGGGCTTTGGATGTCTAACAAATGGCAAGCCACTGCAGAGTTTTAAACAGAAGGCAATCCCATTTGCATTTTACAAAGATCACCACTGGCATGATGAAGACTAGATTTTAGAGGAGGAGAAGATGCTGAATCCAAAGAGACCAGTTAAGAGCTTAGTGTAATATTTCAGGCAAGAGATGATGAGGGCATGTGGGGTGAGGAAGAGGCAACATTGCCAAGAGCTGTTTAGGAGAAGAGATGCTAGGCTTGGGTGATCAAATGGATGTGGGTTTTGATAAAATCAGAGCTACTATGAGGTTTCTGGCTTGAGTAATTTTGTGGATGGGGAACAGGAAGAAGATCAGGTTTGGGGGATATGGAAGGACTAGATATTTCAAGGGCTCTTCCAACACTAAAGACTTCTCATAGATGTTATTGAGTAAAAGAAATCATAACTTTCCTTGGGGTCTGGCATTTTTAGAGGTGATCAGGTTTGTAAGAGACACAGAATCTAAATACTTAACCCCCTCAAAACAAAACAAAACAAAACAAAAAACCATCAGCACAGTCATCAACGACATTCAATCAAGTCTCCCATTCAGGAGAGGTGTGAGAAGTACATGTGTAAACTCACACACATATTCTCTTCACATTTTCTCCCCTTTCTATGCCAACATGTTTCGCTCTAGTGCTCTAGGAGAGCACAGGAAATACAATGTGAATAGTGCCCCCTGGAACGGTACAATATGGCAGCCTTAAAAAGAGAGACTAGCAAGCCAAATGTAGCAGCATAAAATTTCTGGCTGTCTAGTGTTGCCATGAGTTGGGGGCTGACTTGAAGGCAGCTAACGATAACAACAACCACAGGCTTCTACATGAGGGAGGCTTTTACGCTAAAAAAAAAAAAAAATGTCCTAACAAGACAATAAAAAAAAGTTAGTACTATCTACAGTCAATTCGTCATAACTAAAATGAAAATGAGCCAATTGCCCATTATTCTTGAGGCTGATCAGTATCAGTATCATTTGGTTTGAGGTTTTAGCATAACTTACTGGAGTCTCAGGGTCCCTTCCTCCCAATAGTATTTCCCTGGACTCTCCCTCTCATCACAGAGGTTTCTCCTGCTACCTATCCCCTCCTGGGAGACAGGAGAAGAGCACAGCCACACAATTTCCTGAACAACATAGGTTTAGCTGAGCTCCTGAGGTAATAACTGAAAGAAATGGCTTGGATTGTGGAAAAGACATTCTTTCTCAGCCAGGTGATGATTTCCAAATACCTGAAATTGTATTGTACAGGAGGAAAACTCCAATGACTTAACATAAGCTTTTATGATCAATAACAAAGCTAATGTTCGCAAAAATGGAAAAATCCACCAGGATCAACAAAATGTCACAGGGAATACTGGCACATTACAATGAGGCGTGGGGGTATATTTTCATAGGTGGGACGAGTCTAGTCCCCCCTAGAGGTAGAGACTGAATCACTTGGCTGTATTTTAGTTTTCTGATTATATCACAGCAATGTCTACTCTAGATCGTTTTACAAAATTAATCAACTTTTACCTCTAGGTGGCAGCAACTTTCTTCTGTTCTCAACATGGTTGCCTTTCTGCCTTTGTTCCCACCTCCATCTAATTCCATACTTCCTTCTCTCTCCCAAATAAATACTTCACAGCCTGTGCAGCTTGGGGAAGATTACTGTAAGCCACTCTCACTCTAAAAAATCAGCCCATTCTTGCAGTTAAGCTACAGTGTTCTTAAAAGAATATAAAATAATTCAGGTCTAAAGTTAAAAATAATAGAAAGGTATTTTCTTTCTTTCTCCATACCTGTCAGCTGCAAACTCTAAGAAAAACAATGTTTCTTTTTCACTATAGACCTCTGAGGAAAAAAGACAATGAGTAGAGGAATGGAAAAGTAGATGGAATTGGAGAGGTTTGTGTTTTTACAATAATGTTAATTTAATCCTGTGGGTAATTTAAATCATTGCTTTCCTATAGGATATAACCTGCTGTGTACACTTATGAGGAGTCCTGGTGGTGCTGTGGTTACGAGCTAAGGCTGCTAATCAAGAGACTGGCAGTTCAAATCCACCAGCCGCTCCTTGGAAACCCTATGGGGCAGTTCTACTGTGTCCTATAGGGTCGCTATGAGTCCAAGTGACTTGACGGCAATGGGTTTTTGGGTTTTATACTTGTGAGGGCTCTCTAAATAGATTATAGGATAGAAGAGAAGATTTAATTATCACACAAAATTGAGAACAGACAGAGAGAGTTGTCCTTCTGGTTTATCTGGCCTTAATGGAAACAGAGGTAAACTGGCTGCATCTATATCCTAAAAAGCTTCCATTCTGCTTAGATGTGACATGTGCTCCTTCTGGAACACATATTTACCTACTGTATTGAACCACAGTCCTACCTAAACATATCCACATGCTCAGAATTCTAAGTTGTTAGAGTTAAGAAGGATCCAAGGGACTTGAAATAAATTATAGCCTCGTTTGAGGTTACAGTGTGTGACTGGATCATTTAGGTGCTAGTAAAGAGATTCCTTTTAGGTAAAGATAAAATGTGATTGTGAGCTAATACCTAGGGTTTATGAAGCACTTTCTTTCAAGGTGATACTATGATGAGTATTATCTCTTTTGCACTCTTCACAAGACTAACTTGAACAGTTTGGGTCGGACAACATTCATTTATTCATTTAATAGAAATATTGTAGTGTAGGAAGTATAAAGATTAAATTAGTATGTGACAAACTTATACCAGAACCCAAGCTTGCAGACACAAGCTGTATGCATTTCACTGGAGTTTCCTCTGTTTTCTGACTTTTTCATATATCTTTTCACAGTAAGTATATAAGTTTCGTCTTGAATGCTGAAACTTTAAATATGTCATTCAAAGTAGAATTCCTGGGGAAATTAATGGTTAGAGGTGATTAGGATCAATCTGTAAGATTCAAGGAGAATGGAGTCTGTTTTGACAAAACATTCTTCCTACGCTCTGTTCAATAACCAGGAGTGAGACCTGAAAGAAATCACTTATTTTAGTTACTAGTGGTTACGTTCCTTTACTATCCAAAATACAATAAGAAACAATGGCCACAGAAGAATAGCATTAAAGTTCATAATTCAATGACAGCTTCTAGTTCACTGGACTGTCGGGCACAGTGATGGTGCTACCATTATAAAGATTAGTGGCAGCTGTTTTTCAGTGTGCCTGATACTCTTCTCATCACAAGTTGGCACCATTTTCCTTTAGAAAACCACCCCTTCTTCATTACATGTGGTCTTAGCAGGACTGTTCACCAAGTCACTCTGCCCTCTCTTTGAACAGCTAATACCTGGAGCTGATTTGGGCCCTATACCTGGAAGGCTGTGCATTAAATGCTGCTCCTGGACCTGTGAGCTACCCCGGTTCATGTGTTACCTGAGACCCAGTTCCTCTGCTTTTCCTTGAACTCCTTGACCTACCTCATGTCCTTCAAATAAATTACAGTTTGTTTAAGCTGGCCAGTCAGTTAGTTTCCATTGCTTCCAACAAAACAATGCCACCAGATAAAGAGGATTCAACTAATGAAAATTTAGACAGAGATAATAGCTACAAGTAGACAGTGGATTCCAGCAGGGTTCTCCACCCTCTGGGTACTTATTAGCTGTGGGCTTTAGGGCCCCTGGGAGGCATAAAGGGTTTGTACTTGGCTCTAACCTTAAGGATGGCAATTCAAATGCACCCGATTGTGCCATGTTAGAAAGGCTTGATGATTTACTTCCATAAAGATTACAGCCAAGAAAACCCTATGGAGCAGTTGTACTCTGTCACATGGAGTCACTATGAATCGGAATGGACTGGACATTCATACTGACTTGGCTTAAATTTTTTTGATAAATAATATACCATGCCCTATTAGTCTCTTAAAACTGATTAAAATAAATACATTAATTATGAGAATACTGGACCTACCTTAGATCATCTAGTGCCGTATCAAGAAATGTAATACTCAACTTTAATGAAATTATTAATAAACTTTATGAAAATCTGGTGGACAATTAAAAATTACAGATGAGAATATATTTGATTTTAAAATTGCTAGTTCACTGTCCATGTATATTTGGAGAAATCTCAATGGCTAGAAAGATGATTATTGCCAGTACGACTGATAGATGAAAACAGCAAAATTACAGGCACACTGAACATTCTTGCAGGGGAATCTCCTAAAGATTTATTGTTCTGAGCAGTACTCTTAACATATTTGCAAGCACATTAAGATTTTTGATTATGTCCCAATCTTAGTCATTATTTTTTCACAGATACATTTACAAGACTGTTCTAGTTTATCACTGATAGTCAATATTTTAGCCCAAATATATCCACTGAAAAATACTATGAAAGTCTAATAAAGAATCTAGCTTCTCTAGATACGTATAAAAATAAGATCTTTCTTCATTTTAATTTGACGTGTTAATTACAACATAACTTGTACTATTATAGTTACACATTTTTCCATACTGGGTCATAGTTTTGTTTTTTCTCTGCATTATTCAGTAGCACCATTAATCCAGAGAAACAGCTTTCTGAGTGTCTCACATGATTTGGGTGTTGCTTGGAAAAAATGGAGGAAGATATATTTAATGACTCCACATCCCCTTGTTCTTCACATTTCATCACAACATGACCATTATTTAAAGTGTTACGTCTCAGCAAGTTTAGTAAGGAGGGGATTGCAATGGAATTGTTGTTAATTGCCATCAAGTCGATTCCAACTCATGGTGACCCGGTGTGTCAGAGTAGAAAACTGTGCTCTACTTTTCAAGGCTGTGACCTTTTTGAAGTAGACTGCCAGGACTGTCTTTCAAGATGCCCCTGGGTGGGTTCAAACCTATTGGCTAGTAGTCTAGTGCTTAAAACCATTTGCACCAACCAGGGACGCCTTGCAATGGAGAATAACACACATTATACTATTTAAAACATTATACAAATCTGAAATTTAAGTAGCTTTCCTAGAGTCACCCATTATTCCCAAACCGTGTGAGTTTAAAATATCTTTAGCTAAAAAAGTAGCAATTGTATGAAAAATATGCTATAAATCACAAAATTACAAACCAAGTCATTTTGAATACTGGACCAATATCTCTTGTTCATGCTAAAATTAGTTACTGTAACACAGATAGTTTATTATACCATATCTGGCTACAGTGCTAGAAAGATGCCAAGAAATCATCAAAAAGTATACTGATATGCCCTATAGGTCCAAGTATCAGATTTTCAGTAAGGAACTAATATGGATCTAAGCAGCAGGTTGGTAAAAAAACAAAACACTCATGGACTCTTAATAGAAAAACATCTCATAGAAGTGGTGACCTTATGGTTGAACCCGATCTTACGGCCCTTTTCTCCTATAATTAAGGAAATAATTGCAGAAAATAATCTACTTCAACTTTTCCCTCAAATCATCTTTACTGTGACTGAAGCAACACTAGAGACAGAATCAGTTGATGCTAATAGGCATGTGAAACACTTTTATTACGGAGGTTTCTTGCTGAAATTCTGGGTAACAGAGAATTTAAGAAAATTAGACCAAAGCTCTTTAATGAGGTCAATTTGAAAGATGATACACAAGTCTGAAGTATATGTAATTGTCAGCAAGCTAATTTGAGGAAGTGGCTGAAGTAATTAAAGAATTTAATAGAAGACACTACATTATAATAATAATAAATAAAAAGGATTTCACTTTGGAGGGATTTAAGATGTGGCAACACTCTGGAGACACTCCTTTGCATTGGAATTCAGTATGTACACGGAGAACATGCAAACTAGTTCATGATTACATCAACTACAGCCTGTTTTCTGAATCACTTGTTGTCAAACATTGGCGAGAGCATGTTTCCAAACAAAACCTAAAGACAACCTCCTGTTACTTGTTACTTGCCAAGCTGTATACTTTAATAACTCATACGGATTAGAAAAAACACCAGTGCCAAACAATCTGGTAACTGGAAGATTCACATATTAAAGTTCACAGATAATATCATAATTACCTGCAGGTCAAGACGCAAGGCAGTGGCCTGCTCTGACAATTAAAACAACACAATCAATATTATCTATAAATAATGAGCGTGCAAGGATATGCCAGATGATGAGCAAACATCTTGGCAGGGACTAACGGCCACATATTGGTGTGGGCAGCAATGTCTTCATTAGGCCTATCCTATTTCTCCCTTCTCTCTCCCCATATCATCAAATCCAATGAGAACTTCCCAGACAAAAGCCTACTGCTTAGCTCTTAATGAATTAAACATCTTATCTTATCAAATCCTCCGCACTTCTCTTGCTCTACACACTGGTATATATGTATGTCACGCAGTAGAAAAACTATCGGACAGGTGTCCAGAGACCTGGGTTTATGTCCACCTCTGATACATAACCTTTTTTGTCTTTGGGCCTCCAATTCCACTTCTACAAAACAAGGAGGTTAAGTTAAACTTGATAATCCTTAGGCTTCCTTTACAGCTTTGAAACTGATGACTACTACATTTGGAAATGCTGTCCCTCCTTAAATGCATAGTCTGGGTTGGTCCTCTGTCAGATTCCTGAGAGATTAAAAAGGTTTAAACAAGAAGGAATGTTCTTATTTGTATAACAAAAATCCTACTGCTTATATCTCTCAAAAATATCCACAAAGTCATGTCTAACGTTTACAACTATACGCATAAAAATATTTAAGAACGCTGAGCACTGCATATCCAACAACAAAACATTAAAGTGTGAAAAGGCTATTTCTGCCCTCCACAAAAATCTGTAAAACAGAAAATTTCCATATCCAAATGTGAAATGTGATTCACAACCAGAATGCATAATCTGCATAGATATTCTATTAAAAGTGGATCATTTTTGTGTGTATCTCGTAAAACCCCGTTGCCGTTGAGTTAATTTCGACTCACAGGGACCTTATAGGGCTTCCAAGGAGCAGCTGGTGGATTTGAACTGTCATCCTTTTGGTTAGCAGCCGAGCTCTTAACCACTGCACCTTTTATGTGTATAAAACAAAAAAAAAAAAAAATTGCCATCTAGTCGATTCTGACTCTTAGTGACCTTATAGGACAGAGCAGAACTGCCCCATAGGGTTTCCAAAGAGCAGCTGGTGGATTCGAACTGTCGACCTTTTGTTTAGTAGCTGGGCTCTTAACCACTATGCCACCAGGGCTCCTTTTTGTATATATAGGTACCTTAAATCTCAGGCATGTTGGTAAGAAAGAAACCACAATTCACATGGGCTGTGGCAGCATACAATTGGTTAAAGGAGAGAAATTATTCTAGTTTGCTGATGACAATTCCTATTAATGCTTTATTTTCTATGTCATCATAGAAATAGTTCGTAAAGTTCCCGTTATATGACACCCACTGCCACTGTTATGTAACAGCCCTAAATGGATGTTTTAGGGGCACAGCACATCCACCACCATCATCATCACAACAACGTATGCCCAAATCCTTTAAAACGTTAGGAATGGGGTAGGTTGGAGGGAGCAGTGTAGAGGAGAGAAGAAAAGGTGAAAAGTTCAAGATGACCATATACTAATATGTATGTCTTCAAAATACACTGATCCTAGACATTTTTGAAATTTTAAATCAACTCCAATATTCAATTCACAGATATTCCTCACCAAACCCCTCCCTGTCCCGCCCTAACCAACACATATATACCAAAACACAGTTTCTAGATTTATATATTTGGGAATAAAACAGCCAAGAAGATGACTTGGAAACTCTGGGGATTTGACACCAAGTAAAAAGATCTCTAAAGAACAAAAGTCTGTCTTCATATTCAAGTCTCTAATAAGGTGTGCGTCCGGGTTGTATCCTCTCACCATACTTACTCAATCTGTATGCTGAGCAAATAATCTGAGAAGCTGGACTATATGAAGAAGAACAGGGCATCAGGATTGGGGGAAGACTCATTAACAACCTGCGTTATGCAGATGACACAACCTTGCTTGCTGAAAGTGAAGTGGACTTAAAGCACTTCACAGCCTTCAGTATGGATTACACCTCAACATAAAGAAAACAACAAAATTCTCATGACTGGACCAATAAGCAGTATCATGATAAACGAAGAAAAGATAGAAATTGTCAAGGATTTCATTTTACTTGGATTCACAACCAACACCCACGGAAGCAGCAGTCAAGAAATCAAACAATGCTTTGCATTAGGCAAATTTGCTGCAAAAGACCTCATTAAAGTATTAAAAAGCAAAGATGTGACCTTGAACACTAAGGTGCCCTTGACCCAAGCCATGGTATTTTCAATTGCCTCATATGCATGCGAAAGCTGGACAATGAACAAGCAAGACTGAAGAAGAACTGACGCCTTTGAATTGTGGTGTTGGCAAAGAATACTGGATATACCATGGACTGTCAAGAGAACGAACAAATGTGTCTTGGAAGAAGTACAGCCAGAATGCTCCTTAGAAGCAAGGATGGTGAAACTACATCTCGCATACTTTGGACATGTTATCAGGAGGGACCAGTCCCTGGAGAAGGACATCATGCTTGGTAAAGTCGAGGGTCAGTGAAAAAGAGGAAGACCCTCAACGAGATGGATTGACACAGTGGCTGCAACAATGGGCTCAAACACTACAACGATTGTTAGGATGGCACAGGACTGGGAAGTGTTTCATTCTGTTGTACGTAGGATTGCTATGAGTCGGAACCAATTTGACAGCATGTAACAACAACAATAAGGGGGTCTTACCCTAAATGGAATAAAATATTTTTTCCTTGTACTTTTATACATAAGAAAGAGCGGCAAATGCTCTATATATTTTACAGAACAAACGAAGGCGTGATCACCTCTGCTTATGTCAAATGGCAAGGGAAAGAGGCGAGACTTGATATATAAAATACAAAATAAAATCCACAGGGTTGGACTCCAAAGGCTTCAAGAATCCTCCAATCTGCACCGAGGGGAGAGGGGTTCTTACAAACACAGTTTACGTCTGGCCTGGATTACTACCATTGATTAATCGAAAATTACCTGAGTTTTACAATGATCTGATATTCTTTATTCACTTGCAAATCTATCCTGCAAGAAGGTCTTACTGCCCTTCTTTAACTCCTGGGAGTTAGCAGATAGTTGTAACAAATCCGGCTCCATATGAGGATCACTTAAGGCCTGGTGGAGGAGCCCTAATGGCATAGTGGTTAAGGGCTTGGCCTATAACCAAAAAGTCAGCAGTTTGAGCCTACCAGGCACTCTGGGAGAGAAAGATGTGGTAGTCTGTTTCTGCAAATATTACAGCCTTGGAAACCCTATGGGGAACTTCTACTCTGTCTTATAGGGTCGCTGTGGGTCGGAATCGACTCAAAGACTATGGGTTGGGTTAAGGCCTGGTGATCTGACCTCCTCCCTGGATGTGTATATTTTTCACCACAACTTCCTTCCATTCCAGCAGGTTTTTTCTGCACTGAACAGCCATTCTTTTCCACACATTTCTTCAGCTCCACTAACAATCTGAATGTGGAATGTATGAAGTATGAATCTAGGAAAACCAGAAGTTGTCAAAAATGAAATGAACAACTGAAGATAGATATCCTAGGCATTAGTGAGCAGAAATGGACTGGGATTGGCCATTCTGAAACAGACAATCATATGGTCTACTATGCCAGAAATGACAAATTGAAGAGGACTGGCATTGCAATCATTGTCAAAAAGAACATTTCAAAATCTATCGTGAAGGGTAATGCTGTGAGTGAGAGGATAATGTCCATACACCCACAAGTAAGACGAGTTACTACAACTATTATTCAAATTTAGGCACCAACCACTAAGGCCAAAGATGAAGAAATTGAAGATTTTTAACAACTTCTACAGTCTGAAATTGATCGAACATGCAATCAAGATGCATTGATAATTGCTGGTGATTGGAATGTGAAAGTTGGAAACAAAGAAGGATCAATAGCTGGAAAACATGGCCTTGTGATTAAAACGACAATGGCGATCTCATGACAGAATTTTGTAAGACCAATGACCTATTCTTTTTCAACAACATGAATAGTGACTATGTACGTATACCTCACCTGATGGGATACACAGAAATCAAATCAACTACATCCGTGGAAAGAGATGATGCAAGTTCAAGTTGAAGCTGAAGAAAAATAAAACAAGTCCAAAACAGTCAAAGTACAACCTTGAGTATACTCCACTTGAATTTAGAGACCATCTCAAGAATCAGACAAGTTATGGGATGACATTAAAGATAAAATACATGAAAAAAGCAAAAGGTCATAATAAGACAAGAAAGAAAGAAAAGAGCAAAAGGGATGTCAAAAAAGAGTCTGAAACTGGCTCTTAAACATAGAGTAGCTAAAGTGAATGGAATAAATGATGAAGTAAAAGAGTTGAACAGAAGATTTCAAATGGCAGCACAAGAAGACAAAGCGAAGCATTATAATGAAATGTGCAAAGACCAGGAGTTAGAAAACTAAAAGGGAGGAACACGCTCAGCATTTCTCAAGCTGAAAGAACTGAAGAAAAAATTTAAGCCTCAGGCTGCAACTGAAGGATTCTATGGACAAAATATTGAACGATCCAGGAAGCATCAAAAGAAGATGGTAGTAATACACAGAGTCACTGTACCAAAAAGAGTTGGTTGATGTTTAACTACTTCAGAAGGTAGTATATGATCAAGAGCGATGGTATTGAAGGAAGAAGTCCAAGCTTCACTGAAGGCATTGGCAAAGAACCAGAATCCAGGAATTGATAGAATACCAACTGAGATGTTTCAACAAATAGATGCAGTGCCAGAAGTGCTCACTCGTCTATGCCAAGAAATTTGGAAGACAGCTTCCTGGCTATGTTTGAGATCACTGTTGCAGCCACCGTGTCAATTCATCTCATTGAGAGTCATCTTCTTTTTCACTAACCCTCTATGTTACCAAGTAGGACGTCCTTCTCCAGGGAATGGTCTCTCCTGATAACATGGCCAAAGTATCTGAGGATGGCAGTGTTTTGTTCTGTTGTATGGAGAGCTGCTATGAGTCAGAACCAACTCGATGGCACCTAACAACAACAGAGGAAATACTGCCACGTGAGTAAGGCCAGCTGATGTCTCCCCTCATTTTAACATTATTGTAAGAAAAATGCTCCTGAAGAGTTTTAAACCTTCTTTACTCAACAATAAAGACTGGTCTGGTAGCTCTACCACTACCGTTGACATTCACAACCTACAAGTGTCATGCATCTCCTATACATAACTTAATGGTAAAAATTCAAGTCTTTTTATTTTTTGCTGAGGTTAAATCTCTCACCTGAACAAATTTTAACTGATTGGAGCACTTGTTAACCCAACTTATCCACCATTCTAATGCCCACATATAATGTCTGTAGATCTAACTCAAGTTAGAGAGCCAAACTAGTGTTGAACTTGGTATCTAATTTTACAAATTATCTTAAACGTCTATTTTTGGGAAGGCAACCATCACTTTCCTTTCCTCTCTATTGCTAGCACGGTTATCTGCACTTTCTGAATTTTCGAGGCCAATGTTTCACAAATAAATCGTAAGTGTTTATCACTTTACTAGATACAGATGCTGGGTGACTCACTGGAATTACTCCCAGGCAGGTGATTTAACGTAATTCCATACACCAGCTTCACAGTATTTACTTACGATTCACATTAGTATACCTAATAGAAATTTTAGCTAATTTATGACCAAATAAAGTACACATATTAAATCCATGTATGTTCCTACTGAAGTTAATCAGAAATATCTCCAGGTCAGTGTATAAGGAAACTATTATCTCAACTCTCCAGTTAATGATCTCCTACTAATTCTAGATCTGTACTCAAAATCTTCTTCTCTGGGATGGGTATTTTGACAGTTCCCTTCCCTCCTTTATACCTTCCCTCTTCCTCACCTACCCATCTCAAACTGGGATTATAGTTCTTAACTTCTCCTTCTGAACATTATACTATAAATATATCTCTTTAGATCATTATCCACACTTTACTATATATGTGTTTGTGTGATATTATATATTATATGTATGTGATATATAGAATTATATATATGTGTGTGTGACCACACACACATCTCTCCTCAAGATAGTGAGCCCCTTGAGAACAGAAGCCATGTTGTATTTATCTTTCTAATCTAGTGCTGTTGCTTTTTACAGTGCTTGGGACTGTAAAAAACAAATGTTGCTGAATAAATGAAAGCTGAATAATCTCAAGGCTAGTAGTAAAACCCTTTTTGTTTGTCATAGATTATTTCTCTGGAGATAAAACTGGTTTAAACTTACTAACCAAATAATGTGCTATGAATTACGTAGAAACGTTATCCTTACTCCAATTCTCGGTAAAGGAAAAGTGAAAGAAAGAGAATTTGTTATTTGCTGTGTTTCACCATTAAGCACTGAGAAAGAAGCCGAAGGAACAGAATCTCATGACTGACAATTCTGTACTCTATCCATTAGCTTATGCTGTTCACTTGAGCATCTCATAGTCTCTGTAATGAAGTTTCTTTGGCCCAGTGTGCCTCGTGCTGAGAAGGAATATACAGTCCATGTGGTCAACGAATGAGTCTGATTTTCTCCGTTTCTTCACATAATGACCATCAGCATCATTATGCTCTCACCTTTCCGGGTCTGACAGCGGACAATATGCAAAGTGATTGTGAGAAACCATGAGGGCTGCCCAGTTTGGAGGCAGTGTGTAAGCAAATAGCTATATCCTCCGTGTTCCCTTTCCCTTTCTGTGAAGAAGAAAAGCATAATATTTAACAACAACTCCAAGCTATTGTGAGGGTTAATTAGATTTAACAGCGAAAGGGAGGTGAGCTGATCTGGCACTATTCAAATTCAAAGTATCATTATTTTGTATCTAAAAATAAACCTGAAACTTATAGGTATGAAATTAATTGGGAAGCTCAGTCTGTGACAATCAACTTCCCATACTCAAAAAAAAAGTAATAGTTTTTAATCAAAATCTCATTTAAGTGCAATTCAGTGAAGAAAAATGGAGATTGTGAATTTTCATTCATCTCTCAAGTAACGTGGTAGACAGTTCCATTTTTTTTTTCCTCCTCTTCTTTTTGCAGATACATTACATGTCAAAAAGTTGTATTTGTGGAATGGAGTAATACAAACAAATAAGTGTTTGAGTATACATTTACGGTGAACATGAAAAATTTGTCACTTTAAGCTGCTTCTTCAAAGAATCAATAGTCAAAGTTTTGTGGCTGAAATAACTACTTAGGTTATTTCTGACATGACAACTATATTCTTAATTTAAGAACCAGAGTCAATAAAGGAAGATTTTAGTATGACCCAAATTAAAAGCAAACAAAACCCCTAGATACTTAAGGCAATTTAAAAACAGACCAAAAAAAAAAAAAAAAAAACCACCAAATCCCTTGCTGTGGAGTCGATTCTGACTCATAAAAAAGTATCTAAGTAGTAATCAACAAAATTAATATAATACAGATTAGTTAACTGTGAAAATCTTCATGAGAAATTGGAGCTGATATTTGAAAAAAATCTAGGCTGTTATCTAGATCTCACTAAAAAGCCTACAGAATCTTCAATAAAAATAACATTTTCTAAAAATGTAACAGTTGATAATTACAGAAAATATTGCATATCTATTAGGAAAAATTGTCACATTCAGTTTCTTGAGAGAGAAGAGTTTTGGCTGGAAAGTGACTCTATCAGTATTTTTCAGAACTGTCCCAGGGAAAAGGAGAGTACACATTCAAGAAATTTATTCACTATAGAAAAGCAAGAGTAATTTTCTTAGTTTTAACACAGCCCTATTAAAATTTCTCCTAAGACTTTCTAATATTCACAACTTAGACTGTACACTCACCAAGCAAATTTCTGATTATTCATTCGATTTCCACGGACCCTCGATACTGGGGATTGATGTACCCTGCAGGCAGATGAGAGGAATCCAGTCACTGAAAAAGCATATTCCCAATTGCAAATGAAAAAAAAATGGTCTCTGGTTTATAAATCAATCATGAGATTTCCTTGATATAAAACCCACCTGGATTTGATTGCCTCCTAGTAAATGGATACAATTAAATTCCTATGCCTGCAAACCTGCAGTCTGTCTTTCCTTCTTTACCACTATTAAGGTAAGGCACGTTTTCCACAACATTCTTTGTGAACACCCCCAAAGGCAAGACCACCGTTTTTTATTGGTTGATTGACTCATTCTTTCCAACAGATAGTTACTGAATACTTAATTTTTACCAGCTATAAGGGTGGTTAAGAGTTATGTAAGGTGTGGTGCTGACCCTCCAGGAGCCCTCTTAGTACTAGGTCCACCGTGGTGGGTGGGCAGTGCTAAGGGGGCACAAAGAGACAGTCTAAATGCATACTCACCCAGCAACTCCTAGACTTAAAATGCTAGGAAGCAAGATAACTTTATCTAAATGCACAGAAGAGAATTGTAGGAGTGGAGAAGAAGGAAGGGTGAGCAAGTATTTCGAAGCAGAAAGATCTTCTAGAAGTGATTCTCTACAGCTGGGTTTTGAGAAAGGTGAAGCTAATTCAAAACTTTAACTAGATCATTTGGAGAAGTGAAGAATGTACTGTTTTCAAGCTTCCAAGTTTGGGATCATCCACTGGAAATAGTTTTAAGGCTTCCATAACTGCTGATAGCTTCCATTTGGGGGCTAGCTGCTGAACCTCCACCTCTCTGTGGTTGCTACGTGGCAAAAGTATATGCCCCCACCTCCTGCATCCCTGCTGCCAACTTTCTGCTGTGGTCTAAGTAGGATTTATGAGATCTAGGCAGTCTTCTAGCTTGTGTTTGTTTTATTCTTTACGCCGCAGACATTATCTTATTTACAACACAAGAAAGAAAAAAGAAAGGGATTTTAAACTAGGCTTAAAGTCAAATTAGAACCAATAGCTCCAAGGTTCATTAAAACCTCAGTCCTTCATAGCCATTCAAAAAAAAAAAAAAAAAAAACCCAACCCCACTGCTGTCGAATTGATTCCGACTTCTAGCGACCCTATAAGACAGAGTAGAACTGCCCCATAGTTTCCAAGAAGTGGCTGGTGGATTCCAACTGCCCACCTTTTAGTTAGCAGCCGAACACTTAACCACTGTGCCACCAGGCTCCTCCATAGCCATTAGCGATTGAAAATCATTCCAAAACAGATAATACAATTCCAGTTCCTCAGAAGGGCCAACCTCAGCCTTTTTGTAAATCCAGAGCTAGAGTGCACTTTGCACTCGGAAGGCTTATTTCTTCCACCGCCCCTTATTAACATTCTTTTCCTCACAGCACTTCTCAATGGCTGCTGCAGCTGAGCCGCTCAGCACAGATTTTCTGCTCAGCATGGGGGAGGGGGTGTTAATTATGCAGAAAGATGGAGAGAGGCCAGACAACCCCTCTGGTGAACTGTCTCATTCAAGCACGGCCCACTTCCTGCTGTTTTGCAGCTACAAGGATCACCTGTTGATCTTGGCATCCGGCCAAGCTGGGGCCTAGCGGAAATGACAGACTCAGCTAGAAATGAAAGCCAGCTCATACTCCAGTATCCCAAATTGGGGAGAGAGAGAAAATATGCAATGAAAAGGCAAACAAATAATGCAAAAGGTAGCCAAACTCACTGCTTTCTTTTCTTTTTTTCCTTCTTTCTGCCTGTATGCTTGAAACATAATCCTCAAAGTAGATATCTGAGCCAGAAATATTTCTCCTCCTGACCCTTCCCTACACCCCAACTTGGGTATCAGAGTCCTACTGCCTAAATAAGATTTTAAGGAGTAATCAGCCCCAAATACTCACATTTCTTCTTTAACTCACTCTACAACCTTTAAATATCTACCTCTTCCATTGCCCCCCTCCTTAACTCAGAAGTACAGTGAAACTGGGTTTCTATTCATCACGATATTTCCACCAGGTGGAGTTTGATGATAGAAGTGGAGTTTGACGATACAGTGTTCTCTTTTTGACAGTTATAGACTAGCAAATGCTGATCACTGGATTCATTAGTGGAGAAAAATGGGCCTGTTTAATCTATTATTACCATATTCACCAGGTATTTGTATCTTTAACAAAATTTTATTGATCCATACATCAAATACTATAAGTAGATAATTTCTATAATGCTTTAGCAGTCTTTAAAAATTACTGAGTAATATTTTATTCCCCAAATCAAAGTAATGTTTCTCAATTTAAAAAGAAAGAATTTTGGTTTTTTTCCTCTTCCCAAGGTGAGTAAATTGACAACATGGAGCTTTCTCCATCGGATAAAGGAGACCAGAAATAATTGGTTTGCATTCCAGCCACCAAAAAGTCTTTACTTCTTCAAAAAGATATGCAGTGTCTTTGTGAGCTCGGTCTTTAAATTGTGACCCTTTTTAACATCTCCTACCTTCTTTCCACATATAGCTTCCTGTGCTTTTTGCAGCCAGGCAGGTAGCAAAGTCAAACCCCAGCAGGAGAAACCACCACCTCATCTGCATGTCATGCATTATTCATGACCTCCTGATTCCTGCACCTGCATCTAGGCAGGAAGCTTGCAGGGAATGTTCATTATTCTTCTCTTAGCCTCACACAGGCTCGATTACTCCTTAGCCACTTTGTTCTGTAACTAAGGGTTTCAGGCCTTAGTACTAACCGCTGGATATGGAAAGGGAAAAAAAAATCATCATGCTGAAGAAAAGGGCAATCTTGGTTGTTGTGAAACATGTATTGAATCTTATAATGCGCTCTTCTGAGACTGACAGTTTATGTCAGATGGAAAGGCTCACATTTGGTGATTTACATTACGTAGGAAAAAAAAGAAAGAAGCGATATCATTAAGGCCATGTATACCAACTGTTCTATTTATATACACTTGGTCATCTGAACCAGACAGCATGTTTATAATTTTACCCAATGCAGTGCTTAATTTAGCTTTCTTGCTAAGCATGTGAGAATATCTTAGACATCTTAATACAAAAACTCTTCCTCCTTTGGGTATAATGAGCACCCAAAAACCTGACCCTCAAACACTGTATTTTAATGATTAACATTATAGCTAATCAAGATTATATGATCACTGTCTCCACTGTTTTCAGGAACCTACCTGAAAATCTTTAATGGCTGGTGGCTGAAGGTGGAATGTGAAACCCAGATGCCCAGCCCACATTACTGAGCACTAATGAATTCCTGGAGCCTGCTGATGCGGTGGTTAAGAACTCAGCTGCTAACCAAAAGGTCGGCAGTTTGAATCCACCAGCCGCTCCTTGGAAACCCTATGGGGCAGTTCTCTGTCCTGTGGGGTCGCTGGGATATTGATGGCACCTTTTTTTTTTTTTTTTTACTAACTGCACCGCAGAAAAGCTGTGACAGTTTAAACCCAATCTTACAGCCTCAACTGGAATTAGGAAGAAGTTTTTAAGAGTGCAAACTCTGTAGCCAGCTTGCCTGGGATTGAATCCCAGCTCCACCATTTACCAGCTGTGTCATTCTAGGGCAAGTTATTTTAAATTCTCTGTGTCCCAGCAGGAAACCCTAGTGGCATAGTGGTTAAGAGCTACAGCTGCTAACTGAAAGGTTGGTGGTTCGAATCCACCAGGTGCTCTCTGGAAACCTTATGGGGCAGTTCTACTCTGTCTTGTAGCGTCACTATGAGTCAGAATCGACTCGACAGCATCAGTTTTTTGTTTTTTTTTGGTGTCTCAGTTCTTTTATCTATACACATGGAGGTATGCAGTAATGGTACCTACCTCCTAGTGCCGTGAGAGTTAAATGATTTAATATTTGTCAAGTACTTAGAACAGTGCTTGGCACCCAGGAAACATTCAATACATGTTAGTTTTTATCACTAGCAGTGATGACTGGAATAGAAAGAATGGGAAGATGGAACTGGAATATTCAGCAAAATTCAGGAGACTGAGGTTACAAATGTGCTCTACAGAGCCTGCAGTCTCAATTACTATCCTTATATGGCTTTACCTTCAAAGGTGAGAATATAACAATGAGAAATAAACAATATAGAGTAATATTAACCAAATACTAACCAAATAAGGTATGGCTTACCCGCTGGCATCTCATTTTCCTGTTCTTTATTGGAAGATCTACCTTCTAGTTACTAAATTGCATGGTATTCATTTATGCTCCACTCAAGAACAAGACAGTAATCATAGCAATACAAAATCACTCCCATTTACTAAGCCCTTACTATATACCAGGTCCCTGGGTGGCGCAGATGGTTTGCGCTCAACTGCTAACCTAAAGGTTGGTGGTTTAAACCCTCCCAACAGCACCATGAAAGAAAGGCCTGGCAATCTGCTTCTGTAAAGACTGCAGCTGAGAAAATCCTATGGAGCAGTTCTACTCTATAACACATGGGGTCACCATGAGTAGTAATCAACCTGATGGCAATGGGCTTGGTTTTGGCTTTACTTGGAGCCCTGGTGGTGCAGTGGTTAAGAGATCAGCTGTTAACTAAAAGGTCGGCAGTTCAAATCCACCAGCTGCTCCTTGAACCCTATGGGGCAGTTCTACTCCTATAGGGTCGCTATGAGTTGCAATAGATGGCAAAGGGTTTGGTTTTTTTTATGCACCATAAGTACTTTACATACGTCATCTGATTTTATCCTCATATCATTATCATCTGCATTGTATCTTTGAGAAAGCAGGATTAGAACAGTTAGGTAGGGTCACACAGCTAGTGAACAGCCAAGTCAGAATTTGAACATTCCAGAATTTGTCCTACTCCAGATTACCATCCAATATTTACTTACACACACACACACGCGCACACGCGCGCACGCGCACGCGCACGCGCACACGCACACGCACACGCACACGCACACGCACACACACACACACACACACACACACACACCCTACCCCTTCCATCCTACCTCAGAGGATGTAATAGAATGAATTAACACCAGGGGCTTAACTGGGAGGTCTAGCAATTATTTAAGCCCGACTGAAGATTCTATAATGTAAGCGGATGCAAAGTGAAAGCACTGATTTTCCTGCTTTAGAATCGGCACTGACCTAAATAATGAGCATGCAGATGCTTACAAGAAATACAGCCATAGTAATATACTTGGTTCATCCTTCAATCATTTACGCAAATTCCTCAATATTAGTGCTGCTATTTTTCAGAAGACTGAAGAAGAACTGATGCATTTGAATTATGGTGTTGGGAAAGAATATTGAATATACCATGGCCTTCGAGAAGAAGGAACATACCTGTCTTGGAAGAAATAAAGCCAGAATGCTCCTCAGAAGCGAAGATGGCAAGACTTTGTCTTATGTACTTCGGGCATGTTATCGGGAGAAGGACGTCATGCTTGGTAAAGTGGAAGGTCATAGAAAATTAGGAAGACCCTTGACGAGATGGACTGACACAGTGGCTACAAAAATGAGCTCAAACATAGCAATGATTGTAAGGATGGCGCAGGACCTGGAAGTGTTTTGTTCTGTTGTACATGGCGTTGCTATGAGTCAGAACCAACTTGATAACACCTAGCAACAACATTTTAATCATAATGTACCACACATAGAAATTTTAGATGGTAGAAATTAATCCTAGCTATATCCACTTCCTTATTTCCCATTTTCTCTAGAACTTAATCCAATTCAGTTTACGGCCCTGCCCCTTGAAAAAAACCATTCTTGACATGGTCATCAATAGCCTCTCTGTTTTCAAATCAAATGGTTAATTCTCAGTCCTCATTGTCCTCAAATTCTTGGCAGAATTGACATAACTGATCCCTCCATCCTTGAAACAGCTTCCTTCACTCAGCATCAGTGACATTCTCTGGCTTTCCTTTTCTTCTCTTTCTCCTTTGCTTGAACCTCCTCCTCTTATTCTTTTGAACTCTAAAGGCTGGTGTGGCTCAGGGGTCACTTTCCTATGACCTTTTCTCTTCCCTATTCAAATTCACTCCCTAGCTGAAATATTCTCTTACATAGCTACCCTCACTCTCTTGGTGTTATCATCAGCCTGTCTAAAGGCTTTACACACCATCTATATAATAATCACTCCCAAATTTCTATCTTCAGCCCTAAATTTTCTCTGAATACCAGACTCACAGTTCTTAATCCCAACATTTCTAAAAAAATTGTTCCTCCTCATATCATCTCAATCTCAAAAACGATAGTATTATTCACCCAGTTGCTCAGGCCCAAAACCTTGGAGTAATATTCAGTCCTTTCTTTCTGTCATATCCTACACATTAGAGAGACCGCTTAATACTGAGAAAAGTCAGAATAACTATCGTTTCATGAAATAATAAAACTTTTCTTGTAGGTCATTACTAATCTAGTAAGATTAGAAATTTTATATCGAGATTAGTAATTGTTACATACAAATGCTGTTTTTCTCTTCCCAAGTTCAATTTTTTTTCTACCTGATGTAAATGAAGTTATTAGCTCATACTTTTATTCATAAATACTTCAAATTGTTGAATATTAATACTTACACTTTAACAACTCAGTTTACTACATTTGTAGAAGAAAACATTAATCTAGGAATAATTCCACTTATTATTAAATACCAGAATTTTCTCTACGCAGAGCATGTGGGAGATAATCGAAAAATAACTGTTAATATTGCTTTTTTCTTATACATAATTGTACTGAACGCAGGTTTTCATGATTATTTATGTTAATTTGGATGTTTTTATTTTAATACTTATATACTACACTTAACCAAATAAAAACATGAGAGTGAATCCAGTGTTTAAATTAAGTGGGTCCCTGTTTATTCGTAACTTTTTCTCAAGCCAGTGATGAGATGACGATTATGAATGTCACAGGTATCTGAGTGGCTCAAATGTTTTGCACTCGCCTACTCACCCAAAGGTTGGCAGTTTGAACCCACCCAGCGGCTCCAAAGGAAAAATGACCTGTGAAATTCCACCCACCACTCCCCAAAAGATTACAGCCTAGAAAACTCTATAGACCAGTTCTACTCTGTCACTTTGGGTCACCACGAGTCAGAAACCTACTCGACGGCACCTAACAACAATGCATCTTCTTCACTGCAGCCATAGTGATATTCTTAAAAGGCTAATCTGTTGTTTTCATTTCATTGTCCCTTTAGTGGCTTCCCATTGCTCATGAAATACACCAAAATCTCAACATGGCTTAAAAGCCTATTATCTGGGCCCTGCCTGCCTCTCTAGCTTCATTTTCCAACAATATTTCCCCCTTGCTTTCTGTGATCCAGTTACCCTGGCCTCCTTTCAGCTTGTCTCTCTCAGCTCAGTGCCTTTGCCTATGTTGTTCCTTCTATTTAAAACCCTCCTCACAGGCCGCCAGGACCTTCACCTAGTAAACTCTTACCCATTCTTCAGCTCTCAGGTCAAATATCACTGCACTTTCACTGACTCACCAAGCCAGATCATGTCTTTATATTATATACTTTCATTATTCCCTGTGTTTGTCCTGCATAGCACTCATCAGGACTTAATTATATACAGGTATGATTATCTGGTGAAAAGCAGAAACTAACTCATGACTATATTCTCAGTGCCAGACCCTACACCTGGTACAAACTTGATAAAAAATGGCAAATTATTAAATATTGCTCCATAAATGACAACTTGTAAAAGGCTTTCTATTTTTCCCAGGATTTGCTCTTTCAATAATCTTCAAGTATTATTGACAATTAAGATGGAAATAAAATAAATGTGTATGTGTATAGATAGATAAAGAATGAAGTGGAAGAGGTGGTGAATGACAAGTGATATGGTCTGGGTGTTGGCCAAGGAAACCCTTGGCCCCATGTGAGCTTGGTTCTTTGGACCTCATCAGCTCATGTCCAGCACTGTCTGTGAGCAGGAAACATCCCGAGTTAGGAGGCTAAGGTAAAAGTGTCTATCATGTCCTCACTTCTGAAGAAATTAATGGAAGAATAGTGGACATTGGTGGAAAAAGCAGTAAAATTTGAATATTTTTGTAGTTTAGTTAATAGAGTGATGCTAATGATAATTTTCTGGTTTGAATAACTGTCCGATGCTTATGTAAGATGTTTACATTAGGGGGAGATGGGTGAAGGATATATGTGAATTCTCTGTACTATTCTTGCCACTCTTCTCTAAATCCTAACATTATTACAAAATAAAAGAATTTAAACTGCCATTAATTTGTTAGGATAAGAATAGAAGCAATACAGATCTTCTAGGAATTTTTTTCTGGTTTTTACTGATGTATGTTTTCATTATTTTTGATATTATTACTGACAGTCATTCTATATGTATCTACAAATATGTATCTGTTTATACACTCTTTGGTCATTCAGTAATAAATTCATTGATATTATCACTTTCACCTTCATGGTTTTTTAATACACTGGATACAGAATTATCAATTAAAAAATGTTGAAGAGTTGTAGAAAAGACAGAAAAAGATGAAGAACAAATGTTTAAAGGCTAATAAATTTAATGCTATAGTGAAGTTTTGGGGGGAAAATTTAGATTATGTCTAGAGTGTAATATAACATACATTGTGGAACTTACATTTATCCCAGTAATATAGATTCCAAATTTCTGCTTTGACCTGAGATGCCCTGATAATTGCTGGAATTTTCAAGTTCACATTGCACGTATATAAAAGTCTGAAATATTTTTCAGTGTTGAGTATATGGAACATTAAGGTTTGTGACCTTTAATACATGAAACGGAAATGCTTTGATTTAGCCATTAGTGTGGATTGAGTTGGAGGAATTGCATGAATTGGTAGACACTCTTATTCGTAGTTATTCTATTAGTCTCATTGGTAATGCCTTTATTTGGTGAGCTCTGTCAAGAAAGAGTAGTTTAAGGAGTTATTTCCAAAGCTTTTGCTCTCTGGCTGCATTAATTTGAGATGCCTCATCTAGGCTAAAAAAAAGAGGTAAAGCTAAAGTATGTAATGTGTGCATTTTGTCACCCCAAACTGGATTTTACAATTTAGCATTCTGTCAAGAAAGTGTTATAGTTCACTAGGTCGTACCATTTTTCCTTTGAGTAGAACAAAATTTTATATCATTTGGTTTAAAGGCATAAAGAAATGATACACTAGACTCAAAAATGATGACAATCCAGCTAAAAGGAGAAAATGTAGCTTACACTTCACTTACAATAAAATTTCCAATGCTAGAAAAAGCCTCAATCTGGTAATTAAATGTAACCATTATTTTTAATTATTTTAAATAATGTGTTTAAATGGAAGTCAGAATGAGTGAGATTGAAGACAAAGCACTTGACACCAACTTATTTGAGGAAGAATCAGATAAAAGAATTTAAAAAAAAGAAGAAATTCTAAGAATTATGTGGGACTCAATCAAGAGGAATAACCTACAAGTGATTGTAGTACCAGAACCGGGGGTGGGGGTGTGTGGGGAGGGGAGGATAACAGAAAATACAGAGAGAACTGTTGAAGATTTTTTGGCAGAAAACTTACCTGATATTGTGAAAGATGTCAAGATATCTATCCAAGATGCTCATTGAACCCCACATAAGACAAATCTCAAAAGAAAGTCACCAAAACATACTATATCAAACTTGCCAAAACCAAACAGAGAGAATTTTAAGAGCCCTAGGGATAAGTGAAAAGTCACCTACAAAAGGGAGTCAGTAAGACTAAGTTTGGACTACTCAACAGAAACCATGCAAGCAAGAAGGCAATGGGATGACATATATAAAGGCTTGAAGGAAAAACTGCCAGACAAGAATTATATACCCAGCAAAACTGTCTCTCAAATATGATGGTGAAATAGGGCATGTCCATATAAACAGAAGATTAGGGAATCTGTAAAAACCAAACCAAAATTACAAGAAATACTAAAGGAAGTCCTCTGGTTAGAAAATCAATAACATCAGATAACAGCCCAAGACTAGAACACAGGACAGAGCAACCAGATATCAACCCACATAGGGAAGTCACAAAAATAAATCAAAGCTAAAACACTGAAAACAGGAAAACAAAGACATCAATATTAAAAGATGACAACAGTAAAACAAAAAAGTGGGACTAAAAAGTGTACTCATAGATCTTTCATATGGAGAGGAAGTCAAGGTGATATAAAGAAATAAAAGACTGGTTTAAACTTAGAAAAATAAGGGTAAAAATTAAAGTAACCACAAAGGAAATTAACAATCCTACACATCAAAGTAAAAAACAAGAAAAACATAAAGACTCAGCAAATACAAAATTAACAAAAATGAAAAAGATGAAAAGAAAATACATAAAGAAAAATGACTCAGCCCAGAAAATTAAGTGGAACTAAGAAACTGTCAACAACACACAAAAAAAGATATCAAAATGACAGCACTATACTCATACCTATTAACAATTACACTGAATGTAAATTGACTAAATGCACCAATAAAGAGACAGAGAGTGGCAGAATGGATAAAAAAGCACAATCCGCCTATATGCTGCCTACAAGAGACACACCTTAGGCTTAAAGACACAAACAAAAACTCAAAGGATGGAAAAAATATATCAAGCAAACAACACTCAAAAAAAAAGAGCAGGACTGGCAATACTAATCTCTGACAAAATAGACTTTAAAGTAAAATCCACCATCAAGGATAAGGAAGGACACTATATACTGATTAAAGGGTCAACACACCAGAAGGACATAACCATAATAAATATTTACACACCCAATGACAAGGCTCCAGAATACATAAAACAGCACTGAAAAGAGAGATAGACAGCTCCACAATAGTAGTAGGAGACTTCAACACACCACTTTCTGTGAGGGACAGAACATCTAGAACGAGGTCAACAAAGACATGGAAGATCGAAATGCTGCAGTCAACCTACTTGATCTCATAGACAAATAATGAACACTCCACCCAACAGCTGCCAAGTATACTTTCTTTTCCAGTGCAGATGGAACATTCTCCAGAATAGACCACATATTAGGCCATAAAGCAAGCCTTGACAAAATCCAAAGGATAGAAATATTACAAAACATCTTTTCTGACCATAAAGCCATAAAAGTAGAAATCGACAACAGAAAAAGCAAAGAAAAAAAAAAAAAATGAAACACATGGAAACTGAACAACACCTTGCTCAAAAACTACTGGGTTACAGAAGAAATTCAGGACGGAATAAAGAAATTCATAGAGTCAAACAAGAATGAAAACACATCCTACCAGAACCTTTGGGACACAGCAAAAGCAGTGCTCAGAGGTCAGTTTATAGCAATAAATGCACACATTCAAAAAGAAGAAAGGGCCAGAATCAAAACATTAACCCTGCAAGTGGAACAAGTAGGAAGAGAACAGCAAAAGAAGCCCTCAGGCACCAGAAGAAAGGAAATAATAAGAATTAGAGGAGAATTAAGTGGAACAGAAAAACAATTGAGAGAGTTAACAAGACCAAAAGCTGGTTCTTCGAAAAGATCAACAAAATGGACAAACCAGTGGCCAAACTGACAAAAGACAAACAGGAGAGGAAGCAAATAACTCGAATAAGAAATGAGATGGGCAATATCACAACAGACCCAACTGAAATTAAAAGAATCATAACAGAATATATCACAACTTGTACTTTAACAAATTTGAAAACCTAGAGGAAATGGACAAATTTCTAGAAACTCACTATCTACCTAAACTAACACAAACAGAAGTAGAATAACTAAATAAACCTATAACAAAAGAAGAGATTGAAAGGTAATTAAAAAACTCCCAACAAAATAAAGCCCTGGCCCTGATGGTTTCACTGGAGAATTCTACCAAACTTTCAGAGAAGAGTTAACACCACTACTACTAAAGGTATTTCAGAGCGTAGAAAAGGATGGAATACTCCCAAACTCGTTCAATGAAGCCAGCATAACCCTGACACCAAAACCGGGTAAAGACACCACAAAAAAAGAAAATTACAGACCAATATCCCTCATGAACATAGATGCAAAAATCCTCAACAATATTCTAGCCAACAGGATTCAACAACATATCAAAAAAATAATTCACCATGATCAAGTGGGATTTATACTAGGTATGCAGGGATGGTTCAACATTAGAAAAATAATCAATGTAATCAATCACATAAATAAAACAAAAGACAAGAACTACATGATCTTATGAATTGATGCATAAAAGGCACTTGAAAAAGTCCAACATTCATTTACAATAAAAACTTTCAGCAAAATAGGAATAGAAGGCAAATTACTCAACATAATTAAGGGCATTTATACAAAGCCAACAGCCAACATCATCCTGAATGGAGAGACACTGAAAGCATTCCCTTGAGAATGGGAACCAGACAAGGATACCCTCTATCATCACTCTTATTCAGCATTATGCTAGAAGTCCTAGCCAGAGCAATTTAGGCTAGAAAAAGAAATAAAGCGCATCCAAACTGGAAAGGAAGAAGTAAAAGTATCTCTATTTGCAGATGATATGATCTTATACACAGAAAACCCCAAAGAATTCACAAGAAAACTGCTGGAACTAATAGAAGATTTCAGCAAAGTATCAGCATACAAGATAAACATACAAAAATCTGTTGGATTCCTCTACAACAACAGAGAGAACTTCCAAGAGGAAATCACCAAATCAATGCCATTTACAATAGCCCCCAAAGAGATAAAATACTTAGGAATAAATCTAACCAGAGACGTAAAAGACGTATACAATGAAAACTATAAGACACTACTGCAAGAAACCAAAAGAGACCTGCATAAGTGGAAAAGCATACCTTGCTCATGGATAGGAAGACTCAACATTGTGAACATGTCAATTCTACCCAAAGCAATCTACAGATACAATGCAATCTGCTCAAATTCCAATAGCATTTCTTAATGAGCTGGAGAAATAAATCACCAAATTCATATGGCAAGGGAAGAGGCCTCGGATAAGTAAAGCATTACTGAAGAAGAACAAAGTGGGAGGCCTCACACTACCTGATTTGAGAACCTATTATACCGCCACGGTAGTCAAAACAGCCTGGTGCTGGTACAACAACAGATATGTAGACCAATGGAACAGAACTGAGAATCCAGATTAAATTCATCCACCTATAAGCAGCTGATATTTGAGGCCCAAAGTCTGTTAACTGGGGAAAGGACAGTCTCTTTAACAAATGGTGCTGGCATAACTGGATATCGATCTGCAAAAAGTGAAACAAGACCCATACCTTACACCATGCACAAAAACTAACTCGAAATGGATCAAGAACCTAAATATAAAATTGCAAATGATAAAGATCATGGAAGAAAAAATAGGGACAACACTAGGAACCCTAATACATGACGTAAACAGAATACAAAACGTTACTAACCATGCACAAGCACCAGAAGAGAGACTAGATAACTGAGAGCTCCTAAATATCAAATACTTATGCTCATCAAAAGACTACACCAAAAGAGTAAAAGGACAACCTACAGACTGGGAAAAAATTTTTGGCTACAACAAATCTGATCAGCGTCTAATCTCTAAAACTACAAGGTACTGCAAAACCTCAGCAACGAAAAGACAAATAACCCAATTAAAAAATGGTCAAAGGATATGAACAGGAGCTTCAGCAAAGAAGACAGTCAGGTGGCTAACAGACATATGAGGAAATGCTCAGGATCATTAGCCATTAGAGAAATGCAAATCAAAACTACAAGGCTAGCAATAATCAAAAAAACACAAAATAATAAATGTTGGAGAGGTTTTGGAGAGACTGGAACACTTATACACTGTTGGTGGGAATGTAGGATGGTACAACCACTTTGGAAATAGATTTGGTGCTTCCTTAAGAAGCTAGAAATAGAAGTACCATACGATCCAGCAATCTCGCTCCTTGGAATATATTCTAGAGAAATAAGAGTCGTCACACAAATAGATATATGCACACCCATGGTCACTGCAGCACTGTGCACGATAGCAAAAAGACGGAAACAACCTAGGTGCCCACCAATGGACGAATGGATAAATGAATTATGGTAAATTCACACAATGGAATACTATGCAACAATAAAGCACAACAATGAATCCATGAAACATAACATGGAAGAATCTGGAAGGCATTATGCTGAGTAAACTTAGTCATTTGCAAAAGGACAAATACTGTATAAGATCACTATTGTAAAAACTGAGGAAAAGATTTAAACACAGAAGAAAACATTCTTCGACGGTTACGAGGGTGGGTGAGGGTTATTCACTAACTTGATTGTAGACAAGTATTATCTTAGGTGAAGGGAGGGACAGCACACACTACAGGGGAAGTCAGCACAACTGGACTAAATCAAAGTTAAGAAATTTCCTGAATACAATCAAACACTTTAAGGGATGGACTAGCAGGGGTAGGGAGCTGGGGACCATGCTTTCTGGGGACATCTGGTCAACTAGCATAACAAAGCTTATTAAGAAAATGTTCTGCATCCTACTTTGGTGAGTGGCGTCTGGGGTCTTAAAAGCTTGCAAGCAGCCATCTAAGATGCATCAGTTGGTCCCAACCACCTGGAGTAAAGGAGAATGAAGAACAGCAAAGACATAAGGAAAGTATTAGCCCAATAGACCAAAAGGGCCACATAAACCAGACAGTTCGTCAGCCTAAGACCAGAAGAACTAGATGGTGCCCAGCTATCACAATGACCACCCTGACGGGGAACACAACAGAGTCCCTGACGGAGCAGGAGAAAAGTGGGGTGCAGAACTCAAATTCTAGTAAAAAGATCAGACTTAATGGTCTGACTGAGACTAAAGGGACCCTGGAAGACGTGGCCCCAGGACTCTCTGTTGACCCAGAGCTGAAACCATTCCCGAGGTCAACTCTTCAGACAAAGTTTAGACTGGACTATGGGACATAAAGTGATACTCATGAGGAGTGTGCTTCTTAGTTCAAGTAGATATGTGAGACTAAACGGGCAGCTCTGTCCAGAGGCAAGATGAGAGGGCAAAGAGGGTCAGGAGCTGGTTGAACGGACATGGGTAATCTGGGGTGGAAAGAAGTGTGCTGTCACATTATAGGGAGAGCAACTAGGGTCACATAGCAATGTGTGCATAAATTTTTGTATGAGAAACTGACTTGAATTGTAAACTTTCATTTCAAGCTCAATTAAAAAAAAATGTGTTTAAGAGCAATGTGAATATGTGTGTACTTGTATGTATAATTTAAATGCTGATTTACTTTTTCTTTAAGTAGACAGCAAATAAGTCAAAGGGAATGGTATCTAAGAGACGGATTCAGTACTGAATCATATAGCAGTCTGATCCTTAGACAGCTATAGAGGCGGTATTTTCATTGCCAATACTGACAGCCAAGAAACTTGGAAAAATCCAAGGCAACGAGCTGGTAACCAACTTACCAGTTTATGCAGAGACCCTTTATTTCAGAAGTTGGCATCTGGGGCCAAAAGCTGCCAAACACACCAATCACTATCTGTAGGACTAGAGGTGCTTGTGGATTCTGGCAAGAAGTATACGAAGTATTGTGTGCCAGTCTATCAATACGACTGGACAAACAGCAATGCCCTCACGGTGTCAGCACTTCCAAAATGTACCAAGCCTCCTACAACTGATTGACTTTGTTTAAACTTCTCATGTTCAAATTCACCATTCTCTCCTCTGCCCCTCTTCCAGCCACCTGCATTCTCTTTCCATTGCTTCATACAGCACAGGCCAATGAGGGTTATAGTGCTTATCCTACAGAAAACATGTATCAGCTATTACTATATTAACAAAATAACCAAATCAAAGCACGTCTATTTCAGTCATTCTGGTTACTTTTTAATTTGATACAGATCAATATATCACCGTCTGGTTGATTATAAAGCACCCTATGATTACAATGATTCAAAAAAAAGATAAATAGTAAAGAACTATTTAAAAAATGTTGAGCACTACTCTGTTCAGTGTACTTCCCAACCAACTTAGGTAATTATTAAAGAAATCTAAGATACGGCCTCTGACCTTAAAGAAGACTGTAGTCCTGTTGGATGCATATACAAGATCATGCGTTCAATTAAATCATAACAATATAAGTTTAAGAGCATCCAGTCTCCAAATAGGAGAGATGTCACAATACTGTAGACAACTAAATAATAAAGAAATAATGGAAACACTGATTATTTTTGGAAGTCAGAAGAGAGAAAAATCACTTCAAGCTAATGGTGTAAAGATTTGGGCTGGGTCTCAAAAGATACAGCTTTTGCACAGGCATAGAGAAGCAGTCAGGTATGTGGCTGAGGAAAGAACCTTGAGGAAAAAGGAAGAGGTGGGGAAGATGAGCTGACCATGTGACCACCCAGTTGGAAGAAAGAGTTGATGCAAACGTGCAGCTGAGAAGGTGAGATGTCTTTGATGACTGGCAATAGATGTTTTGAGATTTTTCTCTTTAGAAAGTGAAAAGCTGCTGGAAGATTTCTGATGAGAGGAGTAATATAGAGAAAGTAGTATCACCTAAGAATTCATCTGCAAGTGGTGTGCACAATGCCTGGGAATGAAGACAATGGCTAACTAGAATATCTGGGTGCTAGCACAATAGTTCATATGTAAACAAACAGAAGTCTAAGCCAAAGAGGTTTTGGGGGACTGGAGGGGAAAGAATAGTTGAGCTAACAAGAATTGACAAAACCTGTTGACACTGGCTATCGGAAGATAAAGGAATAGTGAAAATTTTGAGAGACTGAAAGAATGGTGGAAAACATGCTTTTGATTTTAGGCATGTGGAGGGTGGGCTTACAGAAATGGATTTGATTTTTGTAAACATAGAGGGGAAAGCTGAGGGTGAAAAAGTGGGCGAGATTTCTAAAGGGAAAACTATACAGACAGAGGAGTATGGGAATTCTGACTTTGACATACTTTATCGTTGGATGCAAGATGAAAAGGAAGAATCAAGGAATTAGAAGCAGAAGTCAATGAAATAAGAGGAAAACTTGTAGTAAAAAGATCATACCAGAACTAAAAGGAATCACTTTGTCAAATTTTCTAAAAAGACCAGGAATGAGAATTGAGAAAGGACCATTACATGAGTCCATTAGTGGTCAGGCTGCACAGGGTCAAGGCTTCAAGGTGGTTGATAACATAGGGAATGTTGGAACGGAACACCTGTTTGAGAAGTCTTTCTATGAAAGAAGAGAAAGAGCTGGAACAGCTAGTTGGGTAAAAGAAGTCATTTGGTTTCTCTTTTTCTTCTTTTTAAAGAAAATGGAAGCCAAATTCTGCATGTTAGGTGTACAGAGCCAACCAGAAAGGAGAACTTGAACATGCTAGAGAGAAAACAGTAACAAATCCCAGAGAAGTGGAGTCGGCATAACCATGTTCAATAACACGCAGCAGTTACATATACACAAATATTTTCTTAAAAGTGAGAGCCTACTGTGAACTTCGTACTGTGCTGAGCCCTGCTGGTGCAGTGGTTAAGAGCTCAGGCTGCTAACCAAAAGGTCAGCAGTTCGAATCCACCAGCCACACCTTGGAAACCCTATGGGACAGTTCTACTCTGTCCTACAGGGTTGCTAGGAGTTGGAATTGACTCAAAGACAATTTTTTTTTTTTTAAAGGAATTTTACTAGACCATCTCACATATCCACACATGATCAGTGTTGTAGGTATCATCATTCCACTTTGCAAATGAGAAAACTAAGCTTATGGAACTATATTCCTAGCCCGAGGTCACACACCAGAGTTGAAACTCAAATCTCATGCCACACTCTTAAACAACTTCCTAGTCTGTTTATTTTATGAGCAAACAATTAAGTATATTTAAAAATAAAGAAAAAGGTTAAGTGGAGATAGGCTAGAATATTACAGTGTATAGCAAAATTTAGTTACTTTACTGATAGTTTTGCATTTACCCAACAATGATGTTGTCTGCCATTGTCCTATAAGCTGCAAAAATTATGTTTCATGAGGTATTATGGGCTCTTTAAGACACCACCTAACTTGTATATAAACATATTACTTATAATACATGTGTTAGTCTGCATATGTCATTCAAATTATTTTATATTGCGCTTTCACAATACTCAGATTTCTTATGTGGTCTGACCAAATCTGAGTAGAATGCATTTAACACTGTTACCAATAAGTGAAATTATAACCGTGGAAGTCTGTAAGTTAAACCATTTTTTAAAATTCTGCAATTTTTGGGAACATCTAGCTCAATTCGCATAACAGTTTCTAAACAAAATGTTCTCCATTCTACTTTGGTGAGTAGCATCTGGGGTCTTAAAAGCTTGTGAGAGACCATCTCCACCGGTCTCACCCCATTGGGAACAAGGGAGAACGAAGAAAACCAAAGACACAAGGGAAAGATTAGTCCAAAGGACTAATGGACCACAACTACCACAGCCTCCACCAGACTGAGTCCAGCACAACTAAATGGTGCCTGGCTACCACCACTGACTCCTCTGACAGGGATCGTGGTAGAGGGGCCTGGACAGAACTGGAGAAAAATGTAGAACAAAATTTTAACTCACAAAAAAGACCAGACTTACTGGCCTGACAGAGTCTGGAGAAACACCCAGAGAGTATGGCCCCCAGACAACCTTTTAGCTCAGTAATGAAGCCACTCCTGAGGTTCACCCTTCAGCCAAAGATTAGACAGGCCCATAAAACAAAATAAGATTAAAGGGTCCACCAGCCCAGGGGCAAAGACTAGAAGGCAAGAGGGGACAGGAAAGCTGATAGCAGGGAACCCAAGGTTGAGAAGGGAGAATGTTGACATATTGTGGGGTTGGTAGCCAATGTCACAAAATGATGTGTATTAATTGTTTAATGAGAAGCTAGTTTGTTCTGCAAATCTTCATCTGAAGTACAATAATAATAAAAAGAAAAGAAAAATCCACAATTTTCTTGTTGGCACTACTCTCCCTCAATCATCACTACTAGAAAATGTAGATGGATGAACGGCCATAAAGGAGAATTGACCCGTATTTAAATCTACCAATCCTGATACTCTCTTTTAAATAATCACAACAAACTGAATTTACAAAATATGATTAGAGCAGTTTGCTTAAATTTGTAGCCCCTGATTAAATACAGATGTTATGCAAAATAAGGTGGGCCTTGAAAGTGGCCACAAATGCATCCTTATTATTTAGCTTTAGTTTTGCTTTGAAGAAAAGAAAACAAGAGTCTTCACTGAGCCCCTGAGATATCTGTTGAAATTAGAAGAATCAACGTAGAATCAAATAGAATAAAAATTCCATACAATAATACCCAAAGTACAGGCCTAAGAACTGCATATTACTAGAGTGTAATATAGAAATAGCATGATTCAAAAAAAAAAAAAAAGAAATGATAAAATTAAAATAAGACCAATTGATGTTTTCATTCTTGCCTTCCTACCCTGAAGATATAAGAAAGAAATAAGCTAACAGCTTATAATAAAGACGATCTGAAAACAGCCAACTTCCAATTTGTACATAAGTAGGGAAATTCATCATGAAGAAATGTTTCAAAGCTTAATTTTAGAATAAAAAGTAATCAGAGTGTTGTGATACCCTGTCAAACAGCAAGAGAAACTTAAATCATTGTAGCTGTAATAGACTGTGTTCTATAAAAATTCCAGAGAAACCTGTATTTTGGAAACTAAATGTTAAACCAACTACATAAATTATCTGCTGATTAGGAAGTATGATCCGTGGTTGGGAGGTGACTTTAGTTTCTTTTTCTCTTTTTTTTTTCGACTTTAGTTTCTTTTTAATTTTGTGTCTGTACACTTTCAAATTTGGGGTTGACTGCATACCAGATAAGTGGCTGGCACGGGAGTCAAAAAAGATTACTGTATTTATGTCAGGGGCTCTAATTCACCAAGCCGTCTAATTGTGGCCATGTTTACAAGAGTGGTCAATCCAGACAGGGCAAAACAGTAGAGAGTTGAACTGATTTACTGTATTCTGTATGCAGACCAGTGCCAAACAGTGGGACCTTGAAATTCCCTTCCTCTTAACCTATGTATCATTATGCTAAACACACGCTTGCTTCCTTGTTTGAATCATTCACACCATGCAAAGCAAATCATGATGGATTAAGCTATGGCTTTTTTAGGCAACAGCATGACCAACATAAGAGTTCAAGTGCTTCAAAAATTGAATATTTCTATTTTGCTGACGTGAATTACTGTGTAATGCAGTGTAGTCTCATGAGGGTCTGTACCGTATTTTTACGCAAATAATGTGCATCTTCTGCATTTGTTTGCCAGCCGTGCCCTCCCCCATAAGGCATTTTCATAAGTGTACTATGCTTTTTTTTTTTTTTTTTTTACAGTAACATGTGGAAGAGGACTGGTATGGTGGCACTCATGAGGGTGCCTCACGGAGGGGGAGGGCATGGCCAACAAAGAAACACAGAAGATGTGCGTTATCTGTGTAAAAATACCATATATATCCTAACTTTTTGCCTTGCCAATGAATTAATCCACAACTATGTAATTTGGAAATATATTTTTGCAATATTACATTAAAACTATGCCATCCTTTTCATCCTATTATCTTTCATACAATCTTAACATTTTCTTGAACGTGCTTTGCTTTGTAAACCACACACAGGTCTAAAGCAGATAAAATCCTTAATATCAGCTATCAAACATCAAACTTTACACATATACATATATATGTTAATTGCAAAACACCTCCAGTACAACAAGTTCACAGAACAGTACTGTATTTACTTGGATTCCCAAAAGCAATTTTTAAAATGCCATCAATATTTTTACTTCTGAGAGGAAAAGCCTGATTTAAATCACTTCTGTTTACTAACATTCTTTCCCGGCCCTCAAAAATATTCAGAATCGACTTCCTTCTAAATAAAATTAATAATTTCTTTTAAAAAGGTCACAATTTCTCTTGCTTCTTTCACAGCGTCACTTTTGCAATGGGTGTCTATATCTGACTCTAATTCTTATTCCTTTTTTACCTTTCGTGATCTGGCCTCTGCCTCTACTACATTAGTTCTGGCTTTAATTTGGTATAAACTCAATATAATAATGAGCCTTGTTGATCACCCACTACTTTCACACCAGACCTGAAACCTGCCCTTCTCTTGACTTCTCTGTCTCCATGCTATCCTCATCCCCGGCCCCCAAATCTTTGACAGATGTTTCTCCATCTGCTTCTTTAGCTCCTCCTCTCCCCTTATTTTCCATGGGCATTCATTAAGGTACCTCAAACTGGAGTCCCCAAAAGTGGCATCCTCAGCTCTAATCCTGCCCAAATTCTAAATTTTGCATTTCCAACTCCATACTAGACACGTGTACTTGGCGATCCCACTACTAATACAAACTCAATATTTCTAAAACCAAATCCATCTTCTCTCCATTACCGATTCTCTATTCGTTCCCATTAGTAAACTGAGTATTTTTCAAGTCATCAGAGTTCAGAGCCTTGAAACTATTGCTGACTCCCTCTCTCTTGTCCCTTATCACCAGTATCACTTGTTGATTCACTCTCTGACATTTTACAACTATCCTTTATTTTCTACTGCCCTTACAATTCCTCTAAATGAGGTGGTTGTATCTCACGTTTAGCACACTAGCGCCCTTTGGGTACCATGCTATATGTGAATTTGTGTCCCTTCCAAACCACCTTACTACGAATGGATGCGTCATCTGGGCAGATACTGGAAGTTTTTCACTTGCATTCATTCTACCTCCATGCAGCCACCACTCATCTGTCAGTGGAGGTTTGTATGCTGCTATGATGCCGAACAGGTTTCAGCACAGCTTCCAAATTAAGACAGACTAGGAAGAAAGGCCTGGCAATCTACTTCCGAAAATCAGCCAATGAAAACCCTATGGTTCACTAAAAATAAAATTAAAGAAAAGAAAACCCTATGAATCATACTGGTCTGATCTCTTACTGATCATGAGGATGCCACAGGACAGGGCAGAATTTTGTTCTGTTGTACTTGGGGTTGCCATGAGTTGGGGATCAACTCAACGACAGCTAACAACTGCAGAGAAGAAAGCCTAGGAAGCTAAAAATTACATTTCCCAGGGACACTTGCAACTAAGGCTCTGCATACACATGAACCACCTTCCACCAAGCAGAAGAAAGGCAGATGTGAGCAAGAGGAAGTGGAGGCCTGTAAAAGGAGGCTGGGTCTCTGGCAAGCATGTCACCAGAGGCAGAGGAGCTTCTGTTAAACCAACTACACAAATCATCTGCTGACTAGAAAGTATGACCCAGTGTTTGTGCGGTGACATATGTTTCACATTTTCAAATTTGGGGTTGGTTCAAATTTAGAGGTGCAACTGGTGGGCAGAAATGGCAGAGGTGTTTCACTGGAACTGTCCTCTGACTGCTCTGTTGGCACCTAATGCCATTTAATAATTCCCTTTCACCATAAATTACTATGGTAGATTCTATTACCAACAACTAAGACCCTAAAACTTTAGGAACTACTTGGCTTATTATAGCAAGCTTCTGTTCAATAACCATCTAGAGGGTTCCTGATGCTACAGAATAAAGCCCAAACTCCTTAACATGACATTAAAGACCCTCACATTGCGGCCCTCACCCACTAGTACTCTTTTGTCCCATTTTTCTGTACTAACCTTTCCTTCTAGGTTTATTTTTCTACTCTAGGGCTTTGGCTTATACCATTCCATTCCTCGTAAATGCCTTTCTCTTTTGCCTATGACATATAAATTCTAGCTATTTTTCAAAGAACAGAACAAGCCCCGTCTCCACCATGAAAGTCCTCTCTGACTATCTCAGGCAGGAGTGATTCTTCTCTCTTCACTTCTCTAAACAGATATAATATATTACATTGTCAAAGTATGTATTTTTCTTCTGTTTTATGCTCTTAGTAATGTCTTGTATACATTCACAAGTTTTATATCTCTTATTTTAATTCTTGAGGACTAGAAATCATCTATAATAATAACCATATAGCTAATTTAGGGAGCATCTACTATCTGCCAAACCCTGGTGGTGTAGTGGTTAACAGCTACAGCTGCTAACCAAAAGGTTGGGAGTTGGAATCCATCAGGCACTCCTTGGAAACTATGAGGCAGTTCTCCTCTGTCCTATATGGTCACTGAGTCAGAATCGACTCAGTGGCAACGAGTTTGGTTTTTTATTTTTATTTTTTAATATTTGCCAGGCACCCCTCTAGGCATTTATTTCATCTCTCATCCTTGAAACAACCACGTGGAGTTACTGGCTCATTCTACAGATCATGAAACAAGCTCAGAGATGTTGTCTAGCTTGACCAAGGTCATGTAATTGGTGAGAGAAGCAGGATTTGTACTCAGATCTATAGATGCCCAGGCTGTATTCTCTCTAGGGTAAAATATAGCTCCTTTCATGGAGCTGACACTCAACAAATACTTTATCCAACTACTGGTGGAATAAGTAAGTGAATTTTTTAAACGAACATTTCTTGAGAACTTACTATTAGCCATGCTCTCCGCTGAGCAGGGATGGATAACCCAATAAGCAAGGTACGCACAGGCTTACTTGGGCTTGCTTACTTACTAATCTGTAGTGCACAATTTCACATGTGAAACTATGCACTACAGGTTAGTAAGTAAACACAATTAAGCCCGGGCATACCTTGCTTACTGTAAGCCTGGGCATACCTTGCTTACTCACCTACTGCTGAGCACTTTACAAGTAATGTTTCCTTTAATCCACGCAACCCCTGTATGATTTAGGTGCTTTACACATTTTAAAGGTTACCAAAAAAAAAAAAAAAAAAAAAAAAAAAAAAGCCAAAGTGCAATTTAGAAAAGTTAAATAACTTATCGAGGTCATAGAAGTGGTACCAGTCAGTTCTGGGATGTGAACCCAAGTATCTGGCTCCAGAACTCATATACTGGGCAGCAACCACTTCTATTCTCACAGATATACTGATTTGAACAGGAGACCATTCAGTGAAATGGATCATGGAAAATAGCTTATTTTCAAGCAAAACAAAGTATAGTACATTTTGTTTATTCTAAGAGCCATCATGATTACTTGACAACTTTTTAAGATTTCTGGTTTGCAGGAGCTACAAATAACCAAAGAACTGGGCATCTAAAAGGGAAGTCAAGGAAACGAGAGGGCCAGGAGAAGCAAAAGGAACCCAAGGAAAAATACTATCAATGGAAAAGAGAGGACGACAACAGACATTTTAGTGCTCCCCATACTAATCCACACATATATTTTATTTAATAAAAAGAATTACTGGCTAAATCCTCAAGGTTCTCGGTTTGGTTCCTTGTTGAAAAGCAATTCTTTCTCTAGTTAACTTATTTTAATATGGAAAATTGTAGTTGGTTGTTTACCTATTGGCTTTTTTAAAAAACTTTCTTAAAATTTTTTATCGCAGTTTAAATGAAGTTTACATTTCAAGTTAGTCTCCCATACAAAAATTTATACATACATTGTTATGTGATCCTAATTGCTCTCCCCTTACTGTGACAGCACACTCCTCCTTTCCACCCGATTTCCCACATCCATTCAACCAGCTCCTAACCCTCTCTACCTTCCCATCTCACCTCCAGACAGAAGATGCCAGTTTACTCTCTTGAGTCTACTTGAGCTAAGAGGCACACTCCTCACGAGTACCACTTTATGTCTCACTGTCCAGTCCAATCCCTGTCTGAACAGTTGGCCTCGGAAACTCTTAGTTCTGGGCTAACAGAGAATCCGCGGGCCATGCTTTCTGGGGTTCCCTCAGTCTCAGTCAGACCTTTAAGTCTGTCTTCCTACTAAAATTTGAGTTCTGCACCACACCTTTCTCCTGCTCCATCAGGGACTCTCTGTTGTGTTCCCTGTCAGTGTGGTAATTGCTGGTAGCCGGGCACCATCTAGTTCTCCTGGTCTCAGGCTGACGAAGTCTCTGGTTTATGTGGCCCTTTCTGTCTTTTGGGCTAATACTTTCCTTGTGTCTTTGCTGTTCTTCATTCTCTTTTACTACAGGTGGTTGGGACCAAATAATGCATCTTAGATGGCTGTTTGCAAGCTTTTAAGACCCCAGACGCCACTCACCAAAGTAGGATGCAAAACATTTTCTTAATAAGCTTTGTTATGCCAATTGACCTAGATGTCCCCTGAAAGCGTGGTCCCCAGATCCCTACCCCTGCTACTCTGTCCCTCAAAGTGTTTGACTGTACTCAGGAAACTTGTTAGCTTTGATTTAGTCCAGTTGTGCTGACTTCCCCTGTAGTGTGTGTTGTCCTTCCCTTCAGCTAAGATAATACTTGTCTACTATCTAGTTAGTGAATAATCCTTACCCTCCCTCCCTGCCCTCGTAACCATCAAATAATGTTTTCTGTGTTTAAACCTTTTCTGGAGTTCTTGTAATAGTGGTCTTACACAATATTTGTCCTTCTATGACTGACTAAATTCGCTCAGCATAATGACCTCCAGCTTCCTCCATGTCCTTTATCGCTGTGTAGTATTCCATTGTGTGGATATACTATAATTTGTTTACCCATTCATCTGCTGATGGGCACCTAGGTTATTTCCATCTTTTTGCTATTGTGAACAATGCTGCAATGAACATGGGTGTGCATATATCTATTCGTGTGATGACTCTCATTTCTCTAAGATATATTCCAAGGAGCGGGATAGCTGGATCTTATAGTACTTCTATTTCTAGCTTTTTAAGGAAGAGGCAAATCGATTTCCAGAGTGGTTGTACCATTTTACATTCCCACCAACAGTGTGTAAGTGTTCGAGTCTCTCCACAACCTCTCCAGCACTTAGTATTTTGTGTTTTGTGGATTAATGCTAGCCTTGTTGGGGTGAGATGATATCTCATTGCAGTTTTGATCTGCATTTTTTATGGCTGATGATCGTAAGCATTTCTTCATGTGTCTGTTAGAGGTCTGAATATATTCCTTGGCGAAGTGCTTGTTCATATCCTTTGCCCATTTTTCTAATTGGGTTATTTGTCTTTTTGTTGTTGAGGTTTTAGAGATTAGACGCTGATTGCATTTGTCACAGCCAAAATTTTTTTCCCAGTCTGTAGGTTGTCTTTTGACTCTTTTGGTGAAGTGTTTTGATGAGCATAAGTGTTTGATTTTTAGGAGCTCCCAGTTATCTAGCCTCTCTTCTGGTGCTTGTCAATTGTTACTCACGGTTCATATTGTGTTTATGCCATGTATTAGGGCTCCTAGCATTGTCCCTATTTTTTCTTTCATGATCTTTATCGTTTACAAATTTATGTTTAAGTCTTTGATCCAATTTGAGTTACCTTTTGTGCACGGTGTGAGATACGAGTCTTGTTTCATTTTTTTGCTGCTGGATATCCAGTTATGCCACCACCATTTGTTAAAGAGACTGTCTTTTCCCCAATTAATGGACTTTGGGCCTTTGTCAAATATCAGCTGCTCATAGGTGGATGAATTTATGTCTAGATTCTCAACTCTGTTCCATTGGTCTATGTATCAGTTGTTGTACCAGTACCAGGCTGTTTTGACTACCGTGACGGTATAATAAGTTCTAAAATCTGGTAGTGTCAGGCCTCCCACTTTGTTCTTCTTCTTGAGTAATGATGCTTTACTTATTTGGGGCCTCTTCCCCTTTCCATACGAAGTTGGTGATTTGTTTCTCTATCTCATTAAAAAATGCCATTGGAATTTTGATCAGGATTGCACTGTATCTGTAGATTGCTTTGGGTAGAACTGACATTTTCACAATGTTGAGTGTTCCTATGCGTGAGCAAGGTTATGTTTTTCCACTTACGCAGGTCTCTTTTGGTGTCTTGCAGTAGTGTCTCGTAGTTTTCATCATATAGGACTTTTACGTATCCGGTTAGATTTATTCCTAAGTATTTTATCGTCTTGGGTGCTATTGTAAATGGTATTGATTTGGTGATTTCCTCTTCGAGGTTCTCTTTGTTGGTGTAAAGGAAACCAACTGACTTTTTTATGTTTATCTTGTATCGTGAAACTTTGCTGAAATCTTCTTTCAGCTCCAGTAATTTTCTTGTGGATTCTTTGGTGTTTTCTATATATAAGATCATATCATCTGCAAATAGAGATACTTTGACTTCTTCCCTACCAATTTGGATGCCCTTTCTTTCTTTTTCTAGCCTAATTACTCTGGCTAGGACCTCCAGCACAATGCTGAATAAGAGTGGTGATAAAGGGCATCCTTGTCTGGTTCCTGTTCTCTAGGGGAATGCTTTCAAAGTCTCTCCTTTTAGGATGATGTTGGCTGTTGGTTTTGTATAAATGCCCTTAATTATACTGAGGAATTTCCCTTCTATTCCTATTTTGTTGACAGTTTTTATCATGAATGGGTGTTGGACTTTGTCAAATGCCTTGTCTGCATCAATTGATAAGATCATATGGTTCTCGTCTTTTTTATTTATGTGATGGATTATATTGTTTTTCTCACGTTGAACCATCCCCGCGTACCTGGTATAAATCCCACTTGATCGTGGTGAATTATTTTTTTGATATGTTGTTGAATTCTATTGGCTAGAATTTTGTTGAGGATTTTTGTGTCAATGTTCATGAGGGACATGGTCTATAATTTTCTGCTTTTGTGGTGTCTTTACCTGGTTTTGGTATCAGGGTTATGCTGGCTTCATAGAATGAGTCTGGGAGTATTCCATCCTTCTCTATGCTCTGAAATACCTTTAGTAGTAGTGGTGTTAACTTTTCTCTGAAAATCTGGTAGAATTTTCCAGTGAAGCCATCTGGGCCGGGGCTTTTTTTTTTAATTGGGAGTTTTTAAATTACCCTTTCAATCTCTTCTTTTGTTATGGGTGTATTTAGTTGTTCTACCTCTGTTTGTGTTAGTTTACATAGGTAGTGAGTTTCTAGATATTTGTCCATTTCCTCTAGGTTTTCAAATTTGTTAGAGTACAGTTTTTCATAGTATTCTGTTATGATTCTTTTAATTTCAGTTGGGTCTGTTGTGATATCACCCATCTCATTTCTTATACGGCTTATTTGCCTCCTCTCCTGTTTTTCTTTTGTCAGTTTGGCCAATGGTTTGTCCATTTTGCTGATCTTTTCGAAGAACCAGCTTTTGGTCTTGTTAACTCTCTCAATTGTTTTTCTATTCCACTTAATTCTCCTCTAATTCTTATTATTTCCTTTCTTCTGGTGCCTGAGGGCTTCTTTTGCTGTTCTTTTTCTACTTGTTCCACTTGCAGGGTTAATGTTTTGATTCTGGCCCTTTCTTCTTTTTGGATGTGCATTTATTGCTATAAACTGACCTCTGAGCACCGCTTTTGCTGTGTCCCAAAGGTTCTGGTAGGGTGTGTTTTCATTCTTGTTTGACTCTATGAATTTCTTTATTCCGTCCTGAATTTCTTCTGTAACCCAGTAGTTTTTGAGCAAGGTGTTGTTCAGTTTCTATGTGTTTGATTTTTTTTCCCTTGCTTTTTCTGTTGTCGATTTCTACTTTTATGGCTTTACGGTCAGAAAAGATGCTTTGTAATATTTCGATGCTTTGGATTTTGTCAAGGCTTGCTTTATGGCCTAATATGTGGTCTATTCTGGAGAATGTTCCATCTGCACTGGAAAAGAAAGTATACTTGGCAGCTGTTGGGTGGAGTGTTCATTATTTGTCTATGAGATCAAGTAGGTTGACTGCAGCATTTAGATCTTCCGTGTCTTTGTTGAGCTTCTTTCTGGATGTTCTGTCCTTTTCCGGAAGTGGTGTGTTGAAGTCTCCTACTACTATTGTGGAGCTGTCTCTCTTTTCAGCGCTGTTAGAGTTTGTTTTATGTATTTTGGAACCCTGTCGCTGGGTGCTTAAATATTTATTACAGTATGTCCTCCTGGTGTATTGACCCTTTAATCATTAGGTAGTGTCCTTCCTTATCCTTTGTGGTGGATTTTAAAGTCTATTTTCTCAAAGATTAATATTGCCACTGCTGCTCTTTTTTGAGTGTTGTTTGCTTGATATATTTTTTTCATCCTTTGAGTTTTAGTTTGTTTGTGTCTTTAAGTCTAAGGTGTGTCTCTTGTAGGCAGCATATAAATGGATCGTGTTCTTTTTTTTATCCATTCTGCCACTCTCTGTCTCTTTATTGGTGCATTTAGTCTGTTTACATTGAACATAATTATTGACAGGTATGAGTTTAGTGTTGTCATTTTGATGTCTTCTTTTGTATGTTGTTCACAGTTTCTGTGTTCCACTTAAGTTTCTGTGCTGCGTTGTTTTTCTTTATGTATTTTCATTGTTGTTGATTTTGTGTTTGGTGCATCTTCATACTTTTCTAGTTTTTTATTTTGACTTGTAGGATTGTTATTTTCCTTTGTGGTTACCCTAAGATTTACCCCTATTCTTCTAAGTTTATACCAGTCTGTTATTTCTTTACATCACCTTGACTTCCTCTCCATATGCAAAGTCTATGTCTACATTGTTTAAGTCCCTCTGTTTTGTTTTAATGTTGTCATCTTTTACGTATTGACATCTGTTTCCCTATTTTCAGTGTTTTAGCTCTGATTTATTTTTGTGACTTCCCTGTCTGGGTTGATATCTGGTTGCTCTCTCCTGTGTTCTAGTGTTGGGTTGTTATATGATGATTTTCTGACCAGTGGACTCCCTTTAGTATTTCTTGTAATTTTGTTTTTTTGCAAACTCCCTAAACTTCTGTTTATCTGGAAATGCCCTAATTCAGCCATCATATTTGAGAGACAGTTTTGCTGGATATATAATTCTTGGCTGGCAGTTTTTTTCCTTCAAGGCTTTATATATATCATAGCATTGCCTTCTTGCCTGCATGGTTTCTGCTGAGTAGTCCGAGCTTATTTTTATTAACTCTCCTTTGTAGATGACTTTTCATTTATCCCTAGCCGCTCTTGAAATTCTCTCTTTATCTTTGGTTTTGGCAAGTTTGATTATAATATGTCTTGGTGACTTTCTTTTGGGATCTACCTTATGTGGGGTTCGACGAGCATCTTGGATAGATTTGTTGTCATCTTTCACGATATCAGGGAAGTTTTCTGCCAAAAAATCTTCAACAATTCTCTCTGTATTTTCTGTTCCCCACCCCCGTTCTGGTACTCCAATCACTCGTAGGTTATTCCTCTAGATAGAGTCCCACGTAATTCTTAGGGTTTCTTCATTTTTTTAAATCCTTTTATCTGATTTTTCCTCAAATAAATTGGTGTAAAGTGCTTTATGTTCAGTCTCACTAATTTTGACTTCCCTTGCCTCAATTCTGCTCCTATGACTTTCTATTGAGTTGTCTAATTCTGAAATTTTATTGTTAATCTTCTGGATTTCTGATTGCTGTCTCTCGATGGATTCTTGCAGCCTCTTAAATTTGTCATTATGCTCTTCTCTAATCTTTTTAATTTCCTCTATTGCGTGTTCTGGGTTTTGCTTAATTTCCTTCCTCATTTCTTGAAGAGTTTTGTATCTTAATCTTTCGTATTCTGCCTCTGGTAATTCCAAGAAATTTTCCTCTTCTGGAAAATTTCTAGATTCTTTATTTTGGGAGCTTGCTGAAGCCATCACGGATTGCCTCTTTATGTGATTTGATATTGACTGTTGTCTCTGAGCCACCAATAAGTTATTACATTTAGTTATTTTATGTTTGCTTACTGTGTCCTAGCATCTTGTTTTGTTTTAATATGCCCAAATAGGCTGAGTATATGAGCTAGTTTGATTATCGGCACCTTTGAAGCTCTAATGTCCTGTCACCAGGAGGTTAGATCTGTTACTAGGTATGTGAGCTCAGGAGTCTGCCCACTCCTCTTGTATGGATTCAGCTCAGGTGCCCAGGTAGACAGCCACCAAGTGTGTGGTATAGGCTCTCACCTACAGTCCTAGACAGGCATGGGTGATTGGTGTAGGCACAGGCATCTGGCTGCAGCAGAGGGACACACTCTGAGAAAGGCAGGGGGCTGACAGCTGCCCCCAAGTGTCCAGGATGAAGGCATGTTCCTGTTCCCTATAGTGTGTAGGTGGGTGAGTTTTCCAGCTGGACTATGAGCACCCAGTGCTGTTGGCTGTAAGGACTGGCAGGCACCTGTTATTCTTGGGTCCCTATCACAGGTGGCTAGGTGGCGTGTGTGGAGCGACCAGTCCTCAGGCCCCTGATGTGGGTAGGTGAAGACCCTGCTTAATGGGCAGTGTCAAATGTCATGAACCTGCCACTTCACAGCTGAAACAGTTGAAGTTAGATTTCAGGTATATATCCTGTTGTACTGTGGTAATGAGGGCCTATGCTACTGAAATGGGCCCACACAAGTCTCTGCAGGGGGAAAGGCACTCAAAGTCTGTGGATCCGTTAATCCCTTATGCCTGTGCCTAGGCAAAGGACCTGTGCCTACTCTGGGTTCCTGGCTTCGGGGAGCCGGTAGTTTATTTTTTCCTGTTTGTTAATTTGTTTACTCTCCAAGGCCTGGAGAATGGCTCATGGCGTATGACAGATCCTACTTCTGGCCCAGGGGACTTGGCAATTGCTGAAGCCAGTCTGGGACCAAGTGCAGGGCAGGGAGCAGGGAGGTAAATGGGACAGAGGTTTTTCCCTAAGGGGGGTGTTTTGATCCGTGAGGTAGGCCGTATGCAGGTACTTATCTTTTGCCACTCTGGGGCTGCTTCTCACTGGTTCTGCGTGGCCGAGTAGAGTCTCTGTAGCCGGGTCTCTCATGGTGTGGAAGATGCTTCCCAAGCACTGCTGCTTGCCTGCCTCACCACTCACCCATGAGCTGATCACACCTGAAGGGCTCAGGCTCTAGCCAGGTCAAGTCTGGCAACTCCTTGCTGCTTCCAAACCGTCTCTCCTTCCTCCTGCCACTCAGTCTGGTTCCTCAACTTTGCCTTAGATGTTCAGGGCTCCTAGATTGTCGTATATAATTGATTCACTTGTTTTTTCAGGTCTTTGTTGTAAGAGGGTCCACCGGAAGCATTTGACTACTCTGCCATCTTGTCCCTGCCTCCTCTTCTATTGGCTTTGATAATAAATCTTCCCTTGTAAAGTCTTTAGTATAGAAAATTTGGCCAATGCAGATAATTATATTTGTTTTTGAAACTCACATATCGCTAATGTTTATTTCAAATCTTTGGTTTCAAAGCAACTGAACTAGAAGTTATGGCAGGGATTCTGAAGTGTTGGCTCTAATTCAACCCAAATTTGTCATCCCTTTATAAGGGTCTTTTTTGTTCTTTTCTCCATATTCTTTCTGCCATTTAGTCAAGCAATGAACAGTCAAAATGATGGCCAACAACAAATATACCCACATTTTAAGTGCATGTGTTGGCAGATGTGCTTCAGGACCAATTGTTCAGTGCAATCGTAAGAAGTGGTTTGTACTGACTGCTAAAAGCAGCTCAGTAAAGGCTGGGTCTGCACTGGGCAGATATAAACCCCCTTAATGCCTTTGTATCAAATACATAGAGTCCCTGAGTGGTGCAAACTATTAATGCCCTCGGCTGTAAATTGAAACATTAGAGGCTGAAGTCCACCCAGAGGTGACTTGGAAGAAAGGTCCAGTGATTTACTTCTGAAAAATCAGTTACTAAAACTCTACGGAGCACGGTTCTAGTCTGAAACACATGGGGTTACCATGAGTAGGAGCTAACTCGGTGGCAACTTTTTTTTTTTTATTATTAAGCAGTACATCATGTTCCTTTTGTCTAGATGCTTGCTTCCTAGTTCCTTCTTTTGTTTCTTCCATTAAATTGCTTTTAACTCTTTGTACATTTTTGTTTCAGAACATCTCAATTTCATATATTAAATTTCAAGTTAAGTAACCGGCTAGACAAACGGGAATTCTCTGCGACTGATTTTCTTCTAAAGTGTGGAACTTGTAGCTACACATTCTGCTAATTAAGACACAAATAAAATTCATGCTCCAGTGGAAACTGACTAGTCTTCATGCTTTTTATAGTAGGTATACATAGTCTCAGTACAAACTCTGCTGAGTTCATTCTAAAGAAAATTTCACACATTGTGTACACTTCAAACTAGTTACTATTTCTGAAAGTTATTAAGACTGCATTTTCTTCAGATTGTAACAGTCTGAGTAATTAATAAAACTCAAACTAATGAGAATGACTTTTCACATTACCATGATGAGTTAAGAGCATGAGCACTCTTCATTAACACATGAGCATTATTAATTGTCTCATATAAATGGAAGGTTTACATGCCCTTGTTTTGCTACAGATATTTCCAAACACTGGTCTTTGAGTGAAGCTATGACCGATGGATCACAGTGATAACTGCACATTTGTGAAAAATTTTAGCGTGTAGAAAGCACCTTCACACATATATCTCATTTGATCCTCACACAAGTTCTGCAGTAGGAAACAGTAATTACTACATTTTCATTCTGGAAATGTGCTCCCTAACGTTCCCTGGAATTCTGGGACTTGTTGGGTGTCACAATAACTCTAATTAGACAGAAACAAGAGCCAATGCTAAATAAACATATTTTGTTTTCCACAAAATTAAATATAATACCATGACAGAATTCAGAGCCAGAAAATATTTTGGTGATTATTTGGTCCGTGCCCACTTCACCTCAAACTGACTGAAGAGACTACATAATTTGTCCAGGGCTATGGAGTGAGATTCTGGCCACACAGAGACTAAGAACTTCTGTGTCCTTCCAGAGTGTAATGGAAAGAAGAATGCTGAAGAGTCAGGAAGAGTTAGGTTTAGACCCTTGTTGCAAAATACACTCTCTCTGACCTCGGGCAAGTTACCTAACCTTGTTCAATTTTGGGTTCCTCATGCCTGAAATGGGAATACTATACCTACCTTATGCAGTTGTGGGGATCAAAAGAGACAAGGAATGTGGTGCACTCAATGCATAATCACTGCTGAACACACATTATTTTCTTCCTCTCTTTCCAATTCACTGTTTACATAATGGTATCTAGCTTTCAAATTTCATTTCCTAAACTAAAAACACTTCGGCAGTCCATAGCTGCTTACCAAAGCAGGTTTCAAACGCCTTTAATTGTTCCTGACTTTTATAGGTACTTTAAATTATTTTTAATTAATTGTACAATATTTTCATTATATATAGCCCTTTTCTTTAAAATACTAAACAGCAAACCTTACTATTTGTATTATAATTTAAACTGTATTGTAACTTGTTTTAAACTGTAGGTCAAAACTCACATCAGTCTACTTTGGCCCATGCGTTTGTTATAGCTTTAGTTTGTTTTTGTAATTTCTTTCTTTAGTCACATTGTTTTGTAACTAGAATGCAAGTTCACCCTTCCAGCTATCAAATACTTTGTGAAGTGACCCACACTGACACTACCTGCAGCAATAAAAGCCAATATGGTCCAGGATGGTATTCAAAGCCAAGTAATAGAAATACACATAATTTTATATTACATTATATCTACTGCATGTAGTGTAGGGCTTGATCCCGGGGTCAAACACTGCAGAGAAAAACAACCTTGTAGAATCTCCATGGAATGTCAGAGCAAGTAGGACCAATTTTACTAAAATATTGAAGAACACTCGGGCTGATTCCAATGTTTCCCTCCTCATAGACTAACGGGAGAGGAAAGAGCAGGTATCATTATTTCCATTTGGTAGATGTGGATGCTGAGGTTGGGTGACTGCCAACAGAGCCAGCCACAGCAGAGGTGGAACTAAAATTCAGGAGTAATGGTTTCAGCCTTGGGCTTCCACTAAATCATACTCTCTTCTAAGAAAATCTTCCCTGTTCTTCCAAGAAATAAAGACAACAGATTGCTTTGGATGGAGGATTTTTCTATTCTGATCTTGAAATTTTTGACAAAAAGGAGGAATTGATACTGAGAAAATCTGCTCTGCATTTCAAATTCACCAGATAGAAATTTTAAAAGACTTCATTTTCATTCCTCTTAAGAGTCCTAAAACATCCTTTCACTTATTTTGCATTCTTAAAGTTACCTGAAAATTAAATGGACACAAAGTATGACAGAAATTAGAGTAAGTATATATAATTTACATTTTTTGTAAAATCAGATAGTAAGTAGAAATTTTTATTGGATTTAACTAATGCCAATGTACAGTCACGTGTCTATAAACATGTGAAAGCTACAATTTATTATTACACTACTAGTATCTGATGATACAGTTGACATTAGAGCATTTTTATACAAAAAGAGATATTGTAACAGAATTTTCAACACGATTTGTCACATTTCTTCATTGAATTGACATTTTTCTGCCATACTGTTTGTCATCCCAAATAAACTGTCAGATCAAAAAAATTCATGTCTTCGTTAGGGCAATATTTTGTGGCTATTTTTCTAGAGTACGATCTTAGAGAAATGACCTTTAGGTATATATGGATGAAACTAGCATCCTGCCTCTATTATTATGCAGAACCTTACGGTCTGCATATCTAGGTATTATCATTTACCTAGCTTTATCTAACTATTCTTGTACTATTTTTCCTTTACTTTGATTTGTCTGCTTGCTATTCTTCAATTCTATTATACTCGACACCTTTATATAAATTATCCCAAAATGTCTTCTGAATTGGAAAGAGAGTAAATAAATAGAATATTCAGTCCTGATGTCAGACCAAATGCCACGGCTATTGGTCTGAAATTATGATCCTTGTGGACCAGAGAATACAATAGCCAAGACAGGTGTCTACTACACTATGGCATGATGCTGAAGTAGATTAAAAAAATTATTCCCAAAATATGCTCTCTTAGTAGAATGGACTAAATTTGGCAAACCACAGACCTAAATCAGACATTTTCAACTGTTTTACTTTTCCCATGTTCATGGAATTAGTTATACAGTTAAGACAAACATAGCTTATGAAGGTCACAGATGATTTTATACCCTCTAAGCCCTGCTGGCACAGTGGTTAAGCACTTGGCTGCTAACCAAAAGGTTGGCAGTTTGAACCTACCAGCCGCTCCACAGGAGAAAGATATGGCACTCTGCTTCCATAATGATTATAGCCTTGGAAACCCTATGGGCAGCTATACTCTATCCTGTAGGGTAGCTGTGAGTCAGAATTTGACTCAAGAGCAATGGGTTTGGCACAGACAGCAGGTTAAATGAAATTTCCAGTAAGTTAGCTATAACTCCACTCTCTCTCCTCTTAACCCATTTCAACATAACCACCAATGTGTATTAACATTTTAGTTGAAAATTGCTGACTCCAGAAGCAGAAGCCTTTTTATGATAAAAACTGTGCACAGAACTCCAAAGTATAGAAAGATAGAAGCAATATCTAGTTATAATAAAATTTATGACTAAAATTCTTAATAATTATTTGAAGCAAAGATGAAAAGAACAATGACGTGTCTTGACAAATACTAAGATCTGACAGTTTTTACAATATCAAACCTGTTGCCGTCGAGTTTATTCCAACTCTTAGCAACCCTACAGGACAGAGTAAAACTGCCCCATAGAGTTTCCAAGGAGTGCCTGCTGGATCTGAACTGCTGACCTTTTGGTTAGCAGCCATAGCACTTAACTACTGCACCACTAGGGTTTCCACAGTATCAATAGCAGCATCTAATTCATCCTGCTTTTGTTTCAATTAAACCAGTTGTTGTCGAGTCGATTCTGACTTATAGCGGACCTATATGACAGAGTAGAACCGCCCCATAGGGTTTCCAAGGAGCAGCTGGTGGATTCAAACTGCTGATCTTCTGGCTAGCAGTCGAAGCTTTTAACCACTGCACCACCGGGGCTTTGAGGGTATAAAATTATCTGGATTCACTGAGATTCACATTTAAAAGTGGTAGGAGAATTCAACAGGTGATGTTGGAATCTCAGAATCCTCTTCCATAAAATAATCTAGATTATCACTAGATGTTGTTGTTAGGTACCACCGAGTCAGTTTTCTGACTCATAGCAACCCTACGTACAACAGCACGAAATGCTACCCGGTTCTGCGCCATCCTCACAATTGTTGCTGTGTTTGAGCCCACTGTTGCAGCCACCGTGTCAATCCATCTCATTGAGGGTCTTCCTCTTTTTCGCTGACCCTCTACTTTACCAAATATGATGTCCTTCTCCAGGGACTGGTCCCTCCTGATAATATGTCCAAAGTACATGAGATGAAGTCTTGACAAAGTCTCACCATCTTTGCTTCTAAGCAGCATTCTGGTTGTACTTCTTCCAAGACAGATTTGTTCATTCTTTTGGCAGTCCATGGTATATTCAATATCCTTTGCCAACACCATAATTCAAAGGCATCAATTCTTCAGTTTTCCTTATTCATTGTCTAGCTTTTGCATGCATACGAGGCAATCAAAAATGCCATGGCTTGGATCAGGTGCACCTTAGTCCTTAAAGTGACATCTTTGCTTTTTTAACACTTTAAAGAGGTATTTTGCAGCAGATTTGCCTTATACATCATTTGATTTCTTGACTGCTGCTTCCAAGGGTGTTGTGTGATTGTAGATCCAAGTAAAATGAAATCCCTGACAACTTCAATGTTTTCAGTTTATCACGATGTTGCTTATTGGTCCAGTTATCAGGATTTTTGTTTTCTTTATGTTGAGGTGTAATCCACACTGAAGGGTGTAGTCTTTGATCTTCATCAGTAAATGCTTCATTTCCTCTTCACTTTTCTACAAGCAAGGTTGTCATCTGCATATCGCAGGTTGTTAACGAGTCTTCTTCCAATCCTAATGCCGTGTTCTTCTTCACGTAGTCTGGCGTCTCTGATTATTTGCTCAGTTTACAGACTAAGTAAGTATGGTGAAAGGATACAAGCCTGATGCACACCTTTCCTGACTTTAAGCCATACAGCATCCCCTTGTTCTGTTCGAAGGACTGCCTCTTGGTCTATGCAGAGGTTCTGCATGAGTACAATTCAGTGTTCTGGAATTCTCATTCTTCACAATGTTATCCATAATTTGTTATGATCCACACAGCCTTTGCATAGTCAATAAAACACAGGTAAACTGTGTTTCTTGCATTCTCTGCTTTTAGCCAAGATCCGTTTGGCATCAGCAACGATATCCCTTATTTCATGTCCTCTTCTGAGTCCGACATGAATTTCTGGCAGTTCCCTGTCGATGTACTGCTGGATGAGGAAGTACTAAAACAATCTAGATTATCACTGGCTGGAAGGAGTATGAGGGAACCTTCTGAGTTGCTCAAAATATTCTACATCTTGATCTGTATGATGGTCACATTGGTGTATTCATACGTAAAAATTCACTGAGTGGTACACTGAAGATCTATCTGTACACTTAACCACGTATATATAATACCTTAATAATAAAACCGCAACCCAGAAGCTTGAAAAGAGTAACTGAAATTTCTGTTTCAGAGTTAAACTAATAAAAATTTCTAACAAAGTTGTATTCTTTAGCATTATCATAAAAGTTAGAAATTAAGAACCAAAATTTATATTATTGCGGCCACACGTGCCGAACATTCAACATTCACTTGTTATCGTAGAAGGGACTGTTAGGCTAGGATAGGACACATGCTGAACACATGTGCCTGCCTCTGCCTGATGGTTAATTGAGTCTGGCACATGTGTGCTTTAGTAACGTAATCAACTGTGCAATTTTATGTGAGTGGACATCTGCAGACACAAATCTGAAAAGAACTAGTGCAAAGTGACAACATTTCTAACCAATGATATATAATAAAAAGAGTGATAACAGGAAGAAGCAGCAACTAACATTTATTGAGACTTTACTACCTTACAGGCCCTGTGCTAAGTTCTTGCATTCACCACCTCAAGAATATATCTACAGTATTTTTAAATATATGAACAGAGATAACAGGAGATTTATTTTGAGATCTGCCCCAAAATAAGATAATCTGGTTGTGCAAGTTAACACACTGGTAGGCTCCAAGTTTGTATAAAGTTGGTGAGAAGCTGACGTATGTTGATTTTGTTATAACTGTGGCTTTAAAAATATATTAAAATGGACTCTCTGAAACACTTGTACAAAATCTAGGATTACGTAGGTACTATCGAAAAAGCATCAAGAGGCCACTTTTCAGACAATGAACTCTTGTCTTCTCATTTTGACAGTTTATAGTTGACAAACTCCATTGCTAGCCTCTGAAAACAGTCAACAAGCTTGACGCCCTGAATGAATTTCCTGGATCCAAATTCCCTTTCTTAATAACTACCGTCTTCATGATTAATATTTTTCACATGTAACCTTCTTGATGCTTTTTCTTGTATCTCTTATAAATAATCTATTGTCATTAAATTAAATCTCATTTAACAGATTTATTATTGAAACTCTAAATTCCAAAACCTTGATTATTTAAATTAAGTAAATTAAACAAGTAATTGTTAAGGGATATACACACAAATGGTGAATCAAACTGTACTAAACCACAATATACATACTCTCCTACTTAAAGTGAAGTGATCATTCTAAACATAGACCTCTTGCATCATAATAGTAGAGTGAAAACAGAAACCTTGAACTGCATGATTAAATGGCAACTACTCCTGGGTGGTTATGAAAAGTTACAAATACTAAGGACAGCTCAAGTCTTTCAGTATGTTGAGAAGTCACTGACTCATTACATGTTGTTGTTAGTTGGCTCCAGCTCGTGATGACCTATGTACAAGAGAACGAAATGTTGCCCGATCCTGCACCATTTTCACGATCATTGACATGTTTGAGTCTATTGTTGTGGCCACTGTGTATTTTAAGTGTCTTCCAACTTCCAGAGCACATCTTCCAGCACTATATCGGACAATATTCTGTTGTGATTCATAAGGTTTTCACTGGCTAATTTTAAGAAGAAGCCCTTTCTTCCTAGTCTGTCTTAGTCTGGAAGGTCTACTGAAAATTGTCCACCATGGCTGACCCTGCTGGTGTTTGAAAGACCAGTGGTGTAGCTTCCAGCATCAACCAACAGGCAAGTCATCACAGTACAACAAACTGACAAACATATGGTAGGACCTGAGAGATAATTTAGTCCAAACCTCTCATCTTCTGGTTGAAAAGAAAGATTCACAGAAGGTTAAATAACACATTCCAGGTCCACTGCTTGACGTTGGTGGACCAGGCCCAGATCCTCAAATCACCTTTAAAAATATGATTCTTTGTCACATACTGGAATAGTCTTTTTAAAAAATCACAAATGCGTACTTACGAATTCTTATGAATATATTTTAGTAAAGAAAATGTACAACATTTATATGTGGAGTCCTTTCTTTCTACAATATCCCAATACAAACATAGTTCAACTTTGCCTATTGTGTATGAATACTACTCAATACATTTAAAGATAACTTTAAAAAAATCCTAAAGTCCTGCTTCTCATGATGAAGTAATTTTAAAAACTGTTCCCAGACGGTTAACAGACACATGAGGAAATACTCATGATCATTAGCCATTAGAAACGTGCAAATCAAATCTACAATGAGATACCATCTCACCTCAGCAAGGCTAGCACCAATCCAAAAAACACAAAATAATAAACGTTGGAAAGGGGGTGGAGAGACTCTAACACTCATGTACTGCTGGTGGGAATGTAAAACGGTACAACCACTTTGGTAATCGGTTTGGCGCTTCCTTTAAAAGTGAGAAATTGTAGTACCATACAATCCAGCAATCCCACTTCTTGGAATATATCCTAGAGAAATAAGAGATGTCACAAGAATACATATATGCACACCCATGTTAACTGCAGCATTGTTCACAATAGCAAAAAGATGGAAACAACCTAGGTGCCCATCAACAGATGAATGGATAAACAAATCATGGTACATACACACAATAGAATACTATGCAACAATAAAGAACAATGATGAATCCATGAAACATCTCAAAACATGGATGAATCTGGAAGGCAATATACTGAGTGAAATTAGTCAGCTGCAAAAGGACAAATATTGTACGAGACCACTATTATAAAAACTCAAGAAAAAGTTTAAACACAAAAGAAAACATTCCTTGATGGTTAGAGGGTGGGGAGAGAAGGAGAGGGGTATTCACTAACTACATAATAGACAAGAATCATCTCAGGGGAAGGGAAGAACAACACACAATACAGGGGAAGTCAGCACAACTGGACTAAACCAAAAGCTAAGAAGTTTCCTGAATACAACCAAACATTTTGAGGGACAGAGTAGCAGGAGCTGGGGTTTGGGGACCATGGTTTTGGGGGACATGTAGGTCAACTGGCATAACAAAGTTTATTAAGAAAATATTCTGCATCCCACTTTGGTGAGTGGCATCTGGGGTCGTGCAAGCGGCCATCTAAGATGTACCAATTGGTCCCAACTCACTTGGAGCAAAGCAGAATGAAGAACACCAAAGACAAAAGGAAAATATTAGCCCAAGAGACATAAACCAGAGATTCCATGAGCCTGAGACCAGAAGAACTAGATGGTGCCCAGCTACCACCAATGACCGCCCTGACAGGCAACACAACAGACAGTCCCTGATGGAGCAGGAGAAAAGTGTGGAGTAAAACTCAAATTCATGTAAAAAGACCAGACTTAATTGACGGAGACTGGAGGCACCCTTGAAGCCATGGCCCTCAGATGCTCTGTTAACCCAGAACTAAAACCATTCCTGAAGCCCATTCTTCCGACAAAGCTTAGACTGGACCATAAAACACAAAATAATACTTGCGAAGAGTGTGCTTCTTAGTTCAAGCAGATACATGAGAGACCAAATGGGCAGCTCCTGTCCGGAGGCAGGATGAGAAGTCAGGAAGGGACAGAAGACGGTTGGATGGACACCGGAAACCCAGGGTGGAGAGGACGAGTGTACCGTCACATTATAGGGATTGCAACTAGTGTCACATAACAATATGTGTATAAATTTTGTATGAGAAATTAACTTACTAACTTGAGTTGCCAACTTTCACCTAAAGAACAATTAAAAGAAAAAAAAAAAAAATCTTCCCAGTTGTCAGTGTATCATTTGGACCTCTTCAACTCCCTATATTCTTCTTTAAAGGACATTATAAGTAGAACACAAGAACCACAGAGAAATGTTTTTATTAACCTGTTCCTATTCAGCGTTTGGGGTTCCTGGGTGGTACAAATGCGATTGGCTGCTAGCTGAAAGGTAAGCGGTTTGAATCCAGAGGTGTCTTTGAAGAAAGACCTGGCAATCTACTTCCAAAAATCAGCCATTGAAAACTCTATGGAGTACCACTCTACCCTGATACATGTTGGGTTGCCATGAGTTGGAATTGACTCGGTAGTAACTGATTTGCTTTTTTTTTTGGTATTCAGGCTTTACCTTCTTTTTAACTAGCCCACAAAATTAAGTCAGGAAATTAACAAACATTTATTAGATCACTTATTTACTCTGTGCTCTGCAGTGCATGGGACGTCTGACCCTAGTCTTAGAAAGCAACAATAGCTACATCTTTGTGCTCCCCACCTCCAGGTCACAGCCAGGTAACTATTGCTTTGCTCTATTTGTTTGTAACTGGTTTCAAAATCAACAAAGTCTGGGTCTTACAAGTATCAGATTTACTAAAAATAAAGCCAAAATGCTTTTTTTTTTTGGCCAAATTTTGAAGACATTTGAGGCAATGGTGAATGTTTTTTTCCTGTGGTAAAGATGCTTTTAACTGACCCATGCAGATCTTCCACTCTGACTGCTAAGCTGCAGGCTGTTCTTGTTAGCTGCAGTCAAGTTGGCCCCTGACTCACGGCAACCTAGCAGAACAAAATGCTGCCCAGTCCTGTACAATCCCCATGATCTGACCATGGTGATCCAGAGGGTTTTCAATGACTGATTTTCAGAGGTAGATCACCAGGCCTTTATTTTTAGCCCATCTTAATGTAGAAGCTCCACTGAAACCTGTTCAACATCAGAGGAACACAGAAGCCTCCAGTGGTGGCTGTGCATTAGATGCCTTGGCTGGGAATCGAACCCAGGACTCCTGCCTGGAAGGTAAGAATTCTATCACTGAACCTTCACATAAGGCTGCAGGAAGGCTGCAGGTAGACTTTAAAAATGGTGATTTCCTGGCATATATTTGATGCTCAATAAATGTGAGCTTCCGTGAAAGAGAACATAACTCACTGCAATGTATAGAATATTTTCAATTCACTGGAAAATTTTTCTTTGAATACAAATGACCTAGATATCATAGTGGACATAAACTAACTCTCAGCATGTTGAAGATGTCGTTCTCTACTTGTCTCCTTCACAAAGCCTAACAGTGTCTTGCGTATGGCAAGTGTCCAGTAGATGCTGAATGAATGATGTACAAGAACAAAGTAATTCCTTTCTGGCACTTGTCAGGTCATTATGTAGAGCAATGCACTCACTCAGAGGCATCTGATAGGTGTATCTGGATGAATCAATAATGTTTATCTGCAATTTTGCTGCTATGATCTTAGTTTTATACAATATAGAGAAGTAAGTCTATAGTAACTGAGTACTTTACATGCACAACAATCTGGAAAGCACTTAAGAGCCCCTCCTATCTCTAAATGATAAGAGATGGCAAGGTTAGAGAGCTATAAAATATTACAGAGATAGCAAATGAAAGGGCTGATATTGAAAGAATAGTTACCTTATTTTATGAAATGCTTCCAGAACCAGTCTACACTTTGGGTTTACAGTTTACAAATACTTATTCATTTTTGAAGTTAAGAGATCAAAAGAAAAAAGGAGAATCTGAAAGGTCGTGTGGATAAGAAGACAAAGATGCTGTACCTAGAATGCAAATTAAATGCACAGGGGTCACAAAAATGGCTCTGGAATAAATGGCATATATTGGGCCTTTAATAAATATATTTTGAACAGATAAAAATTCACAACTGCTACCCACAATGAATTATCCAGATAATTATCAGATAAGCAAATTCCTTTTACGTATATAGACAAAAAACATGTAATTTAAGTGGTTGTCAAAGACAATCATTTGGAGAACTGTCTCAAGCTTTCTCTTTGCTTTGGGTACACCATATTTTTATGCAAATAACACGTGCCTTTTACATTTGTTTGTCAACAGCACCCTCCTCCACAAGGTATTTTTGTCAGTGCGCTATTTTTTTTTTTTTTTTTTACAGAAACACGAAAAACAATGGCATACATAGTGCGCTTGTGAAAATACCTTGAGGGGGTGGTGGGGCACGGCTGGCAAACAAACTTAGAAGGCGTACCTTATTTGGGTAAAAATACAGTATCTCTAGTCTATACAAATGACCATCATTACTCCGGTTATCATCTTGTTTGTCTCATTCCTCTCACAGCCACATTTCTTCTTTTTCTTCCTCAAAATCTTGGGTTCCTACTCCTTCATCTCTCGATTCCTTCCTACTAACCTGTTGCATTCTAGCTGAAAAACCAAACCAAATCTGTTGCCATCAAGTTGATTCTTAGATGTACTGGGCCTATACTGTCTTCAGTTAATTTTTTGCGAAATTGAATAGGCTCCTCATATTTTATTTCCCCTTGAACTTCAGAGGGATAGGACTTTTTTTGAAAATCACTCCTCTTTTTCTTGGTGGTTCTCATAGCTTCTCCTCTCCCTTAGATTAAGTCTTCTTCTGCCACCCGTTTTCTCATTGCAGGCCTTCTCCAAAGCTGGGTCCTCAGCACCCTGTTCTTTACTGTAAGGAATTTGAGTAGATCCTGTTTTGAAGACTAAACACTCAGTAGCATGTCTTCAAAAAAAAAAAAAAAAAAAAAAACCAGACTACACATATTAAAGCTAGTTGAAGATGTAAGAACCTGAAACTCCTGCACACTGCTGATGGGAATGTAAAATGATACAACTATTTTGACTGTTCAGTAGCTTCTGACAAAATGAAACACACATCTGTCTTGGACCTAGCAATTCCTCTCCTACATATGTACCAAGAGAAATGAAAACAAATGTCAAAGAAGAGCTCTAAAAGGAAGTTCATGTAGCCTTAATGTAATAGGCCTAAACTGGACGCAATCCAAATGTTCACCAAGAAGTGACTAGATAAACAAATACTGGTACATCCATACAACAGTGGAATACTACTTAGGAATGCAACAACATGGACAACTCTCCAAAACATTACGTCGAGTCAAAGAAACCTGAAACAAAAGTATGACTCCATAAATAAAGACCTAGAACAGGTAAAACTAATCTATGATAACAGAAATCAGAAAGTAGTGGTGTGGCAGTTGGAAGAGGCAGTGAATTTATTGGAATGGGACAGAAGGCAACATTCTACTTTGATTTGGGTAGCAGTTATATGGGGGTATACAATTATTAAACTCTTTGAACTGTACCCTTAAAATAAATGCTTTACTGTATATAAATAATACTTCACAAATACAAATTAAAAAACCTTAATAACTGTTCTTATGTCAATGGCTCCTTTTCTATATTTCCAGTCTTCACTAATTGTTCCAGTTCTAGGTTTCCAAATAACAACAGAACAGCTCCATCTGGATGTTTCATCTTTAAATCAAATTCCTCCACCCACTTCTCTCAACGATATTATTTAGTTCAAAGGCACAGTCATTTCCCCTTCTTTTATCTTATCCTTTATGGTCTAGTTATCACCCAAACTTCTCATGTCTGAACTACTTAAATAACTTCCTATATAATCTTCCTGAATTTTGGGGCACTTGACAAAACCATTATTCATTTTCATGACTGATAATTTACCAAGTGATCTCTTTTTAAACATCAGTGTAAGTAATCTCAATCTGTTAAAGATATAGATGCTAAGACTACAAAGCCTCACATTTGTTTCAACGTAGCCATCAACCTGGGAGGTATGTAAAATGCCAAAACTAAAGCTCTTACCAAAAAAGTATATTTACAAGAGAAATTCAGGCAGACTATAGTAAGGAAAGGGATCACATGCTTTTTTTTTTCTAAAAACTACTTAGGTTTTTCTTGAACAATTCCTAATTTTAAAAACTTTTAATGGTTTGATGACTTGACTTGGGCAATCAGCCACAACGAAAAGTTGTAGTGAAAAATTAATATTCCAACCCCACAATGCAATCTACCCAATACAAAATGACAAGAAGATATTTTAATTTCTTCATTAAAAAAAATCATTTTATTTTTCCTGATCAATTTTCCTGCTTGTACTTGTCCTGCCTTATCCTAGAAAAGTTTCTCTAAGTGTAGAATTTAAAATTAGTTTTAGATCTGCATTAGATACTTCAACCTCAGGATTCAATTTCACGTTTTATCTCGCTGTTTAATAGTGCTTACATACACAAAACAATATGAAGAATGAAAGCCAAAACACTTTTTTGCTGAAAGGTCAGGAAATTTTAGCTTAAAGATTTTATTTTCAATTATCTGAATAGTAGCTTCAATTTAATATTTTATTTGTGTTTTTTTCATTATTATAGCTCATAGCTACATAATTCCAGAAATGAGGGGGAAAAAGGTACAATGGCTGATGTTGTTTTTGCTATCTTGTGTATCGGAAAAGATTAATCAATGTAATTTGAGTTAACAGACTAGGCATAACCACATTTCACAGACATTGTTCATTCAGCTGGAATGAGCCTCTTGTCAAGCTCTATATTCTAGTAACACCTCTCTATTCTACTTGGCAAAACATTTCTGAGAGTATAAACCCTAGAGATAAGGCTTTACACTATGAAACTCATGTATCAAGACCCGATAAATGTTACTACCGCATCTATTATTACTGATTTTTAAAAAATTCAGTATAGAGCTAGTCTAGGAAGAAGAGTTCATGAAAACCACCAGAACCACCTAGAAATGTTATAAGAGAACATGGCTAAAATCTGTTACAATGTAGGAAAATAAATGAGAAAAATGGGGGAAATTAGTTTATTTGAATTGTTTCTATATACAAAAGTCTTTCTTTTCCAAAGTATATCAGTCATCACTGCTCCAAAGTCTACATCTAAATGGGAAGAATACAGTTCCCCAACAGACTGATGTTCATGTAACTTGCTTTGGCCAATGGACAGACAGATGACTTAAGCAAAGGACTGAAATATGCTTGCATAACTGGGTTTCCCTCTTGTGCTCCAGCCACCGCCACGAGAAAAACATGCCCTGTGTAGCCCACTAGTTCCAGAAAAAAATAAACATGAACAGTGCTGCCCCAACAATCTGTAGACCCCCTGCAGTGGACCTGCATATGCATGGGAGGGAAGTAAATGTTTTGTGGTGGTATGCCACTGAGTTTTGCAGTCGTTGTCTACACAGCATTATTATGGAAATAGATGACTAATAAAAACAACATGGTATTGGAATCAGGGTGTTGCCAGAGATTTTTTCTTTCTTTTTTTTTTTTAGTATTAAATGGAAGTTTATGTGTGGTGGCAGACATTATTGTTTAACTGACTTAATCTCCATCTGTATTTCCCTTTTCCTTAGCCCCATTCCAACAACTGGGGCCATGTAAACTAGTTTTGACCAATGAGATGTAAACAGCATCACCAGGTGTGTACCTTCAGTTGAGTTTTTGATGTTCTTTGTACGTATGTGTGGTTACTTTGGCTTGTATGTGGTTACTACTAACTCTCTTCTAAATGGAATAAGGGCAGAATGACCTGGAGGTGCAGCAGACTTCACATAACCACTGAGAAGAAAGCCACAAGTGAAAAACAACAAAATGAGAGACAGAGGAAACCTTAAAAACATTCTCAGCAGTTCCACCAGCGTGTCCTGTTTAGCCTAGATTTCTTGTTGTACTAAAAAACAATATTCTGTGTTTAAGCTCTATACCAAAACCAAAAAACTCACTGCTGTCCAGTCGATTCTGACTCCTAGTGACCCTATAAGACAGGGCAGAACTGCCCCATAGGGTTTCCAAGGCTGTAAATCTCTATGGAAGCAAACTGCCACATCTTTCTCCCATGGAGTGGCTGGTGGGATCGAACCGCTGACCTTTTTGGTTAGCAGCTGAGCACTTAACCACCGTGGCACCAGGGCTCCTTTTAAGCTCTGTATTACTATATTATAGGTTTATCGTTATTTGCAGGCAAAAGTAACACTAACCCATATTTGGAAGAATAAACAGAGGGAGAGAATTTCATTCAAATTATTAAAAAACACTCAGAATCTTATCTAGAAATATTATTTGACTTAGTCTAATATGGAGCCCTGGTGGTGCAGTGGTTAAGAGCTTGGCTGCTAACCAAAAGGGCGGCAGTTCGAATCCACCAGCTGCTTCTTAGAAACCCTATGAAGTAGTTCTACTCTGTCCTATAGAGTTGCTATGAGTCAGAGCCAACTTGATGGCAATGGATTTGGTTTTGGGTTTTTTGGTGATATGAAAAATTAGGCTAATAAGATGATAATTTTACCTAGGAATATTTAATTACTTTTAAATTAAGTTAAGCTTCAGTTTTTATATATTAGATTTGATTTTCCATAAGTAGGGATAAACTAACACATATATTAGTTTTAAGTTACACTCTAGAAGTATCTTATTATATTTTATTTTGTAATTTAAAATTCAGAATTCTTTCCCCCACACTAGTAATTTTGCAGAGTAATCAGGAATATTCTCAAAATTTGCTGGCATTTTTATTATACAAACTGCACATGGTCTGGGATTTAATTTTAGGATAAGACATGATGCATTTATAGATTTCAACTGGATGGCAGTCCCTAGCTATGTGAATGTGGAAGTAGATGCAAAGTATCATCAGAGTTGGCCATGGTAAATGTTAACTTGATAAGAGTCACTCCTCCAACCTATTTTTTCTGTCCATATCATATATTTTTATACAGCAGCAGATTTTCCATGAAAACCTATCCTTCAATTTTTAACTTTCAATTGATACATGTGATTAAAAGTATTTAAAGAGATTCAAGTGTATAGGAAAGTGCTATAAAGTAAAGGAGAATTATGGCACAAGGTTACAGCCTATGGAGAGTAACAAGGGTAAGTATCCAGAGCATTTGACTAAGAATAGAGGAGATTATAGCCTGGTGAATTAGGTTAATTTCAAATACATTACTGTATATTTTTCTATCATATGTACTCTCACTGACTATATTAATAAATGAAATAGTGATGAATGATTATGGAAACTTGTAGTGAGACATAAACATTTCAACATTATCTCTGAGCATCTATGTCAACACACATGAAAAATGCATGAGAAATGACTATCTATACTCACTAGTTACACCTATTAGGGATATACCTATGAAAAATACAGATGGTGTACATAAATTTGCAATGTGATTACAGGCAGAACATATAGCAAGACAAGAGCTACATTAAGATCTCATATAGAGAAATATATCACACAATCAGAAGTGAGTAGTTTGGAGTATAAAGTATGACCACGTGAAATATTATTATACTTTAAATTATGAATTATCTTAGAAATTACTAATACTAAAAAAAGATTTAAACATAATTTTAAAGTAGCAAAAATAAATAGCCACTAACAAATAAAAAAAGGCTCATCAATGCTATCTATGATGTAATTTTGGAATCTTGTAATTCAAAACAAAAATAAAAGCAAAAGTTTTGCTGTTAAGAAAACTGATTTCTATTTTCGGTTGATTCCCAATAAGTAATACATCTATACTAGAATTAGGCATGGCAAGTCAAAAAATAAATCAATAATCAGTGAGCCCCAACAATCTCCAAGCGAACAGGGAGGCCAAAAAAAAAAAAAAAAAAGTCTGTTTATATCTATATTATATAAGAACAAGGCACTCAATTTAGTTGTTTTATTTAGCTTTATGCATAGAGTATAAAATTATAGGTGTGAGAGAAAAAAATTACCAAAACAGCATTTATGTAGTAACCCTCATATACAGTATCTTTTAATGATCAAAAAGACTGAGTATAAGCTCTCACTTAGAACTAATGTTGCAATATTTTTAGGGAAAAAAACGACTAGCTGTTGGAAAATAAACTATATTTAAAAAAACATTGTTATTAGTATATAAAACATAAGGAACCCCAGTGGTGTAAAGGTTAAGCTGCTAAAGAAAGGTTGAAAAGTTCAAACCCACTCAGTAGCTTTGAGGGATAAAAACCTGGTGATCTGCTCCCATGAAGATTACTGCCTAGGAAACCCTATTGGGCAGTTCTACTGTCTTCTACAGAGTTACTATGAGTTGGAATCGACCTGATGGCACACAACAACATATAAAACCTAACGGGGAAATAGGTATTTTTTACTTATCAATGGATAATGTATGTATTATTGAGGAGAAATCGAAGATACATTTTATCAAACCACTTTGAAAGAATAAACAAACTGATATGAACACTAATTGTTATCAGAACCAATAATATTTGAATATGGATTTTTTTTCCCTTTTTATAAACAACTTAAGTATTTCTTAGAACAAACACTTGGATGTGTATATAATTAGATCTCAAGAACCCAGGTGAAAAAAAGATACAAAGTAGACAAATGTTTTTCAAATAAAAATTCTGCTTTGTATTTTTTTTTTTCTTGGTAAACTGTTCATTGATTCCTTCGAAGAAGAATATTTTTATAATAGCATCAAGGGAAAACCATGAACAGTGAATGAAGAGATTCATTCAGTCCTGACTCCTTCCTAGGGATGTGATGCTGGAATAATCAGTCAGATTCTATGGAACTCAGTTTTTTTCCTATAAAATGAAGGAGTTAGAATAAATGTTCTCTAGTTGGTCAGTGAGTTTGTTGGTTCATTCATTCATTCAAGCATGTTCCTGCTTCAGGCCCTTCGCATTTGTTATTCCCTCTGCCTGGAATGCTCTTTGTTCAGATATCCACGGGGCTTGATCTCACACCTCTTCAGGTCTCAAACAATCTTTAGAGAGTTCTTTCTTGAGTATCTTACATGATGTAGTAATCCCTATTAACCACTCAACCTTCTCAACTTTATTTATATTTTAATTATAGCTTTTTAATGTCCGATTTCCACCCCCACGCTCCCAGCTTTGTACCGCAAGCTTCCGTGATGCAAATGATACCTTTCAGGATGTATGGGGCTCAATTTGCATAATCATGCCCAGCTTCCTTGAGACTGATATCTAAAAACACAAAGATAATCAAACCATTTCTGCTTAAAACCCATCAACGACTCTCCACTGTCTACAGAATAAAGTCATCCTTCTTGATCAGGTCCCTACCTTCCTCTCCAAGCAGCCTCATCTTCCATGTTTCCCCTCACTTGGTTATTTACCAGCCATTACGTAGTTACGCACTCCTACCATATGCCAATGCTCTCACCTGGTCCAGTCTGGAGTTACATCCCCTGCGTTCTCTCCTTGCAGCAATTCATGTTTTTATCACCCTGTATTTAACTCATCTCCTATACTTCCATCCTGAGTTTCTTATGGTTAGTAATATGAGTCGCTCTGTAACCCCAGGATGCAACACAGGGTTGAATGAGTGAATTACTGACTTGCTGAATGACTATATTACTTAACTTGCTACTTCAAATAGGAAATTACTGACCAGACTTGAATATAACACTTTTCTTAATTTACAGGGTGGCTAACCCTGTCCCACTAAAGCAGACAAAAGGGACAGCGTATGGGTATACGGTTTCCACCTTGCTCTTAATACCCAGGGACAGAGTTCTTCAGTGATCGTTATGTTTTAATTTTCTTTTTTAAACTTGAAGACTGGTGGGCTGGAAATGGCTAAGCACACACTTTAAGTTTTATTTGCATTCTTTCACAGTAAGACAGCAATTCCTTTTGACTTCCATCAAAAAAGAAGCAACCTGAAAGTGTTTATCTTGCCTGGAAAGAGAAAGAATGCCTCCCAGATTTACTCTATCAGCAGCATCCACACCAACCATGATATTTAGTCACTACTAGAGAGTTAAACTTTCACCTAAAGATCTGAGTCAAAGCGTATTTCTTTTTTGAGCATGAAGTAGAGATTTGAAGGCGTCCCAAATCCACTAAATACTTTTATTAAATAAAATTATAGTTTCTTTTAATGAGACAAGAATCTGGGAGGGACCTAAGTGAGCAGAAAATTTAAATCATTTGATACTTAGAATTTAGGAAGCAAACACCATGAGCCCGCTCTGGCTTTTTGTCTGGGCACAATGCATTCAGCTGGCTCTATTCCAATCAACAGGCAAGAGACGTAAACCAAACATTCTCAGATCTTTCAGTCAAGGGGTACAAAATAAGATGACACAGTACCATTTCAGCACTTGGACAAACTTTTCCTTTTATAGAAAGGCAAAGAACAATTCTAAAAGGGACACTCATTTATTTGGGCCCAGGAACTTCAGCATAAGTTCATGCGAAGAGTATAAATAAACATTATAGAGATGAGAAAAATAAATTGCTATCAAAACTGCATTTATATAGTAGCCTAAATACATATAGTAAAACATACCTGATATAAACCATAACTAACAATACATAAACACCAGAAGATAAGCTAGATAACTGGGATCTTCTAAAAAATTAAACACTTATGCTTATCAAAAGACTTCACCAAAACAGTAAAAAGAGAACCTACAGACTGGGAAAAATTTTTTGGCTATGACATCCAACAAAGGTCTAATCTCTAAAATCTATAGGAAAATCCAACACTTCTACAACAAAAACACAAACAATCCAATTAAAAAAATGGGCAAAGGATATAAACAGACACTTCACCAATGAAGACATTCAGGCACCTAACAGACACACAAGGAAATGCTCAAGATCACTAGCCATTAGAGAAATACAAATCAAAACTATAATGAAATAGCATCTCACTCCAACATTACAAGCACTAATCAAAAAAACAGAAAATAACAAATGTTGGAGAGGCTGTGGGGAGACTGGAACTCTTATGCACTGCTGGCGGAAGCCTGGTGGTGTAGTGGATAAGAGCTACGGGTGCTAACCAAAACGTCAGCAGTTCGAATCCACCAGGTGCTCCTTGGAAACTCTATGGGGCAGCTCTACTCTGTCCTATAGGGTCGCTGTGAGTGGGAATCGACTCAATGGCAATTTTTTTTTTCCTGCACTGCTGGTGGGGATGCAAAATGATACTATCATTTTGGAAAATGATATGGCGCTTCCTTAAAAAGCTAGATACAGAAATACCATATGATCCAGCAATCCCACTCCTAGGGATATATCCTAGAGAAATAACAGCCGTCACGTGAATAGACACATGCACACCCATGTTCACTGCAGCATTATCCAAATAGCAAAAAGACAGAAACAACATAAAGTACCTATCATCAGATGAATGGATAAACAAACTATGGTACATACACACAATGGAATACTACAGGGAAGAACAATGATGAATCTGAGAAACATCATGCTGAGTGAAATATGACAATCACAAGAGGACAAATAACTGTATGAAACCACTATTATAAAAACTCATGAAAAGGTTTACACACAGGAAGAAATAATCTTTGATGGTTACAAGCAAGGGGAGGGGTGGGGAGGGAAAAACACTAACTAGACAATAGATAAGTGGTAACTGTGGTGAAGGGTAAGACAGTACACAATACTGGGGAAGCCAGCACAACTTGTCCAAGACAAGGTCATGGAAGCTTCACAGATACATCCAAACTCCCTGAGGGACTGAATTACTAGGCTAAGGGCTGGGGACCATGGTCTCAGGGAACATCTAGCTCAATCGGCATACATAGTTTATAAAGAAAATGTTCTACATCCTAGTTTGGTGAGTAGTGTCTGGGGTCTTACAAGCTTGCAAGCAGCCATCTACGATACTCCACTGGTCCCACCCCACCTGGAACAAGAAAGATGAAGAAAACCAAAGACACAAGGGAAAAAATAGTCCAAAGGACTAATGGACCACAACTACCACCGCAGCCTCCACCAGACTGAGTCCAGTACAACTAGATGGCGCCCAGCTACCACCACCAACTGCTCTGACAGGGATCACAGTAGAGGGTCCTGGACAGAGCTGGAGGAAAATGTAGAACAAAATTCAAATTCAGAAAAAGATGAGACTTACTGGTCTGACAGAGACTGGAGAAACCCTGAGAGTACGGCCCCCGGACACCGTTTTAACTCAGTAGAGAATTCTCTCCTGAGGTTCACCCTTCAGCCAAAGATAAGACAGGCCCACAAAACAAACAATAATACACGTAGCTCAACCATTTGTATGAGACTAAATGGGCACACCAGCCCAGGGGCAAGCATGAGAAGGCAGGAGGTGACAGGAAGGCTGGATGACTAGAAATTGGGAACCCAAGGTTGAGAAAGGGAGAGTGTTGACACGTTATAGGGTTGGCAACCAATGTCAAAAGACAATATGTGTATTAATTGTTTAATGAGAAACTAATTTGCTTTGTAAACCTTCATCTAAAGCACAATTTAAAAAAAGCAGGAGAGGGAAAGAAAACAGAAAATGAAAAACAAAAATAAATAAAAAAAGTTAAAACATATCTGAAAGCACATTTTTCCTAGCAATAATTTTGTTAAATAAAGTAACAGTAATAGTAAAGTTTATCTAAAGAGTAATCATATATATAAGAAATAAACACACACATTTATTTCTTGATAGTTCAATTTAAAGTGATTTACAGAAGCTCAATAATTTTTTTAAATTTCTGGGAATGTATTTGATAGAGTTATTTTCCCCAAATTGCATTACATTTAAAGTAACACGGGCTTTGAAGATTTGAAAGTCTGAATTATTTTCCACAAACTGTATTCTTATTGGGATTAAAGACTTAAAAAAAAAAATCCAATTTGACATAGTTACACTTTAGAGATTTTAAAACGCCCGTATAAAAAATAGGGGCTGTTTTCATAAAAGAATGTGAGTTTGCAATAGACAGACTTTGGTTTGAAAGAGAGCTCTGCGAATTTCCAGCCGTGACATTTCTGGGGACACAGTAAACCTATGGATTCCTCCGTTTTTTTTTTTATCTGTAGGATAAAAAACAGGATCGCAGGGAGAATTAAATAAAAACTGTATGTGAGGTGCTGGATATACCGTCTGCAAAAAATAAAGTAGGTCCTCAATAACAGTTCTTTGGTTTTCCCTTTCTTCCTCATCTCTAGTGCTGCTCTCTACGGTAATTGGAAAGACATTACCCCAAACCTACAGGAGGAGATTAAGAGGAACAGGGAGGGGCGTTAACTGTTTAAATTTAGAACAAGAAAAAAAGAAATTCTGACATTCTTTTATCACTAAATGCAATTTTCTAAATTAAGAACCATGATGTTTGAACTAGCAATAAGAGAAATCTGAAGGAAGTAAAAGGATATCTAACTTGTTGCCATATCTGTTCTTCCAAAGAGCATTTAATGAAGATATAGTAGAAGTAAACCATTCATTTCCAGAAATTCACAAATTGTTATCTTTAAGAAGAGCAGAACTTCACATGAGCCATATAATAAAAACAAGGAGGGAGGACAGTGAAATGCTTTAATTAGTTTAAATGTAATTGACAATGAGCCATTTAAAAAGAATATTTTAACAAGTGCAAACATACCAGGTATGCTAGTCAAAGCAAAAAGTATCTAACTCTACTACTGTATGGTGCCTACAATCCAGATCAGAGAGTAGACTACTTAGAAACGGTGTAAGTTCAACAGAAATATGCATTCACCTATCTGAAAGACTGACATCAAAATCATCTCCTAACATCTGCTTCAGCCTCCCCACCCTCCACCCTGCCCTTCCTCATTTCACCGCTACTAAAATTATTATATGGAGATAATTATTCTTTTAGTTTAAGGCTTGTTCCGGCAAAATAGAAATTCCTGAAGAGGATTTTTTTTTTTCTTCAGATGTTATTATTCATTTATACTTTAGTTTGCAGTAACTTGATTATTCTACTCAAATTAATAAATGAGGATTATGAGTGTTTGGAATTGGAGAGAAAGAAACAAAAGAGGTACAGAAATTAGAAGCTCTGGATAATGAAGTCAAACCTTACCTATTTAAAAAACGTCATTATTTTGCTAGGGTTGGAGTTAATTATAATAATTTGCTCTAATCATAAGCCTTAATCTCTCTTTCCCGAAACATTTCATAACTATGTTTGTCAAGTTGCTAAGGGTAATGACCATATTTTACCATCAGGGGGAGAAAGAAAACTCAGACCAAAATACAACAGATGTTCTATGAATTGCTGAAAGTTGGTTTCGTCAGAATTTCTGAATCCATGATTTCTAACCTGGGGAGTATCTATACAATTGAAGTAAGAAAGGGTAGAGCCAGTTGCAGGTCTTTCTGTGGCCAGGTCTTCCAATTTATCTGAGTTCACTGAAGCTCAGCTGATAAATGGGATTCAATGAAATGATTGAAATGAACAGTTTATGCACAGTTCAGTAGTCTCACTATATATATCTATATAAATAGATGTGGCTTCAGGTTACTGCTCTAGCCACCACACAGTGGTCTTTTTTACTTAAAGACAGATACAGCTGAACACTTGGGGGTGGGTAAAATGTAATTTTGGCTAACACCTTCTGCATGTCAAATCTTAAGGAAACATGTTTTCATCCCAAGTTTTAATGAATTTTCATTTGAAAACCATTAAAATGCATAAGACCAGACATTTAGAGAAGTCATTAGTTACAATCATATTCAGGTTTACGTTATGTAAATGTACTAACGTCAATAAAGTAAGTTACCAAATTAAAAATCCAAACTATAACGGTTACTTCATGAGGCAGGGCTGTGAACTTGAATGGGGAAGGAGAAAGAAGAGCTTCAGCTGGAAATATTTATCTCGGTGTTTTTTTGGCATCTTGCTGTCAGAGGCCCACAGGCAGTAGAGGTGGTATAGAGCAAGCTCTTTAACATCACCCTCTTGTGTCAATCCTGGTTAGTATCCTTCTCCTTTCTCACTTCCCCTTCTCTTCACTGAGCCTCCACTGCTGGCCAATAAAGTAAGAGACCAGCCTTGAACCCTTCTCTAAGACAAAGTCTTTTTTTTTTGTCTTTAACTGGAAAGACGGATGTTTACTCATTGCCTAGCACGTAAAATGTGCTACCATAAACCTTTGATTTCATCACCTCTCTACCTGCAGATGTTCTTCTTAACTTAACCTTCGTGGGAAGGTTCTGCAAGTACAGAAATAAAGAGGTCAAAAAATACATGTCTTTTGAAATACTCTCATCTTTTACGTACTAAGATGTTTCATCTTTTTATTAGTTAATGCATTATTTTTCTTCAATTTTATTTATTTTGATGTTGTTGAGAATACAGATCAAAACACCAATTCAACAGTTTCTACATGTACCATTTAGTGATTTAATTACATTCTTTGAATTGTGCAACCATTCTCACCCTCCTTTTCTGAGTTGCTCCTCCTCCATTAACATAAATTCACTGCCCCTTAAAGTTCCTACTAATCTTTCGAGTTCTGTTGTCACTTTGATCCCATATAGATCGTTCTCAAGGAGCATAATGCTCAAGGCATTTTTTTTTTCACTAGTTAAACTAAACTATTGTTGGTTTCAAAAGACTTCAGGGGATATATTTGGTTTAAGGTTTATAGATTATTTCAGGGCAACAGTTTCATCCAACCTTCATGTCTCCAGAAGGCTGGAGCCCATTAAAATTTTCAGTTCTGTTCTGCCTTCTCCCCCTTTCGATCAGGATACTTCTATGGAATCTTTGATCAAAATGTTCAGTAATGGCTGAAGGGTACCATCCAGTTCTTCTGGTCTCATGACAAAGGAGGAATTTGTTTATGGAGGCAATCAGCCACACATTCCATATTCTTCTCCTATTTCTGACTCTCCTTCTACCTCTGTTGTTCCAGGTAAATAAAGACCAATTATTGTGCCTTGGATGGTCGCTTGCAAGCTTTTAAGACTCCAGGCACTATGCATCAAACAAAGAGGTAGAACAGAGGCACTAAACATGTTATTAAACCAATTAACTGGGATGTCCCATGAAATCATGACCCTAAACCTCCAGACTAAGAAACCAAACCCTATGAAGTTTTTGGTTGTACATAAGCAGCCTCAGCAGCTACACCTTTGTTGTTGTTGTAAATATATTTATCACACAACTTTTGCCAATTCAACTTTTTACAGGTGTACAACTTATTGACAGCATTTACAGTAATCAGCTGTGCAACCCTAGCCTTAATCAACAAGGTGTTTCCATCACTGTTAATCCTCCCTTTTCCCCTGCTTCCCACCTCTGATAACCACTAATAAACTTTGTTCTCTATACATTTGCCTTTTTGTGACTTTTTATATAAGCTAGGTCATACAATATTTGTCCTTTTGCAATTGACTTATTTCACTCAGAATAATGTCTTCCAGCTCCATCCATATTGTAGCATGTATCAAGACTTCATTTCTCCTACTGGCTGAGTAGTATTCCACTGTATGCATGCACCACGTTTTGTTTATCCATTCATCTGTTAATGCCCATTTAGGTTGTTTCCACCTTTTGGCTATTGTGAATAGTGCTGCAATTGGTGCACACAGTCTCTGTTTGAGGCTCTGCTTTCAAGTCTTTTGGGTATATACTTAGGAGTGGAATTGCTGGTCGTAGGGCAGTCCTATTTTTAGTTTTCTGACGGATCGTCACACAGTTTTCCACAACAACTACACCATTTTGCACCCCCACCAGCAATGGGTAAGGGTTCCAATTTCCCCCACATCCTTGTCAACATTTGTTATTTTCTTTTTTTTTTTTTTTTTAAATCTTAGCCATCCTAGTGGGAGTAAAATGGTATCTCATTGCGGTTTTGATTTGCATTTCTCTGATGGCAAATGATGTTGAGCATCTTTTCATGTGTCTGGTGAGCATATGAATGTCCTCTTTGGTGAAATGTCTATTAATAAAGTCCTTTGCCCAATTTATAATTGGGTTGTCTTTTTGTTGTTAAGCTGTTTAAGTTTCATATCATTTTGGTTATTAGATTTCTCATTGAATATACGGTTTCATACATTATTTTATTGATAATATTAGACTGGTATGTTTGGATGTGGGTTTTTTTGGGGGGGGAACCCTTTTGAGTTAACAGAAGGCATCAGAATACAAAGGCAAACAGAAAAGAGGAAAGAAAAATTAATAGTGAAATAGTGATTTGAATTAAGGAGACACTAAGCAGAAAAACAAGTTCACAACTGTATATGCTAAACTGTGTAAACCTAGGTACAGGATTTTTTAAAAAAATTCCATAACATGGATTACGTATTACGTGTCCCAGAATACAATTGTCCCCTCAATATATTAAGTTTTGAAACATACTATATTTAAGAGGTTTCTGCAGAACACTGTTTCTCCTTCATCTAACAGCATCTTAGCACCTCAGTGTCTATATATACATATGCCACCTTGAATGATGGCGAATCAACTATTGATGGGCCCTGGCATTCTAGGGCTTCCCCGGTTGACAGCTCAGTGTATTCTTTACTAATCATTTAATGAAAATATTTACATGAATAATGAATCTGGCATTTACCAAGAGACACATGCAAATTTTGTAGTAGTAATAAAGACAGGTATATGTACACTTACATAAAATATTGTGGCTTGAAAATATATACACAAAGCAAGTCAGAGAGATATTTTTGAAAATGACACCCTGTTTCTGAGGCTGCTATTAAATAGCTTCACATTAAAATGTACTATTACATAATAATCATGTAGGATTAAAAGCCCAAAAATGGTTACATTTAAGAAGGTAGTATCATCATTTGCATATAAACCCCAAATGGAGTAAGTATAATTTAGATTTTACTAGTCACAGTCCCAAATTTTACACATTGAACTAAAGAAGCACGTATGTGTCTATAAATACATAAAAGTGATACATGTATTACAACGATGCAGGAAAATAATGTGACTCAAATAATAATATTAAGTGGAACTTAATACTCATCCCAGAATTGAAACTTATCATCACTTAGCCTAGTTTTACAGGTAAGAAAATGGAATCCTAGATCTTAAGATTTAGCCCACACAAAACCGCGGTCACTGCACTGATGACTATGAATCAGGGTTGAGAAACTCAGCTCTCCTCTCTCTTAAATGCAATTTCAGCAACACTTTGGTTCACTGCCTATCCTGGTACAAGTTAACATTTCCTTTGGAGAGCAGGTGCTATAACCAGTTACTTAAACAAATGAGAGGGGAAAAAAAAAGTTTTTTGTAAGTATTTAAATGGAAGACTGTTACTGGTAACAGACATTACATGTACTCTTAGAAAAAGATCTGTTTTTGGAGTTAGAAGTCCTAAATTTTATGTCTTGCTACCATTTATTATAGAACTTCGGACAAGTCATTCAACTTCTCTGATCCTCACTGTCTTCATTTGTAAAATTAGAATGATGAAACTTGCCACATTTGTATATCCTAGTTGTTATACACTTATACTAGTACACCATTACAATTACTACCATTACTAGTGACAATACTAATTCCAGCATTAACTAAATGCCTTCTATGTACCACCAACTCTGTTACTTGCTTTTTATATCTTGCAGCTACATCAAACCCTCACAAGAGTCCTGTAACTTAAGTATTTTTGTTTTCTTCCTATACTAAAGAAACATCTCAGAGTGGTTAAATAAGCTACCAGAAGTCATGCAGTTATTAAGAGCTTGAATGTGAATCTGGATCCAGATACTTCTGACTCCAAATTTTATTTTAGATTCATTGTATCCTGTTTCTTCATATCCTGTGTGCGTATATATATATTCACATACATACATAATATAGATATATATTTCATCTACATAACATGTATTACTTATTTTATATGCACATATACACACACTATGCACATTCTAAAACGCTAACAAATGTATATTATTATTTAGTTTCAAAGCCTAATATATGGTAGATATTTAATTAACATATGGTAAAAAGGAATTAATATATGGGAAGTAACTAAGATCATATTGAGCAAACTTAATTAACGTGTGTCAGCAATGATGGTGGCTATTTAAATCCACATTTTCTTTAAGGTTAGGTTGTTAAAAATTATTTTAGAGAAAAAATACACACGGAGTAGTCATTGGTTCAATTCTAGATACGTGGAGTTGACAATGAAGGAAAAACATCCATTTTCAATAATCAAAACCAAAACCTGTTGCCATCAAGTCGATTCCGACTCACAGCAACACTACAGGACAGAGTAGAACTGCCCACAGGGTTTAAACAAGGGCTAAAATCCAATCCCATGGTCCAGACAAAAGGGGAAGAAAAGATCTCTTTAAAAATTGCATATGCTTCCTATTTTTCAAAGTATTAACAAATCATCATCCAAATTTTCACTTTCAAAAAAGCTATTCTTTCATTTCCTATCAAAACAAGATAATATATTTTCTTTCTCTTGGCTGTTATGTATAAATAATTACGATAACTGGATACTGACACTTAAAAAAAAAACATTTTTTTTCCAGTGTTAAGAAGTATACAGGAGATATTAGAAAAGATGTATAGAGGTCTTATTTTTAATCAAGACATAAATTTCCAACTATTTAAAACTCTCCATTCTTTCCCCTACTCTTCTCCCAAAGAGCATACAGCTGAGTGGAAAGATGCTGACGTGCGTGCCAGTTCAGAGCTAGGGTGACATGCCTGAGAAATAGGAGAGGCTGCTGTTTCCATTATCCATTGAACACCTTGGCAATTCTTATTTCATCCTGAGAATGTGATACTTACTCTTGTACTGCTCTGGCTATGGAAAGGGCCGTAGATCCAGTTTCATTAACGCTATCTAAGGTCACATTTGGCAGGTCATCATCATCACTGTCACTTTTACTTTGTCTGGGAGATAGGCCTCGAGGGTCCATTTGTGCTGGGAAAAAAAGGCATATATAATGAATTAAAATTAGTGTGCAGAAAGTTAACCTTGTCCTGGACCAACATCAAGCATGGAATGTCTCTTCTGTCTATATCACGCCAATGGAATCTTCTAGAAATTACAGGCCTTGGAGAAAGCTAAGTATTTTATATACTGAGTATTCACTGATTTTTTTCCCCTTGTTTATTTGATTCACAAAATCTACATCAGGTATCAAGAGTCTCAGGGTACGATTATAGAATAAAAACCTGTTGCCATTAGGTTTAGTCCAACTCATAGCGACCCTACAGGACAGAGTAGAACTGCCCTATAGGGTTTCCAAGGAGCAGCTGGTGGATTCAAATGGGCGACCTTTTGGTTAGCAGCTGAGTTTTTAACCGCTGTGCCACCAGGGCTCCCGATTATAGAAAAGAAATTATAAAATCCATAATATTATCAACTCCTGAGTGGTCAGAAGCTGATTACGTATCTCATGAATTACTGTTCAACCCTCTGGCTTTTCCTCCTCCTGGCTCCTGGGGCCAGATTTCTGGCTATATGACTGCTCATTAGCACTTTTCCTGGATGGTAGATAGCATGAGCGAGAGGCAATGTCATTTCCTTATTGCTCTCATAATAAGTTTAAAGAAAAATAAGGCTTACATGACTAAAATGAAGTTTTCAGTATTTCTCACACTTCAGTGAATCATTGTCTTGCAGTTCATTACTGCTGTAAGTGGAGATTTGAGCACATTTATAAAAACGACAGAAGTAGGAGCATTTTAAACATCTGTTTAGGTATGTTGGAAAGTGCTCTTTATCTCCACCTTGGTTTCATTTTTCAAAAAGGCATTTCTAAACATGATTCTCTTCCCACTGTGAACTTGCCAAAGCAAGAAACAGCCTAATGTTCTGAACCCTGTTGACCAGCACCATCCAATCCTTGCAAATGAGAGGACTACCATCAACATTTAATATGGAGGCATACATTTTTACAAGTTAGAATTCATTTCCAACTCCTCCTCTTTACAAATCGCTTTAGCAACTATTGCCCAGAATCTCCATCAGTCAGTGCTCACCTCAAGCACAAAGTAAGCACACTCTCTAAATTAAAAGTACTGCACTACTATGCAACTTGCAGTGTTAAAATAATGCTTCAACTCCGCCAGCTCCAACCAGATTGCTTATCTTCAAACCTGCCTGCATAAGACTTCTAGAACCACCACTGCTTGCAAAGGAAAGTAAAATGCACTTAAAATTACAGTTACAATAAAATTTGGGTACATTTGGAATTTCATTTTCTTTTCTCAAATCCTTTTCTTGTTACTATGCATCATACATTAGATAGAACCACAAGGAAATGATAACATTTTACCCACAAAACAGCAGTTTCTTATGATTCTACCTAATATTTACAATATGGCTGGAAAAACTGGACACACAGAGTTTCAACATACTTCTAACTCAACTTCGGTAGGAAGGGATTTATATCTGTTGAATCTAGTACGTGCTAATATGTTGACACATACCAAATCTGGCACATACCAATACATGCTTTGCACAATGGAAGTGTTTGGTAAACGTTGGATGAATTACAGAGAAAAGAACTCAAGTAATCTAAAAAGCAGCTGAGGGCAAATTTGCCACCCCAAGAGATATTTGGCAATGTCTGCAGACATTTGTGGCTATCACAACTGTGGGGGGAGATGGCACTGTTACTGGCATCCGGTGAGTAGAGGCTAGAGATGCTGCTAAACATCTTACAATGCACAGGCCAGGCTCCTACAACAAAGAACTAACTAGTCCAAGACGTCAATCGTGCAGAGGTTGAGAAACTGTGATCTAGAGATTTAAGAGTCTGGACATACAAAAGCAGTACACCTTCTGACTTTCAATTGTATAACCATGTTCTAGCTCCAAAGTCACTCACAAAGAAATAAAAGCATTCATTGGATTGTCCATATTTTCTTGTCAATAAAAAGATTCACTTTCATGTGACTCTACACTCACGGCTTCCCCAAGTACAGTATTCACTCCTCAAATGGCTGGCTTCATGTAGTAACATTCAGTAATAGTTTGTGAATGTGTTCTGTGTACCATGAACTGTAGAACAACAACAACAAAAAACCTGTATTTATTTTCCATTTGGTCTCTAGAGGAGATTCTCCAGAAGAGGAATGTTGGAGAAATTCTTTTCAGGGTCAAGTAACCAGTTCCACCATCACCTGATAACAGAGTGCTACTTCAGCATTCAGTGATTCCAATGGCCCTGAAGGCATTGTATCATTTAAGATTTATTTTGGTTGCAGGCAATAGAAACTGGCTTAGTAGGCTAATTTATACAGAAAAGGAATGTACTGGAAAGATACTGAGCAGCTCACAGACAGAAGGTAAAGATGAACAACGGGCACTCAAATAGCACAAGACCCAGGGATGCTAATAGCCATTTCAGCCAGGAATTCGCAGGCAGTTTCTTTTTGGGCTCTGCTGTTACGGGATGATTCACTTAACAGCCGTTCATAACTACTCAAATTCAGCCAAGAAAATGAGCATTAAATCTATCCAGGTTTCCAAGTCACATATTGTGTGGCATTACTTATGCTCGTAATTGTCAACAATTTAACATTTAAAGTAGCTGAAACATCACACATACTAAAAACCCTTTTGCCAAGACACCAAGTTAGTAAACAGCCAAAGAAAAGAGAACATTCTGGTGCTTTCATTTTGTCCAAGACAACCTGAACTCTCAGAGGTAAATAATTCAGAAAGTTTTAGGCAGTTAACCAATAAGCAATCTGGATCTGGAATTTAAGTCTAGCTCTATGAAAGACTCCAAATAACTGGTGTGAGAGCTGTTACATGATCATTTAAAGTATGTGCTATGTTTATACCTTAATCAAAGTTTAAAATATGTTAAATACGGTATCTTTTCTTGATGTACTTTTCAGGAACATCATAATTGAGGATTTCTTTCCAATATTTTCAATAAATATCATAAAATACATCTGCTACCATCATGCTGGGAAACTCTTTTTACCCATACCTTCAGCCAAGCTGAGGAAGTAATTAGAAAGGCTTTTTACAATCTGCATTGCTGATTAGGTCAGATGATTAGCTGATCTACATACTTGCATAATTCAGCTCTATTTTTATTAAATGTGGGATAGGGACGTCTACACTAGTTAACCTCCACTAGTCTTTGAACTTCTCAGCCCATTTAGGAAGGACTGATTCTCCGGTGTATCTAGGCACAGACAACGGAAAAGTTACCTGGGTACCAGAACCAATAAAATATCTCTTTCCCCAAGTAAGAGAGCAGCAGATGATCTATAAACATATGAAAAAAATTCACATTTGAAATTCTATTCCTCTTAAATAAAAAAGGGATCAGACAGTTTTGGTTAACTCAGCTCCTTGCTGGTGGAGGTGCCACTTCTCTGAGTTGGTGGTGTTTTGGAACACTGTGTGAGCTTCATTCCATGTGACAAACTCCCTGAGAAGATAATTGCAGAACCCCACCTGAAGTCGAACCTATTTACTCTGGCTTTCAAATACCCACCTGTGGTAGACTGTTACTGTTAAGGTCTCCAATAAATCATGCCTCCCTGTATATATTCTCTTGTGTAGTCACCTCACACAATGGCTCTGGTCACGGCTATGTGACTTGATGTGGGACATTAGCAAATGTGATGCGAACAGAGGCTTGCAAACCACTTGCACATTGGGTTTTTGTTTTCTCTTTGCCGTTTTTAGAACCTGGCCAACATGTGAAGTGTGGGAAAGCCTATAAAAGACCAGCCAAAACCAACTGCCAAGACATGTGAATGAGTCATTTTAGACTGACCAGCCATGTTCCAGCTGTCAGATGACTGTAGCCATGTTACAAACTGAACTGTGTCCCCTAACATGATATGTTGATGTTCTAACCCTCAGTCCCTGTGAATGTGATCTCGTTTGGATACAGGGTCTTTGAAGATGGTGTCAGTTAGGTTAACATCAGGTCATACTGTAGGTGGCCCTAATCCAATGAGTTCTGTCTTTATAAATGAGGAGAAGAGACACAGAGAGAAATACAGAGGGAAGAGAGCCACTTGAAGACAGAAGTAGAGACTGGAGTGCTGGATGTGCAAGCCCAGGAACAACAAGGGACCATCAGAAGCTAGGAAGAAACAAGGAAAGATCTTCCCTTACTGCCTTCAGAGACAGCATGGTCCTGTGGATACCCTGACATACCTTGATTTCCGACTTCTAGCCTTCCAAACTGCAAGACAATAAATTCTGTTGTTTTAAGTCACCCAATTTCTGTACTTTGTCATGGCAGCCTAATATACCATATGAGTGAACCCAGGTGAGACCAGCAATAAGAGACCAGCAATCAGCAATGAGAACTGCCTGGCTAAACCCAGCCCAAACTTTTGACCCACAGAATCACGTGCTAATAAAATAATATTATTTTAAGCTACTAAGATTTGAGATAATTTGTTACACCACAATAGATAATCAATGCACCACATTACTCTCCTAGCTCCTTCTACAAATTTCCTAGCAAGGGTGTGGACAAACTACTGCTACAGTTAGTCTATCACACTCCTCTCTATTTTCCTCCCAAGAAACAACCCTGTTTTTGGCCACATAAATACTTACAAACTTAAGTGAAATATTAACATAAAAAAAAAATGAAAGCCACATACAGGATTTTACACTATTTACGTTTCAATGCCAAATATTCTGAAAAGGACTTACAGGTGTTTGGCTTTATGGGCGTCTTCCTTGGTTTTTCACCATTCCTCTGGCAGGGTTCCTAGCTGATTATACTGCTCAGGGGAACAAAGCTTTTCCACCCTTCTCCCAAGCTCATACTTGATAGGGGGCTCATGTGGGTGAGTCCTCTCAGGTATGTGGTTACTCAAAACTACATTTCATATCTTTGACTCACTTCAACTCACATGAGAAATTTAAACTTCACTCTATTTTTTCCCCCAAATATAGTGGACTGACAGACACAGTGGCGTGAATGTCCTTTTTCACCCTTCCCCACGCCAGCATGTTGTTGCTGTGTGCCACCAAGTCGATTCCAAATCACAGCAACCCTAAAAAAACCCCATTGCCATCCAGTCAATTCTGACTCATAGCGACCCTATAGGACACAGTAGAACTGCCGCATAGGGTTTCCAAGGAGTGGCTGGCGGATTTGAACTGCCAACCTTTTGGTTAGCAGCCGAGCTCTTAACCACTGTGCCATGAGGGCTCCACAGCAACCCTAGGCGCTGCCAAAAGATTAAACACTCTGCTAACTTTCTTAAAGATACACTGCTCCACTTAGCTATTCTTAAAGGAAAGAAACTTTTCCCATAAGTCACCATGTTAAATATGTACGAAACAACAGTCTGTGAACATACATTGCAACGTACAGGCTAATACTTTCTCACAAGAATGAATCAAATAAGTTGACACTGAATCCCTTTCGTGTCTACCCATTGAGCTGGTGGGGCGTGGGGCACACACCAAGGGAAGGGATGAGAGGCAGCTGGGCAGGCCAGCGGCAGTAGTGCTGACAGGCTTTCTTTTCTCTTCTTTCAGCCAGTGACAGCCTGCCTGCTACCTGCAGATGCCCTAATTGTTCACCCTGCCAAGGCTGAAACATGTCCCAGTTAGAGAAACCCTGACTTCAGAAGAGTTGCTGTTTTAGACTAGAAAGAAGAACAGTGGGGAAATGAATAGAGGAATGAGGGATATTAATGTGCATGGGGCGGGTGGGGGGGGATGTGTAGGGAGGAAATTCATAGCAAGACAGAGTAGAAAAATTTTCCTCTAACACACTTTATGCAGAAATCCCTCCAAAATGGAGGACCTCAGAGTTTCTATGGGACTGGGGATAAAAGCACGGGTCTGGATTCAGAGGAAGTCCCTGGGTGGCGCGAATTGCTAACGTGTTCGGCTGTTAACCAGAAAAGTTGGAGTCCACCCAGAGGTGCCTTGAGAGAAAGGGCTGGAGATCTACTTCCAAAAAATAAGCCACTGAAAAACCCTATGGAGTACAGTTCTATTCTGACACACGTGGGGCTGTCATGAGTCGAAATCATCTCCAGGGGAACTGTTTGAACGGCTGGACTCAAAGAGCATGGGTGTGAATTCTGGCTCCATCAGATGCTGCCATTGGACCCTGGGCTTTTCATTTCACACCATCATTTCTAACCATCAGTTTCTTCCCTGTCATTGCCGTTGTAAGGAGTAAACTAGAGAAGATATGCAAAGCATTCAGCACCCTGACTGGCACTTCACAGTCAATCATTATTATGCTTTACTCCAACAGTTGGTAAATTTAGTGCTTCTTCAAACATCTCCTTAGATAACATTGTTTCTAAATCCCTCATCATCTACTGATCTGTTCAAATTAAAAACCAAAAAAAACCCAAACCTGTTGCCATCGAGTCAATTCCAACTCATAGCAACCCTACAGGACAAAGTAGAACTGCCCCATTGGGTTTCCAAGGAGCGGTTGGTGCATTCGAACCGCTGATTAGGCAATTTTCTTTTCAAATGGACCTATACTGAAGGTACCATACCCATACCCATTGCCATCGAGTCGATTTCGACTCACAGTGACCCTATAGGACAGAGGAGAACTGCTCCGTAGGATTTCCAAGGCTGTAATCTTTACGGAAGCAGACTGCCACATCCTTCTCCCAAGGAGTGGCTGGTGGGTTTGAACCGCTGATATCTTGGTTAGCAGCCGAGCGCTTAGCCACTGCATCACCAGGGCTCCTTGAAGGGTACCACTACAGAGACAAAATATATATTGAATAATACACAAAACTACTGCTTCCCTTAATCAAAATATTCATTTAGATATTCAGCCAACAACTACTTATCAAGCACGTACTGGGTAATGAGCACTCTACTGGGTACTGGGATAGACCAGTGAACAAAGCAGATAAAAATCCCTGCTTTCACACTAGAGGGAGACGCATAATAAGATAATAAGTAAGAGCAACATATTAGTATACTATATCAGAGAATGATAAGTGCCTTGGAGAAAAACAAAGCAGGGAGGGTAGATAGGGGCTGCTGGTAGATAGAGAGAGTGTCCAGGTAAGGCCTCACGAAGAACATGACATTTGAACAAAGACCTGAAGGAGTTGAGTGAGGGAGGGTCATTCCAGGCAGAGCAACAATAGGTGCAGAAACTCTTAAGGTGGGAGTGTGTTTATGGGCCTGAGATCTGCAAAACAAACAAAAACAAACCAACTCAATGCCATCAAGTGTATTCGAACTCATAGTGACCCTATAGGATGGAGCCGAAATTCCTCATAGGGTTTCCTAGGCTGTAAACTTTACAGAAGTAGACTACCACATCTTTCTCCCACAGAGCAGCTGGTGGGTTCAAACCAGAGACCTTTCGGTAAACCAAGTGCTTAACCACTGTGTCACCAGGGCTCCCTGAGTACCTGTGAGAAGCTCAATATAGGCAAGGAGCCTGGGAAGGTGCTGAACAGAGCACTGAGAGAAGAGGGTGCACAGAGCAGGAGGGCCTTGGAGGCTGTTGGGAAGGGAAGCCATTGAAGGCTTTTGAGCATATATAAGAGTGACAAGATTTGAATGATGTCATTTCACAAGGAACATCTTGCCTATATGAGCCTGGAGGACAGGGGGAGACTCAGCTGGAGATGCCCACGTGGGGCTCATCAGTGACATTAACATTAATCTTCTCTAAAATTTACATTAGCTTTTTCTTTTCCTTCTGTCGCCTCATGCTGTTTGTACATACAGTCGTCAATTAAAACTCAGGACTTTATTACATGAAGGGCTACGAAGCATGTCCTTTGTAATATATTTGTACAATTGATATTCTGAAACCAAATGAGGAAGCTTACTTTATCCCTGTTAAATGTTATCTCTTACTGGAGAATTTTTCTAGCCTATCAAGACCTGACGAGAGAAAAATTCATGAGTAAATAGAGTATATGCTTGACTCAAAGTATTGTGAACTCCAAGATTAGAACTGACTCTCCAGGGTCCCACTCTACTTACTAATGTTTGGACTACGCCCTGTTTCTCACTTCTTTTACCTTTGCTACTGCTAATGAGACTGTATGCCTGTACAGTGTAGCAACTGTGATTGTGCATATAACCCCAGAGAAGATTTAAAAATTCAACGAATTATGGAAATCCTGGGATGTCTGGTACGGTGCAGATGTAATGAGCAATTTAGTCATTTCCCCCCCAATTCCTGTATGCATACTGGGCAGTGTAATGGCTTCTGTTCCCATTATATTAAAAAATAACCTCATAATGCTCTTATAATTCCCTAGTTCAAGGTCCGCTTCTCAGTTATGTCACTGGACCTCTGTACAGCTTTCAAGACAGTCGGTATCTCTCTTCATTTTCACTTCCAGCCACTTCTTAAAGCCCTCTCCTCCCTCAGCTTCAGGAATGGGCAAACTAAGACCTGAGGACCTTGGTACCTATTTTTGTAAATAAAGTTTCATTTAACCACACTCATTCTTTTTGTCTCTGGCTGCTTTCCCACTACAATGGTCGAGTTAAGTAGTTGTCAGAGAACATACGATTGCAAAACCTAAAACACCTGTGGCGCAGTGGTTAAGCGTTTGGCTGCTAACCAAAAGGTCAGCAGTTCAAATCCACCAGCTGCTTCTTGGTAACCCAATGGGGCAGTTCTATTCTGACCTACAGGGTCACTGTGAGTCAGAATCAACTTGACAGCAATGGGTTTTTGTTTTTTTGGTTTTAGAGAACTTCTTTGCTGACTCTGTTGTATACTATTGAATTTTCTCTCTCTCTCTCTCTGATTATCTCTCCTTCTATATTCTTGACTCCTCTTTCTTCATACACCTAAATGCTAGCTCCTCCCATGTTCTGTTGTCTAACCTCTTCTTTATGGCTCTTTTCATTGATGAGCGTATCACCAATTTCAAACAACTCTACAATCTTCATTACTATCTCAGAGAGAATGTATACCGAATCCATTTTCCCAACTCTAACCTCTCCCCTAATGTCCAGCCTCATAGTTCTAGTATCCTACTGAACATTTCTTCACTTGCAGGTTCAACAGTCGTTCCAAATTCAAGTCCTATTCTCCCCCTTGGTTTTCTAAGTCTCTACTGATGGACCTATCATTTTCCTGGTCGCCCACGTTCAAAACGCTCATTCATTTCATTCGCTCCTTGCATTAAATTGGGTGTTAACTGCTATTGCTTTTACCCCCACACTTTTCTGGAGCTTCTTCCTCGCAGTGAACTGTCTCAAAGTGCATTCTGCACATTTAAGCAGGACTCTCCTCAAAACATGCCTTGCTTAAAAGGAAATTAACCCACAACCTAACAAATAAGGTTCAACAATTTCAGCTTTACAAGACAGCCCTCTATAACCACTCCAAAATTTATCTTTTCATTCAGAATTCTTACAAGCCTTATCCCCAAAAGCCCTTAAGCCAGCTGTACTTCGCTATTCCGTTCCACATACAATTCTGTGAACAAAAATCTACCCTTCCTACAAACTGATACCTTCTTCACGATACCTGCCTTTCATTCTCTCACTAGATGCAATCTCCCCTTTTTTAAAAAAAAAAAAAAAACACCTACACTATTATATTTACATATTTTTGCATGGCACTTTTGCACTTTCCATTTTGAATTATACTTAAGCATGTATTTATTTCATACCCTATTATACTGCCTATTCCTTGAGAGCAGAGACTGTCGATTATACTTCCTTGCATGCAGTAAAACATAGCATGTACTGAGGAAGGTGAAGGCAATAAGTGCAGGTCTCTCCTTAAAATGAATATAGTGGTTCCCAGTAGGCAAGAGATTCTGCAACATAATGATAAAAATGTCTATTCCACATTTTTCTTTTTAAAATTACATTCTGACTTACATTCTAATATAAGCATTTGTGGGGAAAAAGTCACAATCCTTAAATTTCTATTACTCTGTAAAGCCTTAGATAATTATATTTTTGCTTTGAATAGGCCATGAGATGACACAGGAATGAAAATGTTCATAATTTTCATTCACTTTTTAGCTGAATTACATTTAACAGGCTTTCTTTTCCTCTCAGGAAATCATTTTAAATACCTCAATATTCCTATCATTCCTATCACATGGGTTACTGCTTGGAAACTGCAATGAAGGAATTTCATCACTTAAAGTATAGTTTAAAAATTAATGTTTGTTGAGATTGCATCATCAGCTACTAGAGTTCCCCTTTCCTAAAGAATCATTACTAAAACTACTTTTCTCATTTGTAAAAAGAAAATGAATACAGATTTACAATTGTCTTGTGTTCACTGGAAGAAAGTCTTAGAGTACAAAAGGATCTTGTGATTAAAAAGAGTTCATAAACTTTTCCATTAACAATTGGCCTTTTTACACTACACTTGATAGCCTTACGTAACACTCCAGAGTCTGTGGAGAGTCTTGAACTCACGGAGCCTTCTGAGATATGACCACAATCCTGTTTCCCATTACCTTTGCATTTCATCAACTCAGTATAAGCGCTCAAAACCCAAGCCAACCAGCTCCAACTGATTTATTGGAAACTGAATCTACTTTAAGCAGAGAAGACCTGAAATACTTAATAACAGAGTGATTTTGTGGTGAATACATATAGGAGCCCTGGTGGTGCAATGGTTAAGTACTCAGCTGCTAACTGAAAGGCTGGCTGTTTCGAACCCACCAGAGGCTCTGTGGGAGAAAGACCTGCTGATCTGCTTTCGTAAAGATTATAGCCAAGAAAACCCTATAGGGCAGTTCAACTCTGTCACATGGGGTCACTATGAGTGGGAATGGACAGAATGGCACCCAACAACAACAACATATGGAGAATAATGAGACCACTAAAATCATTCTCATCTGTAATACAAAGAAGATTTCTGGCATTAATACATGGCCCTTTGTTTCCATCTTTCTTATTTCTCTCAGTTGGTTTTTTGCTCTATCTGGGTTTTCTGGTTCATGGACTGGGTAGAACTGAATCTTTCAAGAACTAGATTCACATCTGCTATAACAATTTTAAGTACCACTGAATCATGGTCCTGATTTTCTGGTGCTTAAAAAAACAAAACAAAACAAAACAAAAAAACCCATCACCGTCGAGTTGATTCTGGCTCATAGTGACCCTGTAGGACAGAGTAGAACTCCTCCATCAGGTTTCCAAAGAGTGGCTGTTGGATTCAAACTGCTGACCTTTTTGGTTAGCGGCCTAAGGACAGAAAATCTACCTTGAATTTCCTAATTCTGGTTCTATCTCAGCTATGCTAGCTACAGTTAGTTGACATGAAAATGACTTATGGAAAGGTTCTTTGCTACTTTAAAACTAAAAAACGTTTTTAAAAAATTGGTTTGCATAACTATTATGGCACATTTAGAATCAGTGTTGCTGCTTCACCCACCACCCTTCTTCAACCAGTTTCTCCTGCATGCCTCATCTTTAGAATATATTTAAAACTTGTTGGATTAAAATTAAGTCCTGATATGTAATAATGATTTAATTAGTCACTGTTGACTAAACCTGTTGCCACTGAGTCAATTCCAACTCAAAGTGACCCTATAAGAATGGAGTAGAACTGCCCCATCGGGCTTCCAAGGCTATAAATCTTTGTGGAAGCAGACTGCCACATCTTTCTCCCGAGGAGTGGCTGGTGGGTTCAAACCACCAACCTTTTGGTTATCAGCAAAGCACTTAACTACTATGCCACCAGGGCTCCTTAGAAATACAATAGATCCTTGGTATTCTCAGGGCTATGTTCTGAGACATCACAAATTTGAGAATTTGTGTATTATTTGTACATGTGATGTCCCTTTCCCCACCGTGTAACACATTTCCATCGAGTTATAGGTTTCTTGTGCATATCTTTATATAATCGTTTTTTTAAAGAATGTTTTCTTTCTCATTTGATCAGTACATTTTTCTCTCTCTCACACACACGCACACACACACACACACACACACACACACACACAAACATGCCTCTCCCCCCATCATTTCACAAGTTACCGGGGGGGGGGGGCCAAAGCAAAGAATAAAGCCCCACTGAGATGCGTGCTGTAGTTGTGTGGGTTCGCTTTATTAACTGACTCCCAGTGTATGTGATTCTAACTTTTAACTTAACAAAATACAGTGACCACATTAAAGACTTGGGAACACTTGTGAAAAGCAGAAATCACAGATATTATATTTGTGAATGCCAGGGTCCACTGTGTTAAGATCATGAAATGTAACGTTTTTTGTGTTTTTTTTATTGAGGGCAAAATTACGTGCTGACTATTCACTTTCCTGTCTATTGGTTGGCATTGCCTTATAGTGGAGTGCATAGCTATCCAAGAATATCTTTGGACCTAAAAGCAACTATTTCTACATTTTTCCTCTGTTTCAATCTATCTTGAAGAATGCGTTGACTCATTTCCTCATTTTATGTAAACTACAAAGAAAACACTGTATTTTGTTCATTTTTGTTATTTTGATATGTGAAATTGCATTGTAATTTCCATATGACTTCAATATTTGGTATCTTTTTATAAAAAGGGAGATTTCTATTAGCTTGCATCAATCCATGGGAAACATGCATCCTCTTTTTTGTTTGTTTGTTTGTTAAGCAGAAGTTATTTTGGTACTTCGCTAATAGGCTCCTTGAGATGATAAATTATCTCATCTTTCAAAAAGCTATGAAATGGAATTCTGGACTTCCTTTGCTCTTGGGTAGGACCACTACACTGGGGCTTGTTTGGTCAAATCTTTTTATGTACCCAGTGATTCAGGCTTCTGATCTGGTCAGGAAAGGAGCCCACGCAGGCAGGTGGTGCTGTCTCCAGAAAGCACTCTCAAAGAACAAGGTCAAAGCTGGCATCCTGCCTCAAGGCAGCCAGAGGAAACAACTGTTTTGAGAAACTACCACCTGTACTAAACTGGTAGAGAGCATAGTAGGTACATGCTGGTCTTTTTTCTTTCATAACTTTAAACTGATTTACACTGCTCCTTTGTGAAAGTCCACCTTGTTTTTGCGAGGAGAAGACAGCATTTCTGAAAAAAATTAGGGCTATGATGGAGGATGCGGTCTTGGTCATTTTTCCAGAAACTGCCTGTCAGGTTATGTACTTAAAGTACTTAAAGTCGGTATGGTTCAGTATTAAACAAATACTAAAAGTTTTATATTGTTTTCTTTGCCTACATTAATAAAAAAAGTGAGAATTTTCATTGGTAAAAACCAAGGTATCTATGTTTGGATAACTGCTAAAATTTATACTACTGTACTAATGTGCATTCTGGACATCACTCTGCCACGATTGCCTTGACTAAGCTGCCAGGTCACCTTGGCACTGAGCACTTGCTGTTCCTGAGACCAAACTGGGATCAGTGGGGCCCAGAAGGCACATTATGATCCATCCAAGTTTACTTGTTAATAAGAGAGCAGATAATCTTCCAATGTGCCCCCACATTTAGACTATCAATTAAATAAGAAGTTGGGGAAAAAAAAAAAAAAAAACAAGTCAGGGGCCAAATCAATTCTTCAGTATTTTTATTCCTCTTTCTCCTTCAACCAACCCAAATTCTGAAAATTGTTTCTTCCCATTGTCATCCAACTATCCTTGATCTAAAAGATAAAACATGAACCATTTAAGATACATTCTAGTATCTGTTCTCCCATTAACAGTGTACCACCAGGGCTCCTTGTGAATTAAATTACTTACAGCTTTTCTTTTCATGTTGTCATTTTTATCTAAGAAATTCCAAACATACAATGATCACCTATATATCCTTCTAAAAATTTCAAAAAATCTTAGCATTTTGTTGAATTTCCTTCCAAGTAGTAAAAAAAACAAAAAACAAAGAAAGAACTGAAACCCCCTTTGTGTTTTCTTATTCCTATCATTTCCCTCTGCCATAGTATCCTGAATAGGTCTATATCCTTTCCGTTTATGTTTTTATGCTTTAACTATATATATACACACACACACACACACACACACACACACACATTTATATACATAAATATATATATATATACACAATACCTATATGATTTCTCCTTTAAAAAACTGCACGTAATGCTATCATATTCTACAATTTGCTCTTTTCACTTAACATTAAATTTTTGGAATTTATTCGTGTTCTTTCATTTTAACTGCTATATAGTATTCCATGTTATAAACAGACTACCATTATTTACCTATTCTTGTAATGATGGAAAATTAAGTTGTTTACAAATATCTCCACTATTACAAATGATACTGCAAGTGTAATAGTATATAGCTGAAAATTATGGGGTATTCATATCTTTAGTTTCATTAGGTATTGCCAAATTGCACCACAGAGTGGTTGAATCTATTTACACTCCCACTGGCATATGAATATCTCCATTTTGCCACATCTTTATAGGACTTACTGCATTTTTACATGAATAATGTGCACTTTCTATGTTTGCCAACTGCTACCTTCCTCAAGGTATTTTCGTTAAGTGCACTATGCTTATTTTTTTACAGCAATATATTTAAAAAATTGGCATTGCAGCACTTACGAAAACACATCACGGGGGAGTGCTTAGCAAATAAATGTAGAAGGTGTGCATTATTTGCATGAAAATATGGTAATATTGCCAAATTTTTTAATTTTTCTGAAGTCTAAAGTTATTCAATGTATCTATTCTTCTTTGAAATATGACAAAGATCTAACATGCTATAAGTACACACCAAACACTTCCATCTTCTCATATTCTTTTTCATTTACTGTCTAGTTTTTTGTTCATGTTTTTGTGAAGTGTTCACTAAAATTGCCTTCTCTAGGCAGATATTTTGTATAATTTTAAATCAAATTCTAAGCTCACCTTTTCTTCTGGGATAACTTTCTTCTCAAATTGTATCTTTTATTAGTACTTTTAGAAAATTTGAATAAGTGGTAAAGTCTTAGTCAATATACTTTAGAATATATTTTCATTTTGCTGTCAACTGAATTTTACTTTAGCTGAGAACAGAATTCTTGGATTTTCTCAGCCTTTGAAGATATTGCACTGTCTTTTGACATTTGTTATTGCAGGTAGTTTTTTCACTCTTTAATTGCTTTATAGATAAGCTTTGGAGATTTTCTTTATGACTCATGTTTGATAGCTTCATTGCATTGTCTAGGTATGAATTTAATTTTACTTATTCTGCTACACTCTAAGATTTATGACTTCCCTTAACTTTCCAAAATTCTCAATTATCTCTCTGAATATTGTTTTTCTGGACATTACATTTCAACCTGTTTGTATCTTACGGAAGTCCTTTTGGTTACGTTGTGGGGCACCTCAACTCATGTCTCCCAACTTTTCTTTCATGTTGTTTTTCAATTGTTTTCACTCTAGGTTTTCTTGGTGAAATCCTCAGTACACTCCTTCAATTCATATATTCTCCCATTGAACTTTCTCAACATGGTCCAGTTGCTAAAACAAGAAGGATGGGAATCATCCTAGATTTATTTTTTCCTTCAGCCTCCATATCTAACTGGCCAATAAATTCTATCAGCTTTCTATCCATACTGCCTCTGCCCAGGCTCTTAAGAATTCTTGGCTTTCTGAAGTAGCCTCCTGACATGACTTTCTCTACTTTTACTACATTCAGCCCTTCAGCCACAGCTTTTAAAGTTATCATGTTACTCCCATCTACTTATGAGCTTTCTGTGTCTCCCTGCAGCGTTCAGTAAACATATAAAACTCCTTAGCTTGGCAAATAAGGCCTATGACAACCAGGTTTATGACTACCCCTTGAGCCTCACTTCATTTCTTACAAATATGCTTCATATCTATCTACTTGGTCCTGGGATGTAATATGATCTTACATATTTTCAGGCCTTTGCATGTTTTTTTTCTTTTTGATTGCCGTTTCCTCTTCTTATCTACCTGGATAACTCACCTAAAACTTTCCTCTGAGGAATTCTACCTCCCCCCACTGAGTTTAGTGCTCCTTCTTCCTTTGTGATCCACCTCTGTGTACCTACTTTAATCTATATTACACAATATGTCTCACTATGATTCTTTTTGTCTGTGAGCTTCTTAAGGACATTAACTATATGTTGTCCGTGTGCATAAATGTGTAATGATCAAAAGAACAAGTGAATGGAAAGGAATATACTAAATAATTCCTGGGTATGTAAAAAAGGTTTTAAAAACTAAGGGTAGGGGATTAAGGATTTTTTTTGAAAAAAAAACTAGTTTCTGAACATAGTTTACAAAGAAAATGTTTTACATTCTACCTTGGTGAGTAGCGTCTGGGGTCTTAAAAGCCTATGAGCAGCCATCTAAGATACTCCACTGGTCTCACCCCTTTGGGAGCAAAGGAGAATGAAGAAAACTAAAGACACACGGGGAAGAGTAATCCAGATGACTAATGGACCACAATTACTACGGCCTCCATCAGACTGAGTCCAGCACAAGTAGATGGTGCCCAGCTACCACAACTGACTGCTCTGACAGGGATCACAATAGAGGGTTCTGGGCAGAGTTGGAGAAAAATATAGAACAAAATTCTAACTCACAAAAAAAGACTAGATTTACCAGCCTGACAGAAACTGGAGAAACCCTGAGAGTATGGCCCCTGGGGCACCCTTTTAACTTAGCAATGAAGTCACTCCCGAGGTTCACCCTTCAGCCAAAGATTAGACAGGCTCATAAAACAAAATGAGACTAAAGGGCACAACAGCTCAGGGGTAAGGAGTAGAAAGCAGAAGGGGACAGGAAAGCTGATAATAGGGAACCCAAGGTCGAGAAGGGAGAGTGTTGACATGTCATGGGGTTGTTAACCATTGTCATAAAACAATACGTGCACTAAGGGTCTGATGAGAAACTAGTTTGTTCTGTAAACCTTCATCTAAATTATAATTTAAAAAAAAAAAAAAGAAAAAATTAGTTTTTGAATCTGGCAGTTTAAATTTTATTTAGCTTTGATAAATAAGAGAGTAAGAAGGAAAATAAATGGGGTCTATAATCAATATGTTTGTTTGAATAATAAATATGAAGATATTTTTCCATTAAATGTTATAACATAGAGAATAAAATTCAAGTTTATAGCAAATCAAACTAATTTCACTTTGTTTATAAATGCAACAGCTTCCAGGTGGTGTCATTTTTTATATGAATATACATTTGTATCTGTTTGTGTGTTATGAATTGAATTATGTCCCCAAAAGTTATACTGAAATCCTAACCCATTTATCTGTAAATACAACCCTATTTGGAAATACGGTTTCTTCTGTTATGCTAATCAGGTCAGCCAGAGTACAGTGGGTCCTAAACCTAATCACTTTTGAATGGTGTGTTATAAAAAAGAGCAGAAGAAACACACAGACACACATACAGGGGGAATAAACATACCATATTAGGATCTGCCTACAAGAAAAGAAAGGTCAAGGATCATTAGTAGGCATCAGGAACTCGGAGAAAGGCCCACAGAAGAAACTGACATGGCTGAGACCCAGATTTGGACTTTTACCCTCTAGAAGTGTAATAAAATATACTCCTGTACTATAAAGCAACCCATTTGTAGTATATTTTGTTAAGGTAGCGCTAGGTAACTAAGGGAGTGTGTATGTGTGTATTTAAATTCATATATATACACATAAATAATATACAGTAACAAGCTCTTGTTCGAAAAAATTCTAACACGCCCAGGTATCAGATGGTCACTGTATCCTGAACCTTAAAAATATGCAAAGCCTTTCTAAATAAATTACCCATTGGCTGAATACCAATAATATGGCCAGTATGCTTTCTATCATTTCTACAATAAGGTGTGGAATAAATAAATAATGTTAACAAATAGAGTCTGAGTCTGTGACGGTTTATTTTTGTTGTTATTAACAATGTCTCCATTTTCAATGTTTATCATAGTTAAAAATACAGAGCACAACCCTGAAAAGTGGCTCTAAACCATTTAATGGCTTAGTTAGATTTGGAAACAAAAGTCTTCACCTTCTATTCATAACAAATCAGACAAAATTTTATAGTTAAACTAGGTTAAGTTATAGTTGAAAAGGCGTTTACTTTTATTAAGTATTCAGGCCTTATTATAGTGATTAACATAAAAAAACTATCACAACTGGATAAGGAAGGAAATTGGCCTGTTAATAGTTGTACTAGTTGCAAGGTGGGTAATGAGATAATAAAACACATAATTGGAGGTTATACTACCTTGATTACTGTAGATTATACCAATGGGCACAATAACGCGACTAAGTCGTGCATCACCAGCTATTGCTCATTGGTTAGATGATGGGTTGATTATGCTCCATTATAACCATGACTTCAGGAATGTGTTCAAAAACACTTGCTCCCACCCATAAATTTTGGACAGGACGCAAGGACTTTTACTGTTTCATAAGCTTAATAAAATAGTAAGAGAACTAAAAAATAAACTAAAAAATAAACTATAAAAATAATATATGGGGCTCTGAAGAGAAACTGAAACAAAAAATGGAAAATATCAGATCTCATGATGAAACTGCTCTCTCTAACCAAACACACATTGCATGAAATTTATTTTCCAATTTTACAGAAGGCATTTTGGAACATCTGCTATATAAACTAGGGTAATTCTAAAACTGTAATGCTATAATGATCATTAACTATTGGCCAGTACTTAGAATTTTATTGAACTCATTAATCTAAGAAAAATAAATATAATTATAACAGTAATCACAAATGCTGACTGTATTTTTATTTTGTGGTTTTCCCTTGTGAGTCTCAGAAAATAACCATTACCAGAATGAGGCAAGATGGAGTAGGCATGTCTGTGTTGTATATGTCTTTCTAACCAATTCTCGGCTCAAAACAGCTCCAGGCATGGACCAGATATGTCTAGAAACGACACAGATGTCAATCTCTGAAAGTCAGTGAACCACACTTTGACAAAATTTCCCTACACCTACAAACGCTATGTGGATATTTATTATAATGCTGCAAGATGCTGGAGAAATGGAAATACATAATACAGTACTCTAATGTCAATATTTAGCAACATGGAATTACTTCATGCAATTCATATATATATGTATATACATATACATATGTTTGATTTTATATACGTGGTAGATTTCTTATACAATAGATTTTAAGCTTTGACAAAAGAAAATAAAACTATTTAAAAATACAGTGCTACCTAATTTGAGGAAATATGGAGTTGGGATATTTAATATTGACAAATTCTTGAAACAACTAAGGCATATGTCTTTAAGCATCAAGCCCAAGAATGGCAAAATGGCTCTGGAATAGTAAAAGTTTTGATTTTATTCAAAGGTCTACCACTGACAAGCTATGAGCCTGAGGAAGTTACATGAGTCTCAGTTTTCTTATCTGTAAAAAATAGGCAATAATATCTAAATGTTGGTTATTGTAGGTCTTAAAGATGATACATGGAAACAAAAAAAGAACATACATACATTCAGTACAGGTTAGTTATTATCTTTAAATGATGTTTCATAAACTTCTTTCTTTGTAAGATTTATTACATACGTTTTTTGCCTTCTTCAAGAGATTGACCATAATTTAACCTTTCTTTCATGACTAACGGTAATTATTTCAAATAGCAATTATTATACTGAATAAAGCAGTATCTCTGATGTCATCCCAAAAGGCTTTGCTGTGATTTTTTTTGAGTGCTGATTGCAATAATAATTTTGTCACCTTCAAGTTGCTGGTGGTCACTTTTGCTGTTACTGTATCTACAGACAAAGAAGGTTCCTTAATTTGGGCAGGGAGTAAGCATATCAGAATCACGGGAAGTATGTAGAGCCATAATGCAAAATCAATAAACCTATCTTCATTACTAAGGACAACCACAGAAAGTGAAGTACTGCAACAGTTTTGTGGCTATTGGGAATACGTAAAAGATCTAATAAGAAAACATTTCATGGGTACTCAGTTAAAAAAAAAAAAAAGGTTGAGAAATGTTCTTCTCATTTCCCATTCCTTTGCCATTTTTATTTGCTATTTTCCATCTATGCACAGCTGGAAAATCATATCCACAGAGAATGTAAGAAGTATATCTAAACTAAGAGTAAAAAGGCTTTGAGAGAGGATCTAAGGTCCTCTTCTATAAGTAATGAATAGTATATGCCATGCATTCACTATGTTTATATCATACGTAATATATGCATGTATATGTTTGCATGTATATCATAGCCTACACGTCAGTAAAACCACACTGTTCTTCATTCTTTCTATACCCTGCATTCTCTGACCTCACTGAAAGCTTTATGCGTCTTTGACTTTCATCTCAAATACCACCTACTCTGCCACCTTCATTCTAACATATGACTTCCTCCAGATTCTAATTGATGTTCCTTGAGGATTTACAACCTAGATCTCAAGAAGGTTTCCTCTCTTTAAAAGGGCTCTGTGTTTATGAGGACTGGTCTAAAACATCCACTCCTGGTAAAGGCCACACTGCAGATGATTAGGGAGTCCTTGGATTGAACCAAAGAGAAAGAAAAGCAATCAAGAAACTGACGACTCCTTCTAAACACAGAATATCCGAAATGATTCAGAAAAAGCTGTTTTAGATCTGTGCTTAGGTTGGCTTTATACACTTTTAAGATTAGTGAACCGCACTGGGAAACCAAATCTTTGTTTTATGGATTCAACACGTAGGCCTGCTGTGGTAAATATGCCTTTTTTTTTTTTTCCTTACAAAGAGATGTTCACTGCAGAGTGCAAATAAAAGTAGCATTTTCCTTCTACTTAAGGGTTTGTTAGATGAAATTTATGTTTTTAAAATGTACTGCAAACACCAAAAACTGATTGCACCTTTATCAGCTTTTAAATCAAAACAGCTTGCTATCTGGTAAGGACACAGCACTGGTCGATTTATTTCATAAAACTTTACGTACAAAGAGACAGTGTCTATTTAATGGAGAGAATATAGAGTCTGGAGGGGTAATTTTTATTACAATTTATAGTGGGATTATCCATACTCCACAGTTCTCAGATTTTATTGAGATTTTATGGTACTATGATGCTGATGCAGTTAACTGCAGTTGGGTAGGAGGTATAATTTTGTTTCACCCTGACTGGGAAAAGAAATTGGCGTGACTATTACATAAGAAATCTAGCTGAGTCTATTAATTGCCTAGATACAATCAAAGCCATTATTTATCCTAGTTTCACAGGTAAAATATTTTACCTGAGAGTAAAATAAATAAGAACTGACTTTAATTTTCATACGGCAATATCTTCTCATTAAGACTAGAAACCACAAGAATATTGCTCACACGCAGAGGTTCAAGTCCAGAAACCATCAAAACCTAAATCACATCAAGCATCAATAATGCACTACCAAACGTTATTCTTTAATATTAAGTACTGAAATAAAACAAACTTAGGGATATAGCTGAAACCATGTACTCAAGAACACCAGGGAACAACAGATAGCCCAATGACATACAGCAGTAACATCCTAGGGATGGTATTTATTCACTCAGCAAACACGAGTGTTTACTGTGTGCCAGGCCAGACGCAGCAGTAAGGCAATGAGGAGAGAAGACAATCTGGTATGCACTCTAGCATACATACAGACAAGGATTACCCTGTTTCAGGGAGAGGAGATTAAGGAACCACTTCTGCCTAGAAGGAGCCCTGGTGGCACAGTGGTTAAGAGCTACAGCTGCTAACCAAAAGGTGGGCAGTTTGAATCCACCAGCTGCTCCTTGGAAATCTTATGGGGCAGTTCTACTCTGTCTTACAGGGTCACTATCAGTCGGAATCAACTCAACAGCAATGGGTTTGGTTTTGGTTTGCTTAGTAATTGCTATCCCTGGATGGTGCAAACAATTAAGCACTTGGCTAACAACCAAAAAGGTTGGGGGTTTGAATTCACCCAGAGGTACTGTGGAAGAAAGGGTTGGTGGTCTACTTCCAAAAGGACACAGCCATGAAAACTCTACAGAACACAGTTCTACTCTGCAACATACGGGGTTGCTATGAGTAGAAATCAACTCGATGGCAACTTTTTTTTTTCTGCCTAGAAAAGAAGGCATTTGAACCAGTTCTTGTGCCAGGGAATGAAAAAGCCTCCAAGGAAAAGGGAACTAGAAAGATAAAGGTAGAGTGTGTTGTGACAGTTAATTTTATGTGTCAACTTGGCTTGGCTATAGTGCCCAGTTGTTTGGTCAAACACTAGTCTCGATGTTGCTGTAAGGGTTATTTTGTTGATGTGATTAACATTTGTAATCAGTTAACTCTAAGTAAAGATTACCCTTGATAAGATGGGTGGTGGGTCCCATCCAATCAGCTTAAGGCCATAAGAGCAAAAACTGAGGTTTTGAGCAGAGAAAGAATTTTGCCTCAAGACAGTAACGCAGATATCCTGCCAAAGTTTACAACCTATTCTCTGGCCTACCAATCTCAGACACAAAACTGCTGGAGTTTCCAGCCTACTGCCTGAACTATGGATTTTGGACTTGCCAGTCCTCACAACTGCGTGAGCCAATTCTTACAATAAATCTCTTTTATATATATAGTATATATATATGAAACAGAACCAATAGGATATATGCTAACGCTATGGAAATGGTTGCTGTAACATGAGATATATTTGGTGGAATGGCAACAGATTAGTGTAGAAACTGGACTGTCAGGCTATAAGAAGTCTTGTTGTTTATCATTTTATGTTGTTGATGGGCTGCAGACTATCCATTATTGGCCATAGCATTCCTAAGCAGCCCATGGGAATATACACCTGCAGCAGGCTAAATTCATTCATTCAATAAATACTTACTGAACATTTACTAGTGTCAGACACAACGAAATCTGCTGGGAAGACAGCATCTAATGAAGCTCATATGGCACCTACCCTCACAAAGCTTAAATTTTAGTGAAGAATTTGGGGAAACCTCAACCTATTTTATTCTATCAGTGACAGTTTACAATATATACCACATTACATCTGCAACTACCGCTCTTGTCTACAGAAGAGCTTATTCTTATTGTAGGTCACCTAAGTCCTGCTAGGTTTTTTTCTCCCCAGGGAATTGAGATACCCATATACTGAAGGGATATGTTTCTAATTCTATCCTGTTTCTACTGAACTTCTCAGAAGTCCTAGCTATCGAGAAGACAGGCCCTTTGCCTAATTCTTCAAAGGCTATGCCCAGCTCTCCCAGTTACACTGGACACTCTTACTTTCTGTCTTCCTACGTTCCCTCTCTTCCAAGACACGACTCCCCGCTTTTCTTTTGTTTTCTCATCCCTACAACAGATTTCCTTGCTCTCAGTGGGTTCAGCTCTCAGCAAAACCTGTTAATAGTACACAAATTGGCATATATGTTTCCACTTATCCAACAAACATAAACCATGGTTTTAAAAAAATGAGCACAGATACACAGAAAGTAGCATTTTGATTCTACTAAACAGAAATCACATACAATGTAGTGGACAGGAGGTAGGAAGGAGCAGAACAAATTTATACTTTTTCTTTCTGGCCCAAGGTAGATACAGTTTATGGTTTTTCTTAAAAAAAAATATTTCATATACTAAGGCCGTAAAATAACAAAGTGGATTCAGGTTCAAGTTATACCTAGAAAGGACATATCCACTGCACTCCCATATAACCCTAATCTAATTGGGAAAGACTGAAGGCTGTTAACATTGTTTAAATATTCTACCACTAGATGGCAGTACAAAGACTGTCATTCTCAATATAGGTCACAGTTCCACAAAAAAATAACTTCAGGGGTAGGTGATTTGGCTAGATATGGAAGAGAAAGAAGAATCAAGATTCAGAAAAAGGTGGAATGGTGAGGGATGGAGGAATATTGAGAAGGACAACTGAGAGAAGGAAGAATATAGGGAAATGGAAGGACGAGGGGAGAGGAAGAGGGCTGAGAAATGATGATGGGGCCGAGCAGGGTACTTTGAAGAGTAGGCACAGAAAGGAGACGGAAAAGGGAAGAATCTGAGCTAAAATTAGGAAAACTCCAGTAGAATTTCTTTTAAACTTTTTGGACAACAGCCACATAAGAAATATATATTTCACCATGACCCAGTACACACATGCTCTCTCTCTCAAAGCGGCACTATATTTGCATGCATTTATTATATAGATATATTAATGAATAAAAGGTTCATGAAATAATACTTATTTGGACAATGCTCTCAGATATTTTTATTCCACTCCATTCTATTTATTTAAAACCACTAGTTGTGAGCTACTAAATTGATTTCAGTATTCATCAACAGGAAATGGTCAACAGTATGGGCAACATTGTTTGAGTAAATTAAAAGCAAGAGCTGGCTTTTAAGAAGAGTTAAAAGAAAACAAACAAACAAAAATACCATAGCTGGGAGTAGAGGATGTTCCTGGCCATATAAAATGACCCATAAAATATTTGTTGAAAAAAATTAACTATTTAATATAAGAAAAAAGATGGGGAAGCCACCTAGTCATAAAAAACACATACACCTGGCCAATGATCAAAGTAGCATTTATCCCACATAAAGATGGCTGGAGAAAGAACTGAGTATGTGATTACTACTCTGTGGATTGGTACCTCTTCTTTTATTTATTAGATAGAAAGACAAATACCAATTAGTTCTTCTCTAAAGAATACAAAGCTGAATACCTGTTAATCAAATACTCCATTAACAATGGAAAACAGTCAGAGAAAGAGCTGAGAAAACAGTAACACAGTTTGGAACAGAAAAAGAATTATTAAGGGAATAAGAAAAAATATGGAACAGAAACCACATCCACAGACTTGCAAATAATTAAAAAGCCAGTTTAAACAGTGCTGGCAATGAGTCTGACCAAGTTTCTCTCTTGGATCTTATATTCTCTTTCATTTATTTATTCCTACTACATTTTAATAGTCACTGCGTAAAATGCTTTTTTGATACATACGTGTATGTAAACCCAAATGTTTTTTGCAATGAGCATATATGTCCAAGCATCATCAAAATACTTACAACCTAATAGGTAAAATAAGAATCTCCTTGTAGCAATAACAACACTTATACCATGTGAAATTAAAAGCTTTGTATTTAAGCAGAGCATTATTCCAGCAGAGGAAAATAAAGATTTTTTTCCAAGATAAAAGTACACATAAAGGAAATGAAAGATATTATGTTTCAAACTCCAGTATTTAATGTTCAACAATACTAAATGTTACCAGAGAAAGCTTTTCAAGTGCAGTGAAAACTGCACATAAAGACTACATTAGAATACTGTATTAGTAAGATTTAACATTTAAATTTAGATTTATTTAAACGTAAATTATTTCTATTATAGCAGAGAAGGCTTGGTGGCACACTGGTTAAGCATTCAGCTGCTAACCAAAAAGGTCTGCAGCTGAATCCCCTAGCTGCTCCTTGGAAACCCTATGGGGCAGTTCTACTCTGTCCCACAGGGTCGCTATGAGTCAGAATCGACTCAACGGCAACTTTTTTTTTTTTTTAAAATAGCAGAACCTTGCTATAAAAAATGAAAATGGCATTTTTGGCGATTTTACTTAATAGCTCTTAATATCACTTTGGAGCTCTGGTGTGTTGCAGTGTTTAAGAACTTAGCTGCTAACCAACCAAAGGTCGGCAGTTTCAATCTACCAGCGGCTCCTTGGAAACCCTATCGCGCAGTTCTACTCTGTCCTGTAGGGTCACTATGAATCGGAGTCGACTGGACAGCAACGGGGTTGGTTTTTTTTTTTTTTTTTTAATATCACCTTGTAACAGAATGAACACACAAAGCCTGTTTTGTTAAGTTCTTGAGTTAGCTATTTTATCTAATACATGGGTTTACTGGCTACATCTTCAGTTCTTTAAGTAATAAATAGCTTTTAATGTGTACCCATAATTTCTCCTCTTCTTTTCTTTTCCCCTCTGTACTTCTATTTATTACTTAACTGTGCAGGGAAAAAGCAGTCAAACTCACTCCTTGGCATTTTACAGGCTATGGGTAACTGACTTAGAATTTTCTTTTTTCTGCTAACTCTCTTAGAACAATACAGACAGCTTCTGTCTCTTCTCTCAGCCAGTTGTTATCATCATATCTTAAAACCAGTCTATGCCAGGTGATGCAGTGGGACTAACAGATTGCAGGTATTTCAGATAAACAGTAACAAAAGCAAAGCATAAGAACCCAAATTTTGGGTGGAACCTCTTCAGCCTCTTATGCATGCCCCGAAGTGAAAATATACAGACAAGTTTCTACTCCACGTTGAAAATCAGGTAACGAACAACAAATGACTGAGTCAATTAGTGCAGAATAAAGCCTCCGAAACTCCTATTTTAAAATCAGGTTTTCAGAAACTTGGGCTGCCTGCCTTTCTTACTGTTCAACAAGTTTCTGTCTTTTCAAAATAATGATAATTTAGTCAAACACTCAACTCCTATCAAAGTCTATATTTAAGGATAATAAATCAAAACAAACAACAACAACAAAAAAAAAACAATGCTCCAGTCTCCCTTCCTAATAAACAGTATTTTAAAAAAGCAAATTAAACAACATAAGTAACTAGAGGATTTGTTGATAAAAATGAAATTTAGAATTAAAATATTAGTCTGTATTTCACAGTTACCATACTTAAAAGCCAGGAGAAGAATATGTTTACCAAGGAAGATTTGGTAGTTCAAACACTCAGGAAGCCAAGGCAACGGTACACATAATCACAGACCAGCTGCCCTGGACTATTCTGGTCAGATGGACAGGTGACACCAGGACTCCACCAAATGGGAAACTAAGAGAACCGTCCTGTGTAAGGTAGACAGACGGAGCGAGTCTGTGACACAGTTAACCAGGACTGGAAACATGACATCATTAATGACAAGTGGAAAAGCTGACAGCAGAAGGAAATCAGTGACATAGACAGATCTCAAATGGGTAGTTTCATGGAATGGGAGCAGCAACCACTGCGATGACCATATTTCCTCCCACAAATATAAATGGTCTAAGACTAAAACTACACTGTGGCTTCTTCCTGTAGGCTGCTGAGAAAAGCAACAGCTTGTAGGAAGAAAATGGGGTGTGATTATTTCAAATTTGCCCAAGGCCACATCCCTTTGAAACTCCTGAATGGGTGGGTGCTATGAAAATAAGGCATATTTTTGGAGGGTTCTTCATTGTGTGTCTACATCTAAATATAATAAGAGAGCAAAACTCTTTTAAGGGAGGTGACCAAAGACATTGCATACGCAGATGGGGTGGGTTTCTTAACAGCAGTATCAACATGCTCTAGTTTGACATCTTTTGAGGGGGAGAAAGTACTTTATACTTACGGATCTAATTGCATAATTGATCTGAGTTGGGGATAACGCACTTATGACCCATAATAAATTATTTTTCAAGTATGAAACCATCCCACTAAAAAAAGTCTTAATGCAATAAACATATTTTGTAAAATCTTGGTAGACTGGGCTGCTGGTCTTGCATTTTCATGAAAGAGAACCTGGCTGTTCAGGAAATTGGAGCTGAGCACTCTCCTTCTAGCCCATGTGTTCCATGTCTGTCATGTGGACATCTGATTACTTTTGGGTGGCTAAGGAGAAGACAATAATGAGGGGGTCGGGGGGTGGGCAGACTATATAAGGTAATAAGGAAGAAAGGGAAAATGAGCAGGGAAGAAAATCTAGCAAAATGAAATATGCACTTGGCTGCACCAGACCTTTTCAGGTGCTGACAGTTCCCAAGCCACTGATCAATCACAGCCTTGCTCTAGCCTCATTCCTGGGCATCAAGGTGATACTACCTGTTCTTCCAGCTACATGGAGGAAGAATCAGTTCAGGTATGGGATAGAGGAGATAAATCAGGTATTTTATTTTTAAAACTCTTTAATTGGATTTTCCCACACTGTATCTGTCAGTTTGCCATGCTGTAGTGGTTTGTGTGCTGTTAGGATGCTGGAAGCTGTGCTACTGGATTTCAAATACCAGCAGGGTCAACCATGGTGAATAGTTTTCAGTGGAGTTTTCAGTCAGGCTAAGACAGACCAGGAAGAAAGGTCTAGTGATTTATTTTTGGGAATTTCAAATGAACACCTCATGAATCACATGGAACATTGTCTGATTCTCTTACTTTGCAAATATCAGGAGGGATCAGTTCCTAGAGGAGGCTATCATGTTTGGTGAAGTAGAGGACCAGCGTGGGCATAGAAGACCCTCAGTGAGATAGACTGGCACAGTCAGCTGCAATGGTGGACTCAAACACACTGGTGATGTTGAGGATGACGCAGGACTGGGCAATGTTTCATTCTGTTATACCTAAGGTCACCGCAAGTCAGAGCCGACCTGACAGCAGATACCTATACCTTTACCTATCTAATTGGATTTTCACAGATTGGTTATGATATTGCCCTTTAAGTATTTTGAAATTCTAAAATGTAATACCTATCAATATTCAAGTGTAAAAATACCCCTAAAAGACAAATGCAAATTATTTTGGGTTAATGTTTTGTTTTGAATTATCTCTTCTCTCCACTAGGTGATTTCTGAGAAATGTTTGATCTTATTTATGTTTATATTAATTTTGGTATTGTTTTTATAATTCTCAAGGGAACTCACATTTTACTGAACTTTTGTTTGCTTTTTACTGTCAATCTGGTCAATCCTAGATTATTATCTTGTTTCCTTTCATTTTTCATTATACATCTTTTTCCTAACAATTTTGTCAATCTAATAAATTGACTTTAAAATTAAGGATAACTCCTACAAGACTCAGGTTCCTTTCACAACATAATACATGCAACTAACATGTAATTAAGGACTCTGCCTCTATAAACCTCTCCCCTCTAGAAGTATCCACTTGCAACTCTTTACTGTATTATTCTTGTCAGCATACATATATGCTATACTATCGCCATCTCTTAAAATCCCTCCCTTGAGAGTCTAAATGCCTTGCCAGCTCTCATTCTATGTCTCTACTACTATAGACAGCAAAACTACTCCAAGGAGATGTCTAGACTTTCAGTTTCCCTTCTTCACCTCCCATCTGAATTCACTTCCATCAATGTTTTGTCCCTACCTCCCCTGAAACACCACTTGTCGGTGACACCAATGCACTCTACCTTGCCAAATCCATAATTCTCAGTACTCATTTTATTCAACCTCTTAAAGGCAGTTTATACAACCGATCACTCCCTTCCTGAACCATTTTCTTCACTGGCATTCTCTTTCACACTCTTCCTCTGACCTCACTAGTGGATTGGTCTCAGTACTGTTTGCTAAGATCCATCTTCTCTTCCAGTCCTCAAAGGCTGAAATGTCCCAGAGCTGTCTTTGATGCCTCCTTGTCTCCATTCTGGCTCTCTGCCTAGGTGACCCTATGCAGTCCACAGCTTTAAATATCTCCTCTATTTTAATGATGTCTAAATGTATTTCTCCAAACCTTTCCACCTCTTTTCTCTGAGCTCCAGACTTACTCATTCAACTTCCATCTCATGCTCTCCACTCAAATATTTAATAAGAACAAAAATAAATGCCTGCCATCAAGTTGATTCTGACTCACAACAACCCCATGTACTGCAGAGAAGAACTGTGCTCCACTGGGTTTTCATGATGGTGACCTTTTGGAAGATTGCCAGGTCTTTCTCCCAGGGCACATCTGGGAGGATCTGAACTGCCAATCTTTTGGTTAGCAGTAGAGAGCTTAAATGTATGTGCCACCCAGGGACTTCTAAATGTTCAACGGGCACGTCAAATTTAACATATCCAAAAGGGAATCCTTTCTCAACTCCAGTCTTCCTATCTTAATAAACAGCACCACTGTTTGCTCTGTTGCTCAAGCCAGAAACCTGGAAGTATCCTTTATTCCTCTCCTTTTCTCACACCCCATATCAACTCCACACTGCAACAGTCCCCTAATGGGCCTTCCTACCCCTATATTTTTTCTTCATGCAGTTGCTCAAAGATCACTGTAATAGATCAAACATATCATGTCATACTCCTGCTCAAAAGATTCCAGTCCCAGTTGCTTCCCATGATATTTAGAACAAAACCGAAAGAATGTACCATCATCTTCAAGCACCTATATGATCTGGCCCCCATCTACCTCTCTGCCTTCAATTCCACTGCTCTCCCACTGCTTCCTCCCCTCCAGTCCCACTGGCTTCCTTACACAAGCCATGCTTGCTCCTGCCTCAGCGTCTTTCAACTTGCAGTTCTCTTTCTTGAGAGGTCTTCTACCAGGTATTTTGAGCATAGCTTACATCTCGGAGAGGCTTTCTTTGATTGTATCTGAAATTGCACCCCTCTCCAATTACTTGGATAGCACTTACACTACCTGACATATATTTATTTATTATTCTATTAGAATGTAAGGTCCATAAAAGTAAGGACTTTCTCATCTTGTAACTCCAATGGCTAGAACTATGCCTGGAGGATAGGAGATGCACATTACATACCTGCAGGAAGGAAGGAAATCCTAAACACACCTACTCTTCCATCAAGGTAATAATGAACTCAGAATATCTTTGCTTTTGATTTGTTATGATTCACTCAGTTTTTCTGCTACTCAATATCTGTAAAATCTAACGAAAAACTCCCGGGAAATCTAACAAAAACTTCCTTAGGCTGGACTGAAATTCCTTTACAGGTCAAATAATCCCTTTAGGGACTTGCTTACAAATGTCTCAGGTTACACAGTAACAAAACTCCAGTCAAACCAGTTTTCTGTTCCCTATACATGGAGAGCTCTTTATATTTCAATAGCACCACTTTGTCCTTTTGGTATCAAGCTTAAAAGCATATTCCTGGAAAGTCTTCCCTGATGTCCCACGTCACCCGCGGCCCTAGTCTAAAATATGTGGGCTTACAGTACCTTCCAGAGTATCCTGCCATTTCTTCTTCATATCACATATTACATTCAAGACCTGAGGCTAGCTAATAAGTTGCCATTCCTTTAGACCAATATTCTTTAAAGGCTTGGATGAGATGTTGAGTATGGCATAAGGAACGGGCTGAGGTTCTGTCCCCATTAGAAAGCATTTTCACATTCTCTTGGTGTTAGTTAAGCAGATCTTTAGGAAATTTCACCCCTACCTCCCCAAACCCTAACCTTCTTCCCATCTACGCATCATAGGAAAAACATTCCTTCTAATAAACATAATACCCTCCACGAGAACATTTTGGGCAGTACAACTTTCTCTACTTGCAGTTCTACGGCAAGTATCTACTTGCAGGTATCTTCACCTGGCATCTGCTTGGCTGCTCTATGTTATATTCCAACTTTATCCACAATTATAAATTATTTAATTGTATGGATTTTTTGCTTACTGTCTACATCTCCCAGTAAACTACGGCTCTGTGAGATAAAATAGCATCTTTTTTGCTCATCACTGTACCCCTGGTGTCAATAAAATGCCTGATACATGGTTAGTGTCCAGTAAATACTTGAGTGGAAAAATGACTCAATTCACATGATAAAGTACCTCAGACATGGATATGAACATGCACAGTCCTTTGTGTATTATGACATATAGGGAAATCTATTTCTCTAACAGTGATCAGATATGTTATACCAACTCTAAGTTATTAGCCAACACCATCATCAGCCTTTATGAGATACATTTTGTGTCTTTTATTTATTTATTTTTACTAGCATTTTGAAAGTCCAACTCCCCTATCAGTGTTTTCTTTTGCTCACCCACACCAGATAAACAAGTCCTAAGTGGGAATGAAGTTGAGGCTCTCTTTATCACTCAGCCATTCCACTGTTGGCCCAGAGCCCAGCTGAAAGTATGTAAAGTCAAGTTGTAAGGAATTATTCAGTGACATAGGCAGCCTTCTCCACTAGGCACTTTCACCATGATCTAATTAATCAATCAAGCAATAAAAAAAAGTCCTTACAAAATGCCATAGCAGTATTTGTAGAATATGGCAATTATAAAAACTTAATATAAACTACTGTTACATAGAAAATATGGGATGTTTCCATAGATGCTCACACTAAACTCTCCCCCCTTATAATCTGTTATAAGCAGCAACTTTGAGGAGAATTTTCATACAAACTTCTTGGGGCAGTCTTTCATTTTTCAATTCAAGTTTTTTCTCCCTAATTTTTTGTTTTTATAAGAAATAATAATAAACCACATAATATCTGAGCATCATTACTTCCTGTATTTTTTTGAGACAGTAATAATAAATGTTTACATTTACTGATACTTGATTAATGCTAAATATTTATGCAAATAATTTTAATCTTTCTAATAATCTAAAATTGATCAAGTTATCCCCATTTTATCACTGTGGATATGAGGATTAGTGAGATTAAGTAACTTTTCCAAGTCCAAAGCTGTAAGTAAAAGATCTAGGATTCTAATTCATACATCCCTGATCCCAAATCTCATACTCCTAACCACCATGTCACAGTCCAGAGAGTTTATGATTACATAAATTGCTATTCTCAATATGAAAAAACACCCGAGTAAAAACCACTGCATGAAAATAAGTATACTCATGTAACGAACAAACTATAGCATGAGTCTTAACAAAATCCTTCTGCAAAGATACATTTTCTAGGCAATTAAAGGTTGGCATTATATTTTTTATATATATATATTTTTAAATGAAAATAACTTATCCCATAAAATGATAATGGCAAATAGAAGAGACATCTCTTTTATTTCCTTCATTAAGGACTAAAAATTACATAAAAGGTCGAAAAAATCATTAAAATCTTTATCAATCCATTTCATAATAAAAGTGGAATATGAAATATCAAAGCAATATAAAGGCGACATCATACAAAGAATGGATTCTATGGTATATGCACACACATATAAAGAATAACGTAATAGGCAAGCTTATACGTTTCACTATTTGTTAATTCCTGCTTCTTAAAAAATTCACACACTTAGGGGAGTTCTGGCAAAATGGTGCTCTAGGCAGAAGCATCACGCCGTCCCTCCACAGCAGAGATCAGAAAAACTAAGCCGAACAGAGAATACAACAATCCTGAAACCCTAAAACATCAAATGAAGACATAAAGAACTCAGCCAAGCACCAAATGGAGTGAGAAAACTGACAGAGAACGGAGAGCGAGGAGAGATTCATGCAGAGGTCCCCTACCAGCTAATGCAGTGCGGATCCACCATCTTGGACTCCTATTGGAGGCCACCAAATGGGGGTACGAGAAAGCAGCCTGACGCAGCGTCCAGCGGGAGACAAAACAACCGGTAATTTGCAGTGTGCGCTTTCCCACCCCCCACCCCTCTTCACCCCGGGTCGGCCTCCTCTGCTTCCTGCGGCCACGGTCTCTTTACTGAGAAGCGCCGGCTGCTTGGATTCCACACACCCAAGCGGGCGGCTCTCTGGGTGCCATTTATTGGCTGTTGCTGTTGCTTTTTTTCCACTTCTTTTCATTTCTTCCTTGCCTCTGGCCATCTACCCCCCCTTTTGCTCCAGTGCCTCACTCCGTGCGCCATCTTTGCTTCTTCCTGAGGGGGCTAAAGAGCGCCGGCAATTTGTGATATACACTCTCCCACTCACTACCCTTCTTCACCCATACTCGACCTCCTCTGCTTCCCACGGACACAATCTCTTGTCCAGAAACACCAGCCTGCACTGGCTAGCTCTCTGACTGCTATTTGTTGGCTGCTGGTGGTGCTTTTTTTTTTTTCCTGCTTCTTTTGATTTCTTGCTTGCCTCTCGCCGCCTCCCCCGCCTTTCGCTCGAGTGCCTGGCTCCGTGCGCCATCTTTGCTTCTTCCTGAGGGGCTGCGGAGCTCCATTCGAGTGTGGAGCTGCTTCCCGGTCTGGGCTACTGTGCTGGCGGGATCCCAGGGCTTTTGTTCGTTTGTTCGTTTTGAATTGTTTCTTTGCTTTCTTTTCCTTTTCTTGAGTTGGGAGCCCTTTCTGGCCAAGCGGAGCTGCGTGGCAAGAAACTCCCCTTCAGCTTCCACAGACGTGCAGAGGGATCCCTGAAGGCATTTCTTTTATCGTTGTTTTTTTTTTTTTCCCCTGTTTTTTTTGGGGGCCTTTCTTGTTCTTTTTTTTTTTTTTAAATTTGTTTTGTTTTCCTGTCCCTCTTTTTCCCTTCTTGTCTTTCTTCATTGCTCAGTTTCTCGTCCCTCTATATCTTCCTTCTCTTTCTGATCCCTGAATACCAGGCGTTGTATACCTCTACACCTTCTAGCCAGGCTGTATTGCAACACCTGAGAGCGACCTCCCCAGACCCCATAGCTGCACCGGTGGGATCCCTGGAAACTTTGCAGTTCTTTAAACTTTCTGATTTTTCTTTATTCATTCTTTTCTTTTCTTCCTCTTCCCCTTTCTGTTTCTCTCCATTTCATAGTCCCTCATCTCTCCATTATAACGGCAAGCTCCCCTAGCATTCTTTTTTGTTTGTTTGTATGTTTTTGGCTCCTGTTCCTCTCTCCCATATCCATCTGAGCTCCACACATAACAATCTCCCCGCTGCATCCTGCCTACCTGCACCGTGAGCTTGACATCACACCATCAAGCAGCACAGGCACGGCCTACTGAAACCTTCCCTGCACTGATTACCGACCCACTCTGGTGGCTGTAGTAAGTGCCACAAACAACCACTCCCAGTAACTCCTCTTCAGCTAGACCTGCCCTGCTGTACCATATCTGAGTGACTGACCCTGCCAGTTGGACAAGGAGGTGAAAAGTACCGAGCGCACAGACTAGCAAACAACAAAGAACACACAGTCCGCCTGCTCAGACACAGTCAAATTTTTTTTTTTAAAACAGGGACAAAACAAACAAATCTACAATAAATAAACGAAAAAATAACTATTCAATGCCCCCAAAACAGCAGACAATATCAAAACACTTACAAAAACAGGACAGGATGGTTCCAGTAAGCGTCCAAAATAACACACCAGAAGAAAATGCACTAGAACTACCTCATAGGGAATTCAAATCTCTAATACTCGGAATTCTCCAAGAACTGAGGCAAAAAGCTGACAAACATGAGGAAAAAATAGCCAAATTCCTGGAAAATACAGACAAAAAATTAGAAGAATTCAGGAAGATGATGCAGGAACAAAATGCCAAAATAAATTCACAACTAGAAATTATACAAAGACAACAATTAGAAATCCAAAAGATAAACAACAAAGATTTCAGAAATGGATGATGTCATAGAAGGGCTGAGAAGCAGATCTGAAACGGTGGAAGACAGGATCAGTGGAATTGAAGACAAACACTTGGATACAACTCTATTTGAGAAAAACTCAGAAAAAAGAACAAAGAAAAATGAAGAGACTGTGAGAGTTATGTGCGACAAAATTAAAAGCAAAAATTTACGAGTGATTGGAATTCCAGAACAGGGGGAGAAAACAGAAAACACAGAGAGGATCATTGAGGAACTGCTGACAGAATACTTCCCCAATATCATGAAAGATGAAAAGCTGGCCATCCAAGAAGCTCAACGAACTCCATATAGAAGAGACCCCAAAAGAAAATCACCAAGGCATATCATATTCACACTCGCCAAAACCAAAGACAAACAAAGAATCCTGAGAGCAGCTCGTGAAAAACAAGAAGTCGCATACAGATGAGAAACAATAAGACTAAGCTCAGATTATTCGGCAGAAACCGTGCAGGCAAGAAGGCAATGGGATGACATATATAAAATCTTGAAAGAAAATTGTCAGCCAACAATAATATATCCTGCAAAACTCTCATTCAAATTTGATGGTGAAATGAGGCCATTTCCAGATAAACAGAAATTAAGGGAATATGTAAAACTCAAACCAAATTTACAAGAATTATTAAAGGGAGTTCTTCGATCTGAGGACAAACAGCTTCAGCTCACAGGCAGACCCTAGGACGCAGGATCGTACGAGCCAGATACCAATCTAGGAAATGAACTCTCGAGGACTATGCAAAAACAAAAGAAATACAACAGGGAATCAGAGCAGTTAATCAATAAATGACAACAACATCAAAACAATAAAAGAGGGAATAAACGGCATAGGCATAGAACCTTCTAATGAAAAGGAAGGCAAGGCGATACCAAGTAACGGTAGACTGCTTCAAACTTAGAAAGATAAGGGTAAAATTCATGGTAACCACAAAGAAAGTTCACAAACCAACTCATAAAAATAAAGATGAAAAACAAAAAGTCTCGGGAAAAACAAAACCTACAAAAACAAAAGAAATGAAAAAAAAATCCACAAACAAAAGTAACTCAGCACAAGAGAGTAAGAAGAACAAAGAAAACTTCAGCACCACAAAAAAAACCACTACAAAATGACAGCAACAAACTCACATCTATCAATAATTACACTGAATGTAAACGGTCTCAGTGCACCAATAAAGAGACGGAGAATGACACAATGGATAAGAAAACAGGATCCATCAATATGCTGTCTACAAGAGACACACCTTAGAAACAAAGATGTGAATTTATTAAAAGTCAAAGGTTGGAAAAAAATATATCAAGCTAGCGACTACCAAAAAAGAGCAGGAGTGGCAATTCTAATCTCAGATAAAATAGACTTTAAAACAAAATCTACCATAAAAGACAAAGAAGGACACTATATAATGATTAAGGGGATGATCCATCATGAAGACATAACCATAATAAACATCTACGCACCCAATGACAGGGCTCCAAAATACATAAAACAAACTCTAACAACACTGAATAGAGAAATTGACAGTTCCACAACAACAGTAGGAGACTTCAACACACCACTCTCAGTAAAGGACAGAAAAACTAAGAAGAAACTCAGCAAAGATACAGAAGACCTAAAGGGCACAATCAGCCAACTTGACCTCATAGACATATAGAGAACACTCCATCCAACCGCTGCAAAGTACACGTTCTTTTCCAATGCACATGGAACGTTCTCCAGAATAGACCACATCTTAGGCCACAGAGCAATCCTCAACAAGATCCAAAACGTTGAGATAATTCAAAGTATCTTCTCTGACCACAATGCCATCAAGGTAGAAATTAACAATAGAAAGAGCAAGGGAAAAAAATCACCTACATGGAAACTGAATAATACCCTGCTTACACATCACTGGCTAATAGAAGAAATCAGAGATGGAATCAAAAAATTCCTAGAATCAAATGAGAATGAAAACACATCATACCAAAACCTTTGGGACACAGCAAAGGCAGTCCTCAGAGGACAATTTATAGCAATAGATGCACATATCAAAAAAGAAGAAAGAGACAAAATCAAAACATTAACTACAGAACTCAAACAAATAGAAAGAGAACAGCAAATAAAGCCCACAAGCACCAGAAGAAAGGCAATAGTAAAGATCAGACCAGAAATCAATGAAATAGAGAACAGAAACACAATAGAAAGAATTAACAAAACCAAAAGTTGGTTCTTTGAAAGAATCAACAAAATTGACAAACCACTGGCCAGACTGACAAAAGAAAAACAGGAGAGGACACACACAAATAACCCAAATAAGAAATGAAATGGGGGACATTACAACAGACCCAACTGAAATAAAAAGGATTATAACAGAATATTATGAAAAACTATACTCCAAAAAATTGGAAAACCTAGAGGAAATGGATAAATTTCTAGAAACACACGGCCTACCCAAACTACAACAAAGTGATGTTGAGAATCTGAACAGACCCATAACAAGAGAAGAGATTGAAAAGGTAATAAAAAAACTCCCAACCAAAAAACGCCCTGGCCCAGATGGCTTCACTGGAGAATTCTACAAAACATTTACAGAAGAGCTTGTACCAGTACTCCTCAAGCTATTTCAGAGCATAGAAGAGGAAGCAACACTTCCAAATTCATTTTATGAAGCCACCATAATGCTGATACCAAAACCAGGTAAAGACGTCACAAAAAAAGAAAATTACAGACCAATATCTCTCATGAATATAGATACCAAAATTCTGAACAAAATTCTAGACAATAGACTTCAGCATCATATCAAAAAAATAATACACCACGATCAAGTAGGATTCATACCAGGTATGCAAGGCTGGTTCAACATTAGAAAATCAATCAATGTAATCCACCACTTAAATAAAAGGAAAAAAAGGAATCACATGATCATCTCAATTGACACAGAAAAGGCATTTGACAAAGTCCAACACCCATTCCTGATATAAACTCTCAATGAAATAGGTATAGAAGGAAAATTTCTCAACATAATAAAGGGCTTCTATGCAAAACCAATGGCCAACATCATTCTTAATGGAGAGAGGCTGAAAACATTCCCCTTGAAAACAGGAACAAGACAAGGATGCCCTTTATCACCAGTCCTATTTAACACTGTGCTGACAGTTCTAGCTAGAGCAATAAGGCAAGAAGAAGAAATAAAGGGCATCCAAATTGCTAATGAAGAAGTTAAACTGTCCCTGTTTGCGGATGATATGATACTATACATAGAAAACCCTAAAGACTCCATGAGAAATCTATTGGAACTAACAGAAAGATTCAGCAGAGTAGCAGGATACAAGATAAACATTCAAAATCAGTTGGATTCATATATACCAGTAAGGAGAATGATCAAAAGGAAATCAGGAAAACAATACCATTTTCAATAGCCCCTAAAAAGAGAAAATACTTAGGAATAAATCTGACCAGGGATGTAAAAGACCTATATAAAGAAAACTACAAAACTCTACTGCATGAAACCCAAAGGGATCTACATAATGGAAAACCGTACCATTCTCATGGATAGGCAGACTCAACATTGTGAAAATGTCAATTCTACCCAAAGCAATTTACAAATACAATGCAATCCCGATCCAAATACCAACAACATTCTTCAAAGAGATGGAAAAACTAATCATTAACTTTATATGGAAAGGGAAGAAGCCCCGAATAAGTAAAGCACTACTGAAGAAGAAGAATAAAGTTGGAGGACTCACACCACCTGACTTCAGAACCTACTATACAGCTACAGTAGTCAATACAGCCTGGTACTGGTACGACGACAGACACATTGACCAATGGAACAGAATTGAGAACCCAGATATAAATCCATCCACCTATGGTCACCTAATCTTCGACAAGGGCCCAAAGTCCATCAAATGGGGAAAAGACAGTCTTTTTAACAAATGGTGCTGGCAAAACTGGATATCCATCTGCAAAAAAATGAAACAGGAATTATACCTCACACCATATACAAAAACTACTTCACAATGGATCAAAGACCTGAATATAAAGCCTAAAACTATAAACTTCATAGAAGAAAAAATAGGACCAACACTTCAGGCCTTAATACATGGCATTAACAGGATACAAACCATAACCATCAATGCACAAACCCCAACAGATCAGCTAGATAACTAGGAGCTTCTAAAAATCAAACACCTGTGCTCTTCAAAAGACTTCACCAAAAGAGTCAAAAGAGAACCTACAGACTGGGAAAAAATTTTTCGACAGTACAAGTCAGACAAAGGTCTAATCTCCATAATCTACAAGAAAATCCAACACCTCTACAACAAAAAGACAAATAATCCTATTAAAAAATGGGCAAAGGAAATGAACAGACACTTCACCAAAGAAGACATTCAAATGGCCAAGAGACACATGAGGAAATGCTTGTGATCACTAGCCATTAGAGAAATGCAAATTAAAACCACAATGAGGTACCATCTCACCCTGGCATTACTGGCATGAATCAAAAACACTGGAAATAACAAATGCTGGAGGGGCTGCGGGGACATCGGAACTCTTATGCACTGCTGGTGGGAATGCAAAATGATACAACCATTTTGGAAAATGATATGGCACTTCCTCAGAAAGCTAGAAATAGACATACCATTCGATCCAGCAATCCCACTCTTAGAAATATATCCTAGAGAAATAAGAGTCGTCACTCAAATAGACATATGTACACCTATGTTCATGGCAGCATTGTTCACAATAGCAAAATGATGGAAACAACCTAGATGCCCATCAACAGATGAATGGATAAACAAACTATGGTACATACACACAATGGAGTACTATGCAACGAGAAAGAACAACAATGAATCTATGAACCATCTCATAACATGGATGAAACTGGAGGACATTATGCTGAGTGAAATAAGTCCATCACAAAAGGACAAATATTGTATGAGACCGCTATTGTAAAAACCCATGAAAAAGTTCACACACAAAATGTAACAATCTTTGTTGGTTACCAGGGATGGGAGTGGTCGGGGGGTGGGGGGGGAAATACTAAATAGGCAATACATAAGTGGTATCTTGGGTGAAGGGTGAGACAGTACACAATACAGGGGAAACTAGCACAACTTGTACAAGGAAAGGTCATGGAAGCCCCATAGGCACATCCAAACTCCCTGAGGGTCTGAATTGCTGGGAGGAGGGCTGTGGGGACCATGGTCTTGGGGAACATCTAGCTCAACTGGCATGATACAGCTTATAAAGACAATGCTCTACATTCTACCTTGGTGAGTAGTGTCTGAGGTCTTAAAAGCCTGTGAGCGGCCATCTAAGATACTCCACTGGTCTCATCCCTTCCGGAGCAAGGGAGAAGGAAGAGAACAGGATACAAGGAAAAGATCAGTCCGAAGGACTAACTGTCCATAGCTACCAAGGACTCCACCGGACTGAGTCCAGTACAGCTAGATGGTGCCCGGCTACCACCACTGACTGCTCTGACCAGGATCACAACAGAGGGTTCTGGACAGAGCTGGAGAAGGATGTAGAGCATAATTCTAACTCACAAAAAAAAGACCAGATTTACTGGCCTAAAAGAGACTGGAGAAACCTCGAGAGTATGGCCCCCAGACACCCTTTTAGCTCAGTGGTGAAGTTACCTCCGAGGTTCACTGTTCAGCCTGGGAGTGGACAGCCCCGTAAAACCAAATGAGACTAACGAGGTACAGGAGTCCAGTGACAAGGGCCAGAAGGCAGAAGGGGACAAGGAAGCTGGTGATAGGGAACCCAAGGTTGAGTGAGGATATTGTTGATGTGTTGTGAGATTGTTAACCATTGTCATAGGGCAACATTTGTAGTAACTGTTAAATGAGAAACTATTTTGGTCTGTAAACCTTCATCTTAAGTGAGAATAACAGCATAATTGGAAGAGCGTAGTCAATGTCACTGAACTGTGTGTGTAGAAATTTTTGAAACGGTGTATCTTTGGCTATGTGTATTTTCACCAAAAAAAAAAAGGTTGAGAAGTTAGAGGGTTGACATGTTGTGGGGTTGTTAACCAATGTCATAAAACAACACGTGTACTACTGTTTCATGAGAAACTATTTGTTCTGTAAGCCTTCACCTGAAGTACCATAAAATATTTAAAAAAAAAAAATCATAAGTTACTGAAAAAAAATATTCACACACTTAATCTGTGAATTATAAAAGAAAATAAATATCTGATGTGGCCCTTTTTTATGTTATTATTATTCAAATAGACTTGATCATTTCCATTAGAATAATTATCACTATCAAAGAGGGTTCAGCTCAAGTAAAATCCATGAAAAGGACACCAGTCCCTATTTTTCCTCTACTTGTTCACAAGAGGGTGGGGGACTAGTTCCTGGCCTCTGCTGCAAACAGTACAAAGGAGAGAGGTTGTCAGGTAAGCAGTAAATGTCTGCATCTCAAGTTTGCAGTCTAAAATTCCTGTATGATGTGAATGTTGAGACTTTTAACTTAATGAAACTGAGAAGGTGAAATTTATTTCATGTGCTGTGAAGAAACTCATTGCAAATAAAACAATTAAGCTGGCGATGGTAAATACACAATTTGGTAGTGTCTGTAAGAATGTATCTTATCTGAGTTCATAATCAAATGTTATTTCTAAGTACTGAATCCTACCTTATACAATAACCGAAACAACTATGTTTACTAGCATTTTATGAGAAGGCAGTGTTTTATGTATTCATGAGTCATACTTTAATTATGGGTCTCAGTGGTAATATAGTTTCAAAGCAAAAAGTAATTATAATAAAAATTCTTAATCCATCATCATTTCTAGGTTCTGAAGACAAGATACATACATGTGTATTCAGTTTAAAAGGGAATAAGTCAATGATTATTATGGGCATGTTACATTTCTATAGGGGAAAACAGAACCAAACCCACTGTTGTTGAGTCGATTCCAATTCATAAGTGACCCTATAGGACAGAGTTGAACTGTCTTGTAGGGTTTCTAAGGCTGTAAATCTTCACGGAAGCAGACTGCCACATCTTTCTCCCGTGGAGTGGCTGGTGGGTGTGAACTGCCAATCTTTCGGTTCACAGTAGAGCACTCAACCACTGTGTCACCTGGGCTTCTTTTACATTTCTATAGAAGGGTGGCTTATTTTTTCAGATTAATGGGAAAGCATTTACAACTTGATGCTATTACAATTCCTTCTAGTGAAAAATGGGGGGAAAATTAGAAATTACACATAGAGAAACAACTTCATGATCAGCTACATAACTATCAAATTAACTAACTGGGTATTACTGGAAATAGTCATATAGCAAAGTATCTTCCTGCCTTCTAAGCCTTAGAAGGGAATATTAATATTGCATTTTGAAATATCTCCATCATATTGAGTCATCCTATTTTTTTTAAATAATATTATAACTTAGACTTATAAGAAGATAAGAACCCAAGTTACTTCTATAGTCAAACACCCAACTTTTAATGATAACATACAAGTTACTCAAAAGTGAATAATCAGGCATTCCAGGCACTGCAACTTCATGGCGTGTTATGCTACTGTCATCCAAATAAGTTCTGCTCTGAACAGATGAAAGAAGATACATATTGATTCTTTTTAAAATTCATTATCATTAATTTCTATAAGGGATTTATGCATTTATGCTTCACGAGCAAATGTGCTAACCATAAATTGTCCTTCCTGTCTGAACACCTGAAAGTGAGCATTATTTTGCAAATTTAGATATTTACATTCTGACATTAAATGCCTTGATAAATAAAAATTAAAAATATTAAAAAATAAAATTACAAACTAAGTAAAACTGAATATATACCCACATAAATATGGGGTTAGTTCCCATTAAACTGTGTCCCACTCAGTGGCTCACCAACTGATGCCGCCATGGTATTCTGAACAGAGTTTTTTTGGATGTAGTATGTTTGAATATGCTGTAGGCTCCTTTTACTGAAAAAATTAATAATTAATTTTAGTGCTGAAATAAACCAAAACTTCACCTGTGTCTCTTACCTTTGCCATGGCTTCTCCCATCCTCCAAAAGGGGCACTACAATAGTGTTGTTCACATTTCCAGGTGACCGTACAGCTGTGTAGACAACAGGCACCGACTGGACCACCACAGGGATGCGGTGAACGTGACTCAGTTTGTTAGACTGTAAGTTCATGGGGCTTGAAGGTGGTACAGGATGGATAATGTGCAAAAACTGCTGGCCTCCTACACCAGACGCAGAGGCAACAAGGGGCCCTGGCGTTAATACTGTTGACGAAGATGATGCTGAAGATACTGATGTTATAACAGTTGGGGATGAGGCTGGACGACTAGAAGCCGATGAAGAGGTTGAAGTGGAAGAAGGTGAGGAGGCAGACGTTGTCATGGAAACTGGGGAGGATGAAACGGCTGTAGGGGATATCCTGGCTTTGTTTATTGACAAGTCCACTGGCTCAGTTTGTGTTTGGAAGTGATCTACAGATAACGAGTCCTCTGGGGGCTCCCCTTTCACATTATTTAGCAACAGGGGAACAGCTTCCATATCGGGATAGTTGTGGACGTTTGGAGACTGTGTGGAGAAAAATAAAACACATATTTATCTTTATTAATCATGCATTTAAATAGACGGCTGATTTATTAACTTGAATCTTTTAAAAATTTTCACTGATTACTATGGAACTAATGTTTATTCACCACATATTTGAGGGATTGCTCTGTGACACTTACCACGATTAAAATTGCAAAAATACAAGAGAGAGTAAAAGAAGCCCTCTGCCATAAAGACATTTTCATTCACATAGGAGAGACAGACACAATCATTAAAATACACTCAAATAAGTGCTCTATGGAGGAGAAAAAGGGGCCATAGGAACCTAAAAAAGAACAGCAATTTTGCAGAAAATTTTCTAAAAGACAAATTAAAAAAGCAAAGTATAATATACTTAAAACTGTATCAATACTACCTATCTAATTAGAAAACATTTTGTTAGTATTTTGAACAATCACTGCATTTATGAGTTTCAGTTTCCTCAGTTATAAACTAATGAAGAGTTTTGATTAGATAATCTTAAGTATCCTCTCCAGCCTAAAATTCTAGAATTTCAAGATTCTAACTTTACCCAATGCTGTTATAATCTAGAGACAAAATATTACATGGCAACAATACTGAGAAAACTTAAGACTTTTCCACTTTCATATTTAGTGCAAAAACTACTGTACCACATTCATTAGGAGTATTAAAATGGGTACAAAATTCTCTAACCTCCCACATCTGATCACTAAATTATTAAATACAAATCATTTCTAACAATTAGCTTATAACTTACTCTCAGAATATGACAAAATGTTTCTCAAAACAATGCGCAGAGCAATTACAGCTCACATTTTAGGAAGTAACAATAATAATTTTAAGAACAAATTATCTTGGAAATTTTAAATTGTCTCTGACTGTTATTTTAATTTAAAATAATGACCATAATTTTGTCCAACTTTAGTTTCATTTTTTAACTTTTAACAAGCAAAATTTAATAGTAATAAAGATTTTACCCAGACTAATGTGCTGAGCATATTATTATTTTACATGAAATAAATTTATTTATATACTTATTCACTCATAAATTCATCAAATATTTATTGAATGTCTACTTTTGAGGCCCAAATGGCTCAAGAGTTCTTTCTATTGGTTAATGTGTATTAATGTAGCCTTAACAGGGAGAATTAGACTAAAACAGACTATTTTGATTACATCTAATTTGATCAGACTAACATAGACATGATTGCTTTATTATGTAAGACCACAATTTTTTTTTGTTTTATTATAGTATTAGAACAATACCTAAAATTATATTAAATTGGTTCATTTCATTCTATGTTGAATAAAGGATTTAGCTTACTACAACCCCCCACCCCTGCCCAAAGCTTGAGCATACACTTAAAGGAACAAAACAGGTTTCTTAAAGCTTTTCTTTATAGAAAATAATTATACCTCCATTCAGCATATACAATAGGCAGTAGTGCAAGGGCATTTTATTCAGCAACAATAAGAAAAGAAAAAATGTTAAGTCAACAATGGTGCCAGATCAACTAAAAGGGGAAATGGATTGATGATTTATTGTTTTTTCCTTCTAAACTAACATGGTTACTTCCACAAACACATGTGAATTAGAAAAAAATTAAAAAGAACCATTCAAAGTATCCACTGCATAAAATTCTAAACAAAAAGATTTTTGTTTTATGTGTTGAAACTGAGAAAGAAGTTGTTTTTTATCTTCTCACAAACACTAGGGAAATAGAAGGAAAAAAACCACCACAAATTATACGACCTATAAAAAGTGATTAACATTCTCTATTCTCCTAACTAAAGCAATATGTCAATTTTTTCTCAGCTTTATAGTTTAATTTCTTTGCAGAATAATATATTCTTTATTAATACATTATACACATATAGAAATTCTTTGCTGAAGTTGCTTTCATGAAAGATACCAATTGGTCTGTCATTAAAAATATAAAATACATCATTAAGCATATATCATTAAACACCATTGGTTTACTTGACTTTAACATTGCTTGAATACTGTCTTCTTTTTTCCTGTATTACAAATACTCAAAATTCTTAACTTTGAAACAGTGATTATTTCCAACTTAAATTTTTCTCCTCCTAACTATCTACTTAGACACAAGCTTCCTAGATATGTTTGCAAACCAAGGACTGAGGTATAATTCATCAATGCAGAAGCATTCCATACAGCAGGAGAAAGACTACTTTAACAGATTATGACAATACAGGAGTGGGTAAATTAAGAAGTTTATTTGTAAAAACGTTGCATCTAAGGCATTTAGTTTCACAGAGCTTTACAAACTGCCTAGACTTCTCTACATCATAAATAAGAGTCCATCTTTGGTAGATATCTGTTTAATCCTTTACTGAGGAAAATATTCACTCCTTAAACTGTTTTACAACAACAGGAGATGAGGAATGTTCCTCGTACAATTCTGTTGTATATACTAGAAAGCTATGAATACCAAATGTTAAGAACCCCGAGGTGCTTTGAAATAGTTGAGACTTTCATAGCTTTTGCAAGAGCTCAATCCAAAATATAGAAAACGTTCATAAAAATAAGGAAGGATAATTCAAACCTTTAGACCGAAGACATCTTATTTGGAACCTTGGACAGATTATGCATGAATTTATAAGAACAAACATCACAGAAACACATGCTAGCTCCTTTTTCATAGGGAGCAGTTGAAATGCAGCCAGTGTGTTAAAAAATAATGCTTCCTCAGTATAAAAGGGACAAAATTTTTTATTGCACAATTCATCTGTTTACAGTGTTGACATAATATCATACCTTATATTGTCTTATACTGTGATAATGTGGTAGGTAAACTTGTCTATAATTCCAGCTTCAGGCTGCACATACATATTTGTAAAGCCAGCAACACTGCGTAAATATGGCTTGAAAACAGCTAAGGTACACTCTTGCTCCTTCTTTCACAGAAAAGAGATGAATGGCTGAATGCTGAAATCATCATTAGGAATTCATTTCATTACTTTTAGAAAGTGGAAAGTCAAAAGGTATTGGTTCTGACGTTTGAATCCATCAATGTGAGCTGTAGTGAGGGGAACAGAGGAGTCAGCCAAGAGAAAGAACAAAAACAGAAGAGAAACACTGGTGAGAAAACACCAAAAGGGAAATATGTACAAAGAACAGTTCGAAGGGAAGTATGTACAAAGAACAGCTTGACATTAAATGAAAGGGCTATACATTTTACAGAACATGAGAGAAGACGAGGGTGCGCCACCTAAGGAATAGCCGCTAAGGAGTAGGGACAATGAAATACCAAAAATAATAAACAAAGGTTGTAAGTTTTAGGTACCCTGAGAAAGAGGAACTACTGTGAAAGGAACAAAAAAGGACAGGATTCCATACTCAAATTTTATCCTCAGTTACTAATTACTCATCTCTTGATACAGCATTGATGGACTACCCATAACGGTGTGAACTTTTGTTCCCTGTTTGTTTTTAATAAGAACCCATCAAGCTTTTTGCCTCAAGGGGTGACTTTAGCAGATTCTTCTGCTGTCGAGTCCCTGGCGTGTAAAGCTCAAACATATACTATACTCATATTGCCAAATGAAAACACTACAGAGTCTAATGCTGTGAAGACTGCATGGGAATCCTAAATCTTTGTAAAGTGGGATAAGAGTAATTAATTATTGTTTCTAAAAGATTAAATAATATCCCTTCAAAGAATCCACAATAAAGCTGAATTTTTAAAATAATTTTTTATAATTATATTTTTATATGTGTTAAGAATTGTATAAATACACACAGAAGCCCAACAAAGTAAATGTAACAATATATAAACTTCATAAAAACATCATCAATTTTTCCAAAAGTCTGAAAACACTGGCTAATAATAATCCACTGAAAAAACATTGCACCTAATATTCTAGTGAATATGTTCTTTTTAATGATCTGTACATTACATTTTTGCTTTTCTAATCAGATAATATTTTCTTGAATGATCATTTAAAAGTGCATCTTCAGCTTTAGGCAATTTGTTCAATAAATGTAAAAAATGAATCTAAAACTTCCTATGTGTTAGTTCTTAAGACTATTGTTGTTAGCTACCATGGAGTGGACGCCCTGGGTACAGACTAGAACTGCTCCATAATGTTTCCTTGGCTGTAATCTTTACAGAAGCAGATCGCCAGGCCTCTCTTCCAAGGTGCCTCTGGGTAGGTTCGAACCACCAGCCTTTCAGCTAGTAGTTGAGTGCGTAACCATTTGTGCCACCCAGGGACCTTAGTTCTCAAACTACCAAATGTGTTTTCTATAGTCAGTCATTATCCTCAGCTGAACCTTATTATGCTCTATCAGTGAACAAACAGCATTTTTAATACTAGCTGTGTATTTCAATCATGTGGTATTATTAAAAAGGAAAAAAAATTATGTCTGGACAAGACCCCAGAGAAATCAGTCAGTATTTTTGGAAAGCCCCCCAGAGATTCTTACGTATAGCCAGAGTTGAGGATCATTTGCCTAATATTCTGTTAAAATAAGCTATCCAAGATTTATATGCAGCCATAGTTTGTTCTTTAGTGGCCCAAGGCATATTGAAAGATGTGGCAATTGCACATACACTGAATGGCCCAACTAGCCATCCATCTAACTACCTATCCTATCATGCATCCATCCATCCATCCATCCATCCACCCACCCACCCACCCACCCACCCATGCATCCATCCATCCATCATTTAAATTAATTACATTTAAAATACGACTTTTACAATTTTTTTTTTTTAGAAATAACCTCATGGGAGTTTTTAGAAAAGATGAAAAAGTGATTTTGCTAAAACTACACAGCTCATGGCTTAACTATTTACAAGAATCTTCTTATATACTCTGTTGCATGCCCTGGTGGCTTAGTGGTTAAGAATTTGGCTGCTAACCAAAAGTCGGCCGTCTGAATCCACAAGCTGCTCCTTGGAAACCCTGTGGGGCAGTTCTACTCTGTCCTATAGGGTCACTACAATGGACTTTGTATGGTATTACAGAAATAAAATTTAAATTGGACACAAAAGACTTAAATACATGAACTACCCCTATCACTTATTAGCTGTGCAATCTTGGTATAGTCATTAATATTCTCTAGGTCTTAGTTGATCCATCTATGAAAAGATTAATGTTAATTCTAAACTCATACAATTGTTGTGAAGAATGAATTGAGGGCTTTTACATCAAAACAGAGAAATGTGAGGGAGAGAAGCAAACAAGGAGAGCTCTCCCTTCAATGGAACTAAAAATCCCAAACAGAACGGAATCTATGACTATAACTAAGAGGCGACTCATTGAACTTGTTGCTGTTGTTAGGTGCCTTAGAGTCATGGTTTCAACTCAGGGCGACCCTACATACAACAGTGCAAAACACTGCCCAGTCCTGAGCCATTCTCATAATCACTGCTATGCTTGAGGTTGTCGTTGCAGCCACTGTGTCAATCCATCTCACTGAGGGTCTTCCTCTTTCACTAACCCTCTAAACTTTAACAAGCATGATGCCCTGCAGGGACTGGTCCCTCCTAATAACATGTCCAAGGTATGTGAGAAGAAGTCTCACCATTTTCGCTTCTAAGGAGCATTCTGGCTGTACTTCTTCCAAGACAGATTTGTTTGTTCCTCAGGCAGTCCATGGTATCTTCAATATTCTTCACCAACACCATAATTCAAAGGCATCAACTCTTCTTCAATTTTCCTTATTCACTGTCCAGCTCTTGTATGCATATGAGGCGACTGAAAATACCATAGTGTGAGTCAGGCAACAGATTTGTCCAATGCAATACGTCGTTTGATTGGTTGACTGCTACTTCCATGGGCACTGATTGTGGATCCAAGTAAAATGAAATCCTTGACAACTTCAGCCTTTTTCGCCATTTATCATGATGTTGCTAATTGGTCCAGCTGTGAGGATTTTTGCTTTATTTATGTTGAGGTGTAATCCATACTGAAGGCTATAGTCTTTGATCTTCATCAGTAAGTGCTTCAAGTTCTCTTTGCTTTCAGCAAGTTTGTATCATCTGCATATCACAGGTTGTTAATGAGCCTTCCTCCAATCCTGATGTCATGTTCTTCTTCACATAGTTCAGTTTCTCGGATTATTTCCTCAGCATACAGATTGAATAAGTATGGTGAAAGGATACACACCTTTCCTGACTTTAAATCACGCAGTATCCCCTTGTTCTGTTCGGACAACTGCCTCTTGATTTATGTACAGGTTCTTCACGAGCACAATTAAGTGTTCTGGAATTCCCATTCTTAGCAATGCTATCCATCATTTGTTATGATCCACACAGTTGAATGCTTTTGCATAGTCAATAAAACGCAGGTAAACATCTTTCTAGTATTCTCTGCTTTCAGCCAGGATCCATCTGACATTAGCAATAATATCTCTGATTCCACGTCCTCTTCTGAATCCGGCCTGAACTTATGGCAGTTCTCTGTCGAGATACTGCTGCAGCCACTTTTGAATAATCTTCAGCAAAATTTTATTTGAGTATGATATTAATGATACTGTTCGATAATTTCCGCATTTGGTTGGATTACCTTTCTTGGGAATAGGCATAAATATGGATCTCTTCCAGTTGGTTGGCCAGGTAGCTGTTTTCCAAATTTCTTAGTATAGATGCGTGAGCACTTCCAGAGCTGCATCCATTTGTTGAAACATCTCAATTGATATTCCTGGAACTTAGTGTAAGATACATTCTGACGCAAGATCACCTAAATAACAGCTGTTAGAGAGGTACAGTGTTTGCTAAAAAAATAAATATTTTAAAAGCACAGCTGAACCAGCTGGAATATGGTTAGCATTTTTAAGGTCCACTTATTTTAAACACATTTTCTCTTAAAATATAGAAGGCAGTCATCTGATGTTGTTTAATATTTTTCACATTTTGAGCTTAATTGGCCCACAGGATGATAATATGGCAACTCACGGAATACGTTTTAATTGACAACTCTAATTTCTTAATTCTAACAATATAAATAATCTGTATCAATCTATACTTCAGTCTGTATCAACTATAATAATAATAATATATAAATATATTAATTGTTTTGGGATGTTGGTCATTCTTCAACAGTCTTATCATGGGCAGAGCATACTGCTTCTGTCTCAGTAGAAATTAGTTTATATCAGGTTCAGGGTCTCACTTGGTGATCATTTGAACATGTACCTTTAACGGGAGGTGCTAAAGAAAGTTACTGTACACTTCATATAAAAAAAGGAATTAAGCTAAATCTAAGACTTCACATCCTGTGATAATTTGCACTTTTAAGCTTCACTGCATTATTTTAAACACAAGTACATTTTAATTAAAGAGCTGTTATGGACTAAATTGTGTCCACCAAAAAGATATGCTCAAGTCGTAAGCCTGTGACCATGGCCTTGTTGGGAAAGAAAGTCTTTGGAGATCTTATTAGTTAGGTTAACATGGTGTCATACTGGAGTGTTGCTGTTGTTGTGTGCCATAAAGTCCATTCTGACTCATAGTGACCCTACAGGACAGAGTAAAACTGCTTCATAGGGTTTTCAAGGAGCGGATGATGGATTCAAACTGCTGACCTTTGGGTTAGCAGCCTGAACTCTTAACCACTGCTCCAGGAGGGCGCTATATACTGGAATAGGGCGGGTCCTAATCCTAAATGTCTGGTACCCTTATAAAAGAGAAGATACAGAGACAGGGGAATTAGAGGAAGGACAGCATGTGACACTACAACTATAAGCCAAGGATTGCCTGGAGTTACCCGGGTGTCTCAATGGTTAAGTGCTCAGCTGCTAACTGAAAGGTTAGTGGTTCAAACCCATCAAGTGGCACCTCAGTAGAAAGGCCTGGTGACCTGCTCCTATAAAGATTACAGACAAGGAAACGTTATGGTGAAGTTCCACTCGGCAACATGGGGTTGCTATGGGTCAGAATCGACTTGACGGCACCTAACAACAACAACAAACCAAGGCTTTGAATCGGTTCATTCTGGTTTGAACCTGAGAAGTCTGCATTTCTAAAAAGTGTCCACCAATGCTAAGGATTCTACCCCAGATATACTGAATTAGAATCTACCTTTTAACAAGATTCTTCTGCAATACCTAAGAATCACCTAGGGATCCTATTAAACTGTAGAGGTGGACTTATTAGCATAGGCTGGGAACTTGTCAGAGATGCAAATTTTACAGCAGGCGTTCGAACCCCAGTGAACCAGTTGGAAACCCTACAACAAACAGAAGCTAGGAAAGAGCTATGGTACAGATTCTCTCTCAGAGCCCTCAGAGGGAATTAACAAGGCCAATACCCTGATTTGGACTCCCAGCCTCCAGAACTGTGACACAATAAATTTCTGGTTTTATATGGCCCCCAATTTGTGGTACTTTGTTATGGCAACCCTAGAAAACTAATGCAAGAGCCGAGTTCCTTTTTTTATGTGAAGTGCACGGAAGGTACACACTTAAGTTTTCATGCTTTAATTTCCCTCATTAGTAAGTGAAATTTTAAAGACATCAGTACCAAGCTTAAAGCAAGTAACCTGCAATTCTGACATGCCATTTATAATCTGTGTAAAAGTCACTAAATGCCCATTTGTGAAATGGAGCATACACTTCACTTTCCTCTCTGTTGTTTTATGTTATTAAAAAGGAAAGTCTGTTTTTCAAGATTTGTCTTGCATGTGTCCTGATGGTCATAATTTACCTTGCTTTCAGCCCAGTCATTTTTCTTCTTTACTCTAAATGTTCAAGGGCAAACTCTTAAACATGTATGCTGTACAAATGTGTATTTATAAAACTGACACACATACACAAAATAACAACTTAAACTAAATATACTAAAGAAAGGAGAGACAAATTTGTATTTCCTCTAAAAGTACAGAAGAGAGAATGAAAGGGAACAAGTATAAATACCCAAAACTGACAACCCAGAAGTTGGTTGTAAAAGTATTGAATGAGTTATCTATTTCGAGTAAGGGGAAGATATTTCAATGAATATTTAATTCAACTGCTTTGTATCAGTATCTCAAGAGTTAGCTCAAGAAATGATTGATTCCTTAAGAAAATTCAGAGTACATGCATAACTTACTATACTCTTTATGCTTTTATGTTTTCACATTTAAATTGAAAATGCCAAGCTTCAAAAAGAGTTAAAATACACATTTAAATTTATCTCAAATTTTCTTTATTTCTTAGTTATTACATTTTTCCACTCAACTTTTTCCCAGGATTTTCATGAATCCTATTATTTGCCCAAAGCAATCAGTAACTATTTCCATAGTTGAATGCAACGCTGGAACTCTGGTTTGGCACGTGCATGTTGGGTGGGGAGGTATGAGGTGAGCAGGCTCTCCATTAGGGTGGAGGAGGATAGAGGAAATTCTGTTTATGTATTTTTAAAAATTTAATGGCAGACAATCCTAAGCATTGATAAGGATTAATAAACATGTTTGGACATGAACATAATGTGCTACAATGCAAGCATACACATATTTGGCAAATAAATAATACTTTATTTTACCACATGATTTATATAGTCAATACTGGGTTCAAAATATTTTGGCTCTTAAACCCCTTAAATCCTACTCACCTTGTCACATTGAATGAAGAAGTAGCATCACTAAAACAAAGGTCAATAAAGGAAGACTATAAAGTTAGTTTTGTTCCTATATGCTTATAATTCCTTTCAAGGAAAGAATTTTTAATTGAATGTCACAAAGCACACAAAGATGTCTTAATAAAAATAGAGTCCAATGCCAATGCTGTGGTGAAATCCAATTTGGTCTATTTTTTTAACTACCTTTCTTTGTAAAATTAATCAAAAATTACCATCACGGCAATTGTAAGCTAAGAAAAAAAAAAAGAGGTAAGGGTATAGGCTTATCTTTTTTATCTCATGACTAGAACTGGAATTTCTATTGTTATTCTTTTGGTTTTAATACTATTATTATTATTCAGCGGATGGCATAATATATTAAAGTTTCACCATATACGAGAAGAAAACACGTCTTTTAGACATTTAGGAAGAAAAGGTTTTTTTGAATCTTCATCCTAGGTTTTAATCTCACCCTAGTGCTTGAGGCAAATGTTCTCTGCTGGTTACCATGTTTAGCATTCTCAAATAGACTAATTTTCTCTGCTACTAGATGGACCCTGCTTTTGTTTTATGTAATAGTCACCATAAATGGCTATTTTTTTTTTAAAAATAATGATACATCATAGCAGTGAAATACATCAAACTCAGAGAAAAGTAAACCTGACTTCCCAGGTGGTGGAGGGAGTCAAACAATATTACGTGGAAACCTTAACACATTACAAACATACAATGCAATAATGTCATCTTTTTATGTAAAAGAAGGTGTACTTGCAAATGGGAGTCTTACTGTTTGGGCAATTAAAGCAAGCAAATAGTTAAGAAAAGCCTATATAGGCTTCTCTTCTCATGGAAAATGCCTTTATAAGGGAGACAAACAACCGGGCCAAAATATGATTCATGGTAAAGGGGAAGGGAAATCCATCTTTTCATACCTCTCTCTAGAATCAGAGGCAGCTGCAATGGGAAAGTGCCACAGTAGAAAAGCAAGTTTTAAAAAGTCCCAGAACTTTTTCATGAGCTGTGGATTTAATTCCATCTCACTACAGGATTAGTAAAATGTTCTCATGCAAACCAGCACAGCTTTGGCTGTTGGCTTCTTGTAAAAGCACGATAGCTTCATGCAGATCTTTGCTGAAGATCCCAGAGAGTGAAACATTCTGTACTTTTTTAATGGTCCCCTTTTCCCTACAATCACCATAGGGCCCACATCCCAAACCAAATCTGTTGCCATCAAGTCAATTCCAACTAGGGTAGAGCAGAACTGTCCCATAGGGTTTTCAAGGATTGGCTGGTGGATTCGAACTGCCCACCTTTTGGTTAGCAGCTGAGCTCTTAACCACTATACCACCAGGCCTCATAAGTAATGTCTTTACAAGAGAGAAGAATGGGCAGCACAAATCCAGTCCATGTTGCTTACACCCATCAAGACAGTCACGCCCGCAAAAGAAGGAGCAAGCTAGTGCCTCAGGAACAGGAAGGCAGAAAGAACAAGGAAGGCAACTAATGTCACAGAAAAGGAAGACTTGCCAGCCAGACAAGACTCATGATAATCAGATGGGATTTACAATGAAGGGGAAGACACGGCTCAGCCTTCTTCACCACTCCTCCTTTTAGCTAAGACATTTATTTATGAGAAATAAGGATTTTGTAAAACAGGAATGCTAACTAGGATGAAGCAAAATTGACCCTATTATGCTTCTGGTTAGGTGTGTAAATAGTACACTCTTTCAGGAATGCTGTTGGACATTAAGTCTCAAGAGTCTTAAACTACCTTGCTGTTGTTGCGTTGTCCTTGTGTGCCATTGAGTCAATTCCGACTCACCACTGCCCCATAAAGTTTCCTAGGCTGTAATCCAACTTATGGGAGCAGATCGCCAGATCTCTTCTCCCATGGAGAGGCTCGTGGGTTTGAACCTCAGACCATTTAGTTAGTAGCCGAACACTTACCCATTGCACAACCAAGGCTTCTTTAAACTACTTTAGAACAAGTAATCATGTTTTTAAGAATCTAGCACACTTCTAGGAGCCCTAGTGGAACAGTGGTTAAGTGCTTGGCTGCTAAGCAAAAGGTAGGCAGTTCGAACCCACCAGCCACTCCTTTGGAGAAAGATGTGGCAGTCAGCTTCCATAAAGATCACAGCTTTGGAAAGCCTATGGGGCAGTTCTACCCCGTCCTTTAGGGTTGCTATGAGTCGGAATCAAGTTAACAATGGGTTTAGCACAATGCTCTTCTCTCCCTACACACACACACCTTAAGCAGAGAGAGGTGACATTTCTCCACACATGAATGTGTAAAGACATGTATATCTAACACTTAATGGCATTATGTACATGCATTACAGAGGTGCTCTTCACAACATCTCAATACCCACTGCTGTTGAGTCGTTGCTGACTCGTAGTGACCCTACAGGACAGAGTAGGAATGCCCCATAGGGTTTCCAAGGCTGTAATCTTCATGGAAGCAGATTGCCACATCCTTCTCCGCTGGAGCAGGTGGTGAGTTTGAGTCGCCCACCTTTCGGTTAGCAGCAAGCGCTTTAAGCACTGCACCACCAGGGCTCCTTCAACATCTCAAAAGGAAACTATCATTAATCCCATTTTACAGACAGAAAACTGAGATTTGGAGAGGTTAGAAAATGTGCCATGCTTCTACAGGTGGTAAGGGGCAATGTTAAGACACTTTAGCGCACTAACAACAAAACCTGTGGCCTCACCCACAATGCAATGCGGAATTCTATATTACATTCTATCATGAATGCCTACAATGGATCAGGAAAGACTGAAATCACTCCTAGAGAACATTTTATTTCCTGAAATTTACGGAAGACCAAGAGCTCGGTTGCTAACCAAAAGGTCAGCAATTCGAATCCCCCAGCTGCTCCCTGGAAATCCTATGGGGCCGTTCTACTTTGTACGACTGTTTCACTATGAGTTGGAATCAACTCAACAACCATGGATTTGGTTTGGTTTTATACTATTTAATAGGAACTCTAGTGGCACAGTGGTCAAGCACTTGACTGCTAACCAAAGTGTTGGCAGTTAGAACTCATCAGTTGCTCCATGGGAGAAAGACATGGCAGTTGGCTTCCCTAAAGATTACAGGCTGGGAAACCCTATGGGGCTGTTCCATTCTGTACTATAGGGTCACTATGAGTTGGAATCGACTCAACAGTAATGGGTTATACTGTTTAATAAAGAAGAAATGGTCAAAAAAGATTAAGTAAAACATCACAGACTTTATAAACATACATTAGAAGAGTTACTTTCCCTTCATTACTTTTCCTTAAAACACCTCTAAGAAGAAACAACATAACTGTATATTAGTTACTTATTTATTACTGAATAAATAAGAAAAGTCAGGCACATCAATTACATCTTTGATCCAAATAACAGAAATTTTGTTCTCATGAGATAAACTTACTCTGCCTTTTTGGTTCTAAATGATTCCTGTGTTGAAAGCGCAAACTAGTTATTAAATAAGTAAGCAAAATCACATTTACATGGTTTATTTTCTTTTTAGCAGCAGTACTTTCAGTTGCATTAAACTAGCCAGAGTTCAATTATCTACAGTCATAGAAGGGATCATAGTATAAGTAATCCCAAATGACAGGTAATCCAAAATCATTTATGTCAGGTTTTAAATTCATTACATGATTCCAGCAGATTTACCACCGTAATAATATCCCCTCCCCAGGCTCATACTAAAATTCATTCGTATTTCTTGAGCACAAACCAACTGATAGCTGGGGGGAGGATCCCAGATACATGCTGGATGACAAAAGGAAGCTGATTTGCTATTAGCATTTGTCCCGTAGATAACCCACATGAAGATAATCAAGAAGTGATGATTTATTAAAAGTCTTATGTAACTACTTAAAAATGACGTTACAAGAGTATAGCAGAGGTGTTAAGGGCCTGGACTGTGAAGTCAGGCAGACATGGGTTTATGCCCTGGCTCTGTCCTAGCTCTCTGACCAGAAGCAAGTTCTTATCTTTTAAACCTCAATTACTCACTTGTGAAATGGTGCTACCTCCGAAGGATGTTCCGAAGATTAAATTATTTAATGCACATAAAAATACCGAGCACGGTTCCTGGCACAGAGTAAGTAGCCAATTAAAGTTTATCATGGTTGTCTTTTCTCACTGCAGTTGTTACTTTATTTTACTCTAGTGCTAAGACTAGAGAGAGTATTACATCTGATGTTTGTAATCAATTTAACTTCCATACATGACATGACATTTGATTATTCAATAAATCACCATATTTTACGCAAATCATCTGAGCCTTCTACGTTTGTTTGCCAGCCGCACTCCCCAACCCCCCCCCCCCCCCCCCCGGTGAGGTAGTTTCCTCGGCGTCACCATGTTAATTTTTATTTTTTAAGCAACTGGTTCTTTTTTTGTTAGGAAAGTTTGGGACAGAACTGCAGTACACACTCAGATACATCGATATTTCTGCTAAAACGAACGATTATTTACATTGACTAGGATAAATCAAATAAATATTAACATGAAATTCAGTCCAGGTTTAAATCTAAATGAGTTTTTTAAAAACTTAAATTTTTCAGATTTTTTAAGGATTTCAGAATTACATAAAATAGACGGTTAAACTGGATTAAAAAGAATTACATCATTAATATAAATCTAGTTTTTCATTAATAGTGTACTACATATCACAGCATTAAAGGATAAAATAATTGGGGAATTAGAAATCCTTCTATTGCTTTGGAGTCCCTAGGTGAGGCAAACAGTTAGGTGCTCAACTACTATTAAGGATTGAATTATATCCCCCCAAAATATGTGTTGTAAATCCTAACCTCTATGCTTGTGGTTATAATCCCATTTGGGAAGGGGTTGTTACGTTAATGAGGCAGGATTAGTGTACGGTGTATCTTGAGTCAATCTCTTTTGAGATATAAAAGAGATTAAACAAGCAAGCAAGTATCCAGAGATGGGGAGAGATGCTAAGCCACATGAAGACTGCCCAGGAGCAGAAGCTCTGAAGAGACAAGGACCTTCTTTCAGAGCCAACAGAGAGAGAAGGCTTTTCCCTAGAGCCAGCACCCTAAATAGGGACTTCTAGCCTCCTAAACTGTGAGAAAATAAATTTCTGTTTGTTAGAGCCATTCACTTGTCATAGTTCTGTTATACCAGCACTAGATAATTTACACAAGTACCAACTGAAAGCTTGGCAGTTCAAAGCAACACAGAGGTGCTTCAGAAGACAGGCCTGGTAATCTGCTTCAAAAAGGTCACAGCCTTGAAAACCCTCTGGAGTATAGTTTTACTCTGACACACATGAGTTGTCACGAGCAAAAACCGACTTGTGTGCAACTAGTTTTGTTTGGTTTTCTTCTCTTATTTTACAAAAGATGGCCCTGGACAATTTCATAAATACTAATTCAAGCACAAATATTTTTTCTTTAATTTCCAAAGATAATATAGTTTAATTTACATAATAATGACATACAGATGGTATTATCATTTTCCTCGTTTTTCAATTATGTTTTAATCTTTCATACCCGTACTTTACTGAATTAATCATTAACTAACTTTTAGTTTTAATAAGCTATTAAAATCTTCAAGGCCTTTCCTGGTCAGCAGATAAGAAAGAACATAAGCACTATGAAAGGAAATGGGCTGGGTTCTTTGAGGACCAAAACACTGACCTACAGCCATATCTTCTCATAAGAACATATAAATTATACCAGATTTTAAAAAGTCTTTAATATAAAAAAGGATAACATTTAGATGTATATTAATAATAGAAAAGGCTTCATACTATTCACTGACACGTATTATTTTTACAAATGAAGAAAGCATTATTGACTATAAATAAAATATATCCAGTCAGAAGGGTTTTAAATTACCATGGAGTTCAGAAGTTAGTCTCACTGCGAAGGCAGAATTTGCTGAGAATTCTGTTCGAGAACAACCATCAATACAGAGTTCTTCATTCAGGAATACAGGATATGAGAAGATCGCAGAAGAAAGAGGGAATATGTAAGCAATTTGTTGTTGCTGTTGGGGTCATCGAGTCAGTTCTGACTCATAGTGACACTCTGTAAAATAGAACAAAACACTGCCCAGTCTTGCACCATCCTCACAATCGTTGTTATGCTTCAGGCCACTGTTGCAGCCACTGTGTCAATCCATCTCATTGAGTGTCTTCCTCTTTTTGGCTGACCTTCTAGACCTTCTACTTTACCAAGCATGATGTCTTTCTCTAGAGACTGGTCCCTCCTGGTAATGTGTCCAAAGTACGTGACACAAAGTCTCCCCATCTTTGCTTCTAAGGAGCATTCTGGCTGTACTTCTTCCAAGACAGATTTGTTCGTTCTTCTGGCAGTCCATGATATATTCAATACTCTTCACCTACATTATAATGCAAAGGCATCAATTTTTATTCAGTCTTCCTTATTCGTTGTCCAGCTTTCGAATGCATGTGAGGCAATGGAAAATACCATGGCTTAGGTAAATGCACCTTAGTCCTCAAAGCGACATCTTTGCTTTTTAACACTTTAAAGAGGTCTTTTGCAGCAGATTTGTCCAATGCAAGATATCATTTGATTTGCTGACTGTCACTTCCATGGTCATTGATTGTGGATCCAAGTAAAATGAAATCGTTGACAACTTCAATATTTTCACAGTTTAATATGATGTTGCTAATTGGCCCAGTTGTGAGAATTTTTGTTTTATGTTGAGTTGTAATCCATACAGAAGACTGTAGTCTTTGACCTTCATCAGTAAGTGCTTCAAGTCCTCTTCACTTTCAGCAAGCAAGATTGTGTCATCCGCACATCATAGGTTGTTAATGAGTCTTCCTCCAATCCTGATGTGGTATTCTTCTTCATATAGTCTGGCTTTTTGGATTATTCACTCAGCATACAGGTTGAATAAGTATGGTGAAAGGATACAAACCTGACGCATACCTTGTCTCATTTTAAACTACTCAGTATCCCCTTGTTCTGTTCCAATGAATGCCTCTTGGTCTATGTATAGGTTCTCCATGAGAATGATTAAGTGTTCTGGAATTTCCATTCAAAATGTTATCTGTAATTTGTTATCATCCACACAGTCAAATGCCTTTGCATAGTCAATAAAACATAGGTAAACATCTTTCTGGTATTCTCTGCTTTTTAGACAACATCAACCTGACATCAGCAATGGTATCCCTTATTCCACGTCCTCTTCTAAATCCAGTTTGAATTTCTAGATGTTCCCTGTCAATGCACTGCTGCAGCCGCTTTTGAATGATCTTCAGTAAAATTTGACTTGCGTGTGATAGTAATGATACTGTCCAATAAATTCCACATTCTGTTGGATCACCTTTCTTTGGAATGGGCACAAATATGGATCTTTTCCAGTTGGTTGGGCAGAAAGCTGTCTTCCTAATTTCTTGGCATAGACAAGTGAGCACTTCCAGTCTTGCATTCATTTGTTGAAACACCTCAGTCAGTACCCTGTCAATTCCTGGAGTCTTGATTTTCACAAATGCCTTCAGTGCAGCTTGGATTTCTCCCTTCAGTACCATCAGTTCTTGATTATATGCCTCCTGCAATAGCTGAACACTGACGAATTCTTTTTGGTAAAGTGACTCTGTGTATTCCTTCCATCTTCCTTTGATGCTTCCTGCGTCATTCAATAGTTTGCCCATATAATCCTCCAATATTGCAATACAAGGCTTGGATTTTTTTATTCAGTTCTTTCAACTTGAGAAACGTCAAGCATGTTTTTCTCTTTTGATTTTCTAACTCCAGGTCTTTGCACATTTCAGTATAAGACTTTACTTTGTCTTCTCAAGCTGCTCTTTGAAATCTTCCGTTCAGCTCTTTTACGTGATCATTTCTTCCGTTTGCTCTAGCTACTCTACGTTACAGAGCAAGTTTCACAGTCTCTTCTGACATCTATTTTGGTCTTTGCTGTTTTTTTAATGACTTTTTCCTTTCTTCATTATGGTGTCTTTGATGTCCTCCCACAACTCATCTGGTCTCAAGTCATTAGTGTTCAATGTATCAAATCCATTTTTGAGATGGTCTCTAAATTCAAGTGGGACAGACTTCGGCTCTCGTGGACTTGTTTTAATTTTATTCAGCTTCAACTTGAACTTGCCTATAAGCAAATGATGATCTATTCCACACTCAGCCCCTGGCTTTGTTCTGACTGATGATATTGAACTTCTCCATGGTCTCTTTCCACAGATATAGTCAATTTGATTGCTAAGTGTTCCATCCAGTGAGTACACTTGTACAGTTGCTATTAATGTTGTTCTGTTCAAAAAAGGTATTTGTAATGACTAAGTCGTTGGTTTTCCAAAATTCTATCATGAGCTCTCCGGCATCATTTCTATCACCAAGACCATATTTTCCAACTACCAATCCTTCTTCTTTGTTTCCAACTTTTGCATTCCAATCACCAGTAATTATTAATGCAATAAAAGTGGTAAATAAAGAAATACCATAAGAAGGATTCTGAAGAAAATTTAATATTGACAGCTTTGAATAAAGTTGGCTGACAACAGAAATTTTTAAATTTTCAAACGAAAATTTAAAGAGTAATTAATTAAGGAGTGTCTTAGTTATCTAGTGCTGCTGTAACAGAAATACCACACGTGGATGGTTTTAACAAAGAGAAGTTTATTTCCTCACAGTCAAAGTAGGCTAAAAGTCCAAATTCAGGGCGTCAGCTCCAGGGGAAGGCTTTTTCTCTCTGTCGGCCTTCTTCTCTTCGCTGTTCCCCCGGACTAGGAGCTTCTCTGCGCAGGGACCCTGGTCCAAAGGATGCGCTCTGCTCCCAGCACTGCTTTCTTGATGGTATGAGGTCCCCAACTCTCTGCTTGTGCTTGCCTTCCCTTTTACCTCTTAAGAGATAAAAGGTGGTGCAGGCCACACCCCAGGGAAACTCCCTTTACACTGGATCAGGGATGTGACCTGGGTAAATGTGGTGTTACAATCCCACCCTAATCCTCTTTAACATAAAATTACAATCACAAAATGGAGGCCAACCACACAATTCTGGGAATCATGGCCCACCAAATTGATATACACATTTTTGGGGGGACATAATTCAAACCATGACAAGGAGTAACACGTAAGAAAGCTTCAATTGTTTAAGTGAAGGTTTAGGGAGAGCCCTGATAGAAACTATATGATAAAAGTCATATGCAGTTACATAATAATAGTTTTTAAAAAATTAACATAAAAAAATCTGAAAATGAGTCAAATGTTAAGATCAACTTGATTGCTTGAATTTCAAACTTGATCTTACATTTTCTGTTAGTGGAAGTAATTTTTTTAAAAAAGTAATATATAAGTAGTTTTATAAATCACATTTTTGGAGCCCTGGTGGCACAATGGTTAAGAGCTACAGCTGCTAACCAAAAGGTCAGCAGTTCAAATCCACTGGCCGCGCCTTGAAACCCTGTGGGGCAATTCTACTTTGTCCTATAGGTTCACTATGAGTCAGAATTGACTCAATGGCAACAGGTTTACAGATCACATTATCCCAACAAATTTTCTCATTGTTTCAAAACAAGCATTAAATTGCATAAATTCTTCATTGGGGAGTTCAGGGAAGACTCCCAATTTAATGAGATGGAAAATCTAGTGCTGCTATAATAGAAATACTACAAATGGATAGCTTTAATGTACAGAAATTTATTCTCTCACAGTCTAGGAGGCTAGAAGTCTGAATTCAGGGTGCCAGCTCCAGGGGGAGACTTCCTTTCTCTTTCGGCTCTGGGGGAAGGTCCTTGTCATCACTCTTGCCCTGGGTCTAGGACTTTCTCAGTTCAGGGACCCTGGGTCCAAAGGATGTGCTCCGCTCCCGGCTCTTCTTTCTTGGTGGTAGGAGGTCCCTCTCCTCTCTGCTTGCTTCTTTCTTTTATATCTCAAAAGAGACTGACCCAAAATATAACCTAATCCTGTAGATTGTGTCCTACCTCATTAACATAACTGCCTCTAATCCTGCCTCTTTAACTTCATACAGGTTAGGATAGGATAATTATTTCAGATCATAAAATGGAGGACAACCACACAATACCAGGAATCATGGACTAGTTAAGTTGACATGTATTTTGGGGGGACACAATTCAATCCATAACAATCACCAAGCAGTTTCCCTTCTTATTCAAAACTAAATACGTATCATCTGTTCTCCCACATTACTTTCTATTCCATCAGGTAATAAAACTGTCAACAAGTTAAAGATTTACCTGATGCTTCATTACTATGCTCCAATCATATTTTATGTATATAATTTGAGTTATTCACACATTATCTCATTGATTTTTTTAAAACAACAGTGTAAAATGTGTTGTCAACAGAAACTTGTTACAAACCGTAGTCATCACTTCTCAAATGTTTTCCTCTGAAGTTCATATCTTCCTATATATTCTGATGTACAGAAAAGGTATTCCGGTACTTAAAGGTTAACTGCCAGAATGTGTGAAGTGCATGCGTGCGTGCGTGCGTGCGTGCGTGTGTGTGTGTTTAGCCTGGAGCTCCTGAAAAGGTTCTTAAACTAGTATTTCTGTCCTCTAGTCCATACGGTCATTCAGCTTTACGAGATCCACAATGCCAGGAGAATGTTTGTCTTCAGTGGCCTTATGAGGTTAAAGTAGAGACATAAGAAGGTTAAAGAGGAAATTAATGTATAGGAATGATCATTGAGAATAATGTAAAATTAGCTGCCATGAAGACTTCCTTTTAAACCTTGCCACTTCTTTTGTCCTTCAAATATACTTCTTTCTACCTTAGCCTGTGCCCTTGGAATCTCCAGACTTCTCCTCATTCCCATATTGACTTTCTTCATCTTTTTCCTTTCTGGTCACCATTTTACAAAGGTAAATTCTTCCAGGGAACTGGGATTTTAAAACACTAAATTCAGCATTTTCCACAACATATCAAGAAGTATGAAATAGAATGTTGTACTGGATATGATTAGTTGCTGCTGGCCATCCAATGCCACTACTTGCTTAAAAATCTCTAAAGCACACGGGCTAGAATGACAAACTCTCTTATGTTAAAGTTCTTAGATTCTGTCATCGAGATACCCTCATGTAAGATTTAGCAGATGAAAGTGAGATGGAGGTCATCTTGCTAGTGTGGCTGCTGGCAACAATATTCAGCATCACAGGGTCTAGTTACCAATGTGGGTGAGAGGCAGTGTGTCAGTATTAGTAATGGCAACAGCAGCAGCTTCCCAATCTCTGATAGCTATCCTAGTGTGTCCTTGAAATGGAGAGAGGCAGACCCTGACTTCCATTCCTGTCTGTCTTCCACTGATTCTGTGAGCATCTAATTAGTTAAATATTAAATTTGTCTGTATGAAATAACTTGGAGTGGCCACTGTTTTCTGTACTATCACTAACCAACATAATCATAGGGAGGTTAGTAAAAAGGTATTATGAACATAGACAAGAAATGTAGAGGAGGGGAAGTAAAATGCATGTCCACCCATCATCAAGCATATAAATTCTAGCTCCTTTGACAAGGTATACATGGCACTCTGTAGTCCCACACCGCCTGTCCCATCCTTCCACACTCCCTGCCCAAAACTGCATGTAGTTTCCTAGATTCCTGGAAACTCTAAGCTTTTCACACTTTCTGTTACCTCTGTACACAATTCTCTCTCAACCACTTTTTCTCTGTCCCAAACTTTTTTCCAAATTCCTACGCATCTTTAAGATGCAGTTCAGATATCTCCTCTCCTATAAAACTTTCTCTGATACTCATCATGGACCGATTAGTACTCTTCTGTATTCCCATGATACACTGTGTCCATCCAATTTTTCCACCTATCATGTTGTATTAAAATTATCTGCCTACGTGTCTGTCCCCCTTAGAAGGCTGTGAGCTCCTTGCAGGCTGGGACTCCATTCAATAAATATTTGCTGAATGAATAAATGAGAGAATGGCTCTAACTGTCATTGTTCTGCCTGCCCAAAGAGAATTATATCAGTTAAATATATATTTTATATATACATACATACATACACATATATATATATTCCTCCCCATATGATATGATGAAATGCTACACTTTTGTAGGGTTTTGCTTTTAAAGGGAATTATGAAAATATTCACAGAAATGATTACAGTAAGTTTTGAGTCAAAACAAGATTTCCTAGATAAACTTTTGATTCTCCTTGTAAGCTATTTCCTTTAGTGTGGAAGAAGACTACATGCTTAGGTCCTGCACCCTATATAAAGGCAAGTGATTCTGACATGTCTTATTTGTGGTGAATGTGACTTTTAGTCTGGATTTTCATTTATGTCTGACCATTCACACTACAAATATATTTCAAAATTTATTCTACACACATAAATCTCTGCACCACCCACCTTCACCCTGTGTAAACTGATTTAGTGACCAAAGCTTCTCATTTAGGTTTTCAAATCTCTTCCAATATGAATGATACATATAAATGCAAAAAAAATGGAATGAAAAAAAAAAATCAACCCATGAATCTCTTTCAGTATTCTAAATTCTCAGGTTTTTAGAGACAGTTTATGGGTTATCCCCAGTGCCTTATCTCAAGATAGCGTATAAAGTATGGTATTCACTCGAGAATTGGGAATGAGGAGATAATGGGATTGGATACTGGTAGGAGACCTCCACCACTGTCCAAGGTGGAAAAGGGAACAGAGTCCGACTCCACTGATTAGAAGCAGGGGGAAAAAAAAAAAAAATGTTGCTATCGAAATGACTCCGATTCATGGCAATCCCATGTTTTAAAGTAGAACTGTGTTCCATAAAGTTTTCAATGGATGATTTTTCCAAAGTAGATTGCCAGGCCTTTCTGGGTGGACTCAAACCTCTAGCCTTTCAGTTTGCTGCTGTGTGCTTAATTGCTTGAGCCATCTAGGGATTCTGATTAGAAGAAAGGGGAAGGTAAATCTGGGAACACCTAGGAAGCCACTGGATACTAATGGATCATGAGTTGTTGATTGGTGCAGAATCTCATTCTTCATGGCCAGAATCCATTCTGACTGATCATTCATTGTTCTATTTATGGTCAAAAATATTTTTTTAACATTCCACTTGAATAAGACATCTTTATAAATGGGTACGGGGGTGGTAAATGGGGTGAGGAATGGAGGGCTGAAATGAAGTATTGTCTAACAAATTTTTGGAACATTCTAAAAAACAGGGTCAAGCTTTCAGGAGTGGAGTTTAATAGGCTCAGCTGTGGGGACCAGAACTCTCATGGGCATAAGAAATGAATGAAACACCATGAGAGTGGTGACTTTGTTTCATTCTGCTCCATCCCAATACCTGGAATGTCTGAACTGAGTAAAACAAGGCTACTGCTGGTGTCTGCTTCTCTTTCTCCTATCTGCTCATTTCTCTCTTGGTTATCTCCTTTGGTCACTGCTTTGATGTAGTTTCATGACTTTATGCATAGCTAGGAACTTCATTATGTCAAACGTCTGTGCATGTGTGCTGGTAATAGTAAATGTAACTTGAAACTAATTACATAATTTTGCCACAGAGCATTCTAATGGCTACCACAACTGATCTAAACGAGTGGTTTTATTGGCCTTGGTCATTTTGATAATGGTCTGCTAAAGCAATCTAATCAATGATCAGTTTGACCAGTTTTGCTCTCATCTGCTCCCCTGTGAAGTGAGAATTTCCGTAAGCAGTCAGGGAAATCACTTCAGTAAACTTTGTCTCTAAAAATAAACAAACGGGAGAATAAGCATAAACACAAAATGAGCCAATGGAATCATCTGTATGGTATCGGGAAGAGAGGCTTGCTGACAAACCTTTATTAAATATGGTCACAGATTTCTTACGTATCATCATTAGCCTAATTTAAGACAGATGGCAATTCTCAAAACATTGTCAAAATTTGTTTTGGTTTTTGTGCAATTGTTGTCTTTTTATTGTTTAGAAACTGCAAGCATCTTATACATAGCCCAGCTTAAAATAAACATTTATAGTATGGCTCTAACTGACCAAAACTGTATTTTGTAATTAAATCACTGGGAAAATGAGTTATTAAAGCCCTGCTTTGTTATTTCTTTCCCTATACTTATAGTTTTGTGGATTTTCTAAAAACTCTATTCCTGAACTATTGTATTTTTAAAAATACAAAAATGTAACAGTGTTCTGTGTCTCAGGTAAAAAAAGATCTGATATGAAAATATTTAATACACTGTACTCCAAGAAGAGAAAATGTAGGGTTATGAAATAATAGCAATATGTATTAACAAGACATTTCAAAATATCTAAAAACAATTCACATTAATGATGGATTCAAATGCCCTACTATAGTGTTTAAATTAAGAGTGCACTCTGAATTTACAATCTGAATAGTAAACATATGGCACCACTCAAAAAAGGCACTGATGCAAATAATTCATTAAAAATGCAAACGAAAACAAGGGAATTTGGGAAGAAAAAGCAAGTGAGGGAACCAAAAGCTACCAGGGCAGTTAAAAAGGCAAGGTTGAGGAGAGTTCACTAGGGGGAATTCTGATGAAGTCCATTGCAGCCTTCAGAGATGTGGACTTTTGATGAGCTCCTCCATTTCATCCTTCAGAGATACGGACTTCTGATGAGGTCTATTGCAGCCTTCAGAGATGTGGACTACTTATTAAGGAAGTAGCAGCTCTGAACTTTTCTTACTGAGCTTTGTTCATACTGTGGTGATTTCAGATAAAGTATTTATGGAGTGTCTGAAGATTTGACCTTGGGACTATTTTATGGACACTAGATATATTTCCTTTGATGGGAGGAAATGGGCAGTTCTAGGAAGTTAAATCATTCAGATGATCAAAAGAGAATGCTGGGGAGAGGGGAGTTCCTTTGTGAAATATTCCATGCCTGTTCATAAGTTTAAGCGATTATGCACTATAGTAAATTAAAAGAGATTATAAATCAATTAGTCCATCTTCCTATAAATCATATTCCCCTGTAAAACAAATGACACGATACCCTTTTTCCAAAAAAAATCAGACCTGAGAAACTCAATTATTTAGAAAAATGCAACTGCAGGGATGCCAGTCTATTTTGAATTACAATCAGCCCAACAATTATTTTTCAAAAGGGGGCAATGACTATACACCGAAGTATAAGCACTTGTACGGAGTTGGGGAACAGATGGGCGTTATCTTGTTGTACCACCCGCCGCCTTGGCAAATGACGTACCCTTGGTGGGGGGGGGGAGGGGGCATTAACTGCCACCAGTTTAAGTCACTGAAACTAAGAAACATGACATTTGATTATCACCTTGATAATTATATTATTTTCTTAGCCTCTAGTAAAGCATTAGCTCTGATGTTTTCAGTGCTAAGTTTCTTTTAAGTTAGACCTCATAAAAACATCTTCTCGATTAGATATAATGGAAGAAAAATTTTAAGAATCATAACTCTTTATCATTACAGAGCTGTATATATCTGGAATCATTGCTAAATATCATATTATAATTAGGTGTCCGATGATGGGATATAAAATAACAATATGGCCCAAAACAATCTGAATGTTGTTTACTACCCTATTTCAACAACACTGATCATCTTAATATTTTATATGTCATCAGCAAAAGAAGTCAAATAAAGAGAATGTGGTAACTGTTGCCAAATTAGAAAAATTAGTGACCACTCAATATTAAAAAAAAAATTTGAATAGCGATTTATTTTTACAAAATTTGACATATGCAAAAGAACACAATTAATATAGGCACACTATGAAACAAGAGGCCCTGATGGCACACTGGTTAAATGCTCAGCTACTAACCAAAAGGTCAGTGGTTCGAACCCACCAGCTGCTCAGAGGGCGAAAGATGTGGCACTCTGCTTCTGTAAAGTTCTACTCAATCCTATAGAGTGGCTACAACCACAAAGAACTGAATTCTGATAATAAACCACAGAAGTCTGGAGTTTAGAATGCTTATCCACAAATAGGATCACTAACAGGAAATGTGGTGATCCCCCTGACAGAGTTTTGACTGTCACCCGAAAACCAAATCCCTTGCTTTATCTAGTTGATTCCAACTCACAGTGACCCCATGTGACAGAGGACAACTGTCCCACAGGGTTTCTAGGTTGTAATCTTTATGAGCCGTAAAGATTACAATGTAGGAAACCCTACAGGGCAGTTCTACTCTGTCACATGGTGTCACTATGAGTTGCAATCGACTCAATGGCATCTAACATCAACAACAACTGTAAATACCAGTTTTGTAGCATCCTAAAAAGTTTAGAGGACTGGGCAGTGTTTCATTCTATGGTACACAGGGTCACAATGAGTTGGAACTGACTCGACAGCAGCTAACAACAACAACAACAACAAATTAAGATATATTTTTATGCAAATAATGTGCGTGTTTTTTTTTTTTTGTTTGTTTGTTTTGCTAATGGTGCCCACCTCACCCTCTGCTCATGAAAATACCTCGTGGGGTAGGGCGCTGTTGGCAAAAAAATATATAAAAAAAAGAACAGTATTTTCATTATCATACCGTTCTAAACATATTTTAATTTTCATAATGATTTCTCTCCTGGCTCAGGAGTTACTTTAAAAAATGTTAAATTTCAAAAGACATTCTTTCTTTTTTATGTTATTGACTTCTAATTAAACACAATGGTCAGAAATTCTGGTTGGTATAATAAAACTGTAATTTGTTGAGGCTTGCTTTATGGCACATTTTGGGGTGAGTTTTTGCAGTTATTATATGTCCTTTAGAAGAATGCTTACTTTCTAACTCTTGGATGCAGAGCTCTATATATGTTAATTCCATCTACAGTATTAGTTGGGTTACATAAATAATTATCTTTACTAGCTTTGTTTTTCTGCTTGACACATACATTGAAATCTTTATGTGAGTAGATTTTTCAGTTCTTCGCTTTAAATCAATTTTGCTTTATATCATTTCATGCTACTTTTTCAACTGTTTACAAATTTAGAACTGTTAGAGCTTCCTGATAAATTATATAATAAATTTATCGCTAACCTAATTACATTTTCTGGCCTAAAATCTGAATGATTTAAAATAAGGTGGATATAAGGAGGAGTGTGCTGTCACAGTATGGGGAGAGCAATTAGAGTCACATAACAATGTATGTATAAATTTTTGTATGGGAAAAAATAAAAATTAAAAAAAATAAAATAAGGCAGATGTATTGTCATGGTAAACCTGTTATTATTCCTTTATGTTCACTTTTTTTTTTTTTTTTTTTTTTGCCTTAACTTTAGCTGCAACAGTGGGCTCAAGCATAACAACAACTGTGAGCATGGCACAGGGCTGAGCAGTGTTTACTGAGCAGTGGTAACACAGGGTCGCTATGGGTCAGAATCGACTCAACAGCACCGAGCAACAAGAACTTTAGCTATGTTGCTTATAACAAATAACAACAACAAAAAACCCATTGCCATTGAGTTGATTCTGCTCATGGTGACTCCATTTGTTACGCAGTAGAACTGAGCCCCGTAGGGTTTTCTTGGCTATAATCTTCATAGAAGCAGATTGTCAGGCCTTTCTCCACAGTACTGCTGGGTGGGTTTCAGCTGCCAATCTTTCAGTCAGTAAAGGAGTGTAGATTGATTATGCCACCCAGGGACCTGTGTTGCTTAGAAATCCCATATAAACCGAATTTTATAATCCAATCTAATAATCTCTGTCTTTTGACTTTTTGTTTAGTCACATCAGTTTTCTATTGCTGTGTAACCACACACTTAGTGACTTAAAACAAATGTATTATTTCACAGGTTTCATGGGTCAAGAGTTCAACACATTTTAACTGGGTCCACTTCTCCAGGTCTTACAAGGAGAAAATCAGTGTTGGCCAGCTGCATCGTCATCTGGAGGTACAACTAGCAAAGGTTCGCTTCCAAACTCCTGCGGGTTAGTGGCAGAATTCAATTTCTTGTGGTTGTAGGACTGAGGTCCCTGTTGTCTTTCTAGCTTTCAGCTGGGGATTGCTCTCAGTTTCTTGCTACCTGGCAAATCTCCCTGTCTTCCTTTTCTAAGACCAGCTTGAGAAAACACGCTGCTCTTAAAACGCTCATGTGATTAGGTCAGATCTTTCCAGATAATCTGCCTTTCTTAAAGTCTATTATGTCATATGACATAACCAAATCATGAGATGAAACTCATTAAATTCACAGTTCCAGGATTATGCAGCCCATGTACCCTGGGGTGGGGAAGACAAGAAGTACTGGCAACCATTTGGAATTCTGCCTACCACATTCATTTACATTTATTATGTGTGTTAGTTATCTAGTGCTGCTATAACAGAAATATCACAAGTGAGTGGCTTTAACAAACAGAAATTCATTTTCTCACAGTTTAGGAGACTAGCACTCTGAATTCAGGGTGCCAGCTCTAGGAGAAGGCTTTCTCTCTTTGTCAGCTCTGAAGGAAGGTCCTTGTCTCTTTCCACTTCTGCTCCTGAGCGATCTTCATGTGGCTTGGCATCTCTCTTCCTCCATCTCTGCTTCTAGCTTACTTTTAATATCTCAAAAGAGATTGACTCTCTCGGCGGACATCTAGGTCAACTGGCATAACACTGCTCATAAAGATAATGTTCTACATTCTAGGCTGGTGAGTAGCACCTGGGGTCTTAAAAGTTTGTGAGTGGCCATCTAAGATACAACTATGGGTCTCTTCCCATCTAGAGCAAGGAAGAGTGAAGAAAATCAAAGACTCAAGGAAAAAAGCAGTCCACAGGGCTAATGGCTCACGAGAACTGCAACCTCTTCTAGCCTGAGCCAGAAGAACTACCACTACTGACCATTCTGATGAGGGATACAATTAGCAGGTCCTGGTTAGAATGGGAGAAAAATGTAGAACAAAACTGAAAATCCTTAAAAAAAGCCAGACTTACTGGAGGGATGGAGACTAGAAGAGCCCCCTGAGACTACTGCCCTAAGATACCCTTTGAATTTGGAACTGAAGTCTCTCCTGGTGGTCACCTTTGATCAAAATAAGAGATCGGCTTATAAGATAAACAGTATCACCATGAATACTATGCTACCTTAAATTAATTAACGTGAGACCAAACAGTCAATATTCACCCTAAAACAAAGATGAGAAGCTAAGGAGAGGCAAGGAAGCTAGATTAATGGAAACAGAAAAAAAAGAATGGAAATAATGAGAATGTTGACATATGGTGAAAAATGTAATCAATGTCATGGAACAAGCTGTATAAAAATTGTTAAATGGAAACTTAACTTGCTATGTAAACTCTCACCTAAAACATAATTAAAAAAAAAAAAGAGAGAGAGACTGACATAAGATATACCCTACACTAATCCCATCTCATTATCATAACAAACACAGCCCATTTCCAAATGGGATTATAACCACAGGCATAGAGATTATGACATTTTGGGGGGACAGAGCTCATACCATAACATTATGATTACTAATATTTGGCTCTATTTTTATCATCTTACTTTTGGCTGTTTATGTGTTCTCCAAAAAACATACACAAATGGCCAATAAGCAAATGGAAAGATGCTCAGCATCAATGGTCATTAATACCAGTTGCCAATGAGTCAATTTCTACTCATGGCAACTCCATGCATGTGAAAATAGAACTCTACTCTGTAGGGTTTTCATGGTTGTGACCCTTTAGCGACATATCACCAGGCCTTTCTTCTGAGGCACCCCTAGGTGGGTATGAACCACTAACGTTTTGGTTAGTAGCCAGCACTTAACCATTGGTGCCACTCAGGGACTCCCGTTAGTCATTAGATAAATGCAAATCAAAATCGCAATGGAATACTACTACACAACCACTAGGGTGGCTATTATCCAAAAAACAGAAAATAACAAGTGTTGACGAGAATGTGGAGAAACTGAAACCCTCAGGCATTGCTGCTGGGAGTGTAAAATGGTAGAGTCAATGTGGAAAACAGACTGGCATGCCTCAAAATGGTAAACACAGAAATACCGTATGACCCAGCAATCCCACTCATAGGAATTGCACTCACAGTTCCACTCACAAGACTTGAGCACAGGGACTAAATGTTCATAGCAAGATTCTTAACAATAGCCAAAGGGTGAAAAACACGCAAGTGTCCAGCAGCAGATGAAAGGATAAACAAACTGTGGTATCTACATATGCAATGGAGTAGCATGCAACCGTAAAAAGGAATGAAGTTCTGACACATGCTAAAATATGGATAAGCCTTGAAAACGTTTTGCTGAGTGAAATAAGACAGACACCAAAGAACAAATACTGTATGATTCCACTTACATGAAATATCTATAATAGACAGATTCACAGAGGCAGAAAGGAGATTAGAGGTTACCTGGGGCTAGGAGGAAGGAAGAATGGGAGTTATTGCTTAACGGGCACAGAGTTTCTGTCTGGAGTGATAAAAAATTTTAGAAACAGCGGTAACAGTTACACAACATGGTGAATGTAATTAATGTGATGGAACTGTACACTTAAAAAGGTTAAAATGGCAAATTTTAAGTATATTTTACCACAATAAAAAATTAAAACAACAACATATACACACAAAACAAATCCAACTGGTCCAGCATATTATAGCTCAACTACCTGATGGAGCTTAAAAAAGCAGCCCTTGCACACACAACATTAAAACCACTAGAGTAGCTTTCCATAGGTATCAATACGTAATTCAGGTGGAAAAAAAAAAATTACTACTTCATATTCAGTGGTGTGTTGCTGAAGTACTTTTCCCCCAAACAGTTCACTAACATGATTCATGATTTGATATATTGGTATATGCATGAATGATTTAGGTGCACACACACACACACACACACACACACACACACACACACACACACAAAAAAAAAAAAAGCCAATATTCCCCAAGGTTTTACAGTGTGTGGAAAAAAAAAAACCCTTGTCACATTATTTACAGAAAGTATTTTTTCTTTTTGTCCTTAAGTAGGGGCAAGAAAACTTGTGGGTTCATAGGTTTTACTTAAGGAGCCCTGGTGGTGCCATGGTTAAGCACCTGGCTCCGCGGGAGAAAGATCTGGCGATTTGCTCCTATGAAGATTACAGCCAAGAAAACCCTATGGGGCAGGCAGTTCTACTATGTCATTGGGGTTGCTATGAGTCTAACAACAACAAGAAGGAAGGAAATCAATGAAAATAGTTTGCTGAGCTCTCAACCAGGAATGACCAAGAACACTCCTGTGTTTACTTAGTTTTGCATTTATTTACCTGTAATTTCATCTAGGTACTCTCACACCTTAATTAACATCTGCCCTAGAAAGGAGTCAGGGAGCCTCAGAGATTTCATATGACAGCTTACTTGATATAAAATATTTGTTTGATACATCCTTTCCTGGATCTGGAGTATTCTATGCTCTAACAGGTGGTTATCTAGTTAATAAATCATTATTCCATGTAATCTAGTTGCTACTTTTCTCAGTATTTTAGCTGCCATAAAGGACTTCATGAGAAAACAGTGATAACCTCACTGGCATTTTCCTTTGAACTTCAAATCTAAAACCGTGTTAATGGATATCTCTTATAAATCAGACTCTTAATGGATCATAAGAGTTACAGCGACTTTATACTTGGTTGTGGAAAAGCAGGAATTCAAAGTAAATTTAATTAAATTACCTACTCTACAGCTTCTCTTCACACTAGAAAATTAAATTCTATGTGGAGAATCACATAAACTTATACAGAGGCTAATAAAAAAGGAAAAAAAAAATCTTTCCTTTTCCTATAGCGGGCCAAATAGACCTAAAATTTCACCTTAAAAAGCTAATTTTTCTTACCTAAAAATAGACTTTATCATTTGGGCATGCTATAGAACTCTTCTATATAGGCAAAACTAAAACGAGAATGAAGAACAATAAAAATGCAAAATAAGTACAAAACTCCCATGAATTATTTTAAAATAAACCTGGCTTGAATTATCTAGAATTGGTTCTCTGCTGTACATGTCTCATAATTCCTCAGTTGAGGTTATTGCCATCTCTTCATTTGGCCCATGGTCACCAAGCACATTTTAGTCCAACTACTACTGTGATATCAGATTTCACCTTTCTAAAGCAGGCATTTCCTAAAAAGAAAAACATAAGCCAAGATAAGGAACCACAGAGTGACCTGGAAGGATGTACCTTTTAGAAGGCCTGTCTATAAAGTGAGATTTGATTTGAAACCTGAGTAAAATAAGGGTTTTAACCTTATCTGACCCTATAGGGTTGCTATGAGTCAAAACTGACTCGACAGCAACAGGTTTGGTTGTTTTGTTTTTTTTAAAATCCTTGTGAAGGAGCCCTGGTGGCGTAATGGTTAAGAGCCATGGCTGCCAACCAAAAGGTCGGCAGTTCTAATCCACCAGCCGCTCCTTGGAAACCCTATGGGGCAGTTCTACTCTGTTCTATAGTCGGAATCAACTTGATGGCAATGGGTTTATCCTTGTGAAGAGGGCAGTGGTAGTTCAGAATCGTCCTCTTCCATGAGGGAGGCAATCATTCAATTTGGGGCCAATGCACTTCATGTGCCGCCACCACCTGTCTGTCAGCGGAGGCCTGAGTGTTGCTATGATACTAAACAGGTTTCAGCAGAGCTTCCAGACCAAGACAGACTAGGAAGAAAAGGCCTGGCTACGACTACCAAAAATCAGCCAGTGAAAACCCTGTGGATCACAATGGTCTGATCCCCACCTGATTATGGGGATGGCACAGGAGCGGGCAGCCTTTCATTCCTTTGTGCGTGAGGTCACCATGAGTCAGGGGTGACTCGACGGCAACTAACAACAACATCCTTGTGAAGGAAGAGTAAGGGCTGAGTGAAGGCAGTATGCTGGGTATACTAAGGACTCCAAGCAGGTTAGTGAAGCCGGAGCAGGAAACATGGAAGGAGCTGAGATCAGAGAAGCCAGATCACGTAGGGCCTTTCAGGAGACAGCATGGATTTGGGATTTTATTTTGAGAAGGGAATCCTTTGAGCAAAGGTGTGACCTAAATTGATTTACATTTTAAAAGGATCATTTTGTCTATAGTGGGGATCAATCCTATGAAGATAACAAATGCAACACAAACTTATTCAAAGCAGTAAGCATCATGGTGCTAACACAATCTCTATACCCACCCATGGCCAATGAGTCGATTCCAACTCATAGTGACCCTTTGGGACAGAGCAGAACTAGGGTTTCCAAGGCTGTAAATCTTTATGGAAGCAGATTGTCACATCTTTCTCCCATGGGAGTGGCTGGTTGATTGGAATCATGATCTTTAGGCTCACAGCTACGTGCTTAACCACTGTGCCACCAGGGTTCACTCAATCTCTACACCAGGGGTCTGCAACTAGGGCCAAAGGCCAAATCAAACCCATTTATTTATGTAAATAATGAGTTTGGAATACAGCCACAGGCATTCATTTATGCATCGTCTATGGCTGTCTTCTCACTACAGGAGCTGAGTAGACTCAACAGACCCCATGCCTCGCATAGCTTAAAATATTTGATATTTGACCCTTTACAGAAAAAATTTGCTAACCCTTGCTTAACTCACTTCCCCATCAGCTCCTTAACTACTTGAGGTTCTCAAATAAGTCCTTCTCCAGTTTTCAGTGATGGCTTGTCCGGGTTACCTAGTGCTGCTGGAAGAAATACCACAAGTGGGTGGCCTTAACAAAGAGAAATCTATTCTCTCATAGTCTAGGAGGCTACAAGTCTGAATTCAGGGTGCCAGCTCCAGGGGAAGGCTTTCTCTCTCTTTGTCAGCTCTGGGGGAAAGTCCTCGTCATCAACCTTCCCCTGTCAAAGAGCTTCTCAGTACAGGGAGCCCAGTTCCAAAGGACACACTATTTTACTGGTTCTTGTTTCTTGGTAGTATGAGGTCCTCAAGTCTTTCTGCTTGCTTCTCTCTTTTATATCTCAGAAAGGATTGATTTAAGACACAACCTAATCTAGTAGATTAAATCCTGCCTCATTAGTATAACTGCTTCTGATCCTGCCTCATTAACATCATAGAGGTAGGATCTACAACACACAGGAAAATCACATCAGATGACAAAATGGACAATCACATAATACTGGGAATCACGGCCTAGCCAAGCTGACACACATTTTTGGGAGTCACAATTCAATCTATAACACAGCTTATGCCGGTCCTTCTGCTGGAGGATTGTCTTCTACCTCCTCTGCCCAGTCAAGCCCATTTCTCCTCTAAGACTTAGCTCAACGCTATTTCTAACAAAATTCTCCTCACTACGCAAAGTGTCCTCCTCTCAGGTTCACATCAACTCATGCATGCCTGGAACTTGACACACAGTCCACCTGGTTTTAACTATTCATATTCTTGCCACTGCCGTTGAATACCAGATCCCTGAAAACAGAAAACGTTGGGTGGACTTTGCATTTCTTATCCAAATGAACAAATACTAAACCTTTCAATATATGTAGCTGTTAATAGACCCAGACTAAGAGAGTCCCTGGGTGGTTTAAATGGTTAACACACTCAGCTGCTAACCAAAAGGTTGGAGGTTTGGGTCCACCCAGAGACACCTCAAAAGAAGGTCCTGGTGCTCTGTTTCCAAAAACTCAGCCACTGAAAACCCCATGGAGCACAGTTTTCCTCTGGCACGGAGTCACCATAAGTCAGAACTGACTTGATGGCAACTGTTTTATTTATTTATTTATTTTGAGATAGTTAAATGAGTCAGAACGGAATTCAAATTAAGTTTATTGCCTCCTCATACTATAAATCAACTTGCTAAAGTGATCACAGGCCATAAATTTAAGGCAAAGAAACTTACAAAGTGATATCACTATTGAAAGTGTACACAGGGCCCCAGGTCCATATGAGGAATTGCCTCCAAAAGTGCAAAGGACTTCCTCTGTCACTTTCTGCTGCTTCCAGATGCCTCTAGCCACGACTCACTTATTTCTTTTCTAATTTGCTACTTCAAAACTACTTTAAGGGTCCGAAAACAAAACAAACACTTGGTAAAACTGGCATCTAAAACTAGGACAGATAGGTTCTTAGGGACCTATGGGATTTTCTTTCACAGGCGCACGAACTGGGCTGCTCTTCCAGAGACTTTTTTTTTTAATTCCAATCTTTTGGCTGGGTTCTAAATGGGTATTTTTCTTAAATCAGAAACTCAGTACAATTAACTGAACTATCATGGAATGGGAAACTGCACCTTGACCTTATTAAGGAACATAATCTAATGAGAACTTCTGCTTTTAAAAAGAATAGACTTGACATCATTAGCAAAGAGAAGTTATATTGCCATTAAAAAATAAAATATTCATCCAATTTTTTTTTGCCATCAACAGCCACTCAATTTTATGCAAGCCTGATACCTAAAATTAAAACTCTTTTATGCACCTCATTACAATCATTAATTACTGAATAGACTCTTCTAGAGATAACAGAAGTCAAGGAACAAAGTCAAAAGTTTAGAAGTCACTGTCAAGCAAAAATCAAAGAGAAATTAAGGGTGGAAAAGAAAGGTTTAAGTTAAGGGGAATTATTCTATTTCTAGGACTCAGATTTAGAAACCATTATTTACAGACATCTGTGATATTAAGATATAACTTTTCCAGAACTGTGTAAAGGAGTGGAATGTAAAAATATTACAGATTTTATTTGTATATATGGATTTTGGCAGTCACAGATAGTCATTAAATGTTATTTTCTGTAGAAGATAAAAATATTTGAAATAACATTTTTTTTCTTTAAAATTTCATGGGAATTTAAGGCATTATAACAACTGCTTTCATCTATTTGGCAAGGTGGATTTTTTCTTATATTTAATGTGAGAGAGCAAAAAAATCAATTTGTTCACACTAAAACAGTTAAAGTCCAGTCAAAGATCTCTTAATTTATAAATCCTAAGAAACAAGTCATTTAATACAAGACAATGAGGATAATACTGTTACAGTTTGGCAAGGTCAGCAGAATTTCCTATTGTAATCTTTTACATGGAATTATTGTCCCATATGAAAAGTTTCTCAAACACTTTATTTTATACCTGATATGCTTTGTTTCCTCTCTCTGTATTTTTTACTGGTATTATTTTTGCATACCCTACCAGGGGCTCCGCGGGAGAAAGATGTGGCAGACTGTTCCGTAGAGATTTACAGCCTTAGAAATCCTATGGAGTATCTATGAGTTGGAATCAACCTGAGGGCACTGGGTGGCAGTATGAAGCTTTTCCTTCTCATTATTATTATTTTTTTAATCAAACTATTTTGTTCATCAGATAAAGCTAAAAAAGACATTCTCTATACAAGGACTAATTTATATCTACAAATTGCTCCCATTCCAATATACTAATAACTTTAGAAATATGTTCTTCATCCAAAGCCATGAATTTTCTTCTTCCATTTTTTACTTATAGTGCCAACAGAGTGGCTGAGTCTAATAACACAGCATTATGTTATCTATATGACATTAACAAAACTCATTATAAAACAAAACCATCAGCTAACCGTGTCTTTATCAGTACAAACTGCAATAAACAGCTCGATTTGTGCGTTTGCCCCACGTAAGGAACAGACCAGAAATTTAAAACTAAGGGCTGTTGAGGCATTTAATTTTGCATTCACTACATTTCAAGAGACAAAGTGAAGGTGGTGTTTGGTTTGTTATAACCATAGCAGCTTAGCTCCTCTTGTCTTTTACCTGGCTTGCTTCTCTGATGTATGCCACCTACACATCCTTCCCAGGGATTTGAAATACTGACCTGTGCAGACAGAACCTGAATTTAAAACTCCTCTTCTTCAACATTTGAAGGAGATACGCTTTTTGGAGTTTGCAGAACTGTATCTTCCTAAATCATTCACCTCCTGGTCATTTTTGACTTTCATACAAATTATGATCACACAGAATACACTGACAGAGAAACACAGAATATACTGTCACAGAGATAGAAACAAATTTATCCTCAGATTGTAACTTATCACACCTAATACATATGAATTTAAAGAAATAAACAATTCTGAATTTCAAAACAAGTAAATAAATTCAGTGAATAAACACAAAAATATTTTTAAACACCTAATAAAAAGACTTATTTTAAAAATTGTATATAGGAGAAATGTCAGGTACGGAATTTGATTTTATACACTTTGAATTTTGGTTTTATTGGCAAAAAATACTTATGGTATTATAACAAATTATGAAACCACAGTTTACTGCTAAGAGATGATTTTAATAAAAATTAAAGTATCTGAAACCATAAGAGCCAATGACCAAATTCAAAATGCTTGTAAAGTTTTGATACTTAATCTTATAAACATTTTAGAAGAGTTGCAAATATTTTAAACCAGAAGCAGTACAAATTAGCATACATTAACAGAGTTCATCATTTATATGCTATAAAGCAAATTATGGAAGAAGACAAATAGCACGATCATGTATAGACTGATTTAGGCAACCATCTCATAATCAGCCAAATGTCTTTTTTTTTTTTTTTTCATTGTATTGTTACATTAATGTCTTTATAAACTGTCTTCTGAGAAATGAAAACACTCGTCTCTGAATGCAAAATTTATTAAACCAGTTACTGTGGGGATGACTGCTAAATTAAGAATACCTGCTCCAAAAAATTACCATGGCTGACATCAACATGATATTGCCCCTTCTTTTTTTTATTTACACATTCTGAAATTTCTTGATAGCTGAATAAAATAAAGATTATGCCTTATTATTAATTCCTTTTTTTTAAAAAAATAAGGAACATCAATGAGAGCAACCGCAAACTCATTAAAACCTAGTACAGTTATTTGCATGAGAAAAAAAATGAGCGATTCTATCAAAGTCTCAAAAGTTTCTTTCTGTTGCAAAAAACAAAGCACCCATCCTTATCATATAAGCTTCAGGAAAATGTGGCATAATACTCCAGAAGGCAGGCAGATACATTTAAATATCCTTGCCAAACTTGTAACTTGCTTTGTATAAACAGGATGACTTTCAATAGAAATGATGGCAAAGTAATATAGTTAGGGATTTGTGTCTGAAAAAAAACTTAATTGAAAAGCTGTGACAAGGAAGGACAAGCAAAAAAGGAAAGTAAGTTGGGGATACTGCTGGACCAAAACTATTCCGCATCAGAAACATGGTAGTTAATTCGACTTACATCTATTATATCCCTAATCATTTGCAAAGCTTTGAACAGGGCAAAAATACACCTATGCCAGTTGCCTTGAGTCAAATGTGACTCATAGTGACCCCATGTGTGTCAGAGTAGAACTGTGCTTCATAGGATTTGTAATTGTTAGTTTTTCAAAAGTGATCACCAGGTCTTTCTTCCAAGGCACCTCGGAGTAGACTCAAACCTCCATCCTTTCAGTTAGTAGCTGAGCAGGTTAACTGTTTGTACCAACCAAGGAGACTCCAATTTTACCTCAAGGAGTTTATAATACAGTGTGAAAAACAGGTATATATACAGCTAATTCACATTTAAGGTACAATGTAAGAAAAGGTAGAACATTTGTCTCATAATAGGTTACTGATAAACTAATTAACTCTTGTATTTTAACAGAGTTAATTTTTGTTAGAGGAGTCAAATTTTGGGCATGTGCTATATGAGAATATGTGAGATAAAGAACCCTCCTTTTCCCTGATGAGTGATTATTCTACTATAAAGGACAAACTGCTAAAACAGAGTGGCAGCCAACTTAATTATAAGTACAAGTTATTCGGAGAATGTGTCAGTCTTTCTGGGCACCTTCCCCAAATTTAATACACTTAAAAAAAAAAAAGTCCTTTTTGGCCACTATGTTAAATCTCTAACTCTATTACTTGATTTCCAAGAGTCTACAGAATGAAACTTTCTGTTACTCATCAATGTCGTTTCTCAGAACAAGACAGAACTGTTTTCTCATCTGGAAAATGAGGATGTTAACAGTATCTACCTTTTAAAGTTGTTCTGAGGATCAAATGAGTTGATACATTTAAAACACTACTGTACCTGTATTGTTTGCTTTCCTTAGCTGAAGTACATTATCGACACCCCCTTGTGAATCCAATTCTTATCCATTTTTAAGGTCATCTTTGGTACTGGCTGTTGAATAAAAACATCTCAGACAACCAAAGCCCTCACAATTACTTCCTCCAGTGTCCTTGACCTTCCAGAAGTGTTACTGCACAAAACAACGTAATCCATTCAATAAAGAAAACAGCTGTGATAATTACTTTCATCGTCTGCAAAACCAGAGTCGTCTATAGCCTGTCTCCCACTTCCTCACATCTTCTATACCACTGGACCTAGTGCCTTAGAGGGCCCTGCTCTGGTCCTCCTCTAGTCACCTCCCCCCTTAGAAGGTAAGGAATCTATTAGGTCAAGGAGGGACTTACCGACCCAGAGCTGCACTTCCCTTCTACAGCAGCGCTATACAGTAGAACATTCTGACATTCTGTGATGATGAAAATGTTCTGTATCTGTGCTGTCAAATATTGTAGCCACTACTCATTCATGAAGTCCCTGGGTGGCATAAAGGGTTTGCGCTCAGCTGCTAATTGAAAGGTTGGCAGTTTGGACCTACCCGGTGGTACCATGAAAGAAAGCCCTAGTGGTCTACTTCCGTAAACATTACAGCCAAGAAAACTCTATGGAGCTCAGTTCGACTCTGTAACAAATGGGGTCTCCGTAAGTCAGAATGAACTTGCAGGCAACAGGTTGTAGCTACATGGTGTTACTGAACACTTGAAACATGGCTAGTGCCACTGAAAAATTTTTAACTGTATTTCATTTGAATTAATGTAAATTTAAACTTAAATAGCCACATGTGGCTAGTGGCTACAATACTGACCATTGAGAGCCCTCTGGTCAAGACTACTGATGACCTCTTTGTTGCCACTCTGGTCAAGACTACTGATGACCTCTTTGTTGCCAACCCATTATTTGCATCTTTGTTTTCATCTTCTTCAATGTCTCAGTAACATTCAACACAGTTGAGCAAACCCTTCTTCACAAAGCACTTATTTCTTTTGACCTCTTAGGCACCACACTTTTCCTGGTTTTCAGCTTATATCCCTGGCAGTCTTCTCAGTCTTCTTTGCTAGAAGTACCTCTTGTGCTCAGACTCTCAATACTGAAATGTTTCAGGCCTCACTCCTGTAGTCTCTACTCTGTCTACACTATTAGGTAATCTAATTCAGTGCAGTATATGTCAATCATTATGAAGCTTCCAAATACAGATGCCCGTAGCCAACAGTGTATTTGAAAGCTTCATTTAGCATCCAAATGTAAAAAACTTGAGCAACACTCTTAATTTCTCTCCTCTGCAAAAGCCATCTTTTCTTGCAGTGTTCCCCTCGTCATTATGGACTGAACATCTCCCTAGTTGCTCAAGCTAACACTAAGGATTTATCCTTGATTCGTCTTTCATCATCCTCCAAATGCAATCTGTAAGTGAGAACTTTTAACTATACCCCGAAACACATCAAAATCGGTCTACCACACTTTATCTCTAGTATCACAAACCTAGTCCAAGTCACCACCACCTTTAGTCTCCATTACTGCACAAGTCTTCAAGCTTGTCTTTTCACAGGAACACTTGCTTCATCTCCATTCATCTCCTGCAACTCTGCACTCAATGAAGCAGCTGCACTTTGCAAGAGGTGGTCATGGAAGGACTTAGTGAGAAGGGGTCATTGAATCAAGACTTCAAATAAGAGAGGAGCAAGCTGTGAAGATATCTAGGAAGAGAGAACTCTAGGCAAGGGGGCAAGAAAAGGCCCTAAGCTATGAAAGCACAATAGCTTTTATTCTAAAGGGAATGGAAAGATGAAGGTGTTAAGGTAGGGAGAGCTATGTGGAGAATGGATTAAAGGGGTGAGAGCAGAAGTTACAGAAACCTGTTAGGAGGCTATTAGTGCAGTTCAGGTGAGCGATTACAGAGGTAGAGGTGAATCTGGATAAAAGACATTTTAAAGTTATGAACTGAGTGTGGAAGGTGAAGGAGCTGAGGTTATCAAGGATGACTAAGATTTTGGCTTAAGAAATTTAAAGTTAGTGCTACTTACTGAGATACGGAAGGCACACTGAGGGACAGTTTAGATGGGGGTGCTGATGGTAGTGGTGGTGGTGGTGGTGGATAGAATTAGTCTCTTTTTTGCAGGAGCAGAACAAAGGCAGGTTCAAAAAGGGATTAAGGTCAAGGCACCCATCTATGGAGTGCTACAAGATGAAAGTCTTTGAAATCCTAGTCCCCAAATGCCATTTACTCTAAATATGCCCCTGATATTTTGGACATGGGAACTCTGTCATTCCTATTAGTCAGGTAGAGCCACCAAACAGTTTCATCCATGAGGCTGGAATATACAGAGTTTCTCTGATTCTCTCCAGTTGCCTTCCAGGACATCCTTTAATTCTGCACTGATCTGTGCTCAGTCCCAGAAAATCTGTGCTTAGTAGTTATGAAATGATAAAATTAACTTGTAACAATATGGAACACAGCAAGGGCTCTCCATGTATAAGGGTAATAGCCATACCACAAGACAGAGAAACAAATCTACTGGATGCTGTAAAATGCCAGAATATAAAAAAATATAAGAAATTATACTTTTTTTAAAATAGTGTGTATAAGATCAAGACCACTCACTCACGCAGGTAACAACCATCATCAAAAGCACCAAAACATCTCCAGAAATAGAAGCTGGCGATATATATGCTAATAACCAAGTACAACTACCTAATTTTAATCTAGATAGCGTAATCCAGATAGTCTAAAGCTGTACATAAGTATTAAGAAATAATGTAATGAAGACAGCCAAGCTGATACAAGGTAACTGCTTTTTTTTTAAAGTTCATTTTGTTCACACTGTTGTCTTAAAAAAAAAAAATTATTCATCTAAAGGTCTTTTAAAATCTCTTTTAAGCTTCAGAATAAACTTTTATCTGAGATTGGCTAAGTTTTATTACCATAAATAATAAAAAAATGAATTTGGAAATAGTTATTCTCAGATAAATCAAAATAAAGAATTACATAACAGGAAGTGACTGAACATACAACCATACGTTGACCTTTCGTTCTTTTATTTCTAATTAAATAAAGATTATTGATTATTAGATTTAAGTATCTGATGAAAAAACTTCAAAATTTTTAGACAAAAATAATTTAGAGTAAAATGGCTTTATGTTACCTTTTCTAATATTTTTATTATAATATCAATTTTGCTAGATCGTTACGACTGCCTTAATTACGAAGGCTTTCGGTGGGGAAATTGGGTTTTGCTGTTAATCAAAGTACTAAAGATGACTCAGCATGCATAATTCTATCATTCATTGTTTCATAAAAACATTTATCAGTAGAAGAATAGATTTTCTTTCTTCTCCTGTGTTAGATAAAAAGAGGTTACTGTGCTTCAATTTCTTAAAAACAGCATGGCAAGTATTTGTCAAAAAGAGAGAGTAAAAAGAGATATGCACATATTTTACTGAGATTGTCAAGAAAGGAAAAACCAATCTAGAGAAAATAAATGATTTTAAGGTTTATAAAGCTTTCTTACAAGAATGTGATGCCACTTGAAAAGTAAGAAAGCTCATAGATTTTAGGGATTTGTGAGGACTCTCAACTTGACTCCTTGCTACTGTCTGTCATACTCTGTGCTCTTCCTTTATCTTCAAAGAGCTTAACAGAGGAGCCTCCTCCGCATCGGAAAAAGCCACTTAGAAAAGTATGGTCAACAACTGCACTACCACTAAAAATTCTAGAATTTTGTTCCTATAAATCTCCTATAGGATAGTAACCACGTTGATCTTGTAAGCTAATAGGCTTTTACAGATTATTTTAGATCCATACTTATTTATTTAAACTTGCCAGCATCTTTTGATATAATTTGTCTTCTCTCATTATAGTTTCTAGTGGAATCCAAATGAGAGTGTGCACCTCTCTCCTGCTTTTAGATGGGGGGAACGGGGTGTTGTGGAGGCACAGAAAGCCACAAGACAAAAGCTATATACCACACACACACACACACAATGTATGTACGTATGTATATATGTGTACACACATGCATACACATATTAGAGCTAATTTTCCATTTTATCTATATATTTCCTTTACAGAGACTTACAGCATTAGGAGCCTAAAGTTCAACCTACACTAAATATAAATAGAAATAATTAGTAAAGTCTTTGAATATTTGATAGCTACTATGTGGCAAAATAATACCAAAAAAGAAGAAGAAAAAAGAACTTTCCCCACAAACAGAAATCCTTCCCTTTTATCCCAGTAAGTCTTATTTTTTAAAAATCATTTTACATACCTGCAAGTGGACTTCTTTTTGTATAATTTTAAATAATGATGACTGACGGGGGAAAAGGTTTTAATTTGCTATCTTTAAAAAATTAAGGGATACCTATTTTAATGGATTTTATCACGTACAATTCAAAACCCTGTCCTCAGAGAAAGCATCAAAAAGAAACTAATACTTTTATACTTTAAAGACAATGTAAACAATGAAGATGGAATTTTTCTTTTTATTACTGAAAACCCTTGTAAACATCTAAAAGAATCTGAATTCCAACTCTGTTGAAACCTCAAAATACAGAAAGCATTTTTCTAACATGTGCATATATACAAAGGCATTCTGATGAGTATGGGTAAGTTAAGAAAGATCACCAGAATAAACTTTGGTCAAAAGATTTACATTCTTATATTAAAATTAGAAATGTCATTTAAAATATATTTTCATGTGCTATTTCAGAAAATATGGGTTGCTTCTCCGCACTTTTGCTACACAAATACAAAAATCCCATTTGTCTAGAATGAAGTAGGATAAGAACCATCTCTTCCTCCTCTGAATAGCTGTATACATGAAAGTTGGGACAAATAAAGGTCATTTCTTCAATAATTTTGATTTTTTTTTTCAATTATTAAGACATGCAGTAGCTAAATTACACTTGCTTTAAAAGTGAAATTTTAAAAATGGAATGTCCAGAAATGTAGGTTTTAACAATCCTGGGGAATACGTGTTCTGGACAACTATGCCTTCAAAATAATTATAATCATAGCTGGTTTTGGATGAAAAGAGTTTTAAGATAATTATGCATGCCCTTGCTTTCTTAACCAAAATGGAGATACTATAATCTCTTCTCAATACATAGGGTCAGCATTAGATAGTACATCAATTATTGTCTGTATCTTAAGATAAAGCTGCTGTTGTTCATGTAGATGACAAGGAAGACAAATATTGGTAAACTCTACAATTTTCCTATAATCTTTTTCTCTAAATAAGTTTCCAAAAAAAAAAAAAGTTTCCACTGACAACCTACATTTTTGGATAATTTATCTCTTTCTTATGATGAAGGCAGAGTAATCACGTATAAACTCCTAGGTAATGTAATATGATTGTTCCTATAAATCCATCAAGAAGTAATATTGAATCAAAAGCCAAAATAATAATTACCCAGTGGTTACCCAACCTTCTAGAACACTGCCTCCTCAATATTGCTGTGTATGGCCAAGTTTTCTACAGCATTCATTCACAATATTTTATTTCACTATTACTACAAGTAGCTCCTTTACAGCGAGTAGTTATCTTATGGCTCAGTTTGTTAACAGAGGTTATTTTAGGAAGACCTTATTTTAAAATCTACAAATGCCTCTACATTATCAGAAATCTCATCTGATCTACTGCAAATCCAAATAATTATTGAAATAACCATGAAAAAAATGGGCAACAATGGAAGGTAAAGAGAATAAAAGTATTAAGAAATAGTGACCTCGCTTCTTCAGGATGAACTCTAAAATCTTCCAGCAAAGGAACAGCATTCCTGTTCTCAAGTAATAATGCTGATTTTAAAAAGAACTTTTAGTAAAAATTTAAAAAGAAGCAAATGTCCACATATGTATTCAGGCATATTTATAAAAGGTGTGGAACATAGAAATTTTTACAGCCACTGAAGTTTTTAACACCTACTGTAGCAAATAAAATCTTTAAATAAAATAGGAACATCATGAAACTATGGAAAAAACAGTCAAAGCCTCCTTATTTTGTTTAAAGTTGCCATCTATTAAAGTAAAAACCACTGCTGAGGCTTCACTGCCCACAAATGGTGAATCTGACAAATATACCACATTTTGTCTATGCAGCTAATTAAAAAGAATGGCATATAGAGTAGTGGATTGCTAGGCAAAGATGTCTAAGTTATTCTCTTTAGTAAAAAGAGAGTTTGCAAAACAGTGTGCATAGCAATAAGCAATCTGCATATTCTTAATTTATGCACAAACCATTTCAGTGGTTGTAACACATTATTTACTTGTGACTATATCTGTGGGGATGGGGCGGGGGACAGGTTAGTGAGGTAAGCTACTTTTTATCCACAAACTTCTTTGAAATTTTCTTTTCATGGGAATACACTGCTTTTATTAAAATAAAAAACAATCCCCCAAAAGGGTAATTGAAGTCAAACACTTTTACTGACAATGTAAATTTGTTCAGATAATACACTGTGTTCAGAAGAGAAAGCGTTGAAAGTACCAAAAAACAAAAACTCTTGTTTTCTCCTATTTTGCTGACTGCTGATCAGCCCCTAAAGCTGATTTTCTAATATATCTTATTTTGAAAAGACACACTTCCAAAATCCATGACCCACACATCTGCATTGCTCTTCCACTTAACACTGGGTCAGAGAGAGAGGTGCCTTCAAATCTCTTTTCTAATAATGACTAAATAAACACAATCCATGTGATCCAATTTAATTACGTGTATAGTGCAGATATTCTCACCACCTTTAGCTGACCGGATAGCTGCAAAGAATTTGATCAGTTATCTTTTTCTCAGCGTCATTATTTTAGAATGTATTCAATCAACAACATTGACTGAGTGTTTACTATGTGCCAGATACTGCTCTGTGCAGATCCAAAAAAAAAAAAAGGAAGAAGAAAAAGAAACAATAGTGTGTTTGTACAAGCCAGAGTCCACTGAAGAAAATAGGTACCAGAGCAGGTATTTTAAAGAGAGAAAATTTAACATAGGTGACAGCAGAGCTGAGAAGCCAACAGGGGAAAAGTCAAGTAACTCAGATTAAGAAAACAAAACCCCATTGTCATGGAGTTGATTCCAACTCATAGTGACTCAGATTAGCAACAACAGAATGTCTAAAAGCCAATTTCATCCCTAGTGATGGAAGGAAAAAGAGAGGAAATAATGTCACCATAATCCAGGGTTAGCTCCATCTGAACGGAGCTAAAACCACCGTGGGGGTGGCCAAGAGGGGGCTGGGTGACAAAAAAGACACAGCCACTGCCGAAAAAACGTTGCCCAAGTAATGGTAAAAAAAGAAGTACTCTGGTTTCTCCCCTCTTTTAACCTTTGCAGTTGTCTCCCAATACCTCCCAAAGGCTGAATTTATCAAGGAACCAGTCAGCAAGGGAACTTGGGAAATAGTTTGCAAGAGAGGGGCAGGGAATGGATAATGCAAGCAGACAATGATTACTTCAGTAATGATTAGATATTATTTAAGCTTTTCAAAATTTATGAAAATATTATCTCTTTCAAGATGTCTACAAGACACACACACGGACACAAGTGTACAAAGGCTCAGACATCCTCACAATGAAATGACACCTTATATAAGTGATATACAGACAGTAGTGGCTTTAGAGCCTACAGAGATCTCAGAGGTTCTCTTGACTCCCAATATCATTGCCCTTTTGATGCTTTTTAAATTGACCTCTGAGTAGTTCACTTTAGGTTGCCACTATGAACACAGTGACATTTTTAATTTAGTTATTCATGAAACACAGATTTGCTATGTACTTTTGCATCTTTACTAAACAATAAAGAGCCCTAGTGGCGCAGTGGTTAAAGTGCTCAGCTGTTAACTTGAAGGTCTGTGGTATACCTCTCTTCCCTCTGATTTTAGCTATTCAATCACATTCTCTGGAAATGAACTTTTTATCTAATCCTTACTCTTTTATTTGTAGTCCATGTACACACTGGGAACAATTTCTAAAACAAAATAATAAGAATCGTGCTAACAGGTTATTTTCTGATTTTAATGAAAATTTCCCTTGGTTTTTTCTATTCAATGTACTATTGACTATTGGTTAGAAGAAATACCCATTCCCACATTAAAGAAGTTCTATTTTTTAGTATTTTTATAAGGAATGCTGCTGAATTCTATCAAATGTCAGAATTTATTGAGAGGATTATATAGTTTTTATTTAACAATGGATTTCCTTCTTATTCTTTCTTCAATCTTTTTCCTCTTAATCTGCCTCTATTTCTTGGCTTACATCCAAAATAACTTGGCATTATAATAAAGCCAGCCAACAGAAGTATTTCTTATTGGTTTTACCCCCTTTATGAACTACACAATCACTGTCTGAGCTGTGTCTGTGCTTCTTCAACACCTCTTCACTAGTTTTATCATTGCTAGATAATGAGAAGTTGCTTCTTTGCTGCCAGATTCTTGCTTTTGTTCAGTTTCCAAGACTCAGAGCCATTCTGGATGGCTGAGGATACTGGACGTCTAACTTCTATGTAATAGAGGAATTTATTTTATAGATTCATGAGATCCTAGAACTCTTAAAGACCTTAGAACACTTTTACCGTCATTATACAGAGAAAACAGAAACCAAATAACCTAAACCCCAGAAAGTTATTTTTCCAATGGTATGCAGAAGTGTCTAGTAGCCTCAGTACCAGCTCTCATCTTCCCGATCAGGTAATATTTTCACAGACCATAATTTTTCTCTTGTGCATTTGGTTGGGTAATGGAAGTTTTCACGGGTGAAATTATATTTAAAGTACTGAAACACTAGAAAAGGAAAATAGGTGCTTTGATCTATGGCAGCTGTCCTCGCACATTCATAGTGGGTGGTTAGTAATGCTGGCATTGAAGAGAAAGGTTACAGAGTGAATTACAAGCCATGTGTCAAATAAAGAGCGGATGGCAGTACAGAAGGCACAGGAGGAGTGTCAGGGATACACCAGGGAGGAATGAATGACAGAGAACCATAAAGACTGACCTGACTGCAATGGAGGGGATGGAGGGGATGGATAGGATGGATAATAGGGTAATTCGATAATAGGTTGGAAGCTCTGCAGCTCTAGAGCAGACGTTTGATCATCATTAATAGGTCAACAAGAAATTACCATAGGATTCTACAGATGGGAAAAGTACAAAGAAGATGATTTTTTTGAAGAATCATGTCCTAAGTATACTGCACATTCAAAAGAATATCAAAATTATTTGCTATAAGGCAAAACATACTGCATCTCCTTTTTGCTCATTATAACTCAGATAATAGGTTACATTGAAAAAACAGTTCTCAATTAATTGATTTTAAAACGTTTGATGAAAAACAGTTTCAGGTGAAATCAAACTAAAACATGGAGAACTGTATTTTTTCAAGAGTGATGTAAACGTGAAGGAAGGGAATTTCCGATAATTCACTACATGCCAAGTGATAGGCTGAGGAGGACTGCCAAGCCCTGCTACTGAGTCAGGGAGTCTCCAAGTCTTTGTGACACTATAGGAAGCTGGTAGTAAAGTGTATCATATTTAGCTTCGACTATGAAGGAATAGTTAATATAAAAATCATTAGAGCAGCATAAGCTAGGCCTGATAGGAATTTTTACCCCCATCTAATTCACATTTCCCTTGAAGCTTTTTTAATGTATAGGAAAATCTCTTCTAGGATTTCACCTTCAGAATTAGCCATTCCCCTCACGTTTTGTTCTTTACCCAAAAATCTAAAAATTCTCTGTTGACCATGGGGATTATTTAAATGCATATATGTGGATCCTAAGTGATAGACTCACCTTTTCTCCTGAGGTAGTACAATGTCTTATGGTTGGTTTCCTCCAAGAGAATGACAAACTGAAGTACTTGTATTGTTGGAGGCTTCTGCTTTATTAGTTCTATGTTTTATCATGTTAAAAATTCTGAATACATAATATAAAAACTTCTTTTCCCGGGCAAAGATATTTGTCGTATCTCATATCTAGTCTTAAAAAGCAATAGGCCTGCAAAACTAATGGTTGCTTTCAGAACTAACATGTTTATCCTTAATATGGTAGTCTCATTTATGAACCCTCACACAAAAAAACACAACTTAGAGAAGTTTGCATTTATTCTCTGAATTTGTTTCCCACGGCTAAATGGTCCTAAAAATTCTGAGTTATGGTAGACACAGGGAATATTAAATTTACATCATACTGAAGAAATTTAATAAATCCATTTAATGAAAAAAAAAAAAATCGCCTCAAATGTAAAAGTTGACTTCGCTAACCCAACCACAAGACAATATAACTGGTATCCCCTAATTCTCATTGAGAATGAATTAACAGCAATGGTAATGAATTCAACTTTCCAAGCATAATCTGTACCTTGTATTTGCAGGCCAGATACCTTTTCGCATTTCAAATGTCTATTTGACATTTTCATGTTTATGGTCTTTGGACACTTCAGATTTAGCTCATGTGAAACGAAATCCACCAGCTTCTTCATCCAAATCAGGTCTTTCCTGTGTTCTCTATCCCAGTATAAGCCAATATCAAACTACCCAGAATCTCAGGATAGAAATTAGCTATAACTCTAATTTACCTACTTACTCTAACCAAAAGAAATGTAATGGTGCCTGACTCCTCCTCAGTCCACACATGCCATCAGTCTTCAGGTGCTGACTACCTCACATCCTAAACTGCCCTCTAATTTCTCCATTTTCTCTTCACACTCACCACACAACCCTATCTTAGGCCACCACCATATCCCACCTGGATTACTACAATAGCTGAACTGATCTCCGTCTTCCTCTTGTGCTCTTTTATCTATTGTCTCCCAACAAATCAGTGATCTTTTGAAAATACAAGTCTCATTATATCATGCCCCTACTTAAAATATATCAGCAGCTCTCCCATTCTCTTAAGATAATTTTCAAACTCATTTCACAATATAGTTTCTGTTTACCTCTCCAAAATCATATAAGACCACCACTGTTAGCCCCTACTTGCCATATAAGCTTCTACTATTCTAGACCTTCAGTTCTTCAAGAATTCGTATTTTCTCTTTGTTCTGGACCCTTGTACAAACTGTTACCTCTGTCAGGGAATGCTCTTCTCTCTTGCTCTTTTCACCTGCCTGACATCTACTTTTCCTCAAGGCATCTACTTAGATTTCACTTTCTAAAAGAGAGGTTACTTGACCTACAAATTCTGGGTTAGGCAGTCCTCCTTGGTCCTCATATAACAACCTGTACTTTCTATTTAATTATTTCTCTTCCTCTTACTTGTGCCTGGTACACATTAAACTCTTATAAAATGCTCCAAGAGTAAATTAACCTATGTAGGAAAAATGATCACTGGGTGCATACTTTTCAGATACAAAGGACAGCAATAAATATTTTCTTTTCCTTCTTTCTCTCCTCCCTTCCTCACTTTTAAAGAAAAACCACAATATAGCATATTCATACAATGTTTTTTATTGCACTGGATTTGTCACTAACCCAAAGTTGAAGACAATAAAAACTACTCCCTCATTTTAAAGAGAGTCGTATATATATAAGGCCATAAGGCCAGATACTTTCTTCAGTGCCTGAAAAAGCTCTGTTACTCATAACCATCATACACGCTTCACCAACTTCTTGAGTCCACAAGAAAAAGACTAGGAAGAAAAAAAGAATCTTGGAGTCACATGTCCTCAGTCTGGGTGGGCAAAGTGGAGGGAGGAGGGAGGTTATTCTCACTCTAACCAAAAGTAAGCAAGATGTACACCAATAAAATCCATCATAAATATGACAATGCCAGCAAGAATTTTATTTCAATCTTTGGTCGGACATGCCCTTAGGCAATGTACTTACTGATATCCTTTCACCTATCCAAAAATAAGAAACAGAGAATTAAAGGCTAGCAGATAATGAAGGCTGGAGGGGTGAGGGTACAACCTACACCCCCACCTTTTGGCATCATAATGATATGAGGATCCCAGAATTAAGGGACACTGAGGAAAGAAGCCGGACTAGCCCCACACAAAAAGGTATCCATCCATGGAAGTGGACTTAAGCAAAAAGTGGCCACGAGTAGTGAGGTGTGCTTCTGATGACAAGAGCTGAGGAAGGTGGGCTGGAAAACTTCATGCTAGCAACAGATCTTCCACATCAGGAACTACACAGCGGAGCTGTCCAGGAGGCTACTAGCCAGGGCCACCCTGCCCAGAGAGGGGGTTGATGGCCTGCCCACTGGCAGAGACTGAAAGGAAACATGGCTGCCCTGCTCTGGCAGGTCGTCAGAGGGGTGGAATGAAAGTGAGCATCATCTACACGGAGAACACCATAGCACTGACGTCACTAGCAGCAAAGAGCTAGGACAAACCAGATCAGACCATAGAGGGTCTCCCCGCATTCCCACCTATTAGAAGGAGGGGAAGGAAATGAGTCAGAGCCTGCCCCCGACCCCCCTCACACTCCAAGGAGAGGAAGGGGAAGCAATAGTAAAAGAGCAGATTTTACTTTCCTCCTCTCAACCATTTAGAAAAGGGAGGAGCTTTCAGATAGACATGAAGCTAAAACATGAAACTGGACTGAAAGCTTTCTTTCTAAAAAATAATCAAAAGTCACTAACATGTAATAGAAAAGGCTTGAGATGTCAATTAAGGGACTGAAGAATACAAATGGGAAATTTCTAGTGGACTCAAAAAAATACAAAATCATGTCATGTTTATGTGTTACCAAGTTCAGATGTTTTACTAAACTTCCTAGAGATCCGATCATCATACGGAGTTTGGACAAACATGAAAGTAAAACTGTCCAAATGGGACAATGATCTGTCAGAGTAGAGCAGACTTAGCATCTCATTAGACCTCCACATATTAAAGAGAAAAATCCATTCAAGCTATTCCATAAAACTCAAGATACAAAACGATTTTGTTACTAGCCGCCTCTCCTTTCAATAAGTTTAGTTAATTGCTAGTCACAATAACTATTAAAACAGGTGACTATAAAACATCAGAATACCTCCTAAACCTTCTAGTAGATATTTTTTCAATACAGTACGCTGAAGAATGATTTTAAACGTCAGGGAAATTCATTCTGTGCTCTACATTTTAATAGGATGATTACATGTTTTTCAAATAAGGTCATATGCAATTACATTATTACTCATGAAAATTCTCATTAAGCATATCTCCAAAGCAGTCAACCACATTTTCTTCTAGTCTTCCTGGAGTAGAATCAGTAAACGGGCTTCCTCTGAAGCCACTGTAGTTTCTAACTTGCAAGAAAAACTAATCATACGTATCAGAAAATTTATTTTTGAAACACTACAACACTACAATTGGAATCTCATTCTTGAAGAAAAAAAAAGTAAATTCAAACTTATGCCAAGATTATTAAAATGTCTACATGTTTTTCTTTTAGCAAGGACATGGTATTAGGTTACTGGATGTACTTCTCATGGCCATAAACGCAGAGATACAAAATACTCCGCACACATCTGCTTTAAATTTTATGCCAAAAATCAAGAAAAATATTAGAAATTCTGAGTTCTAGCTGTAAAAACAGAGGGATAAATTCTGAATTATAGACTGTTATCCCCAGAAAAACACTGCAATGACAACTTGATTAATACAAATGCCATCTTGAGTGAAGCATCTTTTCCCCTAAAAGAAATAACAGACTCCTCTAAACAGTATGTGTACACACTAAAAATCATATACTATAGACTGATCACTCTTAATTGTGTTTTCGTGTTGCTGTTTATGTTGTCGGTTTAAAAACTTCATCTGCATTCAGCAAACATCCTATAATTAGCTATGGCTTCACCTATAGAGACAAGCACCATAATGATCTTAGGCTCTTAATGTTTCTTTGAAATCTATTTCAAAGCTGTGCTAAATAAATCAGTGAGAACGCTTTAGCCAAGCAGTTCACCCACGTTCAACAACCTTTCTTTACCTAATGATAATTACAGACTGTACAACAGGCAGCCTCTAATAAACAGCATCAACTTCAGAAGGCAGATATCTGTAGGGGCCTTTCAGTTGCCATAGAAATATCTTCAGGCCACCTTGTCCTCAGCACTAAACATTACCTTCACATTAACCTGCTATTAAGGGTCTCTCTTTCTCTCTCTCTCTCTCTCTCTCTCTCTCTGCGTGTGCGTGTGCGTGTGTGTGTGTGTGTGTGAGGGTTGGGGGACTATATTAGCCCAAATTACAGACTAACTCATCCTATTCTAATGGTTATAAATGATATGTGGTCCTTAGTTCTAAAACATTCCCCAAAATGGAGAACACAAATCTTCTCAGCGACAGCAACCTCTGACTAATGGGTTCTTGCTCCCTGGGCTCCATGGAAAATGTATCGCAGCAAAGCAATAAAGAGCAGCAGACTTCTCCATATTCCTTTCCTTCATTCTAAGCTCTGGGGCCAGTGGCTTCCTAAAATAAAGGGTTCATCCACAGTTGTGCAACATGAAAATAAATCTCATCATGTCAATCCAAACATTAAAAAAAAACATTTTAAGAATCACTAATTAAGATTCAGCAAAGGGGAGGGGATCCTCTAAATCCTGCTTTAAAGGGGAGGGGATCCTCTAAATCCTGCTTTATAATGATCTTAAAAGTTGTTTTTTAAAGAATCATATGAACTTCTCTAGAGGCATGTTAATGGCTAAAGACTATAAAATTCACTGTAAGTAGCTGCAAACACTTTCTGTGGAAAAGTCATGGATATAGAGTTTGGGGCTCTAGGTTTGAAAGAAAAACCATCTATAGTGCATATATTTTAATGTGCCCATTTTTAAGCCCATCTAAACATATACCTAACTAGACATAAAGGATAATTTAAAAAGTAAAATAATAAATGTGTAATTCCTTGGACTTTTATTATTCCATAATGCACATGTGCCAGGAAGATGGTAATGAGGGAAGGAATGGAGAAGAAGGCAAGAAGGGTATGAGATCCAGAAACAGTAGAAGGGAGCATTGAAATTTTTACTGTTCAACTGCTTTGAGGCAGGCATTCTATGTTTCTAGTCACTTTACATGCCTGACTTTGTAATTCAAGATTGCCAAACATTGTAATAAGACCCTTGAGCATAAATCCTCTCAATTATTTCTAAAATCCAACTAGGGGAAGAGGTTGTATTAGAATATCGCTTCCATTTTTATGGACGCGAACACCAAAGCTCAGGAAGATGAAGTGACTTGTCTGAGTTCACAGACATGCTCACAGGGTTGCTAAGAAATGAAAAATTAATTCTAACTGGATAGCCTGTGTTCTTTCTAGGACTTCACTATGGTATTATGTTAGATGCAAAAGAAAGACTATGTGTTACTTTATTTAGCATAGTAGCCACACTTACCAAAACATTCTGAAATGTCCGTTAAATAATGAAGAAACTTTCTCAACACTCAGTAATAATTCATTGTTAGTTTATCTTCCCATTCTTTTAATGGCATTCTCGAAGACAATTCCTATAAGTACTGAAAATCCATCAATAGTCTTCATGTTACCAACAGTGAGAGGATGATTAACTAGGGTTGGCGAAAGCCTAATACAAGGAGAAACCTAAAAATAAGCACTGTCCAGCAATATGACCCTGAGAGTGTCTGTGTGTGTGTTTTACTGTTTGGGTCAGAGAATCCCTAAAGCATTCATCTGCAGTCTGCATTTGTTTATCCGGATAGGATCCAGCTGCTTTATTCAGGTCAGTTCCTCTGCATGTGCCCCTGATAAGTTATCTTTATACTTCTTTTTGACAAAAAGTTGACACATAAACCAAAACATTATACTTTTTCATCTGTTTTAACAAGAATTTTTAAACAACATGATCTAAGAGAAGGTACCTTTTCATTTGGCTGCTGTCTAATTGACACGTTCATTTTTCAAGCAATAGCATTTTGTGGGAGAGATGCTGTCTGTGTGGGGCATGTGTGTGTGCCAGAACATGCTGAGACAGTGATGATGTAATCTTAACATTAACAGGTGGGTAATAAACACTAAAATTAACTGCAGAGTCGAAAGTTTTGTTAATTTTGTCATCCCACAAATACACGATAGCCTCTAACTAGGCACTACTGGGGAAATAAAAGGGAATAAATTAGATATAATATTTGAAAACACACTAAAATAACCACCTGACCATCCTTCCAGGATATTAATGTTAGAGTGAACTATAATAGATTTTGTACGTAAAGCCAAATTCAAGCATACCCACTGCCACTGAGTTGATTCTGACTCATGACGATCTCATGTGTCACAAAGCAGAACGGCTCCATACGGTTGGTTATCTTGGCTATAATCCTTATGGAAGGACACTGACAGGCCTTTCTTCCATGGCACAGCTGTGTGAGTATGAACTGCCAACTTTTAGGTTAGTTGTGGAGCACAAACCGTTTGCACCACCCAGGGACCTAAGTAATTACTTGTAGAAGTTCATATACATGTCAAGCCACAGAATTCTCAAATAGGTATATCAACTCAATTGTAACTACTGGGTGTGTAGAAAAGTTAATGTCCGAGAAGTTTCACAACTTCCACTACTCTTGGGCTCAATCCATAACAAAGTTAAGCTAAAGATATCCTAGCATATAAGAAAGTGGTCCACATCAAGGATGACTAAAAGCAGATATTTTTAGTAATTGCAATATAGATAGGTAATCGACAACTCTGATTATGGCTAGAAGGTAAGTATAGGTAAAAGTAACGCCAGACATGTAGACTCAATAATTCAGAACTGAGCATTTAAAATGATCCCAATCAAAGGCATCAGATGGAAAAAAAAAGTTTTCAGTCATGTTTAAAGGTTCTACACGATAATTACAGCTATTAAGGGCATTTTAATAAAACAAACCTCCTACAGTTCCTCCTAGCACAAATGCACACATTTGTTTTCTGGGATGTATAGGCTGATTTAGGGAAGAATCACGTCCCCCAGATCTCTGAATTTCCCTGTCCTCTGGGATATTTTAATCTAGAGAAAATACAATTTTCATCAGATAAAACAGAATGCACTTTTTACTTAAGTTTATCAACTTCACTAAGAAATGGGAAGGTAGTTTCTCATGTGTATGTGTTCCTTTTTTTAAATCTCAGTTTATTTAACTTTGAGTCCATTACCTTACTGTTTGTGAAATCTGGCTCCATAAGGACCAAAGGACATAATATCAGAAATCTTAGTTATCTCTAAAAAACAAAAATTGTCATTTAATTTCAATGATGATCTTAAAAATTAATATAACCACATTCCGGATCATTTCCTTACAGAACTGCTGTGAGTGTCTGAGTTTCTAACTGTGTTTACCATTGTAGGAGCAACATGTTAAGATACAACGTTAACATTCAGGGCTAATGGAAAAGGAAGGCAAGAGGACTTAGCAGGGATGCCTGTGAGTCAAGCTTAGGCCAAATGATAGCACTGGGAGCCCTAAGGGCAGCTTCCCAGTAGTTCATAAAGAGGAAAGTAGCAGGAATATACAGAACTCAGTAGAGCAGGATGGCCAGGTTAAAAAAATCTGTGCCTCAACAGGAGGTAGCCATTTATGATGACAAAAAGTTACTTTCTACAAAAAATCATCATCATAGACATAATGTTAATTTGAACTTTTAAATTGTTGAAGTGTTGATTCCATTGACTTTGCATATATTTTTGTTTTTATATTACAGAAGGTTTTTTTTTTTTTTTTTTTGGTATACTTATTCCATGCGATGTTATTGTTGTTAAAAAAAAAAAAAAAAACCATTAGTGCTGAGTCGATTCTGGCTTACAGCAACCCTTATAGGACAAAGTAGAACTGCCCCAGCGGGTTTCCAAGCAGGAGCTGGTGGGTTTGAACTGTTGAACTTTTGGTTAGCAGCCATAGTTCTTAACCACTGCGCCACCAGGACTCCGCTGTTGTTAGCTGCCATCAGTTTGGCCCCTGACTCACGGTGACCTCATGTGTTACAGAGAACCGCTCCATGGAGTTTCTTGGTAGTTAATTTTTAGGGAAGCAGTTTGCCAGGCCTTTTTTCCACAGAGTCATCAGGTAGGCTCAAACCTCCAACTTTTAGGTTAGCAGCCAATCGCAAACCACTTGAACCACCCAGGCTCTTACACATCATGTAATTTTAACCCAAAAATTAAATAAAATTTTAGAGGTATTTAAGATGTTTTCCCCCCTTTAGAAGGGATCCATTCATTACTCAAATTTAACTTGCAACTTACCATTGCACTTCTGTTATTCAGAGTCACCTCTGACTTTGAAATTATTGCTTTACTTGTATAAAGTTTTCCATTTTGTTTTTTTTTTTGGCCTAGCTGAAATCTGAGGCAGTATACTTTTCATCTTCATGGGGCTCTGTTGAAATGTGTTATTATCATGGTTAGTTATTCCACTGTTAAACCAATAACCTAGGTAGGTAACAATACAATAGCTTTTAAAATATATAATTCAGAGTAAAACCAACATATTTTCCCAATTCCAAGAATTTCTCAAGCATTAATGCCTGTAATCTTACCATAACTTATATTAATAAGAAAATTCCATTTCCAGAAATTTAATTTCCAATTAAACTTAATAACTGAACTTACATTGTTTTCTTTTCATAGTATCATTGCAATACATACATAACAGAGGACAACGTGCCAAAACAGTACACTAAATGTGAGCCTTCTATTTTAAACTCTGGATATATAATAAAGCAATTAAAACTTTAAGGTTATGTAACAAGTTTTTCTTCACATCAAGCATCAGAAATTTTTAAATGTTCATAAGGATGGGTTTCTATATAAAATTTTCATTTCAATATGCTATAATTTCCTCAAACTTAATCAACCTTTCTAAAACTAAACTATCTCAACTTTCCTGATTTTCTCAATGCCTATGCTCTAGTCATAAACTCCTGAATGAAAGTCGCTGTTTGAATTGCTATGTTCCTTCATCCTTGTATCAGATCATATGTTTTATCACACTGGATCTTCATTCAGAATGTGTGTTGGTTGTCTTCTCATCATTACTAACCGCATCATTAATGTCTTCATCTAACACCGTAATTACAGTAACCCAACTCTTAGCTGATGCCAGGTTTTTAGGCCCACCAAATGCTCTAAAAAGAAAAAAAAAAAAAAAAAAAAAATCCTGAAAAGATACTGTCATATTTATATTTTTATTTCTCCTACTTAGGATACTTTATACATCCTGAACTTTGAATGCATGTGTTTTAACGGTGTGATACAGTCTAATAATAAAATTTAGTGGAGTTGTAGCATAATCTGTGAAGATACAATCCAACACAATGCATGGCCTCAATACTGCCCATGCTCACAGTAGATGAACAGTCACAAACACATCCCCAGTCAGGAAGAGTCACTTACAGAAGGGTGCTTCTTAAATTGTCAAAAAAAGAACTCTTCCTGAATAAGTGTATATGCAGTGAGTTTCTATAAACTGCAGCATATTCATTTAGTTCTAACTGAATTATAGATTTTGTTCCAGGTCCCTGGAATGTTATAAACATTATACAAGGAGTTACAGCAACAAGAAAAATACTCAGATAATTAGAAAAAAGAAAAAAAAAAAAAAAAAAAAAAACACACCACCGTGCTAAAACTTGCATCCCGTTTTGAACCACATAAAGGTCAACGTTTCTTGTCCTTTCATCCTGTGACTCTCTTTATTTCAAAGCAAATGTGTCCTTTTAAATACAACTGTTTTGTAGGCCAGAACCCTCTAGTTTGCTTCAAAGTTTCTTTTCCTTTTATGTTTCTATACTTTTAAGGTTCAATGATTTATGGGTAGGATGTACCCAGGGTACATTTTGCCTTAGGAAAGAACCTGTTGAAGGCTTAACTACTTACTTCTCCTTCACAATAACTTCCAAAATATAGCTTCTAAAATAGCTTTTACACAGCCTCTCAGAAAAAATGCTACCAATTGTTTACTTAACAAGGGCTACCAGTGCTGTTAACGTTTAGTGTTCTTTTTCTAAGTTCATTATGTTCGCTTGCCCATTTTTCTTCCATATGCTGTTAGAAAAATCACCATGGTTTACTGGTCCACAAGTACAGGTTCCCACTTCCTCTAAGCAACTGCCAGCAGAAAATATAAACCTGAACTCTTTTTATGGATACTAACTCACACACCACAAATTTTTCTCAGTTCTTAATCTGTTTCTCTCTTCTTGTCAATATTTTCTCTTCCTCTTACAACGCCAAGTACTTAAAGGCCCCTCACACACAACATGCAGCTATGCACTTCCTCCTCTTTGCCTGTAACATTCTCTCCTTCTTCCCAACATTTCTTCACTTGGTTAATGTATCTTTCAAACCATCTTCTGCATTACCTTCTCCAAGAAACCTTCCTTACTCTCCTTTCATTCAGGGGTTTGTGGTAAGCATCAGTTTTCCCCAAATACACTACACTTTGCAGCCCTGGTGGCACAGTGGTTAAGCACTCAGCTGCTAATTGAAAGGTCAGCAGCTCAAACCTACCAGCTGATCCGCAGGAAAAATATGTGGCAGTCTGCTTCCGTAAAGATTGTTGTTGTTAGGTGTCATTGAGTCAGTTCTGACTCATAGCGGTCCCATGTACAACACAACGAAACAGTGCTCCGTCCTGAGCCATCCTCACAATCATTAGCTTGAGCCCATTGTTGCAGCCACTGTGTCAATTCATCTCATTGAGGGTCTTCCTCTTTTTCGATGACCTTCCACTTTACCAAACATGATGTCCTTCTCCAGGGACTGATCCCTTCTGATAACATGTCCAAAGTATGTGAGAAACCTTGTAGGGCAGTTCTACTCTGTCCTATAGGGTGGTTATGATCGGAATCAACTTGACGGCAACAGGATTTATATTACACTTCTCTCACTCATGTCTGTCTTCTCCACTAGACCGTGAGCTCTCAAAGCATAGTGACTGTTTCTTATCATTGTACTCCCCAGGGCCGAATTTACTAGTAATATTAGGTGCATAGAGTTTGCTGCATGGCTGAACCTCTCCTATCTTGCGTTTTCATGGCCTTTCCTTTCTTCTTCATATTGTCTCTTCTTTTCTTTTCCTCTGCACCACTTAATCATCAATTTAGAATTAGCAAGTAATTTTAGAGTTTCCTTTCTTTAGACTAAACCCTTTGGTGCAATTCTAAGATAAACCAATGAATGTGGTACGTAAAAGCTACTGGCCAGCTATAGGAACCTGAGTTATTCCTCAGGTTTGCCATAATTTTAATCACCACCTGTAAATCACAGTCCACATCCCATTGGCGGTCAGTAGTCAGACCTGTAGGAGAAGCATTCTATGGTTCTAAGCATGAACACCACTACCCATCTGTCAGATTGTTGTACTGTGCTGACTTGTGTTGGTGTGATGCTGGAAGCTATGCCACCAGTATTTCAAATACCAGCAGGGTCACTTGTGATGGACAGGTTTCAGCAGAACTTCCAGACTAAGACAGACTAGAAAGAAAGGACTAGTGATCTCCTTCTGAAAATTAGCCAGTGAAAACCCTCCAGATCACAAAATATTATCCGAGACGTCAACTCTTTTACTTTGGACACGTCACCAGGAAGGACCAATAGCTGGAGGAGGATATCATGATGGGTAAAGTGGAGGGCTAGTGAAGGTGAAGGAAGCCCTCAATGACGTGGACTGACACAATGGCTGCAACAATCGACCCAAACATACCAATGATCGTGAATATCGTAGGACCAGGAAATATTCTGTTCTGTTAAACATGGGGTCACCGTGAGCTGACACCGACTTGACGGCTACTAAGAACAAGAAGAAGCATGGATAAGAGAATCCTCTCCTTCCTCCTAACAAAGTGAGAATTCTCACTCCTCTGTGACACCAGAAGGCATGTTGCTGCCTCCCACAGAGTGAGAAAAGGAGGAAGTGGACTGGATGTGTTAACAAATAAAAGAAAGCATGCATGTTGGCAATGAACAAAGGAGCAGATTTGAGCTCAGTAAAAATAATAATAATAATAAACTTTTCATATCCTTAAAATAAACACAGAATTTTAAATTTATGAAGTACTCTTTATGTATAAATTAATCACTTTCAATATATTTTCAGCTGTTATTGTTTAACTACAGTACTTTTAAAACTGTACAATATAAGCAGCATATGCCAAATCTCTCAACCTGGCAATATAAACTTATTATAATTGCATTTGAAACAGGTTTATAAATATTTTTCTTGTTAAAAGAAAAAAGTAAGTAGAAAAGGAAGAGCACAGCAAATGTTTTATAAGAAAATATTTACACTGCATATCTACAAATTAAATGAATTCATTTTTAATCTTTACCAGTCCCTGGTCAGCCCAGCTCTGAGCCTGGACTTGTTTCTGTCAACAATAAAATGGGTCGTGGTACCTTCATTTTCCCAGCCTATACCCCAAACTCTCAAGGACATTCATGGTTCTGTGTTAGAATTTTCACCTTCCGTGTGGGAGACCTGGTTAGATTCCTGGCCAATGCACCTCATGTGCAGCCACAGTGGAAGTTTGTGTGTTGCTGTGATGCTGAACAGGTTCCAGTGGAGCTTCCAGACTAAGACAGACTAGTAAGAAAGGCCCAGTGATCTACTTCCAAAAGTCAGTCAATGAAAACCCTATGGATCACAATGGTCCAAGCCACAGTCAACACTGGAATGGCACAGGACCGGGTAGCTTTTCATTCTGTTGTGCATGGGATCATCATGAGTTGGGGGCCAACTCAATGGCAGCTAAGTATAAGATACCCCAAACCACTTTACTTTGACTTACCTTAAATCCCATTTTCTGACTTGTTTTGTGATATCTGCTCCTGATCCCTTGAATTTCCCATTCAGGGTCTTTGTTTTGCATCCTGGTCCTGATTTTTATCAATCCACCAGCTGGCTCACCACCTGAATAGACCCACTCTCCCTATGTGAATCATCTTGCCATAAGTCAGAGCAGACATGAAGATCAATCCACCCACCTGTCCTCTGGGACCTTAAGTCTGGGGCAGATGCTCATGGCTAGAGGGCTGCTGGATTACTCCAGCTCCAGGAGTCTCCCTGAAATGAGAGATTTTCACTCACTGCTATCTCAGCTGCACAAAGCAGGCACTCACCAATATTTACTGATTGAGCAAATAAGTTGTTTTCTTCAATAAGAAACAAGCATCTACAAAGGAACACGTATCAAAAAGCTAAATTCTCTAGCTGGCTTTGGGCAATAAGTGTGAGTCCAGGTGAAATTTAAACGAGGCTGGAGGATACCACTGTGAAGGGCCTCTACATATTCTTCAAGAAGACAAAACACAGGAGACATACTAAGGGCTATCATAGCACACTCCCACAAAACCTCTTTTATCATTCATGAGGGAACTTGTACTTTGCAATAATTTCAAACGTGTATGAAACGTACAAGAATTTACAAAAAAACTTTTGTTTACTCTTTACCTAGATTCCAAAATTGTTACCCTATTTACTACATTTGCTTATTCATTATCTTGCTCTATGTGTGTATACACACACACACACATATCTCAATGGGGAGCCCTAGTGGCACAGTGGTTAAGAGCTCCACTGCTAACCAAAAGGTCAGCAGTTGGAATCCACCAGCCACTCCTTGAAAACCCTATGGAGTAGTTCTACTTTGTCCTATAGGGTGGCAATGAGTTGGAATCCACTCCAGGGCAACGGGTTTGGTTTTGGGTTGGTATCTATCTATGCAGAGACATATGTATATACACATGTATTTGTATTTAAATATACGCATATACACAGTCATATGTATGTGTATGTGTGTATGCAAACACATATGTGGGTGTATGTGTGAAGAAGCATACCCTTTTTTTTCAACATTTGAGAGTAAGTTACAGACATTTAAAAAAAAAAAAAGTTGCCATTGAGTCAAGTCTGACTATAGCGACCCTACAGGACAGAGGAGAACTGCCCCATAAGATTTCCAAGAAGTGGCTGGTGGATTTGAACTGCTGACCTTTTGTTCAGCAGTCTTAGCTCTTAACTACTGCACCACCTGGGCTCCGACATACTGCCCCTTTATTCCTAAACACTTTAGCATGTATATACTAAGAATTATCAAAATCAGTAAATTAACATTGATACAACTATTCATATTCATATTCATTTAACTGCCCTAATAATGATCCTTTATAGCATTTTTTCCTTTGTTCAGCATCAAATCCAGGATCACACAGTAATTTGGTAACAAGTATCTTTAGTTTTCTTTAATCTGGAACACTTCCTTAGTCTTTGTTTAACTTCACGATGTTGACATTTTTGAAGAGTTCAGCCAGTTAATTTTAAAATGTCCCTCAATTTGTGTTTATCTGATGCGTCCTCCCAATTAGACTCCTATCTACCTACCTACCTACCTAATGGAATGTAAATACAGTCTCCACTAAAAGTAACCAGGGCTCTTTGTGAATGACTGATTCCAGGAGTTCTATGATATTTCCGTCGAGTGGATTTCGACTCATGGTGACCCTACAGGACAGAGTAGAACTGTCCCATTGGGTTTCCAAGGAGCGGCTGGTGGATTCGAACTGCCAGCTTTTTGGTTAGCAGCCTGAGCTCCTAACCACTGTACCACCAGGCCCCCAATTAGATTCCAGTTAAGTGTTCTGGGCAGCAATACCACAGAAATGTCTTAATATTTGGCCAGAGGGAGCCCCTTCAATCTGTTCCTGTCTCCTTTTTCAGTCAGTTCTATGCTGTCATATAGGGTCGCTGTGAGTCAGAAGCAACTCAATGACACACAGCAAGAGCAAAGCATCATTCTTTGAAGGAGTCCTGGTAATGCAATGGTTAAGTGCTTGGCTAATAACTGAAAGGTCAGCAGTTCAAACCCACCAGCTACTCTGCAGGGGTAAAAAAGACCGAGCAATCAGCTCCCATAAAGATTGGAGCCTAGGAAACCCTACAGGGCAGTTCTACTCTGTCCTATAGGGTCCCTATGAGTCGGAATTGACTTGACAGTACACAACATCATTTTATGAGCCTTTCCTTACTTTCTTGCACAAGACGTCCCAAGCTGATTTGTACTTTCTCTGTGTTTTGGCAGAAATATCATAGAACTCCTGGAATCAGTCATTCACCAAAGAGCCCTGGTTACTTTTAGTGGAGACTGTATTTACATTCCATTATTTGAGCTCTAAGTATGCTCACTGCTACTGTGTACAACTGCTTCCAGGCTTTTTTAGCAAACAGAACTAGGAAATGTATGTGCATATACCATTATGGATTGAATTATGTCTCTCAAAAATATGTGTTGTAAATCCTAACTCCTGTATCTGTGGACTTAATACCATTTGGGCATACGGTTTTCTTTATTACTTCTTTATTGTGTCAATGAGCCCATATCACTTTTTAGATATAAAAGAACAGACCAGGCACAGAGAAGGAAGCATAGATAGGGGAAGGCAGATGATACACCACATGAAGATCTCCTAGGAACAGAGGAACAGAAGCTGAAAAGAGCTAAGGACCTTCCTCCAGAGCCAACACAGAGAGAAAGGCTTCTCCTAGAGTCAATGCCTTCAATTCAGACTTCTAGCTTCCTAAACTGTGAGAAAATACATTTCTGTTCATTAAAGCCACCCAATTATGGTATTTCTGTTATAGCAGCACTAAGAAACTAAGACATACATGCACAAGTGCATATAAATATACCTATCTATCTGCCTGCCTATCCACCTACCTCCAAACCTACCAAACCCATTGCTTTCAAATCGATTCTGACTCATAGTGACCCTACAGGGCAGAACAGAACTGCTCCATAGGGTTTCCAAAGCTGTAATCTTTACGGAAGCAGACTGCCACATCTTTCTCTCGCACAGCGGCTGGTGGGTTCGAACCACCAACCTTTTGGTTAGCAGTCAAGCATTTAATCACTGTGCCACCAGGGCTCCTTCCTACCTACCTACCTGCCTATTTTCTATCAAAAAACTTTAAGTTCATACTCATTTCCTAGTATGTATCCAGTACCTACTAGAAATCACTCCATATTAGTTCTTAGAAATCTTTCTCATTCATTTTTACAGTTGTAGAGCACTTCATGTGTGGTGATACCACAATTTAAATAGTCTCCTGTATATGGGCATTCACACAAACAATATTTTTCAATTACAACAATGCTGAAATAAATTTAATATTGCCAAATTACCTTCAAATAGTGTCAACTTGTATTACCACCAGCAGAATATGAGAGGGTCTTCTTTTCTCCACAATCTTGCCAAGAGAATAAATGGTCAAGTTTTTGTTGCTGTTGTTGTTTTTTCTTTTTTTTTTTTTTTTTTGCCAATAAGTGAGTAATTCTATACCAGAGTAGTTTCAATTTACATTTTCTCTTAGTAAAATAAAAAGTTGAACCACTTTTCATATGGTTAAGATATATTTTTAGATAAATGTTTTCTTAATTGTCTTTTCGTGTCTTTTCCCCATCCTTCTATTATATTTTGGGCCTTTTCCCCTAACTTTTAAAGAGTTCTTAATATATATTTTTAGAGAGTTTAGCAATAATAGCCTTTTTTCTCTGATATATGTTGCAAACACTCTCCCAGTTTGTTTTTGACTGTTTTTTTTTTTTTTTTTTGCCATTCCAAAAAATAACAACAATAATAATAATGTACTCAAATGTTTTCATCACTTTCCTTTTACCATATCTGAACTTAGAGTTTTCTCCTGCAGCCAGGTGTTAGAGGACTCCACCCATATTTTCTTCTATTACCTACCTGGTTTCACTTTTTACATTTAGACATCTGATACCTTTAGATTTTATTTGTGTTTATAGTGTGAGCTATGAATCGAAGGTTTATCTTTTCCAAATGGTTATCTAGTTGACCCAGTTTGGGTTCAGTATATGAAATGTCATCTTACTTATTTAAAATTTGTAATATACTTGAACTATTGCTGAACTTTCTGTTCTGTTCTACTAGACTGCTTGTCTATTCTCACATGTTTAGTACCACACTGTTTTAATTTAGATGCTTACAGAAAGATTTACTATCTGTTTGGGCTCAGTGTTTTATTATTTATACATGCATGCTTATTTTTCTACATAAATCTTAGTATCAACTTGTCTATGCCACAGAAAAAGTATTGGTTGCTGGCATTTTTATTGGGATTAGATTAATTTTAGAAATTATCTAGGAGAAACCTTTGAGTCTTCCTAAGAACAAGTAATATCTTTTGATTTGTCTACATATACTTTCATGTCTTTAAGGAACGTTTTAAATATTTCTTCATATATGATTCGGAGCCTTGGTGGCACAGTGGTTAAGAGCTCAGATGCTAGCCAAAAGGTTGGCAGTTTGAATCCACCAGCAACTCCTTGGAAACCCTAGGGGGCAGTTCTACTCTGTCCTATAGGTTCATTATGAGTCGGAATTGACTCCGTGGCAATTGGTTTTGATTTTAAATTTTGAAGTATTTTATCTTCTTGGCTGCTACTATAAATGGGTTTGTCTCTACCACATTATCATATAACTAGTTACTGTTCCTCTACATAAAGGCTACTCATTTCTGAACGAATTCTTTTGAGTTAGTTTTATCAATCAAGTGTTTCCAAGGTCCTCAATGTATCATCCACAAACAGAAATAGTTTTTACTTCTTTTCCAATTCTTATTTCTCTAATTACTTTCTTTTGTCAAATTAGCACTGGTAATGCCACTGGCTATTACTGCTAGAATAATGCTAAATAGCAGTGGAGGTAAAGGGCATTTTTCTCTTGTTCCTCTTCTTACTGAAAACGTATCTAGTGTTTCCCTATCCAATAAGATGCTGTTGTAGGAGTAAAGTGTCTTTGTATGTGTATTTATGATGGTAAGAAAGTATTCATGAATTTTTTTCTTAAGCATTTGTAAACAACAATGGGTACTGAACAGTGTCAAAGCCTTTTTCACCATCTATGAAAATAATCATACGATTTTTCTACTTATATTTATTAACATATTACATTTAAGGGTTTCTAATACTCAGTCAAATTTGCAGTTTGGAATAAATGCCACTCGGTCATGGTGTATCCTTTTATTAATATGGTCTCAGAATTTGTTCACTAATATTTCATCTAATACTTTTATTAAGATTCATAAATTATATTGGTCTATAACTTTCACTGCACTATCCTTACCAGGTTTCAGTATCAATGTTAAACTTGCTTAACAAAAAACTTTGTGGGTTTTCTTTCATTTTCTAGGCTCTGGAATAATTTATGGAGCACTGGGTTCTCTGATCCTGAGGATTCTGTAGAATTATACAGTAAATTCAAGGCTCAGGACCTGTAATCATTAAGGTTGTGGGTCAACTTGACTGGGCCATGATTCTCAGTGGTTTGGCAGTTATGATGTAGTTTGGCAGTCCTATGATGATGTGATCACTTCCATGATGAGACGCGATATAATGTGATCACCGCCACGATGGGATCTGCTGTGAGTAGCCAGTCAGTTGAAAGGGAGTTTCCTTGGGGGTGCGGGCTGCTTGGAATGTAAGTAGACGTTCTGGCAAGGCTCAAGGGCTTTTGCTAGCTCTGGATCCTGCAACTGGCTCCTATTTTCTGACCTCTGGTTCTTGGGACTTGAGCTAGCAGTTTACCTGCGGTCTTGCCTGCAGATCTTGGGATTTGTCATCTTCGCAGCTTATAAGAAAGAGCCCTGATGTCTGACCTGCTGATCCTGGGTTTGCCAGCCCCTGCTGCTACATGAATCAGGAGAAGCCTCCAGCCTGACCTATGGATTTGGGATGTTCCAGCCTCTACAACCACATGAGCCATTTCCTAGATATAAATCTCTTTATATAGGTATTTATATACTTTACTGGTTCTGCTTCTCTAGAGAACCAAAACTGCAATACTCAAGTTTTCTATCTTTACATGAGTGAGTTTTAGTAAACTCTATTTTCTGAAGAGATCCACTTCATGTAAGTTTTCAAATTTATTTGCACAAATGACTGTGAAGCACTGTCTTACTATATTTTAATCTTCTTTTTGAATGGTTAATTCTCTCTTGACATTTTATGTTTTGAATATTTCTCTCCCCCCCAACCCCCCCCATACTTTTTTTTCTTCTTTATTAAGTCAGGCTATATTTGTTTACTTTGTCTTTTTATTCAAACCAGGATTTGGATGTATTAATTAACTCTACTGTTTTCTTTCTCTATCTCATTATTTTTTGGTTTTATTTTTATTATTTACATTCTTTCTTTTGGTTTGTGTTTATTTTTCTATGTGTTTGAGTTTGGAATTTAATGTATTTATTCCCATTTTTTCCACAGCTTTTAGTAAGTGAGTTAATAAGCCCATTCACATTTATTAATATGATAGATATGTTTGGTCACATCTGTTGCATAATCATATTTGCTGTTTTGCTTTATCCATACGGTGTGTTTTCTTTGCTTACTTATTTATTTTACATGTATTATTACCTAAGAGCTTGGCTACTAACCAAAGGGTCAGCAGTTTGAATCCACCAGCTGCTCCTTGGAAACCCTATGGCGACAGTTCTACTCTGTCCTATAGGGTTGCTATGACTCCGAATCGACTAGAAGGCAACAGGTTATACGTATAACAACCTATGAGCTTATCCTATTTTCCTTTACCCCCTTCCCTTTTCTCTTAGTTTTAGATGTTTTAATTTTTCCAGAACAAGTATATATTATTCTTTCACTCTTGTTTCCATCTTAGTTTCACACTTAGATCTATAATTAAATATATTAAATTCTCATTAACAATTATTATGCAGGAAAAAAAATCTCCCTAGTCTTTTCTTCATTGCTCAAACTCATTCTTTTAAAGTTTTCAAGGAAGGATCACTGGGTATAGTAAACCTTGAGTTCCTGCAGGTTTAGAACTATTTTTTTATAGCTTTAATATTTGAAAAAACAAGTACTATATTTTCAAGTATTAAAGCTGGATGTAAATTCCTTGGTTAATATTTTCTTTCCTTGAATTTATTAAAATACTACCCAATTGTTGCTTTGTTTTGCATGTTCCTTTTCAGAAGTCTCTTTCCAATCTAAATACCTTGTCTTTATAAATTATTTGTTCTTTTTAACCTATAGGCCAGGAGTCAGAGAACATTTCCTGTGAAGGGCCAGATAGTAAACATTTTAGGCATTGTGGGCCACACACAGTCTGTGTCATATAGTCTTATTTATTTATTTTATAACCCTTTAAAAATATAGAACCATTCTTAGCTCACAGGCTGTACAACACAGGCCATGAACCGTAGTTTGCCAACCTCTGCTGCAGTCTCTCAGAATTTTTTTATCTTTAAACTCCACTAGCTTTATTAGGGAAACCCTGGTGGTGTAGTCGCTGTAAGTTGGAATCGACTTGATGGCAACCGGCTTGGTTTTTGGTTGATTTAGCTTTATTAGGATATATATTGGAAAATTTGTCAGTTTTCCCAGATGGCTGGGAATCCTTTTCAATATGTACATTCATATCTTCTTTCATTTCAAAAGAGTTTTCCTGGATTATAATTTTAAATATCAGTTCTGTTTCCCTATTTTTTTTTTACTTCAGGGATTCCAATGATATGTATGCTAGATCTTCTCTGATTGTCTTTTATTTCAAGAACTTTCAGACAATTTTTGCTCTGTTTTCTTTATTTTCATTCTCTCGGTTACTTCCTTATTCTCTTAAATGCCCCCTTATTAAGTCTTCCTTCTAATCTACTCCCCCGTAAGCACCTTCTAATTTGGACTTTATGGCTGATAGCCGCCCCGCCCCCCCTTTTTCTTCCCTAAGTTCAACTGAATCATGTTTCATTTCTTCCTGTTTTTGTCCCTAGATATATAATTTTATTTCAAGGTTTGGGTTTTGTTTTCCTGTGTTCCCAAATAACTGTTTGAGATATTTAATTCAGTTTGTGATACTATGTTACAGATTTTCTCCTGCTTCAGGGCTTGCGCTTTGAGGAAGTTTTCATCAGCTGACAGATTTTGGTTCTCATTTTTTTTTATTCTTATAAAGGCTTTGAAGACTACTTATGACTTCATTTCATGAACAGGGATGGTTGTTTGTGGTGGCTTACACAGTTTTTACCTCAAGAATTCCCTTTTCTGTCAGTGTAGCGAAAGTGTAGTTTCTTTAATGAGTGCTTTGTAGGGATGAGAAACCCTGGTGGCGTAGTGGTTAAGAGCTACAGCTGCTAACCAAAAGATCAGCAGTTCAAATCCACCAGGTGCTCCTTGGAAACCTTATGGGGCAGTTCTACTCTGTCCTATAGGGTCACTATGAGTCGGAATCAACTTGACAGCAACAGGTTTTTTTTTGTTTTGTTTTGTTTTTTGTTTTTTGGTTTTGTAGGGTTGTGGTGGGCAAGGGGCTTGAGTGTTTTCCATTTATTTCTTGGCCTTCTTTTGTTTTTCCAGATCCTAAATTTCCCCTCTTGCTTCTTTCTGCCTTCACCACACAGTCCCCAAAGGCAACTTTCCCAATTAACCCTTCTATATTTGTTTCCTACTGCTGCTGTAAAAAATACTGCAAACTTAGTGGTCTGAAACAACCAATATAAATTCTCTTACAGTTTTGGAAGCCAGAAGTTCAAAATGAGTCTTACAGGCCTAAGGTGCTGGCAGGCCTGGTTCTTTCTGGGGGCTCCAGGGAAGAATCCACTTCATGACTCTTCCAGCTTCCAGGGACTGTAGGCATCCCTTGGCTTGTAGCTAGCTGAATCCAATCTCTATTCTGTCATCACCCTGTCTTCTCCTCTTCTGTAGTCAAGTCTCCCTGTGTCTCACTCTTGTGAGAATACTTGTGATTAGATACAGGCCCCAACCAGATAATCCAGGATAATATGCCCATTTTAAGATCCTTAATTTAATCACACCTGCAAAATTTCTTTTGCCATATGAGGCAACAGTCACAGATCTCAGGGATTAGGACATGCATATCCTTGGGGGTCATTATTCAGCCTACCACACCTTCTGTTGTCCTTCTAAGACTATCTCCATGAGTCCCACACTCCCTCTAAAATTCCTTCCCTACAGTCAGTGCTCTGATCTACCCTAGTCTCTCTGTCTCCCCCCGACCCCAGTATTTTTACTGCCCCGGTGATGCCGTGGTTAAAGTGCTTGGCTGCTAACCAAAAAGTCAGTGGTTTGAACTCACCAGCCACTCAGCGAGAGAAAGATGTGGCAGTCTGCTTCCGTAAAGATTTACAGCCTTGGAAACCCTATGGGACAGTTCTACTCTGTCTTATAGGGTCACGGTGAGTCGGAATAGACTTGACAGCAGTGAGTTTGGTTTTAGTTTTGGTATTTTTACACTTAGGACTGATGTTCTCTTTTGTGGGTGATTTCAGCTCAATCGTCTCTTCTTCTTCCTGTGCAGCTTTTCCAAAAATCCAGCTCTCCACAAAGGCTTGAGAAGGGCACTTCAGAACTGCCTTTTCTAAATTGGTTTACCTTGCTATTACAGGATTTGAAGTTTTGTAGTGTTTTTCTTACTAGTTACACCTAAAAGCATGGGGCTTTTTATGATTTTATAAGCTCTAGTTACTCTGCACAGACGTTTAGAGCATCTTTAGAGCTATTTGGCTGCTATTATTAAGCAGCATAAATCCTGAGTTTAACAGGTAAATCATCAGTATTCCAATGTGGGGAAGAGCGACCGCTTACACAAAAATACTTTTAAAAAGTTCATAATTTCACATAATGGCTAAAATTTTGTACAGCTATTCACAAAAATAAGAGCTAATTATAAACCACAGATTCACTGATTCCAGAATTGGCATGGACCATTAGGACCACAGATGCCAAACATCTCATAAATATCTCCATCTGGCTGTAGCAGAGGAGGCTCAGTAGATTACCTCTGTAGGAATCTACCCTTCAACATCTGAGAATTCCAAATGTAAACATACTGTGAATGAAATTAATGCTATTATGGTGAGTGTGGCACTCCATTTTAATGGTTTATGTGGCCATTGTAAATAAACACTGTCAATGTCTTTGCTCCTATTCTCTGCCTATAAAATAGCAATCATAATATTTAAATAAGAACTCTCTAGGAAGTGTTATGATGAATTAGCCAAAGTCTCTAAGTTACTTTGTAAATGAAAGCTTAAGTACTGCCATTTAATTTTGATGTATGGGGTTATGAAGCAGAAGCTTTAGTCAAAGACTGTGGTCATACAAATTAATATATTAATATTTAACAAAGAAATGGTAGATGAGGAATCAGGATGTGTGCATCTTGCTATTAGTATTCTAGGCTGTAAGTGCAAGGACTGGCCTGAGATCTTGCAATGCTGTCACTATACCTACTTAAATGGTTAACTTGATCCGTCCCCAACTAACAAGCAGAAAGGACATTTTGAAAGCAGTAAAAATGTTGGCAGCAATTATTTTGAAGGTAAGAACATGTACTGTTAAAATCTCATTCTACATTGTTGCACCCAACTAAAGCAGAAAATGGTCAACTCTTCAAACTACCCTCTGTAACTAACTACTGTTCAAATTTGAACAAGCACCACCAAAAAATACACCATCCAAGGTCCAGCATGAATTGTAGAGTAAGGGTCTGATTGGCCCGGCCTCAGATAAATCATTCCATTTTATTAATGCCTCACTTATCTGCTATAAAAATGATCATTTCATAAGTGCTATTAAAATTAATCAATATACAGCATTCTTATAAAGAGACAAAAACTTATTCTAGTAATACAGCTCCCTCCACACTTTTTCTGGAGCTATTCCCTCTGCTTAGAATGATTCCTCTGATCCCTATACTAACCCTTTCAAGGTGCCTATCAGCTGTCACCATCTCTGAGCTTTTCCAGATCTTCTAAACCAGATATAATCACCCCAGGCTCAGAAATTTCTTATTATTTTTTAACACTCATATTTCTGCGCTTGCACAAATGGCCTATTGTGTAATTTTTTGTGTATATGATGGCCACATAGAGGTATACAGAATAGCTTGCTTTGGTTTACACTAGGTACCAATTTGTACTCTGCCATTTATTTTACTGTCACCCTGATTGGCCTATCCTTAACAAGATTCGGGTTCCTTAACAAAGAGGAAGATAATTATATCTGACCCTCTAGCTCTGCCATAGGAGTTAAATAATGTTTGTAAAGTGCTAAATTTAACCAACAAGTCATAAATGCACATTAACTAATTTTATTATTACTGCTACTGTCTCATCCAGCTTTCTGGATGTGAACTCCCCTCATAACAGAGATCGTATATTATGTATCTGTGTCCCAGCAGCACCTGGGACAATGCCTTGCACACAGTAGGTCCTCAGATGGTATACTTTAAACATAATTGAATAAGAAAGCATCAATCAAACAACATTTGTTGAGCTTTTTCACTGTGAAAGCAAACTGAGAGATGAAAGAGACATCATCCCTGACCTTTAAATCTTCAAGAGAGGAAGGTAGTTTAAAAATATAATATAATAAGTATAAATATATTACACTCAGAGGACTGTGAGTGAAAAGTACCAAGGGAGCAGTACAAAAATGAGTGCTGACTTGGCAAACATAATTTTAAGTGAGAAAAAATTAAACTTATTTTCCCTTCCTTCATTTTTTTCCAAATATACTTCTCTTTGCAAGTGTTCTTTCTCCTTCTTACTCCCACTCAAATCTGTTTCCATGGCAATGTTTCCACCTTGAAATTCCATCCCTCGAATGCCTCTATTCAGTGTACAACTATTTCTCCTGCTCTCTCTTTTAAATCGCCACTAGAAAAATGCAAGTCTCTACTCCATGTTGTAGATGAACTACCTAAATGCCTCCCTCTCAAGTTAAGACATATTTTTCACTCTATCCCCTAGTACTGTACAGGGGTTATTACACAGAACTATTTGCAATGCATTTTAATATGTGACAAAAAAGAAAGAAAGAAGGTCAAAAATAATTCTAAAGACTCTCTGATGTGAATTACAGATGAGTCAGTCTTGGTCAGGTTGAAGCTCTTTGCCCAGTACAAAGACAGCATTTAGAGATCTATTTAACAATTAAAACCAGAAAGAAAAAAATAATGTCAGTAAAAGAGAATTATCCAACCAGGACTTGTTTCCTACCACCTGATCTATAGTTCGGCTAGACACTCGAGACCTCCTGCCAGAATCCCAAAGCCGTTAAAGAAACCCTAATTGCTCTTGTGTGGTTTCAACCGATGTGCTCTAAACCCTGCTTCTATTAGACTCTTTAATGCTGCTTCAGTTACTCTTAATTCTTCTGTTTTGAGTTGTGCTGCCAAAGTCGGGAAGATCTGAAACACACCATTACCTCTGAATAGATGCTTGATTTGACTACTCTAAAAACTAATCAGATTCTGGAGAACATCCGCCAAAGTGCCACTAATACATGGCTGTCCTGTAGTCAAACTGTGAGCACTAACTTACAGAGTAGGTCTTCCCTTGAGCCAACAACCAAGACAAGTCCTCAGGAACACAGTCCCCAGGAGGCCCTCCCATGCTTGGAGGACCTTTTTTCTTTTTAATTCACTTTATCTTTCTTGTATAAAAACCACTATGTGGTGGCCACAGCTGAGCCTGGGTCCTCTGTACTGAGACTCTGGTGTGGGTCTTTACAAGATGGTCAGTGAATTCCTAGTAGGGAGACTTGGCGAACACAGTCTCTTTCCAGAGACTGGGGTGAGGTAGGTGTAGGTCTTAGAGATGGCATCAAAGGTGGCCTTGGCGAAATTGTCCAAGGTGGCAGTACAGCCCCTGGCCAGGTGTGGAATTCGTCCATACTGGCCATCAGCCCCAGCTTCCTGGGTACGGCGGCGGAGGCTGGGGTTGGGTGGGGGGGTATGAGGTGCACCAGCACAGAGCCACAGCGGCTGGTCATCTTGCTGGGAACAGTATGGGGCTTGTCAGTCTTGTTCCCCGAGTAGCCTTGCCGCATGTGGACAATGGAGAGCTTGGCCAGAATGATGGCCCTACGGATGGCGTGGCCACCTCCTTGGAGCACTTAGTGCCTACGATTACATGGCCACTGTAGCCCCCGATGGCAACGAATGCCTTGAACCGGGTCTGCTGGCCAGCATGTGCCTGCTTCTGCACAGGCGTTATTTTCAAAACCTTGTCCTTGAGGGCCATCCCCAGGAAGAAGTTAATGATCTCAAACTCCCTGATGGGCAGGGAGACAGACAGATCTCCTCCAGGTACTTGATCTTCATGTCCCCAACCAGGCGGCCCAGCTTGGTGATGGGGAGTCACTCCTTGTCCTCGACTTTGCCTCCACGAGCTCCAAAGGCTACTTCTGAAGCCTCCGTGGAAGCTACCACGGGTTCCCATTCCCAGGCTCCCGGGGACTCCAGGCCTCCCACTGCACCAGCATCACCTGCCATTTGGTGTTTTCTCAGAGAAGAAGCTCAAAGGATGGTTTTTTTAGGAAATCTAAAATGACGGAGGACTCACAGATTAAGTCCAGGTGTTTCAGAATTCTAATGCAGAAAGCTCCTAACTAAAGGACGTCCCAAGAATTACCAAGAAAATGTTTAGAATGGTTATCCACAAATAGGATCACTAACACAGAAAACGTGGTGATCCCCATGACAGAGCTTTTGACTATTACCCAAAAGCCAAACCCATTGCTTCAAGTCGACTGCGACTCACAGTGACCCTACAGGACAGAACAGAACTGCCCCACAGGGTTTCCAAGGAGGCTGGTGGATTCAAACTGCCCATCTTTTGGTTAGCAGCCAAACGTTTAACCACTGCACCACCAGGACTCCTTGACTGCTACAGCAAGAGCTAAAACTCCCTATACCAAAATGACTTTTATGGCCTCTCTAAAACCTGGACTTTCTCTGTCAACCCTGTTTACTCGATAGAGGGAAGAAAGTGGGTTTTCTCTAAATCCTAAATCTAAAACAGAGTAGAAGGAAAACTAAAAGAATCCATAAAAAAAAGGACTAAATTCCCTCAACTTTTAAATCATCACCAATTCCAACTCCATCCTTAACACACACTGTCATGAATGAAAACTTAAGATTTCATTCAAATGTATCTAGAAATCTAAGTATTGTAATCAATACACCATGCCAACTCAAAGGCAACTAACAACAATATCATGAAAAGCAAAATATTCCCCAAGGATTTACAACACTGAAAATCAAAGGCTTTCATTCCTCACGTGAGGTGTTGGCTAGCATCAGATTTGCCTTCCAATAGACTCTGATGCAGCCTTAGATTATGAACCTTAGATTATGATATCCAAGCCGATTGCTACTATCATTTCTTTTCCTCTTTCAAATCTTTCTCTCCTAAATTTCCTCAATTTACGGCAAGGAAGGAAGTCCAGTCAGCACCAGCAGTTACCCCAGATTCCACTCCAATTCAGAAAAATGAAAAGTAGTTTGAAAAGCCTGTTTAAACAATATAACATGGCCAATATTGTGAGAAATATTTCATGATTGTGTGTATAAACATACAACATACATATGTATAAATCTTTACATGTATATTTAACATATAGAAATATACACATATGTACATATGAACACATATACATTTATATTTATTCTTTGTGTGTAGAAATTTATATTTGTACAAATCCAAAAAGCCAGAAACAAAACCTGTTGCTGTAGAGTTGATTCTGACTCATGGCGACCCCAAGTGTTACCACTCCAGAACTGCTCCAAAGGATTTTCTTAGTTGTAATCTTTATGGAAGAACATCATTGCCAGGCCTTTCTTCCATGGCACTACATGCTAGGTTTGAACCACTAACCTTTAGGTCAGTAGACGAGTACAAACTCATATAGTATGTATTTACTTATGTAAACTATATACTTATGTGTATATGCATATGTATACATGTATGTGTATGTGTTGTACACTCACACACTTAAAAAAAATATATACTGTAATCTAAGCAGAGGTGAGCTACATTATGGGCCAGACAGAACAATGCTTAATTCAAGGAAATTCCAGCTCACTATTCAAAAACAGAGGAGTCCTGGTAGCAGAGTGGTTAATGTGCTCAGCTGCTAGCCGAAAGGTCAATGGTTCGAACTCACCAGCTGCTCTGCAAGAGAAAGATGTGACAGTCTGCTTCTGTAAAGATTTACAACCTTGGAAACCCTATGAGGCAGTTCTACCCTGTCCTATAGGCCTGCTATGAGTCGGATTTGACTTGATGACAATGGGTTTATTCAAAAACGATTTAAGTCTTTCTCTCCAAAAAAAAAAAAAAAAAAGAAAGATTAAAAGTTGAAATGTAATTGTAATACACCAACTTCTTAAATCCCCTTTCCCATGTATTCAGAACCTGAAACATTTGGCAGATCCGTCCCTTCCGCCCAACAAAAATCTTACCTCTCTATCCCACCTATTTTTGGCTCTTATGTGCAATCCTCCACCCCCATCCCCCACACTGCCTTTCAAGCTCAATTATTCTCTTTGCCAACAATTCTTTTCCCTTTACAATATAAATCAAACCATGCTAGTTTGTCAGCTTTTCACTTGTACCCCCATCACCAGCCTCGAACTCCATCTTTTTCCCGTTATCTAGATTCTGCATAACAATGGCCTGCAAGAAAAAGAAGCTGGCAAAAAGGAGAGGCATGAATATTTACACATTAATATCTTTTCCTATCTCACACGCCCATCAGAGAATGTGCTTAAGATAACATTTGTTTTCATTTTCCAGGTACAGCGGAAAGAACGTTCCTAAGGTCTGATGGACACTTACGCATTCGAGACTTAATTTCCTCAAGGGAAAAGGTTGTTGCAAGAACCAACGGTAATCGTATATTTTAAAAGACTGCAACAAATGCCTGTTAATAAACACTGGTCTCAATTGCTTTGCAATTCAATAGTATCCTCTAACATACACACCAGGGTTTTTTTTTGTTCCCCCCCGCCCCCCAGCTTGATAAATTCTAAAGTAACTCAAGTATTTTAAAAGTCCTCCCCTAGGGACTAAATAATACGCATATTGAAAACCCATGCTGTCAGTGTTCTGATGCCATGTCTGCTACAGTTATTTCAGTTGTCCTTCTGTCCCCTGCTCACAGGCAGGAGAAAGTATCCTCTTGATTTGTAAAAGATCAAAAGAAATATTAAACCTCTATTATCACGTCTAGGGGTTATAAAGAAACTGCCTATAACACGGTTGTTGTTCTTGTTGTTGTTAGCTGCCGTGGAATCAGCCCTCAGATTCATGGCAACCTCATGCATAACCGAACAAAATGCTGCCCTGTCCCGCGCCAGTGGATCACATTTTTGTGATCCATAGGGTTTTCACTGACTGATTTTTGGAAGTAGATTACCAGGCCTTTTTTCCTAGTCTGTCTTAGTCTGGAAGCTCTGCTGAAACCTAGCAACATGACAACCTCTACAGGCAGACGGGTGGTGGCTGTGCATAAGGAGCACTGGCCGGCAACTGAACCTGGGTTTCCTGCATTGAAGGGAAGGATTCTACCACTGAACCAGCCCTTACTAACAGCATTATGTTTTTAATTATACAAAATCTCCCTTTCTTCTCCCTCCTCCTTCGAGAAGTCATGTGCTTTGAGCAATGCAAAGAATCAGAGGATTTTTGTTTGTTTCTTTTAACTATTGTACGGAGATGATTTTCCTCCCCTTCAACTTACGAGCAATGTTTTTGTTGTTGTTGTTGTTGTTTTGTTTTGGGAACTAGGAGCCCTGGTGGCTCAGTGGTTAAGAGCTATGGCTGCTAACCAAAAGGTCAGCAGTTCAAATCCACCAGATACTCCTTGGAAATCCTATGGGGCAGTTCTACTCCGCCCTATAGGGTCACTATGAGTCAGGATCAACTGAATGGCAAAAGGGTTGATAACTACTTTTTATTTAAGTGAATTAATTTGTTGTATAGCTTCAACTGAATTGTTTGCCATTTATATTGATATTACCTTCAAGGGATAAAACCTTCACGTTCCAAGCACACCAAAAATTACTTGACTCTTACCCATCTTTGCCTTAATGATTTCACATCTGATTCGGTAAAACTTTTTTTTTTATTCCCTTTCAGAGCCCTCCTTTTGGAATCCTGCAGATATTTTCATGGTATCATAAACAGATCATTCATGTAGTTCAAGTACATTACAGAAGATAAGCTCAACATCTCAGTATCCATGGGAAAGATCAGCAAAATCAAGAAGCTGGCCTTATTTTGTACAAAGATTTGGAATATTTGATTAAGGAAGGCTTATGCCAGTTTTTTTCATTAATGGTTTCGATTTTCCTAAAAAAAAAAAAAAAAAAAAAAAAAAATTCCAGATAACAAATATTGTTCTGGTTTCAAGATGATTTCTGTCAGGATTAATATCAGTGAATCAAGTTATAAGTGGTTGGTGTTGTTTTGTCAACAAGGGAGGCAGATCACTAGTTATTCTACATCTCCAAAGAGTATTCACAACAAGACAAGTGACTGGAGTTAAGAGTTGCTCTACTGTAGCTAAGCAAAGAGTCATTTGCCAGGTATTTGATGAAAAGGTACAATAGAGAATCAAGGCTTTTATTTAGAAAATGTAGGTTAAAACTAGTTCAGACAGAAGCACATCTTTTTAAATCCTGATGATTTGAATAAATATCATCATCCTTTCCCTTAGCTAAGGTGCCCTAGACTTCTTTCAAAACAAACACTTGTTACATATTTATAAGACAGAATTTTTTTCCAATCTTAAAAAAATAAAATGCCAGTGATTAAAAAAATAGACACTAGAACTTTCACCTAAAACACAATTTAAAAATGCATAAAAATTCTTAAATGGGAACTTAATCTGCTGTGTAACCTTTCACCTAAAACACAATTAAAAAAAAGATAGACACTAGAGTACATGTGTTGTTTCTGATGGTAACATTCAGCTTTCACATACATGCACCTCTAACTGCTAGGGAAGGACAGAGGCAGATAGACTCCACTGCCGAAAAGAAACTAGGGATGGGGTTTTTCAAAACTGGAGGCACAGTGGAGAGGGGAATATTGTGAAATGCGTCTTATATATAAGATTTTTAATTTATTATTTTTTAGGGGGTTGAAAATAAGGGTATACATCTTTTCTTACAGCCAGGAGGGAGGTCGACTTTTCTAACCAGCAAACCAAGCTGGAATCCCATGTGGGAGGTGAAGAGTGACACCTTTACACTGTGCCACAGGTACACAAACACCCAGTCTCAGATTTTTAGTCAGGCTGAATAAATTAAAAAGAAACAAACATTTATTGAGAACTTACTATATGCATTGGGGGCAGTGGTGGTTCAGTGGTAGAATCCTCACCTTCCATGCAGGAGACCCAGGTTCAATTCCCTGCCAATGAACATCAAACACAGCCACCATCTGTCGTCATTCAAGGTTTGTGCATTGCTATAAAGCTGCACAGGTTTCAGTGGAGTTTCCAGACAAAGATAGGTTAGGAAGAAAGGCCTGGTGATCTAACCCACTGTCAACGAGTCCATTCTGACTCACAGTGACCCTAGAGGACAGACTAGAACTGCCCCATAGGGTTTCCAAGACTGTGAATCTTTACAGAAGCAAAGCACTACATCTTTCTCCCATGGAGCAGCTGGTGGGTTTGAACTCCTGACCCTTCTGGTTAGCAGTCAAGCGCTTTAACCACTGAGCCATCAGGGCTCTTCCCTGATGATCTACTTTTGAAAATCAGCCAATGAAAATTCTATGGATCACAACAGTCCAATCCCAGTGTACAAGGGGTTGTCATGAATTGGCGATTTGAGGGCAGCTAGAGTCGCTATGAGTCAGAATCTACTCAACGGCAACGGGTTTGTTTTTTTTTTGGTGGGGTATTTTTTTTTCTTTTTTTGGTTTGACAACGTCATATGCATTGTAATAGACATCATGCAAGAATTAGCTAACCACAAGGCCTTGTTTAAATCTTTTTTAAAAATTAGAAAATAAAAACACCTCTTCAGGATGAGTAATTAGAGAAAGGTAACCCAGAAAAACCACTCCTGCTCATCCTGGGGAGCACAGACAGAATACCAGCCCCAGGATCCCTCAGCGAGCGACTCTGTGTGGTATCCAACCAGGCACTGCAGCCTGTTGCTCAGCATTCAAAGATGAACCCCAAATGCAACCTCACAGGTTCACTTAACTAACGAGCCTCATTCAGTACAAAAGATATGGAACCTTCAGAGACATCATTTAAATGCCAGTTTTCATGCTTCCTCTTCTAAGTTATGGCACTTATAATATCAATATTTTAAACAGTTCAAGTATTTTTTAACTTCTAAATGAGTCATTCACTCTCTTGGTAGAGAAGAGGTAAAATATAATGTCTATGACTAAAATGTGAACTACCTCTTCAAAAATGAAGTACATTTCTCATGATTCAAAGGTAATTGGCTAGGAAAATGCAACGCTACACATGACAATGGGAATCCACTAGATTCCTGAGGAATTCAAAGGCTCCTAAAGAAAGTGACTCCAGTACTAGGAGTATTGTATTTACTACATTTATGCCATTTAGTTGCAACTCTCACTGAGATTTAAAAATTATTTGTGCCATTCAGAATTGACATGCATCTACTAATCATCTTAAATATTAAAAATTCCTAAGATGCTTTTAGTACCTCCTGGCCCTTCTGACAGGTCCAGCCCATCAGCCAGGACAGACCTAGGCAGAGGTTCATGGCCAGCAACCTGAGGTCTGCCTTTCTTTCATTACACAAGGACCGTTCTCTGTGACTCAAATGGTTGCTGCTGTGTGCTGTTGGGTTGATTTTGACTCACAGTGTCCTCACGTGACAGAGTAGGGTTTTCTAGGCTGTAATCTTTCCAGGAGCAGATCGTCAGGTCTTCTCTCCTGCAGAGTCACTGGTTGGGTTCGAACTGGCAACCTTTTCAAAAAAAAGCCAAGCACTTAACAGTTATGGCACCAGGGCTCCTTGATTCAGATGGTGGTGCCTTAGAAGTCACCAGAAGCCTAATGAGCCAAGGCCAGTATTACCTCACTTTATAAAAGTGGTTCTGGAAATACTGTAGCATAAGAATCATCTGGGGAATTTGTTGAAAACATAGGTTTTCTTTTCCTATTCCCAGAGATTCTGAGTGTTAGGCTTGGGATGAGAACTCAGGAGGTTTTGAAACCAGGTTCCTGATTTTGAAAAATGCTCCATCACATACCCAGGTTCCCATGCCCTGAGATTGACATATCCTCCCACCAATTCAGTGTGGCTCACATTTGGATCATCAAATACCATGCAAGAATACCAGCCTTTGTGGGCTATCATGGAAAATAACTAAACTATATTACATCTGGGTAAAAATTCATCTGAAAATGATGATCACAATATTTGTTTTATTTCATCTTCTCATTGAATCGATATAAACATCAAATGATCACGCACAAAGACGCAAAGTAGTACTCAGGCATAGCATGGCCAACTTCTTTAAATAGTAAAATATATAACAAAGGATAATAACCTAAAACATGAATTCGACACATAACTTCATGTATTTTCAACATACTCCTGTTCAAGGCCTCCCTCTCAGTATTTTACAAAATAAACAAGCAAGCAAATAAATAAATAATAACAAAGGTCTTGTGGAAGGATAATTTATTTTGCAAAACTAAATCTCTTTAACTTAGACGATCCATAGACACAGAATAAATGGTTAGGTTTTAAGCGGATGTGGTTTCTCTCTACTTGAACCACCCAAGGAATTGTGATTACACAGGATTGGGCTAAATTCACTGCACGTCTGCAGGGCCGTACGATTTCAGTAAAATGAAGGGTCTTTAGAATCACATTCATACCGTCTTAGGAGTCAACTGAGAACACAACAGAGCAGTACTCAAATAACGCCCTGCCTCCATAAAAATAATGTGTCCAACGTAATCCCATGGATTATTCCCAAACTGTTACACAGAATTATAATAACATCACTTTGGATAAACGAAATAGCATAAAGAATTTGAAAGGGTGTGAAGCATGAAACTCAAATGTCTAACCACTTAACTATAACACAGCTCTTATACGAACAAATACTGATCATTCCAATTTCATGGAAATGAATTCTGGAACTGCTGAACAGGCTTGAAAATTTCAGTACCACAGGAAGACATGAGGAATAGTAGAAAAGAGAAGATGGGGAGGAAAAAAACCAACATCTCAGCTAAGAGAGGGGAGAGCCCCAGAGGTTGTGCATCACCCTAAAAAATCATTACTAGGCATTCTCTCTTTATATTACAAGTAACAAAGTTCTGTTGTCCAAAAAAAAGGATTAATAAATCCTCTTTTACTCTGAAATATCTGCTTTCAGATGGCAGTCTGTACAAGGATAAGCCTCATTCCCACTCATTTTTTTCCCCAGTCTCCATCGAGTTGAGAATGTCCCTCCATCTCTATCCCTCCTCTCCAAACCCTTGCCGTTAAGAGTCAGTTCCATTTCCACCTATGTCATCAGGCAACACTTCCACATACCCACTTAAGCTCATGATTATTTCTCCCCATCCTGTCTGTCCATGGTATTTATTGAAAACCCTAAACTGCATACATATTGGCACTTGAAATACGCTGGCAGTTAAACCCTTTGACTAAAGGCTGTCAGAAGGCTTGGGCTATAATTCCAGAACTGTCACTATTGATCACTGGGCTTTAGGCACATCATTTCATTATCACGTTCTCGTTTTCTCACGTGAAAAATGGTGGTCACAGTACTCCATTCTATCTTCTCACTGAACTGATGCAAACACCATATGATAGTGCACAAGAGTGTTCTGGGGAACATGGAGTGGATATATAGAGATGCAAAATAGTACTTGCTACCGCCATTTTTCTTCAGACTAACAAACACAAATAAGTCAGAGGAAATACATTTCCAACATCAAGGATGTGCAAGACTAGATTAACAAAATAAAGTTTCAGTCACCTAATCAATAGAGGAAGAAGCCCTGGTGGCACAGTGGTTAAGTGCTCATCTGCTAACCAAAGATGGGCAGTTCAAACCCACCAGCTGCTCCACGGGAAAAAGATGTGCCAGTCTGCTTCTGTGAAGATTACAGCCTAGGAAACGCTATGGGGCAGTTCTACTCTGTCTATAGGGTTGCTATGAATTAGAATCAACTTGACAGCAATGGGTTAAATCAATAGAGGACATTATTTCAGTAAGTATTTTTCATGAATACGGAAAATAAGGAGAATGACTCTTCAAGACATGCAAAAATCAATGATTCTACTTGTCTGTCTCACCTAGGATGTTTCTAGCATTTGTTTCACAGAAAAGCATAGTTTTTTGGGTTTTTTTTTCTTTTTTTTTTTTTTGAGTCAAACAGAGTTGGCTCTGACACTGACCATCTGTGTGACCTTGAAGAAGTTTCTTAGCCATTGTTAACTACAACTTTCCATAATGGTGAAGTGGAGATAGGATCACTGCAGGATTATCTGAGTGTTAGATGAGATAATATAAATAAAGAACAAGACACATAGAAGTATTCCATAACTGCTGCTCTCTGCAGCTATTCTTATTGAGAAATTTATCTGAGAATCACCCTTCAAATAAAACATGGGGTTTCTTCAAGTCAGACTCTTGCCTACCTTAATCCCTAGCAACCCAGACCATAAATGATTCTGTTGGGACCAAATTAACAAATGAATATGTTTGAAATCAAGCTGAGAAGGGAGTTAATACACATGATACAATTTGAGCTCAATTAAGTGCTAAACTAGGTAGGTCGTGACTATAAATAGATTCAACAGACATTCAGAGAAGGGAGATCAATGGAAATGCTTTCGAGATTTTGTGCTGGGGCTTAGAAGATAGAGGTGGCCTAAATAAATGAAAGGGGCACAGTGAACAGCCGCAGTCAAGTCAGTTCTGACTCCTGGTAACCCCCAGGTGTGTCACAGGAGAACCGTTCTCCATAGGGTTTTCAACGGCTGACTTTTCAGAAGATGGCCAGGATTTTCTTCCGAGGTGCCTCTGAGTGGACTCGAACCTCCAATCTTTTGGCTAGCAACTGAGCATGTTAACCGTTTATACCACCTAGGCACTCCAAACTAAAGGAACAAAGTGAGTATTTCTGGCTGGAGCAACAGTTAGTAACTAATAAGTATTACATATATTAATTTCTTTCTCTCTCCAGAAACCACATGAGGTAGCTACTATTATATATAATCCTCATTTTACAGATCAAGAAATTGAGATAGAGAGAGATGAAGTAGCTTGCTCAAGTCACAGAAAAAGTGGTGGAGTCTGGATTTAAAGACAGGTAGTCTGGCTGTAGGAGCCCTGGTGGCACAATGGTTAAGCGCTGGGCTGCTAACCGAAAGGCTGGCAGTTTGAACTCAGTCAGCTTCCTTAAAGATTACAGTCTTGGAAATCCTATGGGGTAGTTCTACTCTGTCCTATAGGGTCACTATGAGTGGGAACAGACTTGATGGCAATAGGTTAGTCTGTCTGCAGGGTCCATATACTTAACCACAGAGAAACATCTAGGTAGAAATACCTAGGTAGAAAAAATATCTTGCTGTATCAGTTGCAAATGAAAGAAATCCACTTTCACTAGTTTAAGTGGGGAAGGTTATACTTAAATATATATGTATGATAGCTCAGAAAATCTCCTGGAGAGCCAGAGAACCAAACTCAAACACTACATAGCCAGAAATAACATGGATGGGGCAAAGCTCAGCCACACCATGGGTCCCTTCCAATGAAAATATCACTGTTGCTGCCTCCCAGCATTTGTTCCCAGAAAGTTTGCCATTGCCTCCCTAGCAGAACAGAAGATCCTGCTGCTACATTTGCTGAAAGAACAATCATCCCGTGTATAAGCAACCTTGTATTTGCTCCCTTCTGCATCTCTCTCATGGATGGTACAACTAATTGGCAACAAGCCAATATCCTAGCTGCAAGAGAGTCTCGGCAATTTAGTTTTTTAGATTCTATCACGGGAGGATAGGAATCACAACATGAGAAGCTAACAAAATGACAAGATAGTAAACAAAAGATGCTATGCAATCACAAAGGGCCACAACACACTGAAATAACAGGCTGACTGAGATGTTTTGGAAAATAATGTCAACTACATAGAGTCAGATGATGTAGGTGCAAATGCACTTCATTTGGTAACATTTTACTCTTTCCAACACAGGCTATTTCTTAAAATAGCAAGACATTTTTCAAAGCATAATATAAAGCATGTTGACAAGCATGTTACTGAAACACTGGGAATATCAGTAACTTGGTGAATTTTTTCCAATTATTTAAAAATGTAGCATAACAATATGCATCATTTGTCCTATAAGAAAAAAGCAAATGCTATTAATTTAGAAAAATGGTTACATTATGTATCACACTATTTTTGTCACTTATAGGTCACTTTTATATTTGTAAGGATCATTTTCCAAGATAATAGATATTTTTAATTTGAATGGTAGTAATATTTTATTTTTGGCACAATAAAAAATTGAAATAGAACACTAAATACTCACTAGAAGAGAGTTAGGCCCCTTTTTTTTAATTTAGGAACTAGAAAGTTATTTTTAAACCATTACTCATTTCACTATTATGAGCATATATATTTCTGAATAACATTCCAAATTCTTTCTACGGTAACAACTGTCTTTAGTTCTCTATGTTTAAGGAAAGTCAGCTACATGAGAGACATAGTATTTCTGAATGGTGGACAACAAGTCCAAGAATACAGAATTAAACACACCTATTTTAAAGTGTGAATTATGGGTAAAAGGTAGCTGTAAAAAAAAAAAGCACAATATAAATATATTTTTGTCTTATAACCACATATAAAAAACCCGTCGCCATCGAGTCAATTCCAACTTACGGTGACCCTACAGGACAAGCAGAACTGCCCCATAGGGTTTCCAAGGAGCAGCTAGTGGATTCGAATTGCCAGCCTTTTGGTTAGCAGCCTGAGTTCTTAACCACTGTGCCACCAGGGCTCCATAACCATATACAGACAGTAAAATTATTTTCCTGATAATGGGGTCATATAAAGTAGCATAACTTTGGAGCATCATTAAGGTTAAATCTTTTTGAAATACATATGTTGAATAAACAAAATTTTATTTTAATTTACAAATGCAAAATGTCACTTATATAAAATTAAGAAGACAGATTAACAATAACAACTGTAAGAGAAGTCGCTTTTTAGTGATTACTTAATACACTGTGTACTATGCTAAGCATTATGTATTTATCTATATTACGTATCTACCTATTCTAGCTAAATACTATAAATCCTTTCCTGCACCTGAATTTAAATATAGGCAAATGTTTTACATCCTTCTCAGAAACATGTCTAGGGTTCGAAAACGCTGCATAGAAATGTGAAAAAACTCAAGGATAATAATCAAAAGAGGATTAAGGCAAAAGTGTCCACTTAGATAATTTATGGAAATGTCAATGTGAAAATCACGTCATTGTGGCAAATAAAATTTGGGAGGAAATGGCAGCACACAGTCCTGACATATGAATGGACTGAGATAACTATAAGTGCTGACTTGATAAAAAAAAATACGTTAAGGGTTTTGCCATATTACATTATTAGCAATCATTTACCATATTAATAATGATGACATCTATGAAAATCACACTACTTTGCAAAATAGTTCATAGTAAAAAACTGAAGAAATTTTCAAGAATATATGTATAGTTTTTGGTCAGTATAATATTGACTGGGGGGGAAATACATGATCATGTCCATGAGGAGGTCGTATCTATGGGAGCAAAATAATATCCAGACTGTTATGTCCCTAAAATCTACCAGTAGCCACTGCACTGTTCACAGAAAATATTTCACCTCAAATACTTTGTCTTTTTATTTTTTCAGTATATAAAATAATATACTCATGATCCATTTTTAAACGGTCTTCTCATGTTTTATATGAAATGTGTAACAAAACAGGAAGTGACCCAAGAAATTTGTTCCACTACATAGCTATAACTAACTTAACTGAGGGAGGCTGGAATTTTTAAACTCACAGTTGCATTAATTTCTTTAAAAAATATATAAATAAACCAAGGGTTTAAAAAAAGAAGAAAAATTAATTATCTTAATTTTAAAGACTAGCTAGATTGTCTTATTTAGCAGATACAGATTTTGAGACTGAATAATACTGAACATTAGCTGCATGTCTTTATTGGAAAAGATATAATTAACTATGACAAGAACATAGCAATGAAATTGAAGTTTTGGGAGTTGGAAGGAGAGAGTTGATCATGGGGACTATGAGTCATCTGTGCTTCATAGTTCATTTAAAACTGATGAGAAGTACATATTTCTTCCCTAAGAACATCTTTTGACAATATTTCCCTAAGACAAGGAAAGGAATGACCAGTGGATCACAGACAGCTTCATTCTTCCTCTGGCCACAGACATGAAAAGACATTAAACTGATCAAAATTTCTACGAGGTCAAATGTGGTTAAGTATGGTAATGTACATTTTCCTCAGTGATAACTTTGACATAATTTGTGAAGCAATGAAAAAAAATTGTTGGCATTTTTACCTTGCTACATATTTATGAAATTCTACATTCTCAAAATACTATGATAGACAGAAAATATAAGTTTTCTAGAAATTGAGTCTAGTATGTGGTGTCAGCTCTGCTCAATTCTGTTGATTTTCGAAATTAATAGACACAGTGAAATAGTACTTTCTCCATTTGAACAGCATGGAATATTTCTGTACATTTTTACCGACTGTTAAGTAACTGGAAACAGTATTTTATATTAAAACATATACATCTTAAGTAAAATATTTTTTAAAATTTTAGGAAATTAAGATGAAAGAGCAACTTCAAAAAATTTCGTACTTACTACAGGCTACTTTGTGCAAAGATCTCTGAATATCTGTAGGCACCTTTTGCATTTACAAACCGTTGCCCTCAAGTCGATTCCAACTCATAGCGACCCCACAGGACAGAGTAGAACTGCCCCATAGGGTTTCCAAGAAGCAGCTGGTGGATTTGAACTGCTGACCTTTTGGTTAGCAGCTGAACCCTTAACCACTATGCCACCAGGGCTCTTCTGCATTTATAGGGGTACTGAAGTAAAACCTTTCATAAGACCTGAATTAAATCCTTCTTAAACATTAATATTATAGTGGGAATTAGTTCATATCAGATTATTTCCAATGTGATAACTAGTTAAATAACTATCAAAATTGGGCTACAAAAATATATAGTTTGAAATTGTGAAAAGATTCTGATTTAAAGACCTGAACTCCAGTTCTGTCCCTATTACTTACTGGTTGTGTGCTCTCGGAAACACTACGTCTACAATTTTAATTACTTGTGGGGAAAATATTACCTCTATTCAAAAGGTTTAATAAGGCACATAAATATTTAGGATTGCTATGTTCTTTTAATGAATCGATCCCTTATCATTATGAAATGTCCCATGTTATCATTGTTTTGAAGTCTATTTTCTTCTGATGGTAATCTAGGCACAATGGTTTTTTGATGTTGTTGCTTAGTGTTTGTATATCTTTTTCACGTTTAACCTATCTGTTTCTTTATTTTGAAAGGAGTTTCTTATAGATACCACATAGTTGGGTCATGTTTTTTGTTCCAATCTGACAATCTGTCTTTTAATCAGAGTGCTTAAACCATTTGCATTTTATATAATTATTGATACAACTGGGTTTAAATACAACATCTTGATATTTGTTTTATTTCTCCTATCTGTTGTCAATTTTTCCTTTTTCCCTGACTTCTTTTAGATGAATTTTTTTATTCCAGTTCATCTCCACTATTTTTTTAATGAACTCCACCTAGTTGTTAAAACTCAGTGTATTGTTATTATTTTTTCTTTAAGCAGTCAATTTACCTTTAAACATCTTCTATATTTACACATGTATTTATCACTTTGAGTGACCTTCATTTCCTTGTGTAGATCCAAATTTCTACCTGGTATCATTTTCCTTTTTGCCTGAATAACTTCCTTTCTTCTATCCTCAGTGGTTTCTGACAAGAAATCTGATTTTTGTTTCTTCAAATGTAAGATGTCTTTTTTTTTTTTTTTAATCCTCTGGCTGCTTTTAAGACTATTCCCTTTATATAAACAGGATACAAACCATAATTAACAATACACAAACACCAGAAGATAAGCTAGATAAATGGGAACTTCTAAAAATTAAACACTTATGCGCAACATAAGACTTCACAAAAGGAGTAAAAAGAGAACCCACAGACTGGGAAAAAAATTTTGGCTATGACATATCCAACAAAGGCCTAGTCTCTAAAATCTATAGGAAAATCCAATGCATCACGGATTGAAATATGTCCGCCAAAAAATGTGTGTGTATCAGTTTGGCTGGGCCATGATTCCTGGTATTGTGTGATTTTCCTATACGTTGTAAATCTTGCCTCTATGATGTTAACGAGGGACTATAGGTGGCAGTTGCGTTAGTAAGACAGGAGTCAATCTACAAGACTGGATTGTATCCTGAGGCAATCTCTTGAGATATAAAAGAGAGAAGTGAGCAGAGAGACAGGGGACCTCATATCACCAAGAAAGCAGTGCCAGGAGCAGAGCACATTCTTTAGACCTAGGGTCCCTGCGTGGAGAAGCTCCTAGTCCGGAGGAACACTGATGAGAAGAAGGCTGACAGACAGAGAAAGCCTTCCCCTGGAGCTGATGCCCTGAATTTGGACTTTTAGCCTACTCTACTGTGAGGAAATAAATTTCTCTTTGTTAAAGTCATCCACTTGTGCTATTTCTGTTGTAGCAGCACTAGATGACTAAAACAACATCTACAATAAAAAGACAAATAATCCAATTGAAAAATGGGCAAAGGATATGAACAGACACTTCACCAAAGAAGACATTCAAGCGGCTAACAGACACATGAGGAAATTCTCGCAATCACCAGCCACTAGAGAAATGCAAATCAAAACTACAATGAGATACCATCTCACCCCGACATTACTGGCATGAATCAAAAAAAAAACAGAAAATAATAAATGTTGGAGAGGCTGAGGGGAGACTGGAACTCTTATGCACTGCTAGTGGAAATGCAAAATGGTACAACCACTTTGGAAAATGATATGGCGCTTCCTTAATAAAGCTAGAAATAGAAATACCACTGCTAAGCAATCCCGCTGCTAAGAATATATACTGGAGAAATAGAAGCCATCACACAGATAGACATATGCATACCCATGTTCACTGCAGCACTATTCACAATAGCAAAAAGATGGAAACAACCTAAGTGCCCATCAACAGATAAATGGATAAACAAACTATGGTACATATACACAGTGGAATGATAAAGAACAATGATGAATCTGCAAAACATCTCACAACATGGATAAATCTAGAGGGCACTATGCTAAGTGAAATAAGTCAAACACAAAAGGACAAATTCTGTATGATACTACTATTATAAAAATACAAGAAAATGTTTCCAGATAGAAAGAAACAATGTTTGATGGTTACGAGGGAGGGGAGGGAAAAATACTAACTAGACAGTAGATTAGCGGTAACTTTGGTGAAGGGTAAGACAGTACACAATACTGGGGAAGTCAGCACAATTTGACCAGGGCAAAGTGACAGAAGCTTCTTAGACACATCCAAATGCCCCAAGGGACTGAGCTACTGGGCTTAGGGCTCGGGACCATGGTCTTGGGGGACATCTAGCCCAATTGGCATAACCCAGTCTATAAAGAAAATGTTCTACATCTGACTGTGGTGAGTGGCGTCTGGGGTCTTAAAAGCCTGTGAGAGGCCATCTAAGATACACCTACTGGTTCCACTCTGGCTTAGCAAAGGCGAATGAAGTGAACCAAAGACACAAGGGAAAGATCAGTCCAAGGGACTAACAGACCATAACTACGATAACCTCCACCAGACTGATTCCAGAACAACTAGATGGTACCAGGTTATCAACACCAACTGCCCTGGTAGGGATCACAATAGAGAGTCCTGGACAGAGCAGGAGAAAAATGTAGAACAAAACTCAAATTCACAAAAAAACAGGCTTACTGGTCTGACAGAGAATGGAGAAACCATCAGAGTATGGCCCAGGACACCCTTTCAACTCGGTACTGAAGTCACTCCTGAGGTTCTCCCTTCAGTCAATGATTAAACAGGTCTATAGGGCCAACAATAACACACGTGAGGAACATGCCTCATAGTTCAATCACGTATATGAGACTAATGGGCACACCAGCCAAAAAGCAAAGATGAGAAGGCGGGAAAGGACAGGAAAACTGGACGAATGGAAACAGGGAACTGGGGTGGAGAAGGGGAGAGTGTGGACACATTGTGGGGTTGGCAGCCAATGTCACAAAACAATTTATGTATTAACTGTTTAATGAGAAACTAATTTGCTCTGTAAACTTTCACCTAAAGCACAATTTAAAAAATAACATAAAAAGACTATCCTCTTTATCATTAGTTTGTGCAATTTGATCATTATGTGTTTTGGTGTGGTTTCTTCTGCTTGAAGTTCATTAGCTTCTTGAATCTGTGACGTTATAGTTTTCAACACATTTGGACAATTTCAGTCATTATTTCTTCAAATGTGTTTTTCTGCCTGCTCCCCTCCTCTTGGGATTCCAATTGCACCTATCTTTGACTACCTGATAATGTTCCATAGCTCACTAAGTCTCTGTTCATTCTTTTAAGTCTTTTTGTCTCTGTGTGTTTTATTTTGGATAGTTTCTATAGCTATGTATTCATAGATCTTTTCTTCTGCAGTGTTTATTAATATGATCCATTGCATTTTTAAACTTTAAATACATTTTTCATGTCTCAACATTTAGTTTTTTTATATCTTCTATTTCTCTTCTTGTCATGTTCATGCTTCCTCCATATCTTTGTGCATATTTATAAGCTACATAATAGGTGTTTTAAGGTTCTGGCCTACTAGTCCATTATTTTTATCATTTCTGAATATGTTTCTATTGATTAATTTTTTCATTTTGTTATGGGCCATAATTTCTTCCTTCTTTGTATGTCTGATAATTTTTGACTGAATACCAGACATTGTGACTTTACATTGTTGAGCACTGGATTTTGATATACTCCTTCAGAGTGCTGGATTTTGTTCTGGTACAGTTAAGTAAGTTGCAAATCAATTTGGTCCTTTCCAGGTTTGCTTTTAAGGGTTCAGATCAGAATTTTTCCTGAGACTAGCTCAGCTCCACTATGATCCTCTGAGTCTTCTACCCAGTGCCCATGTATGAAGTCTCTATACTCTGGCTTGCATGAGCTTTATGTGAGGTCCAGGAATTGTTTAGTATATTGCCTTTCAGTTGTTCGTTTGTGTGTTCCTCTCACACACATGCAAATCACTACTCAGCCAAACCCTGAGGGAACTGCTCCAAAGATTTCCACAACTCTCTCTTTATGCAAATGCCTCCTCTCTCGTATCCTTCCCCTCAAAATTAGTTGCCTTGGCCTCTCCAAGTCCCAATCATGGCTTGCTTAACTTATTGTGACTGCTCATCTTTGTTTAGAAGCCCTGGTGGTACAATGGTTAAGCACTTGGTTGCTAACCAAAAGGTCAATGGTTTGAACCCACCAGCCACGTCAAGGGAGAAAAGACCTGGCAAACTGCTCCCGTAAAGATTACAGCCTGCAAAACTCTATGGGGCAGTTAAACTCTGTCCTAAAGGGTCACTATGAGTTAGAATCAGCTTGACAGCACACAACAACAACAATCCTCTGTTTGAGTTTCCCCTTCCCTGCTTTGCGGCTAGAAACTGCCTTTGGGTAGTAAGCTGAGGCAATCATAGGGTTCACCTCCTTTTTTGGCCTTCTCTCAAGGATCACGGTCCTTAACTGCCTGTTGTCCAGTATGTGAAAACCATTTCATATATTTTGTCTGGTTTTCTAGTTGTGAATGGTGGAGGGTCAATTCCCATAGTAGTTAGTCATTCGTGGTCAGAAGCAAAATCCCAGTGGGTTAAATAAGATATTATTTGTGAGGCACTTTATTCGCTGTCAATTAGTATGCAGTGTTAGTACAGAAAAGCACATCTAAAGATACACTCTCCTCATGGTTCAGACTTTTTTTTTTTTTTCCATTCAGCCACAAAGCCTACTTGATGGAGTAGACCACAGTCTTGAATAATACACTGAACTATTCCAGAAACGTTAATTTGCCTCAAATCAAAATCTCCAAATTATTCAGAGCATGGAATTTCTTTAAGAAGTATTCGTTTTTATAAAGCACTGACCCTATAAAGATGCAAATAACCTTTGGAAAAGATTTTACATCCTCATCAATTAATGAGACTTCAGTTGGAGCTGGTCATCCATCTGCTGGTATCTTGTGGCATCACAGCACAATCAGAGGGTTGGGATGTCTGGATTAAGGTAGCAGGAGAACAAAGTTGAAAGTGAAAGTAGGTTGCTAAAGGGAAGGAAGGCAGGCAGAATTATCAACTTCAGAGCTTTGCCCAGGGCAGGCCCAGAGGGAAAGGATTTGTCTGCCTGCTATATTTCCCTTGGGTACTATCTATAATTACTATCACAGCTCATTGATTTTCAATTCTTTCTATTAATACATTTATTGGCCATTCTGACATTATTAAAAACCAGTCCAACTCTTTGCTTCTTTAGTGGAGGAGATATGTCTTCCCTAAAATATGAGTTTTACAAGGGCAGACTTTTTTTTTCTCCTGCTTTTAAAAAATGGTCTTCTCATATTAGCAGTAACACAGCTTCTGCATATGTTTTCTTTTGAAGCCAGGCAGTGTCATGCAAAGATTTCACTACAGATCAAAAGAGCCCAAGCAGTGGGTCATCAGAGAATATTAAATGATAAGCAAATTCATATTTCCAAGATAATTCTACCAATTTATTAGTAATGTTGGCCCCTGTTCCACAGTAGGGGAGGTAATAACGAGGCCCTGTTACACGGTAATGCAAGTTGCATTTGTACAATGCCTTTTCTTCATTGCTGATGAAGCCATTAAAGTAATAATGTCTTACTAAGCCTTTACATTCAGACATACATTAAATCTTTTATGTGAAATTAAACATAGTAGTTCACTGAGAAAAAAAAAAAGTCGAGGTTGTTGTGGTTGTTTTATCTAATGCTACTGAACTTTAATGTGATTACCTGTCTTAAATAAGCATCCCATAGCTCATTTGTAGATTCAGCTACAATACTTGCGTCTGTCCGTACTTCTTTATTAAGCCCAAGGATTGGGGTCTTTTCCAAAATAGTACCCACCTCAAAATCCACTCAATTCTACAGAGTGGCAAACTGGCTCTCACAGTAAGTAGCAACTGAATTAATCAATATTTATTGAGCACTGACTCTTCATAAGTCCCTGTGCTGGGTTGATGAGGAATAATGAGAAATATAAAGCAAAAGCTCTGCTCTAAGAAATTTACAAGATAGCTGGCTTAATGGTGCTAATCAGCTGTTTGTGGTACAGAAATACTCTCAACACCTTGTTAGTTAGGAATATCCTGCAGGATGGTTGGCAAAAGTTATTGCAAGCTGCCTCAAGGGAAAAGATCACAGGTCTCCATTATTCTCTTTGGTCTTACAGCTAAACTTTGGGAGCTCATAGGGGTCTCTTTGGTCTGATCAAGGCTGACATTTTCTGCCGGTAAGACACGAAGTATAGATTTGACCCTCCTATCTGAGGTCATACCTGCATCCTATATGGCTTGTGGCTGAGAGACTTTAGGCTCCACAGAGGAGCCTCTTTTTTTTGGTGGTAAAATACATGTCATAAAAATTTTGCCCTTTTAACCAATCTTAAATGTAAAATTCAGTGACATTAATTACATTCACCGTGCTGTGTAACCATCACCACTATCCATTTCCAAAATTTGCTGATCACCCCAAACAGACACCTAATAACCTCTTAAGTGATTACTCCCATTTCCCCATCCCCTTCTCCTGGCAACCACTGATACACTTTTGTGACTGCACAGAGCACTTAAAATCGGTAAAACTACCAATCTCTCTTCCTCTCTCTGCCACACCATCACCACTATTCCGTACCTACCAGGCCACAGCTCAGAAGTGCACCCGCCTTTACAAGAGGAGAGGGGCAGGGGAACTACGTGCTTCAACAATGTTATGGTTGGTGCAGGGTCTTGGGTCAGCTACTTCCTGGTGGTTGATTCCTCAGGCCTTGGGACACATGAGGCTGACTGAATGTTATGGATTGAACTGTGTTCCCCCAAAATATGTGTTGTAAATCCTAACCCCTATACCTGTGGATGCAATCCCATTAGGAAATAGGGTTTTTTTTTGTTATGTTAACAAAGCTAGTGTGTCTTAAGACAATCACTTTTGAGATATAAAAGGAGCAAATCAGGCACAGAAGCAAGCACAAGTGGGGGAAAGACAGATGCCAAATGAAGATCTCCAAGGAATTCCAAAGAAAATGCTAGAGAAGTTGAGATAAGGATTTTCCCCCAGAGGAGACAAAGCCTTCCCCAAGAGCCAATGTCCTGGATTCAGACTTCTAGCCTCCCAAACTGTAGGAAAATAAATTTCTGTTTATTAAAGCCACCCACTATGGTATTTCTGTTACAGCAGCACTAGGAAACTAAGATGCTGAATGAGGAATGTTTTTCCATGTCTCCCTCTGAAGCCTCTCCACTTATTACTATTTACTATTCATTACTATTTAGAGAGCTCTTCATTCCTTCTTAAAACTTTTTATTTTAAAGAATTTCAAACATGTACAAAAGTAGACAGAATAGCTCAACAAACCCCTATAGTGACAAATCTTGCTTCATCTTTATCTCCATCCATTCTCTTCTCCCATATTTTGAAGCCAATCCCAAACATATCATTTCATCTGTAAATACTTCTGCAATTATCTTTGAAGCATATGAACTCAAAAGTCCTTTTATAATGCGACCAAATAACACTATCACACCCCAAAATCATGTTTTGTTTTATGTCTTTGAGGCAATACCCTTTCTCTACATACTGCCTTATCTCTCAGTATAATAATTCTAGCAGTCTTCTGCCTGGCTTTAGTCCTTTCCTTAGAAACATGCTAGTACATCCAAAGGCTGACAGCACTTGGGAAGCTCTTAACAGCGGGGCAAAGCACCAAAGGTCACTGACAAAGTCATTCAAACACTTCTTGCTGTGCCCCTGAAATGTATCACAAGAGCCCATGCCCTTCCTGTGGGCTGCTTAACGGTGTGTGCTGGATTCCCAACAAGCCTGGAGAAAACTGAAGGCATATTTCAGGAGACTGCAATAATCATCTACTCAGATATTACATCACTAATGATGCAGAAGTCAGAGAACTCCACACAGGAGGCACACAGAGTTGGTGTCAAAGAGCCATGCCAGCCACAGTGCTCCCTCACATACCTCGGACATGTTATCAGAAGGGACCAGTCCCTGGAGAAAGACATCAGGCTTGAGTCAGTAAAAAAGAGGAAGACCCTCAATGAGACGGACTGACACACGGGCTGCCACAATGGGCTCAAACACAGCGACAATGGTGAGGATAGTGCAGGACCAGGCAGAGGGTCGCTATGAGTCGGAACTGACTCAATGGCACCTAACAAAATAACAACAAATGTGTTTCATATGGCTGCAAGACACAAACCTCCAACACCGGTGAGAACGTGGATTTCCAGTATTTCCGATTTAAATTTTACTTTTGCAACAACCCTACGAAGTACAGAGCACAGGTTTACACCCAAGTATGAGTAGCTTTAGGTATTGACTGCTTTTATATTTTTCACCATGTCAGTTATAATGCTTGGACAAGTTTAATAAATCATGTATTTGCTGAGCAATTACCACATGCCAGGAAATGCAAAAGATATAAGAGAACTGTAAGAAATAGTTATTGCCCTCTAAGAGCTTACACCCTGATTGAAGAGACATGCTTACATACACACTGCAAAAACTATGCAGAGAATGCGGCAAGGCAGCTAGATCTCCTCAGAAGAGAGAAAACCAAGTGGCTAACCTAGGCCTGTTCCACGGTCTTTCTGTAAGCTCAGAAATGAACACATCAAGTCCTAAATTCCTCGGAGAGGAGGGGAGCATGCAGAGACTAGCTGACTGCAGACAACCTTAGGGACTATTTATAGCAAGCAAAAGAGAACAAACATATGTCTTGACGATGCATTGAAACAGAAGGTCCATGTAAAGCAGCATATCTTTAAAATGCTGCCTGCAGTGTGGAAGACAGACCAAATTCTCTTCTCCCAAAAGCCTGAGGTTAATGTCTATGTCCTAAAGACAGAGTCTCAAAACCAGGTATTCAGGAGTGATTACAGATTCCAACCAATGTACCAAACTGGTTTTCTTCAGATCTCCTCATTCATTCTTGTGACACATAAGAGGTTTTCTATAACATTTTGTTTTGTAACATACGCCTCTTTTTCCAAAGCCCACAATCAAACCTAGAATTATTTATTTTAATTTCACCAATATGTTAACATTTTCTTATGAAGAATAAAACTTCAATCACCCTTTAATCATAAATTAGGAGTCATGGGAGATTGAAGCCAAGAAATCTTCAGAATTTTTACCTTCCTTACCTAAAAATAGTTCTGCGATTCGATTCTGAAATTAGAGAGTACACACCACCCACTGCCTCATCCCCAATGAAAATCCACTAAAATGACCAAAAATAAAGTTCACTGAAATACTAGACTTTATTTCTAATTTTAGGGAAGGTTGACTTAAAGCATTACAAATTGTGAAATACAAATAATTGTATTCTATGAAGAGTTAGGTCACAATACATTTCATCAAACACTGCAGGCTGCTTCTCTTGAAGCTTTAGTATAGAAGAGGATGAAATTTTACCTGTCATATATTTAAGAACTACACACAAAACTACAGGAAAAGTACATAAAGTTTCTATTTCCTTTCAATATGCACAATCTAATTTAAAGAATAAAATACTAATATCAGCTTTATTCAAAAGAAGGAAAATTGATTTTAATGAACAGGCATTAAGTAAAACCTATGCACCCACAATTCTTCTTCTCCCCACTAAAGGACAAAAAAAATACTTTCTGTAAATGATGTAGCATGGGGTCCTTATGATACTGTGAAATCTCTGTGAATATTGGCTTTTGGTTTTTGTGCACCTAATTCTTTCATGCAAGCCTTACCTTAAAACTGAAAAATGATAGTGAAAGGGAAATAACTATTTGAATGTTGCTGAAGATCATCAGGACTCGTGACAACAATGCACTATCCTGGCTTTGACCATTGCTCTAGGTCATATTTTCTGACAGGTTTTCCATACTCGTTTCCTTTATCCCACGTGCACAGCTTGAACAGATTTACTACTAATGAAGCTGAAGAACATATTATGAAATAAGTGTAACACTGTAAAATGCAGACTGATTTTTCACTTCTTTTTAATCAGCAAGCTACCCTCTCTGAATCAAATGTTATGGTCTATATGATTTGTTAAACTTACAACATGAGTTGTGCAGAAATGAGTTTTATTAAAAATCAGTTGCCTTGGAGTCGATTCTGACTCATGGCGACCTCATATGTGTCAGAGTACAACTGTGCTCCATAGAGCTTTAAATGGCTGACTTTTCTGAAGTAGACTGCCAGGCCTTTCTTCTGAGGCACCTCTGAGTGGACTCAAACCTCCAATCTTTTGGTGATTACCAAGTGTCTTAACTGCCCAGGAACCTCCTGGGTGGTGTAAACAGTTAATGCACTCGGCCGCTCACTGAAAGGTTTGAGTCCACTCAAAGTCACCTCAGCAAAAAGGCCTGGAGATCTACTTCTGAAAAATCAGCCACTGAAAATCCTATGGGGTATGGTTCCACGATGACACACATGGGGTTGCCAGGTCTGAAATGACTCCTCGGAAACTGGTTTGATTTTATTAAACTGATTATAATGCATCTAGATTATGAAATGAATTAAGAACACAGAACTCCGAAGATAAAAAACAAATGCTTCCTATGGTTTGGTCTGAATCAGTAAAGGTAAAAACTATGCAGACAGTTTGGAGGATATACAGTTTAACTGATGAGTCAGGATAGAAAATTGAGGTGAACATATGACTTTTTCCGAATGTTAGCCTACACTAACAAGTAACATGAAAAACTGCCACAACATCTCTTCTTTCATGATGCATCACTGCCTAAATCTTGGGCTGAATTTACATAAGTCAGTTACTATGTCTTGCATAGAACTGAAGAGTCACATTATTGGCTGACATATTCAGCAAAATCCACTTTAGAGCTAGAAAACACAACATTGATCATAAAGATGGAACGACACCCTCTACCATGATGGGGATCTGTTTCAAACACAGGCTTACACTGAAGAGGACAAATATATATTGAGATGCTGCATACTCTGCCACAGACTCTTCAGAATGGGGAAGTTTTTTAAAAGACCCTCTAATACCATCCTCGACATACATGCCTTTGGATGTCCTCATACTGAAATCCTTTTGGTATATCAGTATCCTCATCCATTACATGGGATCCTAGATGAACTCACCCACACTGATTTTTTATATACAATGCTGCTATTTACATTTTGATTTATTTTGATTGTTCAGTTGCAAATCATTGCTAATTTGTTTTTTGTTTTGGTTTTTTAAATAGGAAATATACTAATGAGGTTAAGATTTTATATTTATTTGATTTATGTCCTTTTTTCAGTCATCTGTGGTGCTTTGGTGGAGGATATGTGATAAGAAAGGAAGCCAGTGTGCACTTGGGCACATGAACAGTACTTCCCCCTTTCTATGAAGTGGGCAGCCCACACTGTAAGCAATCATGCTACCTTATTGTGATTGTAACTAGTAAAGCTATAAATGTTAGCAATTATGAAATCTTCTATATCCTTTAAAAAAATCTACTGTGCTCTTGTTTTTTATATTTTTCCGTAGTCGTAAACGAATTCATCAATTTGGCTAGGTAAAGAACCTTTCTTTTTCTTTTCTTTCGGTGAAAATATACACAACAAAACATACGCCCATTCAATAATTTTTACACGCACATTGACAATGGTTACATACATCACATTGTGTCACCATCCTGCCTATCTCTACCCCTTAAAGTTTCTGTCTGTGTTTCAGAGTTACTGCTATCCATTCATACAGATAATTCTTTAAAAGAACGTAATGCTCAAAGCAAACACTCTTTATTAAATGAGCTATACTGTTGTTTAGTTTAAAGATGATGTCATGGGATGCTTTTGGTTCAAGGCTTTTAAGTTGTTTCCAGGCAATAGAGTCAGTGGTTCCTTCCAGTACGTCTGGTTTCCAATCTTTTGCTTTTATAAACTTTTCAAATTCACTGACTTTAATACATCAACTACCCACTAGTTCTTATGGAGTAAAATGGGTAAACAGAAATGTCAAAAGAGAAATCCATCCAATGGTTCTATACTTGTAATTCTGTGTCATTCCCTAATTTACCAAGAACTAAATTGTCTTGATATTGAGATTACATTCACACCTTATAGATTAATCCTTCCTCTCTTCTTTGGATTTTTATTATCTTTTCAAAACATGCACCAATTTAAATACAATCATAGTATCTAATGAGGTCACTATTCCTTCCTAATTACAGAAAGGTTATCTTTTGCAAATGAGTAATATTTGAGGTTGCAAGTGGGTGAGAATCAACCAGTCTTGGATGATTTTGCTAGAGAGATAAAAGCTTAGGCAAGGGTAAAAACAGAAGGGTTCCACAAGCCTCCAGATGCTCTGGAAATGACTGCCACTATCATAAAGACGGGGTAGTGAGGGCATAGTCTGGAAACCTCTGCTTACCCCTTGATCAGATTCCAACAGCTCTGTTTTGACTCTGACTGCCGGCATTCCATCAAGCATTAACATTCTGTTCTCAAAGGTGTTGATATTCTGAGAATAAAAAAAGAGAGAGGGGGAAAGTCAGCTATAAAACATTCAAAAGAGAACATCTGGTAGAGTCTTTCTTCACTGTAGTAAGTTTAGTAGGGCTAACCTAATTTTTTAACAATGAGGTGTAATTAAATGAGAATATCAGCATAACCAATTATCCCTCCAATCTGAACTTTCATTTGAAGTAATGGCCAAGAAGTTGAATTAATCACTCTGATTCTCTGACCTCTGGGTTGGAGGTCAGACCGTAATAACCTGGAATATGGAAACCTTACATTAATTTATACGGGGCTGGAACAATTCATCACACTTTTGCAATACTGGAAGGAAATACAAGTCAGGTTCCTGGGCAGAAATCCATAAAGAAAAAGATAAAATGAAAAAAATAATTTATATATGGTTACACTATTATCAAAGTCTAAATAATTTTAAAAATAAGAACATAAATCTAGGTATACTAAATTTTGATATCATGACAATTCTGATCAAGTGAGAATTTCTACACATCAATCTTGGAACATTTAATATTTTTAAGACGACAATTGTATGTCTAGGAGTGAGGTTGAATTTATAAACTGAGGTCATAATCAAGGAATAAATAATTTGTTTTCTTTTCTGGTATATGCTGGCTCAAATTAGTACTTCTTGAAAGGAAAACCTTATCTCTATTGTGGCTCAACAGAATTTTAAATGATATTTATAAAAAGATGAAACCAAGGTTATTGTCTATTAATTTTCACTGCTTTGGGGATTTCCTGAAGTCAATAACCCATGAGAAGAGGCAGAAAGTCAGTACCCACTTAAAGTCAAAATCAGGCTTATATTTTAAAACACGTTTAGAACGCAAACTTTGCCCTTATATAATGACTACTAAGAAACTGGTACGACTAAATTTGGCTCTACGTGAGTGTTTATCTTTGCTCAGTAAATGTAAACACATGACTTTAGTGTTTTATTAAAAGAAAAAAAAGTCAGTTTCTATTTATTTTGCCTACATTAATGTATTTCTAAACCCTCAGTTTTTCACCTTTCTTAAGCTGCTTTCCCACCAAACTGACAGTCAAAGAAAAAAGTATTTCCGTGCCAACAAATAATAAATTAAACATTTTTATTACCAAATGATACCAACAGAGTGCAGTGAAGTGAAACTAATTATTTCTCATACTTCTTAACTCTTCTTTTTGTTGAAGAAAAATACTCTAAGACATAAAATTTACAAGGTCTCTTATCATAAAAAAGAAAAAGCACATTTAACTCTAGAGCTAATAAATGGGCATTTTAAAACTCCATGCCACCTAGGCTATTAGGCAATTCAAAGAAGAAAACAAATTATTTTCATGTTCTTCCCTAAAAATGCACAATATTATTAAAATTAGCAGAATAATTAATTTTTGTTATTGTTGTTTTTGACTTGTCCATACTTTTTAGTGAGACCGCATCCTAATAGGCAGCTTAGAGTAGGAGGAACTGTGGTATCACTGGCCAGCTCAGTTAATTTGCTCCAAACTTGAAATCCTTTCATGGAGGCCTGTGGTTGTTTACACATCAGACATGAATCTCAAATCCTAATGTGTTGCTTGTTTCCGTGGTTGGAAGCAGCCAGCTTGGCATGCCCCCATCCAGTCTCAGAATGGCCATCCTGCAGCCAGAGAGCCTTGCTTTTCACAGTAGCACCAGAAATCTACTGTAACAAAGCATCCCCTAGGTTGTTAGGCTGGTAGACAATGAAGGATGAGTTGATATTGCTTCCTACCCTGGAGGAGGTCTTGCCCAGATGAAAAAGGAAGAAGCTGCCTTATAAGGGAGGCCCACGCTAAGGAGGGGAAAACACAAAGAGCGATTCTAGAAATGCAGGTTTAATGAACTGTTAGAATCTGATTACAGGCTAATGTCCTTTTTAGTGCTTTGTACCAATTTACGGCTGATATACTTCAACCATTTTCCCACTGGTTGTGATAAACTCATTAGTTTAAAAAATGCAAGCTAACCAGAGTCTTTGGAGTTAAAAACTGATAAATCACAGACAACCTGACTGAGTCCATGTCCTATTCAGCACATTTAAATATCACTGTATTTTCCTCACAGTTGTGTTGTTGTTTTTGAACAATTCTACATGTGGTAAAGTCAGGACGTACAGCTCAGCTTCATGTAAAAGTGAATAAAATAAAACACATTTGTGTTTGTCTTTTTTTTAAAGAAGTCAAGTTTTTCCTGGAAATATATCTCTTTCCACGACTTTCCAGAATTCTGCACAGACACAACCATAATAAACACTGTAACTAAAAACATTCACAGCTACGGAACCAAACCTTAACTGTTAAACTCACTTACTACAGATTCAATCTGTATATACACCTGAAAGTTATAATGTTAATATATGTGAAGTATATTAATCTCTGCATTCATGATTCTAACCCTGTTTACCATAAGCACTGAGCATCACAGATGTTCTAAGCCATCCAGGAAAGAACATGTAATTATACAGTATTGAAGATACAGTCCTTGGAACAAAATATCAATAGCTCTATGTCTCTAAGCTCAGATCAGATATATACAATCTCAGAAGACTATAGACTTTAAATATGTAATAGGCTCTAATAACTTGGAATTGTTGTCATACACATCTTGCCATGATCTTAATCAAAACACGTTTGCTGTGGAATCAATAGCACAATTGATTCCCGAGAGGTAAATAAAATTATAGTCATCAATTTTAGCATTATGATACTCTTTGTATTTATGCTGTAACATTTTGATACTATACAACCATCAGAATTACAATTTATGTATATGTGTCTGTGTCTATGTGTATATATATATATATATATATATATATATATATATATATATTCACAGATTTACATACATATACTCTTATACTTGCTTCATATGACTAGATTTTATCAATTAAAGCAAAATTTACCACTGGATTTATTAGCTGGCTGTTGACTAGTCCCTTGTACACCAGATGAGAACGGTATTCTGGATGTTTCTACTTGCCAAATAAGATTTGGCAACAACACAGAAGTCCAGTCTGCAGTTAAAAGCCTCCTAGTAAAGGCTATATAAGCACAATTGTTTTTGATTCCAACATCTCAAAATAATCTCAGTAAATGTGTAGCAAGGAGAATGAACTGACTATTATTGTAACTCATAAAAACATAGAATAGGAGTAACTTTCCAGGTCAGCTACTACAAGTTGCCCTCCTATCCCCATACTACAGTCATGCTCCCTAACTGTTTGCACAACTGGGGTAATAAAAAGCCAGCCAGTCAATATTCAGTAAACCTACATTTTTTTTTTAAAAAGTCTCTTAACCAAAAACCAAACCTGTTGCCATTGTCAGTTAGCAGCCAAGCACTTAACCACTGTGCCTCCAGGGCTCCTTAAAAGGGTCTCTTACTAAGCCAAAAGTATCAACTAGTATTTGATTTGCTCTCTGGAGGCTCAGGACATATTCTGACACCACATATTTATCCTTCTTAAATCTTCTTGTTTAGCTACAGTGATGAGAAATATGAATAACCCCCACCCCCATTCCCATGTTATGTAACATAGTGATGTAGTGAACATATGTGGCTTGTGATTCAGGATTCACTGCACCAAGTTGGTTAAGGCACTTTCATGCCATACTGTTAAAGGTTTATAATGCATGCATGCTGCCAACTGGTGAAAACTATCATCCTGTGGGACTTTTCTTATAGAAAAAGTAACAGAATCAGACTGAGTCCAGTACAGCTAGATGGTGCCCGGCTACCACCACTGACTGCTCTGACTAGGATCACAACAGAGGGTTCTGGACAGAGCTGGAGAAGGATGTAGAGCATAATTCTAACTCACAAAAAAAAGACCAGATTTACTGGCCTAAAGGAGACTGGAGAAACCCCAAGAGTATGGCCCCCAGACACCCTTTTAGCTCAGTGGTGAAGTCACTCTCGAGGTTCACCGTTCAGCCAGGGAGTTGACAGCCCCATAAAACCAAATGGGACTAGTGAGGCACAGCAGTCCAGGGACAAGGACCAGAAGGCAGAGGGGATAGGAAAGCTGGTGATAGGGAACCCAAGGTTGAGTAAGGACAGTGATGATGTGTTGTGAGGTTGTTAACCACTGTCATAGGGCGACATGGGTACTGTTAAATGAGAAACTATTTTGTTCTGTAAGCCTTCATCTAAAGTGAGAATAGCAGCACAACTGGAAGAGCGCAGTCGATGTCACCGAACTGTGCATGTAGAAATTTTCGAAATGGTGTATCTTTGGCTATGTATATTTTCAACAACAACAACAAAAAAAGGTCGAGAAGGGAGAGGGTTGACATGTTGTGGGGTTGTCAACCAATGTCATAAAACAATAAGTGTACTACTCTTTCATGAGAAACTATTTGTTCTGTAAGCCTTCACGTGAAGTACAATAAAAAAAAAAAAGGAAAAAGGAAAAAAAAAAACTTTTAAAGAAGTCAACATCTCCCCTTACCTGACTCACCTCTACCACAACAACAAAAATCAACAATATCATTTTTTTTTTATCTTTACCACATATGCACAGTTCAGTCAACCAATAGGTAATTTCTTTGGGGAAAACAGAACTGGTTTACCCAAATACCAAAACCTGTGCTGAAATGCAAAAGAATCAATGAATTCCTCCCTCTCTTTATGGGTAAGAGTTAACAAACCTAACTGACTGGAGTAATGTTTAGGCAACAGTTATCTATTGCCCTGCAACAATCACTCCAAAAGTTAGTGGCATAAAAGAACAGTCATTTTATTATTGTCTCAGTAACAAACATAATAATAATACCTAATATTTGAAAATTTGCTGTGTGTGAGGCCCTGTGCTAAGTCTTGTACAAACAGATACCTACTTAATCCTCACAACAACCCAAGAGGTAGATGCTAAATTATCTGCAGATAAGGAATCTGAGACCCAAGGAGGTTAGTTAAATTGTCCAAGGTCACACAATCAGTAAATGGTACAGCTGTGTTCCAAACCCAATGAAGTCTGACCCCAAGCTGAGCTCTTAAGTACTACAATATATATTATACACACACACACACACACACAAGCATACACACGCACTTCCTATATCACAATGGGAAAAAATATGAGGGTCTTATTGGAGATCCCAACAGAAACGCTCTATATCTCAGCAGAAGTGCCTCCAGAGCTAAGCTGACTTAGTCAGTCTCACAGTTTAGGTGGCCAGAAGTCCAAATTCAGGGTGCCAGCTCCAGGGGAAGGCTTTCTCTCTCTGCTAGCTCTGGAGGAAGGTCCTTGTCATCAATCCTTCCCTGGTCTAGGAGTTTCTCAGCGCAGTGACCCCGGGTCCAAAGGATGTGTCCTCCTGGTTCTTTTTGCTTGGTGGTAATGAGGTCCCCATATCTCTCTGCTGGCTTCTCTCTTCTATATCTCAAAAGATACTGACTTAAAACACAACCTAATCTTGTAAGATTGAGTCCTGCCTCGTGAACATAACTGCTGCAAATCCTACCTCATTAACATCATAGAGGTAGGATTTACAAAGCATGGAAAAATTCACATCAAATCACAAAATGGTTGACAATCACACAATACTGGGAATCACAGCCTAGCCAAGCTGACACACATTTTTGGGGAACACAATTCAATCCATAAAAGTCATTGAACTGAATGTATAACTTCTGGTGACTATGAGTATCAACACTTTGGGGAATAGTAATAAATCAAATAAGCCTCTGGTTTCAAAACTATTTCACTTTCTCCCCCCCTTAAATTAAGCTTTTATTTTTTTGGCTTGATGAGATTATAAAAAACCTTTGGTTTTATCCTAGAAATATCTTATAATTAATTTAGCAAGTCAGCCCCATCCTGATTTCACCATCTAGAAAATCTATGGTAATCTCATCTGCTACCCAGTGTTTTGAAAATATTCATATCCTTGGTGGCTCATTCAATATTTTCACAGTAGTTTCATGTACTTGGATGACACAGTAATTTCATCTTATACATTTTATACTCAGGGGAGATAAATTTTGGCATCATGTTTAATTCATAATCACTTCGATAAAATTTAAAAGCATATTTATATCTGCTTACACTGATACCTCGATCTTCTAGAGGGCATATGAATAACCAAAGTACCTGAAATAGTACAAAATAAAAATCAGTTCAAAAACAGACTTTGCCATTCTAGCCCAGCCTCTCATCTTTCATTCCTTTGCAGGATGGGTGAGTTGATATCGTGTTAATGGCCACTTTTTATCGGCAGAACTAAGAGCCAAAACTATAGACCTATGGGGAGTGCAACTTAAATCCCCTTCAGTGGTTTCAATGATCCATATACGCATTATTCTGAAATGTTTCTTTTCAGTCTCAAAACCAAAAGCCTTCCATAAAGATGCTCACGTTGAAACATAACGAACAGGGTCTCTCAAAAGAACTGGTAAACACTGTATGTGTATTGCAGTGACTTATTTTCCCAATAGCAAAGATCATTCTATTTCCTATGCTGGTAAAATGCTAAATTCCCACAATGCACAGTTTACACTAATATTTTAGAAATGTCTTCTATAAAAGGAATAGCTTCTAAAACATCCATGAAAAAAATGGATAAAAGTTCTTATTCGAGCTGCAAATGGTTGCTTTTCGAAAGGGCAACCAACCCAACGAAAAGTGGGAACCAAAATTTACTAACGGCATTTTCAAAGGGCCTTGACACACTTTCAGAAATAACAACAGACACATGCCTTCGTCCCTTTGTTTATTGTGTAAACGATTGCTAAAATGGCATCTGAGCTTCCAAATAACACTCTCCACCCCATCATTAATGCAAATTGTAATGGGAAATTATTTTCATCCTTCATACTCTGAAGAGCTGCAGACACTTGGGTGTTGTGAGTTGGCCAAATCTCCCCATAAACATGCAGCAAGTGTGTGCTAGTCATTGTGGCAAAGTCCTCTCATTCCATCCTCACAATACTCATGAACCAACAGGCAAGCCAGGGACTGGAGACCAGGGGTGATCAGGAACCCTTTAATTAAGTGTAAAAGCATATTTTACATTTATATATTTTAAGTAAACAAGTATATTTTACTTGGGAAATCACATGACAAGAGAAGTGCCAACTCAATCCACTACCAACAAAACCCTAAAGAGTGTGGACAAAACTTCAGGTCAGTCAGGCAGGTATTCATATACCAGGGAGAGAGCCTATGTGTAGAACAGGTATCAAGGTGTCAGGAGGAGCTAATGAGTAGACTTTATGTCAAGTGAAGACAAGTTTCTCCTAGACTCTGTCAAAAAATGCTCTCCTCCAGGCCTTTGTACATTCTGTTCCATCTTTGGGGTTCTCATTAAACTGTGAAACTCACTGCCATTGAGTTGATTCCAACTCTTGGTTACTCTATGTGTTTCAGAGTAGAACTGCTCCATAGGGTTTTCAATGGTTGTAACCTATGGAAATAGATCATCAGGCCTTTCTTCCACAGTGCTCCTGGGTGGATAAGAACAGCCAACCTTTCAGTTAGTAGCCAAGGGCAAACCATCTGAGCCACCCGGAAACCTCTGAACTCAACGCCACCTGATAAATTCTTAAAAGTTCCAGGAGGGCCATGGCTTTGCCTTTTTGTTTACAACCGTGTCCCTCTCCTCAACATTTATGACTGTGCCTAGCATATCGCATGTGCTTAGCAAATACTTCTCAGGCTAACGGAAGAATAAATGTAGATAGATATGAGATCAATTCACTTTTCTGGTTCTAGGAGGTGATAAACTGGTTGTTGACAGAAAAACAGGATGAAGAGCATAGGCAAAATTGTCCATATTTCTGAGGAATAATAAAGAAACTCATATGGCTGAAGCATAGCATTAATTGGAAGAGTAATTAGAGATGAGACTAAAAAGGAAACCTGGGGCCAGGTCACAAAAGGTCTTACATGTTATGCTGATTCATTTATTCATTCAAAAGTATTTTTTTAATGCTTTCTATGTGCTAGTTCCACCACCCATTTGTCAGTCTGTCATGTTGTACTGTGGTGGCTTGCATGTTGCTATGATGCTGGAAGCTATGCCACCTACATTTCAAATACCAGCAGCTGGACAGGTTTCAGCAGAACTTTTGGACTAAGACAGGTTAGGAAGAAAAGCCTGGTGATCTACTCCCCAAAATTAGCCAATAAAAACCCTATGGATCACAACAGAACACTGTTCAAGATAGTGTTGGAAGATGAGTCCATTAGGATGGAAGGCATTACAAATACATAGTGGCTGTCATAACAGACTGGAGCAACCATTGTGAAGATGGGGCAGTTTCATTCTGATGTACATGGGGTGACCTGAGTCAAAGCCAACTCAATGGCAGCCAACAACAATATGCTAGCTGCTAGGGATGAAATGAACAAGATAGAAAGGCTCCTCGCCTTAAGAGAATTCAAGGTAAGTGGGGAAGAAATGTGTTCGGGCATCAACCAGTGATGGTGTGTCCTGAGGGTTAGTAAGAAACAGAGTAAACTTTTTAAGCTTTATGTTTAGAAAGAACATTAGAAGTCATTTGGCAAATGTCTTATGTCTTAGTCATCTAATGCTGCTATAACACAGATACCACAAGTGATGGCTTCAAGAAGTTTACTCTCTCACAGTCTAACAGGTTAGAAGTCCGAATTCAGGATGTCAGCTCCAGAGGAAGGCTTTCTCTGTCAGCTCTGGAGGAAGGTCCTTACCATCAATCTTCCCATGGATTAGAAGCTTCTCCACACAGGAACCCCACGTCCAAAGGACACGTTCTACTCCCTGTGCTTCTTTCTTGGTGGTATGAGGCCTCCAACTCTCTGCTCACTTCCCTTTCATCTCTTGTAAGATAAAAGGTAGTGCAGGCAACACCCCAGGGAAACTCCCTTTATACTGGATCAGGGATGTGACCTGAGCAAGGGTGTTACATACCACCCTAATCCTCTTCACATAATCTAATCTTGCCTCATGAACCACAGGCAGAGATTAGGATTTACAACATATGGGAAAATTATATCAATCACAAAATGGAGGACCACCACAAAATACTGGGAATCATGGCCTAACCAAGTTGACACATATTTTTGGAGGACACAATTCAATCCATGACACTTTATAAAGATATAAGATTTTAAATCAGTCAGGATGAAAGAAAATGGGGAACCAAGGATGGAAATGGGGAAAGTGCTGACACATTGTGGGAAATGAAATCAATGTCATGGAATACTTTATGTACAAGTTATTGAATGGGAAACTAATTTGCTCTCAACACGTAATGCAAAATAAAAAATTAAAAAAAAAAAAATATATATATGATTTGATTCAGAAAGGAGAGCAACCAGCTCACAGTCTACCTACATTGCCGTGGTAAGACATGAACTAAGGCAGTGGCAGTGGGAATGAAGTGAAGGAGAAATACTGGAGACAGTACATAGGAAGAATGGACAGCCTCTGATGAAGGACTAGATGGAGGAAGTATAGTCATAGATAGAGAGGGAGAAGAACATCAAGAATGGCACTGATTTCTAGCTTGTACAGTAAGGTGAGACAGGAAATCTAGTAGGAAAAACAAATCATATCACATCCTCCTTTTACATTCTTTTAAAGATACTACTGTACTCTGGAATGCATTTCTATATATTTTTCCTTTGTCAAAATCTGTTAAATATAGGGGAAAATTTCTCTTACACTGAATAAGTTCAAATCATATAACAGACATTAACACAGTCAAATTTATCCAAATTTGGAAATACAGGTTTGACTGAAATAAAGGGGGAAAAATGACATAAATAATCTTATTAGCTACATATTGTAGAAACAAATTTAACTTTATTTTTACTACTATTTTTCCCTGGATTTTTCAGTTCTATAGACTATCATAGTTATCAAAACTTAAATTAAAAAAAAATGTATTTTCCAATTAAGAGTATGAATGTTAATATATTCATTGGTCATTTCCCTTTATGAAAAATCATTTGGATAGTACTGGAAAAAAAAAATCCAGAATGGAATATGAAGTAAAATCACATCACTGTTTCTTCTGTGTCTAGAGAAAATGAAGATTACTATCAAGTATTAAGTCATTTATTTCATGTAGGAAACAAAGGAAATGATTTTTGACCTATATTTTCACCTTGCCTTGTCCATGAATGGTGTTAAGTGCTCCTTATCAAAACCCAAATGGATTACCTTCTTAAAACACTGGCGGCTTTATGGAATAGTACTCATTTGGAGTAAAAAAAGGAATTTAGAGGAAAAGTAAAACCCAAGTTAATTTGTTTTTTTAATTATAACTACTCTAGTGAAAAACAGCAGGGTGGGGGATGTAGAGAAGGAGAGATAAACCTTAAGGTTCTCCTCAGAGGCCAGAAAAATGTGTCAACTACTAAATAAGTCAACTAGGTTTTGTCTTTTTCTCCAAGATCCATATTCTTTCCCTTCTCATATTTATAGTCCTAATATGAGGATATTGTACCAAATACGTAATTCTATATTCCTTGAAAACCCTGGGCATTCTATTGGTTCTCACTGTATGTATCAAAAAGGTAAAGGTAGAAAAAATAATCTTTACTATTTATATAGTCCCAGAAGAGTTGTCAAAGCATGTAAAAACATTATGTAGCAGCATCTGTCTTGTTGTTAAAAGGTATAAAAAAAGTAATTGGTATTAAAAGGTTATAGCAAACACCTGGAGCAACACAGAAAGAAAGAGAGTCAGGAATAGGAGGAGGACAAGGAATGTATAGCTAATTGCCTCCATGAACAACTGCCTCCTAGGCCATGAGACCAGAAGAACTGGATCGTGCCTGGCTACCATTGCTGAACATTTTGGTCAAAGATTCCATAGAAGAATCCTGGTCAAAAGGGGGGAAATGCAGAACAGAATTTCAAATTATCAGGGACTCCAGATTTTCTGAAGCCATGGAGGGTGAATGATCCATTAAAACTACTGCCCTGAGATAATCTTTAAACCTTAAACCAAAAATATCCCCTGAAGCCATCTTAAAACCAAACAATAGTTTAGCTTAACTAGAAAAACGTCTGTCTAGAGTATTATGCTCTTTTAAGAACTATCTATATGGCATCAAATTGACAACAGCAACTCAAAAGATTAGACAGGAACCTTAGGTGGCAGTGAGTTTATGTTAATGAGGGAGGATCAGCTCAGAAAAGAAAGGTGAGAATGGTTGCACAACTTAAAGAATGTAATCAATGTCAGCTGAATTATATATGTTTTGCTATGTATATTCTCAACAAAAATAAAATAAAAAATCAAAGGTTATAGCAACAACAATGAGGATTCAATAGTTCACACTGTCTGGACAGCCATGTTAGACATATCATAAGAATGGCCACATATGTTCTCTCTCTTTGTTCCTCCAAACCTCTGGATTCTAGGAATGCAGTGAGAAAGATATTGCCATATGGTAAATGCACAAGACTGACTCAAAATGTGATGTCAGTTTTTAAGGATAACTACCTCTAGATGTAGTTTTTCCTGATTCCCCAAATAATGTCTCTAACTATAATATTACATTGTACAATCTGAATTTGCATATGAGCAAATGATGGTCTATTTCACAGTTGGCCCCAGCCCTGCTCTGACTGATGACATTGAGTTTCTCCATCGTCTGTTTCCACAGATCAATTTGATTCCTGTGTCTTCTATCTGGCAAGGTCCACATGTACAGATGCCGTTTATGTTGGGGGAAAAAGGTATTTGCAATGAATAAGTTGTTGGTATTGCAAAATTCTATCATTCCATCTCTAGCATCGCTTCTATCACTGAGGCCATGACTTCCAACTACCAATCCTTCTTCGATTCTAACTTTCACATTCCAATTACCAATAATCATCATTGAATCTTGATTACATGTTTGATTAATTTCACACTGCAGAAGCTGGTAAAAAATTTTTAATGTTTTCATCTTTAGCATTAGTGGTTGGTGCATAAATCTGAGTAACAGTCGTATTAACTAGTCTTCCTTGTAGGTATATGGATATTATCCTATCATTGACAGCGTTGTACTTCAAGTTAGATCTTGAAACGTTCTTCTTGATGATGAATGCTATGCCATTCCTCTTCAATCTGTGATTCCCAGCATAGGAGACCATATGATTGTCCAATTCAAAATGGCCAATACCAGTTCATTTCAGCTCACTAATGCCTAGTTTATCGATCTTTATGCATTCCATTTCATTTCTGATGACTTTCAATTATCCTAGATTCATACTTCACACATTCCATGTTTCGATTACTAATGGATGTTTGCAGCTGTTTCTTTTCATTTTGAGTTGAGCCACATCAACAAATGAAGGTCCCAAAAGCACTACTCCATCCATGTCATTAAGTTCGACCTACTTTGAGGAGGCAGCTCTTCTCAGTAGTATTTTGAGTGCTTTCCAACCTGAGGGGCTCATCTTCTGGCACAATATTAGGCAATATTCCACTGCTATTCATAAGGTTCTCACTGGCCAACTTTTTTAGAAGTTGATCACCAGGTACTTCTTCCTAGTCTGCCTCCGTCTGGAAGCTCTGCTGAAACCTGTCCACCATGGGTGACCCTACTGGTATTTGAAACACTGGTAGCATAGCTTCTAGCAACACACAAGCCACCATAGTATGACAAACTGACAGATGAGTGGTGGTACATACATATACACAGATATGTACATGTATATAGAGTTATACATATTATATATAGTTAAATGTGTGTCTACTGGTGATCTACTTCTGAAAAATCAGCCACTAAAAATCCTGTGGATCACAACAGTCCAATCTTGTTTTGCATGGGGTCACCACGAGTTGGGGGCTGGCTCAGCAGCAGCTAACAACATATATTGATACAAACACACACACATATATACATACGTGCATAAAACATTAACTATTATTTAATACTAATGGAAGTGTTAGCTTTGTTAAAGATACTGATGAGAGGAATTGATGCCAGATTGACCCACAGAAGTAATACATATTTGTGAAGACTGGCAGCAATGAACTCTTTTATCTGTTTAAAACTGTAAGCATGCATGCCAACTACACTAGGACACAACTCGCCACTTCAAGGGGATCCTAATGAAGACACTTCATGTTCTCCCATTACTAGAGACACTCGTGAAGTGTCTGATAGCCCTTCCTGGTAATTAAATCTGCATGTAATGCCGTGCTAAAAAGGCTTTACTTATGCTTCCCCTTCTCCCAAGACTATCCAGGAATACACTGTGTAAAGGAAAGATATTTACTACTGTACAACATACTTAACAAACAGAAGTTACTGGAGAAAGTACTTACAAAGCGGTCTGTAATCTGTGGAAAAGTTCCAAAATTATGTGATGAAAGCAAAAGAACCACTTAAAATATAAAATAAATCCACATTGTTAAAATTTTAAGATTTGCCTGTTTTCAGAGCAATGTAAATCCCATAATTCTAACATCTCCATGCCTTTATTCATGCTGCTGCCATGATCTTCAATACCCTTCCCCTACATATGCATTTCTGCATTTTAGCAAGCATCCAAGGCTCAACACAGCCATGCCTATCCCTTCTTAGAATTTCTATATTTGTTTGAGAGAGAAAGAGAAAGGAAGGTTATATATGTGTATGCTGTGTGTGTATAATATATATATATTTTAATTAAATCAGGGTTATTGTATGGGTACTTCTCAAATTCAACCAGACTCCTATTATTTGGCATTTAGATTTAATGAAAAACAAAGACTTACTGGCACCCTGATAAAAATAATGAAGTTAACAGATGATGCTATTCTGAGAAAATAACTGAACAAGTACAGACTGAGTGTGTATAACACAGAACTGTTTATAGTCTTTTTTATAAACACAGAATCAATCTAAATGCCAAACAATAGGAAACTGGATGAATGGATTATGGGACACTCAAACCGCTGAATAATATTTATCCAATAAATCTATCACATCTGGACCTTTTTCTTCATGTAGCTGAATGATCACAGTTAAGGAGAAAACAGGCGACAGAGGAGTATGCTCCTATATCTTTAAAAACAATGCATATGGGAGACAGAGACAGAGTGCAAGCTAAAAGGACATATACCCAAAATTGGAGATGACAGGATGTAGAGTATGGGTTTTTTTTTTCCTTTGACACATTTTTTTTTTTTTTTTTTTTTTTACTTTTCATGGATTTCTTGTATTATTTATATATTTAAAAGAAATACTTTGCAGTTCATAATTTGAGCTAAAAAGGGAGACAAGCTGACTAAAAGAAAAAGAGATGACAATAGCCAAATGGACACATTATCTTGTGCTAAATATTTTGTATCCTTAAAAAAAAGTATGTGCCAAATACTTTTATTTTTTCCAGCACATACAGCAGTCAGTGAGTGTATTTTAAAAGATTTTAGTCTTGTGAAAAATCAATCTTTTTCCATTTTTGTCTGGAAAAGTACACAGAAGCAGAAAAATTTGCACTTATCATATTTTTAAACAAAACATACTATCTTGTAATTACCACAGACAGATTCTCTGCCCTTCGTGGAGACCTCACAATCCCTGTGCCTTTATCATTAAGGCCACATTCTCAGATTATGAAACAATATTGGAAAATGTTATTTGAGAAAATTTCTAGAGAGTTACAGGGGAAAGAACTGGCTTGCCCTCAACAATGCATTTTTGGAAGAACTAAAAATATTCTCTGCTCGAAGTTCAACCACAAATTCCATTTTTAAAATTCAAAACATAAAGAATATACTCTGAACACTGGTCTCCAAAAAAAGCAGCTAAAAAAATAAATGGATGATTCAAGAATAGTTCTTACTTTATTCAGAATATATGAGAAATAATATGTAGACATACGCAAGGATACCAATTCCTGGAAGCAACCACCATTGCAAGTCCATCAAACTATCAAATGTAGCAAGGTGCTATCACAAGAGTTTTGAAGAAATATACTCCTCTTCCAACCTATTTTATATTCCTTAAACATACTTACAACAGAGATTCAAATGTTATGCTCTTGCCCTACATTAATTATAAACATTTTGTCAAAGCCAATAGATGGGACCAGTTAACAATGTGAAATACTAGGCAACATGGGTAAATACATCATGCCATATTTAATCATTTTTCTACTGGCCATAAAGAAAATTGTCACCCTCTCAACATGTGAAAATGTCAGTTCTACCCAAAGCGATCTACAGATACAATGCAATCCCGATCCAAATTCCACTGGCATTTTTTAAGAAGATGGAGTAACAAATTACCAACTTCATATGGAAAGGGAAGAGGCCTCGAATAAGTAAAGCACTACTCAAGAAGAAGAACAAAGTGGGAGGCCTCACACTACCTGATTTTAGAACCTATTATACCACCACCGCAGTCAAAACGACCTGGTACTGGTACAACAACAAATACACAGACCAATGGAACAGAATTGAGAATCCAGACATAAATTCATCCACCTATGAGCAGCTGATATTTGACAAAGGCCCAAAGTCCATTAACTGGGGGAAAAGACAGCCTCTTTAACAAGTGGTACTGGCATAACTGGATATCCGTCTGCAAAAAACTGAAACAAGACCCATACCTCACACCATGCATGAAAACTAACTCAAAATGGATTAAACGCCTAAATATAAAATCAAAAACAATACAGATCATGGAAGAAAAAATAGGGACAACGCTAGGAGCCCCAGTACATGGCATAAACAGAACAAGAACCATAAGTAACAATGCACAAGCACCAGAAACGAGACTAGATAACTGGGAGCTCCTAAAAATCAAACACTTATGCTCATTAAAAGACTTCACCAAAGAGTCAAAAGACAACCTACAGACTGGGGAAAAAAATTTTGGCTATGACAAATCCGATCAGTGTCTAATCTCTAAAATCTACAAGATACTGCAAAACCTCAACGACAAAAAGACAATCCAATTAAAAAATGGGCACAGGATATGAACAGGCACTTCACCAAAGGAGACATTCAGGCGGCTAACAGACACATGAAGAAATGCTCATGATCATTAGCCATTAGAGAAACGCAAATCAAAACTACAATGAGATACTATCTCACCCCAACAAGGCTAGCATTAATCTAAAACACACAAAATAATAAATGCTAAAGAGGTTGTGGAGAGACTAGAACACTTATACACTGTTGGTGGGAATGTAAAATGGTACAACCACTTTAGAAATCGATTTGGCACTTCCTTAAAAAGCTAGAAATAGAAGTACCATAAGATCCAGCAATCCTGTTCCTTGGAATATATCCTAGAGAAATAAGGGCCGTCACACAGATAGATAAATGAACACCCATGTTCACTGCAGCACTGTTCACAATAGCAAAAAGATGGAATCAACCTAGGTGCCCATCAATGGACGAATGGATAAACAAATTATGGTATATCCACACAATGGAACACTATGCAATGTTAAAGAACGAAGAAGCCGTAAAATATAACATGGAGGAATCTGGAGGGCATTATGCTGAGTGAATTTAGTCAGTCACAGAAGGACAAATATTGTATAAGACCACTATTATAAGAACTCAAGAAACGGTTTAAACACAGAAGAAAACATTCTTTGATGGTTACAAGGGTGGGGAGGGATGGTGAGGGTTATTCACTAACTAGATAGTAGACAAGAATTATCTTAGGTGAAGGGAAGGACAGCACACACCACAGAGGAAGTCAGCACAACAGCATTAAACCAAAGCTAAGAAGTTTCCTGAATACAATCAAACACTTGGAGGGATACAGTAGCAGGGGTGGGGGTCTGGGGACCATGTTTCAGGGGACATCTAGGTCAACTGGCATAACAAAGCTTATTAAGAAAATGTTCTGCATCCTACTTTGGTGAGTGGCATCTGGGGTCTTAAAAGCTAGCAAGCTGCCATCTAAGATGCATCAATTGGTCCCAACCACCTGGAATAAAGGAGAATGAAGAACGCCAAAGACACAAGGAAAGCATTAGCCCAGGAGACAGAAAGGGCCACACAGACCAGAGACCTCATCAGCCTGAGACCAGAAGAACTGGATGGTTCCTGGCTACCACCAATGATCGCCCTGACAGGGAACACAACAGAGAGCCGCTGATGGAGCAGGGGAAGGGTGGCATGCAGAACTCAAACCATAGTAAAAAGACCAGACTTAATGGTTTGATTGAGACTGGAGGGACCTCAGAAAGCATGGTCCCCGGACTCTCTGTCAACCCAGAACTAAAACAATTCCTGAGGCCAACTCTTCAGACAAAGATTGGACTGGACTGTGGGACATAAAATGATATTCATGAAGAGTGTGCTTCTTAGCTCAACTAGATACGTGAGACTAAATGGGCAGCGTCTGTCCGGAGGTGAAATGAGAAGGCAGAGAGGGTTAGGAGCTGGTTGAAAGGACACGGGAAATCAGGGGTGGAAAGGAGTGTACTGTCACAGTACAGGGAGAGCAATTAGGTTCAGATAACAATGTGTGTGTAAATTTTTGTACAAGAGACTAACTCGAATCGTAAACTTTCACTTTAACTACAACAATAAAAAGAAAATTGTCACCCAGTGTATTTGTTATGTATTTGACTACATAGAATTAAATAAACAGTGGAACAGTCATTGTTATGGCAAAAGAGAAGTTATCAGAAGGAGATGTGTGTGCATGTGTTTTGAATCACATGTCCATGGAAAATGCCTAATGGTAAAAACAGAATTGCAAGTTTTGAGTCACTGTGGACTCTGCCTTGACTGACCTTAACTTTTCAGTTTCCAATTTTAGAATGTATTATATAAACATTAAAAATAGTTTTAAGTAATAAACTTTACTACTTACTTCTCCTAACAGCGTAACATCATTCAATAATGTATTGGGAGGGTTTATGGTTACCAGTCATCTTTCAAGCTAAAAATGTGTTCATCAACATAATTCCATTTCTATATATGGAAAAGTCTTTTGATAAATTATTACTTGTTACGATGCTAATCAGGAACCCTGGCAGTACAAATGGTTGACCATTCAACTGCTAACTGAAAGGTTGGCAGTTTGAACCCACCAGCAGCTCCACGGGAGGAAAGACCTGGCAATCTACTCCCTTACAGATTTCAGCCTAGGAAAACCCACAGGTTCGCTACGAGTCTCAACTGACTTGATAGCACACAACAACAATATAATGCTAATAATACTAACAGATTCATATATAAGAATCCATATACTACTTGGGTTGTAAAATCTGGTTCTCTGGTTGATCACCTCAAATACCAAGAATTGGAAAATGATGCCACCCCTCAATGACAGACAGGAAGAAAACACAGAACTCTGTGATCATGAGGAGGAATCTATTAAGCAGTATTCATTTTTGAACTTATTTTCGCCATTTATTATCAATGAAGCCAACAAAGAGGGACTAACTTAAAATAGGTGATAGACCCTTCCTAAAGTATTGTTAACAAATATCCAATGTCTAATTTTATGCAACTTAAATCTTTAATCCAAATAGGAGCAAGGAGAAAGTGATCTGTGCTATGGTATAACTCTCTATGAGGAAATCAAGGTACCCACACCTACCTCAATTGTAGACTAGGTGGCAGATATACAAGAAGTCTGCAGGAAAACACAAGTATTAACTGAGCAGATCCATACAACAATGAGCTTCTTATTTTCTTACTGGCTGTTACCAACAAGTAATGTAATATGGTGTCTTCCATTGTATACTGTACAGGTCAGAGAACAAACACAGCAGCTAGCTCCAAACCAAGACTGGCTAGATTTGTTCTGTTTTCCAGGAAAAAGGGCATTGGAAATAGTGAAACGACCCTTGAATTTCAGAACCACTCTATAAGAATCTTAGTTAACCCTAGTTTTAGTGTATAATTAAATTTTCATTACAGTCCTCCAGGCTGAAGGGATGGATATCTGAGGCATGTCTGTGACTCATCTGTGATGAGCCAGTGTGACTGAGTATACCATAACAGGTGAAAGCCTTTGCCTTAGGATTGAATGCTCTCAGCATGGTTCAGGTTAAAAATATGTATAAATGTCTTAGGCTGGGTTCTCTAGAGAAGCAAAACCAGTAAAGTGTACAAATATATACATAGAGAGAGATTATATCAAGGAAACAGCTCACGCGATTGCAGAGGCTAGAACGTCCCAAGTCCGTAGATCAGGGTAGAGGCCTCTCCTACGTCACACAGCTGCAGATGCTGGCAAGCCTAAGATGAGAAGGTTGGAGAGCAGTGCTCTCACTCACAGGCTGTGCAGACTGACGAATCCCAGGTTCGGCAGATAAGCTGACAGCTCAAGTCCCAAGAACGGGAGATGAGATGACAGGAAGCAGCCATAGGATCCAGAGAGAGCAAAAGCCAGAACGTCTGCTTATATACAGATTCGGGCCACACCCCCAAGGAGGACTGCATTTTCAAACGAGAACAAAATTATTAAAATTTCCCACTGTCACTAAAAGACATGAAGTAACTGGAATTTGGGAAGGGGAAAAGAGTCATAGTTACTAAGCACCTTTTAAAACATGCTCTTCAAGCTAGGAAATGACCATCTCATGCCAGTGGGCTATCTTTTCCAAATTCTAGTGCCGTGGCTGCAATATACATTAATTAAGAGCAGGCCACTCTCATTCTCTAGCGGGAAGAGCTGTAAACGGTAGGGCAATTTGGCAGAAAATATCAAAAACCATAAAAATACACATGGCTTTAGTCTAGCAATTCTAACTCTTGGAATTCATCCTAACGTAATAAATAAGGGTGTGCAAATGAATATTTATTTCTCTGCTGTTTATAATCACTAAATCTTGGAAGCAACCTAAATGTCCAAAATTAAGATAGTGGTTAAATAAATTTTCATAGACCATAATATAAATACAACATGGGATTACTTCAAAAGATGTAGAAATGTGTCCACTGGCATGCACAAACTTTCACTATACATTCTTAAGTAGAAAAAAATACAAATAGCATATCTGAAGTGATCTTATATTCAAATTATGGTTATTGTTGTTGTTAGGTGACAGTTCCAATTCACAGTGACCCTATGTACAACAGAATACTGTCCTGTCCTGTGCTACCTTCACAATTGTTGCTACATTTGTGCCCACTGTTGCAGCCACTGTGTCAATCCACCTCGTTGAGGGTTTTCTTATTTTCACTGACCCTTTACCAAGCATGATGTCATTTTCCAGGGATTGGTCCCTCCTGATAACATGTCCAATATAAGTGAGATGAAGTCTTGTCATCCTCCCTTCTAAGGAGCATTCTTGCTGTACTTCTCCCAGGACAGATGCATTCATTCTTCTGGCAGTCCACTGTATATTCTTCACCAACACCATAATTCAAAGGAATCAACTCTTCTTCAATCTTCCTTATTTATTGTCGAGCTTTAGCATGCATATGAGGTGACTGGAAAGACCACGGTTGGGTAAGGTGCACCTTAGTCCTCAAGGTGACATCTTTGCTTTTTTACACTTTAAAGAGGTCTTCTGCAGCAGATTTGTCCAATGCAATGGGTCTTTTGATTTCTTGACTGCTGCTTCCGTGAGTACTGATTGTGAATCCAAGTAAAATGAAATCCTTGACAACTTCAATATTTTCTCCGTTTATCATGATGTTGCTTATTGGTCCAGTTGTGAAGATTTTTGTTTTCTTTATGTCGAGGAGTAATCCATACTGAAGGTTGTCGTCTTTGATCTTCATCAGTAAGTGCTTCAACTCCTCTTGGCTTTCAGCAAGCAAGGTTGTGTCATCTGCGTATTGCAGATTGTTAATGAGCCTTCCTCCAATTCTGATGCTGCATTCTTCCTATAGTCCAGCTTCTCAGATTATTTGCTAAGCATGCAGATTGAATATGGTGAAAGGATACAACCCTGATGCATACCTTTCCTGATTTTAAACAACTTCTGTATCCTCTTGTTCTGTTTGAACAATTGCTACTTGGTCTGTGTACAGGTTCATCATGAGCATAAGTAAGTGTTTGGAATTCCCATTATTCTCAGTGTTGTCCATAATTTGTTAGGATTCACACAGTCAAATGCCTTTGCATAGTCAATAAAACACAGAAAAGGCATTCAACTATGTGGATCCTAACAAATTATGGATAACAAATTATGGTAGCTCTACATTTCCAGTCTCTTATTTCCTTTTAGTGTTCCGATGTTTCTCTAATTAGTATGAGTATCTATTGTTTTGATAAAGAGAAAATACCCCAAAACCTGTTGCCATTGAGTCAATTTCAATTCATAGTGACCCTGTAGGACAAAGTAGAACTGCCCCACAGGGTTTCCAAGGCTGTAGTGTTTACAGAAGCAAACTGCCACAGCTTTTCTCCTGTGGAGTTACTGTTGGGTTTGAACCTCCGACCTTTCGGTTAGCAGCCGAGTACTTAACCACTGTGCCACCAGGGCTCCTTAAAAGAGAAAATAAGGGTGTGGGGGCAAACAACAATGAAAGTTCAAAAAAAAAAAGGTTGTCAGAGAGAAGAAACTAACTGAAAGAAAAAGGATTAGAAATGGGCTTTAGAAGGAACTCCTTACAAGTGAAATTGTATGACTCTGAAATGTGTGGTCAACAGAGGTCATGGAATCTCTTTTGTTTGGGGGGGAATTTGTAAGAAAAGGGTAGCCACAACTCTCATTTGAGGAAAGTTTGAATGCAGTCCTGACCTCCATGGCCTCTTCCAGTTTCCTGTGCAAAAAGACTGGACTAAAATACAAATTTCACTCACTGTCACAAAGTCGTCCATTCCATAATCTGCTCTCGATCTTCCTACAGTCCTTTAACCTATTCAAGAGAAAGTAACCCTAATGTCTTACACCAGCATTAAAACGCAATGACCTTGAATTTATATGCCCAGCAATTTGCCAGTATTTTACTCAGGAAATAGAGTTGAATGTGAGTTAATATTCTGCAATGCACAATTGACTTCAAACAAACCGACTTTTCCACGTTACAGAAAACTTGTAAGTAATTCTAGGCTGCCTAAATATTCCAAACTGCAGAAAGAAAGAAAGAAAATGTTAGTCCCTTTTTAAAATCTTATGCAAGTTTCCGTATAACTTTTATAGCTAAAAATGTTAAAAAATGGTGACCAAAATAAATACCAGAATATGGTTAAAGACAAATAAAATGCTCAATTCTGACAAGTTCCTTTCCTTTAAAAAGGTCACAGAATTTGCTTTCTAGTGCTTCCGATGAATACAAATTTAACAAGCCTGTAATTAAATACATTTTTATTTGGTAATCAGCTTTTCTGGCTTAGAAGAAAGAGTTGGAAGGTAGAGGCTGACAGCTAGAGGGGTTAAACCAAGAATGACCAATGACTATTTAAGATGTGGCTGTGCCAGCCACCAAAACTGAGAAAATGAGTTTGAATAAGTGCAGGCTGAGAGCCACGAAAATGCCAAATACGAAGGAATCAGCCAAGATTGGAATATACGGTCACATAACAGATATGAAACATTGTGGTGTTCAAAGCCAAAAGATAAAAGTGAGCAACGTGTAACCCCATTCTAAATCAAAGTTTAAAAAAAAAAAAAAAATACAACACAGAAAAAACAATAAAACATTTAAAAAAAAAAAAAAAAAAAAAAGCCTGCTGAGTCTCTGTTGCTTTCCTCCAAGGATAAGCTTTAAGCCATCGGCTTTGTAAGCAAGGTATCTGGCATAGATCACTCCCTCCTATAAACATTTGACTCAACTACAGCGGGTTTTCTGTTCTAAATAAGATTATGCAACCTTTAAGGGAGGTTAAAAAGAATAGGAGATCTGGTGGGACAGTGGTTAAGCACTTGGCTGCTAACCGAAAGGTCGGCAGTTAGAACTCACCAGTAACCCTAAAGGAGGAAAGCTGTGGCAGTCTGCTTCCATAAAGATTACAGCCTTGGAAACCCTATGAGGCAGTTCTACTCTGTTCTATGGGGTTGCTATGAGTCGGAATTGACTGGACAGAAACTGGTTTTTAAGTCTGATGGCACAATGGTTAAGTGCTTCGCTGCTAACCAAAACGTCTGCAGTTCCAACCCACCAGCAGCTCCACGGGACAAAAGACCTGGCTATCTGCTCCCCTAAAGATTTCAGACTAGGAAATCCTATGGGGCAGCTCTACTCTGTCCGATAGGGTTGCAATTAGTTGGAATCAACTAGACGGAACACAACAAGGTAGGTTATATTATTCTCTAAGGGTCCATGGATGGAGCAAATAGTTTGCATTTGATTACTATCCTAAAGCTTGGAGGTTCAAACTCACCCAGTGACACCACAGGAGAAAGGTCTGGAGACTGACTTCCACAAAGACTACAGCCAAGAAAACCCTATGGAGCAGTTCTATCATAATATCTGGAGTCACCAAAAGTAGGAATCAACTGAATGGCAACAGGTTTCGTTTTGGTTTTGTATATTATCCACTGCACCAAATATCTGAGTCTTGTCTTTTTTAATGAGATAGTAAGCAGATCACAAAAGAAGTCTGTACCTTCCACCAATAAGCTTCAGTTATAGAATTCTTGAGAATATTATGTTCTGAAGAGTTTTGTTTTCTAAATGGGTTAATCTCTTTTAACAGCAAACTTAAAAGAAAAAAAATATGAACCACTTGGGATGGAAACATTCCTAATATATTTAAAATACACAGTAAGGGGTATAAGTTAACTTTTTCTTGGTGACTCGGACTAATCATTATCAGCACCAATGACTGTGCAGCGCTGCATAAAGAGATAACTTCAGAGCCCCCTGAGTGTGTCCACCCCAAATGACCTGAAACTGTTGTGCTTCTTGAGTTCTTGTATCTGCATTCTATAGCCTGTTACGCTGTTACTTCTCAATATTGTGATGCTTTTTATAGAGCCTCCTTCTGCCCTGTGGTGGAATAAAAAGAATACTGGATTAAGAGTCAAGTGGATTTGGGCTACTATTTCTAGGTGAGTGACCTTGGATAAATTCACTTAACCTCGTTGGTTTTAAAAAAGATGAGGAAATTTAACTAATTAATTCTTAAGGTCCTCTTATTTGCTAAGATGGTCAACTCAAATTTGCTGTTTCTCATCCGTTGTATACTTTGTTTGAAACCAGAAAAATAAGCTAGCTAAATTTGTATGGAAAGAAATATAAAATACATCCTAAGGATGAAATATTCTCTCTTGTAAGTGAAGTGGATGTACCATGTGACATCTAGTTGGCTTCTGAGCGTCCTTGTGTGTATAACTCCCAGTCATTGGAGGGGTCACAAATAGTTAAGGTTGCTGGTTAACTAAGGTCCTATTCCTTAAATGTCACTATACGTCTGTCTGCCTCCACGTTACCCAATATTCTAAATGTCAAATAATTGATTTTTTTATATTCTTCTATTTGGACGTGTTATCAGGAGGGATCAGTCCCTGGAGAAGGACATTACGCCTGGTAAAGTAGGTGGTCAGCAAAAAAGAAGAAGACCCTCAACGAGATGGACTGACGCAATGGCTGCAATGATGGGCTTAAGCATGACAAACGATTGTGAGGATGGCACAGGACCACGCAGTGTTTTGTTCTGTTGTACATAGGGTCACTACAAGTCAGAACTGACTCGATGGCATCTAACAACAACAACAACGTTTCAGGCCATCTAGAAGCATAATCTGTATATCTCATCGTGTCTGTCATATCTATGTCTGTCAGTAAAGTGGTTGACTCTTAATTTGGGGACGTTCCTTGCCTTACAAAATGTCTGTTTAAATGACAGCATTTAATGAGGAAGTTTCCTAAAAGACAGCATATGTGAAAACATTTAATAAAACATTGGTTGTTGTTAGCTGCCATCAGGTAGATGCTGGCTCATGGTGTTCCTACGTGCAACAGAAATGCTGCCCAGTCCTGTGCCATCCTCACAACTGCCAGCATGTTTTAGTCTATCATTGTGGCTATTGTACCAGTCCCTCTCTCTGAGTGTCTCCCTTGCTATTGCTGGCCCTCTACTTCACCAAACATGATGTTGTCCTCTAGCAATTGATCCCTCCTGATGATGAATTCAAAGTAAGCAAGTCAGACAATGTTCTTTTAAGATCCATTAGGTGTTGACCGGCTGATTTTCTGTAGTGGATTACCAGGCCTTTCTTCCTAGTCTGTCTTAGTCTGGAAGCTTTACTGAAACTTGTCCACCATGGGTGACCCTGCTGGTATTTGAAATATAGGTGGCATAGCTTACAGCATCACAACAACATGCAAGCCACCACCATACAACAGATTGACAGGCTGGTCATGGTAATAAAACACAAAACAGTGCAAACGTAGAGAATACTTCTCAAACTCCTTAAAGAAAGGGAATTTAGTCATCGGTTTTTTTTTGCAGTCCCTAGCACATGACTAAGGAGCTCAGGGGGTGCAATGGTTAAGCACTTGGCTGCTAAACAAAAGGTCGTCGGTTCTGACCCACCAGCAGCTCCACAGGAGAAAAGACCTGGAGATCTGCTCCCATAAAGATTTACAGCCTAGGAAACCCTATGGGGCAGTTCTGCTCTGTCCTATTGGATCTCTATGAGCTGAGGTCAACTCAATGGCACACAACAGCAGCAGCAGCTGCACATGACTTCCTTCTGTTAGGCATCTGATATCATGGGAAGGAACCTGAAAACCCATACCTCAGTCTGGATCTCTTCTCAGATTCACACTCAACACTTTAGTTCCATCTCCATGCAGATAATCCATCTCCAGTTCCCACCTCTCTCCTGAGCTCTAGATTCCTAGACCCTCTCCTATTCTCTACTTGGATTTCCTGTAAATTAAAAAGTGTCCAAAAAAGTTTATATACACTCCTCATCTTCCTGTTTTTCTTCCCACCCACACTTTTAAAAAAATCCAGTTCCTTCTTTTCTCTACTATTCTCTACACATGTTAATGATATCAGTATCTATCCAATCACCCCATGAGAAATCTAAGAGTCTCCTTTGATTTTTCTCACCTTATGATGAATTATCAGGTCTTATTAATACCACCTCATTAACATCTCTACACTCCAGCCCATGCTCACCATCTCAACTGCTGCAGCCTTCATACAGATCATCCTCTCTTAGCTGGAATATTAAACATCCCCTGACTCGTTTCCCAGCTGCCAACAATTTCCATTCCAGTCTTTTCTGATCATGAGCAATGAGATATATTTCTATAAAACACATAGGTTCATGTTCTTCCCCGGATAATATTTAAGAAAAAACTCTTCCTGTCATTTATGGCAATGGTTCTCAAGTTTTTATGCTAGACAGAAGCTGGAAGGTACTAACTCGAGGACTGCTGCAGAGTTAGGACTCCAATGTGTACAGGGGGAAGGAGGGGAGGCAGTGGCGGCCAGGGAAAATGGATCAGAACTGATGACAGGAAGTGGTCAAAATACAAAGTAAAAAGCTACCTTCATAACAATTCTGAAGCACATTCTAGACAACTGTAATTTTAGCCAGTGTAAATAAAGAACATTTACACTGGCAGAGTCACTTGACTATATGAAGATAGAGAAGTAAAAAAAAAAAAAAAAAGAGTTAAAAAAAACCCTTGTTGTTGTTGTTAGCTGCCCTCCAGTTGGCTCCGACCTTATGTATAACAGGACATCTTCATGATCTGTTCTGTATGTTTCTATGACAATCTCAAATCCCATCAAGTATAGGACATTATTATGCTTTCAAAATATTTATGCATAAGTTGTTGCCGTTGAATCGATCCGGACTCATAGCGACCCTATAGGGCAGAGGAGAACTGCCCCATGGGGTTTCCAAGGAGCGGCTGGTGGATTCAAACTGCCAAACTTTTGCTTAGCAGCCTGAGCTCTTAACCAGCACTCATAACACGAACTTAGAAATATGTATATTTTGTGAAACTCTCTAACATTAACTAAGTCATAAGAAAGTTACTTAGAAAATTTGTGAACTTAGACGTAGAACCATAGAAGCATGTAAAGTATTCAAAGAACGTAAACAACCTTTAAGTTCACTTAGACGCAGCATGCTGTGACACAAGAAAACAACATAAATCTAAACAACCTCCCTAGTCTCTAACCTTGAAGAGAAGATGCATCATCTGGCTACTCTTTAACCCTGGAGAAAAGAAATAACACACTAGTCTCTAATGTCACACTGGCCCTTGACGTGTGGAGCCAAAGTGAAAAATTCATATATAAACCCTAAATTTCTGCTCACTCACTGAGAGAAGGCAGAGATAGAACTGAGTTTCTGTCCACTGTCACGGACCTTGGACTCTAGCTACAAGGGAACTTCGCCAAGTTCGAGTCATGGTTAAGCCTTCCTCCTGAGACCTCTTGCTAAAGGTAAAAACCTGAAATCTATAGACTTGGATTCTAACCACTGAACTAACATTGTGCTTGTAATTATCAATTCCAAGTCTCTGGTTCTAAATGAATGCTGTGAAGTCTTACTTGAGTGCCTTGTCATGAATACCTTGCAATAAACTAAACAAGTTTATGTACAACAAACCTGAATTTATCTATTAATTTTCTAAGATAAAATCCTACACGACATGATCCTTGGTATGTTTAAGTCCGTTCCTGTGGCTACTGTGTCAATTCATCTCACTAAGGGTTTCCTTCATTTTTGCTGACCCTCTAATTTACCAAACATGATGTTCTTTCTAAAGATTGGTCTTTCCTGATGATGTCCAAAGTAAGCTTTCACTGGGTATTATATGCAGTTCTCTTCGATTTACCCTACATGTTTCTAAGGAAAGGAAAGCGGACAAACAGCTCCTAGAACTGCCACACTCCCTCAACAATTTACAACCACCAGAACTTTACACATTCCCTTCTACTCTTCAGAGCGTGCTCATACTTCACTGATCCTAGGAAGAATATTTTTCTTCCTTACTTGGTGACTGAGCTCCTACTCATTCTTCAAGCCCTAGTTCAAATACAGGTCTGGGAAGATTTCTCTACCTATACCAAGAAGAACTCGCTTCCTCCACTACATTCAGCTTCTCCCTAGATTTAAACTCCTCAAAAGTTGAGTACTGTGTACTGCCTCGGTAACCCCAGTCGTCAGCCTATTGCTAGGCATCAAGCATATCTATGGAACACACTCAGTGAATCATGTGGAAGAGAAGGCCTTCCACTGGTCTCAGTCAACTAACAACATGACTTTCTCAAAATCCTCCTCCTCACAGGGCTATCACCAATTCCTCCTTTTAATGCAGTATACACACACAGAGATAACATTACTGACATCAGCACAGATACGTTATTATTGTCAATCTGTTAGATATATATAAACTTACATCTGTACTTATCCATTTTTCGTTGTTATTATATACTGACTTATACTTACGGACCTGATTTAATCAAAACTTTACAAATCTCATAGTGCTTATTCAGGGTCAACAAATTCTTGTTAATGATTGACACTGGTTGGTACAATCAGAGTTCTTTGGTCCTTAATTTGATCTATATTTAATGCAGCTTTGTATTACACTAGGTCAGTCTGTGTCTTAGTTACCTAAAGCTGCTGTAACAGAAATACCACAAGTAGATGGGTTTAACAAAGAGAAATTTATTCTCAGTCTAGAAGGTTAGAAGTCCAATTCAGGGTGCCGGCTCCAGGGGAAGGCTTTCTCTCTGTGTCTGCTTTGGCGGAAGGTCCTTGTCATCAATCTTCCCCTGGTCTAGGAGCTTCTCAGGTGCAGAGACCCTGGGTCCAAAGGATGCACTCTGCCTGAGATCCCCATGTGTCTCTGCTTACTTCTCCCTTTTATATCTCAAAAGAAATTGGCTTAAAACAATCCAATCTTGTAGATTGAGTCCTGCCTCATTAACATAACTGCCTCTAATCCTGCCTCATTAACATCATAGAGGTAGGACTTTTAACATATAGGAAAATTGTATTAGATGGCAAAATGTGGACAATCATACAATACTGGGAATCATGGCCTAGCCAAACTGACACACATTTTGGGGGGAAACAATTCAATCCATAACAGTCTGTCTTCCATAGGCCATGCCTTATTTTCTGTGTAGCACAGTGAGAGAACACAAAGATAGAATCAGATGATGAGGATTTAAACCACAGCACCAACACTTCCAAACTCTGTAACTGGTTTCTCATGTGTAAAGTGGAAATAATACGATCTACCTCACAGTATTTTTTAATTATGACTGATCAACGGGATGTAGCAAGGCATTTTATAAACTATACAGCATTATCCAAGTGTTGTTTATTTTTTTACCATGTTTGTCCAATAATGACATATTAGAGTTGAGTTGTACTAAATGTCTTAATTACCTTAGAACCAACATATGATTGAGTAAGTTGCCCTAAGAACTCTGGTTTCCCTGGATTAATGTCACAGGGAATCTGAGTGGACTTCTTCAACCTGCTTCAGCTGGGGGAGCTCTTTAATATATACTTGCTTCCAGGTCAATGGGGCTAATAACTTTTGCCAGTTCCAAGGCATGCCAACTAGCTATACACAGGAGCATTCTAATGCTACCCCCTCCCCACATGCGTGCCCACTTCCACCTCCAAGAGGTACCAGACTGTTGGACAACTTGGCTGCTAGCCTATGAAAATGTGGAAACGCTGTAGAAACATTAGCCAACAGAGTGCATACTGGCAGATGAAGCAAATGTTTAGGCTCTCCAAAATACCCAAATAAATCAGTTGTGTGTTCTAACAAATGTTTTCTCTGGAACGCATTTCCCAGTGCAGATGCTGTCAAAAGCACCCATTTTTAGTGGGTTAAATCAAGGGCTGGAAGCAGCAGAAGGGCATGGAATGTTTTTTAAACAAAATTGCATAATCTGCAAAAAATATGTTAACAGCAACTTGCTGAGAGCATCACTGAACAGAAATAGAAGAGTAGTTTAGGTTGTTAGTGGTTTTCAAAGTTATTTATTTTTTTTTACCAACTGTAAATGTTAAAAGAATTATAGACATAAAAACCATAAGATGAGAAAGTTATCAGAGAACTTGGCAAGGGATAAGAAGCTGGGCTATTTTTAAAAATATGTAATACAGGCAGTCCCCAGATTATGAACAAGTTCTGTCCCTAAGTCTGTCTTCAAGTCGAATTCGTATGTGAAGTCGGAACGGTTAGGTATGCTTTGTATCTAACTCAGTTAGTCAAATGTCTGTCTTAATATATAGGATATAGTGTACCACTTTATGCATAAAAAAAATTAAAGAAACACTTCCAGATACACTAAAACATCTTTAACATAATACAGTAATAATAATATTTTGAAGCATGTCACAAAGTAGCACCCGTTTGTTATTACTAACCATTGTATGTATCTCGAATTTTTAATATAACGGGCTTTATAGGGGTTGTTTCATAACTACGGGTTGTATGTAAGTTGGACATTTGTAACTCAGGGACTGCCTGTATAGCAATAAAATCATATGCCAAAATAAAAATAAAAAAGCAGATAAAATCAAGCAGGAAGTCAAGATGCTCTAGATTAAATTTCTAGATTTCAAAATTCTCATTTGATGAATTTCAAATTCAAGATTAGGTCCTAAACCACAACTACCAAGGCCTCCACTGGACTGAGTCCAGTACAACTAGATGGTGGCCGACTACCACCACTGACTGCTCTGACCAGGATCATAACAGAGGGTCCTAGACAGAGCTGGAGAAAAATGTAGAACAAAATTCTAACTCACAAAAAAAGACCAGATTTAGTGGCCTGACAGACTGGAGAAACCTCGAAAGTATGGCCCCCAGGCACCCTTTTAGCTCAGTAATGAACCCATTCCCGAGGTTCACCCTTCAGGCAAAGATTAGACAGCCCCATAAAAGAAAACCAGACTAATGGGGCACAACAGACTAGGGACAAGGACTAGAAGGCAGGAGGGGACAGGAAAGCTGGTGATAGGGAACCCAAGGTAGAGAAGGGACAATCTTGACATGTCGTGGGGTTGTTAACCATTGTCATAAAACAATATGTGTACTAACTGTTTAACGAGAAACTATTTGTTCTGTAAACCTTCATCTAAAGTACAATTAAAAAAAAAAGATTAGGTCCTAGAGTTATATGCAATAAAAACACTGGATTATAGCAAAAGAGGGCAAACCATAAAAAAAGATGAAAAACAATTGTATTTATCAATCCCTTGTGTCTAATGTGAGGTGGAACAGAAAAGTCACGCTCCCACCCTTGTATTCCTTTACTGCATTCATTAACTTCTTTAGTATTGTTATATTAGCCTCTGCAAATATTTTTTGGTGTTTGTGTATGTTTTCTTTTGTTTTTTGGCCTCCACTTTATGTCTTTTGCCTTCTAAATTAAAAAATATATATATTTTTAGTAATGCCCAAGGATACTTACATAAAACACATCACAGTTACCATATGGCAGTGTGCATTAATTTTTTGTCAGTTATGTGAATATACTTTATAGCATATGACTACGGAAATAAAAATGTATAAGCATTAAATTTATCCAGATAACACTAAAATTAATCACGAACAAATGTTAGTATCCAATTATGGAAAATATAAAAGAGAATACAAGAATAATAAAGCAGATTATCTCCAAAGGAAAAAAAAAAAGAAGAAGTTAGGGGTTATAATTAAACCTTTCACTTGCCAGAGACTTTTAATAGGCAACCAATCACAAACACATTTAAGGGTTTTTACACTGAGGTTGGAGTCAGGTGGTGCAAACGACTAAACACTCGACTACTAGCCGAAAGCCTGGCTGTTTGAACCCATCCAGAGGCGCCTCAGAACACGGGCATGGCAATCTGCTCCCGAAAGGTTGCACAGCCTTGAAAACCCTATGGAGCAGCTCTACTGTACACACATGGGGTCACCATGAGGCGGAAGAGACTCAATGACAACTACCAAAAACAACAACAATACTGAGGTTAAAAATTTGGAGAAGAGACATAATACAATCCAAACACATGAACTCCACTAACAAAATAACGGAGCTCTGATATGCTGCCAGCCTCTAATGCAGCATATCTTTAAGAGACAGGAGAACTATCGACTCCTGTTCTTAGGCAACAACGTAATTCATATATAATTCTGGGCTACATCACCTTTTTCCAGTTTAGTGCAGCAATCCCTGACAATATCATCCAAGAAAGGTAAAGTTATTAAAATACAAACTACATAGCTGATTTGAGGTCCCTGATGAAGCAATGCATGGTGAATATTTCTCCTGAAGCTCAGAGCAAGGAAACTCCTTCTTAATTAACAGTGGCCAGATACGCTTCATCACCACTAAATTTCCAATAGATTTTGTGTACGACAACTTATGATAATAAGAATACTGTATTCATGGTGGTAACATGAATATAAATTAATATAGGTAATTGATTTTTTAAACTGAATTGACCAGATGATTTAAAAGAAAAAATAACATTTTGTTTTGTTTTTAAAGGTTTGTTTGTTTGTTTTCCACTTAAAAATGGAGTGGCTGTGCAACTTAACTGACCAAATCAACCAAATTTTTGGTGTTTCGCAAGCAGTTTGAATGGAACAAATTGACTCTCAGGAAAAGAAATGCCAAGTTACAATGCCAAAGAAATCCTTAAAAATCTGGAACGTTTACTTTAAAAAAAAAAAAAAAAACAATATTCATGAGTACATAAAACCACAGCAACCTGTTAAAAATAATGTGATTATCGTGTGAGAATTTTAAGACTGTTTTAACATGAGTTTGGATTAATAAGGGTAAAGAAACATTAACGATAAATGAAACTCCCCTCATTATCCTGATATATTTTCATTGTGAATGTCTATCAAAGAATCATGTGAGATCTGTAATACGGTCTTCAGAGACTGACAACCTACAATTAATGCCACTGATAAGATTATCAATACAACCGAGTAATAAGAATCATTTAGAAGAGCAGGGTGGTTCCTTAGTCATAGATGGTCAAGCAGATAATGCATATTATGAATACTTTCCTTAGAAGTCACCTCAATAGTAGTTGAGTTTGACACCAGTTGCATTTAAACATAAACATAATGAACAGAATGTGAAAGTTGATTTCGGGTTTCGGTGTAAACTTCATCAATTTCAGTTTGTTTTGATCATCTAGCAAGTCTGAGATGGAATTCACAGTAATCACAGCTCCAGTGGAACAACTTCAAACATAAATGAAATAAATAACTGGTAGATCGATACAAGGTGACAGACTCCTGACTGAAATCTTGCCCTGGTGTGGCCCACCACTGCCCTTCTGCACTCTAAAGACTTAATGAATCACCAGAAGCACACTGAAGATTGTGCATGCTTTGCCCATGGAAGAACTGGATTTATTTCTGTACTGAAAAAGACTCACCATCCTCCCCCCTCCATAAGACAAATAAAATCAAGTAAAGGACATGTTTCTACAGAGTGCTAGACATTATGATTCCATGTAGCTTATGTACTTATTTTATAAATACAAAATCATTTTAAAATTGAAACGCAAAGAATGACAGAAAATCAGGAAGTCAAATGAGAGAATAATTTAAAACGACATGCACCTTATAAGAAGTTATTTCTATTTTTGTAAACCGCTACCCGTCTGTCAGTTTTTCCCACTGTAGTCACCTTTTTATTGCTGTGATACTGGAAACTACACCACCGGTATTTCAGATACCACACAGGTCACTCATAGTTTATAGGTTTCAACAGAGCTTCCAGACTAAGAAAAACTAGGAAGAAAGGCTTGGCGATCTACTTCCAAAAATCAGCCAATAAAAACCTTATAGGTCACAACAGAACACTGTCCAATTTACTTGCTTTGGACATGTCATCAGGAGACATGACTCACTGGAGGAGGACATCATGTCTGGTAAAGTAAAAGACCAGCAAGGGTGAGGGAGACCCTCAGTGAGATGGTTTGGCACAGTAGCTGCAACAACCGACTAGAACACGCCAGCAATTATGAGTACGGCGCAGGACTGGGTACCATTTTGTTCTGTTGTACATGAGAATGCCAGGAGTAGGAGCTGACGAGATGGTAGCTAACAACAATATTCTTGTAAAACAAAAATGGTGGAATAGCAATACACAAACAGAATAAATGCAAAACACATTTAGAATTTCTGAATTTATGTTCTACTCTGGGATATATGCAAGATGACCTTGCTATTTAACACTAAAGATGCTCCTACTGACTCCAAAGTAATCTTAAGTATTTAAAATAATTACTCTGTGGAGTAAATTTCAGTTCTTTAATGAACAAAGATATATGCCACAGGGCTTCGTATTTGTCAAGAGGGAAGCCAAGGAATGGAACGTAACAGCACAACACTCCCTAAGGAGTGGCTTCCTGTCACTTAGCTGACGAGGTGCAGAAGTAGTCTGTGTGTCATTGTAAGTTAAGTTTTACACCTGAGTGCTGCCATGGAAGAGCATCATTGTGCATGCACGGCCAAAATGGCAAGAGGGAGTACAGGACATTTTGACACAGCTTGCACATAATCCGGCCCAGTCTTCCTCTCCCACTTCCCCAGACGAAGACCCCTCTCACTCCAAGTCACAGAAAAGCTGTACAGATAGTAACTAACTCTCAAATTGTAGTTTCAGGGGAAAATTGATAGGTCTCAAAGACAATATGAGGAAAGGGAAGAAAAATTAACCAAAACTGTATGCATCACAGCACATGGAGTATCTGCCCACATTAAACATGACAAGACGAAGAGAAATAAGATGGCAAATATGTAAATAGACCCCTAGATAAAAAGGAAGGAAAGAAGAAATGAATAAAAGAGAGATGGGAAAGGAGCAAGGATGCAAAGGAGAGAACAAAACACAACACTCATTCATAAAGAAAACACAATCGAAGGCCTAAGGACTGCAAGACTTCACATTAAAGGGGGACTTAACAAAATGATAGTCAGTAAACGGGGGCTTGAAGATGAAATGATAAAAACAATAGAAATTTACAAGATGCTGCAGAACTATCAAAACATACTGAAGACCAAACTTTGTCAATTCAGTACTAGTAAATAAAAACAGCAATGAAATGAGACAAGACTTAAAATAAAGAGACATGGCTAAATATTGAATTTCTGATCTAGAGGAAAGGCGTACTTCCAGTGAATACAGACAAAAAAGACAAATATATGTTTTTTAATGGAGAAAAGTAGGAATTCTAAAGAACAAAGACAGCCTGAAAATTGCTGATCCTGAAGAAAACGAACCCAAAAGCTGGATTAAAAACATATTTCAAGTCATAATAGCATGAACTTTCCCTAACCTGAAGGAAGAACAGATTGAAATAACAGAGTTCCAGGATAAACTGATACAGAATGATCGAAAAGAAGTTCTATCTTTAAATCACTTCACTTACAGATAACGGAGCCCTGGTGGCGTAGTGGTTAAGAACTCAGCTGCCCAAAAGGCTTGCAGTTCGAATCCACTAGCTGCTCCTTGGAAACTCAATGAGGCAGTTCTACTCTGTCCTATAGTGTCGTTATGAGTCGCAATCAACTCAACAGCAATGAGCTTGGTTTGGTTTTGGTTTTCAAGATTTAAAAAAAAAATTCTTTCAGGTAGAAAACAGCAATTGACTTACATGAAGGAGAAAAGTCATACTGGCCTCACCCTTCTATTTAAAAACATACAATATCAGAAGACAAAGAAGAAATGTCTATAGATTTCTAAGCGTGGCCCAAGAATTTTACAAGGCAAACTATCCTTTGAATATAAAAGAAACATAATTAAACATGCAAGAAGTCAGGGAATGCAGTATTCATGAGATCTTCATAAAATAAATTATTCAATAATAAAATCCAGTCAAACAAGTGATTAAGGTAGAAGCTAGTGCAAAAGGACTAGCTTGGCACTAAATTTCTACAAGGTTCTGAGGGAAAAAATGATCCAATTACTTTATTAAGCCCATTTACTTTATTAAATCAATTTAACCTTAGAGTATAAAAGTAGCAGACCAATGTTTTCAAACATAAAATATCTCAGGAAATGTAGGACTTATGATACTTTCTTAAAATTATTTGAAAATGAAACACAGTTGACCAAGAGATAAATCAAAAGGAGTAACTCAAGAATAAAAAGGCCATAGAAGAGAACCAGGGATGAATATCAAACTGATTCAAGTATAAAGATATCTTATTCTGCTCTTCAAATTGATAAACTCATTAAGACTACTGTGTAGGTTTCTTACTTTTCACAACTAGGTACAGAGTTCTATACCAGCAGTTAGCCAATAAATCTACTAACTTCTCAATAAATTAGTAAAAGGAACTACTGATATTTAAAAAGTGGACTTTCTTTCATTGCGTCAGTATCACGTTTCCTTAAAAAAAAAAAAAAAAACTTAATTCTTGCACGAATGGCGTATGTATTTTCATCCAAATCCAAAATTACAACCAACCACCTACCTAGCATGTAATTCAAAAGCAACCTTGTTTTGTTAGGTGCCATCGAGTCAGTTCCGACTCATGGCAACCCCATGCATGTACAACGGAAGGAAACACTGCCCGTTCCTGCACCAACCTCAAAATCCTTGTTATGCTTGGGCCCACTGTTGCAGACACTGTGTCAATCCATCTCAAAGAGGGTCTTACTCTTTTTGCTGACCCTCTACCTTACCAAGTATGATGTCCTTCTCCAGGGACTGGCCCCTCCTGCTAACGTGCCCAAAGTGAGACGAAGTCTCGCCATCCTCACTTCCAAGAAGCATTCTGGCTGCACTTACTCCAAGACAGTCTTGTTCATTCTTCTGGCATTCCATGGTATATTCAATATTCTTCCCCAACATCATAACTGAAATGAATCAATTCTTCTTTGATCTTCCTTATTCATTGTGCAGCTTTTACATGCATAGGAGGCAACTGAAAATATCATGGCTTCGGTCAGGCACAAATTAGTCCTCAAAGTGACATCTTTGCTTTAGAACACTTTAAAGAGGTCTTTTGCAGCAGATTTGCCCAACGCAGTAATATCGTTTGATTTCTTGATTGCTGCTTCCATGGGCGTCAGTTGTGGATTCAAGTAAAACGAAACCCTTAATAACTTCAATCTTTTCTCTGTTTATCATGATGTTGCTTATTGGTCCAGTTGTGAGGATTTTTGTTTTTATGCTGAGGTATAATCCACACTGAAGGCTGTAGTCTTTGATCTTCATCAGTAAGTGCTTCAAGTACTAGTACTCTTGGCTTTCATCAAGCAAGGTTTTATCATCTGCATATTGCAAGTTGTTAATGAGTCTTCCTTCAATCCTGATACCACATTGTTCTTCATACAGTCCAGCAACCTTATAACTCTAGTAATTTCTTAATCCTAATAGAAAAGTATATAGAAAGTTTGAAAAGACAAAATTTTATTCCAATGATTCCCTTCCCCACTTTTTAAAAATATTTAAGACCTTAAAAAAAAATAAACAAACCCACTGCCACTGAGTCGATTCAGACCCATAGCAACCCTACAGGACAGAGGGGAACTGTCCCATAGGGTTTCCAAGGCTGTAAATCTTTATATAAGTCTGCTGCCACATCTTTTGCCTGTGAAGTGGCTAGTAGGTTTGAATCACCCACCTTCGGTTAGCAGCCAAGTGCTTTAACCACCGTGCCACCAGAGTTCCTCTATTTAAGACCTAGCAAATGTAAATACCCCCAAAATTATCTTTTCATCATTTCAATCATATTTTTTCCTCTAAATGCTAATAAGAATTTAATAATTAACACATGCTTACTTACTTTAACATATGAGCAAAATCAGATGAATGAATTCAGTGTAAAAATGAATTTTGTAGAACAATCTGAATACTTCTTTTGAAAAAGAAACAGATTTTCAAAAACATCTCAAAGGATTATTCAGTTAAGGACATCAAGGGGAAACACATAAAGAGTAAAAAACACCTATGAACTATTAACTGTTAGGTATGCTAACGAATTAACTCAAATACTTTGAACTGTACCCTAATAACGCATTAGGTATTTTTGTAAAATGGCCCCGACAGACTTTTCTATTCAAACTCAATTACTCATTGACCTCTAAAGATACTCCATTCCCCATCCCCTCCATGTGATTGGCTTGTATTGTTCCTTCTGCTTCAATACCTTCTTTAACAATCTGTCAAAATATTGACCATCATTCTTCAATGATCACCTCACTTGAAGATGACTTTCTTGATCCCTTAACAGTTAGACTAGTCCCTTCTTTAAAATCCCATAGTACAATTTATATCCTTATTAGATACCATCATATCCTTTGCATTATAAGCACTGTGTACTTAATTGCTCTCCCTTCATGTTTGACCCTCCCAGACACTTTTGTCTTTGCATTCCAAAACATTACTTGGGTGATCTCATTTACTCCCACACAGCTTTAAGTGTCATTAATATATTACTGACTCCCAAGTCTCTTGGAGTCCCTAAGAGGTGCAAATGGTTAACGGTGCTGAGCTGCTAACTGAAAGGATGGAGGTACAAGTCTGCCCAGAGGCATCTCTGAAAAAAGTCTTGGTAATCTACTTGCAAAAATATCAGCCACTGAAAAACCTTATGGAGCACAGTTTCACTATGACACACACAGTGTCACTATGAATCAGAACAGACTCAAGGGGAACCGGTTTTCTCAGGTCTCTAGCCTGTAACTCTCTCCTGAGCAACACACCCATATATCCCATATCCCTCCTAGACAACTCCTTCAGATATCTCACAGTGAATCCAAATCCTAAAGGTTTAAAAGACCTCATCTTTTACAAACCTGATCCTCTCCGCCACGTTTCCTATCTCAGGTTAATGGTAACATCATCCACTCTGCAGCCCAAGTCATACCTTGGGTATCATTTCTGATTTCTCTCTTTTCTTTAATCCTATATCCATTAACTAAATGCTCATTATCTGAGCTCCTAGATACCCTTCAAACCAATCCATTTTTCTTTATCCCAATAGCCAAGCCAAGACCCAGTTCAAGACACCATCATCATCAGCCTCCTTTACTTGGTCACCTCTCCTTATTTCTCATCCCAATCCTTTTTCTATACACTCATCAGTTCTTTAAAATACAAATCTGATCCTATCAATTTTTTCCCAATGCACTTAAAAAATTCCCCACTGTTTTCACAATAAATACCAAACTTCTTAAGATAAGTTATAAGGTTCTTTATAATTTGGATTCTCCTTTCCTCAATAGTCACATTTCTCTTTAGCACTCTACTCTCAAATCCTACTGCTCTTTTCTCAGTTCCTCAACTGCACCATGGCCTCTCTCTTGCCTGTGTTCTCTCTACACAGCTCCCAAACACTTCTCTGGTTAACCCCTACTCATCCTTAGGATCCTTTTAGCTTAGACTTCATTTTTGTTGGAAAATCATCACAGCACTTACACCTGCAAAATCTAAGTTGGGCATGTAACAGGGTATATGTGCTGCCACAGAAATCATATACTCCTCTTACCAAAGCTTTTCCTACACTGTATTGATAAATGTTGTTTTACTGGTCTGTATTCCCTACTAAACTAAACGTGGGCTCAGACTATATCCATCATATTCACTGTTGGAAGCCAAGAAACTGACACTATGGCTGGTACGTATTGAGTGATCAAAAAAACAAAAAAAAAACCAATAACAGCTAAGGACTTAATGAATGGGTCAGGACAGAAAACAGGAGGTCCCTACATTATTAGGCTTATTTTATCCTCTCTGTCTTAGTTACCTAATACTGCCATAACATAAATACCATAAGTGGTTAGCTTTAAAGAAGAGGCATTTATTTTCTCACCGTCCAGGAGGCTAGAAATTCAAATTCAAGGAGTGACTCTAGGGAGAGGTCCTTCCTTGTTAGTAGCCCCCTGAGTTTCTGGGCATCTGTCTTACCCCTGTGTGTGTCTCTGTGTCTATTCTGGTCTTTTTACAAGTGAGAAGTGATTAGGTTTAGGATCTACCCTACACAGGTATGATCTCATTAGCATAACAAAAGAAACCCCCTACTTCCAAACGGGGTCTTATTTACAAGTACAAGGGTTAGCATTTCAACCCATATTTGGAGGGACACAATTTAATCCACAACACTCTCTAAAGCAACAAATATGAAAGCTCTTCTTTGGAGACTCTCAATAAATTCTTGATAAAAAAATAAATGTAACATGTACAAAAATGAACTTAGGTAACTGCCCCTCTAGCACTTTAAACTTGCTAAATAATAATTTCAAGAAACCAGTTGCTCAAGATAGAATCTGATGCTTTATCATTCACACAAACCCCTTATATCACCATCGACATCTAGTCACCAATACTTGTCAATTCTCCCTCTCAAACATAACAAAACTTCTCTTTATCTCTACCTCAGGCACTTGCTACCACTCCAAGCAAAGCCACCACCACCTCATGCTGCACTACAATTCCATCCCTGACTACAGCTTTCTGCCACCTTCCAATCCATTTTCCATACACAAGCCCATGTGACCTTCCTGCTTAAAATCTTTCAAGGATTCTGATTTGCATGTTAAGTGAAATGGAATAATATTCTCACAGGGCTGAAAAAAAGTAGCTAAGTGGCTAGAGTGTGTGTATTAAACTCAGACAAAAGAGGCATATGCACAAAATAAGAAAAACAAGAAAGATTACTATGTAATGAGACACAGGCTCAGTCTTCTAGGAGTATTTAAACATCTTTAATGAGTATGCATCTACTTGCATAGTTTTAAAATAAAAGAAACCAAAATTTACAGAAATACAAGGAGAAACTGACGGAATTATGATCAGAATGGCAGATTTCAACCAACTCTCTCTATCATGGATAAATCAGCTGAGAAAAATCAGTATAATTACAGAGGTTTTAACTGACAATTAAAAACACTGACCTACTGGACAAATATAGAAGGTATGTACACAAAAATAAGAGAACACACATTCTTTTCAAACACATAAAGAGCATTTGCAAAGATTACCTTTGAACTAGTCCATATAGCAAAGTCATAAAGAATTTGTATTAAGCAGAACTCAGAGTCAGAATATAATACAATTAAGTTAGAATTTAAGAATAAAAAACACAGCTAAAAATACACTTGGAAATTAAAACTTCTGAATAATTCAGAACTCCTAAAAGAAATTATAATGGATATAGGAAACAAATAGGACTGAATGATACAGAAAATACTTCATATCAAAACTTGTGTGTTACAGTTAATACTGTGTTTAAAGAGAAATTAAGTATTTAACTCTTAGAGTATAAAAAAGAAAAGCTAAATACTAATTAGCTCAGCATTTAAATTTAGCATTTAAATATTAACTTACTCAGCATTTAAGTTTAAAATTAAAAACAAAGACTATGAGAATAAACCCAAAGAAACTGTAAGAAAATTTAACGACAAATAAAAACAAAATAAAGAACAAAAAAAGTAAAAATGAGCTCTTTGAAAAGACTAATATAATTGATCCCTGGCAAGACTTATTAAAGGAAATAAAAAGAGAGGGAGAAAAGAAAAATAATGAAAAGAGAAACATAAGTACAGGTGTTATTATATTAATAATACAATTAATGGACTACTGTGAACATCATTATGCTGATAGATTTGAAAACTTAGAATAAATTTATAGAAAAAAATACAGCTTACCAAAACTGAAGAAACTGAGAATCCAAATTGTTGTATTAAAGGAACTGAATCTCAAGTTCAAATATTTCCCCCACAAAGAAAACACTAGTCACAGTTTCACAAATGAATTTTACCAAGTATTTAAGCAGTAGATTATTTTAATCTTATTCATATTCATTCAAAGAATAGAATATTAAGAAACATTGTAACACTGATACAAAAACTCAGCTAAAATATTATAATAAAAGAAAATTAGAGGCCAATTTCACTTATGAAAAGAGAAGCAAACATCCTATATAAAATATTTCTAAGCAGAATTCAGGAAGACATATTATCATAACCAAGTTGGACAGAAAAAAGCACTAACCATAGAGAAAATATTTATAAATTTAACAAAATTATAAATTAAAGCAACGTAAAAAGGAAAAAGAAGTCGGTGATCTCTGAGAAAATATTTTCCATACATTTAATCAATCCTGAATATTTACCCCATCCAAAAAAATAACAAAAAATAGATCAACATTCAATAGCAAAATAGGCAAAAAATATTCAAAGGAATTCCACTCAAATATCTAGTAAACATATAAACTACTAGTAGCAGGAAAATGCAATGATGGCCACAGGGAGATACATTTAACACATACTAGATTGACAAAACTCTGTTACTAGACCCAAGTATTAGTAAAGATGTGTAGAAAAGGGAACAATTAAACAGTGCTATTTAGAGTAAACTGTTAAAAACACTTCTGAAAAAAAAAGGGGGGAGGCATAGCTTATGTAGTATTAGGGTTCTCCAGAGAAACAGAATACACACACACATAGATACACACGTATACACACATATATGTGTATATCCATATGGGTATATATATATATACACACCTATATTTGTGTGCATGTGTGTATATGTCTACACACACACACACACACACAGAAACGCCCTAATCTCTTGTATTCCAGACATACTCTTTCTGACCTCCATTGTGTAACACTATTCCAGGTTCCCCATGATAATGAGGATCAAGCACTCTGGCCAATGCAGAAACTGCCTTCTCTGACTATTGATTCAGAGGAATGAGGAGCCCAAAGTGGTGTGGTGGCAGTCTTCACTTCCAGTTCAATGGTATCATTATTGTGTTTCCTGGTGAAAGCATTCCTTTCTTTGGAACTAAGACCTCTAGACCAGGAGATTATAAAGGTGCAAGAACAGGAAGCAAAAATTTTGCTAGTGGATCACTAGGGGTAATAGTGAATGGTGATGTCCCCATTTCCACCCTTTGATTTCTAAACCCATGAATCCTAGCTATGGGAGAAACAGCATCATATTCTGAATTAGAGCATAAACAGCCTCCTAGTAAACATTGCCACAGCCCTGCAAAGTACTGCCACCTCACCGGTGTTATAACTGATTCTTCAATAGGCCATTCCATCTATGAGGCCAGCTTCTTCAGGATGATAGGGAACAAGGTAAGAACAGTGAATCCCATGATCATGGGCCTGTTGCCTCACTTTATTTGCTAGAAATGAACTCCTTGATCAGAAACAATGCTGTGTAAAATATAATGATGGTGGATAATCCATTCCATAAATCCACAGTGGTAGTTTCGGCAGAAGTATTTCATTCAGGTAAGGTAAATCCAAATCCACAGTAATTGTCTATTCCAACAAAAATGAAGCACTGTCCCTCCGATGATGGAAGCAGTCCAATATGATCAATCTGCCACGAGGTAGCTAGTTGATTTCCTAGAGGAATGATGTCATATCAGCTACTCTGTTGCCGGCAGACTGGCCATTCATTCAGCAGTGGCTGTAGCCAGGTTGACCTTGGTGAGTAGAAGTCCATGCTGCTGAGCCCATACATCCTTATCACCATGGCCACTTTGTTCATGAGCCCATTGGGCAATGACAGGAGTGGCCAGGGATAGGACTAAAGACAGGAGTGCCTATTATCCACAGAATGGGTCATCCTTGATTATTAAAATTCTCTTCTGATTATTAAAATTCTCTCCTGTGAGCTCACCCTTTGGTGAGCATTCACATGGGATGCAAACATCTTGATGCCCATGTAGAGAGGGTTACAGAAGCCCTGGTGGCACAATGGTTAAAGAGCTTGGCTGCGAACCGAAGGTCGGCACTTTGAACCTACCAGCTGCTCCTCGGACAAAAGATGTGGCAGTCTGCTTCCGTAAAGATTTACAGCCTTGAAAACACTTTGGGCAGTTCTACCCTTGTCATATAGGGTTGCTATGAGTCAGAACCAACTCAATGGCAATGGGTAGAGAGGTCTATCCACATACCTCTTCCCCAGACCTCTTTGTCATCAATTTTAAATCATATATATATGATTCACATGATTCGTATATACATGAATGATTTACTTTATGAAGACAAAATTGTCATCACAAAAAAAATCAATTATTTTGTTACTGCTAACAAAATCCAAACTAATTTGCAATACTAAAAGCATAAGAAAAAGTTGGTGAAGAGGAATACTCAGTACTCTCAACTTATCAAACTGTATACAAAGAGCTTTCTCTTCCCCACCTGCACTTAAGGCAAATGTAAGTAAGCATAGACAAGTAGGTCAAGAGAACTGTCAAAAAGCACATCAGCCATTAAAAAATGGCCCTATTACTAGCTGCCTTGATATAAAATCATTGTGCTATCACAAATGTGTAGAATAATAATCATAAATGCACTTAGTATAGGAAAGTTTTTTTTTTGTTTTTCTATTTGTTATTATGTTTAACCATAGCCTAATCAGTAAATTCAGAGAATCTTTACCATGGCATCAGCATAGCTGTGTAGGCTAACTGTTTCGGAAAATCTCTCTCATCATTCTCGACATAGTTAATGCCCGTAAACTAGAGCTTTTGCCTCGACTACCACTTACCAGAAAAGTAAACCTTAATAAAAGAAATTTTCTGTATTTCAGGTTTTGTGTGACCATCTATCAATTTCTCAGGATTTCATCTTCCTATTCTACCACACAGGATCACTCTCTAACATTTTTTTCAAGGGACAAGGATAAAAAGTGAACAGACAGATTCATCCTTGTTTTCTTTCTCCCACTCTCTTTCTTTTGCTCCATTCATCCGCTTATTCAAACATTTATTAAAAAGATATGTATCATGTACCTTGATTCAGAAATTCAGAAATAAGCAGAAGTTAAACCTACTTGCTAAAACTGGAGTTTAAAAATTATCTGTGAAGTGCAAGTGACCATGTTCCTGTTATATGTTGTGTAACCTTGAGCAAGAAGCTTCATTTTTATTGATCTTTTTCCTCCTTTTGACATTAGCCAGTTGAATGAGGTAATTCTCACGGTACTCTCCAACTCCAAATTTCTATATTTCTAAGACATATGTTTGAAATTTCAGAATTACTTGCGAAGAAAATTTAGAAACACTTTTGATGCCAACACTGGCATCATGCCCTTGAAGTGCAGACCCTGCCTCCTGGACTACTTAACAAGACTGAGCCGACATAAAAAGAATAACAATTAGCTAACCCACTTTTCCCAAGGAATTTCCCCTCTCAACTCCGCACACATATTTTAATGTGGAAAGAGCAACTGTTGTTAACAGTCGTTTCTGCCAGGGCTTTAACAGTATCTCAGTTTCACAGTTAGAGGCAAAGTAAGGTTGAGATACAATTTCTCATTCAAAAAGCATTAGAGGCTTTTTCACTATAATTAAGTTCTTATATTATAACAACATTTATTGTATCTGACAAAAAAAAAAAAAACCAGCTCTTTTATAATTGACTAAAACGGGGAAGAGGAGAGAGTCAATTCTCAATCTCAGTTCCAACACAGAAATTTCTTAGCTATTCCTCTCTTTGCCTCCCCTTTATTGCTTGCACTCAGATGGTTAGCAGTGGGCTGTGGAATTGTCAAATCGGATGCTAGATCTATCTCTGAATATCTGATATCTCAATTTTCTTCAAACTCTGTGGGGAGTGTTGAGAAGTAAGAGGGCAATACAATTATCTAGTTGGAGAAGAATACATTTAAGATGCATTTATGTCCTAATGTAGACCAAGAGAAATTTCTAAATGTAAATCTATCACCTAATTGCTTAGAAAAAGAAATTTTTGCTTACTACTCCTCTACCTATAATCAATTAACACTCCCTCAATCCCAACCACTTATACACACACATATCGTCACAAGCACCACCTCCACTATAATTTCTCTACTGGGGCATTTTCACTCTAAACGTCACTTTTAGGAAATGATGTACAGACAAATTTATAAAACAAAAATTAGATGTACGGAAAGGAAACCATGGCCTCATCTACCCTGAGACCAGAAAAAGCAGATGGTGCCAGACAACCACTACTGAAAGTTCTAATCAGGGTCACAACAGATAAATCCTGATAAAATGGAAGAAAAATGTAGAATAGAACTTCATATTCCTTAAATATTAATAAATACATAAACAGACCTACTGGACTAGCTGAGACTGGATGACTCCTCGAGACTATTGCCCTGAGATACTCTTCGAATCTTGAACCAAAACTAACCCCTTAGGTTACTGTGTGGCAAAATAACAAATTGGCTCAAAAAATAATGAATATCACCCAGAAGTACTGTGCTCCTTTAAAAAAAAATTAGGTGCATAGATATGGCTGCTAACTGCTGTGCAACCTTAAGCAAGTCCCTCAGTATTTGAAACACAGATAAAGGTTGTCACAGATAGAAAACAATGAATCTGCCCAGCAGCCAGACTCCCACCTATTTCCACCATTTTAGAATGAGTATATTGTGGAGGTGAGGGGAGTTTACAAGCACAAATAGGACAAATTCTATACATAACATTTTCTGTCACTCACATCTATCATTTGTCAAAGTCAATCCTTACAAGAAGTGTTTACCACTTGAAAGTACTGAGTCTACAATGAGAATAACCGGGTCAAGTGTCTCAATTCATGTGTTCCTGGTGTTTGAGGAAGGTGAATTATATTTGAGATTCAGTTTAAAAATAATTTTCAGTAATAAAAAATATAACTAACAACTCAGAAAAATTTCGCAAGCATTTACCCAACACTAGAATCACACACACACACACACACACACACACAATTACTGAAAGAATAAATGTGTAAATATAAACAAGTACACTCCACCAGTGACTGATTTTTTTTCTTTTAGTAACCTATTTGTTCATATTTCCTATCTGATTAGAATGCTACTTCTGAATTTACCCTAAATCTCAAGTTAGAGTTAAATCCTTCCTGTGGTTCTTGATGGAACTTTAGAAATTTAAACGCAGAATTCAGGAAAAAAAAGCTCTTTTTTTTTTTTTCCTCCCTGTATCCAATAAGCAGCTAGTACCTTCTCCTGAGGAGTCCCTAGGTGGCGCAAATGGTTAAGCGCTCAGCTACTAACCAAAAGTTTGGCAGTTTAAATCCACCCAGAGATGCCTCAGAAGAAAGGCCTACCACCTAGCTACTACCACTGACTGCTCTGACAGGGATCACAATAGAAGGTCCCAGACACAGCTGGAGAAAAACATAGAAAAAAATTCTAACTCAAAAAAAGAGCAGACTTACTGGCCTGACAAAGATTAGAGAAACCCCAAGAGTATGGCTCCTGGACACACTTATACCTCAGGAATGAAGTTACTCCCGAGGTTCACCCTTCAGCCAAAGATTAGACAGGCCTATAAAACAAAATGAGACTGAAAGGGCACAACAGCCCAGGGACAAGGACTAGAAGGCAGGAGGGGACAGGAAAGGTGGTAATAGGGAACCCAAGGTCAAGAAGGGAGAGTGCTGATATGTTGTGGGGTTGTTAACCAATGTCATAAAACAATATGTGTACTAACTGATTAATGAGAAATTAGTTTGTCCAGTAAACCTTCATCTAAAGTACAATTAAAAAAAAGAAAAGTCTGCCAAACTGCTTCCGAATGATCACAGCCATTGAAAACCCCGTGGATCACAGCTCTATTCTGAAATACATGGTGTAGCCATGAGCCAGACGATTTAACAGCAGCTGTTCTGTTTTTAATTAAACCCTCTCCCTGTCTACATTCACCCACCTCACCAAGTGCTCCCTTTATCTTTCATCCAGGAAGTCCGGGTGTACAGGATTTCCTAGTCTTGTATCATGGCTCAGCACAGAACTCCAGAAAATCTTACAAGATATATGAGTTAACCTGTGAGATAAAAGCCACTTGCCATTCCAGCCCAGCTGTAGAAAAGCTTCCCCGTAGCACCACGTCTCTCATTGGCAGCAGGCTTCAACTTCTAATGTGCTGCTGGTATTCTTCCCTCCAGTACTAGTGTTTCTTGGTGCATGAACGTTAGTCTGCATGACTACATGCCTCCTTATTAGAAGTTCTCCAGTATTGGTGTTCTCCCAGTTACTGCCTGTCAACCTTGCTTGTGACCAGAATATTCATTCATACTCTGACTATAAACTATTGATATCATTCTTGCTCATAATTTTGCCCTAATTTGACTACCTGGATAAGCCCCTAACAGCCAGATGACTTTCATGTTCTCACCAGGTCCACCATACACAAAACCAGATTCCCCGTTTTCTCATGCTGTTTTTTTTCCCCATGCTCTTAATCACAGCTCGCTGCAGCCACATAACCCTAGCCTCTACCTGATCAGTCTATAGCATTATAGGTGGACAGTCTAGATAGAATATCCAGGGAGCAGAGTCGTCTCAGCCACAAATGAAACCAACAAATTAGTCAAATACCACATGCAGAAGCAGTAAGTGGCCACAGATGATCTTGCAAAGTTTCTTAGGAGATGGGCAGAGCTCATAAACAGTGAATTCAGGGAGGTGGTATTCAAGGACAGATGAGTCTTCTCCATGTAGGAGCATATGTTCATGCAGTAACAAGGTCCTCTCCACTAAGCTGTATCCAAGGGGCAGCGTTTCAGGTCCTTGGACAGAAGTAGTAGGATCAAGACAAGAGTGCATAAATTTAAAAAGGTATATGATGTAAGATACTCAGGTGGGGGGCTGGGTGGGGAGGGCGGGCTGGCAGTGAGAAGGGAGAGAAGAGGTATAGTGAGAACTCAGTGGTGGGTTTGTACTGTGTCAGCTTAGCTAAGCTCAAACTATGTTTCCCAAAATTGCCTTCCCTGTATGTTTCCATTGTTCTTGGATAAGAGACACTTGACAAGACTCTGAAGGCAGAAGTGAAGCAGCAGCCATATTTGTTTCACACCTGGAAGGTCAGTGCAGGGCACCAGTAGCTGGTACAGCTCGTTTACATTGTTGTTGATATGCCAGCTCAACTTCTTGGCACAGGGAAGGAGTCAACTTCCCAGTTTTCACAGCTCCTCCAACTCCCACTGGATCTGCTTCACCAGCTTATGTGATTCTTGGGCCACGATGACTCTTGGGCCTTCACTTAGTGAAGGGCAGCAGCTTGTCCTGCAGTTCACCAGCATCATGGCAACTGGAACCTCATAAACAGTGAGAGATCCATGCACATTCCAGCTCATTGTCACAGTTCCAGTTTGTCCTTGCTCTCCCTGCTTCATGGCCAGCCTTCCTTCCCTACCAACCTAAAACCAAAAACCAAACCCACTGCCACTGAGTTGATGCCAACTCATGGCGACCCTACAGGACTGAGTAGAACTGCCCATAGCGTTTCCAATGAGCAGCTGGTAGATTCGAACTGGCGACCTTTTGGTTAGCAGCCAAACGCTTAACCACTGTGCCGCCAGGCCTCCCCACAACCCACCTGCACTGGTGATTTCAGACTTAGCACTAAATATACTGAAGCAACAGGGACATATAATTTGCTTAACTAGCTCCTACAACTGTGTGAGGTCAAATCCTCATAATAAATCTCATATCCTATGTCATTCTCATGGGTCTGTTTCTCCAATAGCCTTACTGATACAGAATTTGTTTTCCAAAAGGAACTAGTTCCAGAGAAACAGACTCTTAAGGATACCTCAGACTGTGGCTGACATTATTTTCCAGAAATGGTCATTGCAACATTGCTAGTCACACATACTCTTCCAGAATCTTGTTATTCTCCCAGCAAGAGTGGAGTGTACTGTTCCTCCCCTTGAAATTGAGTAGATCTTTGTAATTGTTGTGATGAATAGAATATAGTGGAAACAACGTGGCAAGGCTTCTGAGAGGGTGATAGAGTTTACACCTACTGTTCTCCCTACTCCCCCACTCCTTTTCTCATTGCAGTCCAGCTACTACACTGTTAAGGAAACCCATGTAAGTGCTCCAGCCAGCCAACCCAGGTGAGTTCCCAGATGACACCCAGATCAACTGCGAGGATGTCAGTGAGACAGTCTTGAGACAATTCTAGTCCCCATCCTTTGAGCTCCACTGCATGAAGTAAAATGAGGCTCTCCCCACCAAGCACTGCCTGAATGTCAGTCAGTATCATAAGCAAAATAAATAGAGTTGTTGTTGGTTTAAGTCACTAAGTTTTGGGATTATCTGTTTTGCAGCAATACATTATGAAACTGGTTATCAGGAGAGCCCTAGATTCCAATTATATCAGTTACAAAGGACAGTCAGAAACACCTAGACACCCACCCTTGGATTTGGGTGCACAATGACTGATAAGGGATAAAAGGATTGGCTCACAGCAGGCTGGTATGGAGTTGACAACAAGTGAAGAGGAATTAGGTTATCACTATGCATGATATTAGGAAAAAGCTTAAACAAGGTGAAGATGCACCAAACCCCGGGGCCCTCTCTTGGTGCTTATAAGCTTGGCACTAACAGATTTCCAGAAGTTTGCCTTCAATCTTTGGCTTTTTTTTATGAAGTGATCATTAATCCCCTCCCCCTCCCCGACGCCTTAGATATGAGCTATTAATACTCTGGCTAAAGGAGTGATTCCTGGAGTAGGTAACTCTGAATACTGTGAAAGTATTTCTCACGTGCTTCACTACCTTAAAGCACACTCTTTTTTTCTCCTCTAAATATAAGAAAAAGCTACAGAGAACACTTCTTTCCTTTGATGACAAAAGCAAATGAACAAATAAAAAACATCCTGCTTAAATATAAAAATTCTTTCTAATCTGAAGGACGTCACTAACCTAAAGAAGGCAGTAGCCCCCACCCTATCCAGTATTTCCAATGGGTAACTGCTAGCCAGGTGTTACCTAAGCTTTAAATATGACTCCTGAACAGCTCCTTCAAGACTGAGACAAGCTGTCTCAATACAGTAGGTCTCTGGGTTATGAACATTCAACTTATGGACAACTCGTACTTGCCGTTTAATGTTACGTAAATTTGCCCTAACTTTGAAACTACTGAACCTACTCTTGGTCACAACAAATTCTTCATCACAATCACCTTTACTTGCTGCACCTGCAGCTTTTAAATCATTGAAAAGGCTTTGAGCCTTTTCTTGCACTAATGTAAGGCTAAATCTGTTCTGACTTACCTACAAATTCAACTTAAAGACACACTTCAGGAATCGATCTTGTTCGTAACCTGGAGATTGCCTGTGAGTACTCCCATTGTAAAAGCATGTTTATCACCACAGAAACTTTAAACAAAATAACCAACCATGTTTTCTGAAATTAATGTTAAAATAGATTTACTGTATATATGACAAATCGCAGCATACAAAAATAAAGTTGCTATACCAAAAGGTACAATGAATTCTCAAAAAACTTCACCCAGCTCTAAAGATGTATAGAAACATAGCTATCATCATGTGAGTCTGTGATAAGCAAATAATCTATTTGGATGTTGAGTATTGAAATTCGGATTATTCAACTGGTTATGTCTTTAAATTTCACATAAAGCCAAAAAAATTTTTCATAATTTGAACCTTCAGTAACATTACTAACTTAACTAATGAATTTAAACGATCTGAATAAATTTTTTTTTTCAAAATGCCGTAGTGGAAAAAAATCATATTTCAGTTAACGAGTCATTGAAAATTGTGTGAATATTAATTGAACAGTAAAGTGAAAATTCTCTCAAAATCCAACAACATGTATATAGCAATGATGACATACACCTGCAATCACAGTCATTGATTTTTCTCTAAAACCTGTAGTAGTAGGCAGAATAATGCCCACCCCCTAAAAAGATATTTACATCCTAATCTTTGGAACCTGTGCATATATTAGGTGACATGGCAAAGGAGGGTAAGGATAAAGTTGGAATAAAGGTTGCTAATTAACTGATTTTATGAAGACTATCCTAGATCATCCAGGTGGGCCCAACGAAACCAGTCATCAAAACCAAAAAACCAAACCCGCTGCCGCTGAGTCGATATTGACTCATAGTGACCCTATAGGACAGAGCAGAACTGATCTCTTACGGTTTCCAAGGCTGTAAATCTTTACAGAAGAAGACTGTCATATCTTTCTCCTGTGGAGCACCTGGTGGATTTGAACCGCCAACATTCTGGCTAGCAGATGAGCAATTAACCACTGTGCCGCTAGGTCTCCCTAATCACTAACCAGTTGTCATCTAGTCGATTCCGATTCGTAGCGATCCTACACAGCAGAGCAGATCTGCCCCATAGGGTTTCCAAAGAGCAGCTGGTTGATTGGAACTGCCAACATTTGGTTAGCAGCCGAGCTGATAACCACTGTGCCACAAGTCAGTCACAGGGGTTCTTAAATTTGAAAGAGAAAATAGAAGTGGAGAACCACAGAGATGACAGCATGAGAAGGACTCAAATCAATGTTGTTGGCTTTGAAGACTGAGGAAGAGACAAGAAATGTGGTTGACCTTGAGTCAGTTATAGAAATAAATGCACACATCCAAAAAGAAGAAAGGGCTAAAGTCAAAACATTAACCCTACAACTTGAACAAGTAGAAAGAGACCAGCAAAAGAAGCCCTCGGGCACCAGAAGAAAGGAAATAATAAGAATTAGCAGAATTAAATGAAACAGACAGTAGAAAAACAATTGAAAGAGTTAACAAGACCAAAAGCTGGTTCTTTGAAAAGATCAGCAAAACTGATAAACCATAGGCCAAACTAACAAAATAAAACAGAGGAGGCAGCAAATAACCTGAAGTAAGAAATGATATGGGTGATATCACAACAGACCCAACTAAAATTAAAAGAATCATAACAGAATACTATGAAAAATTTTACTCTACCAAATTTGAAAACCTAGAGGAAATAAAGAAATTTCTAGAAACTCACTATCTACCTAAACTAACACAAACAGAGGTAGAACAACTAAATAAACCTACAACAAAAGAAGAGGTTGAAAGGGTAACTAAAAAATTCTCAACAACAACAAAAAAAAAGCCCTGGCCCTGGCAGTTTCACTGGATAATTCTACCAAACTTTCAGAGAAGAGTTAACACCCTACTACTAAAGGTGTATTTCAGAGCACAGAAAAAAGGATGGAACACTCCCAAACTCATTCTATGAAGCCAGCATAACCATGATACCAAAAACAGGTAAAGACACCAAAAAATAAGAAAATTACAGACCAATATCCCTCATGAACATTGGCACAAAAATCCTGCCAACAGAATTCAACAACATATCAAAAAAATAATTCACCATGATCAAGTGGAATTTATATCAGGTATGCAGAGATGGTTTGACATTAGGGAAACAATCAATGTCATCCATCACATAAATAAAACAAAAGACAAGAACCACATGGTCTTAGCAATCGATGCAGAAAAGGCATTTGACAAAGTCCAACACCCATTCATGATAAAAACCCTCAGCAAAATAGGAATAGAAGGGAAATTCCTCAGTATAATTAAGGGCATTTATACAAAGCCAATAGCCAGCATCATCCCAAATGGAGAGAGTTTGAAAGCATTCTCCTTGAGACGGGAACCAGACAAGGATGCCCTTTATCACTACTCTTATTCAGCATTGTGCTGGAGGTCCTAGCCAGAGCAATTAGTACAGAAAGAGAAACAAAGGGCATCCAAATTGGTAAGGAAAAAGTATAAGTATCTCTATTTGCAGATGATATGATCTTATACACAGAAAACCCCAAAGAATCAACAAGAGAACTACTGGAACTAATAGAAGATTTCAGCAAAGTTTCAGGATACAAGATAAACATACAAAAGCCAGTTGGATTCCTCTACAACAACAAAGAGAACTTCCAAGAGAAAATCACCAAATCAACACCATTTACAGTAGCCTCCGAGAAGATAAAATACGTAGGAATAAATCTAACCAGTGTAAAAGACCTATACAACGAACACCACAAAGACACTACTGCAAGAAACCAAAAGAGACCTGCATAAGTAGAAAAACATACCTTGCTTATGGATAGGAAGACTCAACATTGTGAAAATGTCTATTCTACCCAAAGCGATCTACAGATACAATGCAATCCCAATCCAAATTCCAAAAGCATTTTTTAAGGAGATGGAGAAACAGATCACCAACTACATATGAAAAGAGAAGAGGCCCCGGATAAGTAAAGCATTACTGAGGAAGTACAAAGTGGGAGGCCTCTCACTACCTGATTTTAGAAGCTATTACACTGCCATGAGTCGAAACAGCATGGTACTGATACAACAACAGATACATAGACCAATGGAACAGAATTTAGAATCCAGATGTAAATTCACCCACCTATGAGCAGCTGATATCTGACAAAGGCCCAAAGTGGAAAAAAAGACAGTCTCTTTAACAAATGGTGCTGGCATAACTGGATATCCACCTGCAAAAAAATGAAACAAGACCCATACCTCACACCATGCACAAAAACTAACTCAAAATGGATCAAAGACCTAAACATAAAATCGAAAATGATAAAGATCATGGAAGAAAAAATGGAGACAACGTTAAGAGCCCTAATACATCGCATAAACAGAATAAAAACCATAAGTTACAACGCACAAATACCAGAAGAGAAACCAGATAACTGAGAGCTCCTAAAAATCAAACACTTATGCTCATCAAAAGACTTCAACAAAAAAGTAAAAAGACACCTTACAGACAAGGAAAATTTTTTGGCTACAACAAATCTGATCAGTGTTTAATCTCTAAAATCTACAAGATACTGCAAAACCTCAACAACAAAAAGACAAATAACCCAATTAAAAAATGGGCAAAGGATATGAACAGGCACTTCACCAAAGATGACATTCAGGTGGCTAATGGACACATGAGGAAATGCTCATGATCATTAGCCATTAGAGAAATGCAAATCAAAACTACAATGAGATTCCTCCTCACCCCAGTAAGGATAGCATTAATCCAAAAAACACAAAATAATAAATGTTGGAGAGGTTGTGGAAAGACTGGAATACTTATACGCTGTTGGTGGGAATGTAAAATGGTATAGCCAATTTGGCAATCCATTTGGCAGTTCCTTAAAAAGCTAGAAACAGAAGTACCACATGATCCAGCAACCCCACTTCTTGGAATATATCCTAGAGAAATAAGAGCCATCACACAAATAGATATATGCACACCTATGTTCACTGCAGCACTGTTCACGACAGCAAAAAGATGGAAACAACCTAGGTGCCCATCAATGCACAAATGGATAAATGAATTACAGTATATTCACACAGTGGAATAGTACGCAATGATGAAGAACAACAATGAATCCATGAAACATCTTATAACACGGAGGAATCTGGAAGGCATTATGTTGAGTGTATTTAGTCAGTCACAAAAGGACAAATATTGTATGAGACCACTATTATAACTCAAGAATAGGTTTAAACACAGAAGAAAACATTCTTTGATGGTTACAAGGGTGGGGAGGGAGGGAGAGTGGTATTCACTAGCAAGAGAGTAGACAAGAATTATCTTAGATGAAGGGAAGGACAACACACACTACAGGGAAAGTCAGCACAACTGGACTAAACCAAAGCTAAGAAGTTTCCTGAATACAACCCAAACACTTTGAGGGACAGAGTAGCAGGGGTGAGGGTCTGGGGACCATGCTTTCAGGGGACATCTAGGTCAACTGGCATAACAAAGTTTATTAAGAAAATGTTCTGCATCCCACTTTGGCGAGTGGCCTCTGGGGTCTTAAAAGCTAGCGAGCAGCCATCTAAGACGCATCAACTGGTCCCAACCTACCTGGAGCAAAGGAGAATGAAGAACACCAAAGTCACAAGGAAACTATTAGCCCAAGAGACAGAAAGGGCCACATAAACCAGAGACTTCATCAGCCTGAGGCCAGAAGAACTAGATGGTGCCCGGCTACCACCAATGATTGCCCTGACAGGGATCACAACAGAGTCCTTGATGGAGCATGAGAAAAGTAGGGCACAGAACTCAAATTCTAGTAAAAAGACCAGATTTAGTGGTTTGACTGAGACTGGAGGGACCCTGGAAGACATGGCCCCCAGACTCTCTGTTAGTCCAAAACTAAAACCATTCCCAAGGCCAACTCTTCAGACAAAGATTAGACTGGACTGTGGGAGATAAAATTATACTAGTGAAGAATGTGCTTCTTAGCTCAAGTAGATACATGAGACTAAATGGGCAGCTCCTGTCCAGAGGCGGGATGAGAAGGTAGAAAGGGTCTGGAGCTGGTAGAATGGACACGGGAAATCCAGGGTGGAAAGGAGGAGTGTGCTGTCACACTATAAGGAGAGCAACCAGGGTCACATAACAATGTATGTATCAATTTTTGTATGAGAGACTAACTTGAATTGTAAACTTTCACTTAAAGCACAAGAATTAAAAAAAAAAAAACCAGAAATGTGGGTGACCTTGAGAAGCTGGAACGAGTAAGGAAATGGATTTTCCCCTATATACACATTGCTGTCAAGTCAATTCTGACTCATAGAGACCCTATAGGACAGAGCAGAACTGCCCCATAGGGTTTCCAAGGAGTGCCTAGTGGATTCGAACTGCTGACCTTTTGGTTAGCAGCCGTAGCACTTAACCACTATGCCACCAGGGTTTCCAGTTCTCCCCTAGAACCCCCAAAAAAGAACACTTCCTGCCAATACCTTGATTTTTAGCTCAGTGAGACCCATTTCAGGCTAGTAACCTCCAGAACTGTAAGATAATAAATTTGTGTTGTGTTAAGCCACTAAGTTTGTGGTAATTTACTACCACAGCCATAAAAATAAACATAAAATCTTTCAGAAGATTAAATTCAATTTTATATTGACTCTCTTGCTCTAAAGGCACTACAGTTGAGGCAAATTGAATATTAATGCTAATAATCAATTGTCTCTCAAGTAAGAATATTTGTGAGCCTACTTTTATTAGGCTTTAAGGCATACTGAAGGACAGAACTATGCATAAGGCTGAAGAGACACAGCCATAACTGAGTAATAATTACTCATGCTTTTATTAAACCAAATTCTCAGGAGACAGAAGAAGGTTCCTTTTTTCTTTTATTTCTTTAATATAATGATCATGTAAAGCTAACCATATAGATGTTATACTGCAATATGTGCCTTTAATAATCAATTAATAGGTTGGTTTAATACTATAATGTTCTCATTAAATCAAAACTGTTTAACTAAAATGTTTATGTTTAAAGATGTTCATATTATTTTTATGACCATTCTTAAAATTTTCTGGTAAAAAAAATTATATAACCTACTTTGGTGATGTACTCTAAATAAAGTGGCATAAAGCTTAGCTGAAGTATTCAAGTATTCATACTATAATCAAGTGGTCAGAATATGAAAATGTGTGAATAAAGGAGAATGTCATGGATCGAATTATGTCCCCTAAAAAAATGTATCAGTTTGGCTGGACCATGATTCCCGGTATTGTGTGATTTTCCTATGTGTTGTAATCCTGCCTCTACGATGTTAATGAGGGAGGATGGGCGCAGTTGTGTTAGTAAAACAGGACTCAGTCTACAAGATTGGATTGTGTCCTGAGGCAATCTCTTGAGATATAAAAGAGAGAAGTGAGCAGAAAGACAGGGAGACCTCCCACCACCAAGAAAGCAGTGACAGAAGCAGAGCACGTCCTTTGGACCTGGGGTCCCTGCGCGGAGAAGCTCCTATTCCAGGAGAACACCGATGAGAAGAAGGCCGACAGAGAGAGAAAGCCTTCCCCTGGAGCGGACGCCCTGAATTTGGACTTTTAGCCTACTCTACTGTGAGGAAATAAATTTCTCTTTGTTAAAGCCATCCACTTGTGGTATTTCTGTTATAGCAGCACTGGATGACTAAGACAGAGAGAAAGTCATTTGGACACATAAATGAGCCTCAGTAGATTAGGACTAAAACATTTAATGAGACCACTGAATATTACATTCACCCTTGACTCCAAATGGAAATGCTACAGGGCACTTTTATATTTACAAAGAATTCCTTTAAAATAATAATTAAAAGAAAGACTGTAACTGTCCTTAGCTACTCCCACTTCTTCCAGTCAATGTAATACTGTCATTCAAGCCCCATCTCAAAATGTCACTTCATGTGTCAAGCCTCCCATGGCCCATACCCTAACTCCTTGGGCTTAATTAAATTTATTATAACACTAATCATATCAAATTGTAGTAGCTTATTTGCCTGTCTCTGAGATAATGAAGCCTTGAGGGCAGAGTCGAAATCAAATTTGTCTTTGTAGCCCAGTGTCTAACACATAATAAATGCTAAATGTACGGCTGCTGAATTTAATCACACTACAGGATAGGTGTCGTCAACATTCTGTGAGTGAACCAAATAACGTGTGCCAACTGCCACAGGACATCCAATGTCTTCAAGAAATGTATTTCCTCCAAAAGAAAGTGTCTACTCCTGACAGGCATACAGGGTAACAACGCAGAAGTCCTCAACTAGATCTAAAACCAGAAGCATAAGTAGAACACCCTGTAGTCCTCATCTTCAGCATATTATTCTGTCCACAGAGAAAAAAATACGTAAGTGTTGGCCCTGAGTTGCAAATTTTCCTAAGCCAAAATGACTCTACTCTAAATACAACTAACATGGCTTAAAATAATAATGATGGCTAGTTTAATGGGCACTTAGTAATTTCCAGCAACGTGCTAATGCTTTAGTACTTTTTGTTCTGATTTAACCTTCACTGAGATTTTACAGAGCAAGCACTATTATTATCCCCATATCACAGATGAGGCGACTGAGATACAGAAGCAAAGTTAAGCAACTCACACAAGGTCACAAACACTCGCAGAGCCAAGACTGATAGCCCAGCCGTCTGAGCACACAGCCATGCTCTTCAAACACCAGCAAGCTCAAGGGGGTCAATGTGTCCCTGAAATGAATTTAAAAGATCACTTATTAAAGATGGTGATGTAGAGGCATTTTTTTACCCTTCCTTCAAAACTCACTGAAAAATTTTAAATTTTAAAAAAGAGAAAAAAAATTCCATCTTCAGTGAAATTAAGAAACAGTCACAAACTTAAATTACCAATCAAAGCATACCTGCCAGATACTGTGAAGTCTGGGAGAACACTGCAAGCTGACTCACACCTCCTCAGATGTTAAGCAAGACAAAGAATTTCCTAAAAGTAGAAATTACTGTTACAAAAGGCCTATCCAGTGACCCTCTGATTAGAACAAAGACATCCAGGAGCAAGTGAATATAGATCAATATCTCAGAAATCATAGAAAGTGACGCTCAAAGAGCAAACATTCAGACACACCATTTTAGAAAGCCTATCTCCATCATCAGGGGGTCTATTGCAAGTTGTGAAAGGAAGGGAAACAGAAGCCTTTGTCTTAAGGCACTTTCCTGTACAATGGAAACCGAGAGGATATTCTAGAAATAACATCTTTACTTAGAGGATATTTGAAATAGTAAACTCAGTCAAAGATTTGGACCCATCCAGCTCACACCCAAACCATATGTCTCTCTCCCTACAAAATACTTTGGTAAATACTGGTCCCATTTAAAGATGGGTAATAAGCAGAGAGAAGTCACAGAGAAAATGTGTACAATAGAAGCAAATATCAGAAGCAAGAGAGAAATGTAAGCAAAAGCTTAGTGAAGAATAAACATCACAGAAGGAATTACCTAAGCAAACTGATGAAGAATTCAGACAACTAAAACTTCATAGACTGAAAAAAAGGACAAAAAATTACAAGCAAAGGGACCTCTTTCTTAAAAAAAAAAGTTCAAAGAAGAAATACAGAAGTCCAGGGAAAAGCACTAGGGTTCAAATGTTAAAATTGAAGAGAATTCAAAGAAATGAAAGCAAGCTGACAGAACCATGAAATAATACAGAGAAAGACTCTTAAAAAAAAATTTATTGTTGTTTAGGTGAAGATCTTCAGAGCAAATCAGTTTCTATTGAACAATTTATACACAGCTTGTTTCGAGACACTGGTTGCAGATCCCTGAGTCAGCACTCTCCCCCTTCCTCCCTGGGTTCTCCATATCCATTTGCCCAGCTTTCCTGCCCCCACCATCCTTCTGAACTTCACTTTTGGGCAAATGCCGCCCTTTAGGTCTCGTATAGTTGATTGCTCATTTTATAGTCCTGTCTGTTGTATGGCTATAATGTGATCTCCAGGAATGAGTTCAGTTCCAAGTCTGAAGGGTGTCTAAGGGCCATAGTCTCAGGGGATCCACCAGTCTCTATCATCAGACCAGTAAGTCTGGTCTTATTTATTAGTTCGAATTTTGTTCTACATTTCTCTCCAACCCTATCCATGACCTACTATTGTGTTCACAGTCAGAGTGGTCGGTAGTGGCAGCGAAGCACAATCTAGTTCTTCTGGTCTCAGGCCAGTGGAAGCTGTGGTTCGTTCACATGTTCCATTAGTCCTCTGGACTGTTGCCGTGAGTTTTTGGTTTTCTTCACTCTTTGCTCCAGACAGGAAGAGACCAATTGTTGTATCTTACATGGCCGTTCAAGAGCTTTTAAGGCCCCAGTTTCTACTCACCAGGGGCCCAGGTGGTGCAGTGGTTAAGAGCTACGGCTGCTAACCAAAAGGCTGGCAGTTCAAATCTACCAGGAAACCCCTGGAAACCCTATAGGGCAGTCCTACTCTGTCCTGTATGGTCACTATGAGTCAGAATCAACTAGACAGCAACAGCTTTTTTTTTTTTTTTGGTTTAAGGTAGGATGTAGAACATTGTCTACATGGATTGTGATATGTCAACTGATCTAGAAGTGTCCTGAGACTATCGTCCCTAGCCCTCAAGCCCAGTATCTCAGTCCTGGGAGGTGTATGGTTACGGCTAAGAAGTTTTCATGTTTGTATACCCTGTGCACACTATTACATACATGGGTATATTTGCAGCATGTACATATATATATGTATGTGAGTGTACTTCCATATGCCTTCTCACCTCTGTTCAGCTTATACAGCTACCTATGTATCCACCTGTACATTACTGTTTGTTATTATTGTTGTTGCAGGATTGTATATGTACTAGTATTTAGTGTTGTTGCCTTTTACTCTTACTTACCTTTCAGTGTCTTCCTTTACCTTGATTATGTTGTGCTGACTTCCCCCATACTGTGTATTACCTCTCCCTTCACCAAAGTTAGTACGTGGGAAAGCCACTTTTGAAACAAAAAAAATAAAGAAGTTGAAAACATAGAAAAAATGTTAAACTGTAAAGTACATTAAATGAAATTTTAAAAGATTAAAGATATAAAAAAGTTAAAGATGAAGACAAGAGATATGGAAGACAAAAGAGAGACATTATACCAGGGCTTTGAACCAGTTCTTCCTAGTTCAATCAAGGTCAAGGAAACGACACTAGAACACACCCAAATTTTATAGTTTGGGTGAACTGGAACCATAACCAGAATGGGAAAAATTATGGGTAGAAGCCCTATTAGAAACTTAATCACCCTCTTAGAAAACAAAGGCAGTGTACACGTTGCATAGTAACCAAATCTCTTGCACGTTGGCTTTTGCGCAGAGTCCGAAACAGCAGTGCCCCACTCACAGATGGCAGCCAATCACGCCGCTTGAATGTGTGTTACTCTCCTCAGTCATGGCTATAATCAAATCTCATCCATCAGGCTTCTGAAAGGGCTCACTACACCTCTTCCAAGTTTCCCATTCCAGGGCTTCGACCTGTAATTCTTCCCCTTCTGCTTATGGTTCTGGATCACCTAAATTTTAAAAATTCAGGTCTGTTTCAGTTTTACTTCATCGGCAATGACTGAAACGCTTCGAACCAGTTCGAAGATCTGCATTATACCTATTATCAGGGTTATTAAAGAAGAGACCAAAACAAATAAAAATGAAAATATATTTCAAATATAATTTAAAAATTTCCTAACATAAAAGCAGATACTACTCCTCAAAGTTTGAGGACAGGATCTAAGAAAAACTAATACAAAATGATAAAAGACATAACTGATGAAGTTACTAAACTTCTAGGTCAACAAAAATAGTCCATGATCATCCTGGATAAAAAGCAGAACAAGAACAAGTGGAAAGATGAGATTGCTTCAGCCTTCACAGACATACCAAATGCCAGAAGACAGTGAAGCAATGTTCCCTCATATTTCTGAAGGAAATAATATTTATGACTAAATACCTTTGACAATTATGACTAATAATCAGAAAATAAATGTTTATAACCTTAACAATTAAAAAATGATAGTAGCAAAAAGTCAAAAGATGCTGTTTAAAGTTAAATTAGCTCATTTAAAAAACAGAATTACTCAAACACAAAGGTTTTTGTTTTTTTTTTTCCTTCACTCCTAAGTAACAACATCATTTTGGTGAAAGAATATTAATCTGAAATTAATAAATTCCTTCTGTTTAAATTCAGTTCCTATTTCTTCCTTTACACTGGAAGCAAACCGAAACCATATTTTTCATTAGCAATACCAAGTATGAATACGATCCTGTTTTTGTAAGACTATGTCTATCTACTTGTATATAGGCATACAGAGCAGCTGTAAATAAGGCCCACCAAATGTTAATAGCAGATGTACAGCAGGCAGATGAAGGTGCTTTGGATGCTTTAATGCTTTTAAAATGAGCACTGCATCATCTTTTCAAATAATAAAGCCATTATTCTATATTCAATAATTATATAATCTTTTTCAAATCCCTGTATATTATTATGTGGTCGTCTCCCAGATAAATGTTGAAACTGACTTAACATAAAGGTTACCTAATTTAGAATGGTATTTTAATAAACATTGTGACATCCCTCCTAATTCTTCTCTAATAATCGTTATCAAATCTATTGATTTGGCTTAGTAAAGGAAAAAACTTCTAATATAATTATAAATGCCTGAAAATAGGATTATCTGCTACATAATGTAGGGAATTCCAAGAAGTATTCAATATGATGCTAAACTAACAACCACTTCTTATAGGAAGTAGCCATGCACCATGTACATGTTAAAGTCTGTGACCTCTGAGGGCCCTTCCAACTCTGAAAATGTTTGACTTTATGACGTGAGGTCATAACAATGCCGTGAATCTGTCTTCTATTACAGAAATAATATCAATACCAAGTACAACTTTAGAACTCTACACCTTTAAAATGTTTTCACCAATATATCATATGTTCGTCCACCTCCATAACAACTTTTTAAATAGTTAGGACAGGTGTTATTAACCACACTCTGTAGCTGAGAAAAGTAAATTCAGAAAGAAGTCACTGGTCCAAGATCATACTGGCAGGTAACTGCAGAGACAAGACTTGACCTTTTTTTTTTTTTTAAATTTCAAGTTTACTGCCCAGGCAGCTACCACTTGTGCACTCACTGTGACCCAGTGCAGACATGTTTCATCAACTGTGACTTTCTTAGCAACTATGGCTACTTAGTTCAAAGTGGAAGGAAGGCTGGATTGCTGCTATTATACTCCTTCCATTCTATATGAAGAAGCAGCTTTGGAATTTCATGGAAAAGAAATTTAAAACAACCACTGCAATTTTCTCCCTGAATCTGTCCCACTAAATAAAACCATTTTCTGTATGGAATCAAAGACTTCTCAGAAAGGCTTTGTATTGTCCTCTTGGTTTCCAAATGTAAGAAGTCAGTCACCACGCTGCTAACGCTGGTTGGTTTAAGAGCGCTGATCACAGGTAGTCACAGAGCAAAAGTTTTACTGTGGATTCTGAAAAGCCGGGTTAATACATGTTCAAGTGTATGTTTTGGACACCTGCCTTAAGTCAATTGTTGAGCAGTACTAGGTACGCATACTGAAATGGATGGAAAATAAATGGAGTAAAGCCAGAAGCCTGGTCCACAAACAAGCCACCATATTCACAATGAGAGCAACTGCTGAAATACATTTACAGAGCAAATAGGTCAGATTTTACACTGATCTTTGTGAGCAGATAATAATGGATGACTGGGATCTGTCTAGAATTTATTTATTTGATGTTTTCTGACAGTACACAGTAATGTGACAAAATCAAATGGAAAGAAACAAAGCAAAGAATTTAATGCAAGTATATATATACTTTTTCAAATATATATATATAAAGGAAAGGAAAAATGAAGCACACTCCTGGAAGTAAGCTTTTTCATTTGTCCACAATAGAAATTTTACAAATCCCATGAAGGCTGTTTAAATATTAGTGCCTGAGCAGAAAGACACAACATGATATTCTGCAGCTCTCTGACAAGGTTTTATCACCACTGGCAAACTAGAAATGGGTAAAACAGTTTTAAGAGCCATATTCAAATCCCTTTTCAATTACATAGGCAGTGGTGATGCTGCCTTCTACTTCTGACACTGTTGTAACTTCATCATCACACTGGTCTTGTCAATATCTCTGAAATATAGAGAAGATAAATTTTCAAGCTCTGCAATTTTCTCCCTGAATCAGACTTTGTTAAAAACAATCAACCCCTGATTCAAGAAGGCAAAAAACAAGTGCCAATGTATTCTCTGTTCTAAGACATCTATAAATGAAAATATGAAATCAAAAATATGAAACCTAGAAAGGAAAAAAAAAATAATTCAATGGGGTAAAAATATTAAGTGAAATACTCATTGCTCTCTCCTCTATAAAGACTTGAATTCATGAATGATAAGCTACGAGGTACAATCTTGAGAACAAATCACTTGTAATATATTACATTCATTCATGATAATATTTTCAGTTTATCCTCAGGGTAAGTCAAATTAGTTACGGAACAATGACCTGCCAAAATTATAAACTTACAAAGCTAACACTGATCCATACAAATATAAAAGTTTCATGACAACTGAACAAAAGCATAATTTAATGTAATACTGTATCAACATCATGCATATGGAATGGGATAAATAAATTTTGATATGTATGATGATAAGCGAAGGTTTTTATGTTTACATAGGAGATGAGCCAATAAAATTTAAGTACACTACCTTTGCTCTACTAGGCTTAAGGAGTACCTGTTTTTTCCTGCTTTTTTCTTTTTTTAACTGAATTATCAGTGGTTTCATGGAGGCAGCTCATTCCCAGCACATGAGAGTCAAGTGTAATATCTTCAGGAACCTTGCAAGTCAGTTGTTAAAATGCTGGTAGCTTGAAATCAGCCACAGTGAGAATACTCACACCATGGAAATTGGCAAACACTACAAATTTGGCCTTTTCCCCCCATAGAGAGCCAGTTTACTAGCATACCACCAATCCACATAAAAATAAGCACACAGTATTATGAACTATCACAAAGTAAATACAGCCATACAACCACTACCCATGTCAAGAAACATTACCAACACCCTAGAAGTTTCCCTTGTGCCATCTCTGACTCATTACTCCCTTTAGAGGTCTGAAAACTTTCCAAATACAAACACTAGAAAAGATAATTTTCGCAAGGAGGATGGAAGAAGACAATCTGTAGGATATAACCTGGAAAAGCATCTGTAAGTAACTATGAAACCGGACAAGCAAAAAAAAACCTGGGATGGCATATATTTATTTGAATGAAGCAAATGTAATTCATAGAAGAGGAAAATATGAAATCATATGCATTGTTCAGCTACAGGAAGAGGGACTAGGCACATACCTGTGGACCATACCTGTTCAATGTAAAAACCTTACTTATGAAATGCAGATGGTTTAATACATTGCAATTTTTTAGTGTTACCTATAATTTTTTTTATATACTAATTGGTGTGTGTTAGAAAGAAAGCTCAAACAACTACCACAAATAAACTGATGCCCAGCATTTATTACTGAAATTCAAAGGTCTTCCCCCCACCCCCTACTCATAATTGAATTTGTTTATGAGAAACCAACATTAAATAAGCTCACGTTTCTTAGGAAGGCAGAGACTGCAGGTGCAAAGAGGACGACATCTGACAGTAATTATGCACTATATGGTGTTGGTATTAGGGAATGTTTGCAGGAATACAAAAAAACCCTGTTGCTGTCGAGTCGATTCCGACTCACAGCCACCGTATAGAACAGAGTAGAACTGCTCTATAGGGTTTCCAAGAAGCAGCTAGGGGATTCAAACTGCTGACTTTTTGGTTAGCAACCGTAGCTCTTAACCACTGCATCAACTTGTAGGATGGATGTATATTAAACACAGTCGATTACTCACTTTGTTTTGTTTTTGTCCCAGTGATCAACTGTATCATTTTTCCATTTTTTATTATTCATCTGAAAGTTGATTCTTAAGATACCAGCTTAAGTTATGGAAACTAACGATAGCTAAAAACCAAAAAAACCAAACCTGCTGCTGTGAAGCCAACTAATACTCGTAGCGACCCTACAAGACAGAGTGGAGAACTGCTCCATAGGGTTTCCAAGGAGCACCTGGTAGATATGAAGTGTCGATCTTTTGGTTAGCAGTCAATCTCTTAACCACTTCGGCAACAAGGCTCCTAGATTTATATAAAAACTGGTTGTCTCCGTATATACTCAAGGTAACCACATGTGTGCCAGAGTAGAACTGTGCTCCATGGGGTTGTCTTATATCTACCAAAAAAATAATAATAAAACCAGTTGCCATTGAGTTGATTCCGATTCATGGTGACCTCACGTGTTTCAGAGTAGAACTGTGCTCCACTGGATTTTCAATGGCTGCAACCTTTCAGAAATAGGTCATCAGACTGTTCTTCTGAGGTACCTCTGGGTAGATTCGAACCACAAATGTTTCAGTTAGTAGTCGAGTGCTTAACCATTTGAGCCACCCAGGGACTCCTTGTCTTATACTTAAGTGGCTAAAAATAAAAACTAAACACTATAGATAGATAGTGTATCTAAGTACTGACCTTTTGTCTTATATTCAGACAATTAAATGCTCTAAAGAGAATAACTGCATAAAGTACTGCTCAAAATTGTAGTATTTTCAACACAGTCATATAGCCTGACCAACCAACCTTTATTGTTTTCCTCTTCATATGGATATTCATTCATCCATTTGCTTTTAGAGTCAGTCACATTGATCCTGCAAGAAAACAAAGAAAAGAGATAATGAAAAAAAGTTCCCCATGTTGCTACCATTCCTCCACTGAACAAAGGAACAAATCTTAACAACTGTAAAGTTCCTTATGCTCTTGGTTAGTGAAGTGACATACTAAAAATGACAGCTGATGATTGTTTTTCTTTGTTTCTTCTTCACTCTTAAAGAGCCATGTAAAAGGCCGAAACACCAACTATGACACATCTATGACATCCCACATTTAAGATAATGAAGACCTGGGCAAAGAGGAGGAAGAGGAAGATGAAGAGAGGGAAGGGAGAAGCTTGGGGAGGAAAAGGGGAATTTGGAGAAGGAAGAAGGTCTATGTTGGCCAACACCCAAGTAACTTTTTTAAAAATTAAAGGTATCTAAATTAATATAAGTAACTTGTTAAAATTTAAACAAATCTATATTAATGTAAAAAAAATTTATAGAAGTTTCCAAATCCCAAGAACACTGATCTCACCAAAAATAATTAAATATTGCTGGACTGCAGAGTTGTGGCTCCTATAGACCATTTGCCCCATTTTGATGTATCCTTGAAAATCTTCTCTCTTGGCATTATGTGACTTGCTTCAGAATTTCCATTTCATGAGGCAAATCTTCTTTGGCATTCAGTTAAGCCAGCTTATTAGACACAGCTGACTTTTTTTTCTTTTGGAATTACACTCAGAAGGGGACACGCCTTGGCATTCCCAGCAGCATCCACTTTGCACCAATGTCTATGCACACAGCACAGGGCCCACATTCCTACGTATATGCTTCCATACATCTGAGCAGAAAGAGCTCCATCACTCTTAAGGCCTTAAATGAAATGTAGAATTCACAAGTTTTATGGGCTTGGCTTGTGAAGGAAACTAGCCTTTAATTTTATTCCAGTTTTAAATATATCCATATATTTGTCTCTATCTATAAGTCTCTAAATGTATCCGCTACTATATCTACAGCTTTTACTATTACTAGAAATGCCACTAAAAAAGCAATATAATATTTTAATATTATATTTTAATTACAGTGGCAGAGCTAGAAATACGCTTTTGAAATTCAGAGTACTACTCTCCCCATTTATATTATGAAACTAAAATGTGGTAGCCCTTGAAAGAATTGAAAAGTGAGCTAAGACACCATGCTTCTCGTGAGACATATCTTGCTCTTTCCAATCTTGAAAAATATATCTATCTATCCAAAAAGTTCCAACTTCTTAGCCGAACATTTTAAAACTAGCTGATTATATTTCAAAATATGGTTTTGTAATTTTTTAATACTTTAATATATCATGGAGCCCTGGTGGTACAGTGATTAAGAGCTCAGCGGTTAACCAAAAGGTTAGCAGTTCAAATCCACCAGCCACTCCTTGAGAACCCTATGGGGCAGTTCTACTCTGTCCTATAGGGTTGCTATGAGTTGGAATCAACTCGATGGCAACCGGTTTGATTTTTGTGTTTTTTGGTTTTTTTCTTTTTGGGGTGGGGCAATATATCATGAGCATTTTCACATGATATTAAATTTAATAATAATCAGAAATTCATAATAGCTCATTATAGGCAACATTATATATTCCACTATTTTTGTCTAATAATTTATGGTTTTTGATTATTTAATATCCAAAATAAACACCCTTCTACATATATCCTGCATGTACCAGAGCCTCACCTAGTCTATATGATGATGCCTTTGTCCAACTAGAAAGGATGTCCCCTCTGGGTAGACAGTGAGAGACTTAATCAGGACACAGAGCTTGCAAAGTGGAGCCCAGTGCAGACTTCAGTCTCTACCCCTCCCCCTCAGTGAGGCCCCCTCACCCTGCAATACTACACTTAGCAGCCCAAGTCTGTACCTTTAATTATTTCTTTAGAATAAAGTTATGGAAGTACAGAAGTTGTAGAAGTAGGATCAAATTAATAACGAACTTTTTTCAGGCTTTCAAACTATATCACCAAACTACTTTCAAAATAAGCAGTAACAAATTCCCACCAAGGTAGAAGCAAGTGCTAACATAATGCAATTCTCAACTTTGATGAGACACAGCACAGTGCCTAGTAGAGTTAAATGTTTGTCAAATGAATAAAGGAAGTTAATAATGAGCAATGGAAGAAAATTCTAATAAAGAAATACTCTTTTACAGTACTTATGTAGCTATTTCTCACACAAGTAACTTAGGCCTTAATTATATAACTTAAAGTTTTAGGCACAATTAACCTGCAGACTAAAATAAATGTTAAATTATGTCATTTATACGTAATATAACATCACACATTTTTTACAGCATTTTGGGATTTACAGAGTATCCTAACATTATGTTGTTGTGATGATAACAATTATGTGAGATGAGCAGAAGCACTATTGTAAGACGTATTTGATAAGGATGAAAAAGCTCTTGGAGAGGTACCCAGGTAACAAGTCAGATAATATCAGAGTCTTTATGAAAATCTCTTAAGTCTCCAGTCTCTGAGCACAGCTCTTTGTGATTCCTCTGCCAGCTATATTTGTCACTACTGACAATTTAAATGTATACTTCTATATAAATTCAGGAACAGCCTGCTACAATACTTTTACTTTCTATTCAGTCAAGCTCCTAAGAGAACACTCAAGATCCAGCTCTGAATCTTTCACGTCTGTGACAGGCCCCCTTTCACCCACCAAATCACCTTACTTTAGCACAACTAACATAAAAGAATAAAGGCACAATTTAGTGTTCAGAAGACCTATCCCAAGTCTCACCTCACACTGTTCACAATAACAAAAAGATGGAAACAACCTAGGTGTCCATCAGTGGACGAATGGATAAACAAATTATCGTATATCCACATAATGGAATACTACACAACGATAAAGAACAATGATGGAGCCGTGAAACACAATAACATGGAGGAAATCTGGAGGGCATTATGCTGAGTGAATTTAGTCAGGCACAGAAGGACAAATATTGTATAAGACCACTATTATAAGAACTCAGGAAAAGGTTTAAACACAGCAGAAAACACTCTTTGATGGTTACTAGGGTGGTGAGGGAGGGTGAGGGTTATTTACCAAGTCTCACCTCTGTCATCTATTGGCTGTGTGACCTTGAACAACTCTTTGAGGCGGAGTTTCTTCCTCCACAGAAACAGGGATAAGACGAATTCCTTCTCTATTTGCCCTACCTCCCCTAAATTATTGAAGTAAGTCTATGGTAATATGTAAATTCTTAAATATCATGCACATAAGAATTATCACTCCCTCATCAACAGTCCAGATATTTCACAGGAAAAAAGGATTTCCTTAAATTGAGATCATATGATAGAACAGATGAACCTCCAATTTTACTCATGCAAAGGGGGTCTCTGGGTTGTTCCCCAAATCCCTATCAAAATCAAGCCATAATATAAAATAGAAAAGTGGCAGATTTCCACTAACAGTTAATATCGCATCAATTTTCTACTTAAAAGATTACTGAGCTCTGCCAAATAGATTTGTGAAATTATCCAGGAAACTTTCCCAAAGCACAGAAGTTTTAAAGGTCACTGTCCTCATCAAAAAACCCATTATACACAGTTTGATACTCACATTGGGGGCTTCAAAAATGATTCACAGTTTGTCATTAGGTGAAGAAAGGCAAAGGGCTTGTCACAAGAGAAATATTAGGCCAGAAAATATTACATTTTGAAAAGAATTTTAGATTTACTTTGAAAGTAAAATCCTAATTACACCTGTTTCTATATAGTAGATGCAAGCAACAGAGAATGATTTTCTAAATTCTTCACTTCCTAATTCTTGTTTTCTCCCTCGAAAGTTTCCACACATCTTCACCAAAGCTTCCTTTAGAATCCAAAGAGAGTATCTTGGACAACTGAAATGAACTTGGCCATTAATGAAAGTGGCTGCCCTCCACCTTAATGAATACAGTTACTTCCGAAGAACTACCTCTGAGTACAGGCATTATATTACACTGTCGTACCAGGCTGCTCCCTCTTCATCACTTCTTACATGATCTATCACGTTCTCAATCTTTGAAAGTTAGTGTTTAATACATTCTAAATACTTCAGACCCATAAATACACCTGTTGCTAGTTCCTCTGGGATACTCTTCCTGTATCTACAAACAGAGACAGATAAACAAGTTTTAAAGGTGTTTATAAACATCTCACTAGTCAGGGTATTCCAAAGGTAATTTAGGTGCTCTGTTTCAAGTAAATTGAATTTTGGTGCTGGTACCACAATTCCATTTGGAATTCTGTCTTCTAGATTCAGTGTTACAAATCACTGCTTCATTATTTGTGATCTTGCATTTGCCAGTACTGATTAAAAAAAGTTGAAGTAATAAAGGTTTATATACATATTCTATTCATTTACCATAACTTTTAAAGCTGATTAGAGAACTCAGGAGGCAGGCTTTGTGCATATAAGTCTGGGATATTATATAACTGGCCCATGCATCTAAGTTTCTGCTATAGATGTTGCTTTTTTTTCCTATTTAAAGTTATTTTTGTTTTATCTGTCGCCCATGAGTTTTCTTGGGAACTAGAAATATTTGAAGGTTAATGTAAATATTTCTGGAGATACATGCAAATCTAAGTGCTAAGTTTTCACAGCTGTGTTGACTGGAAATGAAAAGAGAAGCCAAAGACACAAAGCAGCATACTTATTGCTAGGTGACAGATGACACTTACTGTACCTGTTCTGAACTTGGACAGCATGAGACATCTACCACAGAGAAGACACATGGATTTCCACTGGACACCTGTCAGTCTCTACAGAGAAGCATACCAGTATTCAGATACATTTCCGAATACAGGCCATAGGTAGTCAGAAAAGCATGCTATATGAGTGTATGATTTTAAAGATGCCTCCTAAAATAGGAGATCATAGTTCTTCATCAATTTTTTTTTCATTTTGGGTATACATGTCCTATATTCTAAGTAAAGTCTGCATATGAAATAATATAATTTATGTCATATGCAAGTATATGTAATTAAAGAGTGATAATTCTTATATTTATGATACTGAAGAATCACCAAATTTTTTTAACAAAGGAAACTGGTTTTATTAAAACATAGTTATAAAATTAAAAATAACAGTTTGTGATATAATATTTATGCTTATTAGTGTAGCAAATAAGTAGACCTAGGGATAATTCTAATACCCATTGCTGTCAAGGCGATTCCAACTCACAGTAACCCTACAGAATAGAGTAGAGCAGTCCCAGAAGTTTTCCAAAGCTGTAATCTTTATGGAAGCAGACTGCCACATCTTTTTGCCAAGAAATGGCTGGTGGGCTCGAACCACTCACTGACCTTTTGGTTACCAGCCAAGCACTTAACCACTGAACCACCAAGGGCTCCTCAGGAAGAATTCTAACAGGTGCCATAATTTCTACCTAGTGATGAGTGTAAATGATATTTCAAGATATTTGAAACAACATGAAGACATTTCATGACCTGAAATACCTTGATCTGAGATACCATGTAAATACAGTGTAACATGAATATCTCTGACATATCAATGTGCGACAAAGTCACAGAAACCGGTAATAAAACTGTGGTTTGTTACCCACATTAATAAATGAAGAAAATCCAAAGAAAGTCGATTCTGACTCATCATCAAACTATTTTAACAGACATCTCTTCAGTTGTGGTGAGTAGAATCCATAGAAAAAGTATTATTCTTATGATAAATAAGCCAATCCCCATTAAATTTAATAACATTAGATATCATACAAAGTACTGATGAATTAAAAAGGAAAAGCACACGCACACACACACACACACACTTCAATGTAGATTATTTCCTGGACATATGTAATAATTACACGTTTACTTTCAAGCATTACATCCCTTTTATAAGATAAAAAACAAGGCTCAAAGTCCCACCCTCTGTCTTTTGACCCATCAGGCAATCCAGATGATAATATGGAACTGTCAGGAACTTCTTTAGATCCCAGAATTTCAGGATCTCACATGAATAGATGTCATGCTCCACTGCCCATGAGAAACACCGGGTGGTGACACAGAAAAAATCCAAGCATGAACGCCAAACAGAACAATCACCAGCTTTACCACTTGGGGGTAATGTGACTTGAGCCACTTGTTTAACTCTTATATGCCTCATTTTCCTCATCTCTTAAAATAGTATCATAAAAGCTGATTTTTACTTTGTTTTGCTTTGGGTAGGAATATTGGAAAAGAGAATATATCTAATATGCATAGCATACTGCCTGGCATATATAAGGTATTCGACAAACGTCAGTCCTATCACCACTATCTACATTCACAATCAAGTGCGCAAACTTCTTTCCACTTAAAATTGAGAACTAGAAACAATGACCAACACTAGCTAAAGTTACTTTTCCTCAATACTACCTTCAACCATGACTGAGTCTCTTACAGGAAGTCCTAAGGATACACAGACCAAAAGATCGTGATGGTAGGATCCCACAGGATAATGTCTATAATTCATCCATTAAGGAGCCCTGGTGGCATAGCAGTTAAGAGCTTGGCTACTAACCAAAAGGTTGGCGGTTTGAATCCACCAACTGCTCCCTGGAAACCCTATAGGGGCAGTTCTACTCTGTCTTACAGGGTCACTACGAGTCAGAATCAACTCGACAGCAACGAGTTTGGAAGAGAATCCAAGATGCAACAGACAAGAGAAATCAGAGACAAGGAATTCAAAGGTCATTGACAGCCCATATCCAATAATGATCTCCTTGGAACTCTTTTTGTTGCATATAAATCAACTATAAATTCTTCATTTATGAAACTGTTCTTTATTTCCAGTTTTATGTTTCCCTGAAATTATACTTCTACCCAGTAATCCTTCAGTACTGAAGAAGCAGACAAATAACACAGAAAGAGCCAATGTTAAGAACAAAGTTCCCATGTGGAGTACGGTACGCACTGAAGCTGCAGCAGGCATTTAGGAGCAAGTTCACTTAAGAGCAGCCCATTTTCAGAGGAAGGAGGGAAAACATAAATACACTGAGATGGAAATTACTCTTTTAATCTCTTTTCAGCTTCCATTACACTCTGTCATTCTATGCACCCAGAGCACAAATAAACCTTTAAAAGAAAGTAACCACAGCAAATGAATTTAAGTATTTCTTTTACATATATTGTACTCATTATAACTGTTTGAAAAGTTATTTATGCTATGCTCATATTCAAGTGTAATTGTCATTTGATTGGGACTGTGTAGTCAAAAATCTGATTTGTACTGCAAAGAATCGACAAGATGATTAAGTTTCGTTTTCATATGTCTAATTTATGTGATTTTGATTGTACTACAAATATAAGCATGTGTCATTTGTACATGCACATAAAATGACCACGTATATCACTACACACCACCGAAAGTAACTTGGCCAGACACAAGTTTACATTCCCATATGAAGAACACTGACATCCTTCTCTTAAGCTCTCTATCAGGATGTGTTCTTAATCTTCATGCTGAAGATGTTAACATTTGGGGATTTTCAAGAGGCTGATGGGAGGGAGGGAAGAACAGGATGAGGGCGCCCAGCTATATGTTAATCTCCAATTTGCTTCCCATCATTTTAATTAAGTAAAACATGGTTTTTTGGTTCATATACTGAAAAGCAAATTTTTGAAAGCAATTGAAAATAATTACCACAGTAAACATGTTGTTGTTGTTGTTGAGTGCCATCGAGTCGATTCTGACTCATAGCGACCCCAAGTGACAGAGTAGAATGGCCCCATAGGGTTTTCTTGGCTGCAATCTTCACGAAAGCAGATCACCAGGTCTTTGTCCTGCAGAGATGCTGGGCAGGTTGAAACCGCCAACCTTTCAGTTAGTAGCCAAGAGCTACTTTGATAGATAATAAAAGTGCATAATTATATAACCTAAGACTTTCTCTACCAATTCACTTCAATGACTATTGTCTGAACATAGGTAGGTACCAAAAAAAAAATCAAACTTGTGGCCATCAAGTCAACAGGGTAAATAATAACAAATTTTATATACTAATGATCTGTGACACATTCAAGAGAACTAAGCTGCCTTATTGAGCATGCAGTATATACCTGACTTTCCTATTAACTGTTGCCTTGTGTGCTTAGCTTACCAATGGTAAGCAAGATAAATCCCTTTCAAATATATAGTAAACAGTTTGTTAGGAGTAAATTTACTTTCTAGTCCATCACAACAGTAGTTGATTAAAATATGTTGCTCTTATCCACTTTTAAATTAATTCATGTGAAATAAAACAAATATTTATTAAATTGTGGGAAAAACATTTCATCAAACTGTAAAACCTGAGTAGAAAAACAAATGGCACACGCTTAATTACAGTTTTCATTTAAATGAAATTTGCATTTTCATAATATTTTATAATCATTAGGAAAATATCAGACTTGAGGTATTTTTAGGACACTTTTATGTTTCATCTCTTCACACATCTGAACCCAAGGCAGTTTTAACATAGGCAGATTTCACAATATAATTTGAAAAATACATCAAAGAACTGAATAGATTTGTCTACTGACATTCTGACATAGTGATACAGAAACAAGAAGATTTATTTGATATTTTTTAAATGAATATCTTACGGGTTTCTGAGTGCCTTACTGAACAACAGTTTTGACTTGCTGAACTCATCAATCCAGCTTGTGCATTCAGATAGCATAATCTTTGCCCCTACATAGCCCATAATCTGACCTACAACTGATAGCTGTCATAAGTACATAATCTATTAGGATTTCTCAATGATAAGCAAATTAGTAGACTATCAAACAGACTGCTTAACCATATGCTTCCCTCATAACTAAATAATGCAAGAAAATCAAAATAACATTTGTTGAGAATGACAAATGATATATTAGGTTAACTCTTGTTTTTTAAGTACCAGAAAAAGGCTCTTTTAAAAACTGAAAAATACTGATTTTGGAGAAGGTCAACTCAAATATAATTCAACCAATTGCTAGCAGGTGATAAAGCTCACTGATTTATAATAGTGATATATCATTACATGGTACATATAATTTGTTGTTATTTCATCCATGAATCGCCTACATGCCAGGTACTAAGGACATTTAAAATCACATTTCACAGTACCTGCTCTAAAGAGGCTCACAATCAACACAGGTGAGCCACATGTAAAAAAGTAAAATAATTTTCACAGTAACAGCTTACCATCTATTAAATGCCAATCTGTGTTATGATGAAATTGATCTGTATTATATACACTAAACCAGTAGCACTAAAATATGATTAAAAGAAGCTGATTCTATGAAAAAATGACAGACTTTCAGAAAAAATCAACATATTTCAGATTCCTAGCCTCTGGAAGTATAAGACATTAAATGTCTGTTTCCATAAGTCACACAATTTGTGGTACTTTGTGGTCACGGCAGCCTGAGGAAACTAATACAGCACCCAAGGAATGTCAAAAAACATTTTGGAAAATAATTTTGAAACAAAAATTGCCCAACTGCAGCCTGAACAACCTATTCAGAAATATATATAAAGCTAAAATACTAAAACCAAGATTAGTCCTATAAATAAATAACATATAGACTAGTGTCTATTCTAATTTTTAAGAAATGTCCACAAGTGAAAGAACTTTATCAAATAATTATTGGGAAGAAGCAAATTAAGTGCTCAAAGGTATTTTCCCAAGCAGCACAGGGAATATATTTTTACCTTTTAGTTTAAATATGCTATAATTCAAAATCATCAGGTTTTAAAAGCAATGTCCTTTAAATTCTCTACCTTTATTCCCAAAGGTGGCCAACTACACCTTGGGAGTTACAGGGGAGGGAAAACTGCTGACCAAAGAACTGAATTCGAACTGCCCCCGAATGGAAAGGTAGCGATTCTCAGCGGGAGACACAGCTGTACTAGTAGCACCAGTACTGCTAGAAACAGCATCAGCACGTACTTATTCAAGTTCACTATGAGCTAAGAAGTGTTCTATTAACTGTGTGTGTGTATATAAAAACCAAAACCAAACCCATCATCATCAATTCAATTCCAACTCATAGTGACCCTACAGGACAGAGTAGAACTGCCCCATAGGGTTTCTAAGAAGTGGCTGATGGATTCAAACTGCCAACATTTTGGTTAGGAGCCAAGCTCTTAACCACCACACCACCAGAGCTCTTGTGTGTGTATATAATCAACTATATGTAATATATTAAACTATTATATATTAACTTGCATTATTCCTCACAACCTTCTGAGGTAGGTGGAATTATTATTCCCATTTTACAGATGTAGGAACACAGAGAAGTCAGGTAACTCGTCTAATGAGCAGAAAAACGAGGCAGTTGGGCTCCCATCTTCATGATTTTATTCACCATTCTATTCTCCCTCATAGGTAACCTCACTATAACCTCTGCCTGAAATGCACAACAGCGAGACATCTTTACATGTGGAAAATAGATAAGCAAGCGAACTGCAACAAGATAGTTTTGCTGTTTTTCTTTCAAACAGATTAAAATAAGTATTTCTGAGTAAGAGGTGTAATCTCAGACACTTCGCCAATAAAGGAAAAGAAAAATACATTCAAAAATGACTTCATTTGAAATCTTGCCAACATCATAATGAAGTCAATATTTTTAAAGTTTTCTCCCTAATTAGAAATTAACACTTTATATAATTTTTTTTAAGTTTTTAGAAATGTTCCTGAGATTGGAAAATTTTTGTATAAACTCATACATGAAGCCCTAGATTAATGAATTTAATGAAAATCCTTTCTTCCTCTCCTTCCCAATGACATCCAAACAAGTGAACAGATATAAAAGGAATTTAACTTTTCACATGAGAAATAAACTGCATTTTTTGCAATCCCACTCCTAGGAATATATCCTAGAGAAATGAGAACTGTCACACTAATAGACATATGCACACTCATATTCACTGAAGCACTGTTCACAATAGCAAAAAGATGGAAACAACCTAGATGCTCATCAGCAGATGAATGGATGAACTATGGTACATACACACAATGGAGTACTATACAAAGATCAACAACAATGATGAATCTGTGAAGCATCTCATAACATGGATGAAACCGGATGACATTATGCTGAGTGAAATAAGTCACTCACAAAAGGACAAATATTGTATGACACCTCTACTGTATAACTCATGTAAAAGCTTACACACAAAAAGAAACAATCTTCGTTGGTTATGAGGGCTAGGAGGGGTGGGGGGGGGACTAAACAGGTAAGTGGTAACTTTGGTGAAGGGTGAGACAGTACACATCACTGGGGAAGCCAACACAACTTGTACAAGGAAAGGTCATGGAAACTCCATCGACACTTCCAAACTCCCTGAAGGACTGAATTGCTGGGCGGTCGGCTGTGGGAACCATGGTCTCGGGGAACATCTAGCTCAACTGGCATAACACAGTTTATAAAGACAATGCTCTACATTCTACCTTGATAAGCAGCGTCTGGGGTCTTAAAAGCCTGTGAGCAGCCATCTAAGATACTCTACTGGTCTCACGCCTTCGGGAGCAAGGGAGAATGAAGAGAACAAGATACAAGGAAAAGATTAGTCCAAGGGACTAATGGACCACAGCTACCATGGCCTCCTCCAGACTGAGTCCAGTACAGCTAGATGGTACCCGGCTACCACCACTGACTGCTCTGACTGAGATCACAATAGAGGGTCCTGGACAGAGCTGGAAAAGGATGTAGAACAAAATTCTAACTCACAAAAAAAAAGACCAGATTTACTGGCCTGACAGACTGGAGAAACACCGAGACTATGGCCCCTGGACACTCTTTTAGCTCAGTGGTGAAGCCCCTCCCGAAGTTCACCATTCAGCCAGGGATTGGACAGCCTCATAAGACAAAACAGGACTAATGAGGCACAGCAGTCCAGGGACAAGGACTAGAAGGCAGGAGGGGACAGGAAAGCTGGTGATAGGGAACCCAAGGCTGAGAAGGGACAGTGTTGACATGTCATGGGGTTGTTAACCACTACCATAGGGTAATATGTGTACTGTTTAATGAGAAACTATTTGTTCTGCAAACCTTCATCTAAGGTACAAAAAAAAAAAAAAAAAAAAGAATTATCTATGTGAGATCAAATTGACAACAGCAACTCAAAAGGTTTGATGGGAAGCCTGGGGACAGTGAGTCGAAGATAATGGTGATGGAATATTTTGGAAACGGATAGTAAGAATAGCAGCACAACTGGAAGAATGTAATCGATGTCACTGAATTGTGCATGTAGAAACTTTTGAAATGGTATAACTTTGGCTATGTATATTTTCACCAAAAAAAAGGTCCTCAAGGTTGAGAAGGGAGAGTGTTGACATGTCATGGGGTTGTTAACCAATGTCATAAAACAATATGTGTACTATTTAATGAGAAACTATTTGTTCTGTAAACCTTCATCTAAAGTACAATAAAAAAAATTTTAAAAAAGAAATAAACTGCATTTTTGATAATGTATTCAACATAAAATACTCAATTCTGAAAATACACATTAAAAAAGTATCTCTGATCTGTGCTGAAGTCTCTTAACCAACAACAACTATTAGAGCATGTAATTTCAAAAAGTAATTTATCACAATTTAGGCAAAATATTTTTCCTTCAGGTCAGACTGCTCAAGTGCAACTAAACTGTATTACTTTCTATTCTTACTCTGAATGTACTAACAGGAACATAAGACTAAGCAATCTCGATAATCAAATAATAATCTGCATATCATAAATAAACCTAAACAAAATAGTTCACTCTTTTTTAATAGTTAACTATCTAAAATGGTGCTAAAAATAGAAAGAACTATAAAATCTTTAGTCATATGTACTCATTAATTCTCTTATTCATATAATATCCATGCCAATCACTGGAGATTCAAAGATGAAAAAAGCATATAGCATATTTTTTAAGATTAAATAAAAATTGGTGGTGGCACACTGCAATCTGGGGAACTATTGTGGCTGTAGACAAGCACTGGTAAATCCAGTAGCAGTAAGTACCAGGTATTATGGTTTGACACATAGGTCCTTTCAAAATGCACGCTATGGAGGATGAAAATAATTGCATTTCAGTCTAGTAGAACCTAGTAGATAAAATCTTGCTGGTGATCAGGAACACAGCTATGAAGTATGCCCACGAATCTGCTGTTCAACTTTAACTTGAGAATAACATTTAATCACCATCTAAATTAACACAAGTGCCACACAAGACCAAGCTATCTGAAGTTTTTTTCAATACCAATATATATCCAAAACATATTCATTTCTTTCATCAAGGAAGGCTGCTTGTTGCTAGCCCCCATACTGACATTTGATTTCATTTTCAATCATACGCTTCAAACTCCAGTGTATTTCAACCTTCAAGTCATAAAGGTTCAAACTGTCCTATTCCAGCTACCCTTTTTAAACCTTTTTATTTTGTTCAGGGCCTATCCCTACCATCACTACATTTGGTTTCTCATTCCATACTCTTCTGAAGTCTTCTCTCCTGCCTTAAATATATTCAGATGATCCCGATCACAATGCTAATTTTTGGCCTACTCTACTGCTGCAAGGAGCTCTGGTGGTACAGTGGTTAAGTGCTCAGACTGCCAACCAAAAAGTCAGCAGTTTGAATTCACTATCCACTCCTTGGAACCCCTACAGGGCAGTTCTACTCTGTCCTATAGGGTCACTATGAGTAGGAATCCACTGGATGGTAACAGGTTGGGCTACTGCTGCATGTAGTTACAGAACAGTTACTGTTCATCCTCAGACGTGATCATTCATTAGCTCAACTTTTATCCACACCCCTCCTCATAGTCTTTTTGATCACTGGTGTATACTTAGCATTACAGATCATCTACATATGGAAAATTATCCTCCCTTGTTTCACTGACTTCTCTGAATCTTTTCTCCACTCTAACCACTACCACTAGATGTTTTTTGAAGATTCCATGTCTGTACCAAGTAGCATAGTCCAAGGCAATCCTTAACTTTCAGGTGTGTTCTCACTGTGTTTGATCTCTTAAGAAGTTCAACCATCACAGTCTCAATTATTACTTCCATAGCTAACTTCCAAATGAATATCTCTAGGCCTACTTTTCCACCTAAATCTCACTCTACTTTTTTCCCACATATTGTCTTAGTTATCTAGTGCTGCTACAAGTGGATGGCTTTAACAAAGAGAAATTTATTCTCTCTCAGTCTAGTAGGCTACAAGTCCAAATTCAAGGTATCAGCTCCAGGGGAAAGCTTTCTCTCTCTGCTGGCTCTAGAGGAAGGTCCTTACCACCAATCTTCCCCTGTACTAGGAGATTCTCAATGCAGGAACTTCAAGTACAAAGGATGCATTATTCTCCTGGCTCTTGTTTCTTGGTGGTATGAGGTCCCCGTTTCTCTGCTCAGTTCTCTCTTTTATATCTCAAAAGAGACTGGCTTAAAATACAATCTAATCTTACAGATTGAGTCTTGCCTCCTTAACATAACTGCCACTAATCCCATCTCATTAACATCACAGAGACAGGATTTACAACACACAGGAAAATCACATCAGGTGACAAAATGGTAGACAATCACACAATATTGGGAATCAAGACCTAGCAAAAATTGATACACATATTTTTGGTGGACACAATTCAATCCATGACAGACATCATTGAATAATTTAACAAGTATTTATCAACCTCATATCATATGCCTGAAATCATGATACACACTGGAAATTCAAGCCAATATAGCTCCCTTTCACACAAAGGTCTTACCACCTAGTAGGGGAGAAAAGCCTCACTTCCAAGCACCCAAAACTGAAGTCATAATTTTTCCCTAAAAAAAAAAAAAAATCCTTTTCCCAGTTTCCCATTTCAGTCTATGAAACCATCAACATACAGTCTATTCAAATTCACTTCCAAAAACCCTTTAGATTCACTTCAATTTTGCGCAACCACCTCAGCACCTTCAGGCCCTCATTTAGCAAGTCTGGATTATTGTTACACTGTTTCTAATCTCCCCTTCCATGGCACACTGCAAACATACTAGGCTAATATTTAAAATATTTTATCATGTTATTCCCAATCTCAAAAACTTGCGATTTCTTTCCAATTAGTCTAAATCTCTGTTGATTCTCATGGCCCTTTAGGAGAAGCTGAGGTTTCCCCTCCTTTCCCTGGCAAGAGTTTCATCTCTGCCTCCAGTTGAATTTCTCCTCCATTAAAATTTCTTCACATAGCTGCAAAGAAGCATTTGATAGAATTCAACACATAGTAACAATTTTTAAAAAGTAACAACCTTAGAATCTTGAAATAGAAGGGAATCAACGACCTTAATCTGTTAAAGAATATCTGTTTATAAAAATCTATCATAAACAATTTATTGAATGGTGAAATACTGAAAACTTTCCTTACTGAGATTTAAAAAAAAAAAAACAAAGCACGTTTGTTATCACTACTTCAATCCAACTTGTGCTGAAGGTCCCAATGCCATAAAGTAGGTAGGTAAATAAGTAGGTAGGTAGATAAGTAGGTAGGTAGGAAGGTAAGTAGGTAAGTAAGAAGGTAGGAAGGTAGGAAGGAGGGATGGAAGGAAGGAGGGGAGGGGGAAGGAAGGAATAAAAACATCATTATTCACAGAAAACATGATTGTGTGGTAGAAAATGCAGAAGAATATACAGTCAAAATATTAGAATACATGAATTTTAGGAAGTCACAGAATACAAGTTTAACATACAAATATCAATATATTTTTACATATCAACAAAAAATAATTACAATAAGGGGGTACCTCATACCATCAAGAAAGCGGTGCCAGGAGCACAGCACGTCCTTTGGGCAGGGGTCCCTGCGCCAAGAAGCTCCTAGTCTGGGGGAGCACTGATGAGAAGGCCGACAGAGAGAGAAAGCCTTCCCCTGGAGCTGACACCCTGAATTTGGACTTTTAGCCTACTTTGACTATGAGGAAATAAACTTCTCTTCATTAAAACCAAAAAAAAAAAAAAAAAAATTACAGTAAGGAATTTAAAAGGCAACCAGATTTATAACATTAAAAATTAAACACATAAGAACAAAACTAATAAAAATGTTCAAAACATCTACATTGAAAAACCAAAATATTATTGAGAAAAACTAAAGGAATTCTAAATAAATGGAGTGATATACCATGTTCATGGATGGAAAATCTCAATATTAAAATATAAATTCTACTTAAGCTATAGATTCAATAAAAACCCAATCAAAACCCTAAAACAAGATTGTGTGTGTGTGTGTGTAAATATGTGTTTGCGTAAAAACTAGAAAACTGATTCCAAATTTGAAGTGGAAATGCTAAGAATCAGGAAGAATCAAGTCAATCTTCAAAAAAATAATGTTGGGGACTCATATTCCCATATATCAAGAACTACTATAAATTTCTCATAGTTAAGACAGCTTGGAATCTACAAACAAGTCCAGATAAACCTATAGATGGACTCACATATATTCATTCACCTGATTATGATAAAAACAGTACTGCTTGCAATTTGAAAAAGATGACATTTTCAATAAATGGTGCTCAGTCAGCTAAATATCTCCATGCAAAAAGCAAATTTTGACCAATGTCACATCATACAGAAAGATCAATTCCAGATGGACATAGACAAAAATATGAAAGGTAAGACAATAAAGTTTCTAAGAAAAATAAAGGGGAATATCTTCATGACCTTGTGATAGGCAAAAATTCCTTGACAGGAATGAATAAAATTAAAATCAAGAACTTCTGTTCACCAAAAGACATCATGAAGTGAGTGAAAAGCAAATCATATATAGCAAGAAGATATCTGCAATGCATATATCTGACAACAGACTTACATCAACAATATATAAAAAACTACTACAAATCAATTAAAAATATAGAAAACCCAAAAGAAAGGTGACCAAGGGATCTGAAAAGCTATTTTACAAAACAGGATATCAAAATGGCCAATAAACAAATGATATTCTCAACTTCATTAGTCATCACGGAAATGTAAACTCAATCACAATGAGATAGCAGTGCAGATCCCCCAGAATGGCTAAAATTAACAACACTGACAATACTAAGTTCTGGTGAGGATGTGGAGCAACTAGGATTCTCAAACACTGATCTGGAAGGGTAAATTACACAACTCATTCGGGAAACTGGCAATCTGCTATAGTTGAACATAGGTATACTCTATAACCCATCAATTCCACTATCTATTCCTAGGTACATACCCAATATAAATGTGTGCATAAATTCACCAAAGTACATACACAAGAAGACCATAGCAGCACTGTGTGTAATAGGCAAAGAACTATAAACAAACCAAATGCCTATCAACAGCAGAACGGATAAATTGTGGCATACTGATCCAATGCAATGCTATACAGAAATGAGAAGGAATGAGCACAGCTACCTGTAAAAATATGGATGAAATCACAAACATAATGTGGAATAAAATGAAATCAGACATAAAAGTGCACACAGTATGATCCAAAAACAGAGAAATTTAATGGATGGTAATAGAAGTCGGAATTGACTCAACAGCAACTAACAATAACAATGACACTAGAAGTCAAAGTAATGGTTACCTTTGGAAAGTGGTAATGTCTGAAAAAGGCCACAAGAGGGACCTCTGGGGTGGTAAGATTTTAATTTTTTATCTGGGTGGTAGTTACATGCATATGTTCAATTTGTGAAAATTTATTAAAGTACATATTTATGATTTATGTAAATTTTTATACATTACATTTCATAAAAACTTATCTAAATAAATAACCTTTCCTGTAAGAGAAAATCTGATAGAACCAATTATATTTTTATGTCAGACTCTCCAAATTCTATGGTAATGTCCAGTGTATGCATTGGTCACTTCAAAGTTATTAACCATCCTTGGGCCAATCAGCTATCAAGAGAAGGCCACGTGAGCCACTGCCCACCCAGCACAGTCATGGGAGAGCAAGCACCTTGAAACATGTCTAGAACTCTCTTGAAAACCCCTTTATACCTAGCATCAGTTTTTAATGCAAGCAAGTTATATGAGACATTTTATTTGGATTAGTATTGTGCTTAGCAATATGTTGAATTCTTGTAGCTGACCAGTAAACATTTGACTGATGAGATTTATATCAAATTACATGTAAAAACACAATATGACCATTTTTCCTCAACTATACTCTCAATACTACCATTAACTACTATGTCCCCAGTGGCAAATTAGTTAACCTCTCTGGGCCTTAGCTCCTCATCAATGAAATCAAGGGATTGTAGGATCTTTAAAGTCTCTTTCCATTTATAAAGTTATGCATCCTATGAACACTCTATTTGAAAAATGAGCAAGTCTATAAGGCACATATAGAAAACTGGAATAAATTAATATTGGCTAATAATGTCTGAATTCTAGTTCCAAATTTGTAAACTCATGAATGTAACCAAACTTCCCATTCTCAGTAGTTCTCATCCTGCTTTGGGTAGGCATAAAACAAATAACTACTACAGCATGTGTAATACTGCACTCCGGACATCTTTACTATATGCCACTCTGAACAGAAATTCTTAAGGGACAAAAATGTGAGTTATGGAGTGAAATATTTTCCCTATTTCCAAAGCTGAGGCTGTGGACACAGCAGTAACTAAATGACCCTCTGGAGGTGACTCGTTGCCTTGGAGAACTGTGAAGGTGAACAGAGGGGATTTCTTTTCTAAGCAGAGTTCAATAAAGCATTGCATTATATCAGGATTTATCTGTGACTGTAAATAATGTCTCTCCCTACAGCTTTACCACAGCCATTTGCAATGCTCAGAAATGCATCTGTCACATCGTTGGGTATAATGTAAAGGAGTATATTATTTACAATAGTATCTCAGCAGTAAAAACATAATCCATAAATCACATATGTGCCAGGCAGCATCATAGGTACATTACACACATTGTCTCAGGTAATCCTGATGGTAACCTTGTGACGAAAGGATATCAACCTACACTTTACAAGTGAAGAAACAGTTCAACAGCGATCAAACTACACAGTTGGGATTTGAACATATTTTTGTCTGATCCCAAAATCCATACTCTTCATACCATAGTGCCTCTCACTGAAAGCTTCTGAGCTGTGAACTTGATAGAAGTGGTATGCTAGATTGTTCTGGAGGCAGCAGGCTGAATGAATTAGAGAGGGAACAACCAGAGGTAAGGAGATAAATAAAGCCCTAATTTTTGAAGAACTCCAGAAGCAACATAATTGTAAATTACTGAATTCTGCTGGTGTGTACAATACTACAGGTATATACAATAAATTTATGTAGTTACAGATGTGTCAGCGGTGCTACAAAGCACTAACATGGCATGCACAGTCACTGTAGCTTTCTTTTTGTGAACCCAAGCTGTCTCTATAGGGTCTGGCGTTCTCGTTTATCAGGTTCTGACCAGTAGCCATTGATGTACGAATTCTGCTACTGTTTGGGCAGCATATCCCACGTGTGTTCCGTGAACTAAAAAAAAACAAAACCCGTTGCTGTCGAGTTGATTCCAACTCATAGTGACCCTCCAGGACAGAGCAGAACTGCCCCACAGGGTTTGTCCAAGGAGCGGCTGGTGGATCCAAACTGCTGACCTTTTGGTTACCGGCCGAGCTCTTAACCACTGCGCCACCAGGGCTCCAGTGAACTAAAGGGGTCTAAATTAAACAAAGTGTAATGGAGATCGTGTTAGGCAGTGCATTTTGTTTTTAATGTAGACTTTTCTTAGAGATTTTATGCAAGAACATCCCCACACACACCGGAAGTCCCAAGGGCCTCAGAAGTTACTGGGAAGTACCTCCCTTGTTTTTATAAGACCATAAACAATAAATGCAGAGTTCATCAGAAGCGCTTAAACCAAAAAAACTTGTTGCCGTGGAGGAGATTCCAACTCATGGCAACTTCATGTGTGCCAGAGTAGAACTGTGCTCTATATAGGATTTTCAACGGCTAATGGCTGATTTTTTTGAAGTAGATCATCAGGTTTTTCTTCCAGGAAGCCTGTGAGTGGCCTCGAACCTCCAACCTTCAGGTTAACAACTCAGGGTGTTAACCGTTTGCACTACCTAGGAACTCTGATAGGTGCTTATGTTTCCTCAAAACACTTTATTCATCTCTTGATGCTGGGTGAGCTTTGGAATACTACAGCCCCGAATTCAAACGCCAGCTCTTCTACTTGTAAGATTTATGGCCATAGTCTGGTCACACTCGCTCTGAAATTCAGTTCTTCCACATCCACAAAATGATTAAAAGAACACCTACCTTGCAATATATTTGTCGTGTCTGGAGAATCTAAGAAATATAATTTTTAAAGGGCACTCAATAAAAATAACCCATTGCTGTCGAGTCAATTCTGACTCATAGGGACCCTATAGGACAGAGCAGAACTGCCCTATAAGGTTTCCAAGGAGTGGCTGGTGGATTTGAACTGCCAACCCTTTGGTTAGCAGGCAAACGCTTAACCACTGGGACACCAGGGCTCCATATAAAAATAGTAGGTATTATTAGATTACTATTTTTCTTACTGATAAATACTACTTTGGTTTAAACACAGAACTAGGCAATTATACTAGGTCATAGAAGCTACTGGGGCCCAACAAGATTAGAGAAAAGTCACAGGAACCTCTCTGGGTATCCTGTTATTTTTTTGCTAATTTAAGAAAGGAGAAAGGTAGTTACTAAAGACAACACAACTAACGATCATTAGTATCCACCATCCAGAATTCCTACGTATGGAGATGTTTTAAGCTTTATTTTTAATGACATTAATATTTATATATTAATATTTCTGTTTATGCATATATATATTCATTCCAGAATTAGTCAAACATTTGATTTTCAAATACTTCTACACTGTTTTATTGCCTCTTTAATATCATCAGTCGTTATTTCCTTAATTATTAGGAAAGCCATGGCCTGACCTGTTTCATTATGAGCTTCAGTCACTCATTCATTGAATCAGCAAATACTTATCCTCCTCCCCGCCCCTTCTGACTAAATCCCTATTCTAATTAAAATAAAGGAGGACCCTAGATGTCAGAAATCATGTATTTCAGAATAATAGAAATTCTTCCATGTAAATATGAACCAGAAGAATATGAAATCTGTGCTCACAGTACTGAGGAGGCTAAAGGCCCAGAACTGCTAGTGGTTACTCCAGTAGCCACCAGTCACATGTAGCTACTGAGCATCTGAAATGTAACTCGTCCAAATAAAGTTGTTTAGCAAGTGTAAAATACACATCAGATCTTAAAGGCCTTGTATGAAAAAAAAATTAAGTATCTAGTTTTATACTGATTATATATTGAAGCAATACTTTGGATAAACTTGGCTACATAAAATATACTATTAAAATTATTTTCACCTGCTTCTTTTTACTTTTTAATGTAGCTCTTAGAAACTCTAAAATTACATAAATGGTTCACATTATATTTCTTTCGGATGGCACTAATCCAGGTCCCACACTTTGAAGCCTTGTACAAAACACTGGGAATTTTCCTGGCCTCTAACTGTACTTTATATAGACCTTAATGACATGCCTTCAGTGTCCACCAAACTCCCAAAAGATACGTTTCCTTGTTTAATTTAGCGTTTAATGTATCTGGATGTAAACATTATCACAACATGTCCTGCTAATTTAGCACAATCGTCAGCCCCTTGGGAGAGCTGTAATTGTGCAGAATGAATTTGATGTTTGCTGGTACCTGATCTTTACCTCACCAGACTATCAATCTTCACTTCTTCTGAAAGCTCTGAAAAGTGATCTCAAAAACGTGTGTGTCTTCCAAAGCACACTCACTCATGCACAGCCATGCCTTTACAAAATTGTCAAGGGCTTTCCGTTAACCTCATAGCCTAGATTCTCAGAGGACCAGAAGTTTAACCCAATATCCATTCCTGAGTCCATTGTTATGTTCTGTATTTAAATAAATACCTATTCTGCATCACATGTCCAATGGGAAACGCACTGGAAAATATATATCATTAAGCTGGGTATACACAAGTATATCATGTTAAAGTACCACATGGAAATAACTCAGGCCAAACAATCCTCCTAAATCTCTAAATGTCAAACCTACTGACAATAACGTTGCCATCCATTCTGTGTGAGGGTCTTAATGCCGCTCCTAGAATGTTTTCACCTCAGACATTCTTCTGAATAAATAAATCTGATTCACAGAGTTTATAATTTTCATAACGTATAAAGTGGCTAAAGAATTCACCATACATTTAAGTAATTTCCAAGCTCATGCATAAACAAGTAGCAGTAGCTAGCAAACAATCACATATTAAATTCCATTTATCTATGGAATTACATGTAAAAAAAAACATGCTATTGATTATATGATAAATACCAAATATCCCTCCTGTACTAGTTCCAATTAGATGTGCTTCATGAATGAGAGTGCGGTCAGTCTGGACCATTCTTACTGCATAACATAAGCAGGGATGTGCTCAACAGACATTAAGTGTTCACTGATAAATTTACACCTATGCCATCAAATGGAGAATCCACCTGGGAAACAGCGAGTGGATTATTTCTTCTAAGTCTACAGAAGCCCTTTCCTTTAAGAGTTGACAACTCTCCTCATTCAGGCCTAGAGGATATTACAGCTAGGACACTGATCAAAATCAAACACAGCTCAAGCATCTTTTCCTAATGATTTACCTCTATTCCATTAAAAGATGGCATAAACAGCTTGGCATAAATACAAGAGAAGCCCTAATTTAAAAGGATTCCCTCAATTCACAAGCTTGCAGCACCCAGGGGTGCCAGGCTTTTCATGGACTGATCAAAAAGCTAGCTCCATGCCTCCCAATCTTTTTCCACAGCATCCCCAACGGTCTGAGGAAATCAGTATCGCAGCATACCTGTAAGCAACCCATATCTTACCAGTTGGGGAACAGGGCTAATTGCTAACAGAAGCCAGGAAGTTGAAACAGTGGAGGGTAGCCAGCAAAAGAAGAATGGAAGTGGCAGGGACAATGGATGCCCTCTCTGGAAAGGGCTCCTGCTCCTCAACCAACTCCTGACAGCAGATGCCCTGTAGTTATAATTCAAGTGAAATGAGGAATCTGCATCTGTTTATGCAGTCTCCTAATTTTTAAAATATTGGCTTAATTATTTTAAACTGCTGTACTAACAAAAACAAACCACCACCCACACATCAGCCAGTTCATGACATGTCCTGTACTATTGTGACCTTCAGACTCCAATTATCTAGAAAAACAAGGAAATTACAAATTACAGAGACCCTAGATCCTAGATTTATCTGGGCCCTTGCAATGGTATGCTGGAACTTTAATACACATAGTAAAACACGGCTCTTTCTTACTGAAGCATCAATTTTACCTGAAGAATTTTTCAGAATTTGTATCAATATAAACTCAGTATATTCTGAATACAATTCAAAAATCACATGATTTAAAGTAAACCAGGAGAGCTAGAATAAATTCACTACTTGTAGTAAGATACTTTCAACCACACACTTGGAATTACTCTTCTTTTCCAAGGAAGAGTTTGAGAAATAGGCTCGTGGGCAACTCACAGAGGGGATAAGAACCTCTCAGACTTGCTCTGAAAAAGTATGATTTCCAAGGATTCTTCCATATCTTGGAGTTCTTGTGAGCTCTGGACTATTTAGCGTACTGATTCAAATATCACTTGTAATGTCAAGATGTTCTAGAAGGCTCCTGGATCACAGCGTATTTCAGCAGTTCAGGCACACACCCCAATAGATTGAGGGCACCCCACTACCACAGTGATGCATCTGCCCATTCTACACTAATCAACATTTTTCTTCGCATGTTCTGCTTTTGTTTACTGGCAATGAATAAAACATCAAAATTGCCATTTGGAATATAAAGCACTGCAGCTCTTGCAAATGATAAAGTTATGCTGGCTGTAGCTTAGGATACTAAGGCTGTTATTTATAGAATAAAACCCATTATCACTACTCAAATATTGAACAAGAATAGTTTGTATTCAAAGACAAAGTTGCCACAGGGGACTATTATATAGGGAATATGGCTGGAGAGATATGGAATGCATATTAAAATTCATATACTAAAAAGAAGAAAATGTATTTAACAGGTATATTTAATATTCCAGTAGCACTGACTGGAATTGTTAAAGTTATATTTGCTGACATTTCAATTATAACCTTCTATTTTCAGTGCCTTTAGTTCAATCCAAAAATTTTCTGCAGGCCCAAAAGTTATGTACTTCACAAGGTCTCAGTCTGCAAATGATTCTTTTGTCAGTGTTCAGCAGATTGAAACATTCAGGAAAAAGACCAAAGGCAAATTTGAGTATGTTCTTCCTCACAGGACTACCACATTTTGAAATGCATCTAGAAGGGATTTAAGACAATGTTTTTCCAATCTCTTACTTCCACATGAAAGTAGGGATTCTTGAGCACATACATTTATAAGCATCCTTGTTTAAGGTGCCAAAATTTAGAACTTTGGTAAACTGAACAAAGGCCAAAATGGAAAATTAGGAAAATGTGCTTTGTTTTTATGCTACTTTTAAATTACACTTCCTAGAAAGTGTGGTTACTAGCATATTTGATATAGACCTAAACTTCATCTATATCAAATATCTGTGAAAGGAATCAATGCAAAGCAAAGATCCACTATTACATCCATGGCTTGAAAATAAAGATCCATCTGAACCCACCTTCGAGGAAGAACAATAACAACTAATATGTACTATTATGTTCACTAATAGTGTTAAGCACTATTCTATGTATCTTGTATATATGTATTACATGTAATGTATATATTAACCCATTTAATCCTCTCAACAACCATAAACATTATATATATTTTGAAGATGAAGTGAAGCAGAGAGATGTTAAGAGTTTGTCAAAGTTAAGATTTTGTCAATAAGAAGTGGTGGAGCCAGGAATCAAACCCATGGATTCTGATGCTAGAATCTGTGCTCTTAACTACTGTAGTTTACTGTTTTTTCACGATAATAAATGCATCCAAACGCAGAACACCTGTTGCCATCAAGTTGATTCTGACTCATAGTGACACTATAGGACAAAGTAGAACTGCCCCATAGAGTTTCCACAGAGTGGATGGTGGATTCGAACTGCTGACTTTTTGGTAGGCAGCCGAGCTCTTAACCAGTCTGCCACCAGGGCTCCAATAAATGCATAGAAGTATTTTATATTTATATATAATATACAGTATTAGTATAGTTAATATAATATACATGTGGAGCCCTGGTAGCACAGTGGTTAAGAGCTATGGCTGCTAACCAAATGGTCAGCAGTTCAAATTCACAAGCTGCTCCTCGGAAACCCTATGGGGCAGTTCTACTCTGTCCTATAGGGTCGCTATGAGTTGGAATCGACTGGACGGCAACGAGTTTGGTTTTTGTATATAATATACATAGTATTTACATATATAATTTTAAAACAACACTAGAAAAATGTTTATTCTTCTTATAACCTATTCTACTATCTTAGAACTCTTACTGTTACCATGTGCATAAAACCAGCTTGACACTGAGTCAACTCAGACTCATGCTGACTCCGTGTGTGTCAGAGTAGGACTGTGCTCCACAGGGTTTTCAAAGATTGACTTTCTGGAAGTAGATCACAAGGCCTTTCTTCCGTGGTGCCTCGGATGGACTCCAACCTCCAGCGTTTTGGTTAGCATCCGAATGCATTAACCATTTGCACAACCCAGGAACTATCATACGCATCCTTATATCTAACTTAATGCCACTATAGCCGTCAATGCAATTATAATTAAAGAATTACACATACAATTCTTCGTGCAATTTCTGAAGTCCCATTAGATTATAAATTCAGTGAGTACAGGGGCAAGCTTAGGACTTACTGAAGTTACTTAGCCTCTCGAAGAACCAATTTTCTCAAATATAAAAGAGGAATAACAGTGGTGCCTATGTCATGGAATGGTCACAGAAATTAAATAAAATAATCCTAGTAAAAGCAGTCAGCACAGTGCCCAGCACATAGAAATGACTCAGTAAATGTTAGCTGGAAGAAAGACCTGGCAATCTTCTAAAAATTAGCCAATGAAAACCTTATGGGTCACAACAGAACACTGTCCAACTCGCTTGCTTGGGACACATCATCAGGAGAGATCAATCAGGAGAGTACGACATCATGTTTGTTGAAGCAGAGGGCCAAAAAGGGCATGGGAAACTCTGGGTGAGGTGGGTTGGGACAATAGGCGCAATGAGGGACTCAAGTGTGCCAGCGATTGTAAAGGATGACACAGGAGCAAGCAAAGTTTTGCTCTGTTGTACATAAGGTCGTCATGAGCCAGAGTTGATTCAATGGCAGCTATCTCTCTCTCACTCTAAAAGTTAGTTGTTATCATTATTGTTGTTAAAACTACTTTTACGCACTCTAGTATCCTTACATGTTGTAGGGTGTCTGACTGAGCACATGGGAGGTGCTCAGTAAACAATCATTAAATGGATTAATGAATACTTCAAGACTTTCTAAAGAACACACCCACGTATGCACTCTCACACACCCTTTCTCTGTCCACAGGCATTGCACTCTCTCAGACATGACCTTTCGTATTCTGTTCCCTCTGCCTGGGACATTATTCCTGACCCAAATCTTCATCCGGCTAACTCCCACTTTTCATCCAGGTTTCAGCAGCCTCTCTTCTCCTGTGGGAAACCTTTTCTTAAACTCAGAACTTATGGGCCCCTGCTTATGCTTTCACTGGCTTCTATTCTTGTCCCTAATGATCGAAGCATTTAACACAAAATATTCTTGGTATCTTCTTACTTGCCTTCATACCCCAATAGACTGCAAACTCCTTAAGGCAGACACTATCTTTGTACCATTGTAAAGGTGTAGGACACAAGAGATGTTCAAAAAACATTTATTAAATGAATCACAACTGACTCAGTGGCAATGGGTATCTAAATAACTTTTAAATGATTCTCAATTTGCCCAACAAATGTCATAACAAATTTGGGATTTGCTCAATTTTAGAAATAAACAACAACAACAAAACAGGTAAGGTAGCTTCTTTTAAATGGACAAAAAAAATTTGGACAAGTTCTGCCTAAAAGACAGCCAAATGGCCATTTATTAACATATGAGAGGCACGTATCATCATTAGTCATTAGGAAAATGCAAATTAAAATCACCATGAGACTGCAATACACACCCATTAGAATGGAGGCAGAGAGAGAACATGGAGAATGGCAAGAACATGAATTATCTGGAACTCTCATCTACTGCTGATGGTACAAACAACAAATTGGAATGATGACTTAGGAATACTATTTGGTAGTATCTACTAAAAATACATTCCTTAAGGCTCAGCAATTCTATTTTTAGGCATATACCACGCAGAAATATGTACATGTGTGCAACAAAAGACACTTAAAATACTCATTGCAGTACATTACTAACAGCTGAAAACTGGAAACATCCCAAATATCTATCAACAGCAAAATGGATAAATAATTTTGTGGAAGCTCTGTGATAAATTTATACAGTGGCGTATCACACAATAATGAAAAAAAGGAACTACAAAAAAGAATCTCAAAAAACCTAATGTTGAATGAAAGAAGCCAGACTCAAAAGAATACCCATTGTACTTGTATGGTATCAAGGGACTGCCAATAGTCAATGGTCATGGAGGTGAGACAGTGGTTGACTTGTGTAGGTGGCTGCTGGGAGCGTTTTATGTCTTGATTTGGTTGGTAGTTATGTGTATATGCTCACGTTGTGGGAGCTGACTGAGTTGTACACTTGCAATGTGTGCACTTTTCTGTCTGGGATTATTACACTTCGGTGAAAAGCTTAACTAACAGTAAATGAATACATAAGCAAATGCATGCCCTCAACCTAAAAAACCAAAAAAGTCAACACAGTTGATTCACATAACTCCATAAAGTCAGGAATCTTCTGAGCCTGAGTAATCACTTGATTCTATTTGAGATCTCATGTTGACCATATTTCTAACTCTTCTCTTCACTGGGAAAGTCTATTTTAATCTGTTGGCTGAATATAGACTACATCTACACAGATTTAACATTGCCATAAAAAGTGATGAAACAATCAAAACAGGGTCATTACACTTTTATTCCAGTTGGCAGAAGAAGGAGATAAATTTTTTCTCAGATAAGTTGGCCAGCATCAGATGGGACAGGAAGGATACACATATATCTCAAATAAACTATCGGAGTCAGAAGTAACTGGACAAATAGCAGTGAAAGATACCAAAAAGCTGAAGACCTGGCATATCAATGACTGTCCTCCCAGGGGAGAAGAAAAGAGGTTGGTAAGAAACATCGAAGCAAACAGTTCCCCAGCCTGTCACCAAGGGGCACTGCAGGCTGCTACAGGCTGGGAGGGTGCACAAGGGCATGGGAATGGTCAGTGGGGATTGCCAGCTCCAGGGTACCTTCCTGAACACTGTCACAGAATAGAATAGAAGGCAGGAAATTAGGGTTGGAATAAGCAAGGCATGAGAAAACCTTGGAAAGTCCTTAAAATTACTGCTTTCTAATTTTTTTTTTTTTCTACAAAGAAACAACATTCTCAATATGGAAAAACCTCAATGGCATTTTATTAATTTTAAATTAGTAACATTTCTGCTCAATGAATTTCCCATTTTCAAATCCTTTGTTCACTAGAAATTTTTCAGGATCTCTTTCTCCCTCACTCTCCCCCCTTCACCAGTTGTTTTGCGTTCTTATGCATAATACATGGCCAATTATCTCCTGCAAAACTGACTTAAGATGCATAAATGTCCTTAGGGGACACTAACTACTGTTGAAATGTATTAAAAAAAAAAAAAAAATCCATACATATAATTTCAACAAGGCAAATTCACCTTTGGGAATGGGTCACTGCTCAGAATATTCAGGAATTTAGTTTTTACTACACATTGCATTTCTGTTTCATTGGAAATTATGTTTAATCCTATGACATTCAAATATTGAGACATTCGTCAAGGCCTTAACACAATTATTTAGCAAGACCTATTACTCTGAAAGTCAAACCATGTTTTGGGGGACTGACTGATTGATTGATTTGTTTGTTTATTGTTGATCAAAACCAATAACCATTATTAGGTATGCTATACTCATTTAATAGAAATTACCAAAGTGTACAGATAAAAAAATTTTTAAAAGCCTGGAGCAGAAAAATATTCATTTTGACTTATATTTTTAACATATATTTTTTAGATCTAGGGGTCATCAATGGGTCTGGTAACTAAGGCAAATTAAGTCTTATTTGGGGAATCTTAATACAGATGTTGTGTGCATGTGTTTCATTTACTGCATGTCAAATACAAATAGGCAGAAACTGACTGGCGTTTTATACTGAAGTTAAATTTTTAAAAATGGTTTGCCAAACAGAACTCACTCTCAAAACTTTCCATACAAAAAATATATCTCTAATCCCATTCTATTAACAATCCATATGAACACTTCGAACCGAAGATTTTTGACCATAAAGTAATTGAATTTAATTCTATTTCACTGTAACTCTCTTTAAATAATTATATTCATCATAAACCAATGCAATTAATATAGAACTTATCACAGAAAGAAATCAATTCCCATTTACATTGCTCATATTGAAAAATCAGATTTCTTGTGAAGAAGCTAACTCATAATAATAGGTCTTTTAACTTACAAGTCCCTTGCAATCAAAGCTCTAACATCAACTGTTAAAACAACACTAGGAAACAGATCAACACAGCTTTGCATTTCCTCTTGTAATTAGACTAAGAAATTATATTTCTTCTCTTCTTGAAAATTTCTTTTACTTGTGGAAAATTCTTCCAGTCTTAGCATCTTGAGACAATAAAAATCTACTCCTTTAACTATTCCCTCAGCTAAAGCAAAATGAACTGTCCAGACCTCAAACCATGTCAAACCCACTGGTGTTTTCATTCAGCTACCTCTGTAACAATAACATCACCTCAGTCCATAGTTCCTGTGCCCATACGCTCTTCATTGCTCAGTGCCGTGGCCTAGACATTAAAACGTGTCTGGCACTCATAAAAATTTCAACAATTCTAAAAATTTCAGGAAGCAAACATAAAATGACATTCTCTTGTGTGGGAAATCCCACGGCCTGTAGTCATGTCTTAAAGAATCTGACACACTGGGAAAGAAAAGAAAAATCCAGCCTGCCTTTAAAACGAAGTCATTCTGACGTTTTTTTTTTTTTTTAAAAAAAAAGAGTTATTGTAAAGGTGATTCCAACTCATGGCAACCATCTGTGTGTCAGAGTAGACCTGTGCTCCACAGGGTTTTCAATGGCTGATTTTTAAGAAGTAGAGCACCAGGACTTTCTTCCAAGGCACTTCTGGTTAGACTTGAACCTCCACCTCTAACCTTTTGGTTAGCAGACAAGCATATTAACTGTTTGCACCACCCAGGGAGAGTGTAACAAACCACATATTTATGTATTCACTAGAATGTCTTTTCATGCATATATGCTTCAGGAGGAGCCCTGGTGGCACAGTTGTTAAGAGCGATGGCTGCTAATCAAAAGGTCAGCGGTTTGAACTCACCAGCTGCTCCTTGGAAACCCTATGGGGCAGTCCTAACTCTGTCCTGTAGGGTCACTATGAGTGGAATCAACTCAACGGCAACGGGTTATGTTTCTGGAATCAATTTCAGAAATTTTGTTTAATAAAGTTTAATTTTAAAAAAAAATTACATAATACTCATGGACTAAAGCAACTTCCCTATAATCAAAGTAACAAACAAAAAGCAAGCAGTCCATAGCACTGATGGAGTCAAGCACTCTCTACACCCATGCAGCAGCCTGTCACACTCTGCTGCAGAAAGCAGATGGGTACCCTAATCACTACAGGGCAAATCCTCCAAAGATGGCAGCACCACTTTAGTGATGCCTAATACATCACACACAGGTCTTAGCATGGGGAGGAAACTTGACAAAACGCAATGATTTAGAATGCACTCCAATTTTTAAGGAAGTCAGTGTTATAGCCAGAACCAGGAACAAGGAAAACTCTCTAAGACACACATTTTCTTAGATTTACTATCAAGTAGAAATAAAGAAGGGGAAGGAGATAAGCCAAGTGTTTAGGCTTTTCCACCAAAATATGGAACGGCAAGGAGATTTTAACACCTGCGACTTCCTTTGCAATTCTGAAGAAAGATGACTGGCAATTCTCACGGTTTTTCTTGACTATCAAGTTCCAGATCCCTTCCAAGTGTGCTACTACACAGCTGTGTCAAGCAAACCCTATCTCAGAGAAGGGTGGTTTCCTGTAAAGGCTGTGCAGAGAAAAAAGGAGGTGTGGGGAAAGAAAGCCTTTTAATTTAAACTCAAAGGGAACCGTTAGCATGAGTAAAATCAGTCTGATTTGTCACTAATGAATTCATAAAACTGGTACTCACATCTGGAATGATAAGCCATTTGACTTGATAGCATACCCCATGTTTTTCTTACCAAGAATAGAAAAAAGAGAGATGGCTTAAAACATCATATTCTATAAATTCTACTTTGATTAATGCAATAGAGTCCTGGAATCTGATAGTTGATTATAATTTCATATTCCAAAGAAAATTTCAATAGAAGTCGCTATAAACAGGACATGATGTTCTTGAGATAGTGATGCAGGAGATGACCTGCCCTCAGGGGAGGCAGGTGGGGAGAGAGCGAGAAACAACAGGGGCGGGGGGGAGTGGAGGGAGGGAAGCAGCTTAACATCATAGAAAAAATATTATCTTTGAGAGGTGTGTTGGAGCTGGCTAATAGATGAGTATGTGGGCTAATTGGACCCACCTCTTTTCAACCCCATGACTACACTTTAGGAGCTTGAAATCCATCAAGGTTGGAGTATTTACATTAAGCAAATCAGGAAATATGGCAAATCAGGGCTTTTTGTTCAGAAAGCCATTTACCAGCACACTACTGGTTAGATCAAATTACAATGCTACGTGATAATTCCTTACCAATAAAATTGAAGTGCCATTATCTCCCTAAAGGATTGTTATGAAGATTACACAAGATAATGCAAGAGAGCTTTAGCACACATAGTAAGTAACCAAACCTGTTGCCATCCAGTTGATTCTGACTCATACTGACCCTGTAGGACAGAGTAGAACTGCCCCACAGGGTCTGTAAGGCTATTAATCTTTACCGGAACACATTGCCACATCTATCTCCTGCGGAGCAGCTGGTGGGTTCGAACCGCTGACCTTTCCATAAGCAGCTGAGTGCTTAACCACTGTGCAATCAGGGCTCCTTGAATTTCAGGTAGCTATAACTATTATTACTATAAAGAATTAGTCATCAAACGTGTATCTTAGAAATCCACCTCAAGAATTTCACCAGTGAAACTGCAAGAAACCAAAAGAGACCTGCCTAAGTGGAAAAACATACCTTGCTCATAGATAGGTAGACTCAACATTGTGAAAATGTCAATTGTACCCAAAGCAATCTACAGATACAATGCAATCACGACCCAAATTCCAATGGCATTTTTTAATGAGATGGAGAAAAAAAATCACCAACTTCATATGGAAAGGGAATGGGCCCCGAATAAGTAAAGTGTTACTCAAGAAGAAGAACAAAGTGGGAGGCCTCATACTACCTGATTTTAGAACCTATTATACTGCCACAGTAGTCAAAACAGCCTGGTACTGGTACAACAACAGATACACAGACCAATGGAACAGAATTGAGAATCCAGACATAAATTCATCCACCTATGAGCAGCTGATATTTGACAAAGGCCCAAAAGTCTGTTAATTGAGGATAAGACAGTCTCTTTAATAAATGGTGCTGGCATAACTGGATATCCACCGGCAAAAAACTGAAATAACACCCATACCTCACACCATGCACAAAAACTAACTCAAAATGGAACAAAGACTTAAATATAGCATCGAAAAAGATAAAGATCATGGAAGATAAAATAGGGACAACACTAGGAGCCCTAACACACGGCATAAACAGATTACAAACCATAAGTAACAATGCACAAGCACCAGAAGAGAGACTAGAAAACTGGGAGCTCCTAAAAATCAAACACTTATGCTCATCAAAACACTTCACCAAAAGAGTCAAAAGACAACCTACAGACTGGGAAAAAAATTTTGGCTACGACAAATCCGATCAGTGTCTAATGTCTAAAATCTATAAGATACTGCAAAACCTCAACAACAAAAAGACAAATAACCCATTTAAAAAATGGGAAAAGGATATGAACAGGCACTTCGCCAAAGAAGATATTCAGGTGGCTAACAGACACATGAAGAACTGCTCACGATCATTAGCCATTAGAGAAATGCAGATCAAAACTACAATGAAATATCATCTTACCCCAACAAGGCTAGCATTAATCCAAAACACACAAAATAATAAATGGGGGAGAGGTTGTGGAGAGACTGGAACACTTATACACTGTTGGTGGGAATGTAAAATGGTACAACCACTTTGGAAATCGATTTGGTGCTTCCTTAAAAAGCCAGAAATTGAAGTGCCATATGATCCAGCTATCCCGCTCCTTGGAATATATCCTAGAGAAATAAGAGCCGTCACACCATGTTCACTGAAGCACTGTTAACAATAGCAAAAAGATGGAAACAACCTAGGTGCCCATCAATGGACGAATGGATAAACAAATTATGGTACATCCACACAACGGAACACTACACAACGATAAAGAACAACAAAGAAGCCGTGAAACATAACATGGAGGAATCGAGAGGGCATTACACTGAGTGAATTTACTCAGTCACAGAAGGGCAAATATTGTATAAGACTATTATAAGAACGCAAGAAAAGGTTTAAACACAGAAGAAAACATTCTTTGATGGTTATGAGGGTGGCGGAGGGGGAGGGTTATTTCCTAACTAGATAGCAGATAGGAATTATCTTAGGTAAAGGGAAGGACAGCACACACTACAGGGGAAGTCAGCACAACAGGAATAAACCAAAGCTAAGAAGTTTCCTGAATACAATCAAACACTTTGAGAGACAGAATAGCAGAGGTAGGGGTCTGGGGACCACGGTTTCAGGGGACATCTAGGTCAACTGGCATAACAAAGCTTATTAAGAAAAATGTTCTCCATCCTACTTTGGTGAGTGGTGTCTGGGTCTTAAAAGCTTGCTAGCAGCCATCTAAGATGCATTAATTGGTCCCAACCACCTGGAGTAAAGGAGAATGAAGAACACCAAAGACACAAGGAAAGCAGTAGCCCGAGACAGAAAGGGCCACATAAACCAGAGACTTCATCAGCCTGAGACCAGAAGAATTAGATGGTGCCCGCCCAACCACCAATGACCACCTTGATAGGTAACACAACAGAGAGCTCCAGATGGAGCAGGAGAAAGATGGGGTGCAGAACTCAAATTCTAGTAAGAAGACCAGACTTAATGGTCTGACCGAGACTGGAGGTACCCCGGAAAGCATGGCCCCCAGATTCTCTATCAGCCCAGAACTAAAACAATATCCAAGTCCAACTCTTCAGACAGGGATTGGACTGGACTGTGGGACATAAAATGATACTCATAAAGAGTGTGCCTCTTAGCTCAAGTAGATACAAGAGACTAAAGGGGCAGCTTCTGTCCAGAGGTGAGATGGGAAGGCAGAGAGGGTTAGGAGCTGGTTGAATGAACATGGAGAATCAGGGATGGAAAGGAGTAGTGTGCTGTCACAGTATGGGGAGAGCAATTAGGGTCACATAACAATGTATGTACAAATTTTTGTATGGGAAAAATAAAAAAATTTTAAAAAAGAATTTCACCAGTGAAGAGGTCTCCTTAATGGTATGGCTAGACAGGTCTCATACAGCTCAACTGCAGCCAAATCAACAGTGGAGTTTAGAAACAAAAACAAAAGGACCCTAGTTATGGTCATGCGGAGACAGGCAAAACATGTGGATTTGATAAGAAAACCAGCACAAAATGAAAATCAATAAGGTGGCATTCATTCCAAGCCCTCTATATGAAATGGAGCTGCACTGGATTTGCTGTTTTGCACATCTTCTTTGATATCTGAAATATACTATCTCATTATGTATGAAATAGAAGCTCTGGTTGCACAGCAGTTAAGCGCTCAGCTACTAACCAAAATGTTGGTGGTTCAAACACACCAGCCACTCCACAGAAGAAAAGGCCTGGCAATCTGCTCGTGTAAAGATTACAGCCCAGGAAACCCTATGGGACAGTTTCTACTGTGTCCGATTGAGTTTCTGAATCGGAACTGACTCGACAGCAACCAACAACAACGTATGAAATGATAACAATGCAATATTGGAAATGAGGCACCAGTACAACATCAGAGTTATCAACGACATATTTTTATTCAACAACACTATACGCGCAGTTCAAATATCAAGTCTACGTAAGATAAGCGAACTGTAAGACAGGCAGGAATAATGTTTTAGGAAATCTTCACATAATACAATGGTGACATTCACTGCCAATAGAATTTCTGGGGGGAAAAAACAAATGTAATTTATTACATGCACACATTTCTACGTCACAAAGGAAATTATTTGCTAGCTAGTTAAGTAGCTGTATTCATGTGTACACATAAACAAGTCCCTTCATTATAGATTTAATACACACTTCATACTCATATGTAAGTAGGTACAGTGGCCATAGTACCTCTTTGCCTCCCCACTTCTGCTAGATGGCACTTTTCCTATTCTATTCCTTCTCACTTAAAATTCACCCATCTCCCATACTTTTGCAACCCTACACTTTCATTTTTATTTCCTAAATGTAGGCCAAATCCAAATCAAACCCTATATAGCACAAAGTAGAACTGCCCATAGGGTTCCCAAGGCGGTAAATCTTTATGGAAGCAGACTGCCACATGGTTCTCCTGCAGAGCCGCTGGTGGATTTTAACCACCAATCGTTTGGCTAGCGGCTGAGTGCTTTAACCACTGCACCACCAAGGCTCCTCACCCCGAACAAACACACACCTAACTGCCAACCATATTTCAGGGGGGAAATGCATTCTAAATTCCAAGCATTCACATTGCCAGTACAGATTGATGATATAAGCATAAAGCTACAGAACTTCACATTCTAACACTCAGCAAAATGGTAAACTCTCCATGGTTTAGCACATTAGTTGTCCATCTAATGATTTGTATATTTAATTGCTAGCACAAAATTTTTCTTGTTTTCAATAATCGAAAAAATAAATATGAGTATATGTGTCATTTTGTCTTATTCAACAACTTCCTTTTGATACACTCAGAGCCCCAAATGAGCTGGACCATTATCTTCTGTGTGCGCGCGCACACACACACACACACACACACACACACACACACACACACGCACACATGCAAAGGGGACACACATGTATATACATAGAGTGAATATATGTAGTGCAAAAACTTTTAGACCAAAATAATAATTCTATAGGTCCAAATTATTTTTTGCATCCCTGATTATTTCATCTTATTTTGTCTGAAGCATCCTAGAAAATAACCAGTCATCGTTAGAAATGAATATTATTCATTTAAACACTGTTTTAAGGGAAATGTGGAAAAGCATTTATTTAAGCCAACTTTGTCTTTATGTGGAAAAATATTAAGAAGGAAAAAAAAAAAAACTTCTCTAAAGCTTAACAAGAAGAAACCCCAAGTAATTTAAAAGATTTTTACTGACCAAATTATTTCAGCTTCAACAGACTTCAAACATTTGAGACTATAGATAAACAGAGCACTCACATCTTCCTTGACACGTCCCAATTTTTAATAACCCACTGTTTTCCTAACTACATTAAATTCTATGCATAAATAAGGCAAAAGAATCTCCCTTTATAACACAGCCCTGAGAGTAAAAAAATCTCTTCTGTTACTAAGCTGACACTTACTTTGATCTCTTACAGACCTTTTCAGCAAACAATCTGTATATAATAGAGTTTAAAGCAAGCAAACACCTTTGGGAATTTAAAACACCTTAGAAGTCATAAACAAATGTATGAAAAAGGAAAATACAAGGGGATGTATCTCTATTACTTGTCTTTGCTTAGTTTGCTTGACAGCAATGTTTTATAGTACAGGGAAGGAAATAAATCCTTCAATTTGGCTGTGATACTTGGAAAGAAGCTTAGAGCAGTTTAATAACAGGAGTAAGATTAAACTATACTTCTAACAACAACAAAAAAAAAAGTGGCAAAAGGAAGTGCCTTTATGTAAATGTCATTCCTTCCAAAGTAGTGCTAGTTTCCCAGAAGAGAAACCTCTGTTGCTAATCCACTCAGATGAAGTGTCCAAATACATTTGATGCTCCATCTACTGCTATAGCTTCAAGGTCATTTTGAAGGTCATTAATTGTGCCACTAATTGGTTATGAACATTAGTGAATTACACATGTTGGACATTTAGATTTTTTTCCAGAGTTTAAAAAAAATCAACGAATAGTTTAACTAGATGTGGAGTTCTAGCACTTCATTGCCACAGGCCTATCCAGTCCATAATAATCATTTATTTACATCTAATGAGCATGAAAAATACCCAAGGGAATGCACAATAACACAAGTTTATGCTCTGCCTTTTTATAAACGAATAGTCATTGTCATAAATATAAAATAATGTAGATTATATCATCTGTCAATAAAGCTAAATGAAATGCATTAGAATGATTAGATGATATAACCAAATGACTGCAGATATGGGTAAATTATGAGGCCAAGTAGATATAACAGGCATCTAATTTCCTAAGACTTGATTACTGCCAGATGATCACTCCTCTAGAGTCCCCATAATAGGGCTAAAAACATTTATTTGGAAAAATGCAAATGTTACTTTGATAAAATTTTTCCAGTCAAACAGATGTGTTTTTTAATACCTTTATTCAAAAACTTGATTTTATTAATAATTGTACTTCATGCCAACTAAAATGTACCTCAAATATCAATTTCTTATTTTTTTTTTATTAAGAACAATTCTATATGAATTACAAAATCATTCCATGACAAAACTGTCCTTCAAAAAAATGATCTCTGCATTGTAGGAAAACCAAATCCAAACAAACCAAACCCTTTCATGTTGAGTCAATTACGACTCACAGAGACCCTGTAAGAGTAGAACTGCCCCACAGGGTTTCCAAGGCTATAATCTTTGCAGAAGCAGATTGTCACATCTTTCTCCTGTGGAGCGACTGGTGGGTGAGAACCGCAGACATTTCAGTTACCAACTCAGTGCTTTAACCACTACATAACCAGAGCTCCTTGCATTATAGGAAACACAGGTTTAAAAGAGTTTGGCAAAACTCCAACTACCAAAATACAGGTGTAGAAAAACGAAGAGAAAGTGGAAGAGGGAAGAAAAACAGTTACTTTATTTAAAAAAAAAATTGTTAAAGATTTGCAAATTGATTTTTATTTAGCTTCATGTTCTCTAATAAAATTTTATACATTTCCTTTTGAAGCCTGAAGTATACAGTCAAGAAAACTCAACTTGATTTCAGTTTTATCCACCTTAACTTCTATTCAGGTAAATCTGAACAAATTCAGTTCTAACCTTCTATAATTCGTGTTCTGGAATCTGCTTATTATTAATCTTTTAACTTTTCTGACCACAATATCTTGGACCTACGGGAGGCCAAAAGGCATGGAAAAGGGTCCAGGAATCCACTTGTGCACCAAGTTTATCAGCTTGTCTCACAATGAAGTCATACGCCCTGATGAAGCTTCTTGGGTCCTTTCTTGTGTGATTCATCACCTAAGAACAACTATAGGGGCCTGCCTTCAGCTTCTGACAGGAAATGGTGCCACTGAAGTGCAAATTCACAAGGCAGGGAAGTAGCAAGGCTGGCTGCAGCAAAAGCAGGGCAGAGAACCAGCAATTTAAATGGTACTTTTCTTAAAGATAAAATAAAGTGAAAGAAAAGGGCAATGGGAAGGAGATGCAGAATTAATTTGACCAAAAATACAAACCAACTGCGTATCCTAACGGATAGCGTATCTTACAGCTTTCAGCGAAATTTATAGAAAGAGTTGAAGGCAATAAAAACTCAAAGTGAATCTAATCACTTCCATATTTCCATGTCTTCCTCTTTATTTTCCTTCTTCTTGTTTTCTTTAGTTCTCACACTTTCCTCCCTTTTTGTTTTTCAAGGACTCCCCCCACCCCGCCCCCAAACAACGCATCTTTTGTATCTATTCATCCAACATGCCTATGTTTTTTCTGCAGGGTGAGGGTGGCATATATAGCTGTTTTAATAATACTAAGGTCTGTCTTCCTATAAATGAGGTAAAAGAGAGAGCTGGCTAAGAGGAAGACTTTGTACAGTCAGCTTTAATAGCAAAACACAAGACAAAGATCCCCTAAGGCTATTTTAAATGCCCATAAAATCAAAACAGAGGTTTCCAATTCTATATTTAGTGACTGGGGCTTCAGGGAGTAAGAGTTTAAAGTAAATGTTACATTAAGCCAACTAATCAGTGTTTGAATCTATAAGCCGGAAATATATTTTTAAGGTTTTTCTTTTTTTTTTTTTTTTACTTCAAAGATTGTCTTAAAATTTTCCTATAAACTCTTTCTACTGTAAGTATACAAATTCATCATATAAAATTAACAAGTTGCATTAAATAATTGTTTCTTTTAATTAGTTCTAACAGTGTGTGCTTTTCTATATTGCAGTAACTGTACTACTAATTCTAGAATATTTCAAGACATAACTACTTTAATTCGAAATTAAGTACAAGGTCATTTCTCTTCCTTCTAAAGAAGTAAGAAAAGTTAATATATCACTTAACATCAATTTAATTAGCCAATGTAAAATGAATACCCATTATACCCATTGCTAGAAAGGAGTAGAAAGAACTTTACTTGTATGTTGTAGTTATTAGTTACTGTCAAGGCGATCCCATATACAACAGAACGAAACGCTGATAGGTCCTGTGCCATGCTCATTACCGCTTGACTCTACTGTGGTCAACCTAAGGGGCTCATCTTCTAACACTGTACTGAACAATATTGTTTTGTGATCCATAGGGTTCTCATTAGCTAATTTTCAAAAAGTAGATCATCAAGCCTTTCTTCTTAGTCTACCGGTACTTGAAATATCAGTGGCATAGCTTCCAGCATCATAACAACACATAAGCCATCACAGTGTAACAAACTGGTAAATGGCAGTGGTACTCATATGTAGCCTCTGTCAATACCAACTACCAGAATCCTTCTGAATGGCACTTGTGTTTCAAGAATCACAAAAACATTAATACTCTTTGACCAAGTAATAACATTCCTGAATTAATCCTACCAAAGAAAACTTAAATAATGAGGGGAAAACAATCTAAAAATGCTCATTGAAACACCATTTGGAATCTTAAAAACTAGAAACAAGAGGTTCCTCAAAAAGTTAAACACAGAATAACCATATGGCCCAGCAAGTCCACTCCAAGGTGTATACCTAAGAGAACTGAAAGTACCAACTTGAACAGACACATGTACGCCAATGCTCATTGCAGCACTATTCACAATAGCCAAAAGATGGAAACAACCCACAGGTCCATCAACAGACGAATCAAGAAACAAAATGTGGTATATACATATAATGGAATACTACTCAGTCATACAGAAAAATGAAGTCCTGATCCATGCTACAACATGGATGAACCTCAAAAACGTTACGCTCAGTAAAACACATCCAGTACACTGACTGGCATTGAGTCAAACACAAAAGGACCAATACTGTATGATCTCACTTTAGAAACCAAAGTTTATTAGTTGTTACAGGAGCAGGTGGGAGGGGTAAGGGGGAGCAATCGTTTAGGAAGCAGTGAGAGTTTGTTTATGGTGACCAGAAATTTGGCAACAATTGTGAGTGTAATTGATATCACTAAACTGTAAACCTGAAAAATGTTGAATTGGCAAATGTGGTGTTACACATATTTTTACAACAATAAAAAAACTGAGAACAATGTATCCCAAGAAAAGCCTATTTAATTCTGGAAAAACAATGAAATAGATTATTACCCTGCCATTAAAAAGCACACTTACGAAAAATAGGGGGAAAGCTTATAATGCAGTATTAAAAATTACCTACATATGAAAGAATTAGTAAAAAAGCATAGAAACGTTTGTTGAAGAAGTGCAGTGTGGTGGTTTAAGTAGGTTTTTATTCCTATTTCAATTTATATTAGTGTCATAATTTTGTTAATGTTTTTCTAAGAAACTATAGATACACTATATTTTAAAAGTACATTTCTTAACATTATTATAAAATATTAAGTATTAACAGAGATTTCAAATAGCAATGTTTAAGAAAAAATACAATAAGGTTTAACAAGGTCACATTTAGAATCTGCCTTAATATGATAAATAATATAATAAACATAGCTTTTCCACAGAAAATACTTCAAGTTTTAAAACGTTAAAGTAGCCTTCATTTATGTTAACAGGAATTTTAAAAAGAACTTTGCTAGGTGCTGCAAAGAGTTACAATGTGTAAGAGAAAGAAGACAAAAGAATCATATCATTATATAAATTTAAATTATAAGGCTTATATAACATATAAGCTTAAATTATTTTAAAAAAGGAACCCAGGTGGCACAGTGATTAAGCGCTCAACTACGAACTGAAAGGTTGGCAGTTTGAACTCACCACCCGCTCGGCCAGAGAAAAATGTGGCAGTCTGCTTTCTGTAAAGATTACAGCCTTGGAAACCCTATGGGGCAGTTCTACTTTGTCCTATAGTCACTATGAGTCGGAATCAACTCAACGGCAATGGGTTTTGGTTTTTTTAATTATAAAAGGGAAAGAAATATAGAAAAAGAACGTTTACAAAATTTTTAGATATGGACATTCTAGAGATATAACCAGTAACAATATATGACATATAAAAAGGGGGTTTCTAATTATCACTAATATTATTACCATTTTTGGTTAACAATCATTGAATACTTCCCGACACCCTGTCAGATATTTTGCATAGTTATCATTTAACACTCAGTACAATACTACCTGGTGATCTTCCATAAAGATTACAGCCTAGGAAATCCTATGTGGCGGTTCTAGTCTGTCACATTGGGTTGCTATGAGTCAGAATCAACTCAACAGCACCTAACCACGAGGACATTACCGAGTAGGTATTTTTAATAACTGCATTTTTAAGATGAGAAAACTGAAGCTAAAATAGGAAATATAATTCGTCCAAGGTTACATGGAGGTTATCCAATCAATAATAAATGGAGGGAACTAGACTTAAACCAAGTTCCGGTCCTGTATTTCCCATTTTTTCCAAACAATCTTCAGACTTAAAAAAATCATAAATCATATAAACTCAGCACTTTTATTTATATTTCTTTAAGTAAGCTCATTAGATTTGCTTTAACTCTATTGTTTTTACCTGTTCTTCTTAAGATGGCAGAATTGACAAACTAGATCACAAGAAAATTTCAACATGATTGGTCATCTATTTCATTTTTACCATACATCTCCTATTAAATGTTTCCAACTAAATTTTTTTTCTTTAAGATTATAAAATTGATACAGGTACCTTCCTGATCATATTTCATTTTAGATCAGACTTAACTATACCAGGAATAATTTGTCACAACATACTGGATCTCCTATATTTTTATTTAGTTACTTAGTATTTCTAAGTCACTCCTGATTTCTAAGGTAAGTACTTTGTTGTTGTTAGTTGCCATGAAGTCGATTCTGATTCATGGCAACCCCATGTGTGCAGAGTAGAACTGTTCTATAGTTTTGTAACGTTTCAGAAGCAGATCGCCAGACGTGTCTTCTGAGGCATCTGCGTGTGTTCGAACACCCAACCTTTCGGCTAGTTGTTGAGGTAAGTACTTACGTAGACCCATTAATGGGTTTGGGTATCTAGGGCACTCAGTATCACTCTTATAATTTGTTCCCGTGCATTCTTAAGTGTATAAGTCCCATTTTATACACTAGAGTAAGTCTCAGTATCCAGGAGGTACCTCACATTCTACTCTTAATAGCACCTTCTAAGGATCCCAGGGCAGTTAGCTCCCTTCCTAAATAAAATGTTTGGTTCCCTATGAGTATTAAGTCCTATAACCTAATCTCTTAGGGCACTGCCTGCCAAAGGTTACCTCTGGGCTGTGGTTAAGTGCAGAACCAGGGTCAAGTGAATGGCAGTGGGGAGTGATGAAGTGGAAAGGAAGAGGAGTTGCTGGTGCAGGTAGAACTTGACTCACTCAGATGGCTGTAAGTTATTTGAAATTCTGTATTTTCTTATAAATATATATTAATTTTCTCCATAAAATTCCACAGTAGATCATTTCATATTATATTTAAGATATTTTAAATATCTTGAACTATTTAAGTAAATTCATGGCCAAAAATACAAGTCAAGATGCCCTTAGAGATCTGGAGATCCAGGGCTATAATTAAGCCAAGTCAGGCCTGGCGAGAGGCGGATGTTTGTTCGTTTGTTTTATCCAGTATGGCAGAGGTGCTCACTAGAAGAAACCAGAAGACAAAAGAGGTCACCGGAAATACAGCCACTGAGCATAAAAGGTCCACCTCTTTGGAGAAAGTAAAAAAACAGAGTCAGAAAAGTATCCTTTAGAGAAGAACAGGGGAAGAGATGAGAGCGCTCTGGCCAGGATTATATTTTCTTCTGCCTGTGTTATTGCTTCTCTTTTCCTGTCCCTGATTCAGACGTTGTATCTTTCCTTGCGCCAATCGCTACTCCAGTCAAATACCGATTTCCTTCACTATGCCAGAAATATCTCACCCTCGCTTAAGTTAAGCCTTATCTAAATTGTAAAATATCTAGATGAGGAAGAACCAAACTTTGCCATTCTTTGCGCATCTCCCATGTTCTCCCCCACTTTGGCCCTCTTCCAATCAATAGAATTTATAGAGAAAATACTCATACTCACAGATAATAGTCGAGCTACTTAATGTCACTTCTTAGAAGCTTACAGCTTATAGACTGTAAAAAATACATTTATATGTTAACGCAGACCACAAAATAGCATCCGGTCATCTCTCCATAGCTTTTATTTAAGGGTAACATTGAAGCTAATACAATGCTAACCTCCTGGCAAGATTCATCTCATTAAAATCACAAGTTTTGAAATGGGTACTCCTGCTATACCATCTTACAGATGAGGAAATTGTAACATAGAAGATAAAGATCTTGCCTAACATCATAGAAATGTAGGCAAGGGGGAAAGCCAAGACTCAAACTCCATTCTCTCATCCAAAAGCGAATTTTGAACTGCTGCACTATGCTGTCAGTTGTTAAAAGTCTTTCTTCTAACCTTTTTAATATCTATGATGATGATGACAGCTGCGGTTGAGTCGACGCCGACTCAAGGTGATCTAACGTGCAACAGAACACAACTGTTGCCCAGCCCTGCATCATCCCCAGGCTTGCCAGCATGTTTGAATCCATCTGTGAAGCTATCGTGCTAATCTACCTCACCAAGCATCTCCCTTGCCTGGGCTGGCGCTCTACTTCACCAAAGACGATATCCTTCTCCAGTTATCCGTCCATCCTGATGACGTGTCCAAAGCAAGCGAGCTAGACAATGTTCTGTTATGATCCATAGTGTTTTCAATGTCTAATTTTCAGAAGTAGATAACCAGGCCTTTCTTCTTATCTTGTCTTAGTCTGGACACTCTGCTGACACCAGTCTACCATGGGTAACCCTGCTTGTATTTGAAATACCAGTGGCATAGCTTCTAGCATCACAGCAATACACAAGCCACCACAGTATGACAAACTGACAGACAGATGGTGGTTTTAATATCTAAAGGTGCAATATTAACAAAAAGAAAAAAATGACTACCAATATGTACAACACATTGTGCTACATATCCTGGAACTATGAAGATTAAGTAAGCAGTCCAAGCCTTGGTAGATTTACAGACTCCAACCATTTGCCATTTCTTCTAGATGAAAACCTTTCTTTGCTCCACCAAAACCCACCCCTATTTTTTGAAAAGAGTTTTTCAAAACGCTTGCTCAATTCTTCTATAATGTCTTCCTTGACTAGTCCTCCTTTCTACCAATACGTCTAGCAATATTACTGGTTTTGTATGGGATTTAAAACTCATTTCTGTATTTTCTCTTGCTTGCATGGCTTCATACATTAGATTTACACTCGACAAATGCAGAGATCGTGTCTTCTACTTCTTCTAAATTACCAGCTGTAGCTATAATACAGTGTATACTGAGTATCAAGTAGATTTTAAACAAATCCATTTGACTGGAGGTAATTTCGAGTACATATATAATTGGAATAATCTTAATTTTAGGTTTACAAGAAACTATTATCATAGGGCCCTTTAGAAGAGGTGTATGTTGCTAATAATAATCTAGTTATTGGGTGGGGCACACAAGTGTTCATTGCTTTACTAATAAAAAATAATCAACTTGATGTAAATCATAACTATTAATGGGATAATATAATCTTTTACCAAACCAGAAATTATTTTGCATATACCCTTAATATGCTACCTAAACCAAACCAAACTTGGTGCCATCAAGTCTATTTCAACTCATAGTGACCCTACAGGACACAGAAGAACGGCCCCACAGGGTTTCCAAGGTTGTAAATCTTTACAGAAGCAGACTACCACATCTTTCTCCCTCAGAACAGCTGATGGGTTTGAACTGCTGACCTTCCAATTAGCAGCCGCGCACTTAATCACTGCCCCACCAGGGCTCCATAAAATGCTATCTACTGAGTCACAAATATAAATTTCATCTATAAAGAGTACATTTAAAAAAAAAAACTCAAATGAGAAAATAGTTAATATGATGACAGAATATAAACACACTACTTAATATCTGATCATTTTAACTGTCACGCTAAAACATCAAGTAGCATTTTATTTATGTCACTTATCAAAGTTAAATAAAGTATTTATGAAGTCACTGGCAAAAAAAATAATATTCACTTTGCCAGATTAAGAGATTTAAAGGTATTTTCCGTGTTGTAATAAAAGAATTATTTCAAAGATTAAATTACTTAACTGATAATTTACTATTCCATATGATTTTTTTCCAGTAATAAGTACAACTAACCTAGAAAACAAGGGTGTGCTTTTAAATCTTTATTCAGTAATAAATATATATTTTCAACAGGTACAATCGGCTATTTTAAATGTTGGGACTTACCAATTAACCCAGTCATCATCTTCCTCTTTCTATTTATTAGACAAATCTCATTTTTGAATTATTATAGAAGATATTCCTCTACTGAGTGGGAAGTCAGATTTACTGACGTCCAAAGCACCTTCCAAGCCAGAGTCTCTTAATTAAGAACTCTGTTCACAAGTACACAGAAGACCCAATCAGACAATCAGGTTCATTGTCTCTCTTGTAAAATAAATGGAGTGTTGCTGATATACTATAAAAATACAATTTGAAAAACTGGAAATAACACCTGTGATGTGTAACAGAAGCTTCCAAGTCTGTTAGGCCTGAATGCCTCTTGATTACTGTATTTTTACGCAAATAACGTGCACCTTCTACATTTGTTTGCCAACTGCACCCTCCCCCAACAAGGTATTTTTGTAAGCGTGCTATCTTAATTTTTTCTTTTTTTTTTACAGCAACATGTAAAAATAATTGGCATAGTGGTGCTTACGAAAATACCTCACAAGAGGTGGGCACAGTTGGCAAGCAAACATAGAAGGTGCATATTATTTGTGTAAAAACATGGGCTTTCCTTAATATTTCTACAGAAACTGTAGAGGAACTTCTAGATAACTAATGTAAGTAGGCCTTGCTGAAGGCCTTAAAGTACTTTTAGTTTATCTAAAAACTTTCTACATAAATGCTTCGCAATGGAAGCTCTCTATAATCTGGCCTCCCTTACTATATTTCCCCCCTTTCTAGACAGACAAGCCTAAAGCCTCCACCTACTGTGATGGTTAATCTTATGAGTCAACTTGGCTAGGCTATGATTCTCAGCTGTGTGGCAGATACTGGACTGGTTGCTCTTCCATAATGTAATCACCTTTCATGACGTGATCTGATGTGACCAATCAGTTGAAAGGGGGTGTGACCTGCCCCCAGTATATGAACGGATGTTCTGACAAAGCTCACTCTCACTCAACCTTGCACCTCTTCTTGTCATCTGATTTCTGGTTCCTGGGGCGTTAGCTTGCAGAAGTCTCCAGCCTGCAGCTTAATCGGCAGATTACGGATTTGCTAGTCCCCACAATCCCATGAGCCAGCAGATATCAGTCTGTCGCCTGACCTATGGATTTGGGACTTGCCAGCCCCACAAAGAAGTGAGTCATTTCCTTGAAGCAAATCTGTGTTTGTGTGTTTGTGTGTGTGTGTGTGTAACAGTCTGTCCCCGATTTACAACTTATTCGAGTTACAATGAACCACACTTATAAACCGTCTGTTTTTTGTTTTTTTGGTACATCTTATCGTTAGTAATATGTACTACGTACAATGCTGCAGTGCATACTTTGCTTATGTTATCATTCTCAGATGGTCAGAAACTGGATTTATAAAGACACTGATAATAAAAGGCAATAAATAATGAAAACTAAAAAAAAAAAAGAGAGAGAGAGAGAGAGGTATTCAAGTTATGGCAGAACCGACTTACAATGGAGTCAGGGGGACAGAACCCTGTCCTAAATTGGGGAACACACACACACACACACACTGGTGTTGCTCCTCTAGGAACCCAGACTAAGACACCTACTCTTCCCACCATTCAGCACATTCTTGCTTCTGCCTCTTGCTCAAGTTATTTGTCTCCTGAATACTCTCCATCTCAGCCATTGTCTATCCAGTTTTCAGTATCTGGAACTAAATGCTTACTTTTTCCATGCACCTTCCCTCTCACACATTAAGTTCAATTCTACAAGTATTACTTACCCTTATCCATTTTCTATTCAACCCCACCCTCATGACCCAGACCTACTTCTGTACTTTTACCTGAAGCTTACAATTTTCAGCCTGATTATATTCGGTTGTAAATATGGATTACCTCTTTCAGAAGTTTTGTTTTCACAGCTAGATTGTTAATTCTGCACCTTGTGCTACTTCTTTGTTCCTGGCAATGCTTGGTATTCAGTAAGTACTGGATGGTTTAATGATAAAAATGAACTTTTCTTTACCTGGATTTTATTTTTATTTTCCAAAACGTATTTCAAATTTTAAACTATGTGTTTAATGTTTAGTTATTTTTAGTCCTTAAAATTCTCATACTTTGTATTTATTCTAAAAAAAAAGTACCTCAGAAAAATCATTTACTAATTCCCTAATATGCAATGCTCAACAGTTATTAAAAATGCCAACTATGTACACTAATCATCCATACTTTTCTTCATCTCTTCCTCCTGAAGTAAAACTTGATACACATTGTATACAAATTAAAACTACTGTTGCTTGCCCCTCTAAAAATCTGTTATGTCTCTTATTATACATTACAAGCATTAAAAGACAAAAATAGCTTTGTTTTTTTTCTGATTAGAAAAACATTAAGTGCATATTCTAAACCCTCCAGAAAATACAGAAAGGTACAAATAAAAAATTTAAATCACCTAAAATAATTACTGGCAAACAGTAAGCACTGTTGCTATATTTGGTGTATGTGCTTTCATATATGTATATACCATATTTTCGCAAATAACACGCCCACGTAAATAACACACCCACACATATAATGCCCATAGCACACCTAGGAAAATAAGGTGCAACAGGCTGCACAGTTGGCAAAAAAAGTATACTGTGCACATTATTTGCGTAAAAACACAGTACACACACAAATGCACAAATTCCAAGGACTGCACATTAAATCCTGATTCTACACTTACTACTGGCATGACCTTAAGCAAGCTATTTAGTCCACCAATGCTTCTGTTTACTGATCTGTGAAACAGAGTTAATAATATCTACTTAGAAGAAATGCTGTCTTAAAAGCACTTAGCAAAGTAATACAGAATAAGTTTTCAATATGTTACTGTATACTGATTTAGGAAATAAAATTGGAGTTATTATTCCCTCCCCTTGAGCATACTGAATGTAACCCAGCTGGAGCTGAGCCCTCAAGGACTCACAAGGACACATCAATTTGGCCCTCAGGTATTAAGACAATAGCTAAGATAATCTTGGAAAATATCTTTTAGGGAAACTTTCACACAAAGAACACAAAAGACCTTCACCTCTTATCTTTTTCTATTAACATTCAGTGAATAGAAATCTGTTGGACCAATGAAGACCCTCCTGACTGTGGTTACTGAAACCTGTACCAATGACTGTTAAGAAAGATGATTCAAAATGTAGGATCACAGTTTCTAGCCAATCTGTGAAAAGGTGAAGCTTTCAATGGTTTTGCCCATTTGTAATATTAATATATAATGATGATTCTGTAATGTTCTTTGGACTTGGGCAGACATGGCTCTGGCAGCACGCTTGTCCGGTTTCCCACATTTCTCTGTTCTGTGATATTTCCTTGGACTCTGGCAGACGTGGCTCTGGCAGCATGGTTGTCCGTTCCCATTTTTGCCTTTTTGAATATATGCCGAATAAAACTTTCTTTTTGCTTTACTTAACTTTGTAGTGTTTTTCCCCATAACAATACCTCTGACATAAATGCTGTTTTGTAATCTGCTTCCTTCACTTAACAATGCTTCATAAACAGACTTCCACATCAATAAATTTGAAAGTACTTTGTTTTTAATGGCAGCCTAGTTGTTCATTATATCAATGTGCTAGCATTTATTTACTATCTCCTTCTTGGAAATTTTGATTCCTTCACAACTTTTAACTATAATCGTACTCTAGCGGCATGACTGTAGCTAAATCCTTGCATATATTCGTAATTAGACTTTTTGGAAAAAATTCCTGGAAGTAAAATTTCTGAGTCAAAGTGTATCCACATGCTAAACATTTATATCCATTTCCACAAAAAGAAGTGTAAATTTACACACACACTTCATCAGTACATATATACGCATATTCATGATACTTCTCCAGCATTTTGGTATGGCCCATCTTTTTAATCTTACCCCATCTAATAGAAGGAAAATAGCACCATTTTGTTTTAATTTGTATTTCATGGAATACCACTGAGGTTAAACATCAGTCCATCTGTCTACTGTCTATTTGTACGTCTCCTTTTGTGAAATTCCTGTTTAAATCTTTTCCCACCTTCATATTGCCTTATTCTGGTTAAAAGCTTTCTTAACTCCGAAGCTTAATTTTTATGGTCATATATTATAAACAATTCCAGTTTATAGTTTATCCATTTACAGAAACTTTTATTAATAAAAATGTGTTTAATTTTGAAGTGGTTAAATACATTAATCTATTTCCAATTTATGATTTCTGGGTTTGGTATCACTATTTAGAAATTTCTTCTTCTCCATATCAGATAGATAAGAATATTCCCCTAAATCTTACTTCAGTGCCTTTTGTACATTACTTTGAATCACTTTTTAATGGAGCAAAGTATCTGGGAGATGTATTTGATATCTTAGTGTATTATTTCTGAAAATACCTCAGGTAGAACAAAGCATAATGCCTAACAAACCACTGTATTAAGGATGATATAGAAGAGTTTTTACCTAAGCTTCCAGAATAGAATACTATAAAAAGTCACATCAGATGCACTAGCTTAATACTGTCACTATTTTTAGCAATTAATTTTTATCCCAACCCATATACCTTACCTCTGATTTCCAGGCATGTGTATCCCACAGCTTACTTTACATGTGCACTCAAATGTTACTTCCTCAGGAAAGACTACCTCACCAGGTGTCTGTTATAGGCGCTCATAGAATTTATCCCTTTATTCTACAGCAGATCTCTATTGGTAGTGATACATATATTTACATTAATGTGATTATTTGCTCCATAGCAGGAATGATAACTGTTTCTGATCCCCACTGCAGCTGCAGGCATACAAATAGGTGCTCCATAAATATATTTAGGAGGAGGGGAGAGAAGTTCATGGAGATAAGTTTGTTGTTTTGCTTGTTGGCTTTTGGTTATTTTTCTATGGAAAACGAACGTAAAGTCTGATTGAAGCCAAATACAAAGTCAATACGTATACAGTTTTTCTTTAGAAGTAACCAATCTTTCCCTCACTCATTTCTAGAAAAACTGAAGAAGATCATAATCATTCTAAAAATTCATTTCTCATGGGATGAAAGCAGAATGCACATTTGATCTTAAGATCATCCGCTGAATTGTGCACTTCAGTATTATTTCATATTCTTAAAAATGGGCAAATATCAGCATCCTTTCAGGTCTTTTCAGTTTTAAATTTTACACAAAAGAAAAAAAACATATTTTTTATGTCTAAGACTAGTAATCAGAGTAATAACCCAAATCTGTATAGGGTTTTACAGTTTATAAAGCCCTTTTACAAACATTATTTGATTCGCTACTGGGGCGTAATTAATTACTTTTGTATGTGGCCTTTCTAGCCATGGTCTTGTAACCCCCACCCAGTGTAACTATGATAGGGTAATTGTGGCCTACCAAGGGGATTGGTCAGTTTTGCCTTAAAAGAGAGCCAATTTCAGAGCAGAGAGGAAGAGCCCACCACCACCACCAAGGAAGGAGACCCAGCAGCAGAGACCTGGCAACAGGAGACGGCGTGGTGGGCTTCCCAGCCTCATGGACAGAGAAAGCTGGGTGCCTCTGGGCAGAGACTGAGGGCCAGGGAGAGGCATGCCTGTGAGCACAGCTGGGAAACAGCTATCCTGATGGAAGAACTATATCTGAGTGTTCCCGAGCCTGGATTGTAACTGCTACTTCCCTAATAAACCCCATAATTTTGAGTACGGTCTGTGAGTTCTGCATGGCCATTGCAATGAATTATCCAATCCAGTAGGGAGTGCTGTGGGGGAGACGGTTGCTGTCAGAATTGGTAAAGATGGTGGAGAGAGGAGGCATGACTGACACCCCCTCCCCCTCATAGGAAGCAGCCTTGGGCTGTTGATCTTGATTCTCCTTCCCCCTGTGAAGTTGGAGGAGGTCAGACAGGCCTCCCAAGCTGTGTTTTACAACTACTTACAACATTAATGCAGGACAGGGATTTCAGTCAGGGAAGGAACTCCTTGTGAATGAGCAAATCTAGTTAAGCGGAAGGACTTAAACCCAGGACTTCTAATCCAGTTTGCGTGCCAGTCACTCCACACACAGCCACATCCCTTCCTCCCATTCTCTCAACGCTCTCTTCTTCAATGCCCACGATTTATCAGCTCTTTATGAACCATCTCAAAATGTATATCCTCTGTCTTCACAGATTTAACTCAGATCACCTTTATAATTTCTACAGTGTTACTTTCTTAGTACTTAAATATTCCATTTTTACCATGGCCTGTTATTTTGGACTTACTGGTAAATCTCTTTTTCTCCCACTTGTAGTTAAATCCTCTGAAAAGATTGTTAATTCCGCAAAGAAAAAGGCTCTTTAACGTTCCATAATGCCTCATGCGAGAGTTAAAAATTTACTGTTAATAAACTGGAACAGGAAGGTTATGTTCCAAAAAATCAAAAACAAGAAACTATTTTTAAAGGCCGTGCCTGACACTAACCCAGACTTCGTGTCCCCACACCCACCCCCAGGTTCACAGTGCACACACAGACACACATGAACAGGACCAATGGGGACACCACATTCCCAGACAGGCTGAAGTTGTCTAAACCTGAGGAGGTGGCAATGCTTTTCCTATCCCAAGGAAGTGGGGGTGTTGCCTAGAGGCTTTTCTTTACCAAACAGGTTTTTCATGCTAGCTTCAGCCCTAGCAGGAGCTGCAGGGTGGGGCAGAAGGAGGCAGAGTGAGAAGAGAAGGAAAAAGCAGAGTCAGCCCTGCCTGGAGGTCCTTCACTAGGATTGATGAAGTTCCCAAGAACCTTCCATTACTTCATCTTCTAGCATAACGAAATGAGAAAGAATAAGTAGGCGTGGTGGGGCAGGGGAGACAGTGCCTTCTGTCCCAAGGCAATAAGACAGGCCAGTTTTTGACAAATGTATAGCTCAAATGTGAACTTTTGTCTTCCTATTTTTTAATCATTGTGACATGAAAGTCAATGATTTTCACTTTCAAATCTTCTGAACTACTTCCTAAGGGACAAATCGCCTACAAACACATGATTTTTGCCTTCTATGTTAAAAAAAAAAAAAAAAAAAATGGAGCCCTGGTGGCACAGAGGTTAAGAACTAGGCTGCTAACCAAAAGGTTGGCAGTTACAATCCACGAGCCACTCCTTGGAAACCCTATGGGGTAGTCCTGTAGGGTCACTATGTGTCAGAATCAACTCCATGGCAAAGGGTTTTTTTTGTTTGTTTGTTTATACACACACACGCACGCACACACACACACACACACACAAATGGGTACATATAAAACTGGTGAAATTTGAATAAACTGTGGATTGCACCAACGTCAATTTCCTGGTTGTGATATTATACCATAGCTATGCAAGATGTTACATTGGGGGAAAGTGGGTAAAGGGATATGGAATCTCCCTGTTCTGTTTTTGTTGGTGGGAGGGGAAGGTTTGCAGAAAAACTTGAGTCAAGGAAGGGCATGTTTCCAGCTGAAGTCAAGCAAGGCTTGTTCAGTATGCGCTAATTCATTATTTCCAGCAACTTTACAGAACATCTGTTGTTGTTAGTTGCAGTCAGTCAGCTCCAACTCATGGCGACCCCATGTACAACAGAACAAAACACTGCCAGGTCCTGTGCCATTTTCACAACTGTTGGTATGCTAGAGTCCACTGTTGCAAGCCACTATGGTTCAGCGCTCAGCTGCTAACTAAAGGTTGGCAGTTCTAGTCCACCCAGATTAGAGAAAGTCACAGTCTACTTCCATAAGGTCAAAGCTATTGAAAATCCTATGGAGTACAGTTCTACTCTGACACATATGGGGTCGCCATGATTTGGAATTGACTGGATGGCAACCGGGTATTTTTTTCTCCAACCTGGCTCATCTTCCAGCACTGTATTAGACAATATTCTGCAATGATTCATAGGGTTATCACTGGCTAATTTTCAAAAGCAGATCACCAAGCCTTTCTTCCTAGTCTCTTAGTCTGGAAGCTCCACTGAAATCTGCCCACCATGGGTGACCAGCTGGTATTCGAAATACCAGTGACATAGCTTCCAACATTATAGCAACACGCAAGACACCCACCGTATGACAAACTGACAGATGGGATAACTACTGCAAATAATGAGAACTGACTGTACTTTCTCTTTGGTTCTGATTAATTTCCAATTAACAATATCTAATTTTAACTCTAATTTTAACTTATCAGTCTCTCTGCCAAGTTGTTCTACTCAAGATACTTGGGTTCCCTTGTACTTCTAATATTATAAGGAGAAAATTCTACATAAGAAAACATAATTCTGTAAAAAAAATTAAAAATGAAAAGAGGAATACAGTTATCATTGTGTTTAGGTCTTATTATTAATTTATTATGAAAAGTATTACTTTTGGAAAAGGGGGAAATAAAAAATAAAATACTGATACCTGGTTTTAAAAACTTAATAAAGATGGAAATTCTATGTACATCTTTAGCCTCAACTTGAATGATCACCAACAAAGACAAACCTAAACTAAATGTTGACTGACAAATAACAGCACCCAGTGATACCTCAAAACATTCACTCATGAGCTATTGTCCAAAAATTCAACATAAATAAGTACCTTAAGGTTGTCAGTGAATACTTACATAGTATGGATTGTTCAGAATCAAACTCATGAATGTCAAAGACTGTGGTACTAAGCAGACATCTTAGCTGAAAGAATTCGACCACAGGTATTACAAAATAAAGTATGTAAATGGTAAATGAGAAATATAGGCCCCCTAATTCAAACTTTGGAAAGCCTGGTGGCATAGTGGTTAAGTGCTACAGCTGCTGACCAAAGGGTTGGCAGTTCGAATCCACAAGGTGCTCCTTGGAAACCCTATGGGGCAGTTCTACTCTGTCCTTTAGGGTTGCTAGGAGTCAGAATCAACTTGACGGGTTTTTTGTTTTAACTCAAACTTTATGGAGCTCTGGTGGAGCAATGGTTAAGCACTTATCTGCTAACCAAAAGGTCGGCAGTTTGAACTCACCAGTGGTTCCACAGGAGAAAAGACCTGATGATCTGCTCCTGTAAAGATTACAGCCTGCAAAACCCTATGAGGCAGTTCTACTCTGTCACATAGTGTTGCTATGAGCTGGGATCAACTCAATGCCACACAACAATAGTTCAAACTTTCCCTAATAAATGGTTATAAGCTTATCATGCCTCTCAACATTTTATCTGGAAGCTCAAAATTTACTTATCAGAGTTATTAATAACAGTACAGATGTAGTAGCCACAGAGTACGGGCACACCTCATGATCACGTCACTTATATTTTTTGAGTCTGCTGTGTAGCAGGGATAGTGTGTCAAGTGCTAGGGATCCAACTGTCATCCAAAACAGACAAGACTCCTGTCATCATGGGGTGCATCTACAAGGAAGACAGAGAGATGTGCTCCATACACCTGCATACGGAATAGAGTACTACATAAGATAGGCCGCACACCACTCCTGAAAAATACTGATGCTCCCCCTGGATGCAGTGAAGGAATCCAAGAGAACTCAGGGGCCTCCATCACACCAAAAACAGTTTCAGAAAGGAAATAAACTCAGTGCCAACATCAGTATGCCTACAACTTCTCTCCCTTTCCATTTTCAAGCCACTCAAGACAAAGAGATCCTTAGAATACTTCATTTAGACATCAAATGCACTACATAAAAAAGCTGTTTTTATACTATGCATTTTCTCTACCATTCCTTTAGGGAGCTGTCCTCTCTCCTTAAACACACACCTATATACAATATAAGGTCACACAGACCAGTTTTTCAATAGCTGAGGTAGACAAAAAAATGTTTATACCAAGTAGCACAATAATCCCTGCTTCAGCAAAGCAGGCCAGGATGAAGGCCTGCTCTTTCTTCTGATTTCCATCCACCCTCTTCAAAGTCTCCTTGACTTAAAAGCTTGACATCATCCTTGACCCTCCTCCATGCAGACCCTTCCCACTCTATCAGCTGCCAAGTCTTACAGATTCTGAGAATGACTCTTAAATTGATCCCTTTTTTTCCATTCGCACTGCTACAACAATGGTCCAGGTGGCAATAAATAAAATCCGCAATATAACCCCAAACCCACTTTACAAAATTATTTCTCAACACATGCATATCCTGCTCAACGATCACACTAGACTACTTACTTATGCACATCTTTGCTCCTTGGCCTCTTTGATCATGTTGTTCTATACACCTAGAATACCTCTCCTCCACTGCCTAGCTTTAAAACAACTTCCTTAAAGAATGTGCTGATTCTCCTTCCTAAAAGTCATCTTTACCATCTCTGAAACCCCACAATATTTGTAACTTTCTTATGCCCTGTACCACAGTTACTTATGTAAGTATTTATTATGAAAATATTTATGTAAGGATAAAACTTGTCTTGCCCCATTTCAAGAACTGTGTCTTATTTGCCCTTTTTGTGATGACTGGGCCTCAGATGGGATGTGGTACACAAGGGGCAATTAATAAATATTTATCAAATGGAACTGAATCTTGAAAATTCATTTTAAGATACTGACTTACTCTCAAACAAAAGTACTGTTTAACTGGAGCTAAAAATTTGATGATGGGAGGATGAGGACTTCAATAGTTCGATTTAGCATAGCAACCATTCTTTTTAAAAATTCATTATCAAAATTATCAACATCAACAGTTCAACTTAATGAAAAAGTAATCCAAGATCAAAGATATGGCAATGCAATTCCCCAGATCATTGACTTAAACACACACACACATTAAAAGGAGAGAGAAAAACCTCAGGGCCAGATAGCAAAGATTTTAAGAGCAGTATCTTAAATTGGACTGCCTCGATCCAATCTTGCCTCCACCATTTGTTACTGTGTAAACTTACAGAAGTTAATAAATCCTCTGTGCCTTAGTTTCATCATCTGCAAAATTAGGATTATAATACAGTACCGCTCACATATAAAGTATGTATATGCTAAATAAAAGTGTTTGCTCTTACTAATATTTTTTGTAATGTGTATGGTTTACTTACAACTTGCTTAAATGTTTAGAACGAAATTATCTACTGGCTAATTCCTAATAGATAAAATCTCAAGTGCAATTAGCAGCATGATGACCTAATGCTGAAAATGTATCTGACCTAGCAGCGTCTCCCCTGCCAATCGGTATTCCATGTTTTCCCTCTAACAATATCGAAAGCCAGAGGTCCCAAACACTGCTAAAAAGAAGCAAATCCAGAACAGTGTCTCCGTTTTGACTCAGCTATGTTGAACACTCTTGGAGTTAGGGCTATAAAAATCTGGTAACAGTGTGAGTTTGAATTGACAGAAAGACGTAATGGATTGCAGAATCTTAACAGCAGTTAAGTAAGACCTGCTAAGTATGTCCAAAGGAGTAATAAAATAATTCAGAAGGTCCTCATAAATATGTAACATTAAATATTTGCAATGTGTCAGTCAATCAAACAGATAAGATCTATGTTTCACAGAACAGGAACTCATAAAGCATTTAAATGAATATGAGAAAAGCATTAACTGAGGCACAAGTTAAAACTGAGACAGCGCACTGAATCTCGACGGTAGGAAGACTTTCCAGTGCCCGGGTATCTCAGGAGACGTAGCAAGAGTAGGAAGAAACCACGTAAAACAGGAATCAGAGATTAGTCAGAATCTTTCTCAAGATTATCCAAAATAAAAGAAAAAGATGAAGAAAGGTAAATAAGATCCCATACATGACAAGTAGGGTCTGACTAATTGAGAAACCCCTTCACAAGGTTAAATTGAGATTCCCTCTCTGAAATATTATTTTTTCATTAACTCTACAAACTTGAAAGACTGGATGATAGAAGGGTCTAGCACTGCTCAGGCTTTTCTAATTATCCTGCTAATGGCCAGAAGAAAAATAAAATTAAGACCCTCATCAGATTAAACCACTTCGAACATCAGAAATTAATGCATTCAAATGCTTCAAAGAATATGTTTAGTGACGACTGAACGTGGTGTGGGGAAGCCAGACAAGGGTAAAATAATTCACAGTAGCTTGATCTAGGGCCATTCTGTCTATGCTAACACAGGAGCGATAAAACTGAGACATCTACAAAACTCATTCCAACTTCCCTACGAACATATAACATGCCCCACTGGAAAAACAGAAAGTAACCATTGTGTGTGTGTGTGCCCGTGTGTGCACGCACAGGCACTGCTCTTGTAATGGTTTCATTGTTTCCTGATATTTTACTGAACTATAATAAATGAAATTATATAAGTATCTTTGTCCCGAATGATGACAACCAGTTACAGTTACCAAACTCCCATTTCAAAAGAGCAGTCATTCATTAATTAATGCAAAGGGACAAAAGTAGTATATGTTATACAAAGGCACACTGCGCTTAAATTTCCCTCCTAGAAAGAGTTCCTTGAGAAAAACTGGCATTCTTCTATTCCAGGTAATATGGTTTTGAATGAAGACTAAAATTGTAAAACTTTGGCAATGGATCTAGTTATAACAAAATAGGCAGGTCCTCACAATTGCTGTGTGGGCTGGGAGAAGAGAGTGGGCATTAAATCCATTAAACACCCTTAACAAGATGTATCTTTACTGATGATCTCGTGGGGGAATTTTTCATCTACTCTTACTGTCACCAACAACATAAAATACTCTTTTACAGATTATGTTTCACTTCTACGCCTTTTTGGCAAAACTGAAAAAAAAAGAAAAAAGAAAGAATGATGTGGTCAATCAATGAATAACTTCTACAGCATATTAATAAAAATCCTACTCTTTGTCCTCAGATGAATGACTCATCAGCATACCCAGGAAAATAAACCACCTTAACAAAATCAGGAGAGAAAAATCCATCAGTCCCCACATTACAGAGGAACGGAAGAAAAACTACCCAGAAACAAGGTAATTCATTCCCCATTCTGACCTCATTCATCCCCAAGCCCCCTTCCGTTTACTAGAATTGTTATTTGGGATTTCCAATTCCACACCTGTTAAAATGGGATAATAAAAAGCCTGCTTTCCAACAGTATGACAGCAACAAGCACATCTAGCACCCAGATCTTGGTTTCTAACACCATTCTCTAATTAAAGGAACCAGGTGTGATTCAAGGTCTAGGGCAAGAAATACACAACAAGATGAGCCTGGAGCTTCTTGTAACGCCAAAAAGGAGAAAAGTGCTCAAAAAACAAACAAAAAAAACCCCACAAAGCACAATGATCACAATGATGGGGCATGTCAAGAGATATGGGAGCCAACTTAAAGAGTTCTCAATGGTCAAAACTAGAACAATTTGCACAATAAAATAAACAAAGCAGTATTGGATCATAACCCAAAGTAGAAAATGAATATCCTTGAGTCCATATGGATATGAATGAATGAATGAGGGAGAAGAGACAAATCTCACATGCAGAATAATTCCAAATAATTGTTGTAGATACACTATACCCAAGAAGATGGAGCCTAACTTCCTACTCGTTAAGTGTGGGCTGTTCACAGTGGCTGTATTTCAGAAGAATACAGTAAGGAAAAGAGAAAAGAGAGTGATTTTACCGTGGAAGAAAAACCTGACTGACTCAGCCAGGTAACCAAGGTCAACATCAACAGTAGAAGTCACACTGATAGTATGTATCCTTGATAAGATGTGATGAGAATGGCACCTTACCTCTGTGGTCTTCCTTTCAAAAACCCATAACCTCAGGCTAACCATGAGAAGGACATCAGCCAAATCCCAACTGAGGCATATTCTACAAAATTCCTGACCGGTACTCCTCAAAACTGTCAAGGTCATCAAATACAAAGAAATTCTGAGAAACTATCACAGCCGAGAGGAGCATAAAGAGACATGACAATTAAATGTAACGTGGTAGCCTGGATGGGATCCTGGTACAGAAAAAGGACTAGGTAAACACTAAGTAGCTCTGAATAAAGTATGCACTTTGGTTAATAACAAAGTATCAACAGTGGTTCATTCACTGTAACAAATTATCATGCTAATGTAAGCTCTTAAGAATGTACAATGCTAATAAAAGGAGAAACCGAACGTGGAGTATACAGGAACTCTGTATACTATCTTCACAACTTTTCTGTAAATCTTAAAACTTCTAAAAAATAAGGTTTATTTTTAAAATGTCGGCCTCACCTTCCACACAAGGTTAAATTTCTTAAGTTTATGGAAGTGCTTAGCTTGTTCTCAGGCTACAAAAGCTATAAATTATGCATAAAAAATTATATACTTTACATTTGTTTTAGAAAAGAAACAACATACTTCATTTTGTGAGTTCTTAGAGATTTTAACACAAAAAAAGAAAAACTGAGGACATCTGTGTCAGTGGGTGGGGCATTTAGAGAAGATCACAAGAGAAAAACAAAAGTTACTTTTAAGAGATTGCAGTAACTAGAAAAGAACTATAAGGCTGTCCATTTCTTAACAGGTGCTGAGACAGTGTGCTCAGCTACACTGTAGCCACTTTAATAAAGAACGATTAACTATCAGTAACAGAAATTATCTCTACTTAGAAAACATTATTATGCTATTTTTTTTAACCAGCAACATTTTCGCTCAATATTCTTACTACTGTATTCGATAAGGGCAAATAATACTTTGTACTTTCCTTACTATACACTACTATATAGCAATTTAAAGTTTCACCTCTTTACTTCCATTGATTCTCCTATAAATTATTCATTCTAGCATTCACTGCTTTCTTTGGTAAGAATTACTGCAAAACCAAGAAATTAACATACATATTGGTTTCTAAAACCATGCCAATATGAGGCCTAATTGTATATGATACAAGTGACCATACATTTACCTTGGTAGCATCTTCGTGGAAGCAACCCTTCTCTATTCCACAGGAATTCTGCTTCATCAATGTGTGTGGGTAAGGATGTCCCTTCCCTTCTACCCCAGAAGTGTGCATATGACCCAGGTCTAACCAATCTGAGTATTCTCCCCAGCTACCTTGACTGGTTTAGGCAATGGATGACCGGGCCAACTTTTGTCTTTCCAAAAAATATGCCAGAATTATCAGGAAAAGTGCTTGCTCTTTCTCTGAGAGCAGATGATGTCTTTATGACAGAAACTTGAGGCCGCCAGCAGCCATACTGCTGCTACATTTTGATAGCCTATCCAAGAGTAAAGCAGAGCAACAAAGCTGAAAAGTGGCAGAGGAATAGAGAACTAATGACAGTATTTAAACAGCTACACGAGGCAGGTCTTGAAACCAGCTTTACTTGCTGGATGTCCCAGTTACATTAAACAATAAATTCCCTTTTCTGGTTAGGCCAGGTTAGAGTTGGCGTTATCAGTTAGGGGTTAGGTTCAGCAGCAAGTATCAGAAAATTCAAATCAACAATGACTTAGACATGACTAAAGTTTTCATCTCTTACATCAGGAGTACAAAACCAAACACTCAAGACGGGTATGGAAGTTCTGCTCCACCGAGTCTCACAGAACCCAGGTACATTCCAGCTCAGAGCTTCACCATCCCTAGTGTATGACCCCATCCTAATGGTTCAAATGGCAGCTAAAACTCCAGCCATTACTTCCACATTCCACATAAAAGAACTGAAAACAGGATAAAAAAGTGTGAGGCAAAAGGAACACACCAGGTGAGTTTAAAGGTGGGTTGCCAGAAGCTGCTACACTATACATCCACTGACATCCCACTGGCTAGAACTTACTACAACTAGATGCCAAGAATTGTAATCTTTATTCTGGGCAGCCATGCACACAGGTAAAATTTCTATTATCATGGAACAAGGAAGGCACAGATACTATGGGAAAACCAGCCTCTGCCACAGCTGGGTTTCTATAATTTCCAACCAAAACAAGGAATATAAACCACGTTCTATATAATAGGTGTTTTTTCAATGATTCCATTATAGTTTAAAAATAAGATGAAAACTATTAAAACATAAGTCATTGTATTATTTATGTTTTAGGAATCTCACAAAACAGTGACATGTACTTAAATTTGTTGTTGTTGTTGGCTATTGGTAGCTACCATCCAGTGGGCTCCCAATTCATGGCAATCCCGTACACAATAGAACAAAATGCTTCCTGGTCCTGTGCCATACCCAGGATAGGTTGCAGATTCGACCATTGTGATCCACAGGATTTTCACTGGCTGATTTTTGGAAGTAGGTCGCCAGATCTTTCTTCTTATTCCATCTTAGTGTGGAAGCTCCGCTGAAACCTGTTCAGCATCATAGCAACACACAAGCCTCCACTGACATACTGGTGACTGTGTGTAGGTGCAGACTGGGACCTGAACCTGAGTCTCCCATGCAGAATGCTAGAAATCTACCATTGAACCACCGTCCCCACGTACTCAGATACAAGTCAGCAAAATTAATATCTAACTTCACATTATAGAACTTTGAGAACTTTATCATTTGGACAAAAGTTGCGAATATAACGATATAAAATTCAATAAGGAATTAAAATCTAGACTGCATAAGGATTTCTACAAATCAATAAGAAAAAGACAAAAAACCCAACAGAAAAATCTGGCAAAACATATGAATAAATAATTGACAGAATGGGAAACTCAAAAGGTCAGTAAGATTATGCCCTTTGGGTAATGATAGCAGACTGATCACAAACATTGACTTTCACTATCTCCCCAGTTCTAATAAAACAGCAAGTAATAGATTTTTTGTTAGTCATAAACCTGTAAGGACAAAACAAATGTGAGATGAATCAATAAGCGCAAAAAACATTTTTTTAAAAGGCAAGAAGCAGACGAAAGAAATGTAAATGATTTAGCCAACCCTAAAAACTAAGACAATCATGAGGAAAACTGAGAAGTAACCTGACTTACCAACAAAACCTCCTAGTCCCTGGGAAACCATCAGCTCCATATGACTCTAGAAATGAGGGTCAAAGTTTAGCTAAAGTGACAAAGATTGGGTGAAAATCCATTTAAGAATTAGTCAGATCTCCAGATAGCTTATCCTATCGAACACATATAGATGACTTCCCTAGGAAAGGAGAAGTTTACCTGTCCTCAGACAGGGTAAATCATGGGGCCCGGACTGAAAGTGCATGGGCACCGTGATGGGAGAATGAACCATACTGAAAAAAGAGTGATTAAGGAAACAGTATGGAGACACCAGTTTTCTTCAGGCTGCAGACTGCTAAGAGCCTGTCTTATACTTTGCAGGCAGGAATCTGGAAGGTCTTTCTGTGGAGAACCTGATTATCCGAAGAATAAAGCCTAAAGATACTTCCAACCATCAGGGGTTTTCCAAGCCCAGCTAGGTGACCCCCCACAAAGACGCTCACCAATCAGCTCGGAGCTTCCATGAAGCTGTTTAGTGCCCAAACCCGATAAGCAGCTATCTGAGGAACCTTACAGTGAAGGACAGAGATCAAATGGGACTTGAAGAAATAGAGATATGAAAGGAGAAAGAAAAGTAAAACAACTGACATCCTCAAAGAGACAAGGGAGGATGCATTCACAAAGCAAGAGGATACCTTTAAAAATGAGTATGCTGAGAACCAAAAGATAAAAAGTTCTTAGAAATTAAAAATAGGATAGTAAGACATATCATGTCTTGGTTATCTAGTACTGCTCTAACAGAAATACCATAAGTGGATGGCTTTAACAAAGAGAAATCTATCTCCTCATAGTCTAGTAGGCTAAGAGTCCAAACTCAGGGCGTCAGCTCTGGGGAACGGTTTTCTCTCTCTGTTGGCCTTCTCATCAATCTTCCCCTGGACTAGGAGCTTCTCTGCGCAGGAACACCGGAACACCGCATCCAAAGGACTGCTTTCTTGGTGGTATGAGGTCACCAAGTCCCCGCTGGCTGGCTTCCCTTTCCTTTTATAAAGGGGGGGGGGGGGGGGGGCCAACCCCAGGGAAACTCCCTTTATACTGGATCAGGAATGTGACCTTAGTAAGGGTGTTATAGAATCCCACCCTAATCCTCTTTAAGATAAAATTACAATCACAAAATGGAGAACAATCACACAATACTGGGAATCATGGCCCAGGCAAATTGATACACACACATTTTTAGGGGACACAATTCAATCCATGACACATCATTAGTAGAAAGATTGGAAGGCAATAATGACACAATCTTTCAGAAAGTAGAACAAAAAAGAAAGAAAGCAGCAGCAAAATAATAAAATTATCGGAAATCCAGCCTAGAATATCCGACATTTATCTACGGACATTAAAGAGAGAACAGAAAAAATGGAGAAGACAATAACATAACCAAATGGGGTCTCCATGCTCCCCAAACTCATTCTCTGAACTCAGGAACTGAATAGATGCTGAAAAATTTTTTTTCAGGTAGTACACTTGGGATGAAACCAAACAAAACACCAAATCTGTCGCCATCAAGTCAATTCTGACACACTGTGACCCTAATTGCCCAACAGGGTTTCCAAGGAGAGGCTGGTGGATTCGAACTGCTGACCTTTTGGTTGGCAGTCAAGCTCTTAACCACTGTGCCACCAAGGCTCCTGGGAGGAAACAGTACCCCTCATATCCTCTGACATATCCCTATTGGACTGCTTGTTATCTGTACTCAGTAACCAAATCAACTTGAATAACAAGAGATTTCTGTATTGGAAGAAAATTTCCCTGAAAGGAAGGATTTAAAGTTGCTGAATGACAGGGTCCACTGAGTACTCTGTAACATTGGATGAAAACAAACCCCACAAAGGCACATCATTGAGAAACTCAGAACAGTTGGAACAGGAAGAGACACTCCAACAAGCTTTCAGAGAGAGCGAAAAAGAGAGTGGGGGAGAGAAGGACATTAGCAAAAGGATCAGGAATCATAAAGGCATCTAAACTGAAGTTAGAGTACAGAAATGCCTTCAAAACCCAAAGGAAAATCATTTCCAATTCTGAATTCCAGACTCAGTTCTACTTTTAAAAAGTAAAGATATTTTTAAACATGCTAGATATCAAAAAATTTACCTCCCATTTAACCTCCTCAGCAATCTACTGGAGTATATGCTTCTGCAAAGATGGGATTAAACAAAGAAGGAGGAAACAATGAGATACAGAGAAAGGGGGCCCAGGACAGGGGAAAGGATGGTTATGGAAGCCCCATGAGGAGAGCTGTGAGGCAGACCAGGGCTGAAGGCCCCAAAAGATGGGACTGACAGAGCACTTCAGGAATCTGGATGTACTGAGGGGAATCAGACAACTCGGACAGCCCAGGAGGAGCCCTGGTAGCACAGTGGTTAAACCCTTGGCTGCTAACTGAAAGGTCAGCAGTTCAAACCCACCCCACCGCTCCGTGGGAGAAAGATGTGTGGCAGCCTGCTTCCATAAAGATTACAGCCTTGGAAACCCTATGGAGCAGTTTTACTCTGTCCTATAGAGTCACCATAAGTCGGAACTGACTCGACGGCAAAGGGTTTGATTTTGGGTTTTCTGTTTTTTTTCTGACAGCCTAGGATTGAAGAAGTGATAAGAACTTTGAAAACTAAGCAAACATACAAAATATTGGACAACGAAATTTACAGGAAAAAAAAAAGTAATCCTTGTACACTATATGGCTAAACTGTGAGTAGCATCTCAGGAGGTGTAATTATGCAAAAATTTAAACACTTAATACTGATCTAACTAAAATTATAATTACATTGGAGGGATAGGGAAGTTGTATATTTGGTCGGAGGCATGGAGTTGAAGAGAACTTAGTCCTCATATTACATATTGGGAAGTAGGTAAGGGCTAAAACTAAAGGAAATAAAACAAGAAAGAAAGAAAAGAAAAAGAAATGTATACAAGTTATTCAGAGATACTGAAGTTTTAAAAATCAAAAAAATTAGCCAAAACAGTACTGTTAGGGATTGAATTGTGTCTCTCAAAAATGTGTGTTGTAAATCCTAACCCCTATACCTGTAGAGGAGCCCTGGTGGAGCAGTGGTTAAGAGCTCAGCTGATAATCAAAGGGTCAGCAGTTCGAATTCACCAGCTGCTCCATTGAAACCTTAAGGGGCAGTTCTACCCTGTTCTATAGGGTCACTATTGAGTCAGAATGAACTCCAAGGCAATGGGTTTTTATACCTGTGAATGCAATCCCATTTGGGAATAGGGTTCTTTTTGTTGTGTTGATGAGGTAATATCACTGTAAGGTGTGTCCTAAACCTAATCACTTCTGAATATAAAAGAGCAGATTAGGCACAGAAGAAACAGAGCAGGAATGGGGTTAAGAGCTATCCAAGGATCACTGAGAATAAAGAATTTTCCCCCACAGTGGACACAGAGAGCCTTCCCCTAGAGCTGGTGCCCTGACTTCTAGCCTCCTAAACTGTGAGAAAACGAATTTTTGTTCATTAAAGCCAGCCACCTGTGGTATTCCTGCTACAGCAGCACTAAGATACTAAGACAAGTAGAGAGTAGTTCCTCAGAGGATAGAAAAACTGGGGGAAGAGAAAAGCGAAGAATTTCCCCTTTTTCTGAACAAGCTTTGTTGGCGAATTTAACTCTTTAAACTATGTGCATACAAAATTTTGATAAAAATTAATACTAAAAAACAAAGTGAGGAAGGTTTCCGACAGAGGGAGAGACATTCCACATGGAGTAAAGCACAGTGAAGAGACAGGATGTCTTGGGAGCCCGGGAGGGGGAGCTGTGGGGGCCAAAACTAACAATACAACGTGAGACCAGCCACATAGTGCATGCAACAAGAGTTTGTTTTATACCACAGACAATGTAAAGCCATTGGAAATTTTGAGCAGGGGACCCATGTGACTCAATTTCAGGAGGATTAATCTGGCAGCACTGAAAACAATGGATTGAGAAGTGAGAGGCAGAGATGAGAAGCAGAGGCTTCAGTTAGAATGATATTTCAAAATATCTAGTATCAGTCAGTCAGGATCTGAATTCCCATAATGGCAAATGATATTAAAATGAGGGGGAGAGAGAGGTTAAAACTCACTAGAAATCAAGGGAATACACATCAAAATAACAATATATTATTTCATACCAGTAAGAATGATGAAAATTAGAAAAGAGAGTAACACTAAGTTTTAGTAATGATTTGCAAAGAAGGGAAAATTCATGCACAGCTAGTGGGTGTTTAAACTAGCATAGACATTCTGGAAAGAAAATGTGACAGTAATTAGTGAAATTATGTATGCCTAGATGATCAGGCAATTCCACTCTTCTTAAGGAGACACGTTTGAAAATGCTTAAGGAAACACTGTAGTAATGGAAGTTGAAGGCATTCAAGGTTTCCTCTAGGGAATGGAAAGTAAAATATGACAGGTGAGTACTATAGGATGCTATGCAGTAGTGAGAACCAACAGAAACACAGATATAATTTATAAGCATAGTGTTGGGTGAAAACTGTAAGCAAAAGAAGTTTTATAGCATGGAGCCATTTACGAAAATTAAAAGCACACACTTACAAACACCACCACTCACTCTACAAGGACTCACACACATTTAGGGACATTTATCAGGCACACTGGAAAGTATGGTTGGTGTATGGTAAGGGGTGGGGCATGATGATGGGGGCCGAAGATATAGGAAGTGAAAATGAGTGAAACAGAAGCGAGGCCTTCCTGGGACCAGTAAAGATGGAGGGAGCGTGAACTAGGGATATAACAGACTCAACTGTCTATATCAGAGAACTAAAATCACCATCACCACTCACCACCACCCCACTCCCCAAAAAGACAAATACAAAAGTGGGATCAAGTAGGAAAAAAATAGGATTTGGAATCAGAAGGCATGGATTTTAAAAGCCTGGTTCCAAAGCCATCCATTTTTACAACTTAAGTTATTTTGTATTTCTATGTCTCAGTTGCCTCCTACGCTAAAAAAAAAAAAAAAAGAAGATACAAATAATTTCCTCCTAGAGAGATTGTAAAGACAGAGCTATAAAATATTCTGTAAATGCCAGGTTTTGTTTTTCCTTAAGCCCAAAAACAGGAGGAAAAAAAAAAAGGCCTAAATTTAAAGTGTTTCTTATTGGCATCAGAAATGAGGTGCATATTGTTATGTACATCTCTCTAGGATAACTGTGTCACAGGGATTCTCATGGTTTGCCCATCCACTACTCATTAGGTAATTCTGACAATTCGATTTTTTAATCAATTATTTTAAACTTTTTTATGTTTTCTACCAGTCCCATTCTGGAGAAGACTATCTATTAAAAATAAGTTTTCTGACATTTCATGGAAAAAGAATAACACTGAGTCCATTTATCAAAGCTAAGAATCAAGTTAATAGGCAGGGAAGTAGGTTATCTATCCTGCCCAACATCACCCTATAGTCCTGACTAGATCACATTACACAGGATTCAAAGGGAGAATTCTTCCTCTAAAGCAAGTTGGCTATTTCACTTTCTTAAGCTTTAAAATCAGAGAAGCAACACTTGCACACCACAGCCACCTCTTGATATCTGTCCTTTTCTCCCATTACCTACAATTGGGACGAAGAGCTGAAGGGCAACTGACTTTCCCCTGCTCATTACTACCAGACAAACTTCCAAAATACTTAATAGTCCTTTGATGCTAGGCCTTCCCTCAATATCTTTGCTGGAGGGCAACTGACTTTCCCCTGCTCTTTTCTGCCTGATAAACTTCCAAAATACTTTAGTCCTTTGCTTCTAGGCCTTTCCTCAATATCTTTGCCAATCAATAGTCTTGCTTTCCTTCTAAAACTTCTGGAGTCTACCTTGGACGCCTTATACTCTACGCCCATTGTAGCCATACCAGCATTCATTAAGAATTTACTTATGAACTTACACATAAAGAGGAGAAAGCCATTCTACTAATCAGGAAAGTCTAATTCTTGTAGTCGTTTCCCTCCTGCCCCCCACTCAAGCCAAATATTTATAAATGAGCATCTTTAGATCCTTCCTATAATAAATTAAAATATCTGAAACAATAAAAGATGGATTGTGTTCAAAGTATACTTAATATATTACAGAAGTTAATTCTATTGAATATAATGTCTTTCCAAGAAAAATTTCGTTTGCCATTTAAGAATACTGACTGTATTCTTAACACACTTTATTTATACTTCATAAATATTTCTTGTTATCACAATGGTAAAAATTAGAAATTTTTGGTAGTGGTGGGTGTTTATTTTCTTTGTCCTTATTACTACTACAATTACTGTCACTACCAGTATCACAACTACTACTATCACCATCACCACCATGACGATAATGACGATGATGACAATGAAAGCCAGAAGGTTCACCATGTTAGGTACTGTCCTAAGTCCTTTCCCAGGATTAATTCATTTAATGCTCTCAACAACCGCCAAAATAGGTGCTATTAACTTCCCTATCTCACAGATGAGGAAAATAAAGTACAGAAAAGTTAAGTAAAAGACCGCCCAAAATCATATGTTAAGTAAGTAGTGGAGCCAGGATACCAACCCAAGCTAAGCAGCGAGGCACTGAAGCTGCTGATCACCCAACAGACTGCCTCTGCTGGCTTCCATAAGACCTAGGACAATGCTTTGTAAAAAGTGGAGGTTATATGCCTGGAATATTGGACTTAACACACAAAAGATGTTTAATAAGCGTAGAATGAATGGTTACAAGCTTGAATAACTGTATGAATCTCTCTGGGCTAGAAAATGTGCTAGAAATATTGCTTAAAATTATATCAATACAATGATGAGTAGAATAATGAAGTGGATGAACAGCCAAAAAGTTTTTGACATGTCTGTATTTTGGTAATAATGAAGGGTAAGGTAAAATAGGACCTAGAGACCTATATTCACTGAAAAACTGGAAATAAATGGCTATTAACTTGATTCCTAGTTTTGGTAAATGGACTCATTGTTATTCCTTTTCCATGGAGTTTCAGAAAATGTATTTTCAATACAAAGTCTTCTCAAGAATAGGACTAGTAGAAAAATTTTAAAATGCTTAAAACAATTCAAAACTGTAATCATTCATATTGCTATGAACATTTAAAGTCTTATTTATTAGTTATACTTAAGTAATTTGAGTCATAATTTTCCCTAAAATCCCAATCCCAGTATTTCCACATATTCCATAAAATAAAATAAGCTGAAAGATACTAGAGGTGATGTTTCCTTTGAAACTGCTCTAGAATATCTTCAGCAGGGATCTCATCCTACTCACAGTATCAAAATTCTAAGACCAAAGTGGAAATACACACACATATATGTATATGAAAATTCAAAATTTAAAATTTAAAAGACAATCAACAGGTTAGTAAAACAATTCACAAAGAGAAGTCAAAGCAACTGGCTTCATAGTAATCACTTAAATTTCCAGACTCTTTGCCCAAAAAATGGAGCCCTGGTGGTACAGTGGTTAAGAACTCAGCTGCTACCCAAAAGGTCGGCAGTTCAAATCCACCAGTTCCTCCTCAGAAACCCTATGGTACAGTTCTACTCTGTCCTATAGAGTCACTACGAGTCAGCATTGACTAGACAGCAATGGGTTTAGTTTGGTTTTTTGGTTTGGCCAAAAATAACAGATACATAATATAGAATATCAAAAAAGCCATAAGGACACAATACTTCAGAGCTGGAGTTTTTATCAGCAACAAAAGCCTGGCAGAGAGTTAGCTCACCACACCCTGCACAGTTCCCTAAACCAAAAATCCAAACCCGCTGCCGTCGAGTCAATTCTGACTCATGACAACTGCATGTGTTACAGAGTAAAACTGCTCTATTGGGTTTTCTTGGCCGTAATCTTTATAGAAGCAGGTCGCTGGGTCTTTCTTCCATGGTGCCACTGGTGGGTTTCAAGTGCCAACCTTTTCAAGCACAAACCATTTGCACCACCTAGGGACCTTACGTCATCAGTTGCCTAGTAGCTGGTTAAACCCTGGACCTGATATTGGCAGGAGAGGCTGGCAAGGAAGGGCAGGGAAGTGGATACTGGGTTTTAGAATGAGAGAACACAAGGGAACCTGAGAATGAGCAAGTTCAAATGACTAATTTTCCAGATGAGAAAACAACTCAGGCTTACCCAGGAGCACACAGCTCATGAAAGACAGCTTCAAGATCAGACATTAGGGATCCCTGCCAATGCCATTCTCACCACTATATTGCCTCTCCTGTTCATGTAATTATTTGCTGTAGTTAATAATTTTCCAAAATAAAAAAACAAAATGAGTAAGTCTATGATCTAATTAAGAAAAATAACTAGTGAGCTTAAATATCTTCAGTGCACATCTATCCTAATTCAGAATTAGTGAGCAAAGATTTAACATTGAAGAAAATGTTAAAAGTTCCATTATTACATTGTACTTTATATTTACACATAACATTTATTCTAAAACATCAAAGTGAAGTATGAAGATACCACCATGAAGAAAGCAGGGAACAATCATCATAATTAACATCTTATGGGCAGAAAAATTAAGACAAAGAGAAGTTAAATGTCTTGCTCAAGAGCATCTAGTAGGATGTGCCAGAGAATAAAACTTACTCAAGTCCCAAACTACCAGCCATTGACAGCATTATCTCTTTTTGTCCAATCATTTTCCTTCATTGCCAAAATCTTGAAGAAACCCAGCTAAGTATTAGGTAAATACAATGTTTTATATAACTAGGATGCAGAAAATTAAGTGTCTAAAAAGCATCAGAAAAATTGTGTTAAAAAACACTATCAAGAGAAAGCTAATCTGAAGTTTTAATAAGTCGGCTTCTGCCCTTTCTCTCTCACACAAAATGCCTTGGAGTATTAGCATCAAATAAGCTGAAAATTTAGACTTCTATTTCTATAACCGGTTAAAGTGATTGGTTGCTAACTGACAGGTAGGCAGTTCAAACCTTCCAGATGCCCCTTGGGAGAAAGATGGGGCAGTCTGCTTCCATAAAGATTTCAGCCTTTGAAACCCTACGGGGCAGTTCTATTTTGTCCCATAAGGTCACTGTGAGTCAGAATCTATGACAGCAGTGGGTTTTTTTTTTTTTCTTTTTTCCTAAAATCCATTCCATTCACTTGTAAGCCTTTTGAACAGCAAAACCTTAACTGCAGAGCAATTTATTAAAAGGAGAAAGAAAAAGATGCTTGTGCTTATGGGCCATAATAACAAATCAATATCAAACATTTACTTTGTCATCAGTGTATCTGAGGTTACTTATAAATTGTATTTTCTTGGTTCTTTATATGATGCAACAGAAAGCAGCAAACCTTGCCCCAGTAGGACTGGTCTCTATCACTGTGCACATACGATGCTCACCACCATCCACCTAATAGTATGGAAACACACTGTAGGCACAATCAACACCCATTCACCTATCTTCCACAGCATTATCACATCACCACCTTTTAGTATTAGCATCTCTGTCAGTAGAGCTCACCATAACTCAGGTCATGAAATAGTCAAGACGAGTGAATTCACAACAGATTTTTCATGTAACATAGGAGCAATGGCTACAGTTAGATGGAAAAACAAGAGCAGCAATTTATCCCGAACCTTAAGCTGTTCCAGGCAGCAAGTGCCAGTAGGCCATGGGCATGGAGCATCAAACTTGGGTCCAGGGTAAAGGGATTCATGCTAAGGATCAGGAACAACTCAGAGGTACACAGAACACGTGGAGAAAACGATAGCAACCTCAGCCCCTAGAATCAGCAATGGATGTGTACAGGCCGGCAACAAAAGCAGAGAAACAGGCACAGGAGCAAAGAAAGCATCAGGCATGAACAGTACCTTCTAAAGCTGGACTCAACCCAGTTCAGGGAAACATGGGCATGCCTGGGACCTCCGGTAGAGACAACTGCCTGAGGAGTGGAGAAGAGGAGACAATGCACCAAGCAGTTCACAATGAGACAATGTGTTTTTCAATAGGTGGGAGTAGAGCGAAGGAGGAGCAAGAAGGAAGAGAGAGAGAGGAGAAGAATGGAGTCCATACTGTGATGTGAAGTGAAAACCAAGGGCCAGATTGAACATCCACAGTGATACATCAGTTATGCAACATACATGAAACCCAAACTTCACTGACTGTCACTTCTTTCTAAAGCATCTGTTAGGGGATTTTTTCCCCTGTATGTTTGTTGGTAGTTTTTTTTTTTTTTAAAAAAAAAAAAAAGCCTGGCTTTTACTGCTCACTTGTCATTCTACTTACAGTAAAGATTAATAGCACTGCATACGGGATGTTATGAATAAGATATTCAATTTACATGGCAGTAGGTGTGAAATTATGCAGTATATCCCTTTGAGGGTACACGAATCCTATTTAACATGAAAAGTTCCCTACACAGAGAAGAGAAGTGAAACTTAAGTACTTGCCATGCTCTGCTCTACAAATAGGCTCAGAAAACTAAGCTGTGAAAATGAAAATTGTGTTCCCAACTATAGTGTCAAACTACAAAATGTTATGTCAAAGTTACAGTAAACTCCAACTCATCCAGGATCTTCTCAACCAGAAAGCTGAGATTACCATAATTTGTTTTGGCTTTAATTCTACATTTAACAGAAAAGTAGAAAAATATTTAGAAGCCACGTCTGCCTTCTCTGAGGAGGGGAGGGGAGTGCAATTCATCTCAGTAGAAAAATCAATCTGCATACAACCCCCCTCTCTTGCAGGGTCTCGTAAAGGAGGAGAGAGGGGAAGGCCTAGCATCAGTAGTCCACTTTGGGGCAGAAAATCTTAATGAGCCTTTGGATGGGTAAAAAGAGACCAGAACTGGGTCTTAGCAAGAGGGTGAGAGAGTTGTAACACTTTGCATAACTAAGAGTGTGATTTTTTTTTTTTTTTTTTATGTTGCTGGGAACCATTAATGAGGAGAGAGAAAAGAGTCAAAATCATGATGGGCTGCTAGGGACCCAAGTTGTTAGATACTAATGAGGGACTCTTGAAAACCTGGTCTAGTGTTTAATTCCAAGCTTTTTTGTTGGTAAACTTCAAACTTTTTGATCGCTCCTTATTTTCATAAAGTTTACATAGTCTTTGTGAAGAAGCAAGGGAAAGGGCTGTGTTCATGTATGGGTGGGTACAAAGTGGAACAGAAACAGCCAGTTGAAGATGGTAAGACAGAAACAAGACCAGAAGGTCAGCTGCCCAAAAATCTCTGCCCCATTCCCAGAGATGGGAGGAAACTGTCGCTCCCTCCCGTCACTTTGGAAAAGGGTCTTGCTAATATTCTGGGTTCCCATAAGAAAGCCTACAGCACATTTTGAAATGGTGGTTAATATGGTTCCTTTTAAAACCACTGTGCTCAATAAATATAAGGTGTAATGTCTATAAATGAAAAAGATAATATTCGATCCGTATCACTGAGTCAACTCCATCTACTAAACTAGAGTAACAAAATCTTTTTTTTTTATCACTAGTCATTGACACACAGCGGAAGTAAGGTGAATCAATGGCCACAAATTGCAACTGAGTTAAAAAAAATTTTTTAAAGAAAATGGGATATTATACTATCTGCTTTGAAAATCTACTACAAAAATCCAAAAATTGAGACAGCAACTGCTTTCAATGGTTAGTTTTGCTATACAAAAGGGAAAAGGAAAAATAAAACAGGAGAATGGTAGCATGCAAAGGGAGAAGAGAAAGATAAAGAAGGGTGAAAAGAAAGGGGTTCAAGACTGTAGAGGGAGGGGAAGAACCAGCTGAAAAGAGAGACACAGGGAGAGAGAGAAAAAGAAAAACCGAAGCAGAGCTAATTCAACCACTTTTTAGCTATGTAATCTTTGATGAGTAAACTAAAGCTCTGAGAAACTTATCTATAAAATGGGTACAAAGAAATGTCTCTTGTAATTTTGTCATCATTGTTTAAATAATATATGTAAAGGTAATATACATGTAAAAACGCACACACATACATGCCAAAGAATAAGAAGTAAAGTGAGGAGATGAAGGAAAGAGAAGATCTTAATAGCTGAGATAGCTGTGAGTGAGAACTGCTCTGTGAATTCGAGATTGTCGTTCCTATTATCTACTTTCTTGGAAATGCTCATTGACCTCTAATCACAAGTTTTACCTTTATGAAGCCTATTCCTGATGGAGCACTTATTGCAGCCAACCAGAGGGAAATTATTTTCCAGTGAAGGAGCCCAGGTGATGCCGTGGTTAAGTGCTCAGCTACTAACCAAAAGGTTGGTGGTTCAAATCCACCAGCAGCTCCACAGGAGAAAGAAGTGGCAGGCTGCTTGTGTGAAGCTTACAGTCTTGGACACCATGTGGGCAGTTCTACTCTGTCCTATAGGGTCACTATGAATCAGAATGGACTCCATGGCAATGGGTTTGGGGTTTTGGTATACAAGGGTGAGGTCAGTGGTATCACCACCTAAGCTAAATCAAACCTGGTTCCTTGGGTTAACTTGTGTGGTCCAATACTTCCACACATATAAAAATGGTCTTTCAAATAAGGGCCTTGAAGCACTGGATGATAAAGTATTTTAACAATACTATTAATCACCCTGGTGGCACAGAGGTTAAGAGCTACAGCTGCTAACCAAAAGGTCGGCAGCTCAAATCCACCAGATGCTAATTAGAAACCCTGAGGGACAGTTCTACTCTGTCCTTTAGGGTCGCTATGAGCCAGAATTGACTCGATGGCAACAGGTCTAGGGGATTTTTTTGTTGTTGTTGTTACTAATCACTATAACAACAGTCCATCTTTATTTCGTTCTTTCTGTGTACCAGGTATCACACTAGACATTTCAGATCTACTCTATCAAAACTTCACAACAGTCATTTGAGGTAAGTTCTATTATTAAGTTCATTTTACAACTAAGGAAACTGAGGCTCTAATGCATTAAGTAACTTGCCCAAGGTCCACAGCATAAAGGGCAGAGCTAGGTTTCAAACACAGATGGGTGAGGTTCTGGAGCCCTGTTTCCAATCACTACATCAAGCATCAAGACCTATAACTACCTTCTAAGTATTAGAAAAAGGCTAAATTATGCCCAGGAAAGCTTTACTATAATCCTATTACTGTCTTCCTGATTTCCCCCCCAAAGCAGCAAGCTATGTGCTGCATATATATATTCACAAATATAACAGAGCACATAGGGGGCACAGTTATGGAAACTTCTTAGGTATATCCAAACACCTCGTGGGTCTGAGTTACTGGGCTTGAAGGCTAAGGACCATAGTCTTGTGGGACATCTAGGTCAACTGGCATAACATACACAGTTCATAAAGATAATGTTCTACAACCTAGTTTGGTAAGTAATGTCTAGAGTCATAAAAGCTTACAAGCAGCCATCTAAGATACAGCTATTGGTCTCTTCCCATCTGAAGCAAAGAAGAATGAAAGAAAAGAAAGACTCAAAGAAGCAATTAGTCCACAGGACTAAAGGCCCATACGAACCACAGCCTCCTCTAGCCTGAAACCAGAAGAAATACATGGTGCTCAGCTACTACTACAGACCAGTCTGACCAGGGACATTAACAGAAGGTCCTGTTAGAACGGGAGAAAAGTGTAGAACAAAACTCAAATTCATAAAAAAGACCAGACTTACTAGACTTACAGACCCTAGAGGTATCCCCAAGACTATTGCCCTAAAAAAAAAAAAAAAAAAAAACCATTGCCGAGTCAATTTTGACTCATAGCGACCTGGAACTGAAGCCACTCCCAGAGGCCAACTTTCAGCCAAATAATAGATTGGCCTAAAAAATAAACAGTAACACCAGTGATGAATGTGCTCCTTAGAACAACTAACTATAAGAGACCAAACAGGCAACCTTTGCCCGAAAACAAAGATGAGAAGGCAAGGAGGGGCAGGGAAACTGGACAGACGGAAACAGGCAAGACAGAATAGAAAGGAGAGAGTGCTGACACATTGCGGGGATAGCACCCAATGTCACCGAGCAACTTCTGTATACATTGTTGAATGGGAAACTAATTTGCTGTGTAAACTTTCACCTAAAACACAATAAAATGTTCAAAGAAAAACATATGCATGCATATTGTAATTTACTCATCCCATGACATGCAGTGTGGTAGACTGAAAAAATGGCCACAGTAGTTTTAGCTCCTTCCATCAAGAGGTGAAATCTATTTCTCACTCCTTGAATCTGTACTGACCTTTTGACTTACTTTGACCAATAAAGTGTGGCAGAAGTGACATTCTGGGACAGATCATGGGGAAAACAAACAAACAAACAAAAAAAAAAGCAGCAAGCCAGTTATTGAACATATAGTAGCTCTCAGTTAGGTCTGTGCCTTTAATTTCCATGATACCCTCTAAATTGCAAGTCTTCAGGTAAGAAAGATACTTTGGGGTCTCAGTCTCTTCATCTGTAAATGAAAATGCTCCAAATGATACTCTAAATTCTATCAAAAAAATAAAAAATTACTCTGCAACAGCTCTCCTCTTTCCAGTAATCACATGGCAACTATGACCTTTTCTCCTGCTGAAACCTGGTGGAGATAGCTGAATAGATGTCTTTTGGGGTAGTCTGAAAGAAACATCTTACCACGTAAAGCTTCCATTACTTCAAATTCATAAAGAATGCAGAAATCAGAGCCATGCACTCTTTCATACCTTGACTTTATATGATTGCTTCGCAAAAGGTGTAACTGTTACTGAACAAGAAAGGTAAAGATTGTTTTTTTTTAACTACAAATTTTAAAAACTTAACAAAAAGACTCCATAAGCTTTAGCAACATATAAACACCTATAACAAGTACATTGGCTTTTTTTTTTTGGGCACTAAGGCTTGCTATTCAGAATGAAAGTCCAGCAGAATCTTCCCTGGTTGTCTGAGACTGTGGTTACCCTTTTTCTAATAAACAAGGCAGCTTCCTGCCTCTGGGTTCCCACTGCTAAATCAGGGTTGAATCCTAGCAGCTTTCATAGTCCTGACCTCTGAGTGCACTCATGCTAAAGAGTGTCTGGTTCGATTAACTCCTTACTGCAGGAGATACTTCTTGGACAATATCTCCTGCTTTTAGAATCTAAAATACTTTCATCAGTGAAGCTGAAAACAGTTAATTTCTTGCATTCAAAACTTACTATCTCATTATCTGTAAATTTATCTCCATTTGGTTGATGTATCTGGACTTTTTCTAAGTCTCTAAAGGGGTGGAGCTCTGTGTACACTTTCAGATCGTTTCGGAAGTGGTTAAAACAGCTTCCGGTACATGACGCTACAACCAAACATTCATTTATGCTTTTCTCAAGGATCTTTAACGACAAACTCACCAGACAGAGCTCACAACCAGAAAATTAAACTGCATTTCAAGTTACAAAAAAAATTTTTTTTTTTAAGTAATAGATCTTTTCTTAAGGGTTTAAAAATACAATTTAACAGCATTTTTCTCCCAGTTTGGGGCTATTCTGAAGTAGTTCACTGTCCAGCATGGTATTCAATTTGTTTTCACTGTGCTGATAAATTACATGTGTGTCTCCCACTTCCTTTACTTTGCTCATAATCTCCTACAGGATTGTGTCAGCAAAAGGGCAGCCTTTGCATTTCTGACCTTTTTTAGTAAAAAAAAAAAAAAAAAAAACTGTCTTGCTCTATAAACAAAAGATTTCATCTCCAGCTTTTTCTCTGTCACCATTTTCCCTACCCATGGCAACCTATTTCTGTTAGAGAGTCTTGGTATCTCGACAAGGAGACACCGCTTCAGATAACCTGTGAAGGCTAGGGAGCCTCTTCAACCTCTCTCAGCCTAGACCATTACACAACCCCTCACGCTTCCTTGAGCTGTCAGAGCCCCAGCTGGTGTGAAATGGTGATGCTGTCAGTCACCAGGGAAATTTTCTGCTTCTGAAAACCTCTCTCTGAGCTTCCTCTGTGCAGCACCTCCAGCTGCCTTGGTGCACTGTGTCAGTGTATTAAAATAGCACTGGCTGGATGACTTCACTAGTTCTCACAAACAGGCCAGTTGGCAGAACTCTGATGCAGTCTGCTCCGGAGTGGAAGACGGTTTTGTGGAATTTTTCTTCCCCACCTCCCCCTAATATGACTATTTCGTTTCATTTTGACTCTGGAAAAAAAGTGTCCTTTCTGAATGGAAGAATTTCAAGATGCTTTAAGATGTCTGAATCTAAAAGAGCTAACCTAAAGCCAACATCTGACACCCAGACACTGTATTATGATTTCCTCGGGCTAAACTTCAAGGGCATCAAACCTGCTGTGTAAACTCGCCTTAAATAACACATTCTTATTTCCTTCATGTTAGGGCAAAATATGATCCTGAAGAATTTAAGTGATAACTGATGCCCAAATTTTTTAAAATCATCCTTCTGGTGTTTGCTCTTCTTCCACAAGTAAGGTCATCAACATAAGGTATCAGGTTAAGAATTAATTACCACTACACGTAATTAGCATAAGATTACAAAGGGCCTTTAAAAATATTTTTTGCATCACAGCACACTTTAGTTATTAACACTCGAATGAATTTTGAAATTAAAAAAAAAATGTGTAAGGCATTCATACAATAAAAAAGGTGCTCTTCTATATTAGACTAACAAATTTTATTTTAGTGTTTAAAATTTTCCCTTACAGAGTTTTTCACTTCCTTTTATAGTTAACACATGCAAGTAAGAGAACGGAGTCCTGGTGGTCCAGTGGTTAAGAGTTCGGCTGCTAACCAAAAGGTCGGCAGTTGGAATCCACCATCTGCTCCTTGGAAACCCTACAGGGCATTTCTACTCTGTCGTATAGGGTCACCATGAGTCGGAATAGACTAGACAGCAATGGGTTTTAGTAACAGAATATTCTACTAGAAGAGTAGGACCTTCTGATATTCCAGAATCATAACTCCGTGCTATGTATGCACTGCACTTTGATTCCAAAAGAGCATTTAGGTTAAATGCTTCAGTGCTTCATGGACACAAGACATATTATGCTCGGAAAAAAGCTCCCATATGACTCTACGGACAGACAGCTAACTAACTAATTTGGTTCACTGGTTTAAGATGGTTCCTCTGAAAGGGGTACAGTCACTGGCCCCAAAAGAGGAAAAAAACAAATCACTAACATTCTACTCCCACCACTCCTCAATTCCTCTTACTATCCGTCACAGTTAAAAATAGCATCTAAAAAGCACCGCCATTTGCAATCTTGATAGTAGGAAACTGCCTCTCTCCACTAGTCCCAACCAAAATGTAAGAAAGGAATCTTCAGGGAATGTATGGGAACACATATAACATGGGTTTTTACAAAAGTTTCTGCCATACAATCATCTGCCCATTCCATAAACATCTACTGAGAATCTAATATGTGGCAGGTGTGACGAATGTACTCCCTACAGCGATGAAGGTAACACCAATGTTGCCTTCAAGGATTTGACTTACTTAACCAGTTTTAGTTTTAAAGTATTATATATTATATAGCCACATAGCCTTAAGAAGATGAGACTTAGATCACTAGTTTGTTTTCTTTGTGGTAATCCAATGGTTTCAAAAAATTGGTTTTGATGGAACAACCAAGGAAGTGCTGGATTCTCTAATTATAAAAACCACACGTACTTTTGGCATAGTTCAGAAAAATGCCCATGAAATTAATAATTATCATTTGTCTCTCCTACAAAGGCTAATAAACAAAGATACAGTGGAGACTTTGAATGCTAAAAGGTCAGTTAATAAATGTTGTTACAGAATAATAATTCACACAGTGATGGACCAGGTTGAGTGGTTTGTGATGGTGAGTGCACTAACCACATTTCAGAACCATAAAGGACCTTAGTTAGACCTAGTAAAAATCTCACATTTTACTAATCATGCCTAGAAAGGCTGTGTGATTTGTGCAAAGTCACACAGGTATTAAGCTATCATCTTGGAATCAACATTAAGTTTCATTGTTCTATGCTTATTCCATCGTATCACTCTGCATCTGATTCACACACACATACATACATTTTACCACTCTATGCCTGATTCATAAACACATATGCACATGTGTGCATCAACCTATCTGCCTCTGATTTCACATACACTCACTGTACTACCTGTATCTGATTCATTCACATTATATTATTTGCTGCTGATTCACATATATACACATATTCCACTACTGTGCCTAACTCACACACACACACATACACATACATATCACACATTACACTACTCTCTATCTGATCCATACACATACACACACACATGAACACATTCTTCTACTCTGTATCTGGTTCATATATACAACATACTCAGATATAGATCATACTACTCTGCATCTGATTCACATACTCACATATATCTACTTTATACTACTCTGTATCTGATTTATATGCACATACATATTGACATATATACACATACACGCTAAAATTCAAAATAATAAATCATGTTCATGTCCAAAATACACACATTTTAAAGTGATAAATTCAAATGTGAACCACTACCCATGTAACCATTTCAAAGTTAATATAATTCATATTAGGAATAATTTATCTGGACTCTCATTTACCTCTATAGGAGTCTCTAAGGACTTGAAAAGAAATGTCACACACCCAGGTGTATATGACGACGTGGGAAATTTGGAGAACAGAGAGGCATCCATTTGCATAAGGACTTGTTTCTTAGCTCATGGATGAGGATATTAGTGTTGCTTATTTTCTGTAAGACGGAGTCAGGGTGGAGATATGCACAGAAACTAGGGGTAGAGGACGAATTCCTGGTTTCTGAGCCCACAAATGTAGGTGGGATGTGGGAGACATGCATGAGCAGTATGGCTTGGGACCCCCAGCTACAAAGTGTGACCTGAAGGGGCATTCTCCCCTCTGCTCAAAGGCTAACAATCTAGGCAGCTTTGTAAACAATCTCTTGGTGGTGGTGGTGGTGGTGGTTGCTGTCGAGTCATTTCCAACTTACGGCGAACCCGTGTGTGCAGAGTAAAAGTGCTCCACAGGGTTTTCAAGGCTGTGATCTTTCAGAAGCAGATCACCAGGCATGTCTTCTGAGGTGCCTCTGGGTGGGTTTGAACCACCAATCTCTCAACTAGTAGTTGAGAGCTTAAATGTTTGCAACACCTAGGGACTCGTCTAAACAATCTCTAGACACACAAAATTAGGATTCTTAGTAGTCAGAATTAGCCATGATGAGGACTTCTTAAGGGGTTTTATAAAAGGAGGATATGATCAAGCAAAAGACTGAGAGAGATAGAGAAGACTCTTCATGATAACACCCACTGCCATTGACTCGATTCCGACTCATAGCAACCCCATAGGGTTTCCGAGGATGTAAATCTTTACAGAAGCAGACTGCCACATCTTTCTCCCACAGAGCCACTGGTGGTTTAAAACCACCAACCTTTCGGTTAGTAATGGATTGCTTTAACCACTGCACCACCAGGTCTCACTCTCTTCATGATAATAGCTGATGGAATTGCCATAAGTACATATAAGATCCCCCCAGGGAGTAAGAGATAAAAGGATTGGGAAAGGGGGCTGGAGGCCCTGCAGGAGCAGGCAGGTGCATAAACAGGAAATGTGGGTTACTGTGAATGATATGGAGCCTTGGTGGCAAAGTGGTTTAAGCGTTTGGGTGCTAACTAAAAGGTCGGCAGTTCAAATCCACCAACTGCTCCTTGGAAACCCTACGGGGCAGTTCTACTCTGTCCTATAGGGTCGCTGTGAATTGGGATCAACTCGATGGCACTGGGTTTTGTTTTGTTTTTTGTTCTTTTTGGTGGGCAATATGGTCCAATTCACAGCCACAGTCTAGTAAGGCCTGTGGACCTATAGGCAATACTGAGACAATGAGAATATGAATGAGAAATGTAGATGCATGTGCCTGTGGGTTGCAACTATACTATGTTATTCTCAAAAAGCCAATGCAAGCAGATGTGAATGTTTGCAAGAGTGGTTTTCTTAAACTACCTGCTCTAACAGTCTAAATAGCTTTCTTTCTCCATAAATAATTTCTCTTTATTAATAGATACGTTGTCATTGTTGTTGTTAGGTGCCGTCAAGTCAATTCCGACTCAAAGAGACCCCACGTGACAGAGAAGAACTGTCCCATAGGGTTTCCTAGGCTGTAATCTTCACGGGAGCAGATCTCCAGATCCTTCTCCTGCGGAGCTGCTAGGTGGGTTCGAATCGCCAACCTTTTGGTTGACAGCCAAGCTCTTAACCATTGTGCCACCAGGGTTCCTCTTAATAGATACAGCCACTACCAACATACATAGACACACTTTATATCAAAAGCACCTATACATTCAAAGTAAGAGATTCTGCTTTTATGCTCCTTTTGGGTAATATTCTCACAGTTTTAACTAAGGTAGTGAAAGAAAAACCCACAAGAATAATAGTAATGCAGTATGTCAGCATACACATTTCCCATACTCTGGGTGTCGGGCAGGAGAGTTTCACTTGACCTTTAAAAATCAAAGACAGTGCTCACTGAGAAAGTGCTACCATACTTGACAGCACCATCACTCTGGCCTTGAAAGATGGTTGCTACGGCAAGTCACCAGTCACCTCTTAAAAACAGGGTATTATTCCTATAAAGGAAATGCACCACTTTAAGAAAATAAACCACAGGCACTTTGAAGACTATTTTAAAGACTAATCCATAGCCCAAGATAAATGTCTGCCAAGGATCAAAAAGATCAGGCCATAGGTAGGGTTTGGACAGGGGAGGGAGGCATGTAAATGGCAACTGGCAAAGGGAAAGCTTTCAAAAATTGGAATGAGAGCCTTATCAAGGAACACAGGGAAGCCCTCAAAGTTTAGCAGGTCAAGCACAAATAATTAGGCCTGCCAAGAAAGAATTTGAGAGGTAACCTGCAAGATACTCCAAAGCCAATTAAAAGCATTACATAAAAAGATAAACTCTTTGAAATAAAGCAACATTTTGGTGCAAAGCATATAATTAAGATGAAAAGGAGAGAGAAAGAGTGTGTGAAACTGACTAACTGTCCCTTGGTCTTTAAGTTCTGGAGTGAACTGTGTCCACCAAAAAATACGTGTTGGAATCCTAAACCCTTATACCTGAGGATAAGAGCTAGGCTGCTAACCAAAAGGTCAACAGTTGGAATCCACCAGCCACAACCTGGAAACTCTATGGGGGCAGTTCTACTCTGTCCTATAGGGTCACTGTGCGTCACAATCAACTCAATGGCAATGAGCTTGGTTTTTTGGTTTTTATACCTGAGGAGTGTGGGTGGCACAAAACATTTGCAATTGGCTGCCAACCTAAAGGTTCAAATCTACCCAGGAATACCAGGGAAGAAAGGCCTGGCAAACAGCTTCAGTAAAGATTGCAGGAAAAAAAAAAAAAAGGAGCAGTTCTACTCTGTAAGGCATGGGGCCACCATGAGTCAGGGACCAACTTGACAGCAGCTAACAAACCTGTGAATACAATCCTGTTTGGAAACAGGGTTTTCTTTGTCATGTTAATTAGATCACACTTTAGTGGTGGGGGGAGGTTAAATTTAATCACTTCAGAGTTATAAAATGAGCAAATCAGACAGAGAAATGCACACATCAGGTAAGACAGATACCATGTGAGGACCGCCAAAGAACGAAGGAACAGCCAGGGCAACTGACAAGGAAGGAATCCACACAGCTGAGACCCTGATTTGGACTTTCAGCCTCCAGAACTGTGAGAAAATGAGTATCTATTCTTTAAAGCCACCCACTTGTGGTATTTCTGTTATGGCAGCAATAGCTTACTAAGATACTTTATTAAGAAATGTATTAGAATATTGTAAATTTTGAAACAGGCTGGAGGAACAAAATCAAACATTGATTAACACTGATTAAGAGTGAGTCCAGACATAATCATTAAACTAGATGTTGAAAAACCTGATGGGCACTATCAAGGAGTTAAAAACTCAAGGTGGAATTTGTAACTTGTTGACTGAAATGTAAAATTCTAATCACAACCTACCACTGTGCTAGAGGACAGAGGTGTTAACATGGTGCCCAACTATGGCATTTTATAAACAACGGCCTTTCCAAATATTGAAGACAACAATACAGTGAAGGGTAAAAAAAAAAAAAAAAACCAGCCTGGAATTAATGATATAATATAAATGAGAAGTCACTCTACTTGACAGAATCCGCAAACCATAAAGAGCCAAAGACAGGTTTTAAAAATTATATTCTGTCATGGTTAAAGCAAGAAACAAATAACAGAGAAACAGAAGTATATGCAAGAGAACTTCCAAGAGACAGGTGCTCAAAGTAGTCTTATCTAACATTTTTATAAATGATGTGGAGGAGAGAGTATGCAGGAAAGTGGGCAAGTCTATACCGAATTCTTCTAGTGACTGAAATGCCAAGTAACAGAGATAAACATCTTCTTAGCATCAATCTGACAAATATGGTAGAATCCTTTGAACCAGCTTCCACTTAACCAACTGTCCAGATTAACCAATGATTTCCATTCCCTTTGTAAATCACACTGACTGATGCACAGGGAATGCTCCAACCAGCAGGCTCCTTCTGAGCAGCCTGAGTACATCTGCTCCCATCAGCTGAGCCATATTTTCACAAAGAGTAGTGTTTGATCTTAAACCTGTTCACACAGTTATACTTTATTGCAATAGTATGATTTCATTAAATGATAGATAAGTAAAAAAGTAAAGTAGGGGTATGAGAAGAAGCACAGTATCTATTTCTACAAAAAATAAAGTGAATGGTTTGAAAAAATTCAAAGATCAGCCCATTATAAAATAATTTGTAAAAACTGTTCCTGATTAAGGTATGGGTATCATAACTGTACAAGACTGGGGGGAAAACCAAACCCATTGCCGTCAATTCCAACTCTTAGCAACCTATAGGACAGAGCAGAACTGCCCCATAGGGTTTCCAAGGAGTGGCTGGTGGATTTGAACTGCTGACCTTTTGGTTAGCAGCCTGAGCTCTTAACCACTGCGCCACCAGAGCTCCGCTGAATAAGGTATGGGTATCATAACTGTACAGGACCGGGGAAAAACAAATCATAAATATCTTCAAAAGGATCTTTAACGTTTTCCTTCCTTTAAAGAAAAAAAAAATGGAAATAACAAATAGCCCATTATGGGTGTGGTTTTGGTAAGAAAGATGACACTGACTCCATCTACAGATCCATATCCAAATAAAAAGTCACAGTCCTTTATCAAATGTTTGCTAAAAAGGGTTACATTTTATGTCTTATGTTTGACTAAAATATTTAAGATCTGTACACATCATTTTTATGCTCTTTTCTTGATTAACTGACCAACTATTGACACTTATTTCTTCTACTGAGAAAGTTTACTGTATTTATCAGTATACCTACTATGTGCCAGGCACTATAATAGGAACTACAAATGTAAAGAAGGTTTTACCCTCCAAGAGGTCCATATTTAATGGGGTAGATAGACATGCTAACAAATAATACCTATCTATTATACTATTATAAGTAAATGTACTCTATTAAACATCAAAAATAATACAAAATAACTTGGAATGGAGAGCAGTAGGGTGAGTTGATGGCGTTGGTGAAGTTTTAGCCGAGGCTTGAAGAGTGACTTCAGGTGAATTAAATTGGGTGTAAAGTACATTTGTGACAAAAGACATATGTAAAGGCAGGGCAGAATAAAGAAGCACGACAGTCCCCAGGTACTAAAAGTTCTCCCAAATGGCAGAGATGCTGGAAAGGCAGGGTGGGAGCCACAATGAACAAACTTATTTGAGTTTTAGACCATAATGATAGGGAATCATTATATTTTAAATAAAAGAATGACACAATCATATCTGTATTTTAGCATAATATCCTTCCCAACAGTTCAGAAAATGAATGACAGAAATCGGGGAAGACAGGAGACCAATTCTAACGAAAATGATCTAGGTAAAATAATAAAATAATAGAACAACATCGAGGCAACTAATGAGAAGGCTTAAGACTAAGTGATAACAATGAGTCCAGGGTAATTCTCAACCAGGTTTGGGAATTTAGCACCTGGTGGCCAAAGATTCATTAATTAAGATAGCAAAGGAAAATATATTAAAGGAACATTTAAAGAACACCATTGTCGGCATGACGAGTTTGGAATGCTCTCATATATCCGAAAGAGTACATTTAACAGGAAGTTGGCTATCTAGAGCTATCAATGAAGAGAGGCTAAAGTATACAGTAACGAATCCAGTAATGAATCCTCTTTAGGAATCATTATTGTGGGGGCGAAACCAGAAGTTGTAGAAATAAATGGGCTTAGTAAGGCAGGGCAAATATAGAAAGGAGGGAGTAAGATGAAACTTTTCCAAATAATCAACTTTAGGGGCAAGGAATACAGGAGAAACCCATAAAGGAGATTAAGAAGTAACAGTCAGAAAGGAAGCAGTAGCAGCATGGGGATGATATGGTGGCCAAGAGAAGGAAATTGAAGAAGCAAGCAATCAACCATGTCAAATGCAAAAACAAGGTCAAATAAGATAACTTATGAAACCACTGTGTTTAGCAGTTAAGAGACAAAAGATGTTTGAGTGTATTAGCTGGTGCATAGTTTCATGTGCCTTGAGTTGGAGAATGAATTAAAGAAGAAAAAGTAGAAACAAATTAGTTTTTTAAGAAGGTCCCCTCTCAAGGGAAGGGAAAAAGAAGACTGAAGGTCTTTTCTAGAGAATGAAACAAAGTAAAGGGAGAAAAATTTTTAAGATTTTCATAGGCTGAGGAGAAGGAGTCAGTGGAGAGAAAAATCAGTATGAGGAGACATAGGGAGGGCACCAACTGAAGAAACAAAACCTCAAAAGAGCTAGGAAAGGACCAGATCAATAGTATCAAAGTTAGGAACACGCCCAGACCAAAAGCACTTGCCATACTTGGACCCTAAAGGAAAGAGAGGAAGACAGAGCTAGGTATGACAGGTCTGCAAGCTGGGCTAGTAAGGAATTGAGGAAGTTCCTAGCGTACATGATCCATTGTCTGAGTGACACAGACATTATTCCATGAGAGTGAGAGCGGCATTGTTCAGGTAGACAGGATGAGAACTGCAATGAACTTTTGGAACTCCCAGTGTGGGAAATGCAAGGGACCTCCTGAGACTTTAGGCGTGGGTATGTGCTACTTCCATTAACGATAACTATCAGATAATTCAATTTATGGATGAAACTATCCATTTATGCTTACCAAATCATGGGTTCCAGGCTACTAATAAACTTAGGAAATCAGCCCAATACTTACTTATGAACAAGTCATAGAAGAGATCCCTCTAATACACTCTTAACACACATACAAACGTTAATAAAATGTAAGTATTACCTACAAAAAACTAAAAATAAAACAGACGTTACCTTTACACAGCTGTGATGGTATTCATACTACTAAACACTAAATCTTAAGAAATAATACACATTTAAAGATGACACCTACTAAACAATTGAAAGAGTTAACGAGACCAAAAGCTGGTTCTTTGAAAAGATCAACAAAATTGACCAACTATTGGCCAAACTGACAAAAGAAAAACAGAAGAGGAAGCAGATAACCCATATAAGAAATGAGATGGGTGATATCACAACGGACCCAACTGAAATTAAAATAATTTTAACAGAATACTATAAAAAATTGTACTCTAACAAATTTGAAAACCTAGAGAAAATGGACAAATTTCTAGAAACTCACTACCTACCTAAACTAACACAAACAGAGGTAGAACAACTACATAAACCCATAACAAAGGAAGAGATTGAAAAGGTAATTAAAAAACTCCCAAACAAACAAAAAAAACAACCTGGACCTGATGGCTTCACTGGAGAATTCTACCAAACTTTCAGAGAAGAGTTAACACCACTACTACTGAAGGTATTTCAGAGCACAGAAAAACACGGACTACTCCCAAACTCATTCTATGAAGCCAGCATAACCCTGATACCAAAACCAAGGAAAGACATCAAAAAAAAAAAAGGAAAGAAAATTACAGACCAATATCCCTCATGAACATTGATGCAAAAATTCTCAACAAAATTCAGGCAATAGAATTCAGCAACATATCAAAAAAACAATTCACCAGGATCCAGTGGGATTTATACCAGGTATGCAGGGATGGTTCAACATTAGAAAAACAATCAATGTAATCTATCACATAAATAAAACAAAAGACAAGAACCACATGATCTTATCAATAGATGCAGAAAAGGCATTTGACAAAGTCCAACACCCATTCATGATAAAAACTCTCAACAAAAGAGGAATAGAAGGGAAATTCCTCAATATAATTAAGGGCATTTATACAAAGCCAACAGCCAACATCATCCTAAATGGAGAAACTCTGAAAACATTCTCCTTGAGAACAGGAATCAGACAAGGATGCCCTTTATCACCACTCTTATTCAACACTGTGCTGGAGGTTCTAGCGAGAGCAATTAGGCTAGAAAAAGAAATAAAGAGCATCCAAATTGGTAAGGAAGACGTCAAAGCATCTCTATTTGCAGATGTTATGATCTTATACAAAGAAAAGCCCAAAGAATCCACAAGAAAACTACTGGAACTAACAGAAGATTTCAGCAAAGTTTCAGGATACAAGATAAACGTACAAAAATCAGTTGGATTACTTTACACCAACAAAGAGAACCTGGAAGAGGAAATCACCAAATCAATACCACTTACAATAGCCCCTGAGAATATACAATACTTAGGAATACATCTAACTAGAGATGTAAAAGAGCTATACAATGAAAACTACAACTTGCAACTGCAATAAACCAAAAGAGACCTGTGTAAGTGGAAAAACATACCTTGTTCATGGGTAGGTAGACTCAACATTGTGAAAATGTCAACTCTACCCAAAGCGATTTACAGATATAATGCAATCCCGATCCAAATCCCAATGGCATTTTTTAATGAGATGGAGAAACAAATCACCACCTTCATATGGAAAGGGAAGAGGCCAAGAATAAGCAAAGCATTACTCCAGAAGAACAAAGCGGGAGGCCCCACACTACCTGATTTTAGAACTTAGTATACCACCACGGTAGTCAAAACAGCCCAGTACTGGTACAACAACAGACACATAGACCAATGGAACAGAATTGAGAATCCAGACATAAATTCATCCACCTATGAGCAGCTGATATTTGACAAAGGCCCAAAGTCTGTTAACTGGGGAAAAGACAGTCTCTTTAACAAATGGTGCTGGCATAACTGGATATCCATCTGCAAAAAACTGAAACAAGACCCATACCTCACGCCATGCACAAAAACTAACTCAAAATGGGACAAAGACTTAAATATAAAATCGAAAATGATAAAGATCATGGAATAAAAATAGGGACAATCCTAGGAGCCCTAATACACAGCATAAACACAATACAAACCGTAAGTAACAATGCCCAAGCACCAGAAGAGAGACTAGATAAATGGGAGCTCCTAAAAATCAAACACTCATGCTCATCAGAAGACTTCACCAGAAGAGTCAAAAGACAACCTACAAACTGGGAAAAAAAATTTGGCTATGACAAATCCAATCAGCGTCTAATCTCTAAAATCTGCAAGATGCTGCAAAACCTCAACAACGAAAAGACAAATAAGCCAATTAAAGCATGGGCAAAAGATATGAACGGGCATTTCGCCAAAGAAGATATTCAGGTGGCTAACAGATATATGAAGAAACACTCATGATCATTAGCCATTAGAGGAATACAGCTCAAAACTACAATGAGGTATCATCTCACCCCAACAAGGCTAGCATTTATCCAAAAAACACAAAATAATAAATGTTGGAGAGGTTGTGGAGAGACTGGAACATTTATACACTGTTGGTGGGAATGTAAAATGGTACAACCACTTTGGAAATCAATTTGGTGCTTCCTTAAAAAGCTAGAAATAGAAGTACCATGCAATCCAGCTATCCTGCTCCTTGGACTATATCCTAGAGAAATAAGAGCTGTCACAAGAATAGATACATGCACACCCATGTTCACTGGAGCACTGTTCACAATAACAAAACAATGGAAACAACCTAGGTGCCCAGCAATGGACGAATGGATAAACAAATTATGGTACATCCACACAATGGAATACTATGTAATGATAAAGAACAATGATGAAGCCGTGAAACATTTTATAGCATGGAGGAATCTAGAGGGCATTACACTGAGTGAATTTACTCAGTCACAGAAGGGCAAATACTGTATAGGATCACTATTGTAAGAACTCAAGAAAAGGTTTAAACACAGAAGAAAACATTCTTTGATGGCTATGAGGGCGGGGAGGGAGAGGGAGGGTTGTTTACTAACTAGTTAGTAGATAAGAATTATCTTAGGTGAAGGGAAGGACAGCATTCACTACAGCAGAAGTCAGCACAACTGGACTAAACCAAAGCTAAGAAGTTTCCTGAATACATTCAAACATTTTGAGGGACAGAGTAGCAGGGGTAGGGGTCTGGGGACCATGCTTTCGGGGGACATCTAGGTCAACTGGCATAACAAAGCTTATTAAGAAAATGTTCTGGGGTTTTTAAAGCTTGCAAGCGGTCAGCTAAGATGCATCAATTGGTCCCAACCACCTGGAGTAAAGGAGAATGAAGAACACCAAAGACACAAGGAAAGTAGTAGCCCAAGAGACAGAAAGGGCCACATAAACCAGAGATTTTGTCAGCCTGAGACCAGAAGAACTACATGGTGCCTGCCTACCACCAATGACCACCCTGACAGGGAACACAACAGAGAGTCCCTGATGGAGCAGGAGAAAGGTGGGATGCAGAACTCAAATTCTAGTAAGACGACCAGACTTAATGGTCTGAGACTGGAGGTACCCCGGAAAGCATGGCCCCTGGATTCTCTATCAGCCCAGAACTTAAACAATATCCGAGGCCAACTCTTCAGACAGGGATTGGACTAGACTGTGGGACATAAAGTGATACTCGTGAGAAGTGTGCCTCTTAGCTCAAGTAGATACAAGAGAGTAAACGGGCAGCTTCTGTCCAGAGGTGGGATGGTTAGGAACTTGTTGAATGGACATGGGGAGTCAGGGGTGGGAAGGAGGAGTGTGCTGTCACAGTATGGAGAGAGCAATTAGATTCACATCACAACGTATGTATAAATTTTTGTAGGGGAAAAGATTAAAAACTGGAAAAAAACAAAATAAAATAAAAATGAAGATGACATCTACTTACAATTTAATCAGCATGAAAATGGGGGAGTGATAAATGAAAATGTTTTTTTGACTCGAAATATAAACCGAAAAATCAATGGAATCCTAATCACTATGGATTTCATACCACAACTTGTCCATCTAATCCTCACAGCAGTGCACCCAGAAATATCTCACTAAAGCCTGAGAGAAATATATATAAGGTACAGAAACTGAAGCAATACCTTATATGGCAGAAAGTAAACTTATATAAAATAATTCCTTCATCTGTGAGACCAATTTTTTTTCAGTTCCATAAAGTTAAAAAAATTAATAATGGCAAACTAAAACGGATTCAACAAAAACAAGTGTTAGTCCAAGGAAATCAAGACTTCAGTGCACTATGTTAAAAGGGTCATTCATGTCAAGGCACTGTCAAGACAAGGCTGCTGGATTGGCCCTGGCTCTGATCCTATGTGGTGATTTTTATTATTTTAAATCTATGCCAAGGAAAAAGAATGAGCAATCATTCATTATTAATCAGAAAACCAGCTGCAATCAAGTCAACCCCGACTCATGGTTACCCCATGTGTATCAGAGTAGACTTGTACTGCACAGGGTTTTCAATGGCGGAATTTTTGGGAAGTAGATCACCAGGCCTTCTTCCATGGTGCCTCTGGGTAGACTCCAACCTCTAACCTATTGGTTAGCAGCTAAGTGCGTTAATCAATTACACTACCCAGAAGAGTGTAAAATACACTATAACAACAACTCTTAGACTAAATTTTCCTCCCTCATGAAACAATTAGACAATCGACCATAGAAACTTAGATCACAGATTACAGAATGTAGGGATAGTGATCAAACACTTATGAACCCCCAAGTCCTTTCTACAAAAGAAAGCTTAACTGAAAATAAAATTTACCTGGAAATAAAATAGATGATAGCAAATCTATACTACTCACCTTCACCCCATTATACTTCACCTTCATCATTACTTAACTGTTTGCATGCATATTATCATACACTTCTTTTGTATCCATAAGCACTTAACACCATGCTAGGCACATAGTACATGTTCATTTAAAAAATAATAATACAGAAGGAATGATTATTATGAAAAAATTAATGATATCATGATTATTATGAAAAATGAATGAATAAATTCATGATAACCCCATTACTATTTCCAAGATTTTTACAGGAGTAAGAAATATAAAGTCATACAAAAGATTCTTCCCCTTAACTATCTACAAGAAAGTAAATAACATATTTGTTAAAACAGCATACACTCACAACAATATAAGCTACAATTTTTGAAACTTGCTCGTTCTTAAATTAGCCTCCATGTGTGTTCTCACACTCCTCCAACAATACAAAATACTGTCTAGGAGAAACTGATATGACCATGGACTTTACCAGCTATTTCATGATATTTGGCTTATGGCTTCTGAGGACATGATTTTAAAATGCAGCATTTTTCAAAGGAGTCAATTGCCAGGGATTGAAAAGGAAAAACCACATGCAGCCATGTTGACCTTTGCACTTCGTAAATCTTTCTAGGACTTTTTTGAGGCATAGAATGTTCCAAATCCTGCTCAACGTTGCTTAAGGAAATGTTTTGTTCAGGCCATTTTTAGAGAAAACAGTCAATAACTATGCTTGTTCCTTTGAATTCAGCTGTACCAGCTGCTGATTTAGTGACACTGAAATTAGGAAGCTCTGTTCTAAAGGTGGCCACACAGAAGCTCCTTTGGTAGCTTTAAAGTGTTCGCAAATGAACAAGTCCTTTAAAAAGCACACATGTCCACAGAATAAATTTTTTGAAAAATGAAACAAGCAAGTCAAACTGCCAAAATAAAATGAGGTGGGGAAGCCTGGTGACAGAAGAACCTCAACCTTAATGGCTAAACTTCAATTATTTCATTTACAAAGTAAAAGCAGAATTTCTTAAAATAGTTCCATAAAAAGAAGGCATGCTATGCCTTAGTTAATATTATACACTATCACATGTGTAAATTAAATAATACTTATAGAGGCATCAGGAACCCTGGTGGCGCAGTTGATAAGAGCTCAGCTGCTAACCAAAAGGTCGGCAGTTGGAATCTACCAGCCGCTCCTTGGAAACCCTGTGAGGCAGTTCTACTCTCTCCTACAGGGTCGCTATGAGTCAGAATTGACTTGACGGCAACGGATTTGTGTTTTTTTTTTTTGTTTTTTGTTACAGCAGCATCAAGGATCCCTGGTGGCACAGTGGCTAAGCGCTCAAATGCTAATCAAAAGGTCAGCAGTCTTAACCCACCAGCCACTCTGTGGGAGAAAGATATGGCAGTCTGTTCCGGTAAAGATCACAGCCTTGGAAACTCTATGGGGCAGTTCCAGTCTGTCCTATAGGGTCACTATGAGTCAGAATCCACTCTACAGCAATTTTTTTTTTTTTTTTTCCAATACTGGCATCAAAGACTCAACCAGAAGGAATGCCTTGCTATACCTTGCAACCTTTCTTCCTCTCCCCTCCACTTCCATTTTATATTTCCAAAGAAGCAACACAGCAAGATGCACAACCTAGCAAAACATACCCATTACTTTAATTTAGAAGAGGTTTTTTATACGTTGAAGCTAGAAAAGCTAAAAATAACCAAATAAAAGAATCACTGAATAAAAAAACAAAAACTTCACCTTTTTCCCTTTACCTCTGCTACTGTTTATTCACTCTTACTGTGTGTGTGAGCACATTCAGCTACTTCTAGGCACTCTTTTTTTTCCATCCTTAAAGTCAACTCTAAAATACCCAAGCAACTGGAGGGAAACACAGGAGAGATGATCAAGCCCAGCGAGAATTTGCAAATTGGCCCAGGATCACACCATGCCTCCTCCTTCCCCACTCTAGAGAGGAAAATACGCCATGGAACAGAATAGAAGGCTAGGATCTAAGACCTGCAGGTCAGGCTGTAGAAGTCCGCCCTGGGGTAGCCTTTTTTGACTTACAGCCCATCAGTCACAGTGTCCCTGTTCAAGTCATCTGATTTCACTCTGATTCTAAGACTCAGACTTTACCCAAAACTCAGAGAAGGTAGTTGGTGGATTTGTGATTCATGGAAGAAAAGTGAGACCCAAGTTACTAAGGTGAAGTTTTACCCAGTGCTAACCAACTTCGTCTTGATGGCTTAAGCCTGGTTTCAGTATGGATTACACCTCAACATGAAGAAAACAAAAATCATCACAACTGGACCAATAAACAACATCATGAAAAACACAGAAAAGACTGACGTTGTCAAGGATTTTATTTTACTCCACAATCAACACCCATAGAAGCAGCAGTCAAGAAATCAAACGTCGCATTGTATTGAGCAAATGCTACAAAAAAACCTCTTTAAAGTGTTCAAAAGCAAAGATGTCACTTCGAGGACTAAGGTGTGCTTGACCTAAGCCATGGTATCTTCAATCAGTTCATACCCATGGAAAAGCTAGACAATGAATAAGGAAGACCAAAGAAGAACTGATGCCTTTGAATTACGGTGTTGGCAAAGAATACTGAATATACCATGGATTGCCAGAAGAATGAACAAGTCTGTCCTGGAAGAAGTACAGCCAGAGTGCACATTAGAAGCAAGGATGGCAAGACTTCATCTTACGCACTTTGGACATGTTATCAGGAGACCAGTCTCTGGAGAAGGACATCATGCTTGGTAAGGTAGAGGAGTCAACGAAAAAGAGGAGGACCCTCTACACGATCGATTGACACAGTGGCTGCAACAATGGGCTCAAACATAGCAATGTCTGTGAAGATGGTTCACGATAAAGCAGTGTTTCCTTCTGTTGTACATGGGGTCACTACAAGTCAGAACTGACTTGACAGCACCTAACAACAAAGTTGGGATGTTTCTCAATATAAACGGTAAGTACACAGACAAATGAGGAAGTGACAGACAATACTTGGAATGAAAGGCATCATTTCTACAAAGGATTTGAGGCACAGGACAGCAGTACGCCAAGAGGGCTCAGCTGTGATTCTATTCAATTCAACAAATATTTATTATGCATCTTTAGCCAACTCAAATGTTAAGAAGGGCTCCAGATTGTACTTATATCCTCAAGGTACAAAACATTGCTGGAACAGACAGTAGTCACTTAAAAAATGTTAAATGAATGGATGGAAGAATGGGAAGGAGAGAAGGAAAGGAGGAGGAGAGGAACAGAAAGGAAGGAGTTTCTGTAAGGAAGACAAGTGCTCGGTACTGAGGATGCAAAGATGGACGACATGGCAAAGAGCTTCAGAGGTGCTGGTCAGTGATTTAATCAGGGTTCCTCTCCGTATTTTCTAATCAGGTTCTGATTTAATCAGCTCTTTTTCTTGAACTGTCAAACGGATGGACAAAAAGTAAACTAGCTTTAAAAATTAAGCTGCAGGTTTCTGTTGCTAAATTTTGACAGTAAGCATCTGAAACAGTGGTTCTCAATCCTGGCCACCCATTAGAATCACGCAGGACACTAAAATTAGCCAGTCACTGGTGCCTGGGTCCTACACCAGATTAAATTACCAATTAAATTACCATCTGGGGAGTAGGTGAAAGTATCAGTATTTTAAAAATAAGTATATGAATCTAATGTGCATCACCAACTGTGAACCACTGCTCATTAAAAATGCTATGTGAAGTCATTAGCCTGCAATCGATTGTGAACTTGAGAAGCGAAAGAGAAATTTAACTGACCATTTCAACCATGTATATATATACACACATACATATGACATGTACATTTGTTTGTTTAAACAAACATCATCCACTTCACCTTCCTTGTCAAAAACTAAAACAGGAGTAAAGAATCACCAAGACCCTGATATTAAAAGGGGGGGTGGGGAGCTTTATTCATATAGCGCACCAAAAATGCAAATGTCCTTAAAGGCTGAGAAATAATGAAAATATTAAAAGGTTTTCAAACACATAATTCTGACATTAATTTGAAGATTGATCACTCTGTTTTAATTACCTATACTTTTTTTTAATAGGCAACCAAAAACTGAAAACAACCCGATGTCCCTGAATACCTCTCCTTTAAAAGTATGCTCTCTTATGTTCTAAAATTGATGTGGTGATGGTTGTACAACTCTGAGAATATACTAAAAATCACTGAATTGGACACCTTAAATGGATGAATTGTATGGTATGTGAATTATATCTCAATAAAGCTGTTACATAAAAATTTTCAAAGTAGATTTTCTTTTTTAAGTCTGTATTTACAACATGAGCTTTTTCATGATTATACGCACATTACAGGTTTTCCTCAAAATATTAATATAAATTATTTTTTAATGTTAAATCTTTTTCTTTTTCACATTCTTCTAATCAAGGGTGCATTCAATACTGGAAGAATTATGACTTCAAGAGCTTTTAAAAATCACAAGCTGTAGCAAAAATTTTAATCTATAAAAATTAAAATTTTTTTAAAATTTTATAAAAATTAACAATACTGGGTCTCAGACAAGGCAGGAGAGAAATTTAGAACAAAATTCAAATTCACAAAAAAAGACCAGATTTACTGGTCTGACAGAGATAGGAGGAACCCCCGAGACCATGGCCCCTGGACACACCGCTAACTCGGAACTGAATCCACTCCCGAAGTCTCCCTTTCAGCCAAAGATTAGACAGGCCTATAAAATAAACACTAACACCTGCGAGTAATGTGTTTCTTAGACCAATCAAGTATACAAGACCAAACGGACACCTCCCCAAAAGCAAAGACAATAAGGCAGGAAGGGACAGGAAAACTGGACGAGTGGGCACAGGGAACCCGGGCTAGAAAACAGAGTATTAACATATCACAGGGATGGCAACCAACGTCACAAAACAATCTGTGTATAAATTTTTGAATGAGAAAATAATTTGCCCTGTAAACTTTTACCTAAAGCACAATAAAATTTAAAAAACAATACCTTAAAGAGTAGGGTATGATTAAGTGTGTGAATCACTGCAATGTGGTAAACAAGAAATGGGCCTACAAGTCAGACATCCTGAAACCTAGCTCTAACTCCATCATTGGTGACATGAGTGTCCTTAGACAAACCACTCAAAATTGCTGTAAAAATTATAAATCATAAATTCATGGTGAGAATAAACTGAAACAACATTTAAGAGAGCATTTGAAAATCGTCTAGTGGTTTAAAAAATAGTGTTGAAATGGTTTTGGCTTTGTTACAAAAGGAGTAGGGACAGAGTTCATAGAGAGACTATTACTTTCTCCAAAAATCTCTAAACTTGTGTTCTCCACCCACTTTTCCCTGTAGCGTCCATCAAACTACTTAAATTTTTCTTGTCTATGTATTTTCTCAGCTATAAAAGAAGGACATGTTTATTTGTCTTTTAAGAAGTTATTAAACTATAAATGATGGCCTCTACTTAAGCTCTGGAAAGTAAGTGCAGCCGATGAAATAAACTGGCGGCCTGGCTTCCTCCATCTGCCTTTTAGATCTAGGAAGATACGGTATGTTTTTATAATACTGCAAGGACTGCATATGGGTTTTGTTTTGTGGTTTTTTAACAGGCGTCCCAGCCCCTCAGAGGAAAGGAAATCGGCTAGAAGGAACAATTACTGAGGGGCCTGGGGGCTCTAGTACCTAGAAGAGAAGGTCGACACAGTGGTTCTCCTCAGGAAACATCCATATTTAAGAAAAGGTACAAATGCATGCATAGAATTGTAGCTTCTTACAGTACTTTGTCCTCTCTTTCATAAATTCCATCACAGGGAAGCTCAACAAATTAAGCAATCCCATTTCAAAAACTTGTTGCACTTTCCTCAAAAGCACATAATTGTTACCCAAAGGAAAAACGATAGTATAAGAAGTACTTTCCATCTAGTAGAAATGTTTCCTCCAAACCATTCAAAGCATTACTTAAAACTGTTTAAAGCCATAATTATAAATGGGCATGAGTTTAATACCATTATTTAATTAAATCTTCAACTATTTTTTGTAAGGATTATTTGTTTTATTAAATTTCCCTCACTGTGTGACAATTTGGAAAGATATACACCCAAGTGTGTGTGAGCAGCTCAAACTGTAATTAATGATGCACTTTTATTCTCTATTATTATGGGAAAAACTTTCTGGCACAAAATAAATGAAGCATAACATTTCAGAGTAATGATTCAAATATACTGATTAATGACACCAAATAGCTCTTCTGTTTTTTAGTTAAATTAAAACATTTACATTCTGGGAATCATGAGGGTATCCCTAAATGAATGTTTTCTAGATAATCGTTTTCCCTTATCAAAATCACCTCCCAATCTTCATGGAAAACACTACCATCAATTGTAAAATGCAGCATTATTTTATGTGCAACCAAGAAACAAAAACTCTGTTGCTCAAACTACTACACAATGCAAAGGAGCCCTACCGGCACCATAGTTAAGTGCTCAGCTGCTAATAGAAAGGTTGTTGATTCAAATATACCTAGCAGCTCTGCAGGAGAAAGACCTGGCAACCTGCTCCCATAACAATTACAGCCTAGAAAACTCTATGGGGCAGTTCTACTCTGTCACACGTGGTCACTGTGACTTGAAATCTCCTGATGGCACCTAACAACAACAAGGTAACTTCAAGGATGTTAAAATGAAGGTGGCGCGGAGGGAGGAGAAGAGAACGTGCATCCTAGATTCTACTCCCATAGGGAGCTCTGGTGGCACCGTGGGTTAAGCTCCTGGCTGCCAACCGAAAGGTTCAAACCCACCAGCGGCTCCATGGGAGAAAAGACATATAAGGTCACTAAACAACTTCCATATTGGCACTCAGAAAATATTCGTCAAGTAAACATAAAAAATGCACAAAATATTTTCACAGGAAAAACTGTGTAAAACAGAATCACAAAACTAAAAAAATCTTGAATGGTAAAGGGCCTAAACTGAAGGCAACCAATTAGTTAATTTGACTATATAACTACTTCTTGGAAACCTGTATCTGTGCAGAAATACTAAGTCCTCTCTCCACGGTCTAGAAAGTTCTGTTATCCTCTTACCAATCCCTGAAGCTGGCACTGTTGCAGACTCTGAACAGAAAGCTCTGCTGGGATAGTGGTTCGTAGACCTGGCCTACTCTCAGAATCACCAGCGGACTTCTAAAACATTTCCAGAGCCCCTTCCCAAACCTACTGACTCTGAATTTCTGGGGATTGGGCTAAGATACAAGTAGTTGTAAAAAATTCCCCAGGTGATAAAACTTGAACCAACAGAGATCTATCAATTACATAGGTTTCCAAATTGTAAAAAAACTCAAACACAATAGAAACCATGTATCATTTCACTTTGTATTTTTTATCTAACAACAATTTATAGGTGCATCACCAAGTATTTCCTATAATTGAAACTGATCAGCTTGAAAACATCACTAAATAATGGTGGATTTAATACCGACATTGATGAGGGCAGAGACAAAGGAAGCCCCTTACAGTCTCTCTACAATATTCCCTAACCCCATCGCTGAATTGATATCAGTGGAGAGGAAGCCAGGTTTGTTTGCAGAAATATATGAGTTACACTTCTGGTTTAGGAAAAACCCAAGTCTCCTACTGGGTCACAGGTGCCCAGAGATGGGCCAATCCTGGTACATACAACTCCATAAAACTAGAAAAGTAGTGATACCGCCAAGTAGTAGAAGAGGCAGACAGAGCAGATCTCATAACCTGGCTCTGCCCCTTAACTGTTAGGTAACCAATTGTGAGCAAAGGAGCCCTTGTGGCACTTGGCTGCTAACCAAAAGGTTGGCAGTTTGAACCCACTAGCCACTGTGTGGGAGAAAGATGTGGCAGTCTGCATCTGTAAAGATCACAGCCTTGAAAACCCTATAGGGCAGTCACTCTGTCCTATAGGGTTACTATGAGTCAGAAATGACTCTACAGCAGTGAGTTTCATTTTTTTGTGTTTTTTTTTTTAACCTTGAGCAAGACACTAAATGTCGATTACCTCATCAAGAAATAACGGGGATAACAATAGCTTTGTCGTGAAGTTTCGCTGAGATAATACACGTAAAACACTTTACACAATAAAGGTGCAGAATACGCGTTCCGCAATTAATCACATTATCGCTACTACTGCCTCTTTCATCCCATCTCTCTTTTATCATAAAGATTACCTTTAGCACTATAAGATCTCATTACTAATCATTATCTAATTATTAATATGTATAGATTTGTGTCTCCACTTCTAATTTATAACCTCAAGAACAATGTTTACGATTATTATATTTTTCCTATGATCCCTGGAGCTCATCAGATGGTGCTAGGTAACAAGTAGACATTTATCAACTCAACCATTCGCTCAACAGGTAATTACGGATTTGCCATGTGCAAGGCACTGTCCTAGGCACTGGGGGATGCAGTGACTTCTATTCCTCTGAGTTTACAATCCCTGCTCAGTAAAACCTATTCTGTTTTACGGAGTTACTCACTGAAACAACAGAAACACGTATATATCATTACACACAGCAATGGAAAACATCTTTTCATAGATATACAATACCTGTTCTACTCCACGCTTGCCAGAAAAGGTCAGAAAGAAGGCATCTTATTTAATTATTAAAACTACCAATTTCAACTGTATGGCTATCTGTGGTGTCTCATGTTCCAGTACCCTCAACCAAAGAATCTGTCTAAATATGAAAAATGCTCTCTCTATATGCCTAATATAAAGCCAATCTTTTTTTTTTTTACCTAATTAAACGTAGGGGCCCTGGTGGTTCAGTGGTTAAGAGCTAGAGCTGCTAACCAAAAGGTTGGCAGTTCCAATCCACCAGCAGCTCCTTGGAAACCCTATGGGGCAGTTCTACTCTTTCCTACAGGGTTGCTGTGGGTCAGAATCAACTTGATGGCAGTGGGTTTGGTTTTCTCAGATTTAATTAAAAGTATTTTGCTGCAAAATTATTGATTCAAGGACAAAGGAAAGTCATATAAACATGAACATTTTTATACGTACTGTTGTAAAAACATTTCAATATATTCACAGATTGAGCTTTCTCTCTCCATTCCCAAAATGTCCTTTTCTCATGTAAAATTTCTTCCAGTTAGGAAAAATGTACAAGTGAACTTAAAAAGCTACCGTAAGGAAAATTATCCTGTACGATAAGTAGCTAAGAAAGAGATTATATGGTATTAAACTGAAGAGTCTGTCAAAGGAAGAACACTATCTTCTCTATTCCTTCCACATCACACTATTTCCTTCCCACCTTTTCTCCTCCAATTGCACCTTTCAGCCTCACCTTCCTCACACCCTTAGGTTAACACAGGCCTCTATTCCTCTAAGAATAACCAAATACAAGATGTTTTAGTGAGGATGCACATACACACATTTTTATACACGATGACTATCTAGTTTGCTATTTTTGGCAAAGGAGCAGGGAGCGCCCAAGGGTTGTCACTACAACTTTTATCTCCCGTGATTTAACTGGACCTTTAACAAGCACAGAACTTAACCTCAAAAGAAGGAAAGGATTTTTTTCCACGACTGAACAAAGAAAGCCAGGGAGCATTGTCCAGCAGGGGGGAGAAAACATATTGAGAGACCTTCAATCAAGAGTTGGTTGGTAAAGTTTTGAGAGAAGAAAAGTAGAAAATAAAAGCATTATTACTTTTGTATTAAGTAAAGCAAAATACAACAAGTACATGCAAAACCAAGAAAAATGTTTCAACAAAGATGATACAGTGTAAAACTTTTACTGTTACTGTATGCCACTGAGTAGATTCCGACTCATAGCAACCCTACAGGGCAGTGTGGAACTGTCCCACAGGGTTTCTGAGGCTGTAATCTTCACGAGAGCAGATCAACAGTTTTTTTTTTTTCTCCCGCAAAACCACCTGTGGATTTGATCTACCGACCTTTCGGTTAGCAGCCAAGTGTTTAACCACTGCACCACCAGGACTATAAAACTAAGACATAAGGAATAGTGGCTTTGAGACAATAAGTTTAACTTTGGTTATCTGACAACAATATCGAAATAGGTTGGGCAAAGTACACGGTGGACTCAAATACCATGACTTTAAAACGGTGAGGCCCAGAAGCCAGGCACCATTCCCACATCATCAGTTGTTAGTTATCTTATAAAAAGCAATAGTAATTTTAACATATCCAACTGAAGTCACTTCAGCAAACATTAACCACATTCTCATGTGCAAAGCTCTGCAAATGCTCTAAGATAAAAAGACACATAAATCTAAGTCCAAGGTGTGCTTTAAGTAACTCAGAACACACTTTACCTTCAAAAATTTGTCCAGCTCATTTTGAAATACATATTACGTTAAACCATATGAACTTGACGTATTTTGTAGCTCAAAAATAGTTGAATACTAGCAATTTCATATGGTCAACCTAATATATCAGATCCATCATTTAAAGCTGGTGAAATAACTGCTAAATAGAAGTCTAGGGAAAATGTCTCTTAGAGTACAGAAACTAGCATGCAGAAAAAGCCATCATTCATTCTGACTTCAGAAAGCAGAATGGCTTCTTAGAATGAACTCGGCTTCAGATTTTAAGAATTTATAAAAATTAGAAAAGAGAATGTAGTGGGGTCAGGAGATGAGGAGATGAGAATGTCAGAATAGAGAAAAGCAAGAACATAAGCACAGGCACACGAAGTGTTTAACAGAATAACTCAAATGGCAAAATCATCTATATTAATGCTATAGAACAATACATGAGGTTCATTACCGAAAACTCATTTAAATTCAATTCACCTCGTGAAGTTTAATATCATGTGTCTCATAAAGCAATAAAAATTTAGGATAATGAAACAAATACAAAGATTTCTGCTAAACAATTTTTTAAAAAGTGAAATAAGAAGGTCAAATCAACCATTTCCTATAAAAGGGCTACAAACTTTCTCAACTTTGTAGGAGTTGCGATATAAAATAAACCACTGAGAGCTCTCCACTCTGCTACAGATGCAACAGGGGCAGTTATTAGATCATACTGTTCTGTACAGTGATGGACAATGGGTTTCCTTTTCTATCAGAGGAAGTGAGCGTTGTCCTTCTGGTTGCCCCTGCCTCTGCCTCAAACAGCAGGCTATGGAAAGATCCCATTGGGTTTAATGGCCAAGTTCTTCCCACCACTCCACTTGCGGAGCACAGAAGTGCATTTACGATAGTACTGACAAGATTTAATAATCATTAGCACTACTGTCTACTGCGTGGGAATGCTTTCTGACTGTCAAAAAGTCGGAAGATGTGCGTTGTTTATGCATTTTACATATAAGAAATGTTAGTATTAAGGAGACTAACTAGGCCAAAGCTTGTACACTTGTGAGCTGAGTTTCCAAACCCAGGTATGACTGACTCCAGAGACCATGCTCTTTCTTCCACCATCTGACAAAATTCATAATCAATACAAAATATCACTTTTAAAAGAGTTGTTGACTTCTGTATTTGTGAAGACTGTATGTAAAAGAAACAACTAAATATTAAAAGATGGGCAAACCCATACACTCCCTCTATAAACCATCACCCCTCAGTGTTGCTTGTGTTTAGAAAACACTTAAAAGAAATATAAAACAAACAAATAAACTTCCTAAGCCATAGCATTGATTTTGCTCCAAGTTTTGGGAAGCACCAGCTTGGCTGGCTTTCACGTGGTTATGAAGACGGTAATAAAGTCTAATCTACTGCTCCATTACATGTATTATTCTTAGCCACAATAACAGTGTTCCGTTTAAGATTTAGGACTGTATTTAAATAGATGCTTTAGGAAACGATAAAGCCTAAAAGAATACTGTAGGTGTATTCCAAATTTAGAGTGAGTAGGAAACATCAGAGGAATTTTATCTACTCCATCAAACAATAAAACACACAGAGCCAGCAACACAAAAAGGTCAAAAAAACAAGGGACAGGAATTTTTTTTTTCCTTATGGGAGAGTCAGTGACCTATGAGAAATATTAATCAAGGGGCACATAGTCTTTTAATTTCTATTTTGAAAGGTTTGGTTTCTGTTTTGTTTTGAAGAGAAATGTTAAATGTTGTGCTAGTTATGCTGCATAAATACAGGCCTCAAAGGATATACTCAGTTCCATATCGTGGCCAGTTAAACAAGTAAGGTACTGGGTTAGGGGATTAAGTTAAGGAAAATGAATCAGAGGGAGACACAAAACACTTAGTGAAAAAAGAAATACACAAAAAAAGCACCTACAAATAAATGCACATGACTATTGAATACCATCCCAATTGCCTGATCTCTCAAAACATTTTTATTAAAGGCTATTAGATATCTGAGGGCAGTGATGGTTCAGTGGTAGAATTCTCACCTTCCGTGCAGGAGACCTGGATTTGGTTCATGGTCAAAGCACCTCATCCACAGCCATCACCCGTCTATCAGTGTGGTTTGCATTTTGCTATGATGCTGAACAGGTTTCAGTGGTATTACACACTAAGATGTACTAGGAAGAAAGTCCTGGCAATCTACTTCCTAAAAATTATCCAATAAAAACCCTAGGGATCACAATGGTCCAATTCACAAGCAATCATGGGGTTGGCACAGGACCCAGCAGTGGTGCATGGGGTTACCATGATTTGGAGGCCGACTCAACAGCAGTTAACAAGTCCCATCAGCTGTTACATCATTTTGGTGCAATGATAATAGTAACAACAAGCACTACTATGATTGTCCCTGCTACCAATGATATTTCTTGAGTGCTCATTATATACCAGGCACTGCACTAATTAGTTTACACATAACTCACTGAATCCTCACACTTCCTTGAGGTAGCTATTACTATTATCATTCCTACTCCCAGATATCAATACCAAGGTTCAGAGAGATGTAATAATTTCTCCTAAGTTTATCAGCCTTAAATGGTAGAAAAGGGACTAAATGTAGATCTTTGTGAGTCTGGTCCTGAGCTGCTACTTAATATCCAGTGGGCTTCTAACTTTACAGTCTACTAGAATCAACAGGAAGCTTTTTAAAAATCCCAATCCCTAGGCCCCACTTTCAAAGGTTCTCATTTATTAATCTGGGGTTAGGCCCAGCATTCTGCATTTTAACACATACTTCTGGTAATTCTGGTGCAAGCTGTCAGTGGGACAAACACTGCAAAATACTATAATGTCATGTAGCTCCCAAGCAAAAAACTAAGTATCCACATTCAAATAAGGATTGCTAGTGCTTGCTAAAACAAAAATTTAAGCAACTAATTCTCCTTAATGAGAAAAATTACAGTAAATTTTAAGGCGAATTTTATTTTAGTCTGCTTAATATTGTTTCTGCATTAAAATTATGAAACATATGCTGGGTTTTTAATATTTTTATAAATATATAACAAAAATTGTTTAAAAAAAACAAATTTAGGTTAAAAATTATTAGCAAAGGAAATCATTAATATTTTAAGCATGGAGGGATTGATGATCACCTGCTAGCATTTTTACTTTAGAGACTGATATCTACAATACCTCTCTCCTTATATCTTCAAAAGTATATACTGTCTAGAACATTTTACTTATGTGCCATTGTAGACACTGGAGAAGAACTATTATACACTGTTTGAGAATAATTTTATTTGGAGCTAATTTTGACAATACAGCCTGTTAATTAAGGAGTAGACAGCACCATTCAAGGAGTGAGTTTTAGATATGAAGCAGCAGCTACATGAATTCAGCCATGTATCCTCAACCACCAGCAAGCACATGACGTGAATGTTGACCCAGGTCCTCTGTCAGAAGTTATGTAGGTCAGAGACAAGTCAGCAAAATGGCTTAAAAAAACATGAGAGGATTTTCTCACCACATGAAAGTAGCTGGTGTCCCCTGGGCCTTAAGAAGAAAGTTCAAGTTCACTGTAACAGACTCCAGAATCTTCTGCATAAATAATCTCACAACAGCACACATTTGAGTCAGCAGCATGATATGGGCAAGGGCTCAACATTTTATTCACCCCCTATCTGAGCTCTAACTATGTACCGAAGTATGTGCTAAGAGCTGGGGCTAAACCAGTGAATAACATGTACTCCTTGCCCTCAAAGAGCTTACAGTCTGATTGAGGTCAGGTTTCTAGCTCAGCTTCTGCCAATGTCCAGCCACATAATTTCAAGCAAATCACTTAAACTTTCTAAGCCCCAGAATTTCTTTTATCTGTAAACTAGAGATAATAATAAATTATTTGGTCATTAGCATCCAATGAAATAATACCTGTAAAGTATAAGACACTAATACATAATTAATTTGTGTTTCTCAGTGTGTTGTTGAAAGGAAGCCAGAAGTGGCCGATCCTGTAATGAGGAGAAAAGAAGGAACTGCCAGTTACTGCACCCAAGTGCATTCTTAACGAGGACAGCACTGAAGAAGGGCATGACCCAGGGTAGTTTTATCAGCATATTCTTATTCCTAGAAACTTCACAAGGACGAGTGACTGGAGGAGGGAACGGTATACTACAGATTGGGGGAAAAAAACATGGTCTTGCTCTCTTTCAGCAAAGTGGGACCCTAAGAGATAGGGGTCTGCTCAAAACTCCATGAAACATGGTGAGCTCAGGCCCAAAGACCAAAAATTCTTGATACTTAGTACACCTTCTCCTGGTGGCACAGCAGTTAAGAGCTCAGCTGCTAACCAAAAGAGCAGTTCAAATCCACCAGCTGCTCCTTGGAAAGCCTATGGGGTAGTCCTACTCTGTCTTATAGGGTCACTGTGAGTCGGAATAGACTCCATGGCAACCAGTTTTTTTTCTGTTTCAGTATACCTTCTGCTCGGAAATTCCCCTTAGGGTAAATACCCTCCTTCAGAGAAATTTAACTACTGCACTGGTGAAATGGTTGGGTGCTGCCGTCTTTCTACTCTGGCATACCAAAAGACAAAAAGAAAAATACTGGGGCCATTCTGAAATCAGCATCTGGTCATCAAATGATACCTTTCTAGAAATAACAATGTGATTTACAAGAAAGAGCATAAGGCGGGGATTCTGAACATCTGAGTTACTATCTTTCCTCTGCCACTACACAGATCGGTAACCTAAAGGTCTTTTCAGTGCCTGAAACTGCTTTTCTGACAAATGAAGAGTGTAATATTAACTCTACTTTCTTTCTTTACAGGGCTTCAATGATGACAGGCAGGATTATGAATATAAAAGCACTGTGAAGTTTTAATATTCACCACAAGGAGTTCTGATTAAAGATACAAACTTTGTGTGTGAATGGGGATGTTTCAAGACAATAGGTTTTAATTTTTAGGATTGGATTGTAAACCACTTTATATCAAAGCTCTTGAGAAATAAGAAACCTGTGCAATAAATTATTCTGCTACCTCTAGTGGAACTGTGACAACTACTCATTTGTAGAATTCTTACATCTTAATCACTGCAAAAAGTAATAAGACCCTAAATACACACCCAAGCCTAATCTCCATAAAATTAATTTATGCTTTATTCACATCATCATATATTCATTGCTTTTCAGGTAAATGATGGTGTAAGTGAATCCTATAAACACATACACACTCAGAAAAAACTTTTGACAAAATAAAAACGGGGGAAAAGGTACACACCAGCTTCATGAATACAACAGATTTTGTCATTCTATTATAAAAATAGGTGTTTCTATGCTCTCTTTCCAATCCTAAACAAAACCAAATATGTTCAAAATATTATTTAGGCAACTTTAATCCCTATACCATCTTATTTAATGTATGTATATCCATGGAGAAATATTACATCAGTCATCAATAACAAGTTGAAAATTCCACAGATAATCCAAATATCTTGAAATTTAAAAATTAATTATTTGCAACAAATACATCACAAGAAAACTATAGACCAATATCTCTTAAGAATATGAACATAAAAATCCTCAACAAAATACTTAAAAACCAAATTCAGTAACGTATAAAAAGAATTATACACCATGATTAAGTGGGATTTATTCCAAATATGAAAAGTTAGTTTAACATCTAAAAATCAATGTAACATACCAGATCAACAGACTAAACAACAAAAATCACATGATTATCTCAACAGATGCAGAAAAAGCATCTGACAAAATCCAATAACCTTTCCTAATAAAACTCAACAAAGTAGGAATAGAAGGGAACTTCCTAAACCTGCTAAAGAGTATCTGCAAAAATCCCACAGCTAACATCATATTTAATGGTGAAAGACCAGACGCTGTCCCCTAAAGATTAGGAACAAGAGAAGATGTCCATTCTTGCCACTCCTATTCAACATTGTACTGCAGGTTCTAGTCAGGATAATTGGGCAAGAAAAGCAAATAAATAAAAGGCACACACTTTAAAAGGGAAGAAATAAAACTATCTCTATTTACAAAGGACATGATCCCATACATAGAAAATCCTAAGAAATTCACTAAAATACTATTAGAACTAATAAATGAGTTCAGCAAGGTTTCAGGATACAAGATCAATATACAAAAATCAACTGTATTTCTATATACTTGCAATGAATAATCCAAAAATGAAATTAAGAAAATTCTATTTACAACAGCATTATAAATAATATAATAATTAGGAATAAATTTAACAAAAGAAGTACAAAACTTATACTCTGAAAACTACAAAACATTGTTGATGAAAGTAATTAAAGAAGATCTGAATGAATGGAAAACCATTCTATGTTCATGGATTGGAAGACTCAGTATTGTTAACATGTTAATATTATCAAAAGCGATCTACAGATTTCAGTGCTATACCTATCATTAACTCAACTCACTTTTTTGTACAAATTGACAACCTAATTCTAAAATTCACATAGAATTGCAAAGGACCCAAAAGAGCCAAAACAATCTTGGTTAAGAAGAACAGGAGGATTCAAACTTCTCAATTTCAAAACTTACTACAAAAAAATATTAACCAAGACAGTGTGATACTGACATAGGATAGACATATAGCTCAACAGAATAGAACTGTGGGTCCAGAAATAAATTCATGTGTCTATGGTCAACTAGAAGTCCCTGGGGGGTGAAATCAGTTAAGCAAGCGCTCAGCTACTAACTGAAAGGTTGAGAGTTCAAACCTAGCAGAGGTGCCTTAGAAGAAAGGCCTGGCAATCTATTTCCAAAAGGTTACAGCATGAAAATCCTCTGGAGGGCAGTTCTCTGCAACACATGGGGGCACCAACAGTCAGAATTGACTCAATGGCGATTGATTTGCTTTAGTTTGGTATGGTCAACAAATTTTAAACAAGGGTGCCGAGAGCATTCAATGGGGAATCGTCTTTTCAACAAATGGTGCTGGGGCAGCTGGACAGCCACATGCAAAAGAATCAAATTGGACTCATACTTCACATTTACAAAAATTAACTCAAAAATGCGTTAGGAGTAAATCTTCATGACCTCAGATTTGTTCTGTCAGTGTCTTTAACAAGTCATTCTTGCCATGAAATGATTAGGGGGAATCACTTGAAATCAGTAATTTCGTTCTGGCCAAATTATCAGTGTGGTAATTAACCTTCATCTAACTCAATGCCTCTAGGTGTAATATCAAGGGAATTGTTGTGAGATGAGCTAAAACAGGGCTACCACAAGCAGAAAAGAGCAGAATAAACATTAAATGGAAACAACCAAGAACACTACCAAAAGCTTCATGGCGTGGGTAGCAGACAGTGATCCCATCCTCCCTCTCTTGATAATTACCCTCATTTTTGATAAACCATCTCAATTTCCCCAGGGCAGACTATGTGCTGGATTCTCCAGGAAGCTAACTCCACCTTCGCCCCTATGTGCCTCAGGCCTAGAGCAATCACTGTAATGCTATCCCTTTGCCAGAGTTACTGGTATGAGGGTGGTCCCACGACCCCAATTTAACCAGTGAGATGTGGCTTCTTCATTTACAAGTGGAATCTGAGAAAGAAGTTTCCTCACTCTTCTGAGAGAGCTGCCCAAAGCCAACTTCCTCCTCACTCTACAAGTGAAAAACCAGATACCTTCCTGCACACTTGAGGGGATGCCAGACTGAAGTTTTAGTTGACACAGAGGGACAGAAGAAACTAGATACATCCTTGATATTGATGAGATGTTAAACCAAGACCTACCTGAAGATCCACCTACCTCTGGACCTTCTATTATCAGGCAACCAAAGTCCCCTTCATTAAATTCTGTTTGAGTTCATTTTCTTTACTCATAATTGGAAACATCTTAATTGACTACATCACATAATCAGGAAATGGTAGTGGATAAATGGAGCAGAAATATAATCTTGGAGGCAACAGAGTTGAAATAGTTATTTCTGAAAAAAGGCAAACTATGTTTTCCCCTAGTCTACTGAATCATGTCTCAACACTTCACCCAGAACCTTATGCTCATATCTCACCTGAGCGCCAGGTCCATAATTCTCGTGATGAGAGCACACATCTACTCAGAAGCTCTACTATCAACTCAAAGATAATACAACCAATAACGAGCTCAGAATTTAATCCCAAATCAAGTCTCTCTTACAACATCCCTGTGAATGGCATCACATTTCTCCCTATCATGCAGCTCTGAAACATTAGAATCCTCTTTGACTCTCCCTCTCTTTCTCTACATTTATATTCCCAGGAGTCAAAATGCTCTTCATGAACTACTTGTAATTCTATCCATTTCTTCTATTTTATACTAATCCAGACCTCTTTTGCTTATTTTAGGCTTATCCCAGAATTTCAGCTTTCTACTTAGGCTTCTTGACTCTACTTTCTCATCATTAAATCCAATCTACATGCTGCTCAGATTAAGCTTTTCCAGTTAACATTTTAATCATGTTGCTGTCCTGCTTGAAAATTCCCTTATATCCCTCACTGGCTATACAATAGGGCTCCAGAATCTACTACCATCAGCCCCAACTGAATGTGGTGGTGGTGATGGTGGTGATGGTGATGGTGATGGTGGTGGTGGTGGCAGTGGTGGTAGTAGCTGTGGTTTTTCACATATCATCTTTATGAGAATAATCTTTGTGCACTAAAGGTGGCTTTCATTCAAAGGAATGAAAGTAGGGCCCCCCAGTGGGATTTTTTTTCCCAGGTGTTCAAAGGGACAAACAAAGCTCCATAATCAGGGAAAAAGGATATAATAAGGATATATTTGTGAATGAGGCTTAAAAGAGAAAAGAAGAGAAGAAAGGGGAGAAAGTAAAAATGGACAGAGCTCTGGAATCCAAAGGTATGAGATGGCTGATTCTATCCTGATTCAAAGTTCTGGGACTTGATGTGGCAAAAGAAGCAATTTTGCATGTAAAGAGATGACTTCCTGAACTAGGGCACCATGCCAGTCCCCACGGCAATAGTCACAGGAGTATACTGAGCAGGTCACCATGTTCTGGGTTTAATATAACCCAGGACATTCTACTCTGCATGATGGCTTGCGGGTGTGCAGAAACACTATGCACTAACTCTCCTGGACACTATATGGGCTGGGTACAGACTGAGGACAGTGAATTCAAAATTAGGAAAAGAAAAGTAACTTTTGGGTTACACACCTAGTTTCCTACTTTTTCTCTGGTGCTAACATTCAGCTATTTTCCTCACTTTTTCTCATGAAAAAAAGGTTGTTCCTCTTCTTTCCATTATCTATGTAAAGAAATCATAACCAGTGTCTCTTAACTTAGTTCTTACAATTACATTCCATCCATTAACCAACATATTTGACATGAACACTTACAAAATTCTAAAAACAGTCTCCCAGTTGCTATGGAGATTTCATTGCTCCTTTTTTTAGTGGCCTTTGCTGACATTGCTATCCAAAATAACATGGCATAAAGAATAAAGAAATTAAAATATGGAGAATATAGACTTGGACAAAGCTAGAGTTCCACCTAATGAAAAAGAACTTTGTAAACCGTAAGTAACCATTATATAGTCATTATCATTTGTACGGAAATAACTTGAAGGAATAAGACTAAAATAATTTTTACAGAACCTTCCAGCTCTAAAGTTCCAATTCTTATTTTCCAAAATATACAACCTTATGCAAAAAGAAAATATAGTCAAGAACTGACTCTGAAAATTATATATAGTAAGAAAGACTACAGTCAATACACTATAAACCCACCACTGTTGAGTCGATTCCAACTCATAGCAACCCTGCAGGACTGAGCAGAACTGCCCCATAGGGTTTCCAAGGCCACAAATCTTTATAGAAGCAGACTGCCACATCTTTCTCTAACGGAGCAGCTGGTGAGTTTGAACTGGTGAGCTTTCAGTTAGCAGCCAAGCACTTAACCACTGTACCACCAATACACTATACCTCAGGTTAATTTCTCTAGGTAATAAAAACACAAACTAAGCAAACGAGCGTTACTTTAGTTTAAATACCAATCAACTGCTCTGATTTCAATGTAAGTTACTCACCAAAAACATTTAAAAGGCACTCCTTCCTTAGAGAAGAACTACTTTTCCCAAATATTTCAGAGCTCACTAGATATACTAGTAGAAAACATGGAGAAAAAACGTTTTATGATGTCTAGAAGTTATTCCCTATTCAAGTTACACGAATGTGTTTAAGAATTTAAATCAGTATAATTTTATAGATTCTGATGTATATAATTTTAAATATTGTCTGTATATTTTATAAGGAGACCCTGGATGGCACAAAAGGTTAAGCGCTCGACTACTAGCCAAAAGGTTAGCAGTTCGAATGCGCCCAGAGGCACCTCGAAAGACAGGCCTGGCGATCTGCTTCTGAAAGATCACAGCCTTGAAAACCCTATGGGACAGTTCTACTCTGCACACATGGAGTCGCCATGAGTCGGTATCAACTCCATGGCAACTAACAACAACATAAATATTTTATATTTTATATACTTTATACTATTTATACTTACAAATATCTTTCACACAAACACACAAATACATACACATATACATATATAAACAAGTAGAAAAAGTTTAAACTCTTCTTCAAATTATCTATACTTTAATCCCCTGGCAACAGAAAAAGCAAAGGACAATGGTTTTACTAACAATAAACCCATAAAATTTACACTCGGCAGGCATTTAGGTAACTATAGATCTTGGCTTTACAAACTATAGGCACATGTCTTTGTTGAGGGGAAGTAATTGTTCGTGGTGCAGTGGGCTTCCACAGCCTCTGCATTTTCCTTTACAGATCATGGATTACTCACTACTTTGTCTCCTCTCACCAGACTGTGAGTTTCTAAGAAGAACTCAGTCAGGAAGAACCAAGTACAATGCCTGGCATACAGCAGACACTCAGTAAATACTTCTTTCACAAGAAAAATGCTTATCTCCCATACAGATCTATCATTGTATTGATTTAGCTACATTTTTGAAGCTACATGTTTTCAGCCCAAAACATCTCTTGTAGGTAATATATTCCACAAATATTCTGCTCACTGCGTGAAGTATTATTTCCTTACAATGTAATATCTTAAAATTACATGGGAAAACTCAGTTCTGGAATAGAGTTTTAAGATTTGATAAATAAGTCCACATTTTATAAACTCTAATCATATACCTTCTATACTGAAAAGTTCATATTTTTCAACTGTCCAGGTAGAAAAAAAGATTGGTTCATGTCCGTTTTCTTCAGATCTAAGTCTCTTTCTTCAGATAAATTAAACATTTCACATTCCAAATCAGACATTTCAGGGGTTTATAACAATAAAACTGTCTTCAGTGAAGCTTCCATATTCAAAATTCACAAAGCGTAATGGCTGGCTTTTTATACAATTCCAAGTGCCATATTTTTTTAAATTTTACTTTTTAATGGAAATATAAATTACATTACATATTACCAATTCCTTAAAAAGAATATACTGAAAACAATTTACTTAAACTATTCTTAGTGACTTGGAATTAACATCCTGCACATCTATTACAGTAAGGAGTGACATCTCTGCAACACATCTGAGTCCAGATTATACTGGGTGTGTTGGGTTGTGTTCAACGTGGTATTTTGATAACATCAAGGACACATAGTTCCACACGCTATATCTCTTACACATTCATAGAATCCTTTGATGGAAGGTAGTGGTTTCCTCACCCAAATCCCTACTGTCTTCAATCATTTCATGAGCTACCTGTTTTGATCTGAAGAGGCTCAGCTTTTACACACTTTTGACAGTCCCTTTCACGTTACGTTAGTCATGTTAATTTGCTGACGACTTGTCAGAGGAGATTTCTGAAGGTTCTGTACCCATCTTTGTTACACAGCTCAGAGAGCTTCCATCTTATTCCACACTGAGTACAACCAGTTCCAAAAGTTTTTCATAAAATGGGCTATAAGAGTTCATCATTCTAACTAAACTTTAAGCTTTGTCTTTAATTTTGTATGTCTTCCTTTGTGTCCACTCTCCCTTTCCTTGGTATTCAACAAATCAAAAAGTGACTGCTTACATTTACACATTGTTGTTTTTGTTAGGCCACAGGATAAAGACCTGGGGGATCTGCCTCCGTAAAGATTACAGCTTAGGAAATCCTATGGGGCAGGTCTACTCTGTCCTATAGGGTCAACTTGACACCAACCTTTCGATTAGCAGCTGAGCACTTAACCATTGCACCACCAGGGCTCCTCAGGCCACACAAACTGACAGAAAAAGAAGATCCCCTATTTCTCCTGCAAGGAGCCCTGTTGGTGCAGCGGTTAAGCGCTCACTGCAAACTGAAAAGTTCGGCAGTTCAAACACATCAATTGCTCCTCGGGGAAAAGACCTGGCGATCTGCTCCCAAAGAGATTACAGACTAGGAAACCCTCTGGGGCAGATCTACTCCGTCGTATAGGGTCACTATGAGTTGGAATCAACTTGATGGACATCTTTTCTGCATAGATGATTAAAGACAGGTCTCAAAGATTACAATGACTATGGACCTCAATCCAAGCTTCACAGATTCATCTAACATGCAAGATGAATTCTAAATAAAATGTGGTCAGCCAATATCCAATTATTTAACTTGATCTCTTCAGAAAAACTATTTTAAAGGCAGAAACAATGGCCTAGGATTTCCTTTAAGCTTTTTCAAATCAATATTTAGAAATCATATTTGTTTCCTAGGAAACTAGGCAATACCTACAGCAAGAAAACTCTACGAGTGTCATTTTCCTTTTATCTTGGCTCACACGTGTGGTTAACTGCTTATTAGAGGGAAAAAATTACCTTCTAAGTATCACTGAAAATCACACTGAAATGAGAAAGGAGATAGAACACAGCTTGCTTCTTTCTCCTCCTGGGATATGATGGAAGAGCAAACAATAAAACCCTGCCCAGAGAGCTCCAAAAAGCTGAAAAGTGGTTTATGATATAGGTCAGTAAGTGCCCAACAATACAGTGCATGGCATTTAGCTTAATTCAGTATGTGAAAGGCGAAATAAAAGATTTAAAAACTTGGAACTGATAGAAACATCAGGCCTGATACTTCTGAGTTCAAATTTCAGATCCATCACTTCCTAACTCTCCTTCCTTGGGTAAGTTACTTCTCTAAATCTCAGTTTCTAACTCTTAAAAAAGAGGAAATACCTTGTTCACACTGGTGATGATAACTGCATTAAAAAATGAATATAAAACACCAAATCCAGAAGTAATCTCCTACCCTCTTGTGCCTGCTTTTGTTTTGTTTCTCATAAGACTCTCCACATCATGTTCAAAGATGGTAAAACTGATAGTTTTTCAAGGATTTTATGACTAGTGTGAAAGATTTTTTGAACTCACATCTTAGAGAGTTTACATAGAAATACAACATTTTAGAAAGTACAATGAAGTGCCACTTCTACCAACACCTGCAAGTGACCTTTCAATCGGATAATGTGATTATTCTGTATCACACATCTTTGCTGGAACACAACATCTAAACTTGCTCTAACTTTCTTTTTATCAACAATCAAGTATGAAGGGAAAACTGAGAAACAAATCACAACACGGGTGAGTTGTATATTTGTCTGCAGAGTTTGGGTAAATAGTCTCAAATTTCTGAAAACTACTATTAAATTTCAGTAATGTGTAAGGAATCACAACTCTGGCTCCAAAGACCCAAATATTACATATGCTGCTGAGTACCTTCCAATATTTTGAATATATTTTTAAGTTTAAAGTATTTTCTCAAATATTTAACTGCAGAACATACTCTAAAATATGAATGTATTATTCATATATTCATGTGCTTTTATAGTTTAAATGTCTGCAACTGCAAAACAATTTTTTTCTAAAGAAGCAACTCCTATTTCTATACTACAGGCTTAACTCTACAAATTGCTCCCTTAAACACGTTTACTTTAAATATTCGTTTTAACTTACAGGTGCATCGACTGGCCCATGAGACAGACATTAACAATTGTTTTCTTTCCTCCCGATTATAACACATATAAATCAAAAATGAAAGGGACTAAGAAATGGAAATAAGCAGTCAGCTAAACTAATTTTTATGGGTGACAGTTTGCCACTACTATCAAACAGACGTTAAGACTCAGTAGCTGATACCTCTGTACCATTTACCTCCTCCTCACAGAATCCCAGAAATCCTGACCCAGGAATGTAACTAATTCAGCCGTAAGGCTAAAAAGGCAATTCACATGTTCAGTTTATCATATACAGCTAATGCTGAACTCACGACTTAGAATCCTGAATTACACATCCACTACAGGGCATTGTACCCATTTTTATTAAGTGCTAAAAATGGTCTAGGTAAATAGTCCAGGTAATTATTAATCTTCCACATTACTTACCTTTTGGCAAAAGCTTAGCGTTGTAAACTTCCAAGCTATGAAATAATAATAATGAAAATAATTACAACTACCACCACTAAATCCTGAAACACTAAGACCTTGGGTATAAAGGATCTTAATTGGAGTTGAAAGAGCTAAATTACTATCTGGGCTCCTGGCTGTACTGCATTCAAGCTTTATGATCTAGTGCAAGTAATTTTACCTTTATCTACAGGAAAGACTATTTCCCAAGTTCCTTCCATCCTCCAGGACTCTGTAAGTCTATACTCAATGCCCTGGTGAGCTATATTTTGACTATAAATGTCTGCAACAAACCTCATACCTGAGTTTTTGTCCCAAGGCAGCAATGCATACTTCACAGATATTTAGTCAATATCAATGGAAAGAACCATCATATAAATTAGACCTTGGTATCCTTTGCTTTTAAATTTTTATGCAAGGAGTCTTCATAATAGGCTTAACTTTTTTTTTTTTTTTTTTTAATATTTAGTTAGGTAGTTTATATAGCATTAAACTATAATTAAACAACTAGGTTCAACATGTAAAGAGGTTTATATTTAGGCAAACAAGTTCACATGAAACACTTATTATTTTCAAATCCCTAAGATACTAATATGTCATATGCCACAGGCCTTACTTTATAATACAAATGAGTGAAGTTTCATTAAATTTGATTTGTTTTTAGAAGATTAGGAAAGGCTATTTTTATGACTCATTTTTTACTGTTGGACTCATATTCCTAATTACCATTCTACAAATGGTTTTGAGAAACCTTTTTGCCCTACATCAAGCCCCATAAGCACATAAGCTCGAGAATAAAAATCTTGCCTTGATGAAAAACATGAGCTATCATTCTCCAACCAAGAGAGGAAGATGTGAGATCGTCAAGTCAATGTACTGGTCTTATACTAAGATTCTGACACTGAGTTATTCTTTTAGCCAGGCTTACACCTGGCTACATACACATACTTAAACCAAAAATACCAAACAATTCATGCAGTAAATCTTGGAGGGCAAAGAAGATGAAAAGAGAACTTAAGTGCAGAGTACTCAGAAGCACCTTCAATATGCTTCCATAGAGTCTTGTTCTTGCCATTTGGTAAAACTCATCATCAATAATTTAGATGATCCAATCACCACATGGCAGAGACTATGTCTATCTTCTGCACTTTTGTAATATACCTAGCATGATGCCTGGCAAACGGTAAGCACTCATTTAAAAAAAAAAAATAGTGTCGATTTAAACTGAAAATAGAAAAAACATTCTATCAACAGAAATAAAAATGGTACATAGTTTTCAAGTTCATGGTTTAAAACATTATAGTATCTTGTGCCCACCAGCACTTAAGGATGGGGAATGCTGCAAGGAAGGAAGACACACAGAGATAAGCATGCCCACTTGTACCTACCACCTGGGGCACTGAGGGGAGATGAAAGCAGCAAGGAGGCATATTGGCAGCTGTCCACTACAGACCAAGGACATAGCACACTGGGGATGGAGGGTAAGGAAATACCAGGCAGACTAGACAGAGTGAATGGGGAAAACAGATAAAATGATAGAGCAAATAAATACTCTGAAGATAATGAGAACCATGCTTCTCACTGCCGCACCAGGCATTTACAAACACAGAATAGATGAAGGATGGACAGATCCCTGAGATATTGGACTGAAATTGGAGATACAGGTACGAACTCATAGTTTAAAAAATAAAGACATTAGGGGGTTATGCTTATGGAGTACTGAGTTTCAATTTACAGTGACAGAAAAATCGCATTGATTATGGGTAAGGTTCTATAGACGATTATTCTAAGTGCTGTCAATAAGCTGTACACCTGTAAAAAGTTGAATTGGTGAGAGTTGTGTGATACATATGTTTACAACAAGGTCCAAAAAAAAGAGAGTAGCTGCTGAGGCTGCTGATATACAACCAAACACCTCAAACGATTTGGTTCTTTGGTTTGAAGGTTTAGGGTCATGGTTTCATGGGACATCCCAGTTAATTGGCCTAATAACATGTTTAGTGATTCTGTTTTACCTCCTAGCTTGTTGTGTAGTATCTGGGGTCTTAAAAAAAAACTTGCGATCAGTCATCTAAGGCACAACAATTGGTCTCTATCTGCCTGGAGCAATAGAAAAAGGAGGAGAGTCAAGAATAGGAGAAGGAAATGGAATGTGTGGCTAACTGCCTCCATGAACAACTGCTGCCTTTCCCATGAGACCAGAAGAACTGGATTGTGCCCAGCTACCATTACTGAATATTCTGATCAAAGATGTTAGAGAAGAATCCTGTTCAAAAGGGAGAAATTACAGAACATAATTTAAAATTCTCATGGACTCCAGATCTTCTGGAGCCATGAAGGCTGGATAAACCCCTTAAAGCATTGCCCTGAAATAATCTTTAAACTTTAAACCAAAAACACCCCTTAAAGTCTTCTTAAAACAAAATAGTTCAGCTTAACTAATAGTTTAGCTTAACTAGCCTTAAACATTGTTCTTTTAAGAACTATCTATATGGGATTAAAGTGACAACAGCAACTCTAAAAATTAGACAGGAACCTCAGGGGGGCAGTGAGTCTATGTTAATGGGGGAGGAACAATTTGGAAAAAGGTGAATATGACTGCACAATTAAGAGAATGTAATCAACGTCACTGAACTACACAAGCAGAAGCTGTTTAATTGGTATATGTTTTGCTATGTATAGTCTCAACAACAACGAAAGAAACATCTTTTAAAAGTGTCCTTGTTTTGAGAAAACACACTAAAGTATATAGAGAGGATAGAGTATTATGTCTAGAGCTTGCTCTCAACTGGTTCGGAAAAATACCAATGATACTGGGGAGCAAGAGGTGTGTCATGGAGCTAACAAGGCAAAATGCTAACAATTGTTCTGCTCTTGCAACATGCTATAACTGTAAATTATTTCTTAATAATTTTAAAAGATTATTATTTATAAAAAAATTATCACAAAAGTAATTCTAGAACACTTTGCAATTTTATCCCAGCTGCTGAAAAAACTTCCAGAGTTAAAAAAATATACATTTAAGACTACTAAATAGGAATCTCTTTTCAGTAGATTAGATGTTTTCTTCATGATTGCAAATTAAAACAACAATCTGACCGAAAAATTTCTGTGTTCAAAGATGTTGGTCCATCTAGCTCAACTGCAAGAACACAGTTTATAAAGAAAATGTTCTACATACTACTTTGGTGAGTAGCATCTGGGGTCTTAAAAGCTTGTGAGTGGTAATTTAAAATACTCCACTGGTCTCACACCGTCTGGAGCAAGGGAGAATGAAGAAAACCAAAGACACAAGAGAAAGATTAGTCCAAAGGACTAATGTACCACAACTATCACAGCCTCCACCAGACTGAGTCTAGCACAACTAGATGGTGTCCGGCTACAACCACTGACTGCTCTGACCAGGATCACAACAGAGGGTCCCGGACAGAATTGGAGATAAATGTAGAAGAAAATTCTAACTCACCAAAAAAAAAAAAGATCAAATTTACTCGTCTAACAGAGACTGGAGAAACCCTAAGAGTAAAGCCCCCGGACACCCTTTTAACTCAGTACTGAAGTCACTCCTGACATTCACCCTTCAGCCAAAGATTAGACATGCCCATAAAACAAAACGAGACTAAATGGGCACACCAGCCCAGAGGCAAGGACAAAAAGGCAGGAGTGGGCTGGAAAGCTGATAACGGGCAACCTAAAGTCAAGAAGGGGAGAGTGTTAACACGTCGTGGGGTTGGCAACCAATGTCACAAAACAGTATGTGTATTAGTTCCTTAACGAGAAACTAATTTGCTCTGTAAACCCTTATCTAAAGTACAATTTAAAAAAAAAAAGGCTACACAAAGATGTTACTCCAGTGATAAGAAATATCATTACCTGTACAGCAAGGAAAGTGTCCATTCAGAGGTACTCTAGATCTAAGACAGCAATGAGCATTGCAGGAGCAAGGATACACTGGCCCCTATCAGCAGTTACTAACAGGCAGTCTCCTAAGTGGCTTCAGTATACTCGAGAGAGAAATTCTGAAGAACAAGGTCCACATCTTCAATTAGAGGTACTGGGTTATATTTAAAAAGTGATATTTGCATTTGATTTTATAGATCTTTTTAAGGGAAAAAAATAAATAACCAAAATTAAGGAAATATTTCAATTTCCTTGAAAGATCCCAAGTGTGAGTCATCACACTTGAACATATTTTTTAGTACACTATTTCAATGGTTTGTACATTTTGTTTCTAGACAGTTTTGAACAGTGCATAATTATTCCTCCATGGACAGGTAGAGACATTCAGTAAATGATTAAACTCATGCTCTGCACTATTCAACATTTATTTAACCGTAACTCTACTGCGTGATATTTCTGTACATTCACGTAAATTGAGATTCATAAAGATGTCTAAGGTACCAAAATTTCTTGACTGGAGTGTCCTCTGAATCATTAAAGATTTAATGGTATTCAATTTCAGAGAATCTATGTATCTAGTCTTTTAAATGACCAAATCCCATTTTCTTGGCCATATCAGATGTGATATTTACCATGTTTTTCTCCCACTCCCCCACATTTCTCTCAGCTTCCTTATTTATGTTAATGGCACCACCATTTCCCCAATCTCACACACTGAAAATATTACATAGCTCGATCTAGTATACAATTTCAAAAGTCAATAATGCTATATATCAAGAAGACTTCCTATTCAGTTAGCATAAGTTCACAAACACATACAATGTTCCTTCATTAAATCAAGCAATTTCTAAATTCACTAGATTTTTTAAAACAATAGAATACAGAATAGCAATAGAAAAGCAACAGACAGTGGTCACAGTAAGATAAAATATGAAGTGTGTATGCTCTCATATTTTAAACTTGCGCTAGTAAGCCATGACAAAAAAGAGGTTAGGTCCCCCTTTCTACCCTGTACAAATTCCACAGTAATACTGTGTACTTTTCCTTAAAGCTCTTTGTCCACTTACATTAATTTCTGAAATGATTTGTTTGATGTCTATCTTGTCTTTTATATTCTTAGAGGCATGATACCACAGTGGATTGGGTCACTATTATATTCACTACATCCCCAGGGCCAAGTACGTCGTAAATCAATGTTTCACTGCTGGGAAGAGAGATCTCTTCTTTCACTAAATAAAACAAGGTTTATTGGATGACTCTATTTACAAACCTCTTCAGAAAGGTTGGAGACATGATTATACGGTTCTGATGGTCTGTAAAGAAAGGTCAGGAGGTATATTGGCAAAGGAAATACTGACTTAATTAGGAATGTCATAATTTTTAAGATAGAAGTATTTTCTAGAAATACAACTACAAGATTTTTATGTTCCCAAAGTACTATGCAATGATATAGAACAATGATGAATTCGTGAAATATCTCACAACATGGATGAATCCGGAAGGCATTATGCTGAGTAAAATAAGTCAATCGCAAAAGGACAAATACTGTATGAGACCACTATTATAAAAACTCAAGAAAAGGTTTACAAACAGAAAGAAATAATCTTTGATGGTACGAGGGAAGGGAGGGTTGAAGAGGGAAAACACTAACTAGATAGTAGACAAGGGTTAACTTTGGTGAAGGGAAAGAGTACGTAATATCGGGGAAGTCAGCACAACTTGCATAAGGCAAAGTGATAGAAGCTTCATAGACACACTCAAATACCCTGAGGGACTGAGCTATTGGAGCTGAGGGCTGGGGACCACGGTCGTGGGGGTCACCTAGATCAACTGGCATAACATAGTTCATAAAGAAAATGTTCTACATCCTGCTTTGGTGAGTAGCAACTAGAATCTCAAAAGCTTGCAAGCTGCCCTCTAAGATGCATCTACTGGTCCCACTCAGTTCAGAGCACAGGAGAATTAAGAAAACTAAAGACACAAGGGCAACAGCAGTCCAAAGGACTAATGGACCACAACTACGACAACCTCCACCAGCCTGAGCCCAGAACAACTAGATGGTGCCCGGCTACCGCCACTCACCGCTCTGACAGGGATCATAATAAAGGGTCCTGGACAGAGCAGGTGAAAAATGTAGAAAAATTCAAATTCACAAAAAAAAAAAGACCAGACTTGCTGGTCTGACTGAGACTGGAGGAACCCTTGAGACTATGGTCCCCGGACACCCTGCTAACTCAGAACTGAAGCCACTTCCAAAGTTCACCCTTCATTCAAAGATTAGACAGGCCTACAAAACAAACAATAACACACGTGAGGAATGCGCTTCTTAGTTCAATCATGTATAGAAGACCAAATGGGCAACACTTGCCCAAAAGCAATGACAAGAAAGCAGGAAGGGACAGGAAAAATGGACAGATGGAAACGAGGAACCTGGGGTGGGTAAGGAAAGAGTGTTGACATATCACGGGGACTGCAACCAATGTCAGAAAACAATTTGTGTATAAATTATTGAATGAGAAACTAATTTGCACTGTAAACTTTCACCTAAAGCACAGTTTAAAAAAAAATTTCAAAAATACAAAAAAAAGTTTTATATTCCCAACCAGAATTGGGTTTTGTCCCTAACTATCCCTAACTTGGAGCTCTGGTGGCACAGTGATTAAGAGCTACGGCTGCTAACTAGAAGGTCAGCAGTTTGAATCCACCAGCTGCTCCTTGGAAACCCTATGGGTCAGTTCTGCTCTGTCCTACTGGGTCGCTTTGAGTCAGAATCAACTCAACGGCAATGGGTTTGGTAGGGGTTTGAGTATCCCTAATCTGATCACAGGCTATTTGTTTAAATTTTTTAAAAATATCAATCCGATTAATGAAGGAAAATAATACAACATCATTATCATATTTGAAACACTTTAATTAAAAGTATCATACAACACACAGAAGAATAATTTGAAATTATTATAAGATTATCCACAAAACAAAAGAAAGGAAATATACTGAGAAGGCAAGCAGCGAGAAGAAAAGGACAGAGAAGAGAGGAAAGGAGCTTTGTTAAAACAGAAATTCACACATACTGGAATGCCCCCGATGAATTATTTAATTAATCTCACCAACACTACGAGGGGTAGGGACAGCATTTTTGTTTCCAATCTGAATGTGTTAACAAAAACAGGGCTTCTGAAGAGGCACCTTTCCCATAAAATGAAGTGTTTGTTCAAATAATTCAAAACTCAAGCATTGAAAATGAAAGGATAAAAATTAATACATACCCTGGCTAATTATCTTCAAAAGAGAAGGGGAAGGAGGCTTTGTAAAGTCAAAGGAAACAATGCCTTTCATATCATGTGGAAGGAGAGAGAAAGCATGCAGAGGGATGAAAAAAGAAGACAATCAGACCCAGCCCTTGATGCTCTCAGCATCATCTCTTATGGTAATAAAATTAAGGTAGTTATGAGAAAGCAATTTCTTGTCAGCTTTAAAAAGAAATGGTGTAACTGAATTTCACAGACTTGACTGAACCCCTATTCTATATAGCTCGCTATCACAGTAACTGAGAATTCAAGGCTATTTATAAGGCATTGTCCCTGTCCTCAAGGCACTCACAGTCAATTATATTTCACAACACATCTGATGCTTACTAGCTATTAAACACTTCATCTATATTTTACCTGTAAATAAAAAATGCTTGCAGAGCCTTAAACAAGTACTTAACCAAAATTATATTTGAGATTACTTTGATATTATGGGTAGTTCATAGTTGTCCATATCAATTTTTTTTTAATTGGACATCTTAGACATGAAAATTGTCTTCAAATATTGAATATAAAAATTTTATTTAAGTTTCTGAAAAGTGTATTTATTACTTTAAATATTGGTGACACTGTTATTAATATAAACTTACTACAAAAGGAAAGTTATTATTTCTAACATAATAGAACTGAGGCCAATTTAGAGCACTTTAAAACTGAATTCCCACTTCTTATACTCAACACTACATTTCAAAGCATAAATTTTTTAAAAAATATTTTCAAAGTATTCAACTTATTGATAATCAATAATGACGTTTGCTGGAGATAAACTCAATGCATACTTGTATACAACAGTGCTCATAAGAATTCTGCATTTTCATTGAGTTATCAAGACAATGAAATAAATCATATTCAACAAAACATAACTTCCTAGAAAAGAGATTACATTATGCTAAACAGATGATTATTAGATGCCTGCTCCAACTCAAGTATTGTTAGGTATTTTTCTCTATCTAAAAAGAGTAAACTATTGAGCAGTTCAAATCGAGCTCTCCATTGTCCATATAATACAGCCAAGTCAAACAATTCAAGAAAGACTTTCTTATTCTTCTATATTATGACAGTAAAGTCCTGATAAAATCCTGACAAGGGAGTTAGTTATAATTCAAAAAAGCCCAAAGGAAAAAAGGATAAAGATGCCTCTACGGGACACATGTATACACATGATTTAATTTCTAAGAGGGAATATTCTGGGTGGAGTTCCAAGACAATCAATTTTTCTCCAAACTTTCCAACCAAAATTTATAATCACAGATCACTCAGCTAAGACAAAGAAATAAGCTGAACTTCAGGATAAACAGTATCTCTATAATAAAAAGGAATGTTAACTCATCACTCTCAGATCATTTTATGTCCTGCTTATTTACGTGTGAAGTCTCTACATTTATATACCAATTTAATGAACAAAAGGCAGCCTGGAGAAATAAACCACAAATTAACCAGTACCAGTTGCTGTTGAATCAACTCTGACTCACAGCAACCAAAACTAGAAATCAAGGAAAGCCATGCAAAACCATTAAGACTGGCCTTGTACTTGAAGGACTGTGCACCTAAGCCCGGTCAGAGCAGAAGTGTTAAGGAGCAAAGAGAAGAAACCAAAGTGGGCAATGCCTCCACATGGACCTTAGATTCTAGTGCCAACATGTGGTCAAGACAAATACTCTTTTCAAAGTTTCAGGACAGGTAAGGAACTAAACCCAAACCAAACCCACTGCCATCAAGTTAATACCAACTCACAGAACTGCCCTGCAGGGTTTCCAAGGAGCAGCTGGTGGATTTGAACTGCTGACCTTTTGGTTAGCAGCCATAGCTCTTAACCACTATGCCACCAGGGCTCCAAATAAGCAACTACTAAGGCCAAAATATTTAGTCATGAGATATGAAATAAACAATTTGTCTTGGTAAAGAAGTTTAGGTTTATACAGCACACATATCCAAACTACACCAAACCCACTGACATCGAGTCAATTCCTACTCATAACCATTGCTATTGATTCGATTCCAATTTACAGTGATCCTACAGGACAGAGTAGAAATGTCCCATAGAGTTTCCAAGACTGAAGATCTTTATGGAAGCAGACTGCCAAGTCTTCCTCCCACAGAGCAGCTGGTAGACTTGAACCGTTGACCTTTGGCTTAACCAGTGTGCCACCAGTCTCCTCACAATGCACATACAGTCTTTTAATTTTCATTCTATGAAAATGTTGTCTAAGTTTTCAATGTACAATTAGATCACTTTTTTAATACTTTACTCCTGGCGTTATTCATCTAAGGAACAAAATGTATTATTAATGCTTAACGCTCAATAAAGATTATAAAAACTCTTTTCCAAATTATTTTAAAGTATGTCCCTCATCTCCTTGAATATGTAATGATGTTCTTGCAATAGCAATAATACTTTATCCACTTCTACGTCATCTGGTTTTCTTAGAACATCTGGTTTTCTTTGGAACAACATTTTCAATACTATTTGAAAATCACAGGGCTATTGAATTCCTACTTCCTCTAACTGCTCTATAACTCACTGAAAAAAACTCTAAAAAAGGAAAATTGAATTATAACATAATGTTCATTTATACATTATACCTCTTCAAGAAACTAAATAGAACTCTTCAAGAACTAAAGATGAAAGTTAACATATATCCTAAAGAAACAAGAGCCATTACCTGAATAGACATATGCAGCACTGTTCACAATAGCAAAAACATGGAAACAATCAAGGCACCCATCAACAGATGAATGGAAAAACAAACTACGGTACATACACACAATGGGATACTACACAACAGTAAACAACGATGAATCTGCAAAGCATCTCGCAACATGGATGAATCTGGAGGGCCTTATGTTGAGTGAAGTAAGTCAATCACAAAAGGACAAATATTGCATGAGACCACTACTATAAAAACTCATGAAAAGATTTACACCCAAAAAGAAACAATCTTTGATGGTTATGGGGGGGGGGGGGGGGGGACACTAAACAGACAATAGATAAGTGGTGACTTTGGTGAAGGGTAAGATAGTACACAGTCCTGGGGAAGCCAGCATAACTTACCAAAAATAAAACAGAAAAATAAATAAATAAAAATAAAAAAATTTTAAAAGAAAGTTAACATACTTACATCAAATTTTATACTGGGTAAATAATAGTGTTTTCAGATATACATGGAAATTTTATCTAAATTTGTCATACATTGCATGACAAGAATGCTCCATAAAGTACAAAAATGAGAAAATGCATGTCAAATTTTCTATTTAGAAATTAACAACTAAATGGAAAAATCTAATAACTTTGAAATAATAAATTAGAAAATGTAACAGAAAACAAGAAAAGAGAGTAATTTGAAAAAAATTACAAATAGAACAGACAAATCATAACTGGTTTATTGTTATAGATATACAAAATTCATGGAATGAGGAATAGGAATGGATTTTTCACTGTCAAATGGAAATTTTTTAAAAATATATTATGTTTAAATCTATGCCACTAAAATTTGAAAATAGAATTATTTTATAGGTAACCATTAATATCAATACTGGCTTAAAAGAAATATAAAACTTGAATGGATCAATAACCAGAATAAATTTGATGGAGGATGAGGATAAAAAAGTAATTAATTATAAAATAGACAAAACATTAAGTTTTCTCAACACTTAAAGAATAAATAATATAGTCCATAATTTTTTTTTAAAGAACAGATCATTCGGATGCTATATGAACTATTCCAGAGCATAGAAAAAGATGGAAAATTTTATAATTATTGTTAAAAAGCAAAATACCATGATACCAAAGCATCAGTATGTCAGAGGAAAAAATCATAAGATGCCCAAAAGCATTTAATAAACCTCAACATTTATCTGTGATTATAATTCTTTTTTTCTTTTAAAAAAAGGAGAAGGATACTTCTTTGACATGATAGAAATACCAATCCAAGCCAGTGGAGATTTCCTCCAAGAATACACCAACAATGACCAGTTAGAAAATATAAAGGGGTGATGGTAACATTCACCATAACAATTACAAATATGAAATATTTAGAGAACTTAAATCATCAAAACTGCTAAATTTTACTGAAGAACACCACAAGAGAAGATCTGAATAAGCTGGAAATATGTACCATGTTTTTAGGAAAACAAAAATAACCGTAAGAGTCATATGGAAGAATCAATTGGTAATAATAGCCAAGACATTTTTTGAAGAGAATAATGGAAGAAGATTTGAACTAACACACAATAAAACATCTTTAAAATATATTAATTACAATCATGTGGGATTTGGTAAGCTTCAACCAGTGGCTGTAAGATCTTCTAATTTTTCAAGAGAAACTGGAAATCTGGATTTTTAGATGAAAGCTTCCATGTTCCTAGGTTGGCTTAAAACTTTTGAAGCACTGTATATTTCCAAAGAAAGCATTTCTGTGGGCTAAATCGGCCACAGTGGACCTCTGCCCTATACACACCCAGCACTTCCTGCCTCACCCTGAGCTTAAGTTGCTTCCTGTGGCTGGACAGCCCTTTCCTCCCTCTCCACCCTTTCAAATGAAACCCACCCACCAAGGTGTGGCTCCTGGGCTGTCCCCTAACAAAGCAGCCTAGGAACTTCCAGTAGAGATTTCCAATAACTCTCCTTCTACTACAAGGATTACAGTACTTATCACAGACTGACATTAGAATTCATCCAACATGTTCTATTTCTTCCTCTGGACTGGAGAATAGGAACACTGTCTAATAATAATAATATCAGGTTCTAGCTTTTGGCCGTAGTTTGTGCCAAGCACTGATATTTTGGACGTAGCTTCTATAATCCTCTCAACAGATGCAAAAGAGGTATTACCCCCATTTTACAGATGATGTGACTCTCAGAGGAGCTAAACAACTAAACAAGGCCAGGAACAAACAGGATGCTAATGCTTGTGGCCTGATTTCACCATATCAGAGTTGTTCTGAGTTTAACTGAAAGGACCTGGGATCTTGCTTTGAAAGCAGGGCAGCAGAGTCAGAGATATGGCTAAAATAAGAAGAATGAGCCTGAGCGTAAGGACTCAGGGGTTTGTAATCTAGAAATGGGATTGGAACACCAAATGAAGCACAAAAAGATACTAAGGACAACTTATGTACTTGAGACTGGCTTCAACAGTATAATTTATATTTAAAATTACCTTTTGCTTTAGCAAATGTTACTGTTTCACTTGAACTGGATGTCATCAGTGGAAAAAAGGGAACAGACAAGAACTACACTGTGGTCTGAATGAATCTTTGAACTGTAAAAAAATCTTTTGAATTATTCTCAATATTCTTTTCATTTTAAGCTCCGTATAAAGTTTTTATAATACTTAATTTGTACTTGTTTTGTTGGAATTAAAAATAAATAATCTTGGCGCTATCTACAGTAGCTCACCATAGGACCATTTAAAATCATCTTAATGTAATTTCTTGACAATTTCTAAAGCTACAAGCAATTTGTTTGGGATGTTTCAAGAGCTGTGACTGAGAAAAGAGAAGACAATCTAATAACAAAGCTCTTTCATAGATGATTTGAACTGTCCAATTAATCATTCACTCTAAAGAACACAGTTTTGTTGGAGTGTCTTTAAAAATTCAATAAAACACCTTACATAGGGAAAAATTTTGCTGATGAAAAAGAGATGGTCTTTTAAAAGCACTATTAATTCCTAAACTAGAAATGCAATCTTTCAAAAGTGTTACTATGAGTGAAAAAGTTAAGACGCCATACTTCCGCTTTCTTTTCAGGCACTTGAAAGATCTATTAAAGAAAAGTTCCATTTATAAAAATGGCAAAAATATTAAAGAAAGCGTAAGCATTTTTCTGGCTATTGCTACTTGTTCAATATTTGTTTCTCTGTTTAAGACTAGAAAGCCATAAATTTCAATTAATCATACTCTGGTTCAGATTTTTTATTTTTCCTGTTTGATACCTGTTTTTTATGGCAGGAATACTTGACCCTCCTTTAAAAAGAAAAAGAGACCATTAATTTAATACATTATCATAAAACAGTAAAGTGTGATCTGGCAGCAAAGTATGACCTATGGACCTACTGCTACCTGTTTTTGTAAGGTCTGCACCCTAAGAATGGTCTTTACATTTTTAAAGGACAATTACAAAAGAAAGAAAAATATGCAACAGAGACCTTCTGTGGCCTACAAAGCCTAAAATATTTACTGTCTGGCCTTTACAAAAAGTTTACCGACCTCTGCCATGGAATAAAAAGAGTTTTTTTTATAATTATCATCTCATGTATATGCCACTGGCGAGACACCACATCTAAGCTGCCAAAAGGATTCAGCCAGAAGACTAAGTGATAAAGCATGGGTGGAGGGTGATTTTTAAATATATTTTATGATATTTACTAAGGAGACAAACTTCTAGAATTTGAGAAATGGCAGCTTCAAGTTGACAATGTGGCTTCAAGAAACCGCTCTACTCTAAATACTTGAAAATACACACGGGGTGGTTAATAGAGCAGAACATGATATTTCATACGCATTTCCCTCTCCCTGACCACATGCCCCTTTTCTTCCAGGTACACTTGTAGTCATCATTCAAACTCAGATCCAATGTGTCTTCCTCAATGAACTCTCCAAATCCTGCAGACAAAATTAAATGCACTCGTCAAAGTTTTCAGAGCACTCTGCACAAACTTTTATTATACAACTTATTTTAATTTATTATTATTACTTTTCTCATTAAAAAACTTTGAATTCCTGTGTAGCAAGGACCTTGCCCTGCTCAACTCTGTACTGGTATCATTTAGCATAATGTCTTCCCCATAGTGGGCATACAGTAAATACATATTCATTTTTCTCACCTTAGACTCAAATGAAAAAAACTTACCCCATAAGTAAACCCAAAAATGATGCTTTCTTCAAGAAAGCCTGTGCACAGAGCACAGGTGACTGACAGCATCCAGCTGTTGCATCTGTAGATCAACCAGAATACTGCTGACAAGGCCACACCTCTCCTGGGACGCTCACAGCTAATGAGTGATCACAGTGAGGGTACTAGAGCTGGGCCATTTCTGCCCAATGCAGGACTCCTCTAGCGGACAAACTTTGTTCAGGAAATCCTCACTGACCTAGCTGAGAACTTCTCACAAGTGCTGCTGTCATAAACTTCACACTCAAACATCGTTCCTGCCCCCTCTCTTTTCACAGGTGTCAGGTCAGTATCACAGTCTGAAGACTCCATGTCCCTACTGCCGCTCCATTACACATTACGCTTCACAGGCATTTCCCCCAAGATACCTTTTGCACATCTAATCCAGTCATGGTATCTCCTTATCAAAGGACTCAAACTGATATACGGTCCCATGGCTTGTAGAGTGTAAGAGAACTGAAAACAGGAAAGATTCTGCCTGGAGTTTCAATGAAGGCTGTCAGTCTGCCTACTACTGCACTGCCAGTCCACATTCCACCATTCCTAGGGCTGCTGCCACTTGGAAAAATGCAACAAGATTTGACACCCTTACATTGAGCAAGAACAATAACGACCAATTCAAAGGAGCACAGCAGCAAGTGAGATAAAAAGTAACTGGAAGAAAAAGGATAACCCCACAAAGAAGTTGAGTTTTTAGAGGAAAGAGATGGTAACAAGATAAAAATGTAAAAAATAACATTTGAGGGAATTTAAGAATAGTTAAAAAAAATACTTTCTAAATTAAAAAATGTCAGCTAAGAAACGGACAGAAAAAGTAACAGAATGGATGGACATTGTTGAGATCCTACCTAATACCAGGAAGATAAATCAAACACACATACACATACATCTAGTGAAAAAAGTAAGAATACAAGAGGAAAAATAATGACAGAAAAGATGAGATACTTGGAAGACAGACCTAGGAGACTGAATATGTGAATAAGAGGAAACCAAAAGGAGAAAGAGAAACAGAAAAAAGAAAGACAATAATTAACTATTTTTTAATTGCCTGTTCTGAAAACAAGAGCCTGCAGATTTTAAAGTTTTGAGGGCAGGAAGGGAGGACTTACGAGAAATACACAGTTTGAGGTATGACACAGAAAAATTCCTAAATTCCAAAGATCATTTAAAAAACAAAAAAGTACAACCTTCTGAACAGGGAAAAAAAAAAAAAAAAAGCTGTCACAATCATTAGGAATACATCAACTACACATAATATATAATATAACCCCAGGATTTTTTTTTTGTTAATATAACAAAAAACCAAAACCAAACCAAACCTGTGGCCGTCGAGTCGATCCCAACTCATAGTGATCCTACAGGACACAGCAGAACTGCCCCATAGGGTTTCCAAGGAAGGGCTGGATCAGGGTTTATTTTTCTGGAAGCTGGTTGATTCAGCTAGTTTTCTGGTTGGTTCAGCTGCTCCAAATGCCAACAGGAACCACTCACCTCCTTTTTTTCTGTCTTCCCATCATTCTCACTATTTTGGCTTTCTAATGCTTGTCAACTCATTTTTGCATGGGTGGCCCTGTTGCCTCAGACATGAAATCTAGTATTTTTAATCATTTGCCCTGTTTCATCAAGAAATAAAAAACTATCCCATAAAATTCCAGCACACTTTAATTTATACTTCATTACCCAACCCAAGCTTAAATGAGGCTGGGTCAGCATATGTATTGCTCTTTCAGTCTCACGGTAGCGAGAGGAGAACGTGAGGTTGTTGGAAAAGAGTGCTAGTGAGCTAATCCACAGGGCCTGCCACATACACAAAGGAAAAGGAATCCAAAGGAATCAGACTTCTTGTCACAAACAGAAGGTGCCGTGATGGTGCAGTATAGCAGTCTATAAGGAACTGAAGAAAAAAGGAAATAGGACTCAAGTGACATCCATCTAGGTAAGAAATATTTGAGAGTCTTTGAGGATAAGAAATAATTTAGAGATAATTAGACTCACACAGGCTTTTTAAGGAGAATGCCGAAGGAGTCTAATCAAATAACAAGTAAATCAGAGCAGTGTGAAGACCTCCAGCTAAGGGTAAAAGAAACAATAATGGGAAATGCATTATCTGAATATGAAGAGATAGACTCATCAAAAATGGACAGTCTAGGTATGTGAAGAATAATGACTAAGACCTGAAAAGAGGGAAAATTATAATTAGGGTCTAGAATGAAAGTAGTAGCAATTTCAGCAAAAATTAGGAGATACAGGTGAGAAGAGAGTCAGGAAGAGCAGAATAAAAGTACTCCGAAAGTCCCATCTTGGTGGGAGGAAGAGGAAATAAAGAGGGGTAATTAATCTGGAGTTCTTATTGGGATATTTTGTTTTCAAATATCTAAGGGAGATATGTGTATCTGAATATGAACAGAGTATACAAGCTAATCCAGGTATACAAGCTGTATATTACCCTGCCATTCACAATGTAGACATCAGAGAGTCATATATCCATTACTAGAATTTTGTGGCAGATGGCAGTATATAACAGCAATTTTCTGGCAGAATCGTCTTAAGAAAATGAATGCCATTTTGTTTCTCACGTTATCATACATTAGCACTATATAAGCTAGCGGTGGCTCTAAAAGGTGTCCTAGTGGCTCAGTGGTTGAAGTTCTCAGCTGCTAACCGAAAGGTCGGCGGTTTGAACCCACCAGCCATTCCATAGGAGAAAGATGCGGCAGTCTATTTCCAAAAGATTTACAGCCTTGGAAACCCTATGGAGCAATTCTACTCTGTCCTATAGGTTCATTATGAGTTAGAACTGACCTGACAGCAGCGGGTCTGGTAAGCTGCTCTAAACATGAAATTAGGGAAGGAATACTGACCGTCAATAGAACAACATAGAGCAGCACAGCTTCCAACTGATAGAGGTCAAGAGGAGAATAAAAGGAGATAAATACCAATTTGATCAAACAAGCAAAAAAAAGAAGAAATCTGAAGAAATTATTCAGTTTTTAGAAATGATAATTAAAGACAAAACAAAGACACAGGCATAGTTATTATTACATTCAATGTGAATAGACTGAATTCTCCAATAAAAAAGCAGAGATAAAGTGAGTTTTAAAACAAAGGATACAAAAAAAATCTTAAATTTAAAAGGAAAAGTGGGTAACAGAATAACAAAGGGAAGGGTATAAAATAAAATCAGGGAAACGCAAACTCTTCTCTCCAAAAATATAATCCAAAGAATGGCAATATTAGTATCAGTCTAGGAGAAATTTAATTTTAAAAGCATTAAAAAAAAGGGGCAGTTAAAAAAAAATGTGAGCCATGTAGTTATATAAACAAACAATACATATGTAAATATACAAAGCAAAAGCCGTAAACATTTAATAAGCATATCATAAAAATATGTTAAGAATGTAAGAATTCAATACACCACCTTTTGAATTTATCAAATTTAACACACCAATGTAAGTTAGAATACAGAATAATTTAATAAAGCAATCAATAAGCTCAATTTAATAGTTGAGAAATGGAACATCACATTCCTCAATGGAAAATATGCCTTTATTCAAAATCTCTAGGGAACATTTAAAAAAAAATCAATCATCCACTTAGCTACAAAGATCATAAACATTTAAAATCAGAATATTTTACAAACTACACTCTCTGAATACAAATCAATGAAATATAAAATTACAAAAAAATTAAGCACTAAAAATTGGTAACATTCAAATTAAAAAACACACTCCTACAAATCCTTCACTGAAAGAAGATCAATACTAAAATTACAAACTATATAGAAACAATGAAAAGGAGAATAACTCCTCCAAAAAATGTAGAACACAGCTAAGGATGTACTCAGAAGAATATTTCTAACTTTAATGACTTCATGAGTAAAGGAGTTTTTTTTTAAAAAAGAACTAAGCAGAAAAGGGGGGAGGGGAAGAGATAATAAAAGCTAAGGTAAAAGTCGTGGAAGAGAAAACAAGGTGGAAAAAAGAGTAGAAATGATAAATCGAAAATTTTTTTTTAAAGGATAATGAATAGAAAAACAACTTGCAGAAATATATAAGAAAAAAGAAAACAGCAAAAGTAGACAATATTAGAAAAAAGAATGAAGATACATATCTGTTACAGTACAAAAAGTAATTATTTATTAGGGAATACTACATGCTATTCTGAAGGAGCCCTGGTGGTACAATGGTTAAGCACTCTGCCGCTAACCTAAAAGTTGACAGTTCAAACCCCCTCAATGCCTCTGCAGGAGAAAGACCTGGCAATTTGCTTCCGTGAAAGTTACAGCCTAAAAAACCTTATAGGGCAGTTCTACTCTGTCACATGGGGTCACTATGAGTCTAAATCGACTTGATAGCAACTAACAACAACACGATATTCTGAAGCAACAAATTTAAAAGCCAAAAGCAAATGAGTAATTTCCTAACAAATAATGTGACCCAAAAAGAAGTTGAAAACTTTAATAGGCTAATACACAGAAGTGATCGGAAAAGAAACTAAGTATCTACCATGGAAAATAAAATGAAATGAAACCATTATCCAGCGGGTTCATGCCTAAGTGCTAGCTTTTAAGGAAAGGACATTTCCAATTGAATCTCACAGAATGGCATGAATAGTTTCCCCAATTCATTTGTGTAACTAGTAAAATTTTTATACAAACATCTGATACGGCATCAAGAGAATATTATAGACCAATCCCATTTATGAATATAGAAATAAACATTCTAACTAACACTCTAATTTAACAAATAAAATCAAGCAATGCAATACAAAAATAAATTATGAAAAAGTAGTATATGTACAACAACAGATACATTGACCAATGGAACAGAATTGAGAACCCAGATGTAAATCCATCCACCTATGGTCACCTGATTTTCGACAAGGGCCCAAAGTCCATCAAATGGGGAAAAGACAATCTTTTTAACAAATGGTGCTGGCAAAACTGGATATCCATTTGCAGAAAAATGAAACAGGACACATACCTCACACCGTATACAAAAACTACTTCAAAATGGATCAAAGACCTGAATATAAAGCCTAAAACTATAAAGTTCATAGAAGAAAAAATAGGACCAACACTTCAGGCCTTAATACATCGCATTAACAGGATACAAACCATAACCATCAACACACAAAACCCAACAGATAAACTAGATAACTGGGATCTTCTAAAAATCAAACACCTATGCTCTTCAAAAGACTTCACCAAAAGAGTCAAAAGAGAACCTACAGACTGGGAAAAAATTTTTGGACAGTACAAGTCAGACAAAGGTCTAATCTCCATAATCTACAAGAAAATCCAACACCTCTACAACAAAAAGACAAACAATCCTATCAAAAAATGGGCAAAGGAAATGAGCAGACACTTCATCAAAGAAGACATTCAAATGGCCAACAGACACATGAGGAAATGCTCGCGTTCACTAGCCATTAGAGAAATGCAAATTAAAACCACAATGAGATACCATCTCACCCCGGCATTACTGGCACGAATCAAAAATACTGGAAATAACAAATGTTGGAAGGGCTGCGGGGAGATCGGAACTCTTACACACTGCTGGTGGGAATGCAAAATGATACAACCATTTTGGAAAATGATATGGCGTTTCCTCAGAAAGCTAGAAATAGACATACCATTCGATCCAGCAACCCCACTCCTAGGAATATATCCTAGAGAAATAAGAGTCGTCACTCGAATAGACATATGCACACCTATGTTCATGGCAGCATTGTTCACAATAGCAAAACGATGGAAACAACGTAGCTGCCCATCAACAGATGAATGGATAAATAAACTATGGTACATACACACAATGGAGTACTATGCAACGAGAAAGAACAACAATGAATCTGTGAACCATCTCATAACATGGATGAAACTGGAAGACATTATGCTGAGTGAAATAAGTCAATCACAAAAGGACAAATATTGTATGAGACCTCTATTGTAAAAACCCATGAAAAAGTTCACATGCAAAATGTAACAATCCTTGTTAGTTACCAGGGATGGGAGGGGAGGGGGGGGAAATACTAAATAGGCAATAGATAAGTTGTATCTTGGGTGAAGGGTGAGACAGTACACAATACAAGGGAAACTAACACAACCTGCACAAGGAAAGGTCATGGAGGCCCCATGGGCACACCCAAACTCCCCGAGGGACTGAGTTGCTGGACGGAGGGCTCTGGGGACCATGGTCCCGGGGAACATCTAGCTCAACTGGCATGACACTACTTATAAAGATAATGCTCTACATTCTACCTTGGTGAGTAGTGTCTGGGGTCTTAAAAGCCTGTGAGTGGCCATCTAAGATACTACACTGGTCTCATCCCTTCGGGAGCAAGGGAGAATGAAGAGAACAGGATACAACGAAAAGATTAGTCCGAAGGACTAACTGTCCACAGCTACCAAGACCTCCACCGGACTGAGTCCAGTACAGCTAGATGGTGCCCGGCGACCACTGCTGACTTCTCTGACCAGGATCACAACAGAGGGTTCTGGACAGAGCTGGAGAAGGATGTAGAGCATAATTCTAACTCACAAAAAACAAAAAGACCAGATTTACTGGCCTAAAGGAGACTGGAGAAACCTCAAGAATATGGCCCCCAGACACCCTTTTAGCTCAGTGGTGAAGTTACCTTCGAGGTTCACTGTTCAGCCTGGGAGTGGACAGCCCAGTAAAACCAAATGAGACTAACGAGGTGCAGGAGTCCAGTGACAAGGGCCAGAAGGCAGAAGGGGAGTAGGAAGCTGATGATAGGGAACCCAAGGTTGAGTAAGGATACTGTTGATGTGTTGTGAGATTGTTAACCATTGTTATAGGGCAACATTTGTAGTAACGGTTAAATGGGAGGCTATTTTGTCCTGTAAGCCTTCATCTTAAGTGAGAATAACAGCACAATTAGAAGAGCGTAGTCAATGTCACTTAAATGTGTACGTAAAAAGTTTTGAAAGGGGGTATCTTTGGCTATGTGTATTTTCACCAAAAAAAAAAAAAAAAAAGCTGAGATTTAAGAGGGTTAAAATGTTGTGGGGTTGTTAACCAAAGTCATAAAACAGCATGTGTACTACTGTTACATGAGAAACTGTTTGTTCTGTAAGCCTTCACCTGAAGTACAATAAAATATTAAAAAAAAAAAAAAAAAGGAGAATATGTTCCATAATGCAAGGATAGTTCAATAGCAAGAAATTCTGCCACATAATTCTTTACATAGCCAATTAAAGGACAAAAACCATAAAAATATCTATGATAAAATTCGACATGTATTCCAGAAGAAAACAAAATCTTACCACACTAGATCTAATTAGGTTTACAAAGAAAATACTTACATATGATGAAGACTTCATTGATCAAATACCATTCAAAAAAAGTATACTAAATTCTCACACACAAATACCATTTGAATTAAAATCAGTGCTTCCATCATCACTGTTATTTGATATTACTTAGAATTTTTAATGAAAAAATAGAAAAAGAAAGTTTTAAGGAAAAAGCAAAAAGAAAGGGAAATTAAATAGGACAGAGGTCTGAAAGAAAAAATACGTTTATTATTATTTTTATGGATGATATAGCCAACAGCACACCTAGCAAATCCAAGTGTCTAGAAAAAACTATCCAGTAGAATTAATTAATAAGGGAATTTGATCAGACATCTGAATATAAATATTTATTTACTTCTAACTTTTCTCCATTACAGCAATAAGCAGATGAAAACAAAATGGGAAAATATTTCTTTTAAAATAGCCCATAATGGAAGGGCTGCATCAAAGAGCTACTGAGGATGAAGAAAGCTGAAAGAAAATGTTACACCCTAACTAAAAATCAGAAAATATAATCTGTAAAATTACAATTTTTGTTGAGCCAAGAGAGTTGAAGTCACATAGCAACAAGGTAAAGTGGATCCCAAAGGGTGACAAGCCCCTCCACAGAGAAACAGGACATTGCCATAGGCAGACAATGGAAGAAGAGTGAGCAGTCATAAAAGCAGATAAGAAAAACACTAAAATGGTAACAAATTTGTAAAGGCTGAGTGTGGGCTAGCAAGGAAACCAGAAGGCCACAGATATAAGGATAGGCCAAGGCCACCACCCATTCTTTTGCATAAATCTCCCCCAGGTGCCAAGGCAAAAGTTGGGGGGGGGAGGAAAAAACAAGAGACCTAAGAGAAGACATCTTGGAGGTGCAGGCATGCAGGCAGAAATCAGCTACCACTGGTGCACAGATACAAAACTTACCCTCATCCCAGCCTCCATTCTCGAATGAAGCAAACACCATTTGCCACAGGGACAGGGAAAGTAAATACTCCTGTCTCCCTCAGGTAAAGGTTGGAGGCTGTTGAAGGAAGAATAGAAGCAAATAACATCTGCAACTGGGAGAGAGGCAGAAAATCCACTGGTTATCCCTCTCCCTGGTTCAAGAACAGCAGCCACTGGAAGAGAGGTTGAGAACACACATGCCTCATCCTACAGTGACACTAGGTAAAACCCATATGCTCCTGTGGCTGAGGTAAGAAACTTACTCAGGCCCAGAATCTTGCACTTACATCAAACAAAGTTCAGACTAATGGAGGGACAGGAAACTCACACAAAAAGCCCCCAACTGAAACAAGGCAGAGTTTGGCTACCACAGGAAGAAGAGACAGGAATGCTGAGAAACTTCACACAGGACTTGCCTGATATTGCAGTTGGAGTAAGAGAACTGAGACCTCCCTCTCTGACTCCACCTAGAATACTATTGAGGAAGAGGCAAAAGCACAGAGACAGGACCCCACTGTTGCTGGAGTTCAGGTCTGGCTGAAATTTGAGGGCAAAACACCACTGGAGAAAACTCTGTGGTTTCCATCTCTCACAAAAGACTAGGGAAAAAGGAATGTATCTCTGGTGGAAGTTTGTGATGTAGTGAGAATTAAATAGCAAAAAATAAAGCACAAACTCACACATCTACTGACTAAATTGACTCATCTCCCTCTTTCCCTCAAAAAACATACACATGCTAATTCCTCACAAAGCAAGAGGTACATCCATTTCTTAGCATATATTATTTACCTCAGTATCTACCATTCTTTTACACATAATGTCAGATAGTCAATCAAAAATAAAAAGACACACAAAGAAAGCAAGGAAACTTATTATACCCACTGTCAAGAGATAAACCTACCAACATAACCAGACCCCAAACGGCAGAGACGTTATAACAATCAAACAAGGGCATTAAAATAACTATGAATAAGATTTAGAAGAATCTAGAGATAAAGGTGCACAACATGCACAAACAGAAATTCAGAAAAGTGAAAATTTTTTAAATATGAAAATGCATAAGTACATAGCTTTATATCAAAGATGAAGACCTTCATTGAGCTTTATAGACTGTATACAGCAAAAGAATCAGTAAACTTGAAGGAAGATTAAAAAAAATTATCTAGACTGAAAACTGAATAGAAAAAATAGTGAGGACGGGGAGCATCTAACACCTGTGGGACATTATCATGTAGTCTAATATACTTGAATTATGGTGTTGGTGAAGAATATTGAATATACCATGGATTGCCAAAAGAACAAATAAATGTGTCTTAGAAGAGGTACAACCAGAATGCTCCTTAGAAGCAAGAATGGTGAGACTATAACTCATATACTTTAGACATGTTACCAGGAGGGACCAGTTCCTGGAGAAGGACATCATGCTTGGTAAAGATGAGGGTCAGTGAAAAAGAGGAAGACCCTCAACGAGACAGACTGACACAATGGCTACAACAATGGGCTCAAGTATAACAACAGTTGTGAGGATAATGCAAGACCAGGCAGTGTTTCATTCTGTTGTACACAGGGTCACTATGAGTCAGAACTGACTCAATAGCACCTAACAATAACAATAATAATAATAACTAATAATGAAAAGAAATTTACTGAAAATTAAGGACAATAAACTACAAATAAAATAAGCTTAGAGAACACCCAGCAACATAATTACAAATGATAATACAACTAGGAATTTCACAATCAAAATACTTAACAAAAAGATAAAGAGAAAATCCTGAAAGCAGCAGCCAGAGGGAAAAAAGAAATATTGCATATAAACGTATGACTTACAATAGACTTCTTATCAGAAATTATGTAACCTAGAGGGCAATGTAGAAACACTTTTAAATTACAGGCAGTTCCTGGGCTATGAACATCCAACTTCGGTACAACCCACAGTTACGAACCAACCCCCCATAAAGCCTATTATATTAAAAATTTGAGGTCCATACAATGGTTCATAATACCAAACAGGTGCTACTTTGCAATGTGCCTCAAAACATTATTATTATTATTACTATATTATGACGTGAAAGGTGTTTTAGTGTGTGTGGAAGTGTTTCTTTAATGTTTTCTATGCATAGAAATGTATATTACGTACTACATACTAAGACAAACATTTGACTAATTGACATTAGATACAAACTGTACCTAATTGTTGCATCATACATATAAACTCAACTTAAAGACAGATTTAGGAATGGAATTCGTTCATAATTTGAGGACTGCCTGTAATGGGGAAAAAAATCTGTCACTCTACCATTTAATATGCACAAAAGTTTTTCATAAGCAATGGTAAATAAACTTTTTAAGACAAACAAGAGCTGAGAAAAGTCATTGAAAGCTGACATACCCTACAGGAAATGCTAAAAAAAAAAAAAAAAATTTCCTTAGGCAAAAGTAATATGATACTACACAGAAGTGTAGATTTAAACACCACCACCAAAAAAAAAAAAAAAAAAATTAAAGAACTCTGCAGCCAGCAATCATGATTAAATGTTATTGCTGGGTGTTGTCAAGCCAGGTCCAACTCACAGCAACTCCATGTACAACAGAACAAAACAATGACTAGTCCTGCGTCATCCTCACAAACACTGCTGTTTGTGCCCACTGTTGCAGCCTCTGTGTCACGCCATCTTACTGAGGGCCTTCTACTTTTTCGCTGACCCTCTAATTTACCAAATATGATGTCTTTTTCCAGGGTCTAGTCCCTCCTAATAACATGCCCAAAGTAAGTGAGATGAAGCATAGCTATCCTGTCTTTTAAGAGCATTCGGGCTATACTTCTTCCAACACAGATTTGTTCGTTCTTCTGAAGTCCATGATATATGCAATATTCTTTGCCAACACCATAATTCAAAGGCATCAATTCTTCTTCAGTCTTCCTTACTCTTCATGCAGCTTTCGTATGCGTATGAGGTGACTGAAAAATACCACAGCTTGGGTCAGGGGCACCTTAGTCCTCAAATTGATATCTTTGCTTCTTAAAATTTTAATTAAAGAGGTCTTTTGCAGCAGATTTGTCCAATGAAATGCGTCTTCTTGACTGCTGCTACATGCGTGTTGATTGTGGATACAAGTAAAATTAAATCCTTGACAACTTCAATCTTTTCTCTGTTTTTCATGATGTTGCTTATTGGTCCAGTTGTGAGGACTTGTGTTTTCTTTATGTTGAGGTGTAATTCATACTGAAGGCTATAGTTTTTGATCTTCCTCAGTTAAGTGCTTCAAGTTCTCTTTACTTTCAGCAAGCAAGGTTGTGTTATCTGCATACTGCAGGTTGTTAATAAGTCTTCCTCCAATTTTGATACCATGTTCTTCTTCATACAGTCCAGCTTCTTGGATTATTTACTCAGCAGACAGGTTGAATAAGCATGGTGAAAAGATACAACCCTGATGCACACCCTTCCTGATTTTAAACTAGTGAGTCTCTCCTCTTAGCACGACTGCCTCTTGGTCTGTGTACAGGTTCCACATGAGCACAATTAAATGTTCTGTAAGTCCCATTCTTCACAATGTTACCCATAATTTGTTATGATCCACATAGTCAAATGCCTTTGCATAGTCAATAAAACACAGGTAAGTATCTTTCTGGTGTTCTCTACTTTCAGCCAAGATCCATTTGACATCAGCAATGATATCTCTGGTTCCACATCCTCTTCTGAATCCAGCTTGAATTTCTGGCAATTCCCTGTCAATGTACTGTTGCCACTGTTTTTGAATTATCTTTAGCAAAATTTTACTTGCATGTGATATTTATGATATTCTTCAATAATTTCTGCATTTTGTTGGATCACTTTTCTTTGGAATGGGCATAAATATGGATTTCTTCCAGTCGGTTGGCCAGGTAGCTGTCTTCCAAATTTCTTGACATAGACTAATGAGCGCTTGCAGTGTTGCATCCATTTGTTGAAACATCTCAATCAGTATTCCATCAATTGCTGGAGCTTTATTTTTTGGCAGTGCCTTCAGTTCAACTTGGGCTTCTTCCTTCAGTGCTATCAGTTCTTGATCATATGCTATCTCCTGAAATGGCTGAACATCGGCTAATTCTTTTTGGTACAGTGAGTCTGTATATTCCTTCCATCTTCTTTTGAAGCTTCTGCGTCATTCAGTATTTTGTCCACAGAATCCTTCAATATTGCAACTTGAGGCTTGAATTTTTCTTCAGTTCTTTCAGTTTGAAAAATGCCAAGCGTGTTCTTTCCTTTTGGTTTTCCAACTCCAGATCTTCGCACATTTCATTATAATACTTTACTTTGTCTTCTCAAGCTGCCCTTTGAATTGTTCAGCTCTTTTAAGTGATCATTTCTTCCATTCACTTTAGCTACTCTACGTTCAATGATTAAATATAAAATATAAAATTAAATACAAAGTGGTTGTCATGGATTGAGTTGTGTCCCCCAAAAATATCTGTCAGCTTGGCTGGGTCATGATTCCCAGTATTGTATGATTGTGTTATCTGATGTGATTTCCTTATGATATAAATTCTGTCACTATGATGAGATTATATGTGATCTCCTTATGTGTTGTAAATTCTATCACTGTGATGAGCTTGACAAGATTAGTGTCTTAATGCAATCTCTTTTGAGATATAAAAGAGAGAAGCGAGCAGAGACACATGGGAACCTCATACCACCAAGAAAGCAGTGCCAGGAGCAGAGCGCGCCCTTTGGACCTGAGGTTTCTGTGCTGAGATGCTCCCAGACCAAGGAAAGACTGATGATAAGGACCTTCCTCCAGAGTCGACAGAGAGAGAGAGCCTTTTCCTGGAGCTGACACCCTGAATTTGGACTTGTAGCCTACTGGACTGTGTCAGAGAATAAACTTCTCTTTGCTAAATCCATCCACTTGTGGTATTTCTGCTGGAGCAGCACTAGATGACTAAGACAGTGGTTACATACAAAAGGCTCTTTTTTCTTACTTTTAACCCCTAAAGGTAACTATTTAAAGCAAAAAAACAGTAACTATGAATTGTATGGTTTATAAAATGTAAAAGTAAAATGAAGAAAATAGCACAAACATAGAGAAATAAATGGAAGTATACTATTGTAAGAGTTTGACACTATACAGTAAATGCTATAATATTATTTGAAGACTGACTGTGATAAGTAAAGAATGTATATTGTAAACCCTAGAGCAATCACAAAAAAATATAAAACAAACAGATGTAACTAATAAGGCAATACCGGAAACCAAATCAGTTGATATCAAGTCAATTCTGACACACAGTGACCCTGTAAGGACAAAGTAGAACTGCTCTACAGGATTTCTAAAGCTGTAATCTTTATGGAAGCAGAATGCCACATCTTTCTCCCATGAAGCAGCTGGTAGGTTAGAACCACCAACCTTTCAGTTAGCAATACACGTTGCCGTCGAGTCAACTCCAACTCATAGCAAACCTACAGGGTGGAGTAGAACTGCCCCATAGAGTTTCCAAGGAGCAGGTGGTGGATTTGAACTGCTGACCTTTTGGTTAGCAACCATAGCTCCTTTTAGCTCTTAAACACTGCACCACCAGGGCTCCAATAGTGGAAATAAATTTGAACACTAAAAAACAACCAATTCTAAAGAAGACAAGAAACATGGAAAAATAAAAACAAAGAACAAATAAGACAAATAACAAACAGCAAGTTAGTAAATGAAACACCAAGCATATCAAAATCATATTAAACGTAAATGGTCCAAACATTTCCAATAAAAGCTGAAGATGGTAAGAAGATTAAAAATGAATATCTAAATAGATATTGTCCATAAGAAATCCCCTTTAAATATAAAGATAAAAATAGGTTAGATGTAAAATGATAGAACAAGATATACCATGAAAACAGTAATGAAAAGAAAGTGCAATAGATATATTAATGTAAGACAGAGTGGCTTGACAATAAGGAATATTACAAGGGAAAAGGGGTCAATTCATCAAGAAAACGCCTAACAATCCAAAATATGCTTTCACTTAATTACAGAGCTTCAAAATAAAGTAAAAACTGATAGAACTGAAAGGAAAAATAGACAAATTCACAATTATATTTCGATATTTTAATACTCCAACACTTATCTCCCAATAGTTGACAGAACATGGAGACAAACAAAATCAGTAAGGATACAGAAGACTGGAATAACATTAACCAATTTAACTGACATTTATGGAATGCGGCATCCAATATTGGCAAGACACATTATTTTCAAGTGTATATGGAACATTAATCAAGACAGACCATATCCTAGGTCATAAAACAAACCTCAGCAAATTCTTTTTTAATTTTATTGTGGTAAAATACACATAACAAAACATTTACCATTTTAACCATTTCAAGTGTACAGTTCAGTGACATTAATTACATTCAGCATGTTGTGTGACCATAATCATTAACTGTTTCAGTACTTCTTAAGCAATAACTCCCCTTTTCAACCTTTCCTCAGTCCCCGGTAACCACCGATAAACTTCTGACTCTATGCATTTGCCTATTCTATGTTATTTCATGTAAGTAGGATCATATATTATTTGTCCTTTTTTGTCTCACCTATGTCACTCAGCGTTTTAATGTTTTCAAGGTTCATCTATGTTGTTGCATATATTAGAAGTTTATTTTCTTTACGGCTGAATAATATTCTAACATATGAATATACTACATTTTGTTTATCCATTCATCTGTTGACAAAAACTTGAGTTGTTTCCACTTTTTGGCTATTGTGAATAGTGATGAAATGAACATTGGTATACAAGTATCTGTCTGAGTTCCTGCTTTCAAGTCTTTGGAGTATATGTCTAGGAGCACAATTGCTGGGTCACATGTAATTCTATGTTTAACTTTTTTTTTAATGTATATACATTTTTTATTTTGTTGTTGTTGTATGTTTAACTTTTTGAGAAACATCCAAACTATTTTCCCCAGCAAATTTTAAAAGATGTGTAATCATAGATAGTATGTTCTCTGAAAAGTATGGAATTAAACTAGAAATCAATAACAGAAATATATCTGTAAAATCTCCAAATATCTGAATTTTAAACAACATGATTCTAAATAATCCAGGGTCAAAGAAATCACAATGAAAATCAGAAAATACTTTGAATGAAATTAAAATTAAAAATAATTGTGCATAGAGAAAAATTTTTAGCACTATATATTTCAATAAGAAAAAAAGTCTCAAATCAATGTTCTACGCTTCTATCTTAAAAAAAAAAGAACAAATTAAAACTACAAGAGGAAAGAAGAAAATAATAAACAACAGAAATCAATAAACTAGAAAGCAGAAAAACAATAGAGAAAATCAATAAACCAAAAAGATAAAATTGATAAACCTCTAACCAGACTGATCAAAACAAAAGAGAATGAAGAGACATCACAACAGATCCAACAAACATTAAGAGAAAAATAAGGAAATATTATGCCAAAAATTCTGTTAACTTAAATAAAAAAGCTGCATTCCTTCAAAGACACAAATTAACAAGGTTCACCCAAGAAGAAATAAATAATCTGAATAGCTCTCTATTAAATAAATTGAATCTATATTTAATATCTTCCTCCAAGAAAGAAAGAGGCAACCTCCCAACCAAGATGGATTCACTGTTGAATTATTCCAAGTATTTAAGGAAGAAAAAACAGCAACTCTACACAAAGTATTTCAGAAATTATAAGAGAATGGAACAATTCCCAAGTCATTTTATGAGGTATGGAATACTATGAAACCAAAGTAAAACAAAGAAAAGAAAAAACTATTGCTCACTATCCCCCATGAACAAAGGTTAAAAAAAAAAATCCTTAACAAAATACTAGCTAGTGAAATCCAGTTATATGTAAGAAAACAGTACATCAGGACCAAGTAAGATTTATACAAAAAACGCAAGAATGGTTTAACATTCAAAATCAGTCAATGCAATTCACCCACATCAACAAACTAAAAAAGAAAACCTTATCATCTCACTGATATAAACTAGTCAAAAACCTATAAATACTTAGAAATAAATTTAATTAAAAAGGAAACCAACACAACAAATAAAATATCAAAATATTTTAGAACTATAAGATGTGAAAAAAATGGAAAGAATCCATGTTTTTGCATTGGACAATATAAAACACTATAACATTAAAATGTTAATCATCCTAAGGTTTTATATACAATTAAATGCTATTCTGATTAGAATCACAACAAGGTTTTTGTATATTTTTTACCTGGAAGAGGTGAGCAGTGATAAAATATTCCTTACATATGAACTTTAAGTACATGTCCAAGAATATCTAAGAAAATTATTTCTAAAAAAAGAAAAATGTGGCATTCTCATAGTATGTATCAGAACGAAATCCAAAATATACATGAAATTTACATTCACTGGGAGAAGGATAATTACTCCAATAATAGTGCTAATACAAAGCACTGTGCACCTAAAAGTAAATAAAAATGAACTCCTCTTATACCATGTACTGTACTGTACCCACTGCCATCAAGTCAAATCCGACTTATAGTGACCCTATGGGACAGAGTAAAACTGCCCCATTCGGTTTCCAAGAAGCGCCTGGTGGATTCGAACTGCCAACCTTTTGATTAGCAGCCGTAGCTCTTAACCACTGTGCCACCAGGGTTTCCCTTATATCATGTACAACAATAAATTCCAAATGAATGGAAGATAAGACGAAAATGGAAAACAAAACTAAATCTAGCCTTAAATTACATGTCTATTTTACCAACAAAGAAAATCTTAAATGTAACATGGAAGAATAGAGAGAAAAACAGCAATAGTGATAGAGACAGAGAGAGAAGGAACTATCTGATTATATAAAAATTTAAAATGTCATATAAAAAAAAAGACCTCTTAAAGGAGGGTGAGAATGGTTACATAACTTGAAGAATATAATCAATGTAACTGAATTATACATGCAGAAATTGTTGAATCGGTGTATGTTTTGCTGTGTATATTCTCAACAACAAAAAAAAGCTAATCTTTAAATGATCATGTAAACTAAAAAAGACCACTTCTTTAAAATAAAAAGGCAGAAAACACATTTTATAAAAAAAGAAGAAACCTCTTGAACGAAGGTGAAAAACAAAAGATTCATTTTTGAAAAAAAATTTGTAATGTGGCTGCCAGATAAATGGTTAAAAAGTATAATATATAAAAAAAACTTCCACAAATTGACAAGAAAAACAAACAACCAAACAGAAAAATGGAGAAGGAATATAAAAAGGCAATTCTTAGAAGACCAATTTCAATTGACTTACAAGTGTAGAAAAAGATGTTCAGAGCCACTTAAAAAATAAAAAAAGAATCAGTTGCCATAAAGTCAATTCCGATTCATGGCGACCTCACACACGTCAGAGCAGAACTGTGCTCCGGAGGGTTTTCAATGGCTGATTTTTCAGAAGTAGATTGCCAGGCCTCTCTTCTGAGGTACCTCTGGGTAGATGTGAACATCCAACTTTTTGGTTAGCAGCTGATCATGTTAACAGTCTTCATTATCCAGGGACTCCTCTAAGCCACTAACCGTCAGGAAATCCTAATTAACGTAAAGGTGAGATATCACTATACAACTATCAGGCTGGAAACAGGAACTATTGCTGATGGAATTTCAAGGAAAGCAAAATTGCCTACACTGCTGGCAGTAACACGAACTGCTATGGCCTTTTGAAAGCCATCTGGCTACATTTATGAAAACTAAAAACAAAACTACATTTTGAGTCAGTAATCCTACCCCTAGGAACCTATCCCACAGGCCTGTCAAGGTATGTCTATAAAGTTGTTTATCACAACACTGGTTTTAGTGGCAAAAAAAAAAAAAAAACTGTAAAGTTTTAGTGTAAAAAAAAAAACCTGGAAACAAAATGTTATCCATCAGTAAGTGAATGGCTGGATAGACTACGAGATAACTGTACCTTGGAATATCACGTAATGATTTTTTTTTTTTTTTTTTTAATGGACTAGAGTTGTAGCATTTGAGTAGAAGAATTTCCCTCAGGCAGCATGAAAAAAGGAAAACCAAAAAAAACCTTTCATAAAATGCTTCCATTTTTGTAAACAGTGACCAAAAAAATCCTGTGTGTACATACACATATATACACAGTTTCATTTATGAACATGGAGAAAGATACAAAAGGACACGCTAGTTCTTATGACATGTGCTATATTGTTGGGTAAAGGAAGAAAGGGGAGTGAGTAAAAAAGAGAAAAAGATTTCACTAAAATATGAGTTTAAAAGTCTCCGTACAAAGGTAACTACTTTTATCAGAAAGATACATCTGTAAACACTGCCCATGAAGTGAATTTCTGCACAACAAATCTCATTTTTTACAGATCTTACTTTGTATTCCTTTGAAAACTGAAGAGTCATAATGTAATAATAAATTCACATTTAAATACTATAAATATCTAGGTTTGAGTTGGTTGTAAGCATTAAATGAGATAATGCCTTTAAAATGTATCATACACATCAGATGCACGATATATGTGGCATAGCATACATTTTTTTGGAAAGAGGGACAAACTTACAAAATCACATGCTTAAAGGGAAAAACATTTTCTAATGAAATTAAAAGTACTCAAATCAAACGTGGCTAAAACAAAATCTTAAAATATCTAGAATATTTAGGGGAGAGGCATAATAGCCTAAAGATCTAAATGAAGAAATGAAATCAGAATACACTGCCCTTCTTTTGTGCTTAAACACACTGCTTGTTTCCTGATCTGCCTGTACATCAGGACGAAGCCCACGTCTTCTTTACCTCGGTATTCTCAACACCTAGCACAAGTCCTGGCACATGGTAAGTGATGCCAGCTCCCCAGTTTTCATCAGAGTATGGCTGTCTCTCATTGCACAATCTAGGGTTCATTAGTCTGATCTCTCTAGGCTGTTATACCTGGGTCCAAAGATGAATGATGCCTTTTTTATGTGCATTTTGGAAGGAGATTAGAATTAATCCAATAATATTCAAGGAACATCACACATGAGCTAGACCCTGGAAGGTGGCACCTCTTTTGTGCAATGTGGACTTTCCTAAAATTTTTCAATTTTTGAAAGTTCCTGGGGGAAGGGGTTAGTAGTACAGTGCTCAATTTCTGGATTATAAGTAAATGAAAATTAAGAAGGCAACAGTGGGACGAAATGAAGAAAACATCTGTATTGGTGTTGGAAAACAGGGTTCTAGTTCTGACTTTGCCACCTTCTCTTGACCTTAAAATGTTATCAATCAAATGAGTAACATGTGTCCCACCCACCTTATGAGACTGTCAGGATGAAACTGAAACCACCTCTGTAGACCACAAAGCACTAAGCAATTTTTTGTTACCCCATACTTCTCAAGTATTCTAAACTGTCTTAATTACCAAGTGTCATGGATTGAGTTGTGTCCCCCAAAAATATCTGTCAGCTTGGCTGGGTCATGATTCCCAGTATTGTACGATTGTGTTATCTGACGTGATTTCCTTATGTGTTGTAAACTCTATCACTATGATGAGATTTTATGTGATCTCCTTATGTGTTGTATATTCTATCATTATGATGAGGTTATACTGACGAGGCTGACAAGATTAGTGTCTTAATGCAATCTCTTTTGAGATATAAAAGAATTGATCAGAGACACAAGGGAACCTCATACCACCAAGAAAGCAGTGCCGCGAGCAAAGCATGTCCTTTGGACCTGAGGTTCCTGCACAGAGAAGCTCCCAGACCAAAGAAAGACTGATGACATGGACCTTCCTCTAGAGCCAACGGAGGAAGCGTTCCCCCTGGAGCTGATGCCCTGAATTTGGACTTGTAGCCAACTGGACTGTGAGAGAATAAACTTCTCTTTGCTAAATCCATCCACTTGTGGTACTTCTGTTAGAGCAGCACTAGGAGACTAAGACACCAAGCTATACATAAATAAAACACAAGGTAACTGCTTCAGTGTAAAGCCTCAGTACCGTGCCGTTACACAAGTGTCCTGTGTATAATTCCATTAATGTTCATTATAGATTCATTACAAGTTCATTGCCTTCTGGTTAATCTTTTTAAATAAAATTAATATTTTGTGTGTTTGCTAAAGTTTCCCATATCTATGCTTAAAGCAGAAAAAGCTATGAGCATTCCAGAGGATGCTGCCCTTTAAGTATCCACCACTTTAAAGTTTCTTTCTAAATATTCCTCGAGCAATATATGTGACACATTGCAATTGACTCTGATCTGTAAAATTTACGTTTTCAATTTTCTCCTTCCATTTTCTCTTGTTGTTGTTGTTAGGTGTCGCCGAGTCGGTTCCAACTCATAGCGACCCTATGTTACAACAGAACAAAACACCGCCAGGTCCTGCACCATCCTCACAATCACTGTTATGCTTGGGCCCATTGTTGCAGCCACTGTATCAATCCATCTCATTGAAGGTCTTTATCATTATCACTGACCTACTTCACTAAGCCTGATGTCCTTCTCCAGAGACTGATCCCTCCTGATAACGTCCAAAGTAAGTGAGACAATGTCTTGCCATCCTCGCTTCTAAGGAACATTCTGGCTGTATTGCTTCCAAGACAGACTTGTTCCTTCTTCTGGCAGTCCACGGTATATTTAATATTCTTCACCAACACCATAATTTAAGCACATCAATTCTTCTTGGTCTTCCTTATTCATTGTCCAGCTTTCACATGCATATGAGGTGACTGAAATACCACGGCTTGGGTCAAGCGCACCTTAGTCCTAAAGGGGACAGTTTTGCTTTTTAACACTTTAAAGAGGTCTTTTGCAGCAGATTTTCCTAGTGCAATATGTCATTTGATTTCTTCACTACTGCTTCCATGGGCATTGATTGTGGATGCAAATAGAAAGAAATCCTTTACAACGTCAACATTTTCTTATTAAAAAAAATTCTTATTTCTAAATTTAAAGGATTTTTGGTCAAGGCCATAATTCCTATCATTTATAAATAAAAAAATTATACATCAGATCCCTTCAGCTATATGAAAAATTTCATTAGATAGCTTCATAATTATTAATCTGTTATCATTATTTTGATTTTGCTTTTATAGACCCAAAGAAGCCCTCTCTAAACTCATTATAACACTGTATACCCCAGTGGCCAAGTACATCCAGGCTTTATTTTTGTGAAAGAAAATTTTCTGTTGCTATGGTAAATGACAGAAGTTTGCCAAAATGCTACAAAGTCACTAGTCTAAAAGATAATAGAAAAGTAGTTGTGAAATCACCCCAGGTGCCAAAATGTATGTTTTTAATTAGCTTTCAACCATTTTCAGCTTTGCTTTTTTCTCTTCTATAAAAATTAAACTTTTTCCATGAAGGATTTTTGCCAGATATCCACTAAAGCCCTGAAAGCTTTGACTGCCCAGACATAAGCCAAAGTTTTCCCATGCACTTAAGCAATTTACAGCACTTGGCCCATTTATCACAAACTACTTTGTACTACAATTTTCTATATAAGTCTTTTCTACTCTGCTTGAATTTTAGCTCATTAATAATGAGAACCACTTTCTACCTATTTTGATACATGGCTCCATATACATATTAATGTTAGTTGTCATGGAGTTGATTCTGACTCATGGCGACCCCATGTGTTACAGAGTAGAAATGCTCCATAGGGTTTTCTTGGCTGTAATCTTACCAGAAGCAAACCTCCAGTCCTTTTCTTACATGGTACCACCACCTAGGGGCTTTCCATACACATAAACCCGTTGCTAGAGAGTCGATTCCAACCCATAGCAACCCTATAGGACAGAGGAGAACTGCTCCATAGCACTTCTAAGACTATAATCTTTACGGAAGCTGGCTGCTACATCTTTCTCCTGTGGAGCAGCTGGTGGGTTGAACTGCCGACCCTAGCATTTAACCACTGCGCCACCAGGGCTCCTCTCCATACACGTACCCGTTTTCCTGCCAGTAGACTGCGACTCACAGTGACCCTTTAGGACAGAGTAAAACCGCCTCATAGGGTTTCCAAGGAATGGCTGGTGGATTTGAACTGATGACCTTTTGGGTAGCAGGCATAGCTCTTAACCACTGCATCACTCGGGTTCTTCCAGACACATAGTAAGAGCTGAATAAGTATAGGTCAAATGGATAACTGAGGCTTTTTTAGTAAAGGTAATATACATATTATCACTTTCATTATGCCTCAAACTATAATAGTTTTATCAAACAGCAGAATGCACATTAACCAGAATTGATCAATCTACTCTCACCACTATAATGTAACATCCTGTAGCACTAGCCTTCTAAAATATCTTTTGGAGTTAGGTCTCATAATTAGTTTTAGTACGTTTATCAACAAACACAGAATTGACTACTGCACTGAAGCATAATTCTAGTAAATACAATGTATCAATATAATCTACAGCAAATAAAATAAGTCTTTAAACATAATATTTATTTGCATAACAAAAACCTAACCCATTGCCGTCGAGTCAACTCTGACTCATTTTTGCTCCACTCTATAACAAGACTAACCCTGGAATATCATTTTCAATGCAGGAGGGAGATAGGAGAAACACAGGAGAAAGTTCAAGGACGTCCTAGTGTTCAAATGCCTGCTTTACAGCTGATGGGCTATTGACCATGATTGCATTATTTAACTTTGCTGAAAATCAGTCTCCACACCTACCAAACAGAAATCATATAGTACGTAGTATATACTCAATGAATACTGGATGAAGAAATAAATAAATGAAGGAATCTCATACATTTATACATAAAGCACTCTGAAAACTTGTACAAAAGTCAAGGGAACAGAGTTATGTTTTAAAGGAGATCCATTTCCAGAGACAAAAAGAAAATTATCAAATCTGTAATCATCTGCAATTAATTAGATACAGCCATTAAAATAGCGTACAGCACTTTGTATGTTCTGTAATCTTATTTTTCGCAATTCATCAACTTAACTCCGTTAAGCACTTTCAATAAAGAGTCACCAATTTTAGCACACCTAATGATTTGTCTCATTATATGTCAAGACAATAAGGCCTAAGTTTCTCATAACTAGAAGCAGTGCTTTCACTTTCCCCTCTTTTCTATTGATTTTGTTACAATAAGAAAGGCAAAAAGCAATAAAATTTCAAATAATCCCCAAAAGTAGCAAAGTCACCTTGGCAAAGGTGAGCTGTTACTTGGCAGGCAGCATCATCATACAATAACTAAGTAAAATGCATTCATTAAGTGATATTCATAAATCAAAAATTCAGTGTATACAAGGCACTTTGGGGTCTCCACATATCATATTCAAAGTGTTAGTTGAAAGTCACATAAACAAAAACCAAGGGCTACTAGTAACTGTTTATTTAAGGAACAAATACTAAATAAACTAACACATTGCCTAACTTTCTCCATTATAGTATCTGCACAATAAAGAGTATTTTATTTTCCTGCTACTATACATTCTGAATGGGTGGTTTTTAAGAAAGGCATCAATATACTGAAGCAGCCTAATATTTATTAAGCACTAAATATGTACAGGGTTCTATACCTGATGCTTTACAGACATTACCACATTTGAATCCTCAGACATTCCGAAGTGGTGACATTATTGGCTCTATTTTTTGTTTTTGTTTTTATTTACCAATGAGTAAACTGAGACCTAAAGAAGTAACCTGCCCAGGTAGACAGCTAAAATACGGGTAGTTTGAGGTTTCTTTGACTCTTAAGTGTGTGTTCCACTATACCACAAGGCTTCTTTTTGTAAGAAGCTAAAAAAATAAATCAGGAAATACGGTGAATTGAAGATTGGCTGATACAACTGAAAATATTTAGCTTGAGATGAAAAAACTTAGGTATGAAATACCATGATAGTGACTTTTAGCCACTGAAAGGATAGTCACTTGGACCCACAGTGGCTATTCATCAGTATGTTCTTTCAGTTTAAGTATTTTAGCACTTACAATATATCAGCCACTATGTTAGGCACTGCTTGAGATGCCAGTAAAATAACTGTGAACACTCAGTTCCTGCTCTCAAGGGGCTTATTATTGGGAGGGGACAAACACAAATCAACAAGCAATTCCCCCAGAATAAATACCATGTGCTACGGGTCATATACTATAAACTGGAACTCAGCATATTCTTAAAGAAGGGGGTGATAAATATAAGTCCCATAGGAAGCGATGTTTACAGTGATACTTGAAGTACAAACAGGAGTTAGGTTAGGTAAACATGTGACACAGAAAGAGTGTAAAATGAGTTATATTGACTAGCTAGTTTAAGTCTCTTTGCCTGGTAAGGCTATGGTGTGTAGGCAGTGTGATAAAAGTTATTTTTCTGTTGTTTCTTCATTAGAGAAAATGCTGTTGTGGAGACAATATGTAAATATTGTTCATAGTTTTCTCTAATTTGTGTGTGTGTAAAGAAATGTACTTGGTAGAACCAATGTCACAAATAATATGTGCATAAATTTTTCAATGAGAGATTAACTTGAGCCGTAAACTTTTACCTAAGGCACATTTAAAAAAAAAAAAAAAAAAACCAGAGATCCCCATATGGTCCCCATGTAATCACAAGGGTCCTTAAAAGTGGAAGGAGGAGGCAGTGAAAAAGACATTACTAGAAAAGTCAGGTCAGAGAGATGCTTTGTTGTTGGCTTTGAAGATGGAGGAAGGGGACACAAGCCAAGGAAGGCTGGCAGCACCCAGAAGCTGAGGAAATAACAAAAGGATTCTTCCCTGGACCATCCAGGAAGGACCTTGATCCTAGCCCGGTAAGAATACTGTCAGACTTTGGGCCCACAGAAGTATAAGATGACAAATACATGTTGTTTTAAACCACTGAGATTTTGGTAATTTGTTGCAGCAGCAAATAGAAACCTAAAGCACTTTGTGTAACTTTTATTCAATAAAGAACATTTGGCAAAAAAGAAAGAAACGTACATGGTAGAAAGATGTGTTGATATAAATATTCTTTCAAATAACCATTTAAGATTTCCACATCTGTCTTTCTTACCTTTCTTTATTGTATACTTTGTATAATGTGAGCCAAGAGCAACATGTATTACATGGCAACAACGTTTGAGTCTCACCAAGCAATTTAAGCCATAAATCAGACACAGCTTAATCAACAGTCTTGGCTTAACTGGGGATTTGAGGTTCAACGTTGTTGTGTTGTTGTTGTGTACCCTTGAGTCCGTTTCGACAATTAGCTACCCCATGTGACACAGCGGAACTGCCTCAACAGGGTTTTCTCGGCTACAATCTTTACAGAAGCAGAGTGCCAGATTGTTCTTTTGCTGAGCCGCTGGGTAGGTTTGAATTACCAGCCTTTCAGCTAGCGGTCAGGTGCTTAACAATTTGCATCACCAGGGCTCCTTTTTGCAGTTCAATAGACTGCTCTAAATTATAATATCAAAAATTACACGATTCTATAAGGAAATTAAGGGCCTTTTTAGTGACCAGTTGATAGAAGTTTCACTTGACTCATTACATAAAGAAATAGCCTGGAGGCTTACAATCTCTAATATATAATAATTGTTGATCTTTATTTTCTACTTTCTGTAAATGATAATGTAAACTGTTTGTGTGTTTCTTCTCTTTTGAAAAGCTCAGACACTTCATTTACCTGCATTATATAAATGTTAAGTCAGTAGCCTTTATGTGAGCTACATGGTAACTGTTTAAGAGTGACTTGATCAAGGTCATAGAGCAAGTCTCTGGTGAAACAGGAATGGAATTCTTGACCTTTGACTGCCAGAAGTTTTCTACCCACACTCGGAAATGCCTTCTCCATAAGTGTAATTTATATGCTGGCTTTGAGAAGCTGCAAAGTTTATCCTTTTAGGGCCAGGGTGGGGGAGAGGGTGGGAGTGATTTTCCTGTCAAATCAGCTGCCATATCTGTACTTTGTAGCTTACAAAGTGATTTTCACTTACATTACGTCTTTTCACCCTCACCAAGGCCTGTAAACTATATATTATTTTGTCCATTTTACGGATGAAAACTGAGACTCAGAGAGGTTAAGAGATTTGACCAAGGTCAGTCAGAGCTAGGAACCAAGAGAGTCTGACTAAACTGAAACATTCTGCCACTTAAATCAGTCCTGATTCCAGGACATAAAATGTCCTGAGTAGATGACTGATTATAAAATGAAAACTGGGTTTTTTTAACAATTTTTTTTTTTATTTCTCTTTTTATAATAATTTCTCTTGATGGCCACATAGGTTTGTTTCTTTCATTGTTTTTATGTTTTGAGTTTGCTTGCCAATCTCAAAATAAAGTGAGAATATTATCACTAAATACAGAATTTGGAAAAAACAGACTTTTGTACATTTTTCTCCACCTTTACTCCTAAGTGTGTGTGTGCACACATGCACTTTTTACTATAATTCTTGGTTATAACGTGTATACTGTTTGTGTGTGATATGTATATATCACTGTAAGTCAGAATCAACTCAACAGCAACTAAATATATGTATATATACATATGTGCTTACCATTATATATACACATATGTATTCAGTTTTTATATATGTAATATTTTATATAAATATATATATAACCTGTTAACCCACTGCTGTCCAGTTGATTCCGACTTATAGCAACCCCATAAGACGGAGTAGAACCGCCCCATAGGATTTCCAAGGCCGTAATCTTTATGGAAACAGACTGCCACATCTTCCCCCTGGAGCAGCTGGTGGGTTCAAATCCCCAAACTTTTGGTTAGCAGCCGAGCGCTTAACCACTGCATCATCAGGGCTCCTAAAATATATATAATTGTTGTTGTTGTTAGGTGCTATCATGTCGATTCCAACTCATAGCAACCCTGTGAACAACAGAACAAAACACTGCCGGGTCCTGCGCCATCCTCACAATCATTGCTATGTTCGAGCCCACTGCTGCAGCCACTGTGTTACTATATATATAATGAATGTATGTGTATATATAGTATACTCATATACATCATGCATCATGGCTAGGCTATATGTACTGATAAGCATGGTAAATGTCGCACCTGGAAGACAATTCCTGGCTGTCAAAGCCAGCAGGTAGGGATAGTGGCAGAACCAGCTGTCCGCTTGCACTGCCTCTGATGGGGATGGCAAGACTGCCTCAAAGCTCTCCAAATGTTGTCCTTCTCTCCTTCCACGCAGCACTACAGCAGCAAAGGTTTTCTGCTATCTCCTCTGTACCTAGACAGCAATACTGTTTGCACCAGTCCAATTATTACATTGAAAAATACTCAAAAATATATACCATGAGATTAGCAACAAAAGAAAAAAAATATGACTTAAGAGTTAAAAACCGAAAAGACAGGAAGAAAGACCTTACCAAAGCAGAATTCTTTGAGTCAATAGCCTATAATCTACTGCCGGACCAAAACAAATTTTTATGGAGCAATATGACTACTCAAGTAGCCACTTTTATGACAATAAACACCCAAAACCGAAAAATCCTTTTGTAACATAATTACTGAGAATATATAGAGAAAGTAACCATTTAATCCACAGCATGTGTTCTCTGCTCCAAGAACTCAAAAGCTGATGTCAGATGGGGTGTGGCCCATCTAGGCCCTGAGAATGAATTCTGGTGAGCTGAAGTCAGCCATCTCTCTGGGCAGGCTTGGGATCTACAAACCAAGCAGGTCTGACAGAGCCTAAGGCTGTTGACCTTCTGGGCACAGGGCAAGGCCCATCTGTTTACTTGCATTTTGCTTTTGGGAGGGGTGCTTGTGGCAGATGAGTTAAGGCTGTGGTTATAGGGTGTGGCCAGTGATTTAAGTTTAATATTTTTACCCTAAGATTTTGAACATACCTAAGGCTGAAAGCCGTGCATAATTTGTAGGATGAAAATAAATGCATTTAAATTTTTAAAAAGCAAATGAAAATAAACAAACATTGGTCAATAATATACTGGGCAAAAATACAGATACTTCCACTCTATTGTTGTGGCACAGTGGTTAAGAGCTCGGCTGCTAACCGAAAGGTCAGCAGTTGGAAACCACCAGCCGCTCCTTGGAAACCCTATGGGGCAGCTACTCTCTACAGGGTAGCTATGAGTCAGAACTGAATCAACAGCAAAGGTATCATATTGTATTTTCAAAATGTAAATAAGAGGTAAGCAACTGCAACCTATTTTTAGGAATTAGTTACAAAAATGAAAGTTGTTTTCTGAAAGAAAAAGATGCCCCTGGTGTCAATTTTTAATAAAACTGTTATGGGATTTTAGCTAGGGCTCATTAATCAACATGGACGCACAAGCAGGGAAACGTAGGTACTCAAGAAAAGAATAACTTTTGAAATACTTTTGCGCCATTCAAGTTTTGTACAAGAAGTGTTTTGTATTAACATGCAAAATAGCAACTAGATTTATGAAATTAATGCAACAGAAAGACTGTTTTTCTCACAGTATACGGAAAACAATTTGACATCCCAATTTAATGTGATTATTCTTCTAATGGTATTTAACTCACAAAATTATGAGTCTCCAGACTTTCCAATTTGTACAATGGAGGAAATGTCTAGGACCTTTCTATGATCAACTATTTAACAATATCACCTCACTGGGTAAGGTTACTCCATACTGTAGAATAACTGTCATTGGCTTGAATTCGAAATGCCCTCAGTCTATGCCTAGAGGCCTAAACGCTTATGTTGTCTTGGTTGAGATAAAACACACCTATATTCAAGACCAAATTATTTCATTAAGTTGATATCTAAAACTCACTGTGAGGCTGTTAAAGCAGTGCATGTTTGCCTTTCACCAAAGACCGGGAAGAAATCCCTGAGGAACACATATATTTTTAAATGACCAGAACACTATCGATATTATATGCCTGATGCTCACTCTTTGGAATGCACGTCCACCATCCTGATTCATTCTTCCCTTGGCCTGGGAAGCGTGAGTGCCCCAGTGTTTGCAGTCCCTTCCCCTTCGGTACACACACACAGGCTGCAGCTGTAGTAAACAACCACCAGCCAAGAGTTGCTAAAGTCAAGGTCTCAAACCAAGACCAGTTTTCACCTAAATGGCATTCATTTCCTGAAAAGGAACTTTTTTGGGGGAGGAGGGGGAATGATGCAGTACTCGTCAGCACAACAATTTTCATTCAACAGATACAAAGCTTTCCAAAATAAAGTTCAGCTCACTGAAGTTTCTTTTAAATGTGCATTATTAACTAATAATAGACAAACAATGGAAGCATTTCAAAAATAAACAGAAACCCTTCAAGAATATCTTTTTGACCTGACATAGCTATATTAATTACAGTTTTAGTTCATAAATTACGAAAATTTTACGTGAAAACATTCCAAATTTTACCAGTTTAAGTATAATTCATAATAGATCTGAATTAAAAGGTACAATAATAAACATCCTTCCTAAATACATTACAAATTCTTGCCAATTCTTGTATGCTCAAATTGATCCACTCCCAGCTCATAAGGCACTTAATACACTTATACTAGTCTCAAGATTCACCAGGCTGCAGTGATAAAGATATAATTTATGCAACTGAAATGTTTGTCCTTCAACATCCTATTTCTACTAAGCTTCTACGGTTTAATTTTCTAGACTAAAAATATACCTCTTTATCATAAACCAATTTCTATGTGGTTTTAAAAAATGTAAACAACATGTGAATGAAGTCTGCAAGTAGCACAACTAGGCTTTTGGGGGGGGGGAGTCACTGTTTTTATTAAATGGCAATTCTAAAGCGCATTTCTTAGAAAATGGTATACACCCACTCTTCAAAGTGATCACTCCTATTCCCATCACAAGCTGCTGCCTGCTAAAAGCCACCAAATGTATTTCAAAGCATTTACTTATCTAAACAACTCTATCCTCCAGTAAGAAAAGAGAATGGAGGCGTCTAGGTGGATTTACAGAATGACGTGCATTTGATTGGCAGATGCCTACTGAAGCAACTAGATGCACATGCACTAAATGTAAATAGAGCTCCTCATCTCCCTGGTGTTTCAGGGAAAGTGGGAGCATATTAAAGCTGATTTAAAGTAACATCCAACGGCTTGGCCCAGAATTCCGTTAGCCAGTGAAACTGTTAAAACAATTCATACAGAACGATACTTAATCCATTTGTACAGTTAAATTAGAGAGCTGACAATATAACCACACAAAGTGTTTATCCAGATTACACATTCCGTTGTACTAATACTCCTTAACTCAACACAGTCAGCTTTTATCAGCTGAATTAAGGCTATTACTATTAAAGTATGCAAAACTCGAAGCGCAGGGTAAAGGGGGTTGGGAAGCTGCAGGGCATATAACAAAGGAATTGGTACTTTTTCCAAGCCTTTGCCTCAAATGCACTGCGAAACAGAACTGTTGAGTGCACCCCACCCTTTCCCCAAAGATGAAAGTTTTCAAAGTTCTAACAGGCAGTTCTCTACCCAACAAAAGCAGGATTGATTCTCCCTGTAGGGGAGCATCTAACATGAACACCAACTAATGTCGTGGAGGTCAAGTCCGAGTCCTCGGAGCGAGCTTCTAAGGCAAGAAGTGGCTCCCAAGCCGGCTCCGCGGGCTCCCCGGTCCGGGTGGACGTGCAAAGTTGCCCCTTGTCAACTCCGGCCGGGTCCCCCGTAATTGAAAATAACACCCGCGAGCCAGCCCTTGGCTACTTCCATGGACCAGGCACTGTAGCAAGTGACAGTTAGACATCATTACGACCAGAGACAATAATGAATGTAGCACCAGGACCACTATTCATGCCAGCAGTGTCATCTCCGCCTTAACCCCTTCTCCTCCACTCTCTCCAGCGCACACCCACAGCCCACAGCCCCGGTGCGGCAGCTATTCGTCGAAGCCTCTCTACTGCTGGGGGCAAACTACTTCAACAAGACCCTCCAATTCGGCCCTAGTGTTTTATTTTTCATCCTTGCCAAGTGTCAGATAAACACTGCAACCAACAATTCCACTAGGGGTAGAAAAAGCATTTGTTTAATACATGTTACTTGATAAGTTCTTTTAAAAACCAATTTTTTCTTTAGGGAGGGGGGAAAGAAACCTTCTTTATTCTCCACGAATCCGACCAACGCTACTAGCTTTGCAATACCATCGCCCTCCCCCGACCCCTCCCGCTTCCCAACACTTTCCCCTTTTTAAGAACACAGACCAACCAAAATGATTTAACTTGAGCAGATGACAGAAGGAAAATAAAATATGTTAAGAGAATACAGTCTGATTTGGGATGGCAAAAAAAAAAAAAGGAGGGGGTTGTTTATTTTGATAAGAAACGGAATCAGCACAGACCTGAACAGAAGCTGCAGAGCAGGAGAAATTGTTTTCTTTCCCTTACACAGAGTCCCCCTCTCTCTCCCTTTCTCTCTCTCTCATATACACACACGCACACGCGCGCGCACAAACACTCGCACACACACACGGCGTCACCCGCGCACACTCACACGCACACTCGCACACGCACAAGCACAGCCTCTCAGCTGCTCTCTGCAGTTCTCAGGAAATGAATGGGGGGCAACCCAGGGAACTGTTGTACTTGCAAATGACTTACCCGGATCACGTGATGCGCTAAATGTAGGGTGGGCCGGTGGGTGGAGGCTGCCGAGACGCGAGCCTGGGTCTAGCGTGGGGAGCCTCGCCAGGCCCGCATCGAATTACCCCGGGGCCCAGCCGAGGGGGTTGCCAGACGCCGCTTCTCCTCCTTTCCAGCACGGAGCTCTGGAAACCGGAGAGGCGCGGGGTGGGGGGGGGTGGGGGGTGAAAAACACCAAACCCCCAAACAAAAGACCTCCGGGTCCTCCTCCCCAGAAACAAAGCCCCGCCGCTGCGGGCGAGCCCCGGGGTGGGGCCGAGGGCGGGGGCGGCGGTTGGGAGGGGCTCGCTCAGCAGGCGCTAAGTCGCTTTATTGCCATAAAATGGGGCCCCGGAGCCGCTCCGCCCGAGGATTAGGAGGCGGGCTCTGAGTGTGATGGTTGAAATCCCCTGTGGGAAACTAACCCCTCCCCGCTCGCAGAGGTAGAAGGCAACACCCACTGCCCAGCCCTCGTCTCGCTGCCCGGGCCGCCGGGCTGGGGGGTTGGTCCGCGGAGCCTCCACCCCGCCCCACCCCGCCCCACCCCTGCTCCCGCCTCTCCTGGCCTCCTTCCTCGGCCGCCCTTCCCTTTCACCTGCACCACCTTGCTGCGGCACCAAAAATAACGTACACATGGCCAGCAGAGCTTTGTGAGCCACTGGGTGAAGGGGGCCAGCGGTGCCTCTCGGCGAGAGGAACCCCCAGATTTCAACTCGCAAGACGAGGACTTGCGCTGAGCCTGGATAAAGTCCCCTCTTTTGTGTCAGAGCGCGCAAAACAGCATTATTAAGAGAATTCGGAGACAAATAAAGCCCGGAGCCGGCTCCCCCCGCACTCCCGCCCCCTCCCCGCTCCCGTCCGGGTGGGGGTGTGTGGGGAGGGGGCCGGGAACCCGAGCAGTCCCCGCGGCTCGCGGACAAGCTAACTTCGAAAGGTGTGGGCGGAGCCGGCTCGGCGGCCGGGCGAGGCTGCGGGGCCAGGCGCGGCCGCTCGCGGGGACCGCCCCCGGACGCTGGGCATCGCCCGCGCATTGCAACAATGGGGTCCGCGCGGGGGCATCCCGAGCGGGATGGAGAGGGGTGCCTGGGGCGCGAGGGTGGGGCCGGCGAAGGGCTGGGTGAGGGAAGAAGGGGAATCATTGTTCGGAAGCGATGCACTCTGCTAGTGCGGTGGGAACGCGAATTAGGGCGCCCCTGCACGGCCACCTCCCCGCATTTCACCTAGGTGGGATGAATAGGGGCAAAGCGGAGACTCCTGCCTTCCTTCGGAACCCGGAGAGAAGGGGCGCCTCCCCGAGACAGTTATTTAGGAAATTAAGCAAACTTGCGGGAAGGGAAGAACGCGAGAGCTGCGAACCCCGTACTGAGGGCCCGGAGGGTCTGGGTCCGAGCGGAGGTGTTGGGGGAAAGGAGTCCAGTACCCCCCGCCCCCCGCCCTGCGCCCTAGAGAGGATCCCGGAGGAGCGGACGCCCAGAGCCGAGTCCTTGACGCCTTCCCCGGCGTCCCCGCCCGCCTGCCCGCCTCTGCGCCCCGGGGAGCGAATCCGCGGGTTTCTGGGGCGAGAGAAGGAGGAGGCAACTGGCAGGGCCCTGGCCGTTCCCGCGACGGCTCGGAGGGCTGCGGGGTCGGCGCCGCGCGGTAGGGTCGGCGGAGGCGGGGAGGAGACGGGCGGAAGCGGACGGGCGGGGTGGTGTAGTTGGGCTGGGCGAGGTTGGGCAGTCGTTGATTGTTGGAGATAGCGTGTGCCACTTTCTTGCAAACCGAGGTGAGCGCACGGCGGCTCCCTGGCCTGCTGACACCCCTGCACGTTGCCCCTGAGCCCGCCCTCCTTGGGAAACTGCTGCCGGGACTGGCATCTCTGAAGCGGCGAGGCCCTGTCTGTGAGAACGCCGGGAAGGGGAAGTTTAGGTTAAGCGAGAAAGATTTTCAATAATGTGGCATGAAGTGGGATGGGAAGAGAAACAAGGGAGAGGCCGAGAAACAGGAAATGAGAGCGAAGGAACAAATCCGAGCCAGGAAAAGCCATGTTCTACATTTGTATGGCATTGTGGCGTTTTGCAAACACTTAATAAAGGCCTAGTGTGCGTGATTAATGAAAACAAAGGCAGTGTGCTGCCTGGTGCGCTCTGCCTCTTGCCACATTTTGTGTGTGAGGAAAATGGAAAAGGTGGTCCAGCCTGGAGAAGGATTCCCACAGCCCATTTCTAGTCCTGCCAATGAACCAGTGGGCCAGCGTTTTTCTTAGCATAAAACAGGATTAAAAGGAGGGGCCTGTCCTGGTCCTGTGGTTTTGAAGGAGAACAAATGAGGTAATACGTGTGAAAGTGTCTGAAAATTGTGGCCTTCTCCTCAAATGAAGTATCCTTAGGCGGGAAAGAGCGGGAGCGAGAAGGCGACGGAAGTCAAAAGCTGAAGACCTGGGTGCTCCAAGGGAATCAGGAACCTCGAGGAAAATGGAACCTAGAGACTGAGGGGTTGGTCCCTTGGGTTGGGGCTCTGTTCCGGACCCTACCCCCTGGCCTGATACCGCATGTCAACAGCTCTACACTCCGCTACATCTGGATAGAAAGAACATGAAAATACAAGTTTGAAAACGGTGGAATTACCAACAAATGTGCAGGATTTAAACGAAAAACTTGCCTCTACTAGAAACATTTCCAAGTTTCCCTCTAGGTGGGGCAGGGAGTAAAGGCGAGTTCACTGTAAGGGTGGAAGGATGCTGTAAGAAATTATGTCATCCTGGCAGTTCTCGTAATAACAGCTGTTAGAGAGAGATGAGTGGTGGAGAGCCCATAAATATATTCTATAGCGATTGCTTCTGCACGTGGAAAAGCAAACTCCCTTCCTAGAGCAACAGCCACCAGGCATGTTGATAGAATGATGAAAGAGAGAAAATGAAGTACAAGAAGCCATTCAGAGGGATCAGAAAATTAGGGGTAGGTCAAGTTTAAGATCTAGAGTCTAATGGTGTAACTAAAAGAAGGCAGTACGTACAGTATTAGGGAAAAAATGCCCGCGGATTTTTTTTAAAGTGTTCACAGATAAGAAGGAATGGAAATGTTAGACTAAGGATACTCCACAGATAAAAAGAGAGAAAGAAGAAAGGTAGAGGTTTAGAAGGGAGAATCACTTTATTGCGTGAGCTGGGGATGGGTGTGGAAGAGCAAAGATAATGAAAGAATAAAGTATGGCTATTTAATTATTGGGAGGGTGGATATTAGAGGAAAATGAGTGTGTGTATACATACACAGGCATACATTTTCAACTGGGTTCATATAATTCTGTCTCTGTATGGGACTTAGATTTAACCAGAAGTAAAGTGTGGACAAAAGAGAAATTAGGGAAACAATACAATAACCCTAGCAAAGACATATGCATATCTTTGTGTTTAGAACTTTCTCCTCTCTACTTCATAAATGTGTGGGGAAAAAAGATTAGAAAATGTGAACATAGCAAAATGATGTTACTAAGAATGTGTAATTCTGACCAAGGAAAAGAATACATGGGGAGAAATGACAGACTCATGGAATTTCAGGGTTGAAAATATGTCGGATCCAATCCTTATGTACGATACTTCAATCCTGTTTAAAATCAAGGCTGATGAGGCATCTCTTACCTACCCATTTCCCTGACTTTATAGACTTGATTTACTTAGTCTTTGTTATTGTGTACCAAAATAAGAATGAATTAACAAAGAGGCTAAAAGTTGGTATTCTGAGTTTCTTATGCATTAGAAACTTACGAGTATATGCATTAGATTTATTTTACCTAATAGCATTGTCCAGAAAGGAGAAGATCATACACAGATACCCCCAGAGCAGATGCTATGTCTAATTGAATGTGAAGGATACAGCGAAAGATAACAACTAGAGATTTTAAGTTGCTAATATAAAGGTAAATGGTATCTACTATAGGGTTACTATGAGTTGGAATCGACTCAACGGCAACAAGTTTTTTTACCCATAAACTTTTTGCCAGACCTTCCTATATTTAATGAGTGATGATACTCCATTTGTGAAAACTTAGTGTCAATAATAGAAAAATTTTTTGCTTCTTAAGGGTATTAGCCGTACCACACCCTGATTTCTGTGAAATAAAAACTCTTTTCAATATCTATGTGCATTTAAAGTTCTTAAACCTGTGGATTAGCGATGCCAGAGATTGCATGGATGATTTAACACTAATATAATTCCTCACAGGGGGTTGGGGGAATGGTGTCCATTTTCAGAAGTAAAAGCTCTGTTTAGGAAAGATTAGTATTAGATGTGACTAAAAGTGAAAATAAAGGTGATTCCTAGAGCTTTAAATAAATTTTAAAATATGGTCCTGATTTTCTTAGGGCCAGGAGTGAATAGGTATTGTGAAGTTTTCAATGTCTTATTTGGCAATAATGTGCAGCGAAGGGGAATGTTCCTGTTTAAGTATGAGAGAGGCATGGAAAAGCCTTACTGTAAGTGCAAAGAGCTGGTGATATATGATTACATGGTAAACCTCATGTTTCGGTTTGGATAAGGAGCTGTCTGAAAATTAGAAAAAAAGTCATTTCATAACTTTCTTTGGTCTCAATCAATACAACTTTTGGTCCTTCTAGTTTAAATATCCACGACATCTCTCAGTTGTGTCTCTTCTTTTCCAGGTTCCTCCACACTCACTCTCATTGGGGCCTCCTCCTGCCTGGCTTCCCGTTCCTCTCACCCCCACCCTAAGTTTTGCATCCTGTCCCCTTCTTCCCTTAGAGCCACTTCACTCCTCCCATCCCAAAGCCCTAATTATAGCATACCTATAGCCCATGCACCTCAGGCAAAGCCACAACCCTTCTGTCAGTGGAGGCTTGCATGCTGCTATGATGCTAAACAAGTGTCAGCAGAGCTTCCAGACTAAGACAGACTAGGAAGAAAAACGTGGCTATTTACTTTTGAAAATCAGCCAGTGAAAACACTATGGATTACAAAGTCCGATCTGCAACTGATCATGAGGATGGTGCAGGACCAGACAGTGTTTTGTTCCACTGTGCATGGGGTCATCATGAGTCAGAGCTGACTAGATGACAACTAACAACAACAAATTTAAAAACCTTCAGTGGCACAAATTTGTTTTAATATAATACTATGACACTTAAGGGCCCCACTTAGATTTTCATATCTCAAACTTACCCCTCCAGCCATGTGGACCCCTTGTCACACCCCATCCCCCCGTCCATCCCTGATGCCTTTACTCCACTTAATGGTCCCCTTCCATTTGCTTCTGTTGAATCCTGCAAAAATGATTCCATGATGCCCCACATACATGTACACATGTCCCACCCCCTCACCAAAAAAATAACATTGCCCTTCTTGGACCTTCTTTTATCTTAATATGTTATCATGGAAAGAATGCCTCAGCCACTGGCTAGCCAATTTTTTAAATCTTTTTTCTTATCCTTGATTTTTTTTAACCTATTTAAATATTTTCCTCACATGGAAGGATTAACATTTTGTGGATGCTTACTTGGGCCAATGCAAGAGACATTGACCAGAGTGGACGTCCAACAAGTGCTAATTTCCTTACATTTTATTAAGATACTTACATCTTTCTGCCTTCCATTAAATATTGTTCGTGTACACGTCTTGGCTCCTCTATTACATGTAGCTGTTTGAGAACAAGAACTGTGCCTTAATCGTTGGTTTAGGCTTCTATTACCCCTCTCACCACAATTTTTCACATTGTTAGGTGATCAATGAATGCCTGATGAATCAATGAAACAATTACAGTATATAAAATTAGAATGACATACATTAAAACACAATTTAGAGGAAACCTGTGTTTATGTTTGGGTGCACTTGTTGAATATAACAAGCAAAACTCTGGAATGTGTCAATTAATATATTTTGAACATTAAGTGTGGCAACGCTCCTCAAGCAATTTTCTTTTGAGTTTAGAAGAATTTTTATAGGAAGGAATATATCATATTTGGAGCATTTTTACTTGATTTCATGTCCTTATCACATTTAATTATTTAAAATTTCAATCTGTCATACTACTCTTCGTTCTTATTTTTTTTTATTAGAATTAGATAAAATTATATTGTATTTGGAGCCCTGGTGGCACAGTGATTAAGCATTTGCCTGCTAATCAAAAGTTTGGCAGTTAGAGTCCACCAGCTACTCCCTGGAAACCCTATGGGGCAGTTCTACTCTGTCCTATAGGGTTACTATGAGTTGGAATCGACTTGACGGCAATGAGTTTGGTTTTGTTTTGTTTTGGTATATTGTATTTGATTAAAATTGAATTTTTTAATACCTGCAGGGAAATTCACAGCACATTTGTTTAACACAGAAGAAAAAAAGGTACTTTGCAAGATCTCAGGTTGCAAACTTTAGAGCTGTAATGTAATAGAGATAATCTGCATTTTCAAATATAACAAATCGAGGAATATGAAATTTGAATTCTAGCTATCCTTGGCTTTTTTAATTTTACAAATGAAAGTAGTACCTCCATGGAAATAATTAAATTTAGTTAAAGTGTACATAGTTAACAAAATACCGCTTTTAATTTCTTGCTATATACATACAAGGCACTAACCTAGGCACTGTAATTGTATGAAGATGAGCTTTGATAAAAACTAATGGATAACTATAATGCCCATTGCCTTTGAGTCGATTCTGACTCATATCAACCCTATAGGACACAGTAGAACTGCCCCATAGGATTCCAAGGCCATGATCTTTACAGAAGCAGACTGCCACATCTTTCTTCTCCAGAGTGGCTGGTGGGTTCGAACCACCAACATTCTCATTAGCAGCCGAGTGCTTAACCACTGTACCACCAGGGCTCCTTGACTATAATATTAACAACAACAACAAAAAAAAAACCCATTGCTGTCAAGTCGATTCCAACTCAAAGAGACGCAACAGGACAGGGTAGAACTGCCCCGTACGTTTTCCAAGGAACGCCTGATGGATTCAAATTGCCAACCTTTTGGTTAGCAACTGTAGCTCTTAACCACTATGCCACCAGACTTTCCCGACTATAATATTAGGTGTAATTAAAATACTGTCTTTGGAAACACTGAAAAAGACTGTGGTAAAAGTTACACTTAAAAGGATCTTTAAAAGGCATATTTTTATTTATATTTTATTTTTTATTAATAAGGAATGTATCGTGTGAGCAAATACATAAAATAATGTATACGTGTCGTGTGTATGTTATGGTGTACTCTGTGGCCTCTACCTAGCTTAAGAAATACAATGTTTCCAATACCCTCGATGCCTCCACCGTGGTCATCCCCAGTTGCGTCCCTCTCCTGTCCCTACGTGGTAACCACTCATGTGCCTCAGTGCCTGACATATTCTTCTGGCTTAGGACTTATCATTTCATAGCAATTTTTTGTCACTGTTTTTCCTGAGTGTGGCTTGCCATTATTTATTTAGCTTATTATTTCCACCACATTTCTTTCAATATGTTTGTAATTGTACTTTCATGATAGTGAAAATCTTATCTTCTTTTTTCAAAAAATATTTCTTTTAGACAGATTCCCCTAAACTGTGTTACTGAGACAAATAATATGAATTTGATTTTACTCTTCCAGAAACACACTGCCAAATTATTTTTCAGAAGTATTCTACCACTTTACAAGGACACCATCATCAATGAGACTGCCATTTTTCCCGTGCTCTTGCTAGTGATGGGTGTTACTTTAAACAAAAATAATAACCTTACATTGATAAAGAAGAATGGCTTGAATTTTAATTCTTTGGTTCTTAGAGATTGAACTTTACTCTCAGAATATAAATGTAAAATTGGTGGGTAGAATGCTTGGGCTGAGTAGAATTGCTATCGCCATATCCTGGTTGACAGAGGATGAGAGTCTGAACTCGGATGAGTACAATAGGAAATGAACAGCTGTGAAAGACATTACAAATTCAGACTCCAAAATTCAGCAGCTTGTTATTTTGGGGAGGCAATACAAGGGAAGAGAGTAGGAAAGTCTTTGTCTCGTATTTCCAGTCTTAGTAATAGGACAAAGAAGAGTCTTAAAACTATGGAATTCAGGATCATTAACTTTTTAGTACGTGCGAGTATTTGATAAATTTGCAAGTCATCTAAATAGAAAATTGGTTTTATTGTATTTGAAGCAGAAATAACAAATTAGATAGCTGGAAGAGAAGAATAATGAGAAAGAAAGAATTGAAACCTGGTCAGAAACTTGGAAATAAAATTAAATTAAATAAAAAATAGGAGAGCAGAGACAGGAAGAGAAAGGAAGGGAGAGAGAAAGATCAGTGTATTGAGTAATATTGCTTTTATCTCAAAACAACGGAAAACCTGACTAACGCTGGCTTTAAAGAATATATTTTTGTTCACTTGTGGACTGAAGTGTGTTCTCTCCCCAGTTCATATTGAGGTCTTAACCCCTGGTACCTGTGAACGTGACCTTGTTTAGAAATAGGGTCTTTAAAGATGTTATTAGTCAGCCTGAGTTCCTACCAGAGTAGGGTGGGTCCTACTCCATCTAAGTTGTGTCCTCTAAAAGAGGAGAAGAGACACAGAGAGACAGACAGAAGGAAAATGGCCATAACCACGGAGTTATGCTGCAGCTACAAGCCAAGGAACACCAGGGGCTTCCAGGAGAGACAAGAGCCTTTGAGGAGAACATGGTCCTGCCAACACCCTGAATTCAGACTACTAGCCTCAAGAACTATGAGACAATAAATTTCTGTACTTAGAAGCTACCGAATTTGTGGTACTTTGGCAGCCATAGGAAACTATTATTCCACCCCTAGCAAGGACACAGGAGCCCTGGTGGCACAGTGGTAAAAAGCCCAGGCTGCTAACCAAAAGGTCGACAGTTTGAACCCACCAGCCGCTCCTTGGAAACCCTATGGGGCAGTTCTACTCTGTCCTATAGGGTCCCTATGAGTCAGAAACAACTCAGCAACGAGTTTGGTTCTTGGAGCAAGGATGCGAGAAGTCCAAAGGAAGGCAGCAGTAGTTCTAGACTGTTGTAGCTGCTCTCAGGTGCCCCAAAGCCCCAACTTCATTTTCTTTTCCTGCTCCCCCTTCTTAGTACAGCTCCCCCACCCCCCACCACCACAGTTAAGAAGAAGGAAAAAGACTAAGGGCAAAGGCCAAGTCTGTCCCTTTCAGAAAGCTTTTCCAGAAGCCTCACCCATGACGTCTGCTTATATTTCATTAACCAGAACTGAGCTACATGGCTTCCCCAAGACCAATCACAGGAACATGGGTAGGGAGAAGGCATCTTAAATGGAGCTCGGGACAGCCAACCAACAGTGTCTGCTCTTCTGCTGTATCATTTTGTGAAATGTTTTAGCCTTAAATTGCAAACCATTTTATTACTGAGATTCTCTAATGAATTCTTGCTAAAAAAGAAAAACGTACTGTAGGCTCATAAGTTATTGCCACCATCCTTATACGGACACCAATTTATAAACAGCCAAAAGGACTTTGTTATGTTTCTTAATATGTACTTTTCCCTGCAATGTGGCAAATAAGTCATTAAAGTAAACAAATCATAATGTAGTCAATTTTAGAGTAATCCATGTGTGATTTACCTAAGACAGAATCCCAGGTTAGCTTCATCCGGTTCTATAGTCTGGTTATGGCTCATCTTTCCACTCCATCAATTTACATGTCTTTGAGAAATATACATTAATTTTTAAAAGTTGGATAAGCAAGTGGTAATTAGAAAGGTAGATCTGTACCCTCCAAAATATAAATTTAATTTGTATTCCATGTTCAAATATTAATGAAGCAGCAGTGGAAGAGTCTGTGCCTAAGAACTGGAAAGACCCAGACTGATTCTGGGCTTCATCACTTGGTTGTGTGACCTTTGACAGCTTGCTCAGTTTTTCATAGTTTCAGTTTTCCTCCCTGTATACCTGGGTCAGCATCTTCTTTGCAATGATTTGAGGAACTAATGGGGTCTTATGTACCTCCCCCTACAAGACTGTAAGTTCTATAAGACTTGGCAAGAATTGTGTCTGACCATTTCTCAGTTATACCACCAGTGCCTGCCTCAGTGCCTGACATACAACAAATCCTCAGAACTATTTGATGGAAGAATGGAAGTAACTTCCAAAGTGCCTAGCATATTGTAGGTGCCTTATATTATTTATTTTCCTTTTGCATTAGCTAGAACCATCAATTTCTTTAATATAAATAACATTGTTTATTTACTGTTGAAATACACCTTAAGATAATCACCTGCTAAAATAATGGAGCTCTTTCTTTGTCAGGAAAAATAATCTAGAGAGATATATAAGATGTCCATACTTTAGTTCAATAAAGGGTTTGGACACAGTTAATTCAATTTGTAAAGATTAGTATTTTACTAGCTTTGGCATGCATCTGTTTTAACTGATCCATTTTCCAAGTTAGAACATGTACAAAGTTAAAATAAGTTAAACTAGATCTTTGACTTAAAACAGTTTTATGCTTAAAGTAGAATCTTAATAAACTTTATCCTCCTTTTCTTGCTTCTCCTGTCCTTCCTTCCTTTTTTTCTAATTGAAGGACAAGTTGTGAATAACTTACCCACTGAAGACTTAGGATTCCCAGTTCTTTATTTTTACCCAGTTCACGAATTAGCTTCCAGAACTTTTTATGCAAAATGCAAGTACAATTTCATTCTCGAATCTGGATAAAAATGACTGTGGCAAATAAAGGTGAGTCACAGTATAGGGAGGGATGGATTACCCAATAAGCAAGGTAAGCAAGTGCTTAGAGCATTAACAAAACTGGGACACCAGTTGTCCAAAGCAAAAATCCATAGATGCTAAGCAGACAGGACACAAGGAAAAGTGAGCACCACAGTGGAAGGGAACTAGAAGGGCACTAAATGAAACTGATATCGTCTCCAGTGCATGAGAACATGCCAGCCAGAAATAAAGTTCATGCAGGTTTCAAGGGTGCCCACGCACAAGGCTGTTTAAGCTATGAGGCCCCTACCACTTCAACATCTTTGATGACGTCTGTCTTCTATTGTCCTCTCCCATGTAATTAAAACTCCTTATCTTGGTGGGTCTCTCGGGAGTATACTATTTCTTTCTAATAAAGGTGGGGGTGGGCTGTCGAGTCTAATTCTTGCTACATTTACCCAATATGCTACTGAATCCAGCATGAGTGGTTACGGGGCAGGGAACAAATTCTACTAATAGGCAACAACTCTCTGATCCATTTTGAGAGAACTGTCTTGTATATCCATGCCTGCTGATCCAGCAACTCCAGCCAGGAGGGCCAGCAGTGCTCTTTGCCATGATACAAACATAAACAGTTCACTGTTAAGTTGAAGCACTAGAAAGAAACAAGTACATGATGGAAGTGCTCCGGAAGTATTAAGCACCAGTGATCAATTTCGCATAATCACATACTACACCATCATTGACACACTTGAATCTTGCTTGAAAAGAAAGGCTAAAGTGTGTGAAGTTCTTTCAAATAGATTTTCCTTCTTAAATAATGTGGATGTACCTGATGAAGAATGCATGAAGGCATCCAAGAAATTAGTGCAGGCTTATCCTGAAGACTTAAATACAAACCTTTACAGAGAAGTGAGACAATTTCATTCCTATATAATAATTAAGTGGGCAGGCTCAGAAAAGACATATTTTACTCATGTAGGTATGTATGATTCCATAATAGAAGATAAAATACGATGTATTTTTCCCAATATTGAAATTGCTTTATGCATATTCATAACTTTAATGATCACAAACTGTGCAACAGAATGCTCATTTTTGTCCCTAAAGAGATTCAAAAACCCTCAGCATACAACAATGATTCAAGAAAGACTCAATTCATTATCCTTATTATGTGTGGAAGGAGATATTGTTTGGCAGCTTAACTGTGATAAAAATCACTGAAGAATTTGTAACAGCAAAGAATAGAAAAGTATTTTTAATTACAACATGTTAGAGATGAAAGATCTATCTAAAAATAAAATATAGTAATTTGTTGTAATATTTGTTTTCTGATCATTAAATTTTCTTTTGTGATGTCTTTTCATTTGTTTATTTATAATTATAGCACTTATTACAAAATAAGCATCAAAATTTAAGTATGAGCCGTTCAAAGCAAAATTGGTAGAAGTCAGTTTTTTGTTGTGGGAAATCAACAGAATTTTACATTGATTGTTAAAACAACGAAGTTCACAGAGTTGTTTTCTTAGCTGTAGGATACGTGGAATATTCTTTTTGTAGAAAATGTGGTATATAGTAAAAATCTTAGTCCCCACATGCACTAAAAATTTTATAATCCAGTTCATCTCATTATGCTAAGATGGTATATGCCATTTTTCTGTTCAATTGCTAAGACTATAGTCACGTTTAAAAATAAGTTGTATCCTGGATAGCTAAGTCACGCACACACACACACATATGTATATATATAACTCACATATCCCGTTCGAATGTGTGAGTAAGCAGAGGAGGTGGCACCACAGATTATCAGTGTTTAAGGTCCTCATATGCCTTAATCTGGCCCTGAGTAGAGGATACCAAAACCTTCCTTAAAACAACCCTGTGACTGTCTTTTTTTAAAACTCCCTCTTTTTTTTTTTTGATTGTGATGAAGATATACATAACAAATCATACACCAATTCAACAATCTCTACATGTCTGATTTAGTGACATTGGTTACATACTTCAAGTTGTACAATCATTCTTACTACCCTTTTCAAAATTAGCCCCCTCTTTTTTTAAACTATCATTTATTGACCATTTCCTATGTGCCACACGCAGTTCAAAGCATTTTGTGTATAATAATTCATTTAAACTTCACAAGAGGATGAATATTACTGTGAAGATTTACTATTATTTTTCACTTCCTCAGGAAGAGCCTCACCAAATTATTGAAAAGTGCAAGCCCGCAAGCATTTTTGATCATCTTTCCCTGTTTTATTTTTCTCTATATAGCACCTGGAGTCTCTGGCTGGTGCAAATGGTTAACAAGCCAACTGAACTGGAAGAAAGGCAGGGCGATCTACTTTTGAAAAATGAGCCATTAAAAACCTTATGGAGCACAGTTCTATTTTGATACACATGGGGTTACCATGAGTCAGAATTGACTCTACAGCATCTGGTTTATATAGTGCTTATCATCATCTAATATACTATATATTTTACTTTTTTGTTGTTTATGGTCTACCTACCACTCCCCAGCCCATGCCCACTAGAATGGAAGCTTCACAAGAACAGATATTTTCTATCATGTTCACTGCTGCAGACTATTGCATAGAAAAGGATGCCTGGCATGTAGTAGGCACTCAGTAAATATTTGTGAATGAATAAATTCCCATTGCACAGATAAGAAAACTGAGGCATCTGATGCTTCAATATCACTTCATTTCAAAGCTACAGTTATAAGGATTTTTGTACAATTTGTCATTAATTGCTATGATATAAATCATTTCTATATGTCTCTTCTTGTCTTGAAAGAGCTTTATAACTGCATGAGACCTGCTAGATTACTGTGAATGTCAGGAACCTAGCTGGTTTTCTCCAGATCATGGCAAGAAAGATAGTTTCTTCTGAAGTGAGAATGAAACGAAGACAAGAACAATCAAATACGTGGCCACTACCTGTTGCTACTGTAGTTTGCATATTTGTATATTATTTGTGTTTAAATAAACTGTATCAATTTTCAGTTAAAATGCAGTGTCACACTTTTGTATTTCTTTCACACCAAACACTGCATATTTGTAGTACTTAAGGCATTCTTTGCAACCCTGCGGCACAGTGGTTAAGAGCTTGGCTGCTAAACAAAAGATGGGCAGTTCGAATCCACCAGCTCCTCCTTGGAAACCCTATGGGGGGCAGTTCTACTCTGTCCTATAGGGTGACTAGGAGTCGGAATTGACTCAGTGGCAATAGGTTTTCGTTTTTTGGTTAAGGTATTCTTTAGTCTCAGGAACCAAGTAGAGTAACACGTAGAAATATGAATATATTGTATATCGCTGAACACGGTGTGTATTTTAAACCACTGAGAGAAAAATCAGATGCTATCACAATATTTATTTTCCTCCTCACAAGTTGCCTAGTACTTTTATGCCTACGTATTAAGATGATAGGTGCTATAGAAAGGGTGAATAAATACAGCAGAGAAAGTCTATTCAGGTATTTTAGAGCTGTTGTGTTAAAATACTATCTTGTTTGTAATTTTCAACTCCACAAATCCTCATCAGTTATCAAATATTTCGCTCATTGAATTAAGCAGGGTGACTGTATTTTCCCAGTAGAAAACATCAGGTGAAACACAAGGCTTACTTTTAACATAAAAATTTTCCTGTATGAATGAAATTCTATAGCTTTATACACAACCCACCCTACCCCCACACTAAGTAGGAAGTATACATTTTGCTTATTACATGAAGAGAAAAGAAATTTAAATGTCGTTTTGTATTCCTCTGAAGCTGGAAGCAATTCTTTCCTATTGCAATGAAAAACTAAGTTAACCATTTCATAGAATTTAACCATTGTGTGTCAGGCATTGTGCTTGGTTCTGTACTGTCTGGCTCCAGGAAGGTTACAGTGAAGATAACCTTAGAGAAAAGTCAGGGAGAGAACGTGACTGTTACATTTCACGGTGCCAAATGCTACGCAGTCCATCAACATCAAACTTTCGATGACTTTTTCAATGGATGTTATATTAATAGATCATTTATTCGTTTATCAGAATTCTTCATTTAAAAAAATTGGTTGAGTAGTGTTCTATAATAATACAATTTGTAATTAGCATGCCTGCTTGTTTCATTATGAGTTATGCTCATTGTTTATGCGGCATCTTGCCTGCTAGAACTGTTACTCACGTGCATAAGTTCTCTGGGCAGCAGCCTAGACAAGAAACATATGGCTGGGTCTGCTGTGAAAATCTAGACGCACACCGTGCGTAATTCTATCTCTTTTTGTGTGTGTGTGTATTGACTTGTGTCCGTTCATGCACATCTACTTTTGGGATCTGTATCTCTAACAATCACGTGCTAATAAAAATATTTATGTAATTTAGACACAGGAACACTAATAAAGGTCTCTTTTATTTAGTAACATATAATCTAGCAGCAAAGGAGTATTTTGCCATTTTATCTAGAAGCATTGAAGTTAGAAAGAGATATGCAATTCTCCATGGATTTGGCAACAGAACCTAGAATTCAGGTTTTTAGCTCCTACTTCTCAGCCTGGCTCTTGGATCAGTTTCCAAGGTTAATGACTGACACAGTCAAACACATTTTAAAACCTGTACGTAAACTGAAGTGTATTTCTTATTCTTAGTACCGCAAAGCCTAAGCATTATCTTCTTACAACAAGCAGGCAAACTTAGTTCCTTGAAATTTCAAAACTAAAGGAAGGTTTTATTTTTAACTGGAACATGTTTTTAAAAAACAATTGCTATGATTATCTTGGAATTTTGTCAAAGTAGAACTCTTTGAAAATTGGTAGGTCCAGATCTTAAACTGAGCCTAAAGCAGGTACTTAAAGGGCATTAATAGCTAGCATAGCACATCTAAGTGAAAAGGGGCAGAGGTTTAAATGGTCAGAGATCTTTGAATAAAAAAGAATATTAAGCGAACGTCTCAACCATGGAGTTCAAAACAGACATTCCTGTTACTCTATGGGCAGAATGATTGAGCAACATTGTTGACCTTCACTAAGTCAGTTAACCGTTCTGTAACCTTTATTTTCCCACCAGGAGCAATACCTGCTTGTAAAGTAAATTCTAGACCACAGATCTAAAACAATATTATTTTGTTACTATTATTATCCCCAACAGAAAAGTCATTCCGTTCTGCAATAATGTAGTGCAAGCTTGATAAACCTCAAACACAGACAGTTGTCAAAATACTAAAAACACAACCAAAACAAACAAACAAACAAAAAAGATCCTAGTCTTCTTGGATGGTGGTAATAGCTTCTTACTTTTAAGAAATACGTCTATTTATGGTATATATTTTCTTTGTTAAATATTGTTAATTTAACTTCTGGTCCCAATATTTATAAAGTAATGCTGCTTTACAGTTGCATAGAGTTTTTAATTTAGAAAGCTATTTCCTGTCTTTATTGCACTTATCATTACAATATGTGTATACAAAAACACTATACTAAGTATTTTATGTATATTTTCTCCTTTAATCCCCACAATAGTCAATGAGATAGGTGATATTGTCTTCATTTTACAGAAACATTTCAGAAACCCTGGTGGCATAGTGGTTAAGTGCCACAGCTGCTAACCAAGAGGTTGGCAGTTTGAATCTGCCAGCCGCCCCTTGGAAACTCTATGGGGCAGTTCTACTCTGTCCTATATGGTTGCTATGAGTCGGAATTGGGTTTTTTTATTTAGACACCTAAGCGTTGATGACTTGCCGATGTTACCTAATCTGTGTGTGTCAGGTTTGAGTTCTTGGATTCTGGCACGTTCTTCTTCCCATTAGACTGAACTGTTGTTGAAGGCTTTTCATACCCCCATTATAGCTCATGAATGAGGGGCTTTAGAAAAATATTAGTGAGCTATTTCCTAATTTTTTTTTACAGAGCCCTGGTGGCACGGTGGTTAAAGCACTTGGCTGCTAACCAAAAGTTCGGTGGTTTGAACCCATAAGCTGCTCTACAGGAGAAAGATGTAGCAGTCTGCTTCTGTAAAGACTTATAGACTTGGAAACCCTATGGGGCAGTTCTACTCTGTCCTATAGGGTTGTTATGAGTTGGAATCAACTTGACAGCAATGGGTTAGTTGGGTTCCTAATCTTTTACCTAGTCTCTTAAATTTTAAATTTTTCAGTTGGTTCTGACTTGGCCCCTTGTAGATGGAGTAGTAGCAATTGCAGCAGCCTCTCTTGGGGAACTGGTGGACACCTGCAATGATGCTGTAGCTGTGGAAGTGATTTTCCAAACTAGAGTCCGTAGAACACTGTTCTGTAGGATGCTAACAGAAAATGCTGCGAAATGAGTTCTGTGCTTTCAAACACTTGGAAAAAATTTTGGTTACACCCTATTAAACACCTTTATCTGAAGAGGATGCTGCAATGGCTGTTAACTTGTTAATTTTCAGTGTGACTCTGGAGGACAGGGCCACATAGCATCCAATGGTTCCCCAAATATTTAATCACCCAGTTTTTCAAACACACCCTTTCACACTCTGGGAATATTTTCCCATGGAAAGTATATGCTATCCAGCAATCCTAGGACATTCCCCAGTCCATTCACTGTTTTATATCTCCTGTCTCAGCTGAACCTTCCAGCATTCCTTCGTCCCTCCTCACTCTCCGCTAATAGCCTTGATTCTTATTTCTCTGAGACAACAGAAGCACTCAGGAGTGAATCTGCACATATATGCTTTCAGCATGCCAGCTATCCATCTTCTTAGAACTCTGCCTTCCCTCATGACACCATGGATAAACCATCAATGCCCGTATCTGAAGCCAACTCTTCCTCTTTAGGCATTAGATTCCTTAGGTTCTCACCCACTCACATGTACTACTCCAGTCATTGTTTCCTCACTTCTGCATCACCAGTTCTTCCTTCCTCACCGAATCATTCCCTTTAGCATACTATAAGCTATCATTTACCCAGAATTAGAAAATGTATTTTAAAACCTGTCTCTTGACCACACAGTCTACTTCAGCTCCCACTCCATTTCTCTGCTCTTTGCCACAACAAAAGTCTGCCCCAAAGTGCTCTTTTTCTTTCTGTACTCGGTTTCTCTTTTCCCATCCTCTTTTGAAATCAGTTCAATAAGACTTTCACCTTCATCACTCTACTAAACCTGCACCTGCTAGGGTCAACAACAACTAAAGCTAGTGGGTAAGTCTAGAGATAAATGCTCAGTCTTCGTCATCTTGACCTATCAGCAGTATTGATCAGGGAGATGAAGCTTAACACTAACACAAGCTCATGGTTAACATGATAGTTTAGCACACTCACCTACTTGAAGAACTTTCTTCCCTTGCCTTCCAGAACACCACACTCTACCAGTGTTTGTTTGTTTGCTTGTTTTTTTTTCTGAATTTTTCTGATGTAGACTCCAGGTTCACTGTTGGATCTCTTGACTATCTCTACCCACCTTCTTATTGATCTCATCTGGTCTTGGTGACTTTAATTACCTCCTATACTTTGATAACTCCCAAATGTATATCTTAACCTGCCCTTAACTCCAGATTTGTATATCTTACTGTCTACTCTGTATCTTAAAATTTTTCTGAAGATCATTCAAAAGCAGTTGCAGCAGTACGTCAACAGGGAACTACCAGAAGGTCTAGCCGGAGTCAGAAGAGGAAGTGAACAAGGGATACCATTACTGATGCCAGATGGATCTTGGCTAAAAGCAGAGAATACCAGAAAGATTTTTACCTGTGTTTTATTGACTATGCAAAGGCATTCAATTGTGTGGATCATAACAAACTATGGATAACATTGCAAAGAATGGGAATTCCAGAATACTTAATTGTACTCATAAAGAACCTTTACATAGACCAAGAGGCAGATGTTCGAACAGAACAAGGGGATACTGTGAGGTTTAAAGTCAGGAAAAGTGTGCATCAGGGTTGTATCCTCCCACCATATTTATTCAATCTGTATGCTGAGCAAATAATCTGAGAAGCTGAACTGTATGAAGAAGAAGGGGGCATCAGGATTGGAGGAAGACTCATTAACAACGTGCAATATACAGGTGACACAACCTTGCTTGCTGCAAGTGAAGAAGACTTGAAGCACTTACTAATGAAGATCAAAGATCACAGCCTTCAGTGTGGCTTGCACCTCAACATAAAGAAAACAAAAATCCTCACAACTGGACCAATAAGCAAAATCATGATAAATGGAGAAAATACTGATGTTGTCAAGGATTCCATTTTACTTGGATCCACAATCAACGCCCGTGGAAGCAGCAGTCAAGAAATCAGAAGACATATTGCGCCGGACAAATTTACTGCAAAAGACCTCTTTTAAAGTGTTGAAAAGCAAGGATGTCACTTTGAGGACTGGGGTGAGCCTGACCCAAGCCATGGTATTTTCAATCGCATATGCATGTGAAAGCTGGACAATGAATAAGGAAGACCAAAGAAGAATTGATGCCTTTGAATTATGGTGTTGGTGAAGAATATTGAATATACTATGGACTGCCAGAAGAACGAACAAATCTGTCATGGAAGAAGTACAGCCAGAATGCTCCTTAAAAGCAAGGATGGTGAGAATTCGTCTCACGTACTTTGGACATGTTATCAGGAGGGACCAGTCCCTGGAGAAGGACGTCATGCTTGGCAAAGTCTGGAGGGTCATCGAAAAAGAGGAAGACCCTTAGAGAGATGGATTGATACAGTGGCTGCAACAATGGGCTCAAGCATAGCAATGATTGTGAGGATGGCACAGGGCTGGACAGGGTTTCACTCCATACACAGTGTTTCGTTTCGTACATAGGGTCCCTATGAGTTGGAACTGACTTGATCGCACCTAACAACAATACAAGAACACTCTGTATCTAACTATACGTGTATAATGGGCACCAAAATTAACTTGTCTAAAACTGAACTCCAGAGATTACAGTCGTCCCACTCTGGCCCTAAACCTAGTCTTCAAAGTATTGTTCATCTCAGTAAATGGCAACTACCTTTGTTTTCCCCATTGTTTAAGGCAAAAATCTTAGACTCATCCTTGCCTTACTTGTTTTTTCATCGATCAAAAATGATCTTTCTGCAGGACTAATGGACCACAACTCCCACAGCCTCCACCACACTGAGTCCAGCACAACTAGATGGTGCCCTGCTACCACCACCAACTGCTTTGACAGGGATCACAGTAGAGAGCCCGGACAGAGCTGGAGAAAAATGTAGAACAAAATTCTAACATACAAAAAAAGACCAGACTTACTGGTCTGACAGAGACTGGAGAAACTCCGAGAGTATGGCCTTGGACACCCTTTTAACTCAGTACGGAAGTCACTCCTGAGGTGCATCCTTCAGTCAAAGATTAGACAGCACCCCCCCTGCCAAAAAAAATGAGACTAAATGGGCACACCAGGCCAGGGGCAAGGACGAGAAGGCAGGAGGGGACAGGAAGGCAGGTAACGGGGAACTCAAGGTCGAGAAGGGGAGAGTGTTGACGTGTCATGGGGTTGGCAACCAATGTCACAATTAATTGTTTAGTGAGAAACTAACTTGCTCTGTAAACTTCATCTAAAGTATAATTTAAAAAATGGGGGAAAAAAAGATCTTTCAGCAAATCCTGTTAGCTCTACCTTCAAATTATATCAAGAATCTCATTCTCTCACTACCTCCTTTGCTTCTATCCTTTAGCTTTCACGTGGATTATCGCAGAAGTCTCCTATTGAACCCTCTACTTCCCTCCTCCCTCTCTTTACAGATCCTTCTCAAAACACCAACCAGAGGAAACCTCTTAAAACATAAATCAGATCTTATCACCCCTCTGCTCATTGCCCCCACAATGGTGTCCCATCTCATTCTTTGTAAACATCTCATTCCTTACACGGCCTTGTAGGGCAGTCATGATCTGGGCTACCTGCTACCTCTCCAATCCCACGTCCCACTCCTTTCCCTCACAGTTTTTCACCCACTCTGGTCTCTTTGTTGTTCCTGCCCCAGGGCTGTGCTCTCACTACTCTCTCTGCCTGGCACGCTCCTCCCTTAGTGTCTTAGTTGCCTGGTACTACTTTTTTCTTAATAATAATTAAGAAAATACCACAAGTGGGTGCCTCTTAAGAACAGAAATTTATTTTCTTGTGGTGGAGGAGGCCAGAAGTCCAAATTCAGGGCATCAGATCTAGAGGAAGATCCTTCTTTTTCTCGTTCAGCTTCTAGTAGTTGCCTGTAATCCTTGGTGTTCCTGGGCTTGCAGATGCATCTGCCTCTATCTTCACGTGTCTATGTGTGTCTGTGTCTGTATTCCCCTTTATAAGTCAACACTCAGAAAGGATTAGGTTTAGTACTCTTCTGAAATGATATGCTATTCTGATATGACCATGTTAACAAAACAAAGAAAAACCCTATTCACAAACAGTGTCATATTCATCGGTGCAGAAATTAGGATTCCAGCATATCTTTTTGGGAGACACAATTCAATCCATAACACCTAGATAGTACCTGTTGCATTTCCTTACCTCCTTATGGAGTCTGCTCAGTGAGGCCTTACTAGATAACCTTTTGAACAAAAAACATTTATTTTTTTAATTTTCTGTCTACTCCACTAGAATGTAATCTCAGTTAAGGGCAGAGATTTTTGTCTGTATGTTCATTGCCTAGAAGAGTGCCTGGAACATAGTTGGTGCTCAGTAAATATCTTCTGAAATAATTATTGAATGAATTAATGAATACCACCCTAATATATGTTGCAGGAATCCTTCCCATCCAAATATCATGCAGTTAAAGGCTCACACTCGTACTTGGGATGTTAGTATTTTAAAGAAGAGAGATTTGTTTCCATGAATTAAGAAACAAAGCTCCTGTTATCTTTATTGATGACTTATAATCTAATAAAATAATAATGCTCCATTCCTGATTATTAATTTTAAGATGTATAACGGCGGACGAGTTTGTTTGTAAGTAGTGTATGAATATTAACTCATTTAGGTAATTAGGAGTACGGGTAGAAAATTTGCTTTAGAGTACTGAGAGAATAATGAAGACCGAAGCTTAATAGTTCTGGAGGATAGTAGGTCTTGAGACAGCATGGGGAAAAATGCCATTTCATTGGCATTTTTATATCACCATTTCCATTTAAAAATGTAATCCCAACTGGATAAAAATAAAATGTGATTAGGCGTTTATAGTCAGTAGGCAAAGCTGTACAAACTCCAAACTAAGAAGAATTCCCAAATCTAGGAGAAAGTCAAAGGAAACAGTAAGAAACTCTGTCTAGTAAATTATTGAAATTACAAATTCATGAATCAGAAAGTAGACGTGACAGAAGTAACCTATCTCCAATCTGATTTGGAGTCATTACAGTAATGAAATTAAGAATACAGATAGCTCCTTATATGCTGATGAAAGCAGCCAACCAAAAATATTAGAAATAGAAAATAATCTGTATTTAATTTTTAATGTGTTAAAAATATGTGCTGAAAAGAAGAAGGATGAGGTGGGCTAATACAAACTGAAGTGTGGTGCCACTCACAGAGAGGATAAAGAGACAATTAATAAGGTAAGGGTGTTTCATTTTGGGCAGTATTCTCCAAACAAGCAGGTGGCCTGACTTTGGAATATAAATAGATGCTCTGGATGGTACAATCCTTTAATGGAGAAAAGCAGTCCACTGGGCTCCTATAACATGATGAAAAGAGACTAGAAGACAACCCAACACATTTATCCTGATCCTAGATTTACCAAGCAATTTAAAAAAATTTGGTTTCTCGATACAGGCTGGTTGGTAAGAATATTAAGCTAAGTTTCTCGTTATTAATTATTAAAATGCCATCCTGGTACAAATACTTCATGTGTGACCTGGGGGCTGGATGCACTTGTTTTTTCTTTGCAGGCAAAATTATGAACTAGATAAATTTTTCTAGAGCGCTCCCTTCTCAAACATTAATCTTTACCTTTAGTCTTCTACTCTATCACATTCTTTTCCTCTATTACTGAAGATATTATCTGTTAATGCTTATATACCACCTGATAAACTTACAGGATATTTTAAAGATGTTTGCTTTTAAATAGAAGGCTTTTAATACCCAACAGTTGACAGAACCAAAGTTTGAAGTTCTGATAAAAATGGAAAGATATAACAATATAGCAATAATTAAAAGCTATCGTTTATTAAATGTTCGCTACGTGCCAATCACTTTTAATATATATACTGGGCTTAATCTTCACATAGATAAAAAATTTGAGTGTTGAAGATGAAAATGCCTTTTGTCCCATTATGTCTGACATTACCTAAACTTAGGAGCTCCCAGTCTTCTTGGATGATGGAAATTTTTGTATTGCCAATTCAAGTTTACTCAGTCATTTCCTGAATTTGATGAGGTCAATTTAAGGTTTCTGATCAGTTTATGATTCTCTTTAATGTTTTCTTTTTTAAGCCAGAGTTTACGCTAAAACTTGGGTCAGCAAGGGAGTGAGGGAGGGACTGATAAACATATTGTACTGCCTAAGTGTTTTAGATGTTAGCCTCTTTGCTCATTCAGTCCAGCAGGTTGTAGCTGGTTCTGCCTGGACTTGAGCATCTGTTGCATCCACTGCCTAGTCCTTACCCACCATTGGTCTTCAGTTGCCAGACCATGCTTTCTTTATCTTCCTCATTTGATATATGAGGTCTCTTTCGTTGCACTGTGCTCACTGTGCAAACTTTCAGGGCTTTCCCCACACTACACTCAGGTCAGGGGCCTCAGAGGTTCAAGGACTCAGAGACCTTATTCAGTCATTGTCACTCAAGAGCATTTGGTTTAATACTGGATTCAGAGCTTCTCTGGAAGGCTTCCAATCCTATCGGCTTTACCTGGGGAAGTCAAGTAACTGCCCTTCTGCTCTGGGATCCCCCTGAACTTATTGCCCACCGTTGTGGGTTTCCAGACATGTCCCCCAGGAATTTACCTTCCTTCCTGCCTTCTCTGGATTTTTTTAAACCTCTACTTTCAAACTGAAAATGAAACAGTTACTTCTAGATTGGATCAGACTATCTCCTGAAGCAATGGATGCTTTTTATTCAGCAAGTAGAGCCTTGAGCTCATTATGAACTGAAGAATGACTGTGAATACAGATTGCATTGGTTAAAATTTCAAAAATATTATCCAGCTTCCTTTATCCTCTAGCAAAAGTTTGCATCCCAAGGGAAAAAATTATTTATTTTTCCAAAAGCATAGGAGCTAGGTCTCTGTTCAAATTTTGATTATCCATAATATGCTCCTCAGATTCTCTAAGATTGTGGAGTTACACTTCACCATGAATGAAGTTCTCATTTGTTATCACTGTAGGGTCACCATTCTTTTCCCAGGAATTTCTTTTTTCTCCCTTTCTTCTCCTAGGAATCTTAGTCTTCACTATAGAAGGGGCTTGCCTGAAATTGAAATTAATAAGTGTGAGCAGATGTCTTTGTTTAAGATTGTAGGAAATGATGTATAGAACCCCAATCCAAATCTCCTGGCTCCTAGGAATAGTGACTATCCCATTACTGAGCCCTGGCAGTCTTGCTCAAGAGACGATGGGTTCTGGCCAACCCTTGGCTTGCACATGATCACAGTAGCTCTACTCTCTAGGGTTCCAAGGACTCCCTAGCCTATTAGCTTCTACATCATTAGCTGTGAATTCTCCCTGCAGCTTGAATACAGGGTTTTGATTCTTCCTCCAAAGTCAAACTTTTCAAATATACTGCCTTTTACCATATTTATGGTGGTGCAGTGATTAAGAGCTATGGCTGCTAACCAAAAGGTCAGCAGTTCAAATTCACCAGCCACGCCTTGGAAACCCTGTGGGGTAGTTCTACTCTGTCCTATATGGTTGCTCAAGTTGGAATAGACTTGATGGCAATGAGTTTGGTTTTTTGGTTTAAACTAGTACCCTTAGAATTAACCTTCCCTCTAGGGGGTTCATTTCTCTGAGCATGTCAGAGTCAGAGCTAATGGCCTGAAATATAACTCTCTATGGTACCCCTTGCTTACCTCTGTTGATATCAATATCTGCTCCGTGAATTTGATGTCACAGATTGGGAGTCCAAACTTTGACTTCTTTCTACACACAGTTCTTTCACAGGATCATGGTCTGACTTCAACTTAACTTATTCCAATTCTTATCTAAGGTTTGAATTAGTTCATGGTGCAGGTGTGCCTTGCATATATGTTCCTTGGAATTTCAGGCAAGCCCTCACATGTAGCAGGTTTAAAACTTTGCAGTTACTAAACTAGGGGTGCAAAAATTTAATACTATTTATTTCTCCACAACTAAAATGAACTCAGTTCTATAGTTTCCATTTTGAGGATGCCAGAAAGATAGCATGAGCAATTCAAGCGACTCAGTCATTTCTAATTTACATGTGGTTAATTCAAGTTAAAAATTCAGTCAGTTGAATATTTTTTCCCTCTCTGTCATGGATTGAATTGTGTCCCCCAAAAATATGTGTCAATTGGTTAGGCCATGATTCCCAGTATTGTGTGGTTGTCCTCCATTTTGTGATTGTAATTTTATGTTAAAGAGGATCCAGTGTAAAGGGAGTTTCACTGGAGTGTGGCCTGCACCACTTTTTATCTTACAAGACATAAGAGGAAAGGGAAGCAAACAGAGAGCTGGGGACCGCATTACCACCAAAAAGCAGCGCGGGGAACAGAGCACATTCTTTGGACCCAGGGTTCCTGCACAGAGAAACTCCTAGTCCACGGGAAGATTGATGACAAGAACCTTCCTCCAGGGCTAACAGAAAAAGCCTTTCCCTGGAGCTGATGGCCTGAATTTGGACTTCTAGCCTACTAGACTCTGAGAGAATAAACTCTTATTTGTTAAAGCCATCCACTTGTGGTATTTCTGTTATAGCAGCACTAGATAACTAAGGCACTCTCTTGCCTTCTTCTCTAGGATAATCTATGTTGAGGGGAATGCTGTTGCTTTTGTGTCATCCTGGCATTGCAGAGAAGTGTTCAGCCAAAGTGATGTTTTCTGAACTTGCTGTCCTCCAGTGAGGTGTAGCTCTCACTGACTGGTCCTTGTTGTAGTGCACTGACATTTACTATTGATGCCTATGGTTCATCCATGGCTGTTTGTCTCAAGATCTATATATTCTTGTTCCTTTCTTCTTTGTGCCACTTTGATGTCCATGGGACTTTTTGCATAGACTTCTTTTCCACTATCCAGGTGCTGTGTTGGAGACTTGTTCCATTCAACACCTTCCCAGGTGTTATGTATTGAATTTTATCCCCTAAAAAGATATGTTGACGTTCTAACTCCTGGTACCTATGAACGTGAACTTGTTTGGAAATAAGGTCTTTAAAGATTTTACCAATGAATTTAACATGAGATAATACTGGAGTAAGGCAGGTCTTAATCAAACATCAGTGGTATCCTTATAAAAGAAGAAAAGACACACAGAGAGAGACACAGAGGGAAGATGGTCACGTGAAGATGGAGGCAGAGACTGGAGTGATCCACAAGCTAAGGAATGCCAAGGATCACTGACCATCACCAGAAGCTAGGAAAGATGCATTGGTCAGATTTTCCATCAGAGCCCTCAGAAGAAATCAACACAGCTGGCACCCTGATTTTGGACTCCCAGCCTCCAGAACTGTGAGATAATAAATTTCAGTTCCTATACACCACCCAGTTTGTGATGCTTTGTTACAACAGCCCTGAGAGACTAATACACCTGGTTACATTTTGGGGAGCTATGCCATAGTCTTTTCTGCTCTGAGACTCTTCCTCAAACGCAGGTTTCATAGTGATATCCCTACTCATAATTTTGACTCCAAATTGGGACTGAGTGCTGGGCAATTTGCAGAGAACTCTAGATGATCTAGTCATGCTTCTTTCAAAATCAGCTACTTTAGGATGTGGGACACTGCTCTGTAAACATCATACAAGGTTTCCTCCATTACAGCTTATGGAATAACATCTATGCTCCAAGTCAAGTCAGCTCTAGATCCTCAAAACCTAAAAATCTTTTTCTTTTCCATTGAACTCATTTCTTGCAAACCAAAGTACCTTGAAATATTTGTCATGAAAGGAGTTGTTCAGGTCATCTTTTCTGCCCCCTTTCCTAGGAAAAATGCAAAAGCCTAATGAAGAAAAAAAATGAAACTTGAAAACTTTATTTTTTATGAAATCAAGATACATAAATCATTAACTGGGTCCCAAGTCACTAAGAATGGCAAAAAGCAACAGGAGGAAGTGGAGAGAAGAAGTCCAGAGTGTGCCAGAGCTCAGATTGAGCCTCCTCCTGAAGATGAAGGGTGCATCCTGAAGTGCAAGCATTACATCGCTTTTTTATAACAATGAGTCAGAGGCTAGGATGAGCAAGGCTCGTGGCAGAGATCCTCCAGATCCATTGGTTCAAAGAAGCATAGGAGACAGGGCTAAACAAAGAGTCACACAGCTGAGCCATAAGTGCAGAAAATAATCTATCCTGTACTAGGAGGAGAAAGCTATTAAGTCATGAAGTCTGCAAGGCTTCCCTGTGGCATTCACCCAGCAGAAATCTGCGCCAAAAAAATCATCCAGGAAACCAAACACCCTGCAGGACTGGTTTACAGGGTCTGAAGGTTTAGTACCATGGTCTCATGGGACAACTTGGTCAATTGACATAATATAGTATGTAAAGGTTTACATCCTGCATGTTCTACATCCTAGGTGAGTAGCATCTGGGGTCTTAAAAGCTTGTGAGCAAAACAATATGTGTATAAATTTTTGTATGAGAAATTATATAAACTTTAACTTAAAGCATAAAAAAAGAAAAAAGCTTGTGAGCAGCCAACTAAGATACAACTATTGGTCTCTGTGTATCTGGAGTAAAAGAGAAAGAAGAAAACAAAAAACTCTGAACAGAAACTAGTCCACAGGACTAATAGTTTACACGAACCATGACCTCATCTACCCTGAGACCAGAAGAACTTGATGGTGCCCTGCTATCACTACTGACTGTTCTGATTAGGAACACTATAGATCGATCTTGATAGAATAGGAGCAAAATGTGGAACAGAACTCAAATTTTTTAAAAGTCCAGACTTACTGGACCGACTGAGACTGGAGGACTCCCTGAGACTATCATCCTGAGTTACTCTTTAAACTTTGAACTGAAACTATTCATAAACAGTATCGTCTGTGAGTACAGTGCTCCTTTAAAAAATCATCTATATGAGACCAAATGGTTATCATTTACTCAAAAGCAAAGATGAGAAGGCAAAGGGGCATGGAAACTAGATTATTGGAAACAATAAGAATAGAATAGAAACAATAAGAAAGTTGACACTGTGAAAAATGTAACCAATGTCACTGAATAAATTGTGTAGAAATTGTTAAAACGGTAACCTAATTTGCTGTGTGAACTTTCAGTGAAAGCCCAATAAACTACCTTAATCAAAAAAGATCCTGGAGCTGGTACAGCATCAATAAAAATACTATCAAAAAGAGAAATATGTAAAAAAAAAAAAAAAAAAAAAAGCAAAATTTACCAGTAGATGAAGAGCATACACCGAAGTGTCAATATTTTAAACACTTACATAATACTCCCAAAAAGAAATGTGAGCCAAAGATTAAAAGCTTTGCCAAACTATCCCTCAAATATAAAGGTTAAAGGCAGTTTGGGCTGTTTGGAACATGCAAGGTCACAGACAATGTTGTCTCAATGAACTCTTCTTGGAAAACTCCTGGAGATGACTTGGGAAATTTGGCTGAGTAGCTGACAGTGAGCATTGAATCTATTTAACTGTAGACAAAGATATAAACCAAATATATGGGAACATGGTAACAGAACAGATGTTGTTAGGTGCTCTCAAGTTGGTTCCAACTCATAGCCACCCCATGTACAGCAGAACGAAACATTGCCTGGTCCTGCTCAATGTTTAAGCTCGTTGTTACAGTCACTGTGTCAATCCATCTCATCAAGGGTCTTCCTCTTTTTCTCTGAACTGTGTTAGACGCCGTAACTATGTAGAAAGTATATAATGAATGAAAATTGGGAGACGAAGAAGGAAAATGGGAGGTAGAATAAGTTTTCTGACTGCTTCATCTGTAATAGTTGATACCAGGGGTATCATTTAAAGCTGAGAGATCAAGTAATATAAATATTAGCATACGTAACCGTGTTATTAAACACTATGAAAGACAACAGAGGAGAGGGAGAGGAGGAAAGAAAGAGAAAACATGCTAAATTTATCATTGCTCAACATAGAAAGTTAATAGATGCTGTCTAAAGAAATGGAAAACTAAGGATATGATATCGCTATAATTATAAAGATTTCACTAGTACAGGAATGCAAAATTTCTAAGTAATAGAAGAACTATGCACACACACACACATGCACACACACACAGACACGAAGACTATAGACCATAGAGTTACAGACTTAAATAAATGACCAATAAAGCTGAAAACTTTAGTTTCTTTCTTCTCCATTGGATTGCAGCTCCATAAAGGCATATCTCTCTCTCTCTCTCTGTGTGTGTGTGTGTGTGTGTGTGTGTGTGTGTGTGTGTGTGTGTATAGGCAGAATGCTCCTTTGAAGCAGGGATGGCAAAACTTCATCTCAAGTATTTTGGACATGTTATCAGGAGGGCCCAGTCCCTGGAGAAGGACATCACACTTGGTAAAACAGAGGATCAGTGCAAAAGAGGAAGACCCTCAAATGAGATAGACTGACACAGTGGCTGCAACAATGACTCAAACATGGGCATGATTGTGAGGATGGCACAGGACCAGGCAGTGTTTTGTTCTGTTGTACATAGGGTCGCTATGAGTTGGAACTGATTCAATGGCACCTAACAACAACAACAATATATATAGCAAAACTCGTGAAAGCCAGAACCTGTATAAGGTAGAAACCTGTCAGAGAAGGAAAACGCAAATATTTCGCACTACAACAAGCAATAGAAAAGTGAAAAGACCACACCCTGTCAAAGGCAGAAAACTTGTGAGACCTGGAAAAACAAGGCAGTCCCATCAAGTTCTAGCTCTCACAGGTTTCACTTTATATACATACATATATGTGTATATACATGCATACACATACATATATGTACATATATATATATATATGTAGTTTCACTTCTGTATTCCCAGCTTCCATAATGCCGGGAGTAGTAGACACCCAATAAATACTAATTGAATGAATGAATCACAGAATTAAGATCTCTCTTATTAATAACTATAAATGGGTTTCACTCTCTCTGAAAGAAGATTTTCTGACAGATCTCAAAGAAAACCCAAGGCTATCCTATATACAAGATATACTTAAAATATTCTGATTAAGAAAGGTTGTAAATAAAAAGATGGGCAACCTTACTTGAAGCAAATAAAAATAAAGAAAGCAGGGGTCATGATCTTAGTATCAAATATAATGGCTATCAGGCCAATAAGCATTAAATAAGACTAAGAAGGTTGTAATTCACAACGAAGCTACAGGTATGGATGTTTATGCTTCACACAAAACAGGAGCAAAAATGTTCATAAAGCAGAAATTTCAAAAGATACAAAAGAAAATAAGTAGAAACATGCTAGCAGTCCCAGTCCTTAATTCAGCGTTCTGTCTGACAGATCAAAACTGAGTCTAGAAGACCAGAATATCGTGATAAGTACTGTAGACCTGATAAATACACACATTATGTATATATCAATTGCACAATATGAAGATGCATTGTGTGTATTATGAATCTTCAAAATAGCAAAGACATATTCACTTACTCAAGTAGCATTCATAAAACTTAATTACCTATTACACTGCAAAGAAAACGTTAATGAATTTCAAAAAGTAGAAATACACAAATATTCTCAGATTCTAACGTAATAAAACCAGAAACTGATATCAAAATCTAGAAAATTTTTCATTTTTCCCCAGTGATTTTTTTTAAGTGAAGTTTTATTGTTGCTCTTTACTCATTTTTGAGTTCTATAATAATGATATCACTCAGTAAGTACTTTTCTAGGACTTGCTTTTTCTCTCCACCCAATGTCATTGTTCTGGTTATTTATTCTTGCATTACTTATCACTCCAGAAGTCAGTGACTTAAAACAACAGCAATCATTTGTCATCTTTCATGGTGTCTCTCAGTCAGGAGCTCAGGAGAGGCTGGATGGGGTGGTTCTGGCTCACAGTCCCTCACATGTTTGCAGTCAGTATGTTGCTTGCCAGGGCTGGAGTCATCTCCGGCAAATCTTCACTCACGTTTTTGATGCCTAGATTGGTAAGACCAGACCCTCTGGAGATTGGAGCAACTGGACCTCCTAGGCATCTCTCTCTACATCTATGTATTCTTTCCACAGGGCTCTCTCCATGGTGGTGGCTTTGGGGCAGGTAGTCTCCTTACATAGCAACTCAGGGCCCCAAGAGCCTAGTGAAAACAATATCATCTTTTATTATCTAACCTCAGAAGTCACATAGCATCTGTTATGGATTGAATTCTGTCCCCCAAAAATGTGTGTCAACTTGGCTAGACCATGATTCCCAGTATTTTGTGATTGTCTACCATTTTGTGATCTGATGTGATTATCCTATGTGTTGTAAATCCTAACCTCTATGATGTTAATAAGGCAAGATTTGAGGCAGTTATGTTAATGAGGCAGGACACAATCTACATGATTAAGTGGTATGTTGAGTCACTCTCTTGAGATATAAAAAAGAGAAGCAAGCAGAGAATATAGGGATCTCATTACTGCCAAGAAAGAAGTGAAGGGAGTGGAGCATGGCCTTTGGACCCAAAGTCCCTGAGCTAAGAAGTGCCTAGACCAGGGGAAGATTGATGACAAGGGTCTTCCCCCAGAACCGACGTTGAGATAAAGCCTTCCTCAGGAGCTGGAGCCCTGAATTTGGACTTCTATCCTCTTAAACTATAAGGGAATAAACTTCTGTTAGTTAAAGCCATCCACTTGTGGTATTTCTATTATAGCAGCACTAAATAACTAAGACAGCGTCTGTCCTATGTCAGAGGAAGCAGTCACAAAGACCCTCCCAAATTCAAAGAGAGGAAATCTAGACTCCTCTTCCTGATGCAAAGGGCCAAGGGTGGCAGCAAACTTCTGGAAGAGCATGTTAGACTGGAAATACTATTGTGGCCATTTTTGGGAAATAAAACCTGTCACAATTGTTTTTCAAACTTTTATCCATAATAGTGCATGTGGCTATAGTTTAAATGTTTTCACCATTGTATGAAAATATTTCAATTTATTAATCTATTCTTTTGGGTTGTGTATTAGTTTCTTTCACCTCCTATTTGTCAGTTTGTTGTACTGTGGTGGCTTGTGTGTTGCTATGATGCTGGAAGCTATGTCACTGGTATTTCTAATACCAGTGGGGTCACCCATGGTGGACAGGCTTCAGTGGAGCTTCCAGATTAAGACAGTCCAGGAAGAAAGGCCTGGCAATCTACTTCTAAAAATTAGCCAATGAAAACTCTATGGATCACAACAAAATACTGCCCTTAGGATGGACAGATTATAAAAATGACACAGGACTAGGCAGTATTTCATTCTGTTGTACATAGGATCACCTGTGTAGGAGCCAACTTGATTGTAACTAACAACAATTAATTCCCTAGGGCTGTTGAAACAAATTACCACAAAACTGTGGCATAAAATGACAGAAATTTATTGCTTCACAGTTTTGGAAGCTAAAAGTCTGAATTCAGGGCTCTCTCTGAAGACTCAAGGTCTAGGAGAAGATCCTTTACTGTGTCTCCCAGCTTCTGGTAGCCTCAGGCATCCTCTGGCTTGTAGGCGCAGCATAACTCCAATCTCTGCCTCCTTCGTCACACGATGTTCTTCCCTCTGTCTGTGTCTGTTTTTCTCTTTTATAAGAATATGACTGTCTTAGGCTGGGTTCTCCAGAGAAGCAAAATCAATGAAGAGTATAAATATATATAAAGAGAGCTCTGTATCAAGAAAATGGCTCACACGGTTGTAGAGGCTGGAACATCCCAAGTCCCTGGGTCAGGATAGAGGTTTCTCCTGATTCATGTAGCCACAGGGGCTTGTGAACTCAAGATTGGCAGGTCAGAGAGCAGGGCTCTTGCTAATCGGCTTTGAAGAGCAACAAATCCCGAAATCGGCAGGCAAGACTGCAGGTGAGCTGCTAGCTCAAGTCCCAAGGACCGGAGGTCAGAAGAACAGGAGCCAGCTGCAGGATCCAGAGCAAGCAAAAAGCCACAAGCCTTGCCAGAACGTCCACTTAATGTTCACTACAGACCACATGCCCAAGGAAACTCCCTTTCGACTGATTGGCTCCTTACAGTAGATCCCATCATGGAGGTGATCACAACATCATATGACTGCCAAACCACTGAGAATCATGGCCCAGTCAAGTTGACAGACAACCTTAACCATCACAACCACTAAGAGTAGGACCCACCCTATCCAGTATGACCTCATGTTAACTTAATTGATAACATCTTCAAAGATCTTATTTCCAAACTAGGTCATCTTCACAGGTACCAGGAGATAAGACTTCAACATATCTTTTTTGGGGGCACAAGTCAATCCATAACAGGTTGTTTTCAATTTGTTGCTCTTCTGAGCATTGTTGCAACAAGCATTCTTATATAAGTCCCTTATACATGTGTGCAAGTTATATCTCTTGGGAATATATCTGGGAGTGGGATTGCTTTTTCACAGAGTACCCAGATGTTCAATTTTTCAGCATTATATCAAATTATCTTCCACAATAGTTAAGTCAATTTAGACTCACTCAACAGCAATACATTAGTTCTGGTTGCTTCACATCCTTGCTACTCTGTACTTCCCCTCTTTATGAATGTATGTATCATGAGAATTTTACAAAGTTTATTTTACAAATTAGATAAGAATTTTTGTTTTTTCCAGTGTTATATTCCCAGTGCATACAAAAGTGCCTGGAAAAAAATAATTGCTGAATGAATGAATGAAGTGTCCTGCCCTGTAACAAGTACTTGAACATGGCTTATTGGGAGATTTGTTTGGAAGTTTGAGGTTCAACTCTTCTCATTTAAATTTAAAGGTATTCTATTTCAAGAGTAATACTTGAAGTATGAAAACTTATGAAAAAAATGCAAGAAAGGTAACTTTTTAAATGGAACTTTGGTTTTCAAGTCTGTTGTCTCCTCTAGGAATGTCGATAGTTTATTTTAGAATTCAAAGACAAAAATGTAACTGTTGATCCCACAATATTTTTCTCACTATGTTTTTCTATGTCCTCTCTTTCCTGAGGTTATAAGTCTCAGATTTCCTGGTCTGGTTTTAGTGGTGAAGGGCTCTAGCATAAAAAAGAAATTAAACAAAAGAAAGATACATTGGGTAATATTTTAAAATATTTTACCACTACTGTCTCCTATTATCCTGAAGCAACCTTTTTGGTAGATAGGGAGTGATTATATAGTTGATGCATCTGAGTCTCAGTGAATTTAAATAACTTGCCCAGGGTCACACAAATAGTAAGTGGGAGTCAGGATTTGAACCTACCTTTTTTATGATTCTGATTTCCATATGCTCTTTTTACCCTCTTCCCAAAATAAAGATAGCTAACAGAGTTGTTTTTCCTAACCCTAAAGATGATTCATTTTACTGTAGAAAATTCAAAGAATACAGAAAACAAACACAATAAGTTGATATCACCTGAAATTCCACTTTGGGGCTTTGACAGGAAGTATTAAACATTTTGGTTAACATCTTTCTGTATATATCTGTGTGTGGGTATGCCAGTATAAACTTATCATAAAAGAGAGCATAGATGTTATTTTTGACTTTCTTTTTGCATTTAACAATGAATCACCTCAGGGGACATCTACACCAATTGGTATAACACACTGCATAAAAACAATGTTCTACATTCAACTTTGGTGGGTAGCGTCTGAGGTCTTAAAATCTTGTGAGTGTCCATCTAAGATACAACTAGTGATCTCTTCCCATCTGGAGTAAAGGAGAGTGAAGAAAATGAAAGACTCAAGGGAGCAATTAGTCCAAAAAACTAACGGACCACCTGAACCACAGCCTACATGACTCTGAGACTAGAAGAACTAGATGGTGCCTGGCTACCACTACCAACAACAGAGGGTTCTGTACAGAGTGGGAGAAAAATGTAGGACAACAAAATAAAATTCATTAAAAAAGACCAGACTTACTGGCCTAATAGAGACTGGAGGAAGCCCCAGGACTATGGCCCTAAGACAACCCTCTTACTTGGAACTTCAGCCATTCCCAGAAACCACCTTCCAGCCAATTAATAGACAGGCTTATAAAATAAACAACAACAACCCAAAAGAACGTGCTCCATAGAAGAAATAATCATACGAAACTGAAAGGGTAACATTTGCCCAAAAGTAAAGATGACAAGGCAGGAAAGGGTAGGAAAATCAGACAGAAGGAAACAGGGAACCCATGGCAGAAATGGGGAGAGTGTTGACACAGTGTGGGGATTGCAGCCAATGTCATGGAACACTACGTGTACAAATTGTTGAATGGGAAACCAATTTTCTCTGTAAACTTTCACCTAAAACTCAATAAAATATTTAAAAAAAAAGGAAGTAGGATTCCAGTGGGTGACAGAGAGGGAGGTTATGTGAAGAAAAGGGAACCACATGGGCAAAGTACCCAAGACAGATAAGTTCAGGTCACATTTGGGCAATGTGATGTTTGTGGTGGGGAAAAGGTGGGGGATGGGGGAGGCAGAGCAGCTTAAGTGACCTGAGTTTTATTCTGCAAGGAAAGGGGAACTGTCAGTGGTCTGTAGGGAAAATGATGTGGTTGGTCTTCTGTTTTTTTAAAAAAGGTAACTTTGGTGGGAAGATAGAGACATACAAAAGTGTGGCAGCTATCAAAATGGCCTCTCAGATCTCCAGCTGAAGGTAGCCTGTTTGACTGACCATCCCAGCTGTCACCCCCATGGATCCACCACCATGTTCATGCCAAGGATACACTTCTGAGGAGCTCCCAACAATGATTGGCCACATGGAGATACTAGTACCAACCCATTCCTTTGGGACATGGGATTCTAACAACTTTGGCTCAAGTACTCCACATCGACCTGGCCAAAACTTTGTTAGAACTATGCTGCAGTCTGAGACTTCCAGTGCAATCTTCTTTCTTTCTTTCAGTCAGATCTTCATGGTGGTGTGAATGCTCTCTGGACCACCCCTGCTTCCTCACCTTTATCTTCACGGGCATTTCTTCCAGTAAATCCTTTGCACTTCTAATCTTGTCTGGCCCATGCTTCTGGGGACCTGAACCAATCCAGTGGGGTAGATAAGATCAGGAAGGTGGTAAGAAGCCAAAGTGGTAAGATGGACATGCATGATTACAATACAAATATGCCTGGAAATATACATATGTATTTATTAACGTGTACACACTGGTATCGGGTACACAACAGATATTCAAACTTACTGAAATGATCAAAACTGAAAGAAGGAAGAGTTCACCAGGAAGCCACTAGGTAGGAAGGAATGCAGACCTTTTATCAAAATGCATTTCTTTATAAGCATAAATCCAACTGAATTCAGATAGCACCAGACAATCTATCACAAAACGTGAGATGCCTGGCTGACCAGAACACTCTCCCATATCACATGGTGCCAGAGACACTCCAGCAACAAAATACAAGAAAATGTCAACACTAGCACCTTCCACTTTCTAAATTTTGCTGATCGGACCAAGTTTCATTTCACTTAGTGGGCCATTTTCCATGTTGGGGACAAGGGTTGAGGAAGGGCGGAAGAAATTGTTAGGATCCAAGTTTCATATCTGTTTAAGTAAACTCATGTCGCTTGTCGCTGTGTTTCAAGAGAAAAGCTTCCTTAAATCAGCCTAGAGTTGCTCAGAAGGTCATGGAGAGCAGATTCAACAAATGTTTTCTGAAAAGGGCCAGGTAGTAAACTTTTTAGGCTTTGTAGGCCGTAGGATCTCTGTTGCTACTACTCAGCTTTGCTGTTGTACCACAAAAGCAGCCATAGACAATATGGAAGTGAATGAGTGTGTCTGTGTTACAATAAAATTTTATTTGAAAAAATGTCAGTGGACTATATTTGACCCATGAACCATAGTTTGCCCACCCCTTGTACAGAGCCTCAAGGATTCTCACAAAAATACTCTCTTCTTTTTTTGCTTGAATCTTGGTTAATTGTGACCAGGGAAGAAACTTAGTGAGTCTGTAGACATTCTGCTGCCTCAGGAGACACTCAACAGGTATACTCACCACCAACAGCCTCCCCACAATGGCTACAAGCCCCTTTTAGCTTCCTGTGCCTCTCTCCTCTTCCTCCTGTATTCATTACTGTGTGAGTTGTTGCTGCACTTTGCTGGTTTACTCTTATCCAAAGGTAAAATGTAGCATTTAGAGTCACGTACCTCTTTAAAATTTCCTTCGTGATGACACCGGTGGAGATGAGCGCTTGGGGTACACTGAGCGTGTTGGGCATGTCTGAGAGATGAGAGATGAAGGGAGGCATGTTCAGGACTTCAGGGAGGGCTTTGTTGGTGGTCTGAGGAGGTCTGTGTGAGGGCAGCGACCTGTGAAGACTGCGGGGGCTGGAAAATGAGTAAAGACACGTGTGTGGCTGCAGGATGTTTGGCTGGATTCCTTCTCAGCCACCCTGTGGGGATTTAGTAGGGGATGTACGATGGAGCAGATCCAGGGGATGCTCTGCGTACTTGGAGCAATCTAACACTAGGACAGGGAAGTCAGAGTGACCTGCCGGTGTTGTAGACCGAGCAGTTAATGTTCTGGAATTAGGTAAATAAAAGACTACTGGGATCCTTCACTCATACTCTTGCTTTCTTGTTAATATCTGCTTTTCCTGAACTTCTGAACTTGGATTGCGAAACAATAGGCAAGCTTTTTTTAAAAAGAAAGAGTCCAAAACAAGAGAGTTCCAGAGAGAAAACAAACCTTGAGGCAATCATGAGAAAGAGAAACAAGTAGCAAGGGAGTTAGCAGTCAAGAGAGATTACTGGAGTAAAAGGAAGGTGATATGTGGATATAGAAAGTGTGTGTAGGGGTGATGAAAGCTATAACAATATGATGAAGAAAAAGCTTGAAATTAATAGAGTGGAATAAACTCTTTGTGGACAAGGACCTTGCCCAGCACATAGGCAGTTTGCAATGAATGCTCACTGAATGAATAAATGGAAACTATTCTTAGGGAAAAAATAAATTTGTAACAAGTCATTCACCAAGATTTCTAAAAATTGTTTAGACTTAAAAGAGCTCTTAGAGATGGTTGATTCATCAAGCATGGGTACCTATTATGTACTAGTCAGAGAGATTTTAAACACCTTCAATGCCAGTTCTCTATGTGGAAATACAAGGAAACAGCCATGGGTTTTCTACATCCCAGGTACCTAGAGGCTGAACTCAAGACAGAAGCTGGGTGTCCTGAATCTTAGTCCTTTGCATGCCCACTCTGCCATGTTCCTTCTAGGGATTAGGTACTCTGGAGCCCCCTGCTTCCACATGTGCCCTTGAGACCTTATGTGTGAACACACAGGGCTGCAGGTTCCAAAAACAGCGCACCCTTCAGTCTGACTGAAATAACAACTCACACAAATGAATAAGGCTAGCTTTTCAAGCAGGAGCCCTGTAGTGCAATAGTTAAGCACTTAGCTGCTAACCAGAAGATGGGCAGTTTGAACCCATCAGCAGCTCTGTGGGAGAAAAGACTTGGCAATCTGCTCCCATAAAGATTTACAGCCTAGGAAACCCTATGGGGCGGTTGTACTCTACTCTGTCGTACAGGATCGCTATGAGTCGGAATTGACTCTATGGCACACAACAACCGCCTTTTCTAGAGGATATTTTACCAATAATGTAACTTCACACTTAAATGTGAAGTGTGTCACAGGTAAGATGACAATACCATCCTCAATTCCCACCTGGGGAACCTGAACCTAAAAAGTACTGAAAATATAAGGGGAAGCAGGCGTGGGGGAGCGGTATTAACAATGCTAAAAATTCTAACGTAGAAGTTTTGTCCATCAAAGAAGAATATTGAAAATTGATTACTGGATAATGCATATATTCCATGATCACTTTAGCCTACTCTGGGGCAACTGAGAAATATTTTGGTCTGCTTGGTGAGTGTAACCCCAAGGCAGAGAAGTTGCCTTATACCTTAAGATTATTCAGTTTATTTTACTCTTACTCGATACTCATCAAGATATCCTCTAATTTTATTTTTTTCCCCTTCAAGTAGGAACGTCTATAGAGAAGGTACTCTTCTGGCTAGTCAGATTGAGCATTCCAGTCCACCTGGCAATTGTATTTCTCAGTGTAAATGACTAAATTGGCATTTAGGTTTCTCAGTCCTTTGCCATTTAGTTAGCCTGAATTAGCTGCTGAGATAATTGAAAATCCAAGTTCAAAACTTATAAACGTGAGAGATAGGATTTCCTCTTCAGTATAGAGCTGAGGCATGATGTTTGTGTTCCCACAATCTTTGCGTGTGTCACATTTCTCATCCACATACTGAAGCCTAAATTCTGGTCCCATGCACCCTCACGAATACACTGACACCTAATGGGGCCCAGTCTAACACAGCCAGCTAGCAAAGTCTCTCACACCCATCTTATCTATACCATCCTGTAACTAAAAAAAAAAAAAAAAAAAAAAAACACCTTCGCCGTTGAATTGATTCTGACTCATAGTGACCCTATAGGACAGAGTAGAACTGCCCCATAGGGTTTCCAAGGAGTGGCTGGTGGATTTGAACTGTCAACCTTTTGATTAGGAGCCAAGTTCTTAACTACTGAGCCACCAGGGCTCCGTCTTGTAACTAGATACTCACTAAATACAAATAAAATGTAAATGTAAATGCAAATATGTATAGCTACCACATATTTGTCAGTGGAGGCCTGTGTGTTGCTATGATGCTGAAACTTCAGTGGAGCTTCTAGACTAAGACAGACTAAGAAGAAAAGGCCTGGTGATCTACTTCCAAAATACCAACCAATGAAAATCCCATGGATCACAATAGTCAGATCCACAATGATCATGGGCAAGGCATAGGACTGGGTAGCGTTTCCTTCAGCTGTGTGTGGGGTCACCATGAGTTTGGGGCCTACTTGACAGTAGCTAACAACAGCATATATTTATATATTCTTTGTTGAGGAAAGAAGGAAACAAGGAAATTTATCTATAGTCAATTTTCTGTGTTTTTAGGGAAGATCTCAGCCTAAGCCAGATACATATTCACAGTTTCCAGAGGGCAGAGAGCACAGACCAAATAAAGTGTATTTACTGAAGTGCTGAATGAGCATGGGGGAGATTAAAGATGATAAGGACCACTGAAGAGTTTTGGCTTCTTCTCCACAAATCCACCTTCAGATGAGAAAAAAAGGTTTACCCATTAGAATCTCAGAAACATATGTACTGAAAAGGTAAGAAACTTCTGAGGAATTAGGAGACTGAGGGTTGGAGAGTGAGGGTGCACTGGATGAGGTCAGTGGGGAGGAATAATTCTGGGTTGGTGAACTCAAGGGAACTTGGGGCCCATACTGCTTGAATTTGGGTCAGGTTTTGGTCTGCTGCAATTAACTTTAAGTGCAAGCACAGAAGGTTTGCTGTTTTGTGGGAACAAAAAGAACGTTGAAACGACAAATGTTCTGTTACAAATGTATTTGCCACAGTTAAAAACAAAAAGTTCTGATAGGCCTGAGGAGGGAATAGTTCCTTCTCCTCAAGGCAGCCAGCAGAGGACAACAGGGGAGCACCCATGATGGAAACATAGTGAGATTATAAGCCGAGGCCAAGGGGTTGGTGTAGAAAGTGTCGGTGGGAAGGAGTGTGGTGTCAGCGTGGGGCATTAAGGAATATTTTGAATGCGTTCTAGTGAAGCTTCATAAGCTGTGTAAGTAGGATTTGGGAAAGGAAGCTGAGTCAGAGTTTTAGCAAATTTGCCATGTTTTCAAAATTGTTGTTATAACCCATATGCCTCAATTTTAGGTCCAACCCAGGGTGGCTGTAGAAATACGGACTGCAAATTTATTTATTCAGCTATTAAATAGAGTGTAATTTTCATTCCCCCTCACCTCTTACCTCCTCAAGCACTCCATATACATAAGCAAAACACACAGAAAACAGTACCCATAAAGACTTTTGAGTCAAGGGAAATCATAAGAAATATTCAAAGAAGTTCTCTTCATTCTCTGATTAACATAGAGATGTGCTATTTAATTAATATATTTTAAGGCAATATTTTTGTATCTATCATTTTAAGCAACTCCCTTTATAGGGAAATATTTTTTTCTATCAGGTAGAGTTTACTTTCATAAGGTATACAAATTTCATGGTGGAGTGGAACACTGGAAAAGTGGCTGCAACATGTATTACTTCTGTTTCCAGAAGAGATAGGTTTCTGTTATAGAATTACAAACCAATAAAACCTGTAGTGGCAAAAAAGTTAGGACCATGGGACCTTATAAAAGATATAAATTAATGTGCTCAAATTAGTTGTTAATCCAACACAAATGAGACTCTCCTCCTTCCTTCTCATTGTCTAGTGTCTTCCTCCTCATCAAACAGAGTGGATGAATGACACCACAGAAAAAACCCCTCTTATTTAGCAACACAGATTGATCAACACTGAAGAGACCTTGACCACCGTCTCTTTTATCTTTAACCTTTAACTCAGGTTCTTTTTGCCCTACTTCTGACCTCTTCAGTTTTCAATCTTAAATTAAACAAGATGCTTAATTTTGGGGTGCCCTGTGCCTTCCTCTAATAGTCAACCCTATCAATCTGTAAACTTGTCCATTTTCTTCTGTCTGTCTGCATCAAATAATATGGCTTTGAACTAGCAGGACTTAATGATGTTTATTTTCCCATATTTACTTCTGTCCTTCATTGCTCTCTTACCTTTTTGGATTTTACTTGCTGTTATGGATTGAATTGTGTCCCCCAAAAAAGATATGTTGAAGACCTAACCTCTGTACCTGTGAATGTAACCTTGTTTGGAAATAGGATAATATTGAAGATATTATCAGTTAGGTTAATATGAAGATCAGTTAGGTTAAAATGAAGTCATACTGGAGTAAGGAGGGTCCTAATCCTATATGACTGGTATCCTTAAAAAAGAGGAGAAGATATACAGAGGCAGAGAGACAGGAAGGATGCCATGTGATAATGCAGCTGCAAGCTAAAGAACACGTGGAGCTGACAAAAGCTAGGAGAAGGGCATGAAACACATTCTCCCTTAGAGCCTCAGAAGGAATCAACACGGCCAATACCCTGATTGTGGACTTCCAGCCTCTAGAACTGTGAGAGAATAAATGTCTGTTCTTATAAGCCACTCATTTTGTGATATTTGTTATGAAGACCCTAGGAAATGAATTCATTTGCTTATCCACAGCTCCCTCTGATGCATCTGCATAGTCTTTATTTTCCACCCTGGTAGAGGTTTACAGATCAACTGTGTAATGCAATGGAATTGGCAAGAGTGCCAGGCCCAGGTCCTATGATTATTACTGCTCTACTAACTTTGGGAAATGGCAGAATATATTGAATAAAATAATAAATAAAAAGTTAGAGTATACATTTAAAAAGAGCACATGTACGAAAAGAGGTTAAAGATGAAAACAAATTATGTCAAAGAAAAAAAACAAAAAGAACTATAAAAATAACCAATGAAAGTAAATGAGTTGGTAATGTCCTATGAATTTATGTTAACCAGAGAAAATAGATGAATGGCTAGGTGACTCGAAGCTAGGCTTTGGTGGAAAAAGGGAGATAAAAATGAAAGCAAGTAAGTAAAATAAGAATGTGTAATCAGTAGAAAGGGGAAGGGGAAATTTAAGTAACAGGAAAGAAAGAAACAAACGAAATAGTGAGACAATACGGAAGAAAAGTGAAAAAATAAGAAAAACACAAATATTTTTAAAAATAAGAAATATCAGCACAACGCATAAGAGCATGACATAATAAAAGAAGAATTGAAGATGGCTAAGAAGTGCATTTCAGGAAATGCCATATCTGGTCATTGCTTTCTAGGGAACATATTGCAATAATTACGACAGTGCTTCTATGTCTCCATTTGGAAGTCAGTACTACAGATTGGAAAAAGTTTTAGCCTGAAAGGATTGTATTTTAGTCCTATCACTGTCTAGTTGAATGATCACTGACAGGTCACTTACCCCTCTATTTTGTTCCCGAGGTAAATTAATGGCATTTTTATGCCCCTTTGCTTTCTATGATGCTGATTTGATGTCTTTCTTAAATAAACATTATCTGGAGTCAGCATGGAAATGTTATTTTTAAATATCTGTATTTATGTGTGTACTTATGTTTTTACCACCATTTACTCATATTTTAATTTTCTCATAGCCTTTTTTTTTTTTTTGAATCCCCAGTAGAAGGTGATGACACATGAAAATAGGTAGAACAACTTGTCATGCTTAAGATATTTGGATCTATAACTCCCAGAAAATGTGCTAAATTATTTAAAAATGTTATTTTAAGATGGTTCATTTGAGATCTAAAAGACAGTGATTTTTTTATATTCCACTTTTCTTTGTCTACTAATTGCCTTTCATTGTTGTTTCTTTCTTTAGACTTTGTCTCACCATCTACTTGTTCTAGTATTAAATACACAGCATCACACGTCTGATACTCTTAACAGTCCACTGTTACTCTTCCACATCTCCTTTAACCTCTTTCAGATATATGCTCAAACAGTTGCCTCTCCTTCCAAAGCCAGGTTATCTCATTAATTTACATCACCCATCCTTCCATCACACACACACACCCACACCCACAACACACACTTCTGTTCCCTCCATTCTTTCTAGATATTTGCACCTGATACTGTTTCTTTGTAAATATGCAGAAGCAAGTGTAGACAAACAAAACCATATTTTCGTCTTTCACCAAACTAGAACTACGTATTGATCCTTCTCTTTGCTCATCTTGAACCCTTTCCTTCCAATATATTCCAGTCTTCACTTCCACGTTCACATGCTCTAATCCTGTACCTTGTTTATTCTTTTTATCTGGCCAGCTACTGCATACAGATATGCTCAAGCAAAGAATGCATTAAAGCATAACTAAACTGGCTTCCTCGCTCACAACATGTCCTATGGGGAAAGGCAAGCTTTGGAACATCTGGAGTACCTCCCTCCTTGGCTTACAGAGGACAGAAGGCTAGAGGGTTAGTATTAAGCAAACAGGAATCAGTATAGTGTCAAGTCGAAATAGCTCCTTTTCCCAGAGGCTATTTCTAAGAAAGGAAAATAAATAAACTGGAACCTCATACGTTCTAAAAAGGAATATTTCTCTATCTCCCTCTCTTCAAATCATAAAAACAAGGTTGGTGGGATTCACAGTGAAATGAAAGGTTAGTGAAAATTTGGTGAGTCTGAAGCATGTGAAATGTCAGCCAAGGCAACTGATGAATGAAAATGAATTTCTCACTTTTCTAAAAGGAACTTATATTTACTAAGTAGCTAACATGTGCCAGGGGCTATGCTTTTATACTTAATCTTGTGTTTAATTTAATTCTCCATTAAGTTTACTCCTCCGTTGTCCTTCATTGTTCCTGAGGTTTAAATCATAAAATCACAGCAGATCTTTTCTTTATTATTCTAAAAACAACAATGCCTCATTAAATGGAGCAAACACAAGGTATTTGTTAACTTAATAAATTTATATAATTTGTAAAAGTATTCATTAAAATCCAAGTATTCATTAAAATTCAAAAAGGATACATTCCTTTACAGTTATCATGAGCATGTTTTAAAGCTATGGCATTAAAGTGGAGGAATGTTTTGACAAACTGGCTAAACTTTCTTAAATTGTTAAAAATTTAAAATTTAAAAATTTTAAAGACACCAAGTAGGACCCAAAATTTTCCATAACTGGTTAGACAGTTATTCAAAAATAAAATGCGTATTTTATTTAACATATAAATTTAAATGACTTCATCATTGGATGAATGAGCTTTAAGTCCATGAGTTTTAGATGTGTTTATTTTATGACATATCAAGATTTAAAAATGGTAGCTTTTCAAAGTCTTTGCATCCTGAGTCATCTGTGGCTGTGTTAGTGTCCCTGAGACACTCTACGCCACTCTGCTTGCAGGTGGCCTGATAGAAACAGCTTAGCAAGAGGAAAGGAGAGTTAGATGCTGAGCAGGCTGTTACTGTCCTCTGATCCCGGACTAGACTCTGGCTCCTTATCTCCCTCCCTGTATTCAACTTTCTTTTGGCACAGGCATGCTTGGCTTTCAGTACTTACTAGTGTACCCCTATCACTGATTCTGAGGTTTAACTTCTGCCCAGTCCTCATGCCAACCTGGGTGCACAACTTGTGACATAGTGCCACTGGTGATATTTGACACGGAGACCATGTGCCTCTCAGTGAAAAGATCAAAGCGCTCCCCAAGGCTGACTTGGTGCTGGCTGCAAAGGCTGGGGGACACCAGCAAACGCAGTGACCACAGCGTGTTCACTTTCTTAAAGCTGTTGCTGGTGTCTTAACATGAGACGTGACACCAGAAATTGAGATAACTGGTGACAAAGAGAGAGCCAATTAGGAGGCTGCTGAAGAATGTTTGTGGCTTGTTTTCAGATAAATTATACCTGAACAGTTTACCAACCTGAGGAAGCTGGACTACTTTGGCAATTTTAATCCAGAAGATATCTAGAAGATAATCAAGACGCATCTGGGATGAATCAAATAAGAAAAAGATTTTATGCACTCATGGTACAGATTCCTATAATATGAAAATATTAGGCATTGAAAATCACAGTTTTAGAGTGTTGCAGCTGCCTTGCGTTTTCTGACTGAGTACAGAGCACAAACTAACCACGACCAGAGACAGAATTGCTTTCAAACTGATTTAGTCATCTTTTGGTAGCTTCACAGAAAGAGTCTTAGATGACTTTATGGCTCATTCTGGGGAAGTGGGGTTAGTGTTTGTAGACTATGCAAAAAACCATTGTTAGTGGGGCCTCATACCATCAAGAAAGCAGTGCTGGGAGCAGAGCGCGTCCTTTGGACTGGGGTCCCTGCGCAGACAAGCTCCTAGTCCGGGAGAACACTGAAGTGAAGAAGGCCGACAGAGAGAAAAAGCCTTCCCCTGGAGCTGACGCCCTGAATTTGGACTTTTAGCCTACTTTAACTATGAGGAAATAAACTTCTCTTCGTTAAAACCATCCACTTGTGTTTCTGTTATAGCAGCACTAGATAACTAAGACAGAATTTGGTACCGAGAGAGTGGGGTGCTGCTCTAACAGATACCTAAAATGTGGAAGTGGTTTTAAAACTGTGAATGGATAGAGGTGCGGCAGTGACAGAGGACCAGCAGCAGCAGAGAACCTGCAGCAGCAGAGAAAGGGCAATGGCAGAGAACCAACAGCAGCAGAACCAGGAGATCAGTGCGAGACAGCGCTGGAGCCGACCCACGGAGCGAGAGAGCTGAGTGCCTGTGCGCACGAGGCTTTCTGGTGGAGTGGGGTGCCTCCAGGCACTTATTGGTGGAGCTACAGAGCTTTGGAACACTTGCCCCAGCAGGGCAGAAGTGGGCGTGAGGCCTGAGGAACTGAGAGGCCAAGAAACCAGAAAACAAGCTGAAGAGACAAGGGACACAAGAAGCTGAGCTGCCTTGGTCTCAGAAGGTATGACCATAACCTCAGGGGTTTCTAAGGGTGGAGCCATGGCCTCTGGTTCTTCAAAGGGTGGAGTCACCACTCAGATGGACTGGGAGAATGGTGCACCTAAAGCCAGGGGAGCAGAGTTGCTGTCCCAGTGGGCCTGGAAGGTGGAGCTAAAGCCCAGGGCTGAGGGGCCTCCACTCAGAATCTGGAGAGTGTGGCCAATACCTACAGTTTGGAAGGCAGGGCCATTGTGTAAATTGTCTCAGAGGACAGAAGATTTTCAAGCCTTGAGGGCTAATGTAATGTGTTCTGCTAACTTGCTTGGTACCTGTTATTCCTTCTATCCCTGCAATTTCTCCCATTTGTAGTGGAAGTGTCTAGCTTGTGCCCGTTCTGCCACTTACCTTTGGAAGCAGATAACTTGTATTCTAGATTTCACAGATGAAGAGGAATTTTTGGATTTTGGACTCGGAGTTAAGACTTTTGCTATGTTATGATGGGGTGAATATGTTTTCCACGTTGCAAGGATGTGATTTTTGGGGGGCCAAAGCGTGAAATGTCATAGTTTGAATTATGTCTCCCAAAAAATGTGTGTATCAGTTTGGCTGGGGCATGATTCCCAGAATTGTGTGGTTGGCCTCCATTTTGTGATTGTAATTTTATGTTAAAGAGGATTAGGGTGGGATTGTAACACCACCTTTACCCAGGCCACATCCCTGATCCAGTGCAAAGGGAGTTTCCCTGGGGTGTGGCCTGCACCACCTTTTATCTCTTAAGAGATAAAAGGAAAGGGAAGCAAGCAGAGAGTTGGGGACATCATACTGCCAAGAAAGCAGTGCTGGGAGCAGAGTGCATCCTTTGGACTGGGGTCCCGGCACAGAGAAGCTCCTAGCCTGGGGGAACAGCGAAGAGAAGGCCAACAGAGAGAAAAAGCCTGACGCCCTGAATTTGGACTTTTAGCCTACTTTAACTGTGAGGAAATAAACTTCTCTTTGTTAAAACAAAAAACAAAAAACAAACAAACAAACAAAAAAATTGTTATTCATTAATTCAAATTATGGATTAAAGTATTAAGAATATAATATTATCCCAGAAAAGATTTTAATAGAATATAGCTCTGACTTTCAATGATGTTATAACTTTTTAATAAGTAATTTATAAGATTATTGGTGGCTGCCAAAGTTCTGCTCAGATACTTTATTAATAATAATCCCCGTCATCATGTACTGACTTTATCTCTGACACAGAGAAAGGTGCTTCACAGATATTATCTCATTCAGCCTTTCCCACAACCCAATAATATTGTATTCCAGGTTTACAGGTGAGGATATTGATTCACAAAGATATTAAATAATCTGCCTGAGCATCCATAGATAATAAGGAAGACAGCCAGGATTGAAGTCCAGGTATGTCTTACTCCATCTGCAAAATGGAGATAATAATGACTAAAGCACAGAGTAATTGTGCCAATCTATCAAAATTGTGCAGAAGTATATATTCCCTAAGATTTTAAATTGATATATAACTGTTAGATGCTATTAATATTGCTGATAGTCTTCGGCATAAGCTACCATGCTTTGCCCTTGGACCACCTCTTGAAATATTGAGAGAAACTCCTTCTACATATCCTGTCCTCAGGCTGTGTAAATGAGCTAAAAGAGGAACTATAATCTGACAAGAAAACACCCCTGGACCATCGAGTTATGATGCAGAAACAAAAGATAATGCTTTGAATGGTGTTGAGGAGGAAGAGACACTGCAAATGTGAAGATTGTCTGGAAGGTGAGAAAATCACTTGGGAGAAGGCTGCTTGCTTCAACTTTAGGTTTGCTAATTAGTTTTACAGAAAAGCAGCTGTGTTACACTGCCCAAGGGTCAACAGCTGCGCATTGTTCACTCTACCTTTATGAGGGTCAAATTGTTTAAAAGCAAAAAATATTGGCGATTTCTTTTTTTCTAGAAAGCCAGTGTCAGACCCATTGGTGTGGTCCTTTCCATTCTTCCCTATATGCTAGGTAATTTTTTTCCCATTCACCTTCATGCTATACTACACACCACAATCATTGGTATTGATGATGATATATTCTCAAATTCCTTTTAAAAGTGAAGTTATGCCCTGTATGATCTGGCTCAAGAAAGCAGAAAAGCATACCGAATATTTTAGAAGTGCTTCCACTCAAAAGAATAAAATGATAAAATTCTGCTCTCTGCTTTCAACTTCAGTCTCTGGAAATACATTTAATTAATATTTACATAAATGCACAAACAAAAGCCAAACTTGTTGCTGTGGAGTTGATTCCGACTCATAGGACAGAGTAGAACTGCCTCATGGCATTTCCAAGGAGTGGCTGGTGGATTCAAACTGCCGATCTTTTGGTTAGCAGCCTGATGTCTTAATCACTGTGCTACCACAGGGTTGCTATGAGTCAGAATGGACTCGATGGCAAAGGGTTTTGGGGAATATTTATGTAGTAGTTTACAATTTGTAAAGGCAGTTACATATATTTAACGTACTTAACAACCCTGGAAGTTGGACATTATTATCCTTTTAAGTTTTTAATTTCTGTGAGAATACAGTATAAGGAAAATGCGATACGTCCTCAGAGGAAGTGATATTCACTCTCCTTAACGAAATCCAAATATATGCAACCTCATTTTTCCCTTCACACTCTGGCTTCTAGGAACCTCAGATTCTAATATGGTGAATATTTATGGTCTTTGTATCAACCTTTATAGTTAGCGCGCTTTCTCCATTTTCATTGTTCTGGTTTTCTTTTTCTGTTTCTTCAACCTTAGGTGATGATGGTATAATTTTCTTTATAATCTGCTTCAAATATTTTGAAAGAGGGCACATATGAGAAAATTTAAAAAAAAGAATGAGTGAATAATTTGATTATTATTGCCTTAATTTTAGAGATAGGTGTAGCTACCCGAGCAAAGTTATAAAGCTCATAAATGGCAGAGTTAGGGATTCATCCCAGGTCTCTTGGTTCTAAATCCCATGTTGTTTCTAGAATGATTCAACCCTTGAGAACATGGTGAGGTATGATTTTACTTAATTAATGTCTTGCCTCTAAGAATAAAACTATTATGTTGCCTAAAGTTGTGCAAATCCATACTGTTGCCTCCTCTGGCTTTTTGAGGATCTTTTAACTCCTGAGAAAAAAGAAAAACGAAGCAAGATAACTCTTGGCATTCCCAGACTCTCCCCAACACAGTGGATATCTTTAAATTTGGCCATGCTAAAGTATGGGGGTGACCGGGGAGGATTCTGGAACATCAACATGGTTGCTGTACACATTCCCTCCCATTTCATCCCAGATAGGAAGAAAAGCTGCTCCTTTCCAAATAGTCCATACATCTTTGCCTGTTGAGACATTGCAGTAGCTGCCTTCTGATTCTCCCTGAAGCTCAGCATGAATTTTTCTCTTTGTTTGGAAAGATGATATCAAAAGTCAATGCATTATTTATGGTGGTTATTTTCATCATTACTGTGATGGTTAATGTTACGTGTCAACTTGGCTAGGTCATGATTCTCATTATTATGTAATTATCCTCCATTTTGTGATCTGATAGAAGGTAAGTTTGCTTTAGGGTGTGGCCTGCAGCCAATATATATGGATGTTCTGGCAAAACTCACTCGCTCTTAATCCTGCATCTGACTCATCATCCTCTGACCTCAGGTTCTTGGGACATGAGCCAGCAGCCTGCTGCCTGCCCTGCCGATTTTGGGTTTATCAACTGCTGCAACCACTTGAGTCAGGAGAAGCCTCCAGCCTGACATCTGACCCATGGATTTGGGACTTGACAGCCTCCACAACTTTGTAAGCCATTTCCTTAAAATAAATCTCTCTCTCTATATATGTATAAAACCTGTTGCCGCTGAGTTGTTTCTGACTCATCGCGACCCTATAGGACAGAGAAGAACTGCCCCATAGAGTTTCCAAGGAGCAGCTGGTGGATTCGAACTGCCCACCTTTTGGTTAGCACAGCCAAATGCTTAACCACTGTGCCATCACGGCTCATATACATATATATATATATATATATATATATATATATATATATATGCTTCACTGGTTTTGCTCCTCCAGAGAACCCAGCCTTAGACAATTACTTATTCACAATAACTGAAAGGTGGAAGCATAGTATAATATAATAGAATGGGAAGAAATTTATCTGCAGTAACTTCAGAAACATTCATAGGAAATGTTCAGCTGCTAAAACACACACACACACACACACACACACACACACACACACGCACACATGCATACCAAAAAAACAAACACTGGATCTTAAAATACCATGTAAGCAACCCACATCTGTAAAGCTTTCTTTCTCCTATTATCTAATTTGCCCAAAGCAATAGTGTATAATAGAACCTGAAGGAGAATTCTCAATTCTCTCCATGTTGCAGGGCTTGTAATGAAGTTATTTACTCCTGGAGTAAGCATAACTTCTGATGGCTAGCCCACTATCCTAATGAGACCAACGTAATGGGTGCTAGTCTGACATAACTTCACCCTATTTCATAAGCAAACACCCAGCCAACTGGCTATTAAATAAATGCTCTCAGTTACAAGGACAACTGTTTGAGAAAACACAAATGGATCAATCCGAATTCACCACCTTCATGAAACATACACACACACACTACTGACATGTGTTCCATGTGTTCTCAGTACTACCGTCATCTTCAAAGGGTAGTGTACACTTACCAGCTATAACAATTTTCTTTTTTTAAAAAATATTTATTTATTTTGTTGTTATTGTTGAGAATATAAAAAATACACAGGAAAGCATACACTAATTCAAGTTTCCACATGTACAATTCAGTGATGTTGGTTATATTCTCCGAGTTGTGCAAACACTCTCTTCCTCTTCTTCTGAGTTGTTCCTCCCCAATAACATAAACTCACTGCCCGCTATGGTTCCTATCTAATCTTTGAAGTTGTGTTGTCCATTTGATCCCATGTAGATAGGCAAACAATGTATTTTCTACGACAAGGCACTAAACCTTAGGTTCCGCATGTGGAATATGAGGTATTTGGACAGGATAACACCAACAATTGTTATCAATTAGGAAGTTTTCAGTTAAAAGTAACAGAAAACCTGACTCTAAATGTCTTAAACACTAATAAAAATGTATTTTACTACATAAGTCTGGAGGAAGAGTAGCTCCAAAGCCAGTCAATTTAGTAGCTTAATGATATTATGATTGTAACTGAGATGCTTTCCATCTTTAGCTCTTTTCTGCTCCTGCTGACTTAGCCTCAGTCCAGCTCTATTCATGGTCCCACAATATTGCCACAGTTCTGGATATTGTATGCACACACAACAAAGTCAAGTGGAATAAGAGATAACTTTCTCCTCATGAATCTCTTTTATCAGTAATGAAACCTTTTTCTGAAGCCCTCCAACAGATTTTCCTTCATGTTTCGTTGGGTAGAATTGTATCATGAGCCCTTCCCTATACCACAGGGAAAGGAATGAGACGACCATGGCTGACTAAAGAAAGTCAAGAAGAGAATGGGTTACAAAAACAGAATTTTGTTTCTTTTCAAATGGAGGAAGAAGTAGCTCAATGTTGGGTAGGCAATCAAAAATACCTCCTGAAGCGTACCCTTTGGACAGCCAACATGTAAATATATACCTTTTATACCATTCATACTTGTAAAAAAAACTGCTTATATCTATATAAAGCATACCCATCACGTCCCTCAAGGAAGACAGCTTACTGCCTCATCAGTTAAATGTACCTAATTCCATATCTGGTATTTCTGTGTGTGTATGTGTTTTAACTCCTTCCATCATGGTCTGTGGACATATGGCTAAAAAACAAGTCTTCCACAACTAGTACATCCAATATAAAATAGGATAACTCTCTTCCCACCAAAAGACATAATCAACTATGATTCTGAAAAGGAGACAATAGGAAACAAAACAGTCATGGTCCATAGCACCTGCATTCTCTTGGATGAGAGTAGCAAGGACTCCCTATCCTGGCAGTAGAGAGAAGTACTTGGTCACCTGATTGGACAAGCCCAATTCTACTTTTCTTTTCTTCCTTGTGGCAGAAATTACTAGGTGCTCTCCAGTACCTTTATCCTCTTCTTCCAGGGAACACATCTAGGCCACATTTCCCAGCCTTCCTCTCATTTAGCTGTAGCCCTATAGACTGAGTTTTAGCCCAAGAATATCATTAGAAGCGCCATGTATCACTTCCAGGCTGGGTCCATAAAACCATCCACGTGTGCACTTGCATGTTTATTTTTCCCCCCTTCCAACGCACAGAGTGGAGATACCTGATAAGATAAACTTAGAAGATATGTATTGAATGTAGTAGAGTGTCTTTCAGCTTGGATCTCTGCATTTGACATGTTTGACTGCTAACCAAAAGGTTAGAAGTTTGAATCCACCGAGAAGTGACTTAAAAGAAAGCTCTGGCCATCTACTTCTGAAAACCCTAGGGATCACAGTTCTATTCTGATGCACATGGGGTCATCATGAGTCTGAATTAAGTCTTCAACCACTGGTGGTAGTGGTGGTGGAATGCTGCCCCACCTACCTTTTCCCTTTCTCAGTCCTGCTGTGTGAATGAGACACAAATTTCTATTGTGTTTTAGACATTTCGATGTTGGGTCTATTTGTTATGGCAGTTACTCTACCAAGACTAATATAAATTTTCCTCTGTGACATCATTTGAGGTGAACATTTGGGAAAATGCCCTTTCTGGGGGCTGCATAGCTTTACTATTCCATATCCTGTTGGTGGTAGGTTAGGGGCTCAGGGAATTGCCTTAGTGTCAAAGGCCATTGTTTATTAACCTTGGGCTTTCTTTTGTAATACAATTCCTGTAAAACTCAGTAGGCTTCAATCAATTCCATGGGCTAATAACACAGCCAGCAATCTTTTCTAGAAATAGATTGTGAGTCCGAGAATTCCTGACTCCCTGCCAGGGGCTTCTACATGATGCTGGTCCTCCTAGACCTCAGATTAATGACGTCTGCCCTGAGGCAATTTAAAACAATAACCTTGGGTGGGAAGGCAATACCCATAATCCAGTCTTTGCCACTTGGGTTTTTCTCTTCCTCCGGCAGAAATTGTTTAAGACAGGCCAGAAAGATTAACCTTATCTTTTGGTCCAAATTTATCTGCTGCTGCTAAATCTCCTGCTTCTGTCTGCTGTAAAATGGTCCATCCTTAGTCTTAATTTGTTTCTTCCCCAGGGAACCTCACTGAAAGACTCCAAGAAGTGTCCAGTATCCTTTGATGTTCCTATCATTTTCCCAAATACCAACCCTCCTTAGGCTCATGGCCCATGTTCAAGAGCAAGAGGTGGTTTAACCTATTGCTTCACAGTGTCATAAAAAGTCACTAACTTCCCAGTCATGTTCCTCACTGTCATCTACCTCACCTCCTTCATTCATTCAATTCCACATTTTAGGCTCTGTTACTTTCAGCATCCCATTTCTGGACATCTGTGTCATTGTCTGTATCTATCTGATCGAAAGAGAAATTGAATTTATTAAAAGAATATTGGGTAGGAATTACATGGGGTGAAAAACCAGCATCAGAGGATGTGTAGTCAGTAAGAACACCACAAATTCCAAAGAGAAGTGGCAGGGTGAGAACACAGCTTCCATTACTTCTAAGCACAATGCTCTGCAGCTCACCCTGCTGACACCAACAGTACGGAACACTGAGTGCTGCCCCTGTCTCTGCTGCCAGTGGGGCTCTTGGACATTAATCTTGCTGTCAGAGCTTCTGCCGCAGGAGACACTTCTTTGCCATTCCACCTTCTAGATCTCAATGTAAAGCCTGAGGAAATCACATCTCATTGGCTGAGCCTAGGTCTTGTGCATGCCGTGGACTTTCAAGAGAGGCTGGACAATGAGTATCTGGTGTTAGTTTCTAACTCTAACTCATAAAATGGGAATTCTCCCACTTAGAGAAGTGGTTCAAATACTGGGCAGCCAGAAAGAATGGCAAGTACTTCCTACAATCCTGTAGTCCCTGGGTGGTGCAAACAGTTAAGGTGCTCAGCTGCTAACAGAAAGTTTGGAGGTTTGAGTCCACCCAGATGCACTTCAGAAGAAAGGCCTGATGATCTACTTCTGAGAAATCAGCCACTGAAAACCCTATGGAACACAGTTCTACTCTGACACACATGGGGTCACCATGAGTCTGAACTGACTTGAAGGTAACGGTTATTTTTCTCCCCCAGCAGTATCAAAGTGTGGTATCAAAACTTCTATTTTCTAAAAGAATGTTAAAACCTACAATTCATACTAATTTGACTTGTGTGTATGTGTATGTCAGACACAACCATCAGTTGATTTTCTGACGTTTTTATGCCTTTGAGAGTAAGTGTCTCTGTTTACTGGATTTTACTGCTGTGTGAATGAGACATAAATTTCTATTGTGTTTTAGACATTTAGATGTTGGGTCTATTTGTTATGGCAGTTACTCCACCAAGAGTAATATAAATTTTCCTTTATGACATCATTTGAGGTGAACATTTGGGAAATGCTATCAGGGGCATACCTAAAATGAGACCCAATCTGAGCCACAGTCTATTTCTTCAAAAGTTATGTCATCCCACTTGCTGGGAGGTTCCCATTTTGTAGTGAGTGTCCAAAACTATCCATCTGGGCTAGAATTTCTTCAGAGACAACATAACAACTTCTCATCAATGTTGACATGTGAGTGTAGAGCAAAGGCCACCAAAGGCTAACACCACTTGACCCTGGTGTTTCTTTAGAACCTTGATGCCAGATAATTCCACCTTGCCACACAACCCATCATCCTTGCCAAAAACCAACCAAACAAAAAACTCTGGCTATCTATTCTCTCTCATATTTTATACCAATAATTTCCTGTTTCCTCTCCCCTGGCCAGCTTTCTATTGGCAATATTTTACATCTTCAAGAAATCCCGTTTCATGATGAAGAAAAATTCCGTCATCTTAATCATCTTCACAGAAGACTCATTACACCTTCTTGATTTGATTTAAACTTGGTTTTCTCCCAAGAATAAAATTCCCCTTGGCCTTATCATGTAAAACGAATTATTCCTCCCTTTCAAGCAGTAGGCTCTGGTGCACGTGTGTGAGTGATATAGAGGATGGAGGGAATGGGGATATCAATATACTATTGTATCCCCATTGCTGTTTTCAAAAGCACTGTTCCTCCACCTTTCTCCTCTCCTGTGAGGTTTATGCCATTTAGCTGTACTACCTTCTGTGCTTCCCCATCAATGATATTCTACAAATACATAGAAGTTTTTACTTGATTTGCATTCTTTGTCTTCACCCCAGGTCAAGCCATTATTCTGATGACTTGCTTGTCCATATGGATGGCTGGCCAACAATCGAGCTTCATGGTGCCTTGTCCTTCTTAGCTCCAGTGACTCACAACCCTCACTCTACCCCATACCCAGGATGCTCAGTGGATGTTCTTATCTCCAGGGATTGCTTCAGCACTTTAGCCCTTAACTCAGATTCCCCAATTCCTAACCACAGCCTCCTGTCCTTCTGGCATTCTCGCTCATTACATCCACTGCACTGATTCTTTGACTGTATTGAGATGTTCAGTTGCTTAATCTCTCTTTTTTATTACAACTTTGTCAATCTTTTTGGGTTTTCATCTCCCTGTATATCTAATTTAAACTCAGAGGCCTGATAACTTACTCTTTTATCTATACTTTCAACTCTCCCAACTCCCCAGAAAAACTCCTGATTTACTTCAATCCAACTGTCTGCTTTTTCAGCTCCTACATTTAGGTTCACAATTAGATACTTAATAAATAATGAATTAATTAAATTAGTTGTACTTGCCACATTAGATGTTACCATTACCTCTGACCATTTTAGAGCTAAACATTTTAGCTGCCTTTCCCTTACTGAAGGAACCCTGGTGATGCAGAGGTTAAGCACTCAGCTGTTAACTGAAAAGTTGATGGTTCGAATCTACCAGCAGCTCTGTGGGAGAAAGATGTGGCGTTCTGCTTCTGTAAAGATTTATAGCCTTGGAAACCCCTTGGGGGCAGTTCTGCTATGTCCTATAGGGTCACCATGAGTCAGAATGGACTCCAGGGCAGTGGGTTTTTGGTTTTTCCCTTACTGGGAATTCACTACAATCCAGTTTCCCACTAGAGCCAGTTCTAAAGACTCTTCCTTGATTTCTCTCTACCAGTGCATTATTATCAATGGTCAGCTATCAGCAATCAAATTTATTTGAAGTGAATTAAATGCACTTGCGGGTAATTCTTTTCAACATTTTCAGTAACCCTTTTTTGTGCTGAGAGGTAGAAGGAAGGTAGAAAGCATTAAGCTTAATTCTCTGCCTCGTCAGAGACACCTATAACTCACAATATTTAAGTGGTTCTTAAACCCTGAACCGAAGATCTTCTAGGAGGGAAGGTGAGCAAAAAATTTCTGGCAAAATTATATGCAAACTCAGAGGGGTAGGAAAGTGTATGCAAGGGGTAGGGAAGGGCTGAGGAAGGCAACTCACATTTTCTAAGTGTCTATTTTTGCCAGTCCTTGTGTAAAGCAGATTCTATACATTACCTGGCAAACAGTTCAGTGAAATTGAAAATAAAGAACTGGGAGAAAAAGATGACGGGAAGTGGCAAGATGAGACTGGAAAGTTAGCTTATTGCAAAGATATAAAAGACCTACATGAAATGTAAAGTTTTTAGTTTTACCTATAGTTTATGGAGGAGTTCCTGGGTGGTCACAGTCATAAATACCCCATGGAACACAGACTCTGAAACACATGGAGTTGCCATGAGTTGGAATCAACTTGACAGCAACTGATTATAGGCTATGGGAAGTCATTTTAGCATTTTAAATTAGGGAATGATGTGATTATATTTTCATTTTTGGAAGGTCATTGGTGTCAGTAAGTAGGAAGAATCCAAGGTGTGTAAGGGCATGAGCCACACCTACTTTACGACTCTTTCCCCAGCATCTACTATTGTGCTTGCTATTCAATAAAGAGTTGCTGAATGCATGAACTAATGAATGAGCCTGAAAGTAGAGAGAATAGTCAGGTGACCTTTCCAACAGTTCAAGTGAGGGAAGTCTGATATAAGACTATGCCGGTGCAGGTAGACAGGAGAGGCCAGAAGGCCTTGGGGTGGAATTGAATTTGTGATTTAAGTCAGAAAGAAAAATTCAAGATAACTAAAAGACTTGATGCTAGATAATTCACTTTGCTTTTGTAATAATAATTCCTACCCCAGAGGATTTCACATCATCAAATGCTAATGAGCTAATGTATGCAATACATTACATTAATGAAGGAAATACACTTGGGGATTGTGTTTGATTTTGAGCATCAGAAACTCCTAAAATCCAGGCTTAAAACAAATTATGGGTCTTATTTCCTCATATAAAAAAGTCTGGAGTCAGGAGTCAGGTGGTCCAGAAGTGGTACTGCACTCTACAATGCCACCAGGGAGTCAGTCCCTTCTAGCTTTCAGTTCTCCATTTATATTAATGTGTAGTTTTCATCTCACGGCACCAAAAATCATTGGATGCATATTCCTTGAAGAACAAAGAGGATCACTCAAGGGCAAAGGATGTGTGCTGGCTGATTCTACCCCCTTTTATGGTTTCCCCAAAGCTCCACTCATGGGTCCTGCTTTATCTCATTGGCCCCTGGCACAAACATGGCTGGGAAAAATAGTATCCTCGTTACACACATTGCAAGCTAGAAAAAAGTCAAGGTTTTCTTAAAAGGAAGGAGGGCTAAACTGATATGAGCAGGCAATCATTAGCACCGCAGAAAAGGGAGGTGATACTGCTATCTTGATTGATTTGACAATCTCTGTCTTAAGAAGATCAGAGGTTTTCCCTGTGCTTCTGTGTGGTACTCACAAGAATAGAGAGTTCTAGTTGCTATTAAATTTCAGGAAATTAAATGAAGATGTCACAGAAGAAAGATAATCTCAGTGTTAAAGTGTTTTTTTCACTTATGACTAAGGACTGGCTCATCTCTTTAGTTCTTGAAGATGTGATTTTTATATTCCTGTATGGATATACCCCAATCTATAGGCTGAGACTGAACCCACTTATAGGAAGGACCAGGGATGGCACCATTCTGGCTCTGTCTCCTTAAACATAATTTGTTTATGCCTAGGTTTTAGGATGAGTTTTTCTATTTGATCCTTCCCAGTTCCAGAGTCTTCTTGTGATACTTTGCTTCCCTAGCAACCAGTGGAAGTAGTGGTACCCCCCTTTTTTGCCCCACTCCCCAGTTTCATTAACACTTTATGTAGCCTGTTACTCTTTAGTTATCCAGTTTCTTTTTAACTTTTAAGACTATAACCTCCACCTTATCCTAAAGAAATGACATTATACATGCTATATACAATCAGTTGCTGGCCAAATGTCTACTGTGCTCTATGTGCTATGTATAAACTTTTCTAGTCCTTGGAGCTTTCCTTCCTTTGGTCAAAACCAAGAAAAAAAAAAAAAAAAAACCATTGCCATTGAGCCAATTCCAACTTATGGCAGCCACATGTGTTACAGAGTAGACCTGCTCCATATGGTTTTCTTGGTTGTAATCTTTACAGAAGCAGATCAACGGACCTTTTCTTTCACAGAACCACTGGGTGGCTTTGAACAGCCAACCCTTAGGTTAGTAGTCAAGTGCAAACCTAGGGACCTTAGGTCAAGGGAGCCCAAACCTAGGCTGCTAGCTTGGACCATCAGACCCACAACTTAGGCCCCTCCTGCCAAAGGCTTTAGATTCCTTGATCCACAAGCCTTCGGTTACAAAAAAAGAGAAGTAAGAAAGTCTCCTATGTGTAGTTAGAGTCCATTTGGACAGAAGCTTTTACAGCAGCAGAAGCTGAGAGATCTGCCTATTAACTGAGATGAATAAAACTGCCAGGTGACTCACCAGTGCCTTCAACATGATTGGTTGTATCTGTCCTGCAGGAGATGATTGCTTCTCTGACAACAGTCTTGAGTCAAGGAAGATGTACTTATATATTATTGCTTTTTTTGAGCATCAGTATCACATCTTACCCATCTTCCTTTTAGTGTGATGCAAAATGTAGAAATAAAATGATTTAAATGAATATAGCCACACAATATTGCCTCGAGATGTGCTGAAAATTAAGCTATATGTCAGGGGAAAGATTTTTAGTCATTTGGACAGTAATTTAACTTCCCCCTGACCTTCATTTTAAGACATATTGATGCCATGGTTCTTCTGCCAGCCAGTTAAATTCTAGTTTTTCAGTGGCTTATAAAACTGAGGCTTCTTTATCAAGAGCAACACTGGAGAATAGCATAGTCCATGTGGCTAGAAAACTGATAGCTTTTTCCCTCTTGTTTGGTTTAGTGAGTGAATGAGGTTATTAGCTCATAAGTATCACGATGTATTCTAAGAGATGAGTTCACGAGTATATAACCTCTCCTTTCCAAACAGTCTCCCAAATCAGCTTCTGGTAATGTTGAATGTTTACATAATTAACTTGCACTGAAAAGGAAGAGAAATTTCCTTACCCACGTAAGAAAATTGGTTTTCAGAAGAGTTACCTTATGAAAGTTCAGGTCATGAAGGGGTATCATAATTGTAACAAATCTGGAAGACAAGATTATCTGAGTGTCTAGTTAAGACTTTCTAGTACATTCTTTGGCTGTTGGAACGGTTTTGATTAACTTGGTTGTGGAGTTATAATGCAATATATAGATTCCTCTATGGAAAAATAATTCCAACCTACAAATCAAACCTAAACTAATAGTAGGTGTTTTGTTTTCTTGACTGGGCAAAAAGCGTTCACAAATTGCAAAGAATATGTCAAAAGACAGATGGAGTTGGTTTGCTGTGTTTAGGTAAATGCTTGGGCTGACAGTTAACCAATGGAAATAGCTGCAATTGAAAGATTGTGTTACTAATTCTCTTCACAATTTATCTTTTTTTCTTCATCTCTTCTAAGTAAAGGTTGAGAAATTACTGCCTTTGCCAATGAAGTGGCCCATTTAGCGTGTAGTTTTTCTTAAACAGGGAGCTAGCCGCCAAAGCTGTTGAGAAGGCCCGATCTTGCTTCTGAAAATTACCATTAGATTTATTTTGTGAATTTCCCCAGTCATGGCATATGTAAGACGAAGCACACATGGGCGATGTCTTCTAAAGGCTAATGATTTAAAGTAAATGAAAAAAATCTAGGTGGATATAGCAAACCCTTCTAGAAAAACATATTAGCACACTTAAGGTTTTGGCTCATTTCACGAGGATGGGAAGGAAGGCATGCCCAGGAATCAGTAAGTTCAGGTGGGGGTCTTGCCTCGGAAGAATGACAAGTTATAAATAAAAAAAAATAATTATTACTCAGAAACTACACTTCCTGAGTTTTTTGCTTGTTTTTTTTTCCCGACAAAGAAAAACTCTCAGGAAAACTGAGATCATTCTCACATTAAAAAGGATGAAATATAAGGCCCATTGAATTTTGTATGTACTTCACCCAAATTTTAAAAGAGGATCTACCTCTTTAATTTTTTCCATGCCTTTTTATTATATTAGAATAATAACTCCTGGAAAGACGTCTTAAAAATATAAAGTAGGAAATGAAGACAAAAGGAAAAAGGAGACTCATTACAATTAGATGCAGGTAACAACAAAATGTATGAGGGCCTTGTTTTATCTTGATTTGATTTGACTATACCAACTGTAACAATGCATCTTTGAGACAACCTGGGAATTATGAATATAAACTAGGTATCAGATGATATCAAGGAATTAATATTAATTCCGTTAGGTTTGATGATGGCATGGTAGATATACATATACGCATATATATCAGTTAGAGGTGCACAGAAGAATTTACAGGAGAAATGACATAACACTGGAATTTGTTTTAAAATAGTCTAGAAAACAAATAACAAAAAGTGTGGAAGGGTATAAATGAAAACAAATTGATAAATATCAGTAATTGTTGAAGCTGGGTGACGGGTACTTGAGGGTTTTTCACACTATTCTTTATGCTTTGCATATTTGAAAATTTTCCACAATAAAATTACAAGCCCAATCCATTACTTGAGAAATAAGCAAATAAACAAGGTATAAACAACTTCCATTTCTTTTGACTGTTTATTACTTTACCAGTAACCAGTTGCCGTGGAGTCGATTCAGACTTATAGCGACCCCATGTGTGTCAAAGTAGAACTGTGCTCCACAGGATTTTTAATGGCTGATTTTTCAGAAGTGGATCGCCAGACTTTTCTTTCAAGGCATCTCTGGGTGGACTGAAACCTCCAACTTTTGGTTAGCAGCTGTGCATATTAACCGTTTGCACTAGCCAGTTATTACTTTAGGCATCCTTAATAAAGAGTCTCTTTTAGAGCTACACACATAAAGCTAGAGTTACTTTTGTTCAGGGCTGATTTTATTTTCTCTGTCCATGATGAGCAGAGAATTAGAAAACTAGTAGATTGCAATATTTTTATACTAGGTTTGAATCAGTTCAAATATCCTACCAACACCACATATATGATGGTCTGCCCCAGGCTGCAGTGGGTCCCACTGGAGGTGCCAGGATTTATTTCCCATTCTGTTACCTCCGTGGGGACATGGAGGTGCTATAAGGCCCAGGATCAGGAGCTTCTCCATGTCTACTAGCTACTGAGGGAACCCAGGAGCTCCCTGCGTAGCAAGAGGAAAGAGCAGTCCCATCTTCTTCTTCTCTTCTCTTTTTTTTTGTTAGGAATGCACAGGGTAAAAAATGTGTTCTTGGCATTCTTACATTGCAATAATTGAAAAGCTCTCTTATAGAAACCAAAACATTGCTTCCACAAAACATTAATAGACATTGTGTGGACGTGCATGAGAAGTGGAAATACGTCAGATAAATTTAGGAACTGCTGGGTTACATATGTTAAGCTTTTTTTTTTCCACTTAAAATTTGTATAATACCATAATACTTATAACAAATCTCCTTGGGGGCAAGTGTGGGGGGACATTGAAAGCAGTATTTGCCAAAATGTTTTGACTATTCACCCTTTTTCCAGGAGCACTGAGTGAGGCTCATATTTCTTCTTTTCAACTCAAGCCTCAGCTGTACAATGGTCTCCAAACTTCAGTCTCTCTCTCTCTCCTTTTATGCTTACCATAGCTATATTAAAGTTCCTTTGATGATTTGTTGAATCATTGATTCATTGAATAGCATTTATTTATTGAGTGTCTAGTATGTGCCTACTCTCTGCTTGGTGCTGGGGACACAAAGATGAGTAAGACATATGGTCCATGCCCTCCAAAAGTTCCTCCTTTACCAGAAGAAGCAGACACAGTGCAAATGACCAGGTGTTTACAAGCCATGTGAACAGAGTGCTTATCTATGACAGCACAAAGGTGGGAGAGAACAATTTTGCCCTGAGGGCCGGGGAGCAACCTCTGAATAAGATATAGCTGCCACTCATTGACTGGCTAGCCGGTACCCATCCCCACCTCCCAACAGTCCCCTATTTCTCTTTGGACATCCTTGCGTTTCCTGCTGAGCTGATTCTACCAGAGCTAATCTAGTCGGCACTTTTCTTTTTTCTGTACAGCACAGGTCCAGGAGCAATGAATGGCCCACACCGGTCCAGTTAGAATGAATTTCAGGAATTATGCCTGGAATGTTGTGACCTGAATTTTTGCCTCCTGATACGCTGCTGCCATTTCTGCTACTCTGAAAAAAACTGTCTTGGAACAGAAGAGGGCAGAACGGAAAGAATCAGAAGGAATGGGCCAACGACCTTTGGGTCAAATACCCTGCCTCTGCACTTTTTTCAGTTCCGTGGAGCAATGAATGCTCTCTATTGCTTAAGCCAATTTGTCGTATGTTTTCTGTTACTTGCACCTGAAACACCCTGAGTAATAAACTCTTGTGCCCATGCCTTGCAATGTTATTCTCTCCAACTAAAATGTCCACCTTTCTACTCACCTAGGTCCTACCCAAGTTTTACCATTCCCCTTTCTTCCTCCTGGATCAGCTGAGTTCTAGAGCTCTTTCTCTCTTTTACCACTTATTTGCACTATATTCATTTAGCACTTAAACGCTATGTTAAAACACACACACACACTCATGTATGTCTTGTCTCCCAAATAGACTCTAAATTCTTTGGAAGCGAGGATTATAACTCACTACATTATGCTGGATAAATCATAATTACTGGATATTTTGTTCTTACGCACATGTGCTCAGTTCAATCAATAGTAGGCCCTGGCTTCCATTCATGAAGTGCTCTATAAACATTTGTTGAATGAATGTTAAACTTGCATCATACCCCATTTCTAGGAGTCCTTAGTACAATGACTGAAACATAGCAATGTTGTAATAGTCGTTTACATTTTACTTCTTAGCTGTGACATCATCTTAGCACTCCCTTGATTCCTCTCAAGTAGAAGTGATCACTCTTTCTACTGTATGCCCATGGTATCACAGCTACCACATTTTTGCCTTCATTTATTTCTGATGCTCTCACCCTGCTATATTTTAGGGACACAGACCTTATTAGGTACATAGTAGATACTCAATAAATTTTGTTAAATCCAGGAGAAAATGAATTACTCTATTTCTAATTCTTATACTGGTATCTAAAATATTTATACAGATACAACTGATAAAATAATTCTTCCACTTTGCTCAAACATACCGCAGACATATATAGCTGGCTAAGTAGCAAAAAGGGCTTAAGTAGTACATTTCTTTTTTTAATTATTGTTATAATAATATAGACAACACATTTTCCAGTTCAACAGTTTTCATGTGATGTGAGCAGTACATTTCTTATGGTTATTCAAAGACAATGCTATTAGTTCAAGAATAATGTTATCCGGAAAACTTCTGTGTCAAAGTTTAGTGCTGGATAATAAATATTTTTATTCTTGAATGACAGCCTACCTAACCCCACTTTCCTGTGATAAAATGAATTGTATTTAGATCAAAGAATCTATACATAGAGTAAAAGAGATGCAGGCATTATCAAATCTTATTAGAGTACCATGACCCTTTGATAAATACCCAGTGCCCATAGTGTGATAGCTAGAATATTAAATGTCTTGAATAATTTTCTCTAAAAGATAACATTTCACAAAAGTAGCAAGGAGCTAAAAAATCCAGCCTTCTGATAAAGCTTCTGTCTTTTCCCAATCCCTAAGTCTTCTCGACTTGTCATGGATTTGCATCTATCTAAGCCTCACCCTCCAAGTCTCTTGGTCTTCAATGGCATCTTCACATCTCTGTCACTGTACTGAGACTGTCTAAAATATTGCTCTTTTCTAAATGTTCTTATCTCCACTAACCATGTTAGTCCTCATGAATCTTCTTTGACCATCATTCAGAAGAGACTACAAGTTCTTTACCTGAATCACAAAAACTTTTTTTTCTGGTTATGGGAATACCACCATGCTCACTAAACTATGCACCAATTCTCCACTTCAGGACAATTAAAAAATAAATAAAAAATTTCATTCATAATATATTTGGAAAAATAATAAAAGATTTTAAGACCATTTATATTGCATTCTAATTAACATTAGCAGGTGTAAATAATATAGGCCATGCTACTCAAGTGAGACCAATGAACCATCAGCCTCAGTATCACCTGCAAGCTTGATAGAAATACAGAAACTTAGGTCCCACCTTCAACCTCCTGAATCAGAATCTGCATTTGAACATGATCCTCAGGTGATTCATATGTACAATAAAGTTTGAGAAACACTAAAAAGAAGCATAAGAGGGCTTTCAAATACCACATATTTTTAGTGACGTTGATGACAAGTTTTATTCTTTATATTGTGCTTTCTAAGATTTCTGCCTGAAAAATCCTTAATAAATATTATTTTAAAAGATAATGAAAATACAGTCTCAGTCCACCTAGGCCTCACACACTTGTAGGGATGACAAATTTTTACGAGAACCCAGAGATGGATGCGCCTCATTCTATATGGAAACCAGGAGAGTCTTTACTTCTCCCAAACTATAAAACAAAAATGTAATACTCCTTGTTGACTACTTTCCAAGGATACTGCAATATTTAACACTGATATTTATGGAACACAGTAATATACATTGACATAAAACTGTGTAAGCAACATTCTTGCAAATAATGTTTTGATGAAAATTTCCTCCAGCGAATGTTCTCTCCATTATAAAATGTTCACAAGCATGCTCAGATAAACCATAATTACTGGAGACTTTGTAATTATCCGTGTGTGCTCAGTGTAATCCACAGAGGGCTCTGGTTTCATTCACTGTGGGCTGTGACCATTTGTTGTAGCCGAGGAACACAATCTTTAGTAACACAACAACCGATAGAATTCTACTCAACCGCCAGTTAGCCTAACTGGAAATAAAAGTATTTTTATTGGTTCTGTTTTTAAATAATATTCAACTTCGCAATCAGTTTTTTTAATGTAGGAAAACCACAGCGTTTGTGTCAAAGTATAGAGTAATTTGTTACTTTAGTAATTGTACTATAATTCGGACATTTTACTTATGAAGTACACAGTTGGCCCTAACTTTACATAGTAATTTGATGCAAATATTTGACCATCGTAAAGAGTAGGTATTAATGCCTCTTTAATCAGGCACAAGTGATTTAGATAAACATCCCCCTACCCGCTAGGAATTTATCTAGCCTGTAATGATTACCTTGACTATTCTAGGTCAAGCAAGATGGAATCAAGGTTCATAATAGAGTCAGTATGTATACCAATAATGTCTTTATGTTGAGAAATAAACTATAAAAAAATTAATATTTGTTCCTGTTTAGTCAATAACATGCTAAGAAATTCTGTATTGAGGTTATTTTCTCCCATCCCTGAATACTCACAAATAGTCTCAGAATTTGTAGCAATAACTTTTAGAAATCACAGAAGCCTCAAAATAGCGAAAGACTAAGGACAGAGGAAGATTTCCATATACAATTAGTTGAAAAGTAAACTTTTCAGTCAGTCACTAATATTTTTTTCTGACTTGATCAGCAAAAGTTTGGACTGCCATTTCAACTTCATTAGCAGATATCGTGTATTATGAGTCCACAGGCTCCGTGTAATTTAGGGCCAAAGAAGTTTGGGCTGCGCGTAGAATGGTGTGAAGACACAGCGGAGTCAAGTAACGGTCTTGGAGCTCTTAGCTTGGAATAGTGCTAATGCTGGCCAGACTAATGACTTTAACTTGTCAGACTTGTTAACTCTGTTGTACGTCCTCCATAGTTCCGTAGCCAGAACAGCGATGATCTAGGAGTGTGGCTATGACTAGTGTTAATTAAGTACTTCAAAGTAGTGAAGTTTTCATACTTGCTAGTTAATATCATATCCTTTACACGTGTAATCACATCAAAATCATCAGAATCTTCCAGAAAAAGAACAAAACCTATAACTCAGAAACAGAACCCTAATGACCATCTTTTTTTAAAAGTATTTTTCTTAGGATATAAATATAAATGAAAAAGAATACGTATATATATTTGCTTGTGTGTGTGTGTGTGTATGTGTGTGTCCCACATACCTCTTAGCTAATATAATGGCAAGGCAAGGGGCATATGTTTAAGAACTATAGTACATCAAGATTAGTAACAGCTTCTCTTGCTGGTATATTCTCATTTCTCTCTGTGGCAATTGTAAGGCTTTTCACTGAAAACTTAGTAGGCTAAATTCATTTTACTTAGCAGCCTTTCCCTTCCCAGATGTTTACACAGGGCCAGGAAAATCTAACCAACGCCCAGTTTTCAGGTGAAAGAAGAGATTGATGGGGCCTGAACTAGAGTTCTCCTCAGAAGACCAAGTAGTTGTCCTGGATTCTGAGACAGCTTGGAGCAGGATGGCTGGAAATTCTCAGAAGGGTGGCATATAGGACTGCATTTGAAAGAACCCAATTGCACCAGGAGGTTCAGAGACACACCATATAGGTGGTGTTGGGAGCTGAGGAGACTGGCTGCATACTGTCCTACGGTGGGGTGTGGGGTGGAGGCAGTTATCCTCTAGTTTTCTTCCAACCTTTCCATTTCCATCTATAATTTAAAAAAAAAAAATTGTGCCTTTTTTGTTTATTTAAACTACATTTTACCTATATTAAAAATAATCATAATAGTTAAGACATACAGTGCTTACTACGTACCAGTGGAATCTCTGGGTCGCACAAATGGTTAAAGAGTCTAGCTGCTAACCAAAAGGTTGGAAGTTTGAGTCCACCCAGAGGTGCTTCAGAGGAAAGGTCTATGATCTACTTCCAAAAATCAGCTATTGAAAATCCTATGGAACACAGTCCTGCTCTGACACGCATGGAGTCGCCGTGAGTCGGAATCAACTCAACAGCAACGGGTAGTATATAAGCTTACTTATAGGGAAGACAAAGAGTCCATTATAGCTAAGTGGTTGTCATGGATTGAATTGTGTGCCCCCAAAATATCCGTCAATTTATTTAGGCCGTGATTCCCAGTATGGAGTGGTTTCCCTCCATTTTGTGATTGATGTAATTTTCCTATGTATTATAAATTCTAATCTCTGCCTGTGGTTAATGAGGCAAGATTAGATTATGTTAAAGAGGATTAGGGTGGGATGTAACACCCTTACCCAGGTCACATCCTAGATCCAATGTAAAGGGAGATTCCCTGGCGTGTGGCCTGCACCACCTTTTATCTCTCAAGAGATAAAAGGAAAGGGAAGGGAGCAGAGAGTAGGGGACCTCATACCACCAAGAAGGCAATGCGAGGAGAAGAGCAAGTCCTTTGGACCTGAGGTTCCTGCGCAGAGAAATTCCTAGATCAAGGGAAGATTGATGACAACGACCTTCCTCCAGAGCCTACAGAGAGAGAAAGACTTCCTCTGGAGCTGACGTCCTGAATTTGGACTTGTAGCCTACTAGACTACGAGAGAATAAATTTCTCTTTATTAAGGCCATCCACTTGTGGTAGTTCCATTATAGCAGCACTAGATAACTAAGACAGTGGTTAAGATTGTCGGTTCAGAAGTTAGTCAACCTAGAGTCAAAATCCTGCTGGTACTTACTATTTGTGTGGCCACGGGCAAGCTACATAACCTGTGTGTGCTTTAGTGGTCATTTGTAAGATGTAGATAATAAGAGTAGCCATCTCAGAGGGTTGCTGGGAAGGTTGAATGAAATATTCATGTAAACTCTTGCATAATTATCAGTACGTGGTAAACACTCATTAAATATTGTTTTTAGGGAGTCTATATGGAGTGATTTAATTCCCAGCATTCCATTGGGAACATAGTAGACAGTAAGTCAATATTTAATGAGTGACTGAATGAACGTATGACTTACTTAATTTGCTCAAATTTGGTTTGCCCCAGGGATGGACGGGGGCCAGAGAGCTTGTATAATATTTTCCTGCTCCCTGAAGGATGACAGGATGACTCAGCAAACCCATATTCTGGCATTTGACAGTGATATACTAAGCTGGTTGGGCACTGTCTGACTTTGACATGATCCCAACTCTGACACATCTCATGGTTTTAGACACTGACAAATCCTAGCCAGGTCAATCTCAAGGCATTGTGAGTTGCTGCAGACTGGGGTGTAACCAAGAAAATACAGTTATTTAACATTGCTCACTAAATGTAATGTGTCTGACTTCCTAATGACCAGAACTTACTACTTGATAATTATTCCTATTTTTCTTGTTTATATAACAATGTGTACAATGCTGTCTTTTTGAGGCAGAACCAGGTCTGGAAGTACATTTGGAATAACAAAAAGAAGAAAAAAAATATTTAGTATAATTTTGGTGTTTTGTGTACCCGATTCTTAGATAATTGCATATTATTAAGTATATAAATTTGTGTGTTTTATTCGTGCTATCATTTATTCATCCAACAAATACTTACTAACTACCTACTATATGCCAGGCACTTTTCTAGGAGGTGGGAATATACCAGTGACCAAAACAGATCAAAATTATATCAGTCTCATCAACAAATGGATGAATAAACACAATATGAAAAACAAAACTATTATTCAGCCTTAAAGAGAATGAAGTTCTTACACATGCTACCACATGAATGAACCTTGAAATAAGGTGGACTCAAAAGGACAAATATTGTATGATCCCAGTTATAGGAAATATCTAGAATTGGCAAATGCATAGAGAGGAAGTTTACTAGTAGTTACCAGGGGCTGGGGAGAGGGGGAGAATGGGAAGCTATTCTTAAGGAGTACTAGTTTGTTTGATGTGATAAAAAATACTTCTAGAAATAGATAGTGGTGATGATTATACAACATGGTAAATGTAATTAATGTCACTGAACTGTACACTTAAAAATGGTTAAAATGTCAAACGTTTGTTATATATATTTCACCCAATAAAGTTTAAAAAATCATATCAATCAATCAGGCTATACAATAGAATATTTACACTAGAATTGTATTACTTCAATGCAATAATAATGTTCTGAAAATATTATGAAGATGATCATCAGATTCCACAACGGGAGGTTCTATGGTTCTAGATCTCTTAGATTATTATTATTTTTATTTTTTAAATGTATTATTAAATTGTGGCTCAGTTATTACACCTGACCAAACATGATGGTAAAACCTAGTTAGGTCAAAGAGTCAGTCTCATCTAAACCGTAATTTGAATACTACATTCCATGTGCTGTTAGTAGGTATTCAGCTTTTTTTTTTTTTTAAAGTGACTTTCCTGCTCAAATAAGTTTGGACATGCTCTTGTGCCTGGTGACTCTCCAAGCATAAACAATGACACTCAGAATTTCCCGAACCCATTTGATCACGGAACCCACTTCCTAGCGAATCTCTTTGTGGGATAATTTTTTCAGTGAACACATTGTGGAAAAAAAAAATTCTGCTAAGCCTCCTTTAAGGAGCCCAGGTGGCACAGTGATTAAAGCACTCAGCTGCTAACCGAAAGGTCAGCGGTTCAAACCCACCTGCTTCTCCTTGGGAGAAAGATGTGGCAGTCTGCTTCCATAAAGATTTACAGCCGTAGAGGCCCTATGGGGCAGTGCTACTCTGTCCTATAGGGTTGTTATGAGTTGGGATAGACTCGACAGCAGTGGGTTTGCCTTTTTTTTTAAGCCTCCTTTATGATTTATTTGCAGAGAGGGCATAAAGGAATTATAGATAATGGTAGGCTTATATGAAAAATTGGAGAACTAATTTTTCATCTTGTTTTGTAAGACAAGCAGCAGGACAACAAAAATGTGCCCTAGATCAATAGCTTTTCTGCCTGAACTCTATCTGTATCTGGCACTTTTTCTTTTTCACTTTTCCTTCTTCACAGTGGTGAGGCTACCGAGCCGCCTCACTGTTTCTGTGGATGGCAGCGGTAAATCTGCACCTACCTTACTTCACGTATACGACTTTGTATATGGAACATAGATCAACATCCCCAAATGTCACTCCCCCTCCTTTTCTAGGCCTTTTTCACACTGTTAACTGCGTGAACAAGAAATTGCTTGTTTTTGGAATAGGTAATTCATTCATACAGTTCAAAATTCAAGAGGTACAAAAGGAGTATATATAGTGAAATATCTCTCTTCCACCCCACGGCCTACGGTCATCCAGTTAAACCAATGTTATTATCTTCTGGTGTATCTTTCCAGAGATATTTTATTCATATATAAGCAACATATGCATATGTACTTTCTCCAGCCATCTTTACATTATTAACATTTTTCACACATTTTTTCCCTTAATGCTTTAAATTTAAATTAGAGATTATTTTAGACCAGTCTATAAGGTGCTTCCATTTTTTTTCTTAATATATGCAAAGTATTCCGTTAAATAAATGTGCCTTAATTTATTTGGCCAGTATACTATTGGGAAACATTATTATGGTATTTCCAATTATTTGCTATTTCAAAGATTGGTGCAAAGAGTAATCTTGTCACATATGTCAATTCACATGCTTGAGATGTATACTGAGCATGCATTCCTGCAGTGGACTTGTTGGGTCAAAAGTGTATGTATTAGTAATTTCATAGATTATTGCCAAATTGCCCTCCACCAATATACATGCTCTTCAACAATATATAAAAGGGCCTCCTTCACTCACACCCATGCCAACAGTTTACCAAACTTTTTGATCTTTGCAAATCGAACAGATTAAAAAAGATATCTTAGTGTAGTCCCTGGGTGACACAGACAGATAAGCACTCGAACACTGACTGAAAGGTTGGTGGTTCCAACTCACCCAGTGGCACCTGGAAGGAAGTTCTGGTGATCTGCTTCTACCAGGTATGAGTTGGAATTGACTCAATGGCAAATGGTTTTTTGTTTGTTTGACCGTGTAGTTCAAATCTGGAGCTTATCTCTTGAAGAAGCAATAGTTTTTGGGTTTTTTTAATTGAAAAAATTTTATAAAAATCATTGAATAATGTATTATATATTTCCCTTCCTTCTTGGATGATTAATAAACAAACCAAATCTGTTGCTATCGAGTCGATTCTGGCTCACAGTGATCCTGTAGGACAAAGTAAAACCGTCCCATAGGATTTCCAAGGAGCGGCTGGTGGGTTTGAACTGCTGACCTTTGGGTTAGCAGCCAAGTATTTAACCACTGCATCACCAGGGCTCCTAGATGACTTATACTAAAGTTAATATTTCTTTGATGTGTAGCTGTTCTCATTAGGACATCAAGAACTGCTATAATGTAGTGATACCCTTAAGGGCTAGTGAGGAGTGGAGACTTTGCCAAGACCAGGGCTGGTTTCTGAACACTATGCCTCTATTGTTCTTCTGGCTACTTAATTCTTTCAGCTGTTACTTTTTACTTATTTGAATATGCTCTTGGCTTATAAATCTGTTTAATTAATATTTTATCATCTGAAGGAGGGACTGAAAGAGGCTCAAAGAGTCTTCAAAAATAATGATTATGATAAAAATCAAAAACCCATTGCTGTTGTCTAGATTCCGACTCATAGTGACACTGTAGCGACCATTTATTGTTTTTTGTATTTCAGGTAGGTGTTTATAGGCATTATGTTATTAAATCTTCGTATAAACCTTATTCGGTAGAGATTATTATTTGCCTATTACTGATGAATTAATCCAGGCTACCCACAGTTTATAAATGGGAGAGCTGGGATTCACTGCCACAGGTGGCTCCAATGGCCACATCAATTCTTTCCTTCTTCAACAAAAAGTGTATGAGCTTTGTGACAGCTGTTTTCCTCACTATTCAAAGACCTTTTCCCCCATTACTTTTGGATTCCCAGATGTGTTCTTGGTGCCTGAGGTGACTCTTAAGTGTGACCCTTGGAAGCACAGGGCACTACTGCACATGATTTCACACTCAATAAGGTTTTGAAGCCAGAAGCTAGGAGTATCTTAATGTGAATCCAAATAACCAAAAAGCCAGCTCAGCAATCATTTTAGCAATAAATGTCTGCTTCTTTATATTGTGAACTCTCTCTCTCTCTAATGAATTCCCTTTTCAAAGGATTTTATGTGAAGCATGTGACAAGCAGTATATTCTTCTTCTGGATTAGCAAGGAAATTCAAAGAGCATGGCATCTGTGGCATGCAGGTGGCTGATTTATCATTTCCTATCTGGCTAAGCCACATCTGAGGTTTCTTTATGGGTGATTTATCACAACATATGATTTTCCTTTTGCTTTTTTTTTTATGATATACAAATATTTTATTGTCTTAGAAAGCTGTTCACAATACGTTAAGTTAAAAAATGCAAATATAGGAACCTTATTACAATAGAGAAAAACATCTCTGTGTGTGTATGCATGCACACATGCACGCATACAAAAAGAAAATCCTGGAAGAATGCACACAAATGATAACAATGGTTATTTTGGGCTGTAGGACTACAGATGATTTTCATTTTCTTCTTTTAGTTTACAGTTTTTTGGTGGATCAGTATGCAGGCATTGCTTTTTACTTTCAATTAAAAAAGTTCAAAATTGCAAAATAGAGCTAGGGTACCATTCTGTTAAACAATTCATATACATGCAAAGAGGAAAAAATAAGCTCTTAACCACTCTTTCATATGCCAAAGCACTTGGCTATGGAGGGATTTTCCATTTTCTTGACCACTATCAGTGCCATAGACTATAAATGCCCAAAGGTCTAAACACTCTTTTGTATTTTGTTGAGTAAAATCCATTTTCTTTCCACTTATGTTTAATAAACTACCATCAAATGCATTTTGATGCAATCCTGGGAGAGGCTCCAGTTGCTATGGAGTCGATCTTGATTCATGGTGACCCCATGTTTGTGAAAGTAGAACTGTGTTCCATAGGGTTTTCAAGTCTGTAACCTTTTGGAAGCAGATCACCAGGCCTTTCTTCAGAGGCACCTCTGGGTGGACTCAAACTGCTGACCTTTCAGTGAGCATTAACATTTGCAAGACCCAGGGCCTCTGAGAGGAGCTCATTCCCCTCATATGTCAGGTTTCCCACGTTCTGTCTCAAGAAGAGCCAGATTTCTTCCAGGTTAAGGAAAGCCATGTGCTTCAGAGTCCAGAACTCCGAAGGTCTCCCGTGACAAGCAAATAAGTGGCCTTGAATTTTTCCTTGGATAACCCTGAATATATTCTCAATGGGTGGCTATATAGCTCTAATCTACAGGCCTACTTAGAAGACAGGTTAGGAGGCACAGAGCGTCTGACTCGAACAAATGGGTTATTCCTTTACTCCCTTGAAAAGCAAAACTTTTAAAAGAATGAGAGAGGCCAAATTTAGTTTCATTTTGAGTTTCTATTTTTCAGGCTTCTGCTACAGGAAAAAAATGAAGAAATGCCAAATGGGCTTAAAAAACTTTATGGTGTATTTCAAATGGAGTCCCTGTATGGTGCAAATGGTTGATATCCTTGGCTGCTTAGCAATAGGTTGGAGGTTTGATTCCACCAAGAGCTGCCTCAGAAAAAAGACCTAGAGATTAATTTCTGAAAAACTCAGCCTTTGTAAACACTTTGAAGCTCAGTTCTACTCTGACACCACATGGGATTGCCATGAGTTGGAACTGAAGCCACGGCATCCAGTTTTATAGTTCAAATGCTTACATTTAGTAAATACACACTTTTAATACGTACAAATATACTAATGCAAATTGTGAGTACAACCTGAATTGTAGGTAATAGCAAAGATCTAAATGTGAGGTCCTTTATGAGAGTGATTTTCAGGCTAAATGGCTTTACTAGTTCTGCTCACACTTGAGAGTTGCCACCCCTACCTCTATACCTCACCTGTCCACACTACCGCATTTTTAGGAGGAGGTATTGGGTGTATATACGCTGTAAAATTTTACCTTTCTTTTCACTCGATAATTATTTTTATCTTCACCAGTGGCACCTTAAGAATAAGATTGATTTAAATCCTCTCCTTCAAAATTTTATGATTCCTGTTTCTGAAAGAAATTGTGAAGGCCTGGCTTTTTATCCTTTCAATTCCAATCTTCTGTGTTGGCTGGCTATCATGGCTTTAGGTTCATTGCCGGTTCTAAAACCTCAATACACACATTCAAACTCTTGATAACTAAGCCTTGTAAACAAAACACAGCAAACTGATGGGCACTTGAGGAATGTGTCCTTCCCCAAAGAGCACAAGAACAAATATAGAAGAGTGTTCTGCATATTGACTACGTTTCAATCCTTTTTCTTTTTTTAAGAAAATAGCAAATTACTAACACTGGGCCTACAGTAACACAAACCCAGCAGTCTTTTAGCATTAAAAAAAAAAAAAAAAAAATTATAACCGGTTGTTCTAATTCATTGCCTTCACGAACTACTTAGCATGTTTAAAAAGCCAGTTAAACTTCTAGGAGTAGAAGTAGCAGTTTAAACTAGTCTAGGATACTTGGTCTTTCCTTTCAAATATTTTTTACTTAAAAAAAAGTTATTTGAAAAAACTCTGGTTTTACTTTTAAAAATCACTTCCCAGAAATCTAAAAAAACCCATTAGATCTGTTAAAAAAGATATTATGAATGTGTAAGGTGTCAAGGCTCTGTAATATGATTTATGAATGTTTATTATGGTTTGGTTTCACGTAGTGTGAGATGTGACTACAAGGTAATGAAATGGGTTTTTGTACGTGGCATGAGAAATCAGTTTCATTATTTTATATTTCTATAATTTGACACTCATATTTTATAAAATGGGTATAAGTTGCTTATTCAGTGGCAAAATTATTATCTGCATTTGAATGTCTTACATAAAGAGGAGGCCAGAAGAAATTATTTACATGCGAAGGACACTTTGGGCTGTCTGGTGAAATCTATGGACTCTTTCTCCAAGTAATTTTTTAAATTCTCAAAATATATAGGTTTTCAAAGAAAACCAATTATGTTGACATACAATTTATTCTTCCAATGACTTGCTGTCATCTCACAAATTGTTACTACGAACCCATACATTGGCTTCTGGGTTAGAATCATATTGAAAACTTTTTCTTTTAAGGAATTTCCTCTTAAAGAACTAGTAAAGATGTGGAAGAAATCGCTGGGTGGTGCAAACAGTTAACACGCTTGCTCTCAACCCAAAAAGGTGGCAGTTCAAGTCCAACCAGAGGCACCTTGAAAGAAAGGCCTGGTGATCTACTTGCAAAAAATCAGCCACTGAAAACCCTATAGAGCAGGGTTTTACTCCGACACATATGGGGTTACCATGATTGGAGCTGACTTGTTGGCAACTGGTGATTTAAAGATGTGGAAGAAGCCCGGATTATAAACAAAGTCCTTTCTCTCTCCCCTAGCTACTTTTTCTCTTGCCTCATGTACCCTCAGGATTCTTGTTCTCTCCCTTTCTTTTTCTGTCTGGAGGAGAGTCCTGATAATTGCTAATGCATCCTTATTAAATAATTTTAAAAGCTACTTGTGTTTGTAAAAGGAATAAATGAATGTATGTTTCCTTTTTAGCTTGGTTTCTTCATTTCTTGATATAACCTCCTGAGGATGATGGGTTTCATTAAGTGAATAGTGATCTTTTGTTTTGATGAGTTTGGAGATATACGTCCATTTCTCTTCTTACTGATGGGTACATAACTTGTACACTAGGGGCAATCTGGGAAGGAAAGATGGGAAAAGTGAGGACAAGGAAAGAGAAGACAAGATGTGTGAAAGGTGAGTGTTATATATTATAACTCCTTATTGTGCGTGTAAATCCTCAGTAATTTTTTGAGGGTGTCTGAAAACTAGTGTTGTCGATTGAATTGTGCCCCCTAAAAATGTGTGTCCATTTGACTAGGCCATTATTCCCAGTATTGTGTAGTTGGCCTCCATTTTGTGATCTGATGCAATTACCTATGTGTTGTAAATTCTAACCTCTATGATGTTAACGAGGCAGGATTAAAGGCATTTATGTTAATGAGACGGCACACAATCTACAGGATAGATTGTAACCTGAGTCAATCTCTTTTGAGGTATAAAGGAGAGAAGCAAGTAGAGGAGAGGGACCGCCTACCACCAAGAATGAAGAGCTGAGAGTGGAGCATGTCTTTTGGGCCTGGGGTCCCTGAGCTGAGAAACTCCTAGATCCAGGAGAAGACTGATGGCAAGGACCCTCCCCCAGAGCTGACAAAGAGTGAAAGGCTTCCCCTGGAGCTAGTGCCCTAAATTTGGGCATCTAGCCTTCTAGAGTGTTATATTATTAAAGCCATCTGCTTGTGGTATTTCTGTTACAGTGGCACTAGATAACTAAGACAACTAGTGAAGGAGGTGATCTTTTGAGTGCAGAGCAGAGCAGAGCATGCACTAATTCAGAATCAGAATAGAGTGAATAGAGCAGAAATTGTACAGAAGATTTTGCCAATTACCTCCCGAGGAATTAATGGAGCCAGTATCAAACATATGTCACACTCCAAGGGCCAACAGATACCTAGATGACATCTGAATTTCACATTTAAATGTGCCCAAAAGAAGACAAAAGAAACTCTAACGTTTTAGGTTTGAAGTGGACGTCACTCCCACACACCGTATATTGAATCACACAACTTTTTCTGCTTACGTTGAAAACCAGTTTGCTTCCTTTATCCCTTTTACATAGATGCAGCTGATCTGCAAAAGCCTCTCAACTAATAATTTTCTTTTTGCCTCAACTCTTTCTGAAATATTTCCTTCAGGATTTCCTTCTTTTGAGGAGTTTGCTGTTGAACCCTTAAGTGAATTAGCTATCAGAGGCAATCCCAGCATGGGTTTAGCACCAGAAAGATCTCTCTGTGGTTGACTGTTTGGCCACCTATAAATTGTATGATCTTAACTTTTCTAAGCTCCAGTTTCTTTATTGGCAAGAATATCTCATAAGATTGTACTAAAAGGTTGGTTAAAATGTCTATCACTCGAATTGCATGTGTGTGTGTTTAATACTTGAAAACAGCACTTAGTTTAGCTGGTTTTAGTAGAAAAAGAAGTTATTAAAGATGGTTTACAGAATCTCTGGAAGAGACACAAAATCAGAAAAATAATTGAGTTCACAGCGATGCTGGGCACAGGCACTGAAGCTCACCTTGCAGGAAAAAGTGTAAGACACTGCAGTGAACTCTGCCACTCTACTCTCCGAAATCTGAATGTTTCTACGCCAGGCTCCACCATGCTGGCCAAAGGGAATCCATGTGAGATTTCCTTCCACACTTACTCTCCTCCAAACTCAGTCCTGTTTGGAAGAGTCTTACTGGCCTAATCCAGTTGACATGCCTGAGGTTGGGAAATCCAATCCTGGTTTCTACCCTGGGATGCAAGATTCACATAAAGGAAAATTCCATAAATTTATGGAGGCTCTTTATGACTGATAGTAACAAAGCATCAATGTCCACTACAAAAAGAGAGTATATGGCACCTGGCACATAGTAAAAATAAAAAATGTATATACTATTGTTACCACAAGGTATTATGACAAGAAAATGAGGCAAAATACCTTACTTCTGATGTGCATGAATAAATCCTTTCATTTACTCTTTCATACTTTTTACACATATATCACATGCAAAATAATTTAAAGAGCATACACACAACCACATGCCGTTTTACAGCACGTACTGCAAGAAATCTGATACATATCACAACTCTGAGTGTACTAGATGGCTTGAGTTTGTTCCTCTAGCTCCAATTTTCACTCCCGCCCTGCTCTGGAACTAGGACATGAATCTACACCTGCAGGCTTCTGACTGAGTTGGCCAATGGGGAACCCCAGCAGGAGATCAGAGGGAAGGTGGAGGGTGATGGCAGGATATTTATTCCTCAGGCTCTCTTCTAGGGGAAGGGGAAGTAACTGCGCGTTGGCTGCGTCTTTTGACCTAAAGTCACAGATACTGTCAAGCAGATGGTAACAATGTGTCCTTGTAATCAGCCCTATGATGGTGCACTATCCTTTGTATTTCCCTATACTCTGAATACACCTTTGAAAATAATCCCTTTATTAAATTCTCCCCCAAATTATGCAATTTGAGAGTGCCGTCTGTTTCCATTCTGGACTCTGATTGATCTCCTGTGAGTACTTTGCTAAAAGACACTGTAGGTATATATAACTCCATTCTGTTGAGTCAGCTCCAACTCATAGCAACCCTATAGGACGGAGTAGAACTGCCCCATTGGGTTTCCAAGGCTGTAATCTTTAAGGGTGCTAACCAAAATGTTGGCAGTTCGAATCTGCCAGCTGCTCATTGGAAAACCTACGGGGCAGTTCTACTTTGTCCGATAAGGTCGCTATGACTCAGAATCGACTCAATAGCAACCGGTTCATCTTTAAGGGAGCGGACTGCCACATCTTTCTCCCACAGAGTGGCTGGTGGATTCAAACCACCGACCTTTCGGTTAGCAGCCGAGCACTGTGCCAGCAGGGCTCCTTCGTAAGCATATATAGCAATGTTTATTTAGGATTTTAAAAAAATTGTGTGTTTTATACATTTATTTTTAGTTTAGTTTAACTTAAAATGGTCACAACATGAGGGACAGTGTGTCTAACAGAAGTTTGGGGAAGGTGAGATTTCACTTCCAAGAATTAATCTGATGAACATTTATTTGAATTCTTCAGTGTTCTACGACTCAGGCAAGAATTTCAAATCCCGAAATGAATAAGACATACCTGCTGCCTTCAGCTATTAGCGTTAAAGAGATGCACTGGAAGACTAGAATTTATTTTTACCAACTTTCAAGTATATAATAGCTATTGAAATAGAAATAATAACTAGAATTATTCATGTGGTCATAATAAATAATTGATAACAGGGAGAAAAAACATACAAACACTGTCTAAAATTTCTAGTTTCTTTTGACAGCTATTTTGAATTCTGTAAAGAAATTTTACAGATTCCTTTACAAAATTGCAATATTTGCTATGTACGAATACTGAGGGGAAGTCGTCTGATTTTCTCTGGACAACTCAATTTTCATGAGAGTAAATCAGAGGCTAATGGGTTCATGAAGTTAAAATTCTAAGACTGCAAAAAAATCATTCAGTTAAAAACGAGTGTTCTTTCCAATTGCTTATACACAAACACACACACACGGGATAACAGTTACAATTTTAATTTTGTTTTATACAGTGATATTATTTTTAGTTTTATATATTTAAAGCTATAAAACCTGGAAACTCCTCCTGTTTCATTGTGAGATGAGTGTGTAGTAAAGGAATATATAAATGTTTTCAGCCAAGGCATCGTTTTATGCAATTATCAACAAGTAGAGCGTAATAGTAATAAAAGTTTAAAAATCCTTCAAAATTACTGCTATCTGTGCCGCCCAGATGTGAGTGTAATAGGCGTTTTATGAAATGTTTTCATACCCTGTAAATTTTTTTTGCCTCTGGGGCTCCCCACCCATTTTGTCAATGGCAGTCATCCCTCTGGGAGGAGGATGGATACCATCTAGAACAAAGAGGGCATTGATTAGCTTTGCGTTTAAAAGCCAAATTAAAAAAAAAAAAAAATCCCTAGCAAGAGAGTTGAGTTGAGCCTTTTAGAGAGTGAAAAGAGTTTTCTAGAATGCCAAAAAAAAAAAAAAAGAAGAAAGAAGAAAAAGAAAAATTCCTCCTGTTCACATACCAAAAGCAAAGATGGGGTTTTGCCTGTAAGTCCCAAATAGAAGGAAAGTCAGCCTAAGAGGAGAATGGAAAGGCTGCTGGTCAGAGAGACAGACACTGAGAGAGACCAGGCAGGGAAAGCAAGTGTGTCCTGGCTTTACCTTGGAGACTGAAACCTCGGGGTGTGACGACAGCAAGTTTAGCAGGGTGTGGTGCTTCAAGGCTGTTAGAACAAAATATGAAAGAGAAACTGTGCCAAATCCCAGCACTCTGGGTCTTGTTCTTCCCTTCCTGGGCACTGCCTGGGAAGATCAGAACCCAACGCAGAGAAGTGCTAGGGGCCATGTGCACATCCTAGCCCAGTGTACTCAAAGCGTGGGCTGGAGAAGGTGTCACCTGCAATCGTTTGTCTACACTAAATAAGCTCTGAAACGGAGACTGAGATTTCAGAAATTTTTACAGCAGTTTAATAGACCAGTTTTATGCTTGTTGAATTAAATTTAAAGAAAACCTGGGGTTTGTAGATGCACTTCGCACTTCTTTGTTATTTTATTTTTTTCTAGTATTTAATTTTTATTGTATTTTACACAAATGTTGTTCTGCAATAGACTGGGCAAACAAACAAATATGATAGCTAGTTTGAGAAGCACAGTCCTACAGGATATGTTACAAGTGGCTAAGCCAGGGGCCAAACAGAGGCCTAGAGGTTGTGTTCCCTGCTTCTCCCCCAACTCTCCACACACCTGAGCCTCATGTGCCATGGAAGGAATCCAGAAGTAGGTGTGTTTGACCAGTAGGGGACATAGATGGTACCTGGATGAAGAATCGGTGAGACTGTGGTGGGAACAAAAGTTACCCCACAGCACCAGCTGTGAGGTAGACAGCAAAAACCAGAGCTGGAGGGAGGACCTGGCTGATACTCAGACAGGTCTACGGTGCCAGTGAGCTGAGCTGGGATGGAATCACCGTGAGAACAGCCCATGAGTCCACCAGACCCAGGCTTCAGTAACATGGGCCAGCAGGACATCCAGTGACAGGCAGACAGAACATTACTGTAGAGGTGAGTAAGGACCCAAAGTCCATCCATTCCTGGGCATGGTCTCAAGACACCTTCTATTCCAGTATCTTATGGTCTTGAAAGTCTTCCATGTATCCAAGAGTCATCTTGCAAATGCAGGTGGAGAAAAATGGAAGGACTGAGGATTTACTACAAAGTGATTGCCCAAAGGAGATTAAAGACTGTAATTGAACAGTCATGTTTTCTCCATTGCCCCATAGTGTGATAGTTTGACAGCAAAATTAGATTAAATGTAGAAAATAAAGAAACTACATTTTCTTTCTCACCTGACTGATAGTGCATAAATTGTTGACCCTGCCATACACCCAATAAACTGCAACAATAAAAATCATGCCTGACATTCAGTACATGCTTAATAAAGCCTTGCTGAGATATTAAAGGAAACTCTTGTTGTTATTGTTAGGTGCTGTTGAATTAGTTCTGACTTATAGCCACCCTATGTACAACAGAATGAAACACTGCCCGGTCCTGCGCCATCCTCATAATCTTTGTTATGCTTAAACCCATTGTTGTGGCCATTGTGTCAATCCATCTCATTGAGGGTCTTCCTCTTTTTCGTGGACCATCTACTTTACCAAGCGTGATGTCCTTCTCCAGGGTCTGGTCCCTCCTGATAACATATCCAAAGTATGTGAGACAAAGTCTCGCCATCCGGGCAGAGTTTCGTTCTGTTGTACATAGGATTACCGTGAGTTGGAGCTGATTCAAAGGCACCTAACAACAGCAATATTTACTGAAGCTCTCTCTACCTATAAGGCGGCATAATCATGTTAGCTGTATTATCTAATATTAAAGGTGAAAAAAAAAAAGAGTTATATAAAAGAGGAATGGCCATGTTAATTGACAATAAAGACCTGAGTAAGGGAATAGATAGGAAATTTTCCAGGGGGTCAAATTTTATCTATTTTTCAGAGTTGCTGAGCTTTCTTAAAAGCATGGCACAGATCTGGTGTGAGTGACCTCCCCCTTAACTCTATACAAACTTTATTTTAGCAATCCCAACTTCTCTCATAGGTATTGGCTGTTTTTTGGGTGCACCTAGTAGGTAGAGATCAATAGCATTTATGACATCCAAGGAACTATGCCAGGTGGTGGGGCTTTAAAGATAAAGATGATTTACAGATTTAAAGATAGTTCTTCCCACTCTTAAGAAACTCACATTCCAGTGGGAGAAACAGAAGTGTAAGTAGAGACACAATGATGTGATCCAGGGCAAGTCAGTGGGTTCTCTGAGAAGGCAGATCTTGTGGGCTGAGTCTTACATAATTCAGAGTTCTCTAAGGGTGGTTGGGAGAATGGGGCAGACTAGGAAGGAAGCAATGAGGGGAAAAAAGCCATACATACATTTACCAAGGCATTAGAGCATGATACCCTGGAGGGACTTGTGATGGTTCTGTGACTGGAGCATACAGCATCCATGGGGTGTGATAGGAGTTGGAACTGGAAAGGTCTACAGGGTCATATAGATACTTATAGGCCATTCTAAGGAGTATGAGCTTTATTCTGTACACTATTGGGTGTCATGAAGGGTTTGAAAGCAGAATAACCTGACTGGATTTTTGTTTTAGAAATATTCTAGAAGTTATATAGCAGGTGGACCAAGGCAAAACAAGACCGAAGGTAAAAGAATCTAAGAAAACTAGTTTGCAAAAGTCCAGGTGAGAGATAATAGTTAGAATCTTCTGATGGCCCAAATCAGACTCACTCAGGCCTCCTTAAGAAAAAGGGGATTTCTTTGCATGCAAACTGGACATGGAAAACATCAAGACTGGCTAATCTCACTACTCTCGTTTTATCTGCGACATGAATTCAATATCATAGAGTGCTTTTCTTTCTCTCTGTGGTTAGACATCACTCTTCTAAATGGAATGGTCCATTCTCTTGGTTTCTTTATCTCAATCTCTGGAAGGTGTCTTCTATGTTAGTATTGTCTCTATCAAGGTGATTTTTACTGGGCTGCCTGTTAATTTGGTTTCCCGAAACTCTATAGTTCAGGAGCCCAAACCATAGATAAATGGGTGTTAGACTTCATTCTCTAGCATTAGACATACCATGCCTCCTTGGATGCTACTATTTTATTTAATGCAGATATACAGAGATGATCTATCTGTTTGTTAATAGTTGTCCCCTTTCACTGTCTGTACCAGACATGAAAGCAGCTCTCATTCCCAAGAAGGCTTCTCTCTCTCTTGTTTTTTAAGTGTCTTTTTCCTTCTTTGCTTTCTTCCCTCCCTCCCTCTTTTCCTCCTTCCCACTTTCCTTTCTTCGTTTCTTAACTGGTGAAAATACACACAGCAAAACATACACCACTACAACAATTTCTACATGTACAATTCGGTGACATTAGTTACATTCTTCAAGTTGTGCCACCTTTCTCAACAACCTTTTCCAGACTATTTCACCCAAGATGGCTTCTCTTATTAGATTATTTTGAATGACCAGAGAGAAGAGTGTATCTTCTAGTTAAAAAAAGGAGACTTGTTTGGAGCAGTTGAACAGGACAAAAGAATAGAGTAGCAGGAGGCTGCTTAGAGTAGAGATCCGGCTAGAGATAATTGACTTGGGAGTCGTGGCATGTAGATTGCAGATCCCAACCTATTGTTTGAAAGGGGCTATCCCCTTAGTCTTCCACAACCCTACAACCAAGTTCACATTCCCTTTCAGGGTATATTGCCTATAAGCCCACTGTTGCCCTGTATCTGTGTTGTCACACCCTCTGGTTGCGAGGTACTGCAGGGCTCTGGATATGCCTGTTGTGTGCCAATTCCAATTCATAGTAACCCTATATAACAGATTAGAACTGCCGCATAGTGTATAAAAGGCTGTAAGCTTTATGGAAGAAGATCATCAGGTCTTTTCTCCCATGGAGCCGCTGGTGGGTATGAACTTCTGACCTTTCAGTTAGCAGCTGAGCTCTTAATGGTTGCACCACCAGGGCTCCTTCTTGGATATGCCTGCATAGCTGAAACCCTTTGCCACTCCCTTCCCCCTTCATGCTCTTCCTTCTGCATCCCAAACTTGGAATGAATTTGGCTTGATCTTCTCAAATGATGTTTTGTACTCCTTGGTTAAACACATAGAAAAGTAATGTCTACATATTCTCCCGAAGCTCTTCCCATATTCCTGAGACAGCTTCTATAATTCTTTTTTCCCATACTCTGATTTTGCACATCACTGGATCTAACGCTATGTTTGAATCTTCATGACCATCTTGTACTTCATTCCATTCTTAGGGAAAGCCGATGAATTCAGAGACATAATTCAGAGGGGCCCCGGAGTCAGGAAATCCAGGCTCCTCTTGCTCCCCCCATATGGCTCCAATTGCTAGTATGACAATCTTTGCCAAGCAGGGCATTAATTTTAACCATAGAAACCTGGCAAGTCAGACAATTCTGCTTGACATTGCAATTCAGCAGTGGGAACTATTAGTTTTGGATCTGATTTTAAGTGGTCTCAGAATACCGGTTACAAACAGAAAGGGTTTCCTGAAGCCAAGTCATATGGTGGCCCTGTGTTTCCTTATCTGCTTTCAGCCAGGCAACCTGGGACCATAGCATGTGCTTCCCCACTGCACACTGTCTAATCCTATGAGAGGCACTCATCCAACTCTGGTGTTCTTGAATTTCATTCTTTCCTCTTCTTTTTTTTTTCCTGCCATCTTTTCATTTTTGCCCTTTTATTTTTTTACCCCCAAACCAATGCATGTACGTTTTTGGGAAAAAAAGGAAAGAAAACACAAGTAATTTGAAAGATCTTAAAAAGTCATTGTATTTCTGCCATCTAAAATGTTAACAGTTTGGTGCGTATCCTTCCAGAAGGGGCAATGGGGAAAGAAAGATAGAGAGGGAGGGAGAATTTCATTTTGCATTTCCCATTTGCTTGAAATTATTTTAAAGCAAAACCACCAATGTTTTGATTTGTCCAGCACGGTATCCATTTTATTTTTGCCACACGTGGATGGCTAGCTCTCCATCCTGGGAGGAGTTGCCCAATATTCCAAAGCCTTGAAACAAAATCCACAATCCTCCAAAAGTCTGGGCCTGCAAGCCCACTTCTGACCCATCTATCTGCTTTAGTTACCTCCTTCTGGTAGTAAGGTATAGAGTCTAATTTCCTTAATAAAAATGAATGTTCCATTTGAGCATACTTGTGCACCAGACTTGCAATGGTCACTGCATCTATGCTGCAGCACCTCTAAGACCAACTTCTCTCTGTTTTTCTCACTCAGAATGCTTGGCTTACTTCAGTATATTTGCTCTGGTCTCCTCTTTCTATAGACAGGTGAATTCTCTTGACATTCCATAACCAAATTACAAGAAGAACTAGTCTACTAGATGCCCCTGTCTCTGTTGAGCAGAATTTTCAAAGTGTTATGACCTCGTTAATCACTGTCTAGACTCTTGGATGGGAAACCCTGGTGGTGTAGTGGTTGAGAGCTATGGCTGCTAACCAAAAGCTCGGCAGTTGAAATCTACCAGGCGTTCCTTGGAAACCTTATGGGGCAGCTCTACTCTGTCTTATAGGGTCACTATGAGATGGAGTCAACTGAACGGCAATGGGTTTGGTTTTTTTTTTTTTAAGGGTCTTGGATCAGGTACTCTCATCCATTTACCAGCAACTAACTCTTTTTTCCTAAAGGGAGCAGGGTGGGGAAGATCTTAGGGGTGTGGCAGGCATTAATTTCAGTAATGAGGAATTTCAGTAATGAGGATGCCAACAAAAGAAGGGGCATGAGAAGATAGAAAGAGGTTTAACTGAAAGAGATTAGGAGGTGGAATTGACAAGATAGAACTTAGTGATTGTTTAATAAACTCCTGGATTTATGGCTTGGATAAATGGAGGCTCTATTAAGAGAGAGGAGGAATATAAAAGAAGTTGATTTGGGAATTTTCTTCTGGGCATATTTAGTGTGGAGAACGTGAGGGACATCTAGGAGATGATACCAATTTGCAAACACAAATACAAGTCTAGAGCTCCATAGGTTGCAGACCCCAACCTACTGTTTGAGAACCTTTGCTCTCTCCACACTAAAATAAGATCAGATAAAAGAAGATGGTGGCAAATTGAACTTTGGATGCAACATTATTATTATTATTTTGAGACATTTCATTTCATCAGGTTTATAAATTAATAGCAGAAGTTGTAAATATCAGGCTGTAGCATAATTTCCCTAGTAAAGACTGTGTTAATAAGGCCATTATGATTCATTATGATTCCTGATGGGATCCAAAACAAACTGGCTATCAGGTTAAGGTAATAAAAGATAAGTCCCATGAGTTATCACTATCATTGAGATGTAAAATGGTGAAAACAAGAAACGTTATGATCCTACGCAATATGATAATCTGTATTCAGCTTGGTGGAGTATAAGTGGGAAGTGACTCTTCCTGGCAAAGGAGGTTAAAAATGTCTTTCCTCTAGCCACAGGCCACAGGAGACTAATTATGGCAGGAAAACAGCTGTCAGAGAGAAGGCAGACACAGTACTCAGGGTACAGAGACAGAGAGCTACAGTATCACTCATTCATTCCCACTGACCAGTATGGCAGGCACTTGGCAATTAGCAAGCGCATACTGAAGAGGGAAAAAACTTTGTAAAACAGCTTTATAAATATGCAGCTCCTGAAGACTCTATTTTAAATAATGCCTAAATGGACTCTCAGAAGCAAAGCTTGAATGATTGGACACAGAAAGACCTTCTGAAGAAGTTCACAGAGACTGCAGGAGCATCATGATTTTTTAAAAGCTTAATGGAGAACCTCCGGAAGAACGTGGAGATATTATAGGAAGTAAATGGAGATTTCCCAGTGTCTCCCTCCTTTTCTCCCAGCACCACCATCATCACTGCCTGTAGAACAGGTTTGAAATGATGCCATTCTGGTATCAAATCCTGATTTCATTATTTACTGTGTGTAAGACTTTGGGCAAGCTGCTAAAACCTCCTATGTAGGCTAGAGATGATGCTTAGTGTTGTCGCAAAAACCAAGGGGTGAGATATACAAAGTGCCCGGCACATAGAAAGTATCAAAATGCTTGCTATTATTGTTAAAAATGATGTTAGATAAACCCCTGACACTACTGCCCTGAGATAATCTTTAAACCATAAATGTGAAACCAAAAATATCCCTTGACTTCTTTAAATCAAATATCAGTTTAGCTTAAATAGTAAAAAATGTCTGCCTTGAGCCTTGTGCTCTTTTAAGAACTGTCTATATGGGATCAAACTGACAGCAGCAACTCAAAAGATTTGATCAGAAACCTAGCAAGCGGTGAGTTTATGTCAATGGAGAAGGAACAATCAGGAAAACGAGGGTGAGAATGGTTGGGCGACTTGAAGAATGTGATCAGGGTCGCTGAATTAAACATGTCGAAATTGTTGAATTGCTGAATGTTCTATGTGTATATTCTCAACAACAATAACAAAAAAATAAAATAAAATAAATTTTTTTTTTTAGTAAAAGCAAAAATACTCATGAAATCTCTCCCAGGTTCTTTTATATAATTATTATTAATTTACTTGCTCTTATGTTTGAAAGTGTATTAACCACAACACCTTTCTTACTAAAATTATTTAGATTTTTAGGAATCTCATCCTACCAGTTGTGGAGAAAGTGCTGCAGTTTAAAGGACCTTCATTTTCTTCTAAATCTTAAGCAATTTTCAGATTTAGAAAAAAATGTTGAAAATTTCATTTTGTGTAAGAGTCTGGCTATTACTTTGATGATTCTGCATTGCATCTGGAGGGACTTCAGGAATCCGTGGTTGGGTGGATGATTACACCACCATTATTGCATGTTTGGGATTTTTGGGCTACTTATAGCACTGTAGCATCTTGCTAGCCACTTTTTTCTTAATTATTATAACTATTGCAAACTCCAGGAGTCCTTCTTAGCCCTTTGAGTGTTGGTCTTCTCAAGAGCCAGAAGCCAGTCTAAGATCCAAAGAGCTGGGCATATGCAGAAGAGAGAAAATGACTGTAGAGTTATCTTACCACTGACCTTTTATTGTTACATTTAAAAGGCAAGCTTCCCTCGACCCTGAAAGAGCTACCCTATGTTTTTTCAGTCTTTGCTTATATGCTGCTATGTAAATATTCTGAAACCTGTTTCACTAGTGGTCATCTACACTAGCTAGAGTGTAAATTCCTTAAGGGCATAGACTTGCAGCCAATTCTGTCAGAGTCAAGAGGAGAAGGAATCACTAAATACATCTTGTTGAATTGAGATAACTTAATAAATTCATCATTAAAACAAGATAGCAAAGATTTATTGCATCAGAAAATGTTGTCAGATGAAGTGCTTTGTGCCTACACCTGGGGTGAAATGAAATGTAACTCATTCTCCCAAGACAAGTAGAATCTTTACACTGGAGGTTGACTTTATGTTCAGGGAAAGCTGACCTATAGACAGAGGTCTGTGAGAGGTGCTGCCAGGCGTATGGGCACTGAAGTGTGTGGTTTTCTTCTTACTCAGGTGTATAAAGACATAAAGTATCTAAAACACGATATTGATGGGACTCAACAAATATGGTCTTGAACCCATGAGCACACTTAAAGCTTTGGTAACCACGTATGATTGAGGATTAATTTTTTTGGCCTGCTTTGTATAATCTTCCTGACATTCACGTGGATAGAGAAAAAAGGCTGGGCTCTATATACATCATTTAAAAAACCAAACAAACTGAAGATTCAAATGAAACTAAAGCATCCAGACATGCAATTCATTACTGGGCAGAGACAGTGAGGACACGGTTAGCTGAGTTGGAAGCCCACACCAAAGATGAAGGGCCAGAGTGAGTTCTAAAAAGATGAATCTTTCCTCCAGGTGGTAGAGATTTAAGATTATAGTAGTAAGAGAGAATATTCAAATTTGAACTGTCACCAGCACCTAACAGCTTCCAAATGTGGAAAACTGGGTTTCCAGTAGTTTGGTGGGTAATGGCCTGACACTAGGGTGACAGAAAATTTAAGTTTGCCAATATGAGATCGGAATTCAACAGCCTTACTGGAGAGGTCATTTTCTTTCTCTTCTTTTCAGTTCTTGGATTGGATCCATTTTATTAACCAGAACTTCAAGGTTTTTTTTTTTTTTTTTTTTTTTTTTTTAAGCCATAGTACCCAACCGTGATAAAATCTAGACATCTAATAATCAGGAAAGAATATCTCATCTGTTTTAATTGCCCAGTATAAGCCCTTACATTAAAAACCAAAAACCAAACCCTTTGCTGTTGAGTCAATTCCAACTCATAGCGACACTGTAGACTACACTGAAAAATTGCAATAGCTGGTTTACACAACATACTTTGTAATACTAACTAAAATAATTATATTTCAAGTGTTTTTAGGAGTGATGGCTGTGTACTATACTGCTTATCTTGGTTATGAAAACATTGATTTTACTTAGAGGATACAGACTTTTCAAATATTTTAATAGAGTATTAAACAATTGACTCATTCAGTTTCAAACAAGTGCTTCAGGCTTCCATTCCCTACATTCCACGTAACCACTTTTGAGTAGCCCATTTGTCTCTGGCTATTCTGGTATTTTCCTTCTTCTCTATTCTTCCCTTCTCTTCGTGTTCCCATTCACCCACAGGAAACTGGGTAATCTATACAAATTATCCTTTCCCTTCATCCACTGATCCAAGGATATGAGCTGAGTTGCTAATTTTCTAACAAGGAAAATGTAAAGTGTCGGTTCCAGAATAAGAATGAATGAGCCCATAGTAAGAAGTGGTGGTTTAAGCTACACTTTGTTTTTCTTATGAGGTAGCATGCTCATTATGCATAGGATTATGGAAAATAAAACACAACACAACACAATGCACTGGCTATTCATTTAACCCTGTGCATTAGAACAAAAAACAGTTAAGAATCTAAAACCAGTCTTTAAGACTTTTCGAATGTTTGGCATCTGCCTCCCTGCTAATAATAATACACTAATTAACACTTTTGTTCTGCTTTACAGACCTTATCTAAGTCATACACAGAACATAGTATGGGACAGGGAAGTATAATAGTTCTGATTCCTTAGCACAAGAGTCTAAGGTCCCACACCACCCAGCAAGTGATAGAAAAAGGATTCCATCCATCCTCAAATCAATTGACAGTCTGTTGCATTTTCAAGCCACTAGGGCAGTGCTTATTTGACTGTGCTTTTCATATCTTTTCACGATCTCTTAATTCAGGGCAAATCGCTTTACCACCTGAGCCTCTGGTGAAAAATAGAAAATACAATTCCTGCTATGTTACTCTGTTGCCCTACAAGTGATTAAGTGAATTGTAAATATCTTTGTAGGAAGTATTTTACAGATCTTGACTCATCATTGAATTAGACATTTTAAAGGTTAATCCCCAGTGAATAAAAACTATAATAAGAAGAGGAAAAAGAATCACAGTATGGTTTAGTTCAAAGAAGTTAAATTTATTATTGACATCATCAATGCTCAAGTTTAAGACTCTTCTTGGTTGGGCAAAAAGTATGAAACATTTGGAGGTGGAGCCAACATGGCACTATAGACAGAAGCACCATGCTGTCCCTCCACAACAAAGACCTAAAAAACTAAGTATAGCAGAGATGAACATCAATCCTAGAACCCTAAGAGTTGTATGAAGAGATAAAGAACTCAGCTAAGCACCAAATGGAATAAGAAACTCACAGAGAACAGAGAGCGAGGAGAGATATGGAGTGGAGGACCCTATCTGCTAATACAGCAGGAATTTGCCATCTTGGACTCCTGTTGGAGACTGACGGACGGGGAGTATGGAAAAGCAGCTTCATGGGGTTCTCAGCAGGAGACAGAGCACCTGGTAACCAGCAACACACACTTTCCCACCACCTACCCTTCTTCCTCCTGCTCAGCTGCCACAGCTTCCTGGTGGGCTGCGGTCGCTTGGCTGGGGAGGCGCTGCTTGGATTTGTCCCACCCACACCTGCTGGCTCCTTCAGTACCATTTCTTTGTTGCTGTTGTTGCTTTTTTTTTTACTTCTTTTGGTTTCTTCCTTCTCTCTCACCTCTTTCCCTTCCTTTCTCTTGAACACCTGGCTCCATGTGTCATCTCTGCTTCTTGACAGGCTGTGAGGTGCCACTGGGCTGGGAAATTGCTTCCCCAGTCCATGCTGCCCTGCTGGTGGAATCCCTAGAGCAATTTTTTTTTTCTTTTCCATTTTATTTTTCCCTTTTTGTTTTCCTTCATTTCTTGGTTTCTCGTCTCTCTCTGCTTACCTTCTTTTCCTTCTCCTGAATACCTGGTGCCGTGTGCCATCTCTGCCCCTTCTAGACAGGTTGTGCATTGCCTAGCAGCTGGGGAGCCACTTCGCTGGTCTCCGGTGGGATCCCTGGGGGTATTTCTTTCTTTTTTTAATTATTTTTTCCTTTTTGTTTTTCTTCATTTCTCAGTTTTTTCCTCTCTCTCTGCTTTCCTTCTTTCCCTGTATCCTGAATACCTGGTGCTGTATGCCATCTCTGCCCCTTCTAGGTGAGCTGTGCAGTGTCTAGCAGCTGGGGAGCTACTTCCTCCCTCAACACCACCATACCAGTGGGCTCCCTCAGGGCATCTTTTTTTTCTTTTTCTTTCTCTCTTCTTTTCTTTTCTTGATTTCTTGTCTCCCTCTACCTTCCTTACTTACCCTTCTCCTCAACACCTTGTACCATGTGCCATCTCTGCTTCTTCTTAATGGGCTGTACAGTGCCACTCAGCTGAGGATCTGCTTCCAGTGGGCTCCCTTGGGGCATTTTTTTACTTCTTTACTTTCTTTCTCTATTTCTTGTCTCTCTCTACCTTCCTTCCTTACCCTTCTCCTGAACACCTGGTGCTGTATGCCATCTCTGCTCCTTCTTGACGGACTGTGCAACACCTCTCAGCTGGGGACCCACTTCCAGTGGGCCCCCTTGGGGCATTTTTTTCTTTTTCTTTTTCCTTTCCTCTTTCTTTTTCTCTCCCCCCCCCCCCCCAGTTTCTTGTCTCTTCCTGTCTCCCTTCCTTTCCTTCCTCCCAACCACCTGGCACCTTTTTTTTCTCTGTTTCTTGTCTCTCTGTACATTCCTTCCATTCCTTTCTCCCTACCACCTAACTGCATGTGCCTTTCTCTCTCCTTTTTTTTTTTTTTTTTAAATCTAGTTTCTTATCTCTCTCCCCTTTCCTTCATTTCATTTCTCCCACTCATCTAGCTGCATGTGCCTTATCAGTTCCTTCTTGATAAACTGTGCCTCACTGCCTGGCTAGAAAGCCAGTGGCACACGGCTTTCCTGGGTCTGCATCACTCCAATGGCAGGCTCCCTCAACACTTCTTTTTGGCCTTTGTTTCTCTCTCCTCCTTCTCTTCTTTCCCATATGCACTGAGCTCAACACATCACAACTTCTTCCCTTCCTTCTGCCTATCTGCACGGTATACTGAACATCGCACCCCTGAGCAGCACAGGCATGGTCTACCAGAACCTGCCCTGTGCTGACCCCTGGCCCCACCCTGTTGGCCCCATTATGTGCCACAAACAACCCATTCCATCCCCTCACCTTCAGCTGAACCTGCCCTGTTGTACCATAGCTGAGGAACTGGCCCTACCCATTGGACAAGTTGGTAAGAAATATCATGACTACAGATGAGAAAACAACAAAGAACACACAATCCGCCTCCTCAGACATAATGAAATAAAACAAAAAGGCAGGATGAAACAAACAAACCTACAATCAACAAATGAAGAAAATAACTACTGAGTGTCCTGAAGACAGCAGACAATACCCAAACATATAAAAAAAACTGGACAGGATGATTCCAGGAGGCATCCAAAATAAAATGTCAGACGACTTCCCAGTAGAAGAAAAGGCACTGGAACTACCTGATGGGGAATTCAAATCTCTAATATTCAGAGCTATCCAAGAGTTAAAGGAAAAAGCAGACAAAAATGAAGAGAAAAAGAGACAAAATCATGGAAAAGGCAGACAAAATCATGGAAAACAGACACGAAACAATGGAAGAATTCAGAAAAATAATACGGGAACAAAATGTCAAAATAAATTCACAACTAGGGATTATACACAAACAACAATTAGAAATACAAAAGATACACAAGACTTCAGAAATGGACAGTGTTATAGAAGGTCTGAGGAGCAGATTTGAAACAATAGAAGACAGAATCAGTGAAATTGAAGACTTGATTATCACTTTGAGGAAAAATCAGAGAAAAGAACTTAGCAAAATGAAGAAACCCTGAGAATGATGTGGGTTACTAGCAAAAGCAAAAATCTGTGAGTGATCGGAGTTGCAGAACATGGGGAGAAAAGAGAAAATACAGAGAGGATCATTGAAGAATTGCTAACAGAAAACTTCCCTAATATCACAAAAGAGAAAAAGCTGAACATTCAAGAAGCTCAACGAACTCCATGTAGGATAGACCCCAAAAGAAAATCACCAAAGCATATCTTAATCATACTCTCTAAAACTAAAGACAAAGAAAGAATCCTGAGAGCAGCTTGAGGAAAATGAAAAGTCACTTACAAAAAGTAAACAATAAGACTAAGCTCTGATTATTCAGCAGAAACCATGTAGGCAAGAAGGCAATAGGATGACATATATAAAACCTTGAAAGAAAAAAATTGCCAACCAAGAATAATATATCCTGCAAAACTCTTGTTCAAATATGATGGTGAAATTAAGACATTTCCATATAAACATAAATTAAGGGAATATGTAAAAACCAAACAAAATTTACAAGAATTATTAAAGGGAGTCCTTTGGTTTGAGAACAAACAACACCAGACAACAGCCTGAATCTAGGATGCAAGACAACACCAGCCAGGTACCAACCTATGAAATGAACTCTCAAGGATTAATCAAAACTAAAAGATTTACAACAGGGAAATGGAGAAGTTAATCTGTAAATGACAACAATGTCAGGATAATAGAAGAGGGAATAAACGGTGTCGGTATAGAACTTTCTATTGGAGAGGAAGCCAAGGCAATAGAAAGTAATAAAAGACTGGTTCAACTTAGGAAGATAAGCGTGAATTTCAAGGTAAACATAAAGAAAGTTAACAAACCTACTCATTAAAATAAAGAAGAAAAACATAAAGTCTCAGTAAACACAAAATCTACAAAAACCAAAGAAGCAAATAAAATCACAAACAAAAGGAATTCAGCACAGGAAAGCAAGAGGGACATAGAAAACATCAGCACCACAAAAAGAAGCACTACAAAATGACAGCAATTAACTCACACCTATCAATAATTACACTGAACATAAACAGCCTAAATGCACCCAAAAAGAGACAGAGAAAGATAGAACAGATAAAAAAACAGGATCCATCAATATGCTGCCTGCAAGAGACACATCTTAGAAACAAAGACATAAATTTATTAAAAATCAAGGGATGGAAACAAATATATCAAGCAAACAGCTACCAAAAAAAGCAGGAGTGGCAATACTAATCTAGGATAAAATAGACTTTAAAACAAAATTCACCATGAAAGCAAAGAAGGGCATTATATAATGATTGAAGGGATGATCCATCAGGAAGACATAATAATAATAAATATTTATGCACCCAATGACAGGGCTCCAAAATAGATAAAAAACTCTAAAAGCACTGAAAAGAGAAATTGACAGTTCTACAATAACAGTAAGAGACTTCAACACACCACTCTCAGTAAAGGACAGAACATCTAGAAAGAAACTCAACAAAGGTACAGAAGATTTAAAGACCACAACTTGACCTCATAGACATATATAGAATACTTCATAAAAGCTGCAAAGTACACATTCTTTTCCAAAGCACATGGAATGTTCCCCGGAATAGACCACATCTTAGGCCACAAAGGAATCTTCAACAAAATCCAAAACATTGAGATAATACAAAATATCTTCCCTAATCACAATGCCATCGAAGTAGAAATAAACAACAGGAAGAGCAAGGAAAAAAAATCAATTACATGGAAACTGAGTAATACTATGCTTAAAAGACACTGGGCAATAGAAGAGCTCAAAGATAGAATAAAAAAATTCCTAGAATCAAATGAGAATGAAAACACATCATACCAAAACCTTTGGGACACAGCAAAGGCAGTGCTCAGAGATCAATTTATAGCAATATATGCACATATCAAAAAAGAAGAAAGGAATAAAATCAAAACATTAGCTACACAACTTGAACAAATAGAAAGAGAACAGCAAAAGAAGCCTACAGCCATCAGAAGAAAAGAAATAAATGAAATAGATAATAGAAAAACAATGGAAAGAGTCAACAAAACCAAAAGTTGGTTCTTTGAAAGGATCAACAAAATCAACATACCACTGGCCAAGTTGACAAAAGAAAAACAGGAAAGGACATAAACAACCCAAATAAGCAATGAAATAGGGGACATTTACAACAGACCTAACTGAAATAAAAAGGATTATAACAGAGTACTATGAAAAACTATACTCCAACAAATTTGAAAACTTAGAGGAAATGGACAAATTTCTAGAAACACACTACCTACCCAAATTAACACAAAATGATGTTGAAAATCTGAACAGACTCATAACAAGAGAAGAGATTGGAAAGGTAATTAAAAAAAACTCCCAACAAAAAAAAGCCCTTGCCCAGATGTCTTCACTGGAGAATTCTACCAAACATTCAAAGAAGAGCTTACATCATTACTACTCAAACTATTTCAGAACATAGAAAAGGAAGGGATACTTCTGAATTCATTCTATGAATCCACCATATCTCTGGATACCAAAACCAGGCAAAGACACCACAAAAAAAGAAAATTACAGACCAATATCTCTCATGAATATAGATGCAAAAATTCTCAACAAAATTCTAGCCAATAGTATTCAGCATCATATAAAAAAAATTATACACCATGACCAAGTGGGATTCATACCAGGTATGCGAGGATGGTTCAACACTAGAAAATCAATCAATGTAATCTACCACATAAATAAAACAAAAGAATCACTTGATCACCTCAATCAATGCAGAAAAGGCATTTGACAAAGTCCAACACTCATTCCTGATAAAAAGTCTCAATGAAATAGGTATAGAAGGGAAATTCCTCAACATAATCAAGGGCATCTGTACAAAACCAACAGCCAACATCATTCTCAATGGAGAGAGGCTGAAAACATTCCCCCTTGAGAACAAGACCAAGACAAGGATGCCCTTTATCACCACTCCTATTTAACATTGTGCTGGAAGGCCTAGCTACAGCAATGAGGCAAAAAAAGGAAATAAAGGGAATCCAAACTGGTAATGAAGAAGTTAAATTGTCCCTATTTGCAGATGATATAATGCTATACACAGAAAACCCAAAAGACTCCACGAGAAAACTACTGGAACTAATAGAAAGATTCAGCATACAAGATAAATATACAAAAATCAGTTGGATTCCTATACACATAAAGAGAATGATGAAAAGGAAATCAGGAAAACAATAGCATTTATAATAGCCCCTAAAAAAATAAAACACTTATGAATAAGTCTAACCAGGGATGTAAAAGATTTGTACAAAGAAAACCAAAACACTACTGCAAGAAACCAAAAGAGATCTACACAAATGGAAAAACATACCATGCTCACGGATAGGTAGACTCAACATTGTGAAAATGACAATTCTACCACAAGCAATTTACAAATACAAGGCAATCTCGATCCAAATACCAGCAATATTCTTTAAAGAGATGGAAAAACTAACCATTAACTTTATATGGAAAGGGAAGACACCCTGGAAAGTAAAGCACTATTGAAGAAGAAGAATAAAGTAGGAGGACTTGCACTACCTGATCTCAGAACCTACTATACAGCTATGGTAGTCAAAACAGCCTGGTACTGGTATAACGACAGATACATTGACCAACGGAACAGAATTGAGAAACTAGATGTAAATCCATCCACCTATGGTCACCTGATCTTCGACAAGGGCCCAAAGTCCATCAAATGGGGAACAGACAGTCCATCTGCAAAAAAATGAAACAGGACCCATACCTCACACCATGCACAAAAACTAATTCAAAATAAAACCAAAAACTATAAAGATCATAGAAGAAAAAATAGGAACAGTGCTAGAGGTCCTAATACACGGCATTAACAGGATACAAACCATAACTAACAACACACAAACTCTAGAAGATAAACTAGATAACTGGAATCTTCTAAAAATTAAACACTTACGCTTTTCAAAAGACTTCACCAAAGAGTAAAAAGAGAACCTACAGACTGAGAAAACATGTTTGGCTATGACAAATCTGACAAAGGTCTAACCTCAAAAATCGACAGGAAAATCCAACTCCTCTACAACAAAAAGACAAATAATTCGATTAAAAAATGGGCAAGGAAATGGACATTTCACCAAAAAAGACATTCAAGTGGCTAACAGATACACGAGGAGATGCATGCAATCACTAGCTATTAGAGAAATGCAAATAAAAACTACAATGAGATACCATCTCACCCTGGCATTACTGGCACGAATCAAAAAAACAGAAAATAGCAAATGTTGGAGAGGCTGCGGGGAGATTGGAACTCTTACATACTGCTGATGGGAATGCAAAATGGTACAACCATTTTGGAAAACAATATGGCACCTCCTTAGAAAGCTAGAAATAGAAATACATACCATCCAGCAATCCCACTCCTAGAAATACATCCTATAGAAATAAGAGCTGTCGCACGAATAGACATATGTACACCCGTGTTCATTGCAGATTGATTGTTCACAGTGGCAAAAAGATAGAAACAACATAGATGTCCATCAACAGATGAAACGATAAACAAACCATGGTATATACACACAGTGGAGTACTACACAATGATAAAGGAAAGTGATGAATCTGTGAAGCATCTGACAACATGGATGAGTTTGGAGGGCATTATACTGAATAAAATAAGTCAATCACAAAAGAATAAATACTGTATGAGACCACTACTATAAAAACTCGTGAAAGGTTTACACTCAAAAGAAACAATCTTTGATGGTTACTAGGGAAGGGAGGGGTAGGGATGGAAAAACACTAAAAAGACAATAGATAAGTGGTAACTTTGGTGAAGGGTAAAACAGTACACAGTACTGAGGAAGCCAGCACAACTTGTACATGGCAAGGTCATGTAAGCTTCATAGACACATCCAAACTCCATAAGGAACCAAATTACTAGGCTGTGGGCTGTGGCAGCGATGGTCTCGGAGAACATTTAGCTCCGAGACTTAGTTCATAAAAAAAAGTTCTACATTCTACTTTGAGGTCTTAACAGCTTGTGAACAGCCATCTAAGATACTCCACTTGTCTCACCCCATCGAGAGCAAGGGAGAACGAAGAAAACCAAAGAAACAAGGGAAAGATTAGTCCTAAGGACTAATGGGCCACAAGTACCACAGCTTCCACTAGACTGAGTCCAGTACAAGTAGATGGTGTCCGGCTACCACCACTGACTGCTCTGACAGGGATCACAAAAGAAGGTCCTGGACAGAGCTGGAAAAAAATGGAGAAAAAAATTTTAACTCACACACACAAAAATACCAGACTTACTGGCCTGACAGAGACTGGAGAAACCCCAAGAGTATGGTCCCCAGACACCCTTTTGGCTCAGTAACAAAGTCACTCCTGAGGTTCACTCTTCAGCCAAAGATTAGTCAGGCCCATAAAACAAAATGAGACTAAAGGGACACACCATCCCGCAGTGGTGGGAGGGTGGGGGTACTTGAGGGCAGCAGGGGACACAAACGCTGGTAATAGGGAACTCAAGGTCGGGAAGGGAGAGTGTTGATATGTCGTGGGGTTTGTAACCAATGTCACAAAACAATGTGTTTACTAACCGTTTAATGAGAAGCTAGTTTGTTCATCTAAAATACAATAAAAATAGTAAAAAAAAGTATGAAACATTCAAATCATATTTTTTACCTGAATTATGTAAACCTACAAGACTTAGTTATTAGGATCAAACACATTCATGAGATTGACTCTTCTCTGTAGAAGCTGTCTAAAGGATATCTTTGAAATCTCAACAGATGACTCTTAAACCTTGCTACATAATCTGGCATGTACAGGAATTCAGAGTGCTGCAGCATGGTACTTCAAGGATTTGAATTTTTGGATGCCAGTCTATCACCAATTATGTATAATTAACAAAGAAAGAAAAATATAGTACTAAAAAATTGAATGCATATTTTAAAAAAGGAGACACATTTTGTCTGAGAATTTTGGTAACATTAATAATTTTGGTAGTGATATTATAGTATTAAAGAGATTATATATTGTTGAAAGGCAGAGTTCCTAAATTCAAACGATGATCTTTCAAATTTCTACTTTCCCATCAAAAAGGGTCATCAGAAAATCTTTTGGAATAATCATTTGCAATGTAATGGGGGAGGTCCTATTAGAATTCAGGAAAAAGCATAAAACAGTATATGAGACACTTCCTTGAGAAAGAGAGAAGAGCAGAGTTTTATTTTGCATCAGGAATTAAAATTGTGGGCAAACTGTAGCCTGATTATCTTCACAGTGGCCTAAGTGCTGTGGAAGGAAGGAAGATGATAAATTTCCTAAGTATTTCATGAAAAACCTCTAACTACTGATAAAAGATCCTATCTCAACTCAATTAAACACAATCTTGAGTGACATAACAGTGCACATGCTTGTAGTAGTACAGAAGTACAAAAAGTCTTGACACTTAAAGAACTTACAATCTTATCACATAGTCAACATATTAAAAATATGTTCCACCGTCAAGGATAATGACGCAAACGCCATTTGTATTCAATACATATTGGATTATGTTCTTTGCAGTGTTCAAGATATTCTCGTTGAAGAGCAGTGAGAACCTCTTAATTTTCTTCTTGCGACATCTTAATTTCCTAGCCTAAGTCTGAGGGACATATATCTAGTCTTCATTTTTTTTTTTTGCAATTAAAAAGTTGTCATTTTAATCAGAAAATATTTAATATCTACATAAGCTTCTGAGGAAACCCTGGTGGGATAGTGGTTAAGTGCTACGGCTGCTAACCCAAAGGTCGGCAGTTCGAATCCACCAGGCACTCCTTGGAAATTCTATGGGGCAGTTCTACTTTGTCCTATAGGCTTGTTATGAGTCGGAATTGACTCGACGGAAACAGGTTTTTTTTTTTTTTTTTTAATAAGCTTCTGAGCACTGGTATTGTTTTTTAGCCATTTTGACTCCTACAGAATATGCTGTATACTGGTTAATGCACTCAATATGTAATAAGCTTCTATAGAAGAAAAAAGACAATTAATAAAGAAAAAGGGACATTTTAGAACTTTTGACAGGCGTGTGCACATGCACAAACATGCACACACACACATTTAATAGTTAAACGTATAGCTTAAAAATTACAGACCTTGGTTCAAAATTTCAACTCCATTTCTTACTAGCTGTGGGATCTTAAGCAAACTACTTAACCTATGTGGACCTCTAGGAGCCTGGTTGCGCAGAGGTTAAGCGCTTGGCTGCTAACCCGAACGTCGGCAGTTGGAACCCACGAGCTGTTCCGTGGGAGAAAGATGTGGCAGTCTACTTCTGTAAAAATTTACAACCTTGGAAAGCCTTTGGGGCAGTTCTCCTCTGTCCTGTAGGGTTGCTTGCTATGTGTTGGAATTGGCTCAAAGGCAACGGGTTTGGTTTTGGTTTTTGTGGACCTCAGTTTCTGCACCAGCAAAACGGCAAATATAAGAGTACATACTTTATCGAGTTTTGTGTAGATTAAATCAAACTTTATATATAAAGTTCTTAGCATAAGTTCTTACACATAATAAGCATTCGACAGCTACTGTTGTTAGTTGCCCTCAGTCAATTCCGACTCATGTTGACCCCATGTGCACAGAGTAGAATTACTCCATAGGGTTTTCAAGGCTGTGACCTTTTGGAAGCAGATTGCCGGGACTGTTTTTGAAGTGCCTCTGGGTGGGTTCCAACCGCCAACTTTTCAGCTAGTAGTCTAGCGCTTAACTGTTTTTTCACCCAGGGACTCTGAGTTACTCCTAGCTATATTATTTGTACCTGTCTGTGTTTTAAAAGATTTGAGAAAATGTAACACTATATATGTGTATATATATGTGTGTGTATATATGTGAATATATGTACATATATAATACACTCCCCCCAAAAAAGGTAAGAGCCAGACTACAAAATTGACACTTAAGGTTTTCCTATTTGTCTTAGTCATCTAGTGCTGCCATAACAGAAATACCACAAGCGGATGGTTTTAACGAAGAGAAGTTTATTTCCTCACAGTCAAAGTAGGCTAAAAGTCCGAATTCAGGGCGTCAGCTTCAGGGGAAGTCTTTCTCTCTCTCTGTCGGCCTTCTCCTCAGTGTTCCCCTGGACTAGGAGCTTCTAGGCGCTGGGACCCTGGTCCAAAGGATGCACTCTGCTCCCAGCACTGCTTTCTTGATGGTATGAGGTCCCCGTCTCACTGCTCACTTCTGTCTTTCATCTCAAGACATTGCCTCAGGATACAATCCAATCTTGTAGACTGAGTCCTGCCTTAACTAACACAACGGCCACCCTTCCTCCGTCATTAACATCATAGAGGCAGGTTTACAACATACAGGAAAATCACACAGTACCAGGAATCATGGCCTAGCCAAATTGAAACACACATATTTTGGGGGACATAATTCAAACCATGCACTATTCTTTGATCATATAAGTGAAATTGAATTGTAGCTCTTAAAAACCTCAAAACACCATTGCAACAAGTTCAGAAAAACTTCAGGTCCTTAACTAATAGTTGATAAACCTCTGTAGTAGTTAATTTAGGTTGTTATCAAGTCATAGGAAACTACATCCTCTAGCATGTCCTAAAACATGCTAACTTGGTAACTGATCAATTTTTCTTAATTATTATGGTCAAAGAAGAACTTCTCTTGATGTGCTGAGCTCAATAAGATTATGCTTCCTTCTACCCAACTACTCACCACCAAAACCTGTTTAAAGATTCTGAAACCTACTGTATTTTTAAGTCTATTCTAGGACATTGGTCCAAAACTATTTTGTTAAGCTATATTGCAAAACATTATCAGTCCAGTTTCTAAATAAAAGTGTTTTTAAATGTGAAACTATGTTATTTCCCCCATCTATGTCTCTTCCACCACTATACATCCGTCAGCTTGTCGTACTGTGGTGACTTGCTTGTTGATTTGATGCTGGAAGCTATGTCACCAGTATTTCAAATGCCAGCAGGGTCACCCATGATGGACAGGTTTCAGTGGAGCTTCCAGACTCAGACAGACTAGGAAAAAAGTCCCAGCGATCTACTTCTGAAAATTAGCTGATGAAAACCCTATAGACGACACCAGAATAGCTTATGTTGAGTCCTCTAGGTTGGAAGACATTACACAATAGCCACAACAATGGACCCAAATGTACCAACTATCATGGGGATGGCTCAGGACCGGGAAATGTTTTGTTCTGTTATACACAAGGTAGCCATGAGTTGGAGTCAACTTGATGGCAACTAACAGCAGCAACAACATGTCTCTTCCAAGGTCATAAAATCTGGGTGGACTGATGCCCTTCCAGCAAGTTATGTTCCAACCAGTTCCAGAGCATTCTTTAGTGCAGGAAATATCTATATTCAGGGCCTCCCTTTCAGTTCCTCATTCTTCATGGTTTAGAATTAAGTCACTCTTCTTGATCTGGGAACTGGTGACCCAGTTGGTTTCTTGAACTCCCATAAGAAATTGTTATTTCTGTTGGTCTCCAGACCTTAGATCTGGTGTTCCCTTGAGCTCCCACTATTTGCCTCTATTCCTTCCATGTCCTGACTGTTGACCAACTCACAGGCATGTTTACCCTATTATGATCTGGCTTCTGCACTCATCACTACACACCAAAGTTGGCCTGGTAATCTTACCTGGCCAAGGCTGGGGAAGGAAGGCACACCAAATGTGTGGTCTCGTAGACTGTGCACTGTCTAGGTTCTTGTTGGGGGTCTACAAGCACGCAAATATATCTCAGGGATGATGGTAGCCTTCTACCCTGATTCATAATTGTGTTTCTTAGCCTTTTATTGCCTTTCCTGTTTTCTAAGCTTGTTGGAAATCGTGGGCTGACTCTTGTCTAAAGCATGTCTGAACTTATAATGCTGCCAGATACTGTGTCTCAGCTGTTCAGTGGTATCTTTGAACTTCTGTATTTATCTCTGAGCTGAGTCGGTCCCCCAGGGTCCTTGCCAGTCCAGTGTTTGGGTCTTGAGCCAGTCTCAAAATTTTTCATGGAAACTGATGTATCATGAATTGTGCTTCAATGCCAGTATATGAAAATAGCTAAACATTTCAGGCCAGAGGAGAAACACCTCACCTTGAATGGTTGTCTAAATTAGGGTTATGGTTGCACAGAATATTGAAATTGGTGAGATAGTATTCCAAGTTGAAGAACCACATGAAGAGATGCAGATGAATCTTTTTTTTTTTTTTTTTTTAAGAAAGTAATGTAGAATAGTTTGCCTAGAGGCCTCATTTTGGACTTACGGTGTTTAATAGATACTTCTTGGGAAATTTTGAACCTGAAGATCAAGAATTGGACATTAAATCATCCATCCAAAAGAAGTCAATGAAGGTTTGTGAGTGGCAAATATTTTTTAAGGGCCTAGACATTAAACTGGTACTGGGGAGCAAAGAACAAGAAGGTCAAGGTGTGGTAATTGATCTCAAAGAGTTAACATTTCGGTAGAGGAGGCAGATATATAAATAAATGATTTTTATGTTTAGTTGAACCTCTTTTATCTAATGCAGTTTGGTCCAAAAGTTGGTTTATTAACCAAAATCAAATTGGTTATAGCAGGGGATTAAGAAATACCTTTTAATATTTTAATTTAATATATAAAATTTTGCTTTCTTTCACTGATATGTATCTCTTTTGGTAAAGCCTTTTCTTTGAGGAAGAATCTTCTCCTTATAGTTATGGATCATCTTTCTTACATAAACCACATACATAATGCATGGTATATGATTTGCTCTTTGGATTTTTTTAAAAGTGAAATGAAAAATTAAAGACACTTGAAAGTAATATGAGTGTAGGCCCTTCTAACCTTGTATTATATTTTTAAACTACTATTTTTGTTATCTTGCCAACACTTAATTTCACAGTATTTTTTTTTTAGCAACTCATCTTTATCCAGTCTTTCCAAAACATTCAAATGCATTTTCAGAGAAACAACTTTCTCTTCACACAGTATTTTATTAGTTATAATATATAATTTCACTAAGTATTTACAATAGAAGGACAACTGGTTTGAGAAGCAATGTTACCAGTTTTTTGGTAAACATACAGTTCTACTGGCATGAACAGAAGTTCATGGTTCTACTGTACAAGGGCTAAAAGCTGGGAAAGTTTAGCAAGTTTTACGCATCAGCCATTATATTTCACAAAGGGAATGGACAATGCCAGTCGTTTAGTTTTGACGTACAAGTTGGAGTTTTGTTAAGAAATCATCTAAAGTACTCAAACTAAAGTATATGCACTAGATCTTATGGAAAGGCAGTCTAAGAGCAACTGAGTGGTTATTAAACCAAGCAGGGCCTGCATCAGAACCTTAGGGAGCACCAGATTTGAGATGAAAGACTTAAAAGACTATCTTGATGGATACACAATAGCAAACTTATTTACACACTCAGTCAATTGATAATAGCTTTAGTAGAATCTGTCCTGCTTATTTAGGAATTGCAAGACAGCCCTGGGAAACCAGAAAAGGAGATAGGAGAAACTGTTAAAATGAAAATATTCACAATATTAAATTCATGTATGAATTAATAAGCCTTTTTTTTTTTTTTGCAATTCATGAATGGGGGTGGGTAATGTCTTGGTGGCACAGTGGTCAAGCTCTCAGCTACTAACCAAAAGGTTGGCAGTTAGAACCCACCAGTTGCTCACAGGAGAAAGATGTGGCAGTCTGCTTCCATAAAGATTACAGCCTTGGGAACCCTCGTGGGCAGCTCTACCTGCACAATCCAGTGACATTGATTATATTCTTCAAGTTGTACAACCATTCTCTGTCTTACATATCTAGAGCTGCTATAACAGAAGTACCACAAGTGGATGGCTTTAACCAACAGAAATTTATTCTCTCACAGTCTAGGAGGCTAGAAGTCTGAATTCAGGGTGCCAGCTCCAGGGGAAGGCTTCCTGTCTCTGTTGGCTCCGTGGAAAGGTCCTTGCCATCAATCTTCCCTGGTCGAGGAGTTTCTCAGCACAGGGACTCTGGGTCCAAAGGACATGCTATTCTCCTGGCTCTTGTTTCTTGGTGGTATGAAGTCCCCATGTCTCCCTGCTCACTTCTGTCTTTTATATCTCAAAAGAGATTGAATTAAGAGACAACCTCATCTTGTAGATTGAGTCTTGCTTCATTAACATAACTGTCCATTTTATGATTGGACTATTTGTCTATTTTTGTTGTTAAGTTGTTGAAGTTTTATATATATTTTGTTTATTAAATTCTTATCAGATATATGGTTTTTGAAGATATTTTCCCAGTCCGTAGTTTGTCTTTTCACTTTTTTTGTAAAGTCTTTTGATGAACAAGTTTTTAATTTTTATTAGGTTGAACTTATTTATTTTGTCTTTTTGTGCTTTTGTTATTATATTAGATAATCAATTGTTAAAACCTAGGCTTGACAGTGTTGCCTGTGCATTTTCTTCTAAGAATTTAATGGTTTTAATTTGCACATTTAGATCCTTAATCCATTTTGAATTTGTTTTTTGGGTATGGTGTGTGGCATGGATCTTGTTTAATTTTTCTGTATGTGGAGATCCAATTTTCCAAACACCACTTATTGAAGAGACTCTTCTTTCCTGATTTAATGGATTTAGCACCCTTGTCAAAAATCTGTTGACCATAGATGTCTGGTTCAATTCTATTCCATTGGTCTATATGTCTATTGTTCTACCAGTATCAGGCTGTTTTGATTGCTATAGCTGTATAGTATGTTTTAAAATCAGGAAGTATGAGTACTCCTACTTTGTCCTTCTCTTTCAACATTGCTTTAGCTATTCAGGGCCTCTTGCCATTCTGTATCAAGTTGAGGATTGTTTTTTTCATTTCTGTAAAGAAGGCTGCTGGAATTTTATTGGAATTGTGTTGAATCAATAGATCGCTTTGGGTAGTATTGACATCTTAACAATACTAAGTCTTTCAATCCACGAACACGTTTCCTTTTATGTAAGTCTTCTTGGTGGTATGAAGTGTTTTATCAATTTTGTTGTTTAAGTCCTTCATATCCCTGATTAAATTTATTCCTAGGTATTTTATTCTTTTAGATGCTATTGTGAGTGGAATAGTTTTCCTAATTTCTTAACTTCCCTTTCATATTTCTCAGTGCTGGTACATAGAAACCCAACTGATTTTTGTTTGTTGACCTTATACCCTGTAACTTTTTATAAATTCCTCTACTAGCTCTAGACATTTTCTTGCAGACTCTTCGGGATTTTCTTTCTATGTAGGAACATATCATCCCAAAATAGAGATAATTTTACTTCTTTTCCAATCTGGATACTTTTTATTTTTTTCTCTTGTTTTATTGCTCTGGGTAGGACTTTTAATACAATATTGAATAGAAGTGGTGAGAGCAGGCACCCTTATCTTGTTCCTGATTTCAAGGGGAAAGCTCTCAGTCTTTCTCCTTTAAGTATGATGTTTGCTGTTGGCTTTTCATGTATGCCTTGAATCTTATTGAGGAATTTCCCTTCTATTCTAATTTTCATCAAGAAAATGTGTTAGATTTTATCAAATGCTTTTTCTTCATTCATAGTGATTGATCATGTTGTTCTTTTCTTTTGTTCTATAGATATGATGTTTTATGCTGATTGATTTTCTAATGTTGAACCATCCCTGCATTCCTGGAATAAATGCCACTTGGTCATGTTATATGACTCTTTTAATATGCTGTTGGATGCCGTTTGCTAGTGTTTTGTTGAGGATTTTTTGTGTCTATATTCGTGAGATGATATTGGTCTGTATTTTTCTTTTCTTATAAAGTCTTTGTCTGCTTTTGGTATCAGGGTTATGTTTGCTTCATAGAAAGAATTAGGGAGTATTCCTTCCTTCTCTATCTTTTAGAGGAGTTTAAACGGTATTGGTGTCAATTTTTCTCTAATTTTTTGGTAGAATTTCCCAGTGAAGCCATTTGGTCCAGGACTCTTTTTTTGTTGTTGAGAGGTTTTTGATTACTGATTCGATCTCTTCACTTGTTATGGGTCTGTTGAGACTTTCTATTTCCTGTAAAGTAAGTTTGGGTACATTGTGTGCTTCTAGGAATTTGTCCATTTCATCTAGGTTATCCAGTTTGTTACCAAACAGTTGTTCATAATATTCTGTCATAATTCTCTTTATTTATATTGGGTCAGTTGTAATGTCCCCACTTTCATTTTTTATTTTGGTTATTTGCATCTTTTCTCTGTCAGTCTTGATAAAGGTTTGTCAATTTTATTAATGTTTTCAAAGAACCAGCTTATGGTTTTATAGATTCTCTCCATGATTTATGTGTCTGTTTTCAATTTTATTTATTTCTGCACTGATCTTTGTTATTTCCTTTCTTCTGGTAGGTTTAGTCTTAGTTTGCTCTTGTCTTTCCATTTCCTGGAGCTGTTGAGTTAGGTTGTTGATTTGAGATCTTTCTTCTTTTTTTATGTAGGCATTTATTGCTGTAAGTTTCCCTCTGACTACTGCCTTCTTGGCATCCGTAAGTTTTGTTATGTGGTACTTTCACTTTCATTTGACTCTAAGAAATTTGTGATTTTTTCTTTGATTTCTTCCTTCACCCATTAGTAGTTTAGTCATATGTTGTTTAATTTCCATATGTTTGCATAATTTCCAGTTTTTTTCTTTTTCTTTTTTTCTTCTGTCTAACTTCACTCTGTTGTGAAGTAACATTCTTATTTTTATTTTCCAATAAAAATAAAATTGTTCTGTGATTATTCTTTTGTTTTTCCACATCTTGTAATTATTTCATTGATGCAATACCTTCTCTTATATCTCTGAGGATAATAACTCTAGGATTTTTTTAACCTTTATTTTTTTATCCTATCATATCTTTTTTTTCCTCTGATTTCCTTTTTTTTCTGTTTGTTTGGGTCTCTGCCTTTTATGAAATTGGATGCCTTTTTCAAATTTCTGATTTTTTTTTTTTGAAATTTTATACTTAAGCGAAAGATCCTGAAAATGCTGATTGGAATTTCTGGGTTTGTGGTTAGAAATTGTCACCTGATGGGCTTCCACTTGGGGACATGGCCATTTTGTGGCAGAACTCTGCTCTTCTCTCTAATATCTGTACCTATAGGTCATTTTCTCTGGACCAAATATTTTCCAGAAAAAGACTGCTCCAATTCTCTTCCTGGTAGGTATGTACCTGGCTGCTAGTGTTCTTGGAATTGAGGAACACAAAGATTTTGGGAGAGGGAGAGTCTTACTGTATCAAATGTAGACTTTTAATGATCCCTCTATTCTAGTACAGCACTTCTCCCCTTCATTCTACGTTCCTGGTGCCCATGAGTCTGGAGCATCTTCTGGAACAGGAGCGGAGAGTCACCAGAGTGTTCCTGATCTAGGACACAATACGGAGTCTGACTTCTCCTTATACATATTTTCAGAAATCAACACTTTAGCGTCCCCTCTGCCTCCTTGTAGCAATTGCTACCTCTGCGTAATGAGCCTATATGGGATTGCAAGGCAGTGTCTCTGCTTGTACTTAATATTCAACCTTGTAAGCTCTCCTAGTAGGAGTTCATGGGTGGCACAAATGGTTAAGTGCTTGACTAAAAACTGAAAGGTTGGCAGTTTGAACCCACCCAGGGACACTTCAAAAGTAGGCTTCCAAAAGGTCACAGCCCTGAAAACCCTATGGAGAAATTCTACTCTGCACACATGGGGTTGCCATGAGTCAGAATTGACTTGATGGCAAATAACAACAGCAAGCTGTACTATTTCAAATTTTTATATCTCCCCAAATTTGGGTTTCTTTTACAGTGTTAAGTAGTTAACATTCTTTATCTATCTACTCATTTTCGTGGATTTATACCTTAAAAATACCTTTAATCTTACTTTAGCAGGGTTCAGTGCTAAAGATAAATGCAAACATTCCACTGGCCATATCTGTAAGAAAAATACTTAGTCAAACGTATCAACCTTTTCCTTTCTTTGGAATGTGTGTGCGGTGCTTAGATGTTCATGTATTTTAAATGAAAATTTAAATATATGTACATTCATGACAATTTTTATTAAGAACATTGTATATTACATTATATGGTCATTTTAATACTATTCTACACATGTATACTATACTAGAAAGAGCATACCACAGGTAAACACTGCTTGCTATACTATATATATATAAAAGTATGTTACCCAGATTTTCTCATACAGAGACTTCAGTCAACTTTCAACACATATTTAACACAGTGTTGTGCATAAGTAGGAAACCATGGTGGTGTAGTGGTTAAGTGCTACGGCCACTAACCAAAAGGTTGGCAGTTTGAATCCACCAGGTGCTCCTTGGAAACTCTGTGGGGCAGTTCTACTCTGTCCTGTAGGGTCGCTATGAGTCGGAATCAACTTGATGGCAACGGGTTTGGTTTTTTTGGTTTTGTGCATAAGCAAGTGATTATTAAGTCTCAGTAGAGTGAAGAAACAGAATTTATGTACACAAAGCAGTCTTACTTTGCACTGACAGTTAGAATTTAAGAAAAATAACTAACTATAAACACCAGACTTTTTCATGTGACACCAGATTTTACCAATAATATGAAATTTAAAAAGGCTTTTCACTTGGAAAACAGGGTTAGTTAAAAAGAGATGATAAACTCTGCTCATATGAGATTGCATTGAAGGTTTGAGCACAGTAGCACATACGAGAAAGAAGAAAGAGATATAGATTTAAAAGTTACTTAGTTTAGCTGAATCCATGTAAATACATGTTCCCCCTAAAGTAATAAGTACAAGAAAAGGAATGGAGGGCACCATTCGTGTAGATTATGATATGAATGGCATCCCTGAGAACTGGGCAACATGGCAACCCTGCCTGAGCCTTAGCAGATGGCGTGGGTGAACGGCAATTGGAGGTGAGGATAGTGTTTCAGCATTCTTCATTTACTCTCGCTTTCTCAGAGAAGTGTACACCAGAAGACACAATGAAAGGGAAAATGTCACAATGAGTTATCAAACTATTAAATTTGGAGTGATCATAAAATTCTTTTTTGAAACTTCTGAGAGAGAAAAGAGATGCTATTATTAATTACACAGGGACAACTGCTTATGCCAACGAGGACTGTTTCAGAATCCATGATGTATGGTCACCCAAATCAAGATTGACAAAGAATTCTCTCTCAGGAATTCTATTTCTGAAATAGTTGTCTATGGAAATTTATGTCTTTATATTAATTATCTAGTGAACAGTCAGCATATCTGAAAAAAAAATCTTGAGAAAATATTTTATTTATCACATATATTTCCCAAGAGAAAATATTCGGGAAATATCCAGTAATTATAAAAAGAAAAACCCAAATAATAAATTTATAGGAACTTATTTATTTTTCTTCTTGGTCATCAGAATCTTAAATATTAGAAAATACAATTTTTTTTGATAAGGAAAAAAAGAATTTCCACATCCACTACTGGTAGTTTAGCTCTTTTAAAAGTGTAAAATACTTTCCACAAAATAAAGAGAACTGAAAAATTACTAGTGGCTGGCACAAAGGCCTAGGACATATTGCAAAAGAGATGTGGAAAATGCTGTAAGATCTCCCTTATAGTATACCTGTATGCTAGATATTCTTTCCAGTGGAAAAACCAATACCCAGAATTCTGAAATGACTTGTTTAGAATTTTACATAGTACATCATTTACCATGGTGTGCTGGAATGCATAACCCCAACCCTTCCATATATTAAATATAAATAATCCAACAAGTTGTTCAAATTCCTTCCATGATTCTGGTTGTAAATTGACAGTGTTGTATTCCAACTGAAACGAAGCTGTACGCTTATATGGCAGGATTCATATTAGACAAGACTTTAGTTGCTGCAAATTTAAGGGGTAAAACTGCAGGCCTAAAAATTGTGAGATTAGATTTCCCAAAACTGTTGTTCCCCATCATAACTGAAAAAATCAGAAATTTTTTTGATGCTTTAGTTTTCTTTACATTAAAATGGCAGTGGGTAGTGGTTAGGTCAGCCTCTCTTTTTTGAGGCTATTTGTTTTAAGAATGAAGAGGGGAAAATAGAGGAGATACTCATAAGTAGAGAAAGTGGGAGAAAAGAATAAGGCAAATGGAAAGGGAGCATTGAGACATGAGAGCTTCTTACTTAATACTTTTTTTTTTTTTTTGACTTAATATAAAGGGGAAATGTGGTAGTCTGTAAAAAACAAAGGCAGATTTTCAAAGGGAACAAAATACGTGTCATTCTTCATAGGTGATAGTGACTGCCCCAACTCTCTGGGTGCACAATTTGGGTTGTTTTTTCTATTTCCGACAGTCTGCGGCATCCATACAATGTCTCTTGCCTTGAGACTCAGGTGAAGAGTTGAGAGCTTGGCTTGTTGGGCTAATAGATAATGCACAAAAGAGTGGTTTTGTTCTCTGTGCAGACCTAATTGATCTACACAGGAAACAAAACATCAGTGTAGGCTTCATTAACACCATAGCCTAACCAAATGAGACAACAAGTCTACATGGAAAACCTCATGATGTAAGCTGCATAAATGTAATATTTGTAGTAAAGCTTTCAGTAAAGATGGGATACTTCTAAAAAGCTTTTGTTTTTTGCTTTTCCAAAAGAAAAAGATGATACTAAAGAATGCAAATAAAACAGAGACTGAAAATTTCCCCTTATTTCACACCCCAGGAGTAATGGCTGTATGTATATACTTCTAGACTTTTCTGTTTATGTAAATTTATAACAAATAAAAAATTATACATTTAACCTATATTAGATCACATGACACATGTTACTCCATAACATGTTTTTTTTACTTTTTCTTTTTCTACTATTATGATATTGAGACTCTATTTCCAAGTGAGTACACAATAACCTTTTAAATGCATACTGTGCACTCATCGTGTTTTATTTCCATAATGTTCCATAGGTGTACATTTCATTTTATCTAAATTTTTAATTAAAATAAGCAAAGCTATAATAATAAAATATCTTGTATATATATTATTTACGTACTTGTCCTATTAATTTTTGAGATAAATTCCTGGAATTGGAATTACATGAAATTTGAGTGAGTACATTTTACATTTTGAAAAACTTTAAAAAATTTTATTGAATATGGGGTTTCTTATGAATTTATCTCTAAAAATGTATTTCAACCTTACTCTTGAGTGATTGTGCTCATGTGGAACTATACACAAACCAAGAAGCAGTCATTCAAACAGAACAGGGGGATACTGCGTGGCTTAAAATCAGGAAAGGTGTGCATCAGGGTTGTACCTTTTCACAGTACTTATTCAATCTGTATGCTGAGCAAATAATCTGAGAAACTGGATTATATGAAGAAGGATGCAGCATCAAGACTGGAGGGGAAGACTTATCAACAACCTGCGATATGCAGATGACACAACCTTGCTTGCTGAAAGCCAAGAGGGCTTAGAAGCGCTAACTGATGAAGAACGAAGACTATAGCCTTCAGTATGGATTACGACTCAACATAAAGAAAACAACAATCCTCACAATTGGATCAATAAGCAGCAGCATGATAAATGGAGAAAATATTGAAGTTGTCAACGATTTCATTTTACTTGGATTCACAATCAAAACCCATGGAAGCAGCAGTCAAGAAATCAAACGATGTCTTGCATTAGGCAAATGTGCTGCAAAAGACCTCCTTAAAGTGTTAAAAAGCAAAGATGCCTCTTTGAGGGCTAAAGTGTGACTGACCCAAGCCATGGTATTTTCAATTGCTTCATATGCATGGGAAAGCTGGACAATGAATAAGGAAGACTGAAGAAGAACTGATGCCTTTGAATTATGGTGTTGGCGAAGAATATTGAATATACCATGGCCTGCCAGAAGAACGAACAACTCTATATTTGAAGAACTACAGCCAGAATGCCCCTTAGAAGCAAGGATGTTGAGACTTTGTCCCATACTTTGGACATGTTATCAGGAGGGACCAGTCCCTGGAGAAGGACATCCTGCTTGGTAAAGTAGAGGGTCAGCGAAAAAGAGAAAGACCCTCAATGAGATGGATTGACACAGTGGCTGCAACAATGGGCTCAAACATAGGAACGATTGTGAGGATGGTGAAGGACCTGGAAGTGTTTTGTTCTCCTATGAGTTGGAATCAACTTGTCTGCACCTAACAAGAAGTTGAATGATATTTCTACTGTGTGTTGAATCCAGATTAGCCTGTTGAAGGTAATATCCCACTGTATTTTGTATTAGATTGCTGTTGCTGAGAAGTTAGTTCTCAGTCTAACTGTTCTATTTAAAGGTAATCTATTATTTTTCTTTTTCTTTTGGTTATTTTTATGAATTCTTTTTGTTTTTCTGTAGTTGCACTCTAATGTGTCCAAGTATGGACTTTTTAAAACTTTCTTTGTTTTCAACTTGGTCCTTAAATCTAATGCGTTTTATCAATTTTGGAAATTTCTTAACTATTATTTCTTAATATATTGCATCTACCTCAACTCTCTCATGTTCTGGAACCTTCTCATTGTAACTTCTATGTCTCTTTCTTCTGTATTTTCCAACTTTTTGTCTCTCTGTGCATTGTTCTGTTAATTTCTTTTGATGAAGCTTTCAGTCTAGCAATTCTTTCTTTTACTATGTCTCATTTACTGTTAAACTCATGTTTTGAGTTATTAATTTTGATTATTGTATAGAACTAGTGCTTTCCTTACTTCCCTGGATTCTCACATTCTAGATTTCGTCCAGAAAATAAGTCATTACCTTCTTATCTCCCCAGTGGTTTTGAGAAGAGTCTTTAAAATATTTCATCTCAGTTGTGTAATTGTTCTGATTTATCTAGCCTGTTATCACTGGAAGCTTATACAACACATTTTGTCTTCTTCTTTTTTTAATAAGGCTATAATTTCAGTTTTAATGCTTTCTTAATTTTTAATTTTTTGTTATTTGGTCAATGTATTTTTTGCTTTTAGTTTTTCCCCATTTCTGGGTCACTTGGAAATTCTGTAGCCTATATTTCAGTCCTTTGAGATTACTTCTATAATGCTAAATAATTTACTTAAAACCAATTTCCTTGATATATAAGTTTTGTAGGGTGTCTTTTAATTCTCTAACATAAAAATGAAAAAATATTAGCACAGTTACACTTCCTTACACATGCCTATTCCTCGATTTTTTGTTTGTCACAGTATTTTTACATTGTTATTGTTTGTGACACATTCTATTTTGTAACAGGTTGTTAGGTTTTATATTTATGGCAAGGTAATATTAAAATTTTTTTTTAAAAAGGGCAGTTTTATCTGCTGATAGTATTAATCAAGGGGGCATGATCTTGGGAAACTGGCAACTTCAATCTGGGTAGGTTGTTTCAGAATACTTTCCTAGCAAAATCTGTTCTGTCTGCCCAATCGCTCCGTAGCTTTAAGAGCTCATGTCTTGGGATGGAGAGATCAGACAGGTAAGAAGACAAATGGTCCACAATGAAGCCTCATAGGTTACAGGTCTTTTATTTGGTGATTTACTTCTGCTTAGGGGACTCTGGATGGTGCAAATGTTTGAAAGTTTGAACTCACTCAGAGGTGCCTTGGAAGAAAGGTCACGGCCTTGAAAACCCTATTTAGCTCAGTTCTACTCTGTAAACATGGGGTCTCCATGAGTCGGAATAGATTTGAAGGTAACCATTTCTTTCCTTCTTCTTCTTTTTTAAAAATCTTTGCTCAATTAATTCTGCTTGCTGGTTCCCTTCACACACTTTACGTCACCATACCTGAAGGCTATTTTTCTAATATTAAAGTTAGTCAGGGAAGAGGAGAGAGACAATAAATGGAGATGTCTACATAGCTTTTTCAGGCAACCTCTTACCTCTCTCACTGTTTGACAGTGTAGAATATGACTCTTACATTATGCCTTTCCCACCCAAGACCCCAATTCTTGTATTTACAAAAAAAAAAAAAAAAAGATTAGACCCTTGGGGTACTCAATTTTTTATTTTTTTCAGAGAAATTTGTACTTTAACCACGATCTGGAAGGTAGTGAGTTAATTTTTGACATTCTGTTTGGGTTTGGAGCAAATTTCTCTGTATTTTCAGGTTTTTAAAATCATTATTAATAGTTTACAGTTTGGATTTTTAGATGTTTTGGTAAGTTTCATGGGAAAGAGTAAACATCTGGATTCTATTTTTTTTTTTATAATAAGTACATGAGTCTGTTTCTAGAATGTTTATTTCTATTTGTTGATCTAGTAATCAATGCCTACACCAGTATCACACTACTTTAATTATCATAACTTCAGATTATATGTTGATATCTGTAGGGCAAGTCTACTCCTATTATTCTATTCTACCTTTTCAAAAATAGGTTAGTTAGTTGCCAGTACTTACTTTTCCAAAAGAGCTTTACAATTAATTGACAATTCTGAATCAATCATATTGGAATTTTGATTATATTTGTGATAAATTTGGAGAGATTTGACATCCCCTAAATAAAGAAAATTGATAGGCTAAAAAAAATAATAGTGTGTAAGTTTTGCGCTCTTCAAAAAGAGATGATTTATTTACAACTAACAAAACTGGAAAATATATTTTTTTATGAAAACAATGATCATGTTGGTCTTGTTCCTTAAAATATTCCCAGAACCTAGTCGAATGCTTGGCACAGAGTAGAAATTTTAGTTTAGAATCAACAATTGAATTTAATAAAAGTGAATTCATTTTTCTGAAATAGCACTGTTGGTCTATAAGATTTAGAAAAGAAACTGCTAACCCTAGTTGATTTAACGAACAAAAAAGTACTTAGAATCAAACAAGCCAAAAAAAGAAGGAAACAAGCATATAATACCCCCACCCTTTTTCCTTTGGTAAACATCTGGATCTTTTTTTGTGGTGCTCTGCAAATTTTAAAATGGCTTAATTTAGTTGGCTAGGATTTTCTGGATGGAAAAGGGAAGGAAGGGTAACTTATTTTATGAGTGAACAAAAGCATTGTAAATAGCTCAGTTCTCTTCCATTACAGTTAAACAATGCACAATCAAGTTCTTCCATTATAAAGCGTGACTTTGTATGGAGGAGATGATGGAAACATATGTTGCAAATAATATTTGGGAGTTTACATTTAGAACTTATATAAAAATCTACTGAGAACCTCCACCTAATTCTTTGAACTATTGTGACAGCTTATGCATCCCCACACCGTAAGTGAGCTTTATATTCATGTACTCTGGATTCTGCTGGTATCTCCTGTCTAGATATTCCTCAACACAAAAAGACAACTTCCAAATGGCAGAGTCAGGTGTGGTGAGGGCACTCTGTTATGTTAAGGAAAAAAGGTCTAGCCACTGAAATGTCTCTGGGATCTAGTAAGGCCTTCCCAGATATATGACCTGAATGGAATAGAAATGGAAGATGGACTACCCCATGGTCCAAAGAAGATCAGAGAGGTCACTTCTCACTACTTTTGTGCTGGGAAATCAAGGATAAGCTACATCAATGTCAATATATCCCAACAGTCAATTTTTTATGCTTTCCTTTAGCTATGGAGTTTTGTCTTTATGCCACTGACCCTGGTGCAATGGCTTCAACTGAGTGTGATTGTTTTGAGGGCCTCTACAGACACATGGGTTTGGCCAGCAGTCACCAATTCTGTATTATGCACACCCACACATTTCTCTTGTATTTACTTCCTTACATTTACCATCTGTGGAGTAGAGAACACCAAACCTACTACCTTGTCTCTTACGCAAACCCATTCATTTACTAAAAGAGGACTTTATGTAACAAAGAACTGAAATGTTAGCTATCCCTCCTATCTGTTCTCACTATTGTATATTTTCCCTAAACATCAAAATCTTCCCCAGTCATTTCACCTAAGATAGGGAATCCTTCACAGGTGTGGCATCATTCTCTGACAAACACTCTCACCCTACCTCTTGTAATTCTCAATAATTCAGAATATATACACACTAAAGACTTGATAGAGTCCCTTGGTGGTGCACATGATTAATGTGCTCAGCTGCTAACCTGAAAGTTTGGAAGTTTGAGCCTACTCAAAGGTGTCTCAGAAGGAAAGCCTGGTGAAGAATTTGAGAGTCAACATGGATTATGTATGTAAAATCAGCCATTGAAACTCTCATGGAGCACAGTTCTACTCTGACATACATGAGGTTGCCATGAGTTGAAATCGACTTGAAGGATACTGGTTTTAGTTTTAAAGACAAGATGGCTTAGACAATGTAATCAATATTGCTATAGATCATCTGCAGAAACATGAAACAAGGTTGACTACATTTATTCATTAAAAGAATAATCTACTGCAGGCCCTGTGCTATATGCTGAAGATATAAAAAACCTGACCTATTGCCATGGAGTCTATACTGACTCATAGTGACCCTATAGTATAGCAAGGTACAACGCGCACGTTTCCTAGATCCTTGAATACTTGTTCCTGGAATTTCTGACTCATCCCACCCTCCAAATCCTCCCTCCCCCTGACCCAGGCTAGTGAGATCTATAAAATCTAGGATCTATTGATTTTCTCTCTGGGAAAAACCAACATACTAATAAGTCAACCAACCAAACAAACAACCAATGAAGCAACCGACTGACAATACCCCACAAAATGACTAATAGATGCTAATTAATAGAGATAAAAAAGTGGAAATATTCTTTCTTCCATTCCTCTAGTATTTGAGCTTTTCCCAAGTTTCATTACATGTAAGAGTCAAAACATTTAGTAGCATATAACTGCTTGGAATTAACTGTTTTAAATCTCTATTAGGTAACCAGGAACACAATATGTGAAAAGCTCTGTTAGAGTGTGGAAAACCTTTGCAGTTCTGAGTTTCTATCAATTTTTTTTTCCTCTCAAAGTATCTTATAACCAGTTCTTCATAACTAGTACAATGAATAAATATTATGAGGAACATGTTGAATTTAAGAGGAATACTGTTGTAATTTTACCAAGCATGCAAGGATGTCAATTCTACTTTATCATGAAAACTATTTCAAGAATAGGCAGGTAAATTATTGCATGCTCAAGTGAATGGGAAAAGAAGTGCATAAAACAGAAAAGGCAGAACATTTTCATGTTGCTTCCAACTTTACCTTTTATTTGAGCAAAATACCCAGGAAAACTGGGGCTTTTAATCAACTGAAAGCATTCTTACTTTGAAATGGCTTTCTCCTTGATTGCATACAAATTAGAGACATAACATAACAGAGTTAAGCAGAGCTAAAACATAACACTGCAACCAAATTCAAAAACAGAAATGTTTTGACCGTGGCATCTTCAGGAAGAATTTGAGAGTCAACATGGATTATGTATGTACTCTTCTCTCCCTACACCTGATCCCTTGATATCCTCATCCTATTCCAAAGCTTCAATTACTATCTCTTCAAAGAAGATACCCAGGACTAAAATGAGTATCCCTAATTTCTCCTCTACTAGCAGAATCTTGATTTCACACTACCTCAAGGATGTTAGTTGATTCTTCACTATTAAAGCTATGCTGTTAAGGACATAATCATGTTTTCCTTCAAAACATTCCTTGCAGAAAAATCTCTAAATCTCTGTGAGATTTTTTTCCTGCCTTTTCTCCAATGAAATACTGCGTGTAGTATTGATCTTCTTTGCTATAATTCCTAATGGTAGTTACTTATTTATACAGCATCCAGCAGTGATGATCATTCATTCAACAAACATTGGCTGAGCATGTACCATTTGCCAGGATACACAAGATATGAATCATAAAAACCGAAACCAAAACCAAAACCAAACCCATTGCCGTCGAGTTGATCCCGACTCATACTGACTGTACAGGACAGAGTAGAACTGCCCTATAGTCTTTCCAAGGAGGGGCTGGTGGATTTGAACTTTTGGTTAACAGCCACGTTCTTAATCACTGCACAACCAGTGCTCCTGAAGGATTAAAAAGGTGAATAAAATTCAGTTCCTACTTGAGAATTCTGTTGTATATTGGAAGAGCACAGACATACCAACTGGTAAAGTTCCAATAAAATGAGAGTAACTGCAAAAATAAAGATAGAAACAATGTGCTCTATGGACATAGCGGGGAAACAAATTTTGTCAGGCCATGATAGGGAAAGAAAAACTGACTTCTGATATGAGTCTTTTTAAAAATTTTACTGTTTTAGGTGAAAGTTTATAGCAGGAGTTAGCTTCTCGTTCAAAAATGTATACACAAATTGTTTTGTGAAATTGGTTGCAATCCTCACAATGTGTCAGCACTCTCCCCCTTTCCCTTTATATCCTGAGTTCCCCGTGCCTGTTTGTACTGAATCTATGCCATGTACTAGGGCCTGTAGCATTGTCCCTATTTTTCTTACATGATCTTTATTGTTTTACGCTTTATATTTAGGTCTTTGATCCATGTTGAATTATTTTTTGTGTATGGTGTGAAATATGGGTCCTGCTTCATTTTTTTACAGATGAACATCCAATTTTGCCAGCATCATTTGCTAAAAAGACTGCCATTTCCTCATTTAATAGACTTTGGTCCTTTTTCAAAGATCAGCTGACCATAGGTAGATGGATTTACATCTGGGCTCCTGATTTTCTTCCATTGTCACTGTACCAGTACCAGGCTGTTTTAAATACTGTGGCTGTATAGTAGGTTCTGACATCAGGTAGTGTGAGGCCTCCTACTTTGTTCTTTTTCTTCAATAATACTGTCTTAGGCTGGGTTCTCTAGAGAAGCAAAACCAGTAAAGTGTATAAATATATATAGAGATTTAAATCAAGGAAATGGCTCAAGTGGTTGTAGAGGCTGGAATGTCCCACATCTGTGGGTCAGGATAGAGGCTTATCCTGATTCATGTAGCTGAAGGGACTGGTGGACCCAAGATCGGCAGGTCAGAGACCAGGGCCCTTGCTCACAGGCTTCGAAGATTGATGAATTCCAAGATTGGCCGGCAAGACTGCAGGTAAGCTGCTCGCTCAAGTCCCAAGAACCAGAGGTCAGATGAACAGGAGCCAGCTGCAGGATCCAGAGTGAGCAAAAGCCCACGAGTCTTGCCAGGATGTCCACTTATATTCAATGCAGGCCCTTTCAACTGATTGGCTACTCACAGCAGATCCCATCATGGAGGTGATCCCATTATATCAAATTTCATCATAGAAGTGATCACAACATCAAACGACTGCCAAACCACTGAAAATCATGACCCAGCCAAGCTGACACACAACCTTAACCATCACAAATGCTTTGCTTATCCGGAGCCTCTTTCCTTTCCATATATAGTTGATGATTAGTTTTTCCATCTCGTTAATGAATGCTGTTGGTAGTTGGATCAGGATTGCATTGTATCTGTAGATCGCTTGGGATAGAACTGACATTTTCACAATGTTGAGTCTTCCTATCCATGAGCATGGTGTGTTTTTCCATTTATGTAGGTAGCTATTGGTTTCTTGCAATAGTGTTTTGTGGCTTTCTATGTATGGGTCTTTTATGTCCCTGGTTAGCTTTATTCCTGAGTATTTAATCTTTTTAGGGGCTATTATAAATGATATGTTTTCTTGACCTCCTTTTGGAAGTCTTATTTTTGGTGTATAAGGATCCAACTGATTTATGTATGTTGATATTTTATTCTGCTACTCTGTTGAATCTATTAGTTCCAGTAATTTTCTTTTGGAATCTTTGGGATTCTCTATGTATAGGATCATATCATCTGTGAACAGGGATAGTTTTACTTCTTCTTTTCCAATTTGGATGCCCTTTGTTTGTTTTTCTTGCCTTTTTGCTGTAGCTAGGACTTCCAGCACAATGTTAAATAGGAGGGGTGATAAAGGGCATAGTTGTCTTTTACCCATTCTCAGACGGAATGCTTTCAGCCACTGTCTATTGAGAAGGATGTTGGCTGTTGATTTTGTACAGATGCCCTTTATTATGTTTATGAATTTCCCTTCTATTCTTATATTATTGAGAGTTTTTATCAGGAATGGTGTTGGACTTATCAAATGCCTTTTCTGCATCAATGGAGATGATCATGTGATTCTTTTCTTTTGTTCTATTTGTGTGATGGATTACTTTGATTGATTTTCTAATGTTGAACCATCCTTGCATACCTGACATGAATTCCACTTGGTCGTGGTGTATTATTTTTTTGATATAATGCTGAATTTTATTGGCTAGAATTTTGTTGAGAATTTTTGCGTCTATGTTCATGAGGGATATTGGTCTGCAGCTTTCTTTTTTTTGTGGTGTCTTTGCCTGGTTTTAGTATTAGGGTTATGTTGGCATCATATAATGAATTTGGGAGTATTTTTTCCTTTTCTACGCTTTGAAATAGTTTGAGTAGTACTGGTGTGAGCTCTTCTCTGAAAGTTTGGTAGAATTCTCCAGCAAAGCTGTCCAGGCCAGGGCTTTTTTTAGTGGGGGGAGTTTTTTGTTTTTTTTTGTTTTTTTTAATTACCTCTTGAAACTCTTCTCTTGTTATGACTCTGCTCAGGTTTTCTATCTCAGTTTGTGGTAGTTTAGGTAGGTAGTGTTTTTCTAGAAATTTGTCCATTTCCTCTAGATTCTCAAATTTGTTGGAGAACAGCTTTTCACAGTGTTCTGTTATGATCCTTTTTATTTCAGTTGGGTCTGTTGTAATGACCCCCATCTCATTTCTTATGTGAGTTATTTGCTTCCTCACCTTTCAGTTTGGCCAGTGGTTTGTCAATTTCATTGATCTTTCCAAAGAACCAACTTCTGATCTTGTTGGTTCTTTCTATTATTTTTCTGTTCTCTGCTTCATTTATTTCTGCTCTAATCTTTATTGTTTCCTTTCTTCTGGTGCCTGCAGGTGTCTTTTGCAGTTATCTTTCTATTTGATTGAGTTTCAGGGTAAACGTTTTGATTTTGGCCCTTTCTTCTTTTTTGATGTGCACATTTATTGCTATAGATTTACTTCTGAGTGCTGCCTTTGCTGTGTCCTAAAGATTTTGGTATGATGTGTTTTCATTCTCATTTGATTCTAGGAATTTTTTTATTCCTTCTTTGATTTCTTCTATTACCTAGTTGTTTTTAAGCAAGGTGTTATTCAGTTTCCATGTAATTTATTTTTTTCCCCTTGCTCTTCTTGTTACTGATTTCTACTTTTATGGCATTGTGATCAGTAGAATACTTTGTATTATTTCAGTGTTTTGGATGTTATTGATGGGTGCTTTGTGGCCTAAAATGTGATCTATTCTGGAGAATGTCCCTTGTGCTTTGGAAAAGAATGCATACTTTGCTACTGTTGGGTGAAGTGTTCTATATATGTCGATGAGGTCCTGTTGTTTAATTTTGAGCTTTAGATGTCCTGTATCTCTGTTGAGTTTCTTTCTAGGTGTTCTGTCCTTTTCCAAGAGTGGTGTGTTGAAATCTACTATTATTGTGTAACAGTCTATTTCTCTTTTCTGTGCTGTTGGAGTTTGCTGTATGTATTTTGGGATTCTGTCATTGGGAGCATAGATATTTATTAAGGGTATGTCTTTTTGGCAGATTGTCCCTTTAATCATTATATAATGTTCTTCCTTGTCTTTTATGGTTGATTTTGCCTTAAGGTGTATTTTATCTGAGATTAGTATTGCCACTCCTGCACTTTTAGGGTTACAGTTTGCTTGATATATTTTTTTCCATTCTTGAATTTTTAATATATTTATGTCTTTGTGTCTAAGGTGTGTCTTTGTAGATAGCATATTGATGGATCGTGTTTTTTATCCATTCTTCCACTCTCTGTCTCTTTACGGGTGCAGTTAAGCCATTTACATTCAGTATGATTATTGATAGTTATGACTTTATTGCTGTCATATTGATGTGCTTTTTCTGTGGTGCTGACGTTTTCTTTCTTCCTCTTACTTTCCTGTGCTGAGTTACTCTTGTTTGTGTTTTCCTTTCTTTTCTTTCATTATTATGGATTATGCGTTTATGTGATTATGTGTTTCTTCTCTTTTACTCTAATGAATATGTTTGTTAACTTTCCTTGCGGTTATCTTGAAATTTACCCTTATCTTCCTAAGTTTGAACCAGTCTTTTATTACTTGATATCACCTTGACTTCCTTTCCATTTGAAAGTCCTATACCTACACTATTCATTCTCACTTATATTGTTTTGATGTTGTCATCATTTATAGACTGAGGTCTCTGTTTCTCTGCTTGAAGCCTTTTAGCTTTTATTATTATTATTATTGGGAGTTCTTTGCCTATGTTGGTATCTGGCTGATGCTGTCCTGTGTCCTAGACTCCTGTTTTTGTCTGGTGTAGTTAGTTCTCTAACCAAAGGGCTGCCTTTAATATTACTTGTGAGTTTGGTTTTGTTTTTAAGAATTATTTTAATTTCTGTTTATCTGGAAATATTCTAATTTTGCCATTGTATGTGACAGAGTTTTGTGGGATATATTATTCTTGGTTTGCAGTTCTTTTTCTGTCAAGGTTTTATATATGTCATCCCATTGCCTTCTTGCCTGCATAGGTTCAGCTTAGCAATCAGAGTTCAGTCTTATTGTTTACTTTTTGTAAGGGGCTTCATTTTTCTCGAGCTGTTTTCAGGATTCTTTCTTTGTCTTTGATTTTGTCAAGTGTGATTATGATGGTTTTGGTGACTTTCTTTTGGGGTCTATCCAATATGGGGTTTATTGAAGTTTTTGAATGGTCAGTTTTTTGTCTTTCATGATATTAGAGAAGTTTTCTGCCAGGAAATCTTCAACAATCTTCTCTGTGTTTTCCATTTTCTCCACTTGTTCTGGAATTTCGATCATGCACAACTTTTTGCTCTTTATTGGGTCCCACATAGTTCTTAGGTTTTCTTCATTCTTTTCTCTAATTTTTCCTCAAACAAATTGGCCTCCATGGATTTGTCTTCAATATTGCTGGTTCTGTCTTCTATTATTTCAAATTTCCTCCTAAGATCTTCCACTGAGTTGTCCATTTGAAATTTTGTTTTTCATCTTTTAAATTTCTAGTTGCTGCTTTTGTGTCATTTCTACTTGTTTATTTATTTTGACGTCCTGTTCTTGCATTATTTTCCTGAATTCTTCTTTTGTTTTTCTTGTGTTCCTTGATTTTGGCTATGTTTTCATTGGTTTTGGGTTGTGTATTTTTTCCTTAGTTTTTCTATGTTTTCCTTGATTTCTTTCCTAATCTCTTGAAGAACCTTAAATAATAGTCTTTTGAATTCCATATCAGGTAGTTTCACTGCCTTTTCTTCTACCAAAAGGTCATTTGATTGTTTATTTTGGCCACTTGCTGGGGTCATCTTGTCCTGTTTTCTTATATGTCTTGATATTATCCACTGTCTCTGAGACATTAAGATATTACTTTATTTATTGATTACATGTTCATTTCTTTCATCCTGCTTCTTTGTTTTGTTTTGATATGTCAGGGTGGGTGGGCCAGGAGTGCTTTGGTGCTTGCTCACCTGTGGACACAATAACTCTCACCACCTTGTCTGGGTGGGGAAGACAGCAATAGGCAGGGTGAATCCACTTCACTGTACACTGGTTTGGTGAGGTGACTGAGGGCATTCTGGACAGGTGCTTTCTGCCTCCTGATGTTGGTCTAGCAGTGTGGGAGTATTTCCATCCCCTCATCAGATAGGTGGGTTTGTCAGATGGGGAGTGGTACTGGCTTGCTTCCCACCATTCAGCAGCTGATTGAGTGGTGGGAAGGGAGGGGCAGTGTGTGCCTGGTCTGGTGGTAGGCCTGAGTGCCATGGATGCTGTAGCCGCAGTAGCGCAATGGGGGCTAGTGGGAAGGAGGGGTGGCGTATGGGACTAGCTGGGGTCGGGGGAGAAAAAAATAGAAGAAAGAGAAAAGAAAACAGAAAAAAAATGGCAGCACAGTAGGGGCTAGTTAGTAAGGGCAGGGTGGCTCTGGGGGCCAGCGGAAAGGTAGAGGAAGTGATGTACTGGGTTAGGTGGGAAAAGACAGTAAAGAAATAAAATAATGAAAAAATATTGGCAGCATAGTGTGGGCTATGGGTGGCGGCGGGTTGGACCTGGTGCAGTAGTAAGCTGATACACCAGTGGCTATCTAGTCACAGTGGAGCCATGGGGTTTGACAGGAAGCAGGGAGGTGTACAGGGCTTGATGGGAGGAAGAAAGAAAAGGAAGAGAAAAAAATAAATAAATTTAAAAAACTGGCTGCGTGGTGGTGACCAAAGAGTGGGGGAAGGGTAGACCCAGGCCAGTGGGAAGGGAGGGGAGGTGACTTACAGGGCTTGGTGGGATATGGAAAGAAAAGAAGGAAACTAAAGAGAAAAAAATGGCCACATAATGAGAGCCAGTGAGTGGGGGTGGGGTGGACCCAGGGTGGTGGTGAGCTGGTGGGTCTCTAGCAGCTGCAGTGTAGTAGGGTCCAGTGGCAGTGTGTGGGAGGTTGCATATGGGCCTTGGTGGAAGGGAGAAAGAAAAGAAAAAGAAAGAAAAGAAAAAATAATCATAAAATAAAATATTAATAAACAAACAAAACTGGAGGGGCAGGGCCAAGATGGCAGAGTAGTCAGATGCTTCCGGTGGACCCTCTTACAACAAAGACCCGAAAAACCAAGTGATTCAATTATATATGGCAGACTGGGAGCCCTGAACATCAAAGGCAGAGTTAAGGAACTGGACTGAGTGGGAGGGGGAGGGAGAGATGGTTCAGAAGAAGCAAGGAGTTGCCAGACCTGACCCCGTGAGAGCCTGAGCCCTTCAGGCCTGAGCAGCTCGTGGATGAGCGGTGAGGCAGGCAAGCAGCAGGCCTCGGGAGGCGTGTTTTCCTCACCGGGAGAGACATAGACCCAGAGAGTCTACACAGCCACCCAGAACCAGTGAGAAGCAGCCCTCATCGGTGAAAAATAAGTAATTGCATATGGCTTACCACACAGATCAAAAACACCCCCCTTACAGAAAAACATCTCTCCCATTTACCTCCCTGCTCCCTAGTCTGCACTGGGTCCCTGACTGGCTTCAGCAACTGCCGAGTCCCCTGGGCCGGAAGTAGGATCCGTCAGGCACCTTGAGCCATTCTTCCTGCCTTGGAGAGTGAACAAATTAACAAACAGGGGAAAAAATAAACTGCCAGCTCCCCTAAGCTAAGACCCCAGGGTAGGCACAGCTCCTTTGCCTAAGCACAGGCATAAGGGATCCATGGACTTTGAGTACCTTTCCCCCTGCATAGACTTGTGTGGGCCCATTTCAGCAGTGTAGGCCCTCATTACCGCAGTACAACAGGTTATAGATCGGAATTCTAACTTCGACTGTTTCAGCTGTGAAGTGGCAGGTTCTTGACATTTGACACTGTTTTGCCTATTAAGCAGGGTCTTCACCTACCCACATCAGGGGCCTGAGGACTGGTGGCTCCACCCACACAACCTACCCACCTGCGATAGGGGCCCATGAATAAGAGGTACCCCCTAGTCCTTAGAGCCAACAGCATTAGGTGCTCATAGTCAGGCTGCAAAACCCACCCACCTACATGCTCTAGGGAACAGGGACATGCCTTCCTTCTGGACACTTGGGGGTGGCTGTCAGCCCCCTGCTTGCTCAGAGTGTGTCTCTCTACTGCAGACAGATGCCTGTGCCTACACCAATCACTCATGCCTGTCTAGGACTGTAAGTAAGAGCCTACACCACACACTTGGTGGCTATCTACCTGGGCATCTGAGCTGAATCCATACAGGAGGAGTGGGCAGACACCTGAGCTCACATACCTAGTAACAGATCTAACTCCCTGGTGACAGGACATTAGGGCTTCAAAGGTGCCAATAATCAAACTAGCTCATACGAGCAGCCTATTTGGGCATATCAAAACAAAACAAGAAGCTAGAACACAGTAAGCAAGCATAAAATAAATAAATATAATAACTTATTGATGGCTTGGAGATAACAGTCAATATCAAATCACATAAAGAGGCAATCCGTGATGGCTTCAGCAAGCTCCCAAAATAAAGAATCTAGAAATTTTCCAGAAGAGGAAAATTTCTTGGAATTACTGGAGACAAAATACAAAAGATTATTATACAGAAATCTTCAACAGATCAAGAAGGAGATCATGCAAAACACAGCACATGCAATAGAGGAAATTAAAAAGATTAGAGAAGAGCACAATGACAAATTTAACAGGCTACAAGAATCCATAGAGTGACAGCAATCAGAAATCCAGAAGATTGACAATAAAATGTCAGAAATAGATAACTCAATAGAAAGTCATAGGAGCAGAATTGAGGCAATGGAAGTCAGAATTAGTGAGTTTGAAGATAAAGCACTTGACACCCACTTATTTGAGGAAAAATCAGATAAAAGCATTAAAAAAAATGAAGAAACTCTAAGAATTATGTGGGACTCTATCAAGAGGAATAACCTACAAGTGACTGGTGTACCAGAACAGGGGGAGATAATAGAAAAATACAAGGAGAATTGTTGAAGATTGTTGGCAGAAAACTTCCCTGATGTTGTGAAAGATAACAAAATATCTGTCCAAGATGCTTATCCAACCCCATATAAGGTAGATCCCAAAAGAAAGTCACCAAGACATACTATAATCAAACTTGCCAAAACCAAAGATAAAGAGAGAATTTTAAGAGTGGTTAGGGATAAATGAAACATCATCTACAAAGGAGAGTCAATAAGAATAAACTCGGACTACTCAGAAGAAACCATGCAGGCAAGAAGGCAGTAGGATGACATATACAAAGCCTTGAAGGAAAAAATCTGCCAGCCAAGAATTATATATGCAGCAAAACTGTTTCTAATATATGATGGCAAAATTAGGGCATTTCCAGATAAACAGAAATTTAGGGAATTTGCAAAAACCAAACCAAAATTACAAGAAATACTAAAGCGAGTGCTTTGGTTAGAAAATCAGTAACATCAGACAACAACCCAAAACTATAACACAGGACAGAGCAATGAGATATCAACCCAGATAGGGAAATAACAAAAGTAAATCAAAGCTAAAACACTGAAAATAGGAAAACAGATGTCAATATGTAAAAGATGACAACATTAAAACAATTTAAAAAAGTAGACATAGATTTTTCATACAGAAAGGAGGTCAATGTGATATAAAGAAATAAAAGACTGGTATAAACTTAGAAAAACAGGGGTAAATACTAAGGTAACCACAAAGGAAACTAACAATCTTACAAGTCAAAATAAAAAACTAGAAAAATATAAAGACTCAGCAAACACATAATCAACAACAATGAAAAAGATGAAAAGAAAATACATAAAGAAAAATGATTCAGCACAGAATATTAATTGGAACAAAGACACTGTGAACAATACACAAAAAAAGACATCAAAATGACAGTGCTAAACTCACACCTATCAATACATACGCTGAATGTAAATGCACTAAATGCACCAATAAAGAGACACAGAGTGATCGACTGGATAAAAAAACATGATCTGTCTATATGCTGCCTACAAGAGACACACCTTAGACTTAAAGAGACAAACAAACTAAAACTCAAAGGAAGGAAAAAAATATATCAAGCAAACAACACTCAAAAAAGAGCAGGAGCAGCAATATTAATCTCTGACAAAATAGACCTTAAAGTAAAATTCACCACAAAGGATAAGGAAGGACTCTATACAATGATTAAAGGGTCAATACACCAGGAGGACATAACTATAATAAATATTTACACACCCAATGACAGTGCTCCAAAATATATAAAACAAACTCTAACAGCACTGAAAAGAGAGATAGACAGCTCCACAATAGTAGTAGGAGACTTCAACCCACCACTTTATTGGTGAAGGACAGAACATCCAGAAAGAAGCTCAACAAAGACACAGAAGAGCTAAATGTTACAATCAACCAACTTGATCTCACAGAAGTAAACCGAACACCCCACCCAAGAGCAGCCAAGTATACTTTCTTTTCCAACACACATGGAACATTCTCCAGAACAGACCACATATTAGGCCATAAAGCAAGCCTGAACAAAATCCAAAGCATCAAAATATTACAAAGCATATTTTCTGACCATAAAGCCATAGAAGTAGAAATCAAGAACAGAAAAAGCAAGGGGAAAAAAAATCAAACACATGGAAACTGAACAACACCTTGCTCAAAAACTACTGGGTTATAGATGAAATTAAGGATGGAATAAAGAAGTTCATACAATCAAATGAGAATGAAAACATAACCTACCAGAACCTCTGGGACACAGCAAAAGCAGTGCTCAGAGGTCAGTTTATAGCAATAAATGTACAGATCGAAAAAGAAGAAAGGGCCACAATCAAAATATTAACCCTACAATTGGAACAAGTAGAAAGAGAGCAGAAAAATAAGCCCTCAAGCACTAGAGGAAAGGAAATAATAAGAATTAAATGAAATAGAGAATAGAAAAACAATTGAGTTAACAAGACCAAAAGCTGGTTCTTTGAAAAGATCAACAAAATTGATAAACCATTGTCCAAACTGACAAAAGAAAAACAGGAGAGGAAGCAGATAATTTGTATAAGAAATGAGATGGGTGATAGCACAACAGACCCAACTGAAATTAAAACAATCATAACAGAATTGTATGAAAAATTGTACTCCAACAAATTTGAAAACATAGAGGGAATGGACATATTTCTAGAAACTCACTACCTACCTAAACTAACATAAACAGAGGTAGAACAACTAAATAAACCATAACAAAAGAAGAGATTGAAAAGGTAATTAAAAAACTCCCAACAAAGAGAAGCCTTGGCCTGGATGGCTTCACTGGAGAATTCTACCGAACATTCAGAGAAGAGTTAACACCACTACTACTAAAGGTATTTCAGAGCATAGAAAAGGATGGAATGCTCCCAAACTCATTCTATGAAGCCAGCATAACCCTGATACCAAAACCAGGTGAAGACACACACACACACACACACACACACACAAAAAAAAAAAAAAAAGAAAGAAAGGAAGAAAATTACAGACCAATATCCCCCATGAAGATTGACGCAAAAATCCTCAACAAAATTCTAGCCAATAGAATTCAGCAACATATCAAAAAAATAATTCACCATGGCCAAGTGGGATTTATACCAGGTATGCAGGGATGGTTCAACATTAGAAAAACAATCAATGTAATCCACCACATAAATAAAACAAACGACAAGAACCACATGATCTTATCAATCGATGCAGAAAAGGCATTTGACAAAGTCCAACACTAATTCATGATAAAAACTCAACAAAACAGGAAAAGAAGGGAAATTCCTCAATATAATTAAGGCATTTATACAACCCCAACAGCCAACATCAGCCTAAATGGAGAGACTTTGAAAGCATTCCCCTTGAGAACGGGAACCAGACAAGGATGCCCTCTATCACCACCCTTATTCAACATTGTGCTGGAGGTCCTAGCCAGAGAAATCAGGCTAGAAAAAGACATAAAGGGCATCCCAATTGGTAAGAAAGAAGTCAAAGTATCTCTGTTTGCAGATGATATGATCATATACATGGAAAACCCCAAAGAATCCAGAAGAAAACTGCTGGAACTAATAGAAGATTTTAGTAAAGTTTCAGGATACAAGATAAACATACAAAAATCAGTTGGATGCCTTTACACCAACAAAGAGAACCTTGAAGAGGAAATCACCAAATCAATACCATTTACAATAGACCCCAAGAACATAAAATACTTAGGAATAAATCTAACCAGAGACGTAAAAGATCTATGCAATGAAAATTACAAGACACTACTGCAAGAAACCGAAAGATACCTGCGTAAGTGGAAAAACGTCCCTTGCTCATGGATAGGTAGACTCAACATTGTAAAAATGTCAATTCTACCCAAGGCGATCTATAGATACAATGCAGTCCCAATCCAAATTCCACTGGCTTTTTTTAATGAGATGGAGAAACTGATCACCAACTTCATATGGAAAGGGAAGGGGCCTCGAATAAGTAAAGCACTGCTCAAGAAGAAGAACAAAGTGGGAGGCCTCACACTACCTCATTTTAGAACCTATTATACTGCCACAGGAGTCAAAACAGCCTGGTACTGGTACAACAACAGATACATAGACCAGTGGAACAGAATTGAGAATCCAGAAATAAATTCATCCACCTATGAGCAGCTGATATTTGACAAAGGCCTGAAGTCCATTAATTGGGGAAAAGACAAAAACTAACTCAAAATGGATCAAAAACTTCAAATCAAAAATGATAAATATCATGGAAGAAAAAATAGGGACAATGTTAGAAGCCCTAATACATGGCATAAACACAATACAACCTGTAAGTAACAATGCACAAGCACCAGAAGAGAGACTAGATAAATGGGAGCTCCTGAAAATCAAACACTTATGCTCATCAAAAGACTTCACCAAAAGAGTCAAAAGAAAACCTACAGACTGGGAAAATAGTCTTGGCTATGACAAATCCGATCAGTGTCTAATCTCTAAAATCTACAAGATACTGGGAAACCTCAACAACAAAAAGACAAATAACCCAATTAAAAAATGGGCAAATGATATGAACAGGCTGTTTGCCAAAGAAGATACTCAGGCAGCTAACAGACACATGAAGAAATGCTCATGATCATTAGCCATTAGAGAAATGCAGATGAAAACTACAATGAGATACCATCTCACCCCAACAAGGCTAGCACGAATCCAAAAAACACAAAACAATAAATGCTGGAGAGATTGTGGAGAGACTGGAACTCTTATACACTGTTGGTGGGAATGTAAAATGGTACACCCACTTTGGAAATTGATATGGCGCTTCCTTAAAAAGCTAGAAATAGAAGTACCATATGATCCAGCTATTCTGCTCCTTGGAATATATCCTAAAGAAAAAAGAGCTGTCACATGAATAGATAATATGCACACTCATGTTCATTGCAGCACTGTTCACAATAGCAAAAAGATAGAAACAACCTAGGTGCCCATCAACGGAAGAATGAAAAAGAAATCACGGTATATCCACACAATGGAATACTACGCAACAATAAAGAACAACGATGAAGCCATGAAACATAACATGGAGGAAGCTGGAGGTCATTATGCTGAGTGAATTTAGTCAGTTACAAAAGGACAAATATTGTATAAGACTGCTATTATAAGAACTGGGGAAAAGATTTAAACACAGAAGAAAACATTCTTTGATGGTTACGAGGATGGGGAGGGAGGGTGAGGGTAATTTACTAACTAGATAGTAGATAAGAATTATCTTAGGTGAAGGGAAGAACAGTACACACTACAGGGGAAGTCTGCACAAGAGGACTAAACCAAAGCTAAGAAGTTTTCTGAATACAGTCAAACACTCTGAGGGACAGAGTAGCAGGGGTCTGGGTCTGGGGACCATGCTTTCAGGGGACATCTAGGTCAACTGGCGTAACATAGCATCTGGGGTCTTAAAAGCTTGCAAATGTCCATCTAAGATGCATCAATTCGTGCCAACCACCTAGAGTAAAGGAGAATGAAGAACACCAAAGACACATGGAAAGTAGTGGCCCAAGAGACAGAAAGGGCCACATAAACCATAGACTTCATCAGGGTGACACCAGAAGAACTGGATGGTGCCTGGCTACCACCAATGACCACCCTGACAGGGAACACAACAGAGAGTCCCTGATGGTGTAGGAGAAAGGGGTGGTGGTGATGTAGAACTAAATTCTAGTAAGGAGATCAGACTTAATGGTCTGACTGAGACTGGAGGAACCTTGGAAAGCATGGCCCCTGGATTCTCTATCAGCCCTGAACTAAAACAATATCCAAGGCCAACTCTTCAGACAGAGATTGGACTGGACTGTGAGACATAAAGTGATACTCATGAGGAGTGTGCCTCTTAGCTCAAGTAGATAGAAGAGACTAAAGGGGCAGTTTCTGTCCGGAGGTGAGATGGGAAGGCAGAGAGCGTTAAGAGCTGGTTGAATGGACATGAGGAATCAGGGGTGGAAAGGAGGAGTGTGCTGTCACAGTATGGGGAGAGCAATTAGAGTCCCATAACAATGTATGTATAAATTTTGTATGGGGAAAAAATAAAAAAAGCAAAAAAAAAAAGAGAGAGAGACCTTTGTAGGGTAATTCTGACTACCCTTGACTTTCCCCTTACCCAGCCCTCATACAAGGGGTGAGCCTGTTTCTCTGACAACCCAACCAAAAATATGACTGACTCGTTTATGTGTATGTGTAATAACATCAAATTCAAAATCAAGTATGAGTGTATAAAAGGAAGTTGGTGCATTACATGATTTCTGAGATTTTTTTTCCCAGCTAATTTTAGCTTTCATGGACCACTAGCTGTTTGCTAAAAACTGCGCTCCCCTCCCAAAGTGTGGAGTTATTACTGGGAAGAAGTTGCCTGCTCAGGGACCACAATTTCTGTCCCCCTTCCCCGCCACCCCTTCCATCTAGACTTGACAAGCTTTTGCCAGCAGAAGTGATAGGAAAAAACAAAAAAACAAAAAAACTGGCAGCTCAGTGAGGGCCAGAGAGCGTGGGCAGGGTGGACCCAAAAGTCAGTTGGAAGGGAGGACAGATGCTGGGCCATGTTAGTTGGCAGGGGACTTCCACTCTGTATCGCTCCTGATTCCATTTTCCATCAGTTTCTTCTTCCAGACCGTGTTTGAACTAGGTCTTTATCCCCTCATTTGATGCTTAGGATTCCAGGATTGATGTTTGTATCTGTTTTACTTAGTTTTTCAAGTCTTTGCTGCAGAGGGTCAGCATGGTGTGTCTGTCTACGGCACCATGTGGGCTCTGCCCCCCTCCTGATGTGAGTCTTGAAGGATGAAAAGGAGATGGCCAGACTTAGAAGAGAAAAAGGAAATATTTGTGGCAGAGCAAATAGCATGTGCAATATGCTATTTGCAAAATCGTAAAAGAATATTTTATGGTGGATATACATGGAAGATCATGATAAGTTCAATGTGGCTAGAGCTTGTTGTATATGGAACAGCTGTTGGAAAGGTGTGTTGTGATCACATTTAAAATGTCCTTTTATGACATATTCTACCACCTGTTGGATCTGTATGCTATAGGGTTGTTTCCATGTATGAGGAATATAAAAAAACTCCCAAAAAGTATAATTTACCCTGGTGAGTTTGTTCTAGTTGGGAGCTTTGGAGGCTCAGACATTTGATTTCATCCACACACAAACCAGAGATTAATTTCTTGTGGATGAACTCACAAGAACCAAGCTCTTGAAACTGATGTTTAAGATAAGAATCCATGTTTTTTAATTTATATAGAATAACAGATCCACCACAGTGAATATCTGAACTTTTATAACTAGCCTCACCTCTCTCCCCCACCGATCTGTAAGCTTGCCGTACTGTGGTGGTTTGCATGGTCCTATGTGTTGAAAAAAGGTATGCCACCAGTATTTCAAATACCAGTAGGGTCACTCATGGTGGAGATGTATCAGTGGAGCTTCCAGACTTGGAAGAAAGGCCTGGCAATCTGCTCCTAAAGATTAGCCAATGGTAACCTTATGGATAACAACAGAACATTGTCCATTATATTGTTGGAAGATGAGATCCTTAGGTTGAAAGACACTCAGTGGCTTTAACAATGGGCTCAAACACAGTGATGATTGTGAGGATGGCACAGGACAGGGCATCATTATTTTTGTTCTTCATAGGGTCACTATCAGTTGGAGCCACCTTGACGGCACTAATGAGAACAACATGACATACTCAGGAGTTTGAGTTTTGTATTCTAGGTAATAGGTAAACATCTAGAATTTTAAGCTGATGATGGGAATAGATTTATTTTTAGGAAGCTAACTTTGGGAGTTGTGTGGAGGATGGCTTTGAAGAGGAGATTACAATAAGATCAGAGAGAGAAAACCAATATAATAATCCAGGTGAAAGTTGACAGAGACTTGAACCAAGGTCTGACAGTGGCTTGTGAAGGAGAGGAGGGGATAATCCCAAGAGAAGTTTCTCAGGAAGAACTGACAAAATTTACCAACAGCTTTGATAGAGAGAAAAAAATAAATAGAAGATGTCTTTGGAATTTTTGACTTGAAAGATTGAGTGTATCATGAATGACCCACCCATTGCCACTGAGTTGATTCCTACTCCTAGTGACCCTATAGGACAGAGTAGAACTGCCCCTTATGGTTTCCAAGGAACAGCTGGTGGAGTCAAACTGCCAACCTTTTTGTTAGCTGCCGAACACTTAACCACTGAACCACCAGGGCCCAATCATAAATGACAGTAGGTATTATTAAATAGTGTCACCCCAAAAGTTGTGTTGAAATCTTAACTCCTGTGCCTATAAATATGACTTGTTTGGAAATAGAGTTTTTTTTTTAACGTTAATGAGGCCATTACTTGAGTAGGATGGGTACTGAACCTAAATGCTCTCTGAGTGGTGTCGTGTAAAAAGGATAGAATAGATAGACACAGGGGAAGACCAATGCCTTATGAAGTTGCATCTACAAGCAGTCAAGAAAGTCCAAAAAATGCTTGGGGCTACAGAAGAAAAAAGTTACAAGGACATTCCTCTAGGACCCACAGAGAGAGTTGATACCCTTAATTTAGACTCCTAGCCTTGAATACCGTGAAACAAATTCCTGATTTTTAAAGCCACCCATTTGTGATATTTTTTGTTATGGCAGCACTGGTATGTAAGGCAGTAGGAGATGTAAATTAGCAGAAAGAGGAATCTGAGTTTGATTTTGGATGTACCTATTTGACAAGTCTGTGGGACAGCCATAGGGACATACCCACTAGTGAGTACAAAATATAAGTCTCTGTTCAGCAGAAAAACTAGGGATGAACTTTTGGAATCGTTAGCAAATAGATCATGATAAAAGCCACAGGTTTCAATAAATCCCAACATATCCTATTTTATCTCCTACTTGCTTCTAGAGTGCTTTGAAGCAAATTGTGAATGATTTTCTCCATACACTTTTTCTGTAGTGCAACTATATGACTCTGTACATACTTCTGCAGTAGAGCTGACATTCTGCTCTGTTATAATTGGTTATTTATTCACCTGTCTCTCCAACTAGACTAAGGCAGAGGCTTTAACTTTCATTCCTGGATATCCTGCATCTGGTACCATACTTAACACATAGAAGACTCACTCTTCTTCTGGGCTGATAGGGATTGGGAAACAATAATATGGATTTGTTTATTTCCTTATGTACCCATCATCTTTTGAAATTATAATTTTAATAATATTAAAATCCAGTGAAAATAAATAGATCTCCTTGCCTCCAATCACACCCATTCCAAGGCTTTCTGCATATTGCTGTCGGACTGTTTGTCCTAATCGTGTCTCAAAAATCTTTTAAATACTTTCCATTACACATAGAATAAAACCCTTCCTTTTCACTGTGACCCTTTCCTTAACTCTTTTGTTTCCCATGCATCCTACATAGCATCAATTGTCTTTCCTCAAACATGATTCTCTTCATTGCCTCTAATTGTACTTTTGTTCTTCCTGTCTGAAAATGCCTTTCTCATCTGTCCATACTTGTCACAGTCCTCTTAATCTTCAAAGAGGGCTCAAATATTAGCAACTTATAGAAGACTTGCTTTGTCTTTCACAGCAGAAATCTGTTCTTGCAGAGTTTTGCACAGCCAACATAGCACTGCACCACATAATGTCTTAAATTAGTGTTTTTGTGGTTTATATTACATAAACTCTCTGGAAAAAGGGCTCCCCTTGTTCATTTTTGCATCACCCCAAATTGAATCATGGCGCCTCTACAGAGGACTTGCATAATAATCGTAGATGAACTGTCTACACCCGCTCATATTTTTGTCTCTTTAACGTTATAAAGTAATAAATCATCATTCATTTTTATTTGACATACTCATTTTGATTCCCTGCTTAAAATTTTTTTAAGTTTAAAAAAAAATTTAGTCAAAGTGACTAAAGTTCTTTCGCTTTTACCCGCATTTAGGGCCAAGGCTAACCACAGACAATAATCTTAGTGGCTAGACAATTGACTTGCCACAATCCTAGCCTTCCATTCTAGAGTAGAAAATATCATGAGAAAGAAGATACCTTATGGAAATATACAGTTTATTCTAATAATGAACACATAGTTTCATATTTAAGAAAATTATCAACTTCTTTAAAAGTTTCCAATTTCTTCAGGAAAAGGAACAAATAATAATATAATCCAACCAAATGAGGTCTGGGCTGATGTATCAGGATAATAGAGAATTTACTCTTAGAAAAACAAAAGTGTACAATTTCTTAGTTTTCTCTTTGGTAGAAAGACATCTAGTCAGTTTTCACGGACCTTAGACAGAACCAAAGATCAGTATGTTGAAGTTAATCAGTAACTTGAAATGTCTTTTTTGTGTGTTTGAAAGGAAGAAAAGGAGACAGATTGCTGTGGAAGTATGTTATTTCTGCAAAAATACTTGTATCTCTACCAATTTTAAACGTCAGTTTTACTCTTCCTAAGTTTATTTTACCTGTCTACTTGGATGAGATTCAGAACTATCCATGTCTGAGGAATATTATCTTTCTCTTATACATTTTGTTGTAGAGCATTTTGTCATACTTCGTGTACCAAACGTCGAAAATTTTGAAACCAGATTATATAGCAAAAACAATTCAAGACTTATCTGTGAAAAGAGTCTCAAATTGGAAGAAAAACAACATATTTTGGAAAAGCAAACCAGTAAGAGCTGGATACATCATGTTCTAAAACACTGGGTTGCATTTTTTTATCCTTGAAATAGTATTTATGTACTATTTTCCCATAAAACATTACATACCCATAATATTTTAGAATAAGATGGGATTTTGGAGATCATCTAGACCAATTATATTGCTTTATGGCTTAGGAATATGAAGCTTAGGAAAGTTTAGTGTCCTGTCCAAGGTCACATAGAAATCAGTAGCAAAGCTTAAATGAGAATTTAACGTGTATGATTCAAATCTGCTTCTCTTTTTACTCATCCTATACAGCGTCACTATGAGTTGGAATTGATGGCAATGTTTTTTGTTTTGTTTTGTTTTATGATACCTATAATGTCTGACCACAAAACTAGGAAGTATATTATAACAGTTTTATTTGACTTAAATGGAAATGATGAGACAGAGTTTTTAAGATCAAAATTGTCCCTTCAAGCCAGGACACTAAGAAACACTGTCCCTTACTTAATTTTTTCCAATATGAAGATTATATGAAGGAGCCCTGGTGGTGCAGTTTTCATGGTTTTCTTCAAGATGGCATAACAAAAAAAATGATGGAACTCAAACATCAGTGCTCCATGCTTAGTGAATAATTTTAATACCATTTGGCCACCATTATCAAATATTGCAACACAGTATATGAGTCCATTCAAAGTTAAATACAGTAGATCCTTATGTTCTTGGGATTTACATGCTAAAATAAAGAGCAATAATGCAGGTCATCTTATAAGACAAAACAAACAAGAAAACAAACTCCTTTACAGTTGCTAGTTGAGATGGCATTATGTATTGACCCAAAATAATGATTTTGCCATGCTCTCTAGCTTCTTGGGTTCTTCGAGCTCATCATCAAAGTTATATCACACTTGGGTGTAATTATATTGGGGTAGGATACACTTCAGGGGGAAAACCAAGCTTTAAATCAAGGTAAGAATATATAGTAAACATTAACTTGATGTCCTTGGGAGGTGCCAATGGTTAAACACTTGGCTGTTAACCAAATGGTTGGAGGCTTGACTTCTTGGAAGAAACGCCTGGCGACCTACTTCTGAAAAATCAGCATTGAAAACTTTATGAAGCACAGTTCTACACTGACACACATGGGGTCTCCATGAGTTGGAGGTGACTGCAACTGTTTTAACATTCTTAAAAATACGTTCTTGAAGATCGAAATCCGGGCCAAAAAAAGTCCTCCAACCTGGGGATTCATTATTCATAGTTTTGAACATTAAAGATTTACGGATCCAACCTGGGCTTGGCAATAATTCTGTTTCCTGAGCCCCATAGTGTGCACAGCTGCTTGTAAAAGTTAAGAAGTACTGGTGAAAGTGATGCATGGTAACAACATTTTTTATTCCCGTCAGACTTGAGAGGGCGAGAATGCGGAAGAGTTTATGATGATCGTCTTAATTAAAGAAAATTATTCACTCATACTAACACTTGGAAAGCAATCTAAAATAATAAATGCTTCGTTTAGATTCTAAAATTTAGAAGGTAACTGTTACTTTGCAGTCTTTCACAGTTTTCTGGGAGTTGCCCGTGAGCCACTAACAACCATTGGCTGAACCCGAGTAAGCTACAACACTGAAAACCTCAGCCGATCCTAATTCAGTTTTGTTTCTTATACAGACTATTTTAGTCCTGTCTAAATGTTGTGTTCCAGATATTATTTTCCCAACACTTCAACTTCAAAAAGAAGATGTAATCCATGGTCCTTCAAATCATAATGGAAAAAACATGCGATTTCTATCCTAGTTTTGTCACTTACTAAGTGAAGATGGATAAGTTATTTACTTTCTCTGAGCCTCGCTTTTCTCATCGTTAAAATGGGGTGATATCATCTATCTTTTGAGTGTTTGTCTGTGACAAACACAGAGTAGATATTCAATAAATAATAGGCATAATTGTATATAATCCATCCTGACACCAACTACCTGGCAAAATTTCTTCTTAAGGGCTAGGACTCTACTGCTTCACTCCAACTCTCTTTAGTTCTATGTTTATCTTAGTCCCCCAAACCAAGAAAACCAAATCCATTGCTGTCAAGTCAATTTCGACTCATAGCAACCCTATAGGACAGAGTAGAACTGCCCCACAGGGTTTCCAAGGAGCGGCTGGTGGATTTACGCTGTCAACCTTTTGATTAGCGGCTGAACTCTTCACCACTATGCCACCAGGGCTCCCTTAGTCCAGTAGTCAAACGGATGTCATTTGATTTTGCATGTAAGTGAGCAACCAGGAAGAGAGTAGATTTTCTCCCCCACATACCTGGGATGACTTCAAGGCACTACAGCCCCATCTGTCCAGCCTCATGAACATTCCACGTATTCATGCCTCTCAGGCCTTTATCCATTGCCCAAAAAGCAACCTGATGCTTTACTCTCTCCTCTTTTTATTTTCCTGCTGACTTCCTCCCAAACCTTTCGAATATCTCCTATGGAATTCCCATTTTCTTATAAGTAAACCTCTCACCTATTCATTCTCTTTATAGGACCCTATCTTGATCTTCTTGCTTTGATTGAATTTGCTCTTTGCCTCAAGAACACCAATCCTCTTTTTGCCATGCTAAATTCATGACTCAGTCATAAGTCCTCATCTTAGCTGATGTCTGAGCACTTCCACTGCTACCACCCTTCTCCAAGCCACCATCATTTCTCACCTGAATTGGTACAATAGTTTGTAAATCAGGTATCTCTGCTTCTACCTTTACCTTGCTACAATTCATTCTCAATAGCAGCAGCCGGAGTGATGCTTATAAAACCAAGTCAGATGATGTCATTTCATTGCTACTTCAGAGCAGGGAACATGTCATTTGTATACGTGTATCTTAGAAACTTAGCAGGCACTCAATACATTTTAATTGCTGAGAAATTAAAAGCTAAGAAAATGAAGAGTAGAAAGAAATATGTTGATCACTTGCCACAGCCTCTCTTAACTTCTTGGATATCTGTAACAATGCCTTATTTGCTCTTAACATCACATCATTTTATTTGACGAACAAAACTATCATCTGAGATAGGATAGATGTGTTAACTGAGACCTAGATTGGAGCCTTGGTGGCGCAGTGGTTAAGAGTTTAGCTGCAAACCACAAGGTTGGCAGTTTGAATCCACCAGTCTTGGAAATCCTACGGGACAGTTTTACCTCTGTCCTATAGGGTTGCAGTGAGTTGGAATCAACTTGAAGGCAATGGCTTTTTTTAAGAGAGGAGGCTAAGGGATGTGCCCAAGGTCACAATATCACGAGATTAGGAATATGAACTTGAAGTAAACCTTCTTCCTCCAAATAGCTTGCTCTTTCTATAATGCCATATTGCACACACAAGTTTGGGATTCTCTAGATTTGTCTAACCCAAGGATAAGGACAAAATTTGACGTTAGAAGAAACTGTAAAGTGGATGTGGAAGCTTGGCAACCAGTTTGGATCCCCCTAACTCAGAATCTCTTTCTTGCATACCATCTTCAACACATCATTCAATACAGAACCTTGGGAACATGAATTATTACTATAAGCTTGCAAATAGGCTCAACCAAAATTTTAAATCCAGGAATGAAAATGCTTTACTGTCTAGGAAATCTGATTTTGTTACTGGTTTTCATTATTACATTAGATCTGCATACTCTGGAGAAAAAATTGGCAGAAAGCATCCAACTTATAAAGATCATATATTCAAAAAGGAATTTAATATTTTTTTCTGAATTAACAATATTAAGTATTGGTGTTAAAAATTCTAGAAACTGTGTTCATTGTATGAACTCATGGTTCAGCAATATCTGGGAGTGACATAATATAACTTACCTTACCCCATTAATGGAGCCCTGGTGGCACAGTGGTTAATCATTCGGCTGCTAACCAAAAGGTTGGCAGTTCGTATCCACCAGCCACTCCTTGGAAACCCTATGGGGCAGTTCTACTGTGTCCTGTAGGGTTGCTATGAGTTGGAAATGACTTGACAGCTACAGGTTCTTTTTTTTTTTTAACCCCATTAATAATCATCTTCAGACCATTGCTAACAGAGGAACAGATTGTGGGACAGTGTCGGAAGGGGGAGGGAGTCAGAGTTAATTCTTTACGTGCTTCAGAGAATGGATTATTAAACGACAAAAACAAAAGTAACAATAGCAACCATAAAGCTCTACCTTTCCAAAGCGTACGAGAACATAAAACAGAAGGTTAACTTCTGATAATGAAATATGTTTCAGAGAGACTTTTCTTTTTCCAAATTGATAATTGTTGTCAACAAGACTTTCATGATTCTTTGTAGCTGACCCTGTCGCTTATCCACTGGAAATCTCAATTTCTCCTACATAAATTTGACCTTGATAGTTTTTTCCTAGTATATGTTTGTCTTGTTTCTACAATAAGACTATGATAAGAAACTGCCTTGTTTGTGTTATGTCTTTATCTTCATTCAAACTTCCACACCCGTAACCATTCTCTGAATCTAAAAAATGCTCAATAAATATTTTTTTGTGAAGTTTACTTTACATCCCAACAGGTCCTGTCGAGGTTTGTGCATTTCTAGCCTTTGAAAATTGAATCCACATAACCAAAAGTGTTTTTATACACTGTTTCCAACTTTTTAAATTCTATTTTTAAGTTTTTTTAGTTCTAGACATCCACTATGTAACATTAGAAGCTTTTATTTGTGCCATTTTAGGTAGGTAGATGACATTTAGGTAGGGATGACAATCAGAATAGAATCACATTTCCTTTTTCTATGAAGAGATTTAAGGGACAGAGTACACAGTCTTACCAAAGGCATTGTGAAAAGGTGAGGAGATTCCTCATCTTAACCATTAGGGATCTCTGGCTCCCCAGTTCCTGTCTGGGCTACTACGAACCTTGCTATGGACAAGAGAATCTCTATTAAACAAAACAAAACAATCAACCACAGGGTCACACTTTGAGGAAGCTTCTCCTTTTCTATTCACAAATTATACATGAATAGCTACAGCAGTAGGACAAGAACTTTTCGAATGAGAACTACAAGCTGTTCAGGGCTCTGTTGACCCAATTCCATGGCCTGGTAGCCTTGGCCTCCATCCACTGTATTGTTGTGTGCCGCTGAGTTGATTCTGACTCATGGTGATCCCATAGGACAGAGTAGAGCTGCCTCATAGGGTTTCCTAGACTGTAATCTTTATAGGACCAGATTATCAGGTCTTTTCTCCTGTAGAGCAGCTGGTGGGTTTGAACTGCTGACCTTTTGGTTAGGAGCTGAGCACTTAACCATTGCACCACGTAGGCTTCTTTTCCATCACTACATGCCCAGAAAAGTGTTCCTGTGGTGGGCAATGGTCCCTGCAGAGACCTGTGTCACATCTTCAAGGCAAGAACATGAGAGTGCTTTGGGGAGAGTGTTTTGGATGCAACAGAAAAAGATATTATTGTTACCAGCTTTCCCAGAAGCATATTTGCCCATGTGTATCCATCACCTGCAATAATTAAATGTGATTCATTTGCTTATGACTATGTATTTAGTTTGGAAAATCATGATCATGCACAATTAAAAATAATTTATAAAATATATAGAGAGATATTTCAGCTGGCTAAATAATCTATTTAAAGACAAATAAAATAATTTTAATCTCAAATCTAGAATACACATTTTAGAAATGAAGAGTGGAAGATCTTTTATAATACGGCAGTTTGTCATTGTATGGGCATTGGTCAGATCATCAAGATCATCAAGATAACTAAACCAAACCAGTTGCCATTGAGTTGACTCCAATTCACGGAGACCTCATGTGAGTCAGAGTACAACTGTACTCCATAGGGCTTTCAGTGGCTGATTTTTCAGGATTAGACTGTCAGGCCTTTCTTCTGAAGTGCCTCTGGGTAGGCTCAAACTCCAACCTTTTGGTTAGCAGCTAAGGAAGTTAACTGTTTGCACCGCCCAGGGACTCCCCATCATATGATAAGGATGTATTAAAATATTTAAAAGTGCTACACTAGAAATATATATGTAAAAAAGTCTACTATATTAAATTAGCCCATAGATAAAATCCATCCCAAGAGAAGCAGCGAAACACAGTGGTTAACATGCAGGTTTTAGAATTAGGAAGAACTGGGTTCAGATTTGACATCTGCAACTTATTAAAGACGTGTGACTCTAAGCAATGGCTTTATTTTTTCTGACCTTATTTTCATCATCCATAAAGCATGGATAAAAATGACCGCTCTTTTAAATCAGATTATGGTGGCAAATCGCATAAAAGAGTGTCTGGCACATTGTAAATGTCCAATAATTGACAATACCCAATTCTTAAGGTGTGAACCTGCATTTAAAAGCTCCAGATTTCAAGGGCTAACAGTATTAAGCCAGCATTAACAAGAAATTACAGGAGAAAGAAATATTCATTAATTTGTTTGGCGATACATACATTCTAAGACCATGTAGTATATTTATTCACGTATGTTTTGTAGGTTCCTTCACTTATTTTCATAACTCTGAAAATGCTTCAGATCTCTCTCTAAATTTCTTTTCCCTGCCCAAGAACATTATATATAGAGATAATTCATTTTTAATTTTAATTTAAATGTCTCTTTTATTTAGAGTTTGCAAAGTTTTACATGTTGGAGAAGTTTTAAATGTTGGAGATTTAGAGGTAGTTCTCCAGTTCTCTTCTCAGTATTACACAGTATATATCTTTTCCATTTTAAAATGGTCTCTAAGAAATGGTAGGCAAGAAACCCAGGAAACCCCCTTCAACCAAAAGGCATTCAGTGATCCTTTCTTCCCTGGTTTTTGATGTGTCAAATGCTGGTGGTGTTTGCCAGACTCAAGAAGGCAGAGTTTTAATTGCCATATAACTCCACTGAGTAAAGGAAAAACAGAGCTTTCGTTCCTTTTGCTTTGGTACTTGGTGTACATTTTTGAGGAATTAAATTCATGTTACAAAGCACATGCTGCTGCTCTTTGAGGTAGGTGTTCGTTAGGAAAACCAGATAATATTGTTTCCAGTAAATGGAGTAATTCATGTAGAGAGTTTATCTTTGTTAATATGCATAGCAAGTATTCAATAAATGTTATCCTTGTTATAATTCATTTTCTGCCCTTCTCTGTATCCATTTAAAAGTTTAGTTGTTATGACTTAGATTGCTGATTCAAGGTGACTTAGCATCTCAGTTGGAGCCCTGGTGGTGCAGAAGTTAAGAGACTGACTGTTAACCAAAAGGTTGGCAGTTCGAATCCACCAGCTGCTCTTTGGAAACTGTGTGGAGCAGTTCTGCTCTGGCCTATAGGGTCGCTATCAGTTTGAATCAATTCCATGGCAACAGGTAGTATCTCAGTTGCCTCCATTACAAAAGACAGGACAAAAAAAAAGAAGAAAGATAGTTTGAAAATATCTTTGATTAAAATACGTATATCAGTTGTAGTAGGGCCTCTCTCCTCTCTCTCTCTATATATGTAAATATATATATGAAAAAGTACAGAACATGAGATAAGTGTTGACATATTAATAATACCTGATTTATATTTATGTTTATAATTAATAAAAGCTATCCTTTTGTGGGAGTCCCTGGGTGACGCAAGCAGTTAACATGCTTAGCTGATAACTGAAAGGTTGGCGGTTTGAGTCCACCCAAAGACACCTTAGAAGAAAGGCGATCTACTTCTGAGAAATGAGCCATTGAAAACCCTGTGGAGCACAGTTCTTCTCTGACACACATAAGAGTTATCATGAGCTGGAATTGACTCGACAGCAACTGGTAGTTATCTTTTTGTGGGAAGTATTTCTCTGCTTTGGAGGAGGTAAGTCTCATCTATGAAGGTGGAGGAAAACAATCAGTCAAACTCATCTTCATCCTCTTAAATATTACTACCTTGGCATTTTGTTTTAAATTAAAATTCCTCAATAGCATTCATGAGAGCATCTTAATTAGAAGGTCAGCCATGACATTTTGGATATCCACACATCAGCTTTGATTCTCAGCTATCAAATTCTTAAAGTAGGGTTATTAAAAACCATTCTGCCCTCTTCACAGAATGTTAATGGAGAATTAAGTTTAAACACACAAAATTGTAGTTTATAGGCATGATTATTACTTAATTTTTCCTCGAATATAAAAAGTTTACTAAGAATGTTACTACTTAGGGAAAATATATATGCATCGAACTGTTAGATTTTATAGCACGTACATTTAATCTTGTAAGACAGATATTTATTTTGCAATGAGTTTACACATGTCCCTACATTTTCTTTGACAGATATGTGCATATATGAGGTTTAACAAAATCGTGAGACTTACTTCTTTGTGAGTTTTAATTCTTTAACACTCTCTTCCAGTAAACTCTTGATTGCCTAACATGTGTCGGCCTTGGGCAGGGTGCTGGGGATGCATGGAAAGACAGCTTGGCCCTGCTGTCAGGGAGCTCACAGTCTAAAAGGGAGGCTGACATGCAAAGACCTAATTATATTACGGAAGCCCTGGTGTCACAGTGGTTAAGAGCTTGGCTGCTAACCAAAAGGTAATTATATTACAGTGAGGTCAGGCTACCAGGGTCACATGTGCACCTTTGGGCCCTAAGGGATGCAGCCTCCTGTCGCAGCTGCAGTGGGTGCCAGTCACAGAGCATTCTTTAAGGAGACACATGTTTGCCTTGGGTTTTGAGATACAGTTAAGGGTTCTATAGCTGCAGTAGGCTCTGGGGTGGCAAGATTCCGCACTTAGAAAGGGTCTGAGGTGACAAGGGCATCCTAAGCAATGGGAACAGAATGCACATGCAATGCCAAAGAGGACTGACACTGATACTCACAGTGCCCCGTGACGTGTCTCGTTGTTTTGAATTTATATGTGCTGGGGATTGGACTAGAAAAACAGAACGTGCTTTCACTAATATGGGTATCTAAAACATCGACTACAGGATGTTGACCAAAATGAATCATTATCACAGTTCCTGTTGTGGTTGAAATTTTTGTTTTTAACCTCAAACCTCTAGAGTGAAAAGTGTCACTTACATTCCCACGGGTCTGACTCTTCAGTGATTGTTTAGGATTTCATTTTTTATCTGGACCATTGCCCAGAGCTTCCACACCAGTCTTATCCCTTCGATCCATACACCACTTTTCCACCAGAGGTGCTGTATTACAGCTTAGAGCTTTTATTTCTAAAAGATAGAGGATCCTGTCATTCTTCTACTTAAAATATTCAGGAGCTCCCCACTGGCTACAAACCCAAGCTTCTTTTGGTGGCAGACAATGTTCTTCACAAACTGGCCTCAATAATCCCTTCCAACCTCTTTCCAGACTCATCTCTTTCTACTCCCAATCAGGTCCCCTAAACTTCTTGTTGTTGCTAACTGCCATTGAGTCAGCTCCGGACTCATGGTGACCCCATGTGTTACAGAGTAGAACTGCTCTGTAAGGTTTTCTTCTCTGCAATCTTTACAGAAGCAGTTTGTCAGGTCTTTCAGAGCCTCTGGGCAGGTTCGAACTGCCAATCTTTGAGTTGGCAGCCGATTGTAAACCACTTGTGCCATCCAGGCTCCTTTCCCCTAAGCTCACACTATCCCAAATTATTCTTTGTCCCCCCACATTGTGTACCCTTTTCTAACTCGTGCCTTTGTGCCTGAAGTAACACAGCATGAGCAGGGATGAAAATAACTTGCTATGGCTGGAGTTTTAGCAAGGAGGGAAACGGGAGGTGATGACAAGATTATTGAGATAATAGAGATGATCCAGATCATGGAGGGTTTTAAAAACTGTACTAAGACGTCTGAATTTTATTCCTCACACACAATACTTCTCAAACATTGTCTAATGTACTCTAAAGAGGAAAAAAAAAAAAAATCCCATCCCTCCCTATGGGTTTTGAGGGGGCATAACCTGAAGTGGCCGTCGTAAGTGAGAAATTTACTTGAAGTATCCTGTCATATTTTTGCATTCCACTATATTATTTTCATATGACTTTTAATGTTAAAATAATGTTTTAAATCGCTTGCTATTAGAGAACATTGAATTTCCAAGAAAATGTTATCCAGCAGTTTTCAATTTCCCTGGCACATTGCCAGTATATCTGGGGTGCGTGTACTCCAGATTGAGAAACACAGGTGGGTGATGGAGAACCACTGATAGATTTTAAGAAGGTGATGGAAGCAACAAACTTGTAGTTAAATGTTTTAAATTCATAAAAGAAATAAATTAATATTACCATCACTGGTGGTGACCTGGTAGATGGATTGGAGATGCTGAGGCATGCAAGAGGAGGAATGGACAGGCCAGGATAGCAGTTAGATGGTGAGAGGAGCTATTATGGGGAAATTCTCAGTTCTTGATTTTGGTATTTGAATGATTAGTAGTGCTATTTATTGAAATAGATACAAGAATGGAAGGCTTTCAATTTTGGACATAAATTTGGGATATACAGGTGGACACATTCAGTAGGAAGTTAGATATTAGATTTGGAAATCAGCATATAAATCTATCTATCTGTCTATGTATCTACCTACCTACCTATCTACCTATCCAATCTATCTATTTGTCCATCCATCCATCAATCTAAATTTAGAGTTGGGAATCATAAGCCTGTAGCTGGAAATTAAAGCCATGGTAGTAGACGAAATTGCCCAGGGAAGTTATATAGGGTCAAAAGGAAAAGGTGCTGCATAGAAGAAAAAACAAAAAGAAGCACTTAAAGAAGGTGGAGCTAGTAAGAAAGAATAAAGAAAAACCTATGAGGACATAGTAATCTTTTAAATAAGTTTAGAGATTTCCTAGCATGTTTTCTCATTTGATAGGTTAAATCAAGATTTTAAAACAGCAAAAGATTGCTCTAAGGTCCCCATTTTGCTCTGATTGTAAGAACATCTCCATTGAGAAGTCTGAGTGCTGTGGCTGAGGTTTGCATCTGTGTGTAGAAGCACCAGGAAGCACAACTGACACTGAGCACTAACAACAGTGTTCACAGTATTAAAAAGATGAAGGAGAGCTGGAGGAGTTGATAACACGTTAAAAAAATCTAAGTGCTCTGAGGAATTAACTGGTATTCTGTAACTGATTTAAAAAGAGACCAGTTGACAAATATCATCTTAATACACATACCAGTAGTTTGAGTTCCATCCATAGTTATTGCCTTCTGTGAAAATTATCTTATTGTAGTAATGATGAGTTTGGAAGCAGTAAGCTACATTCTTGTGACCAGATTTCACTGAAAATAAATTGAGGGTGCAGAAACAATAAAGCAGAGAAAACAATATCTTTGATATCTTGCTCTTTCCACAGCAGTAAATGAACATCACAAATGTTCTTCATGATTAAGATGGGAAGTTGAACCAAAAAGACCATATATTGTAAAATAATTTCCTTGTTGTTACAGATATCATGGTGCACAGTCATGATATGGATTAAATACTAACATTTCATTGCAATGATAACTCTTTGAAAAAATATCAGACACATTGGCAGTTTTGGTGGGGGGGCTGTATTTGCTACATTGGAGTCCTTGGGTGATGCAAATAGTTAACATGCTTGGCTACTAACTGAAAGGTTGGAGGTTCAAGTTTGCCCAGAGGCGTCTTAGGAGAAAGGCCTGGTGATCTACTTCCGAAAAATCAGTCATTAAAAGCCTTATGGAGCACAGTTCTTTCCTGATACACATGGGGTTGCCATGAGTCAGAGTTGACTAGATGGCAACTGGTATATATTCATTGCCGTTAACAAATTTTTCCTCTCTAATCAGTTTTCTGGCTCATATCAAGATATAGTAGTTTTGTGCATGGGCGAGGAAGGAAGATGAAGTACCAGAATCATTCTATAAGATTCTGCCTATCTCCCAAATATACTGCGGGTTATAATTTCCTTTTAGGTATTTTTGAATCCTCACTGATGTCTGTAAGTTGAGGCAGTAGGAAGAGATCTCTCAGTAATTTGTAAAAAAGTACAATGCTTCTGAACTCTGATAATTTACCTATGAAACCAATAAATGTAATATTAGAGTTGTTTCAAGTCATATTAAACACACAATGGTTTTCAGGTCTGTGAGACTTGTAACAGTAACCGGATTGAATGAATTAATGTTGCTAAAGAAAGATATTGTCAATATTATGGATGGAGGATCACAGAAGCCAGTTCGGACAAGTCCTTTTCCAAGCATTATGCGGGGAGGGGCAGTTGGGCCCAAAGATGATCAGATTTCTACTCATATTGGCAAGGCTATTACCACCTGTCTGTCACTGTAGTGCTTGCATGTTGCTGTAATGCTGGAAGCTATGTCACTGGTATTTCAAATACAAGTAGAGTCACCCATGGTGGACAGGTGTTAGTGGAGCTTCCAGACTAAGACAAACTAGAAAGAAAAGCCTGATGATCTACTTCCTAAAATTAGCCAATGAAAATCCTATATGGATCACAACAGAATATTGTCTGATATAGTGCTGGAAGATGAGCCCCCTTGGTTGGAAGGCACTCAGAATATACAACGGCTGCAACGATCTTGAAGGACTGGCAGTGTTTCTTTCTGTTGTAAATGGGACCATCCCTCATCAGAGCTGACTCCATGGCATAAAACAACATTATCACTATTGTGGTGTTGGATGCCTCAGGCTACCTTAGATTGGTGTCATTGTGCACTCAATTAAGGTAACTTCTTTATCTCTGGTTATGTGCTCACCAATCACCTTTTTGCTTATGATTCAGCTTCTCATCTAGGGGAGGGCGTACTGGTTATGCCAACTCAAATATTGGGGACTGTGTGATAGGCTTATTTATAGATGGCAGTCTGGCTTTATACAGTGTTTGTGAGTTACTATCAATTCATGCTGAGAACTTGCATTTGCTCTCGATGCCCTGATAAAATTAGGTTTTTGAGCCTGAGAGACTGAGGGTGAAAATTTTATTGCTGTGAGGACACTTGGAGGCAGTCAGCCTGTTTTTCTCTGCTGACACCTGTATGCATCACTGTGGTCAAGATCAAGGCTATTCTTCATAAATCTGTGATAGCCATTCGTATTTCTCTTTGTATTAATTCGGCAAAGGTGAGGACATTGGTTGCAGAAAGTAAAGTTTACTTGTTATCAGGAAGAAGAAGGAGAGCTTAAAGAAAGAAGAAATAGCCTCCTTTTATTAAAGCAATTTTAGCCAATGACTAATAATCCACATATATAAGCTAGGCTTCATATTGGGTAGCAGTTGGGAAGTTGTAGAAATTATTTCATTCTGTTTTATGTTATAATTAGTTTTTGACAGACACGTTGCAACAATCATATATGTAAACGAAATAACTGTAAAGCAACAGTATAATGTTTAATTATTCATTCAGAAAATATGTATGAAGTGCCTCCTATGGGCCTGGTAGTGTTCTGGTATCTTGCAGGAAACAGAGAGGTAAGTGAAGTTGACAAAAACAAAAAACCCCCAAAACCAAAAAACAAACTAACCAACAAAAAACCATGCCCTCATGGAGTTTATATTTTAGAGTTTAGTTTATAAATAAAATAAATAGGTAAACTAAATAGTACATTACAAGGTTATAAGTACTATGAACAAAAATAAGCAGGGAAGGGACACAGTGAATTTGGGATAGAGGAGAGGGAGGTTGGTAATTTTATTACTGATTTTGTTGTTGGTTTGCGACTTAGGAGACCCCATGTTTTACCGAGTAGAACTGCTCCATAGGGTTTTCTTGCTTGTAATCTTTACGGAAGCAGATTACCGGGCCTGTTTCTTTCATGGCACTGCTAGGTGAGTTCAAATCATCAACCTTTTGGTTTCCTGCTGAGTGCAAATCATTTGCAGCACCCAGGGACCTTCAGATTGGCACTTTTAAATAGGGATGGTCAGGGATGGTCTGAGAAGTTAACAGTGAGCAAAGACATGAACTGGGTGAGGGAACCAACCATACTGACCTCTGAAGGAAGTGCTTCAAGTGAAGGAAGAGTAACAGTGAAGGCTCAGTGTGAGAAACTGCACTGGGCATATGGGGAACAGCAAGAAGGCCAGTGTGGTATAGTGGGACTGAACAAATATGAGGAAAAATAGTACAAAATGAGGTTAGAAAAGTAAAGGGGAAGCCAAATAATGTAAAGCTTTGTGGGATATTTAATAATTTAAGATCTTTTTCATTTATTCTGTGTAGAAGCAGATAGGCTAGTTAGGAAACCATTACAATAATTCAGACAAGAAGTAATGATGACTTGGCCCAGAGCAGTAGCAGGGCAGGTGGAAGAATGATTGTATTCTGGATACATTTTATAGAGCCAGTAATATTTGTGAAACTGAAGAAAGAGAGATTTCAATGATGCAGTCAAAGTTTTTGACCTGAGCACCTGGACTAATGGGAAGATCGTAGGCAGAGCATGTTCTCAGAGGAAGATTAAGAGTTCACTTTTGGACATGTTAAGCTTGAAATAGGTATTGGACATCCAAATGGTGGTGTAGAGTAGTCAGTTTAATAATATATGAAATGAGAGGCCAGAGAAGATACCCATGCTAGAAATATAAATTTGAAGGTCATCAGCATATGTTGCTGTTAGGTGCTGTTGAGTTGGCTCTAACTCATAGTAACCTTATGTATGGCAGAATGAAACATTGCCTGGCCCTGCACCATCTTCATGATTTTTGGTGTAGAAATATAAATTTGAGTGTCATCAACATATAGGTATAAAACCATGAGATTGAATCATCTGCAAGGGAGGAGTGGAAATAGAGAAGAAATGTGTTTAAGGCTGAGCCCTAAGAGCCTCTAGGCATTCCATTATTAAGAAGTCAGAGAGAAGAGAATGAGACAGCAAAGGAGATTCAGAAGGTGTGGCCCAGGAGCTGGGCCAAGAGAGTGTGTTTTCCCAGAGTATAAGCAAGGGATGCTGAACATAGGACAAGGAATGTGATGGCTGTGATGGAGTGATGAATTTTCTCAGTTTCCAACAACCCACTTTCCCACCCACCCCTCCCCATATTTCCAGTTCATTCCTCTAGTACCACTACTCCTTCAATCCTTCAGCCTCCCGAGACGGAAAATCCATTGACCCTATCACGTTTCCACTGTCGCCCACCCCTCTCATGCCCTTCCTTCCTCCTTATCCACCTTAAAATCCATGGTCAGTCGCCATAATCACCTCCTGGCATACAGTTACGGTTCCTTTACTGTTTGCTTCCTTTGCATGCTCACTTGGTAAAACCCCAACACTAATTAAACCCAACACTCCATCTCCTCTCTGTTGCTCCCCACTCCCCCACCACTCGCTACTTGTGGCTGAGGAAAAACACACAACCAAGAGGACTGATCTCAAGTGAGCCAGAAACATCAGATGAGCCCTTTATCTGAGCAGCAATCCTACTAAACTGCCCTGGTCCATTTTCTCACTCTATACAGGTAGAGGTCAGCTTTAGATCCTGTTAACCTGTTGCCATCAAGTTGATTCCAACTCATAGTGACCCCGTAGGACAAAGTAGAACTGCTCCATAGGGTTTCCAAGGTTGTAAATCTTTATGGAAGCAGACTGCCACATCTTTCTCCTGTGGAGTGGGCTGGTGGGTTTGAGCCACTGAGCTTTCATTTAGTAGTGCAGCACTTTAACCATTGAGCCACAGCCTTAGACAAACAAACAAAAAAACTCAATCCCTTGCCATCAAGTCTATTCTGACTTATAGTGACCCTATAGGACAGAGAATTGCCCCCATAGGGTATCTAAGGAGCTGGTGGTGGATTTGAACTGCCGACCTTTTGGTTAGCAGCCAATCTCTTAACTACTGCATCACCGTAGCCTTAGATAATGCTTGTAAATTTCAGAATACATGCTGGAGAGGTAGGTACTTCTTGTGGTGGGAACTGGTGGAAATTATCTTCTAATTTTTTTTCTTTTTTCAATTTTCTTAGTAAAATAGGAGGTGTTTGAGGTTTGAGGAGAGAAAATATGAAATAGTCCTCTAGGAGAGTGAGAAAATGGACCAGGGCAGTTTAGTAGGATTGCTGCTCAGATAAAGGGCTCATCTGATGTTTCTGGCTCACTTGAGATCAGTCCTCTTGGTTGTGTGTTTTTCCTCAGCCACAAGTGGCGAGTGGTGGGGGAGTGGGGAGCAACAGAGAGGAGATGGAGTGTTGGGTTTAATTAGTGTTGGGGTTTTACCAAGTGAGCATGCAAAGGAAGCAAACAGTAAAGGAACCGTAACTGTATGCCAGGAGGTGATTATGGCGACTGACCATGGATTTTAAGGTGGATAAGGAGGAAGGAAGGGCATGAGAGGGGTGGGCGACAGTGGAAACGTGATAGGGTCAATGGATTTTCCGTCTCGGGAGGCTGAAGGATTGAAGGAGTAGTGGTACTAGAGGAATGAACTGGAAATATGGGGAGGGGTGGGTGGGAAAGTGGGTTGTTGGAAATTGAGAAAATTCATCAGCTCTGGACCCAGGCAAACAAAGGTCCAAAACCACGGCTCTCTGACACTTGCTATGTGATGCTACAAGTTACTTAGCCTCTCTCTGCCTCAGGGTTTTGCTGTTGTTTGGTTGGTTGGCTGATTTCTAAAGTGGGGATAATAATATTTACTTAATTGAAAACCTATGATATCTTCATCCTTAATCTAGAGCTTGTAATGGATGTAAAGAACCTACCACAGTGCATAGCAAATATTTAATACTTGAGTTATTGTCAGTTTCTGCATTTCTGTTACACAGTGAACTCCCTGAAAGCAGGAATATCTCTTACTCTGTCTCTTTGTCTCTCTCTGTCTTTCTCTCCTTCTTTCTCTTTCTCTCTGTTTCCGTTTATCTCTCTCCTCATCCTCTTTCTCCCTCTGTCTCTCTCTGTGTCTCTTTCTCTCTCTCTATACCTGTCTCTCTGTCACACGTACGCACCCGCACACACGCGATCTGGAACGGAGGCTCCTCCCGACTTTCCCCAAACAGTTGGGATCAGTAATGGGTTTAGATAAGGGGGGTGGGGGGGGGGGAAGGTAGGGGAGGAGCTTGAACATAGTAGGAGAGAGGTGGGAAGAACAAACCTTTTTTTTAATTTCACTTTTCGTCAACCATAATTTATGTTGAGGAAGACATACGACTCTGAAAGTTCTGATGAGCAGGATTTTTTTTTTAATACGTAAGATAAACTTTTAAAAAATTTAATCCCTGCTGTTCAGTTGAGGACTACTTGATCAGGACAAGCTTTACGGGTTTCTTGGGAGAAAAAATGTTTACATGAAAATCATAAAGGGCCTGGAGTTTCTTTAGTCGTTCACTGATTAAGTAGAGTCAGTAGACATTTCCAGAGGTTCCCCGTGCCTGAGTGCATGCATCACTGAGGAAGGCTCCCTGTGGCTGAGCAGGGAGAAGGGGTTTCTCCTGCTCTCCTGCTGTAATTCCAGGTTCTCTCTGGCAGCCAAGTCACTCAGCAGTTTCCAAACTTGGGAACCATGACAGCCTTACTGGAGACACTCAATCTTGGGCTCAGTAATGAGACATATTTATGACATATGTCTGAGGTATTCAGTGTTGTTTGGAGAGCAGAGTGAGAGGACATTACAGCAAGCCAAAACAAAAGACCATCAGGTCCAAACAGGAAAACTTCCTGGAGGAAGTCATGCTTTGTGAGAGAAATTTGAGGAACTCAGGATTGGATCAGTCCTGCCGGGGAAGGAGGGACCGAGAAACACACGCAGCAGTGTGCCTGAGAAAAAAGTAGATCTATTTTCTTTGTGCTCTGTTTTAGGCAGTAAGGAATTTTGATGATAGAAATGACAAGTTACTCCTGAGAGATCTAGAAACCATACGCACAGAGATGGTATGCGAGGTCATAGCAGATGGGATCAGAACTGAGGAAAAGGAGGAAGGTGTACAAAAGTAGTCCTGGAGAATTTAGGTGGTGGTGGTGGTGGCTGGTGGGGTGTAGAAAAATAAAAAGGTTAGAACCATGAGAAACTGCTAAAGGAAGTGCTGAAGGAAGAGTTGTGGGAGGGGTGGGTTCAAAGAGGACCGGAATCCCGGAAGCATGCTTCTCAGAAAAGAGGCTGGAAGCGGGTCTTCTGGGAACCGGAACTCCAGCACCTCAGAGATGGTGCTAAGTCTGTCAGGCATTCATTATGCCTAACGTGCCAGTGACTGATGGTCTTACTCCACCAGACTTCAAAAAATGTCAAGGCTGCAATAAAAACGAACCCATCATTTCGTAGTTTTATGTTTTTCTTCTAACCATTATGTGCATTAGTCACCTCGCTGAAAAAGCAGTGAGGAGACAGACCTGCCAAAAGTGATAGAGAAAATGTTTAAGCATTCAAAGAATAATTAATGAAAAGTGTTACTTTTTTAACACTGCACATGAAAGTCAATCCCAGTCTTTCTCAGTTCTTCTCAAGGGTACAAGGGTACCCAGACCCTTCAGCCCTTGGACTCAGGCACACCTGGTTCTAGGTCTGACCTTGCCCTGGGCCACCAGTTCAATGAAAACTTTATTGCCCCAGCCCTGGACCAGATGTCTTGACATGTCTGGATACATCACTGTGTGCGGGCAAACTGAGGCCTTCACTGAAGGCTTCATCTGTGCTTTTCTAATTTGCCCTTTTTGCAGTGAGGGCTTTTGTTTTCCAGGTCTTCATTATGACTGGGCCCCTGCTTTAAACTGCTGTCAGCTTGGTGGAGTTCCTTATGCACTGCTTGCCTCTTGCTGCCTCCTTCTCCTCAGGGATTAAAACACTCCCATCCTCTCCCATTTCCCCACCCTTCCCCTCCTGGTGAGCGAGGTCCAGCTCTTCATTTGGCTGGCAGGTGTCCAGAGATAAGTTCCTGCCAGGTTCCCCACCGGGGGGAAAACATTCTGAAGAGAAACCAGCACTGCAAACCTGAACTGAAGGGTCAGTTAGACCTGCTGGCTGTGACTGTGAGGGTGAGTTAGGGAACCTGAAACGTAATATTCTTCCTGGCACAGAAGGTTCTGTTGACCTCCAGGTTCCATGACTGAAGACAGCTATGGACAGTTTCCAGACCCACTTGCAAGTGGGTGGGGCAAAACTTCTAATTCTGCTCTGCTGAGTCAATCATTGGTGCCCAGATGGGTGTGGCTGAGGACACAGATGGCAGGTAATTATTAGACGAGGTTGGGATGGGGTTGGGACAGGCTGAAATCAACAGGTGTGGATCTGACTTACGAGGGGAGATATCCCCCTGCCAGGACCCTGCACGCCTCACCATCTTGGGCCATGTTTTGCATGTGTGTGTTCATTTCTCTTTCATTTTTCCCTTAGCTGTTAAAAAACATGTTGATAAGTAGCATTATTAAGGTTATTTTCCAGAGGCTTCTAGATATTAACTGTTATGGACTGAATTGTGTCCCCTCAAAATATGTGTTGGAATCCTAACCCCTATGGATGTATACATATGGATGTAATCCTGTTTGCAAATAGAGTTTTCTGTGTTATATGAATGAGACATATCAGTGTAGGGTGTGCTATAAACCTAATTACTTCTGAGTTACAAGGAGCAGCATAGACACAGAGACAAGCAAGCACAAAATGAGGAAAAGACAGATGCTAAGCGAAGATCACCAAGGAACTGAGGAACGCTCGGCGACAGAAGCTGAAAAAGACAAGGATCTTCTCCTACAGCTGACAGAGAGAGAGCCTTCCGCTAGAGCCAGTGCCCTAAATTCGGACTTCTAGCCTCCTGTACTGTACTATCAGAAAATCAATTTCTGTTCTCTAAAGCTACCACTTGGGGGTATTTCCCATACAGCTGCACTAGGAAACTAGCATGAACACAAACCTTCGACGCCCTTGGATGATTCTTGTTGCTGGGCTCCACCCTCCAGAGAACCTTGTAAATGGAGATACCAGCCAGAGTCAGCTGACTTCACTTGCTCCCCAAACACGGTGACTTGGGCTGTTGCTCATTCCTCCAGAACCTCACCACAGAAAGAGCATGAACTCCTTGCCCCAGGCTGTTTCAAACACACCCCCTTCCCCACTGTTCTTGAATTCAGCATCCAGTGCACTTTTTGACCAAGACACATTAATCACAACAGAAAACTCACCATATCACTGTCATTAACTGCCTCTAAGATCTTCAGCATGCTGTAGCACCTGGATTCTATTGCCCTCATTTGGAGAATGAGAGTGAGGGGCTACCAAGGATGACTAAAGTCCCTCCTAAGCTGATAGATACGGTTCTAGGGGGAATTAACTATTACTTTCTACAGGCATTGGGCTCAGTGGCTCCAGATCAAAGTATTTGTTTTTATTAACCATGACTGTGTTGTTGTTGTTAGGTGCCATCAAGTCAGTTCCAACTCATAGGGACGGGAAAAATCAGAAATATTTGGCTGCAACTAATGCTCTGTTGTCTACCTCCCTTTCTTCTTCCTGTTCTCCCCCTCCCCCCAACTTTTTTTTTTTTCTTTCTGTGTTTCTAAGTTTGAAATAAATAAGTTAGTAATGTGAGTCATCTCCTTGCTGGATAGATTGTTCCAGCATAGAATAGAAATCTCTGGTCTAGATTATCCTGATTCATAATTTATGTCTTTAAAACACTTTGGGTTCTATCTATCTATCTGGGGAAATATCTATGTGTTTTTAGAGTGATAAGAATAAAAGTCTGTAATTAGATCTTTTCTAAGTAACATTAATCTAAAGCCATATTTTAGGGAGCCCTGGTGGCACAGTGGTTAAGAGCTATGGTGAGCTACGGCTGCTAACCAAAAGGTTGGCAGTTGGAAACTACCAGCCGTTACTTGGAAACCCTACAGGGCAGTTCTACTCTGTCCTGTAGAGTCACTATGAATCGGAATCTACTCTATGGCAACGGGTAAAGCCATATTTTAAAAAGTGTAGCCTCCCATTTCCTGCCTGGAGTCATTTGAGATACTTGTTAAGCATGAAGGAATCTGAGTGCTGGGCTCAGAAGCAGTATTATTGGCAAGACCACATACTCCCCCCTCCCATCATCCTTCTGCACATTATATTTACAGAATTCTGCATATGAAGACTTTATAAACCACAATGCATCACATAACATAAAGGACTATTTTGAAGTGGTAGTAAGCAGCCATAAGGGGGAAACATATACATTGGAGGCATCTCAAATCCCTTGTGGATATATAAACGATGAATGAATAAAAGTGGAAGGATAATGGATATATAAAAATATTTTTAAGTAGTTACATATTCATTTATTTATTTTTCCTCTTACTTCCTACTTTGAATCATTGTGATCAAATCCCTTTTATTTACTAAAGCTTGCCAGCCTGTTAAACTTACGCACTCATAGAGCTATTAGTCTACTCAAATAAAAAGCCCTTTTTACATTTATCAGCAATTCTCAAAGTATGTTCCATAGAACACGTGTTTATGAGCTATCTCTATCAGCAAAAAATAAAAATAAAAAAATATTTGTGGGAGTCTAGCATATACAAATTAGGAAAATACTACAAACTATATACCCGCTATTGGAATTCCAAAGGGCACATTAGCTTATTAAAGGCTGTGAAAAGTCTTGGCAATAATAAACTTCTTCAGCTTTGTTTAAACCAGGGTTTCTGGAACTAATTCAACCAGGAAGGCTTCTTAAAGGCATAACACCAACATCTTTCTCTCTCTCTCTCTCAACCTTTTCCTCTTTCTCTCTTGAGAAAACTTGGTCTATATAATTTGTTCACTAATTAATCATATAAAGCCTTGAACTACCTCTTATACACTACTGCTTAACTTTTACGCAGTTGTAACTAAACTTCTCCACTCTATATGTATGTCATGTAGGATTGTTGAGTTTAGTGTATTTTATTGAGTAAATTATCCTGTTTTTGCCTGCTAGTAGTACAATTCTTAAGTGTGAGCATAGTCTTTTTCTGATGGGGATGGATTTTTCTGCAGCCAATTAATTAGGAAGAGGCAGGTCTTGAGACAGAAAATGAAAACTGGGATGGCGAGTAGTTAAGTAGAGAGGGAACTCCAATCACTTTGGGTCTTGCTATCTTTTATGGCTTTTAGGTTATCATTATTGTAACAATGACAACACTAACTACATTTAGTGCATTTAAATACATGCTCTGCAGTGTGCCAAGGACTGGTTACTTGTTTTCATTCTGAAAACAACCTGATAAGGAAGGCAGTATTAACGCTATTTTTCCAGGGGCATAAAGGTCCCTGGGTGGTGCAAATGGTTTGCAATAGACTACTAACCTAAAAGTTGGTGGTTCGAATCTACCCAGCAGTCCTGAAGAAGAAAAGCCTGGCGATCTGCTTCTATAAAGATTACAGCCAAGAAAGCCCTATGGGACAGTTCTATTCTGTGACTTATGGGGTCACCATGAGTCAGAGTTGATTCGATGGCAATGAGCTTGTTTCGTTTTGGGTTTTATAGATATTAACTGACTTAAATCTACACAGACAATACGTAGCAAAGATGAGATTTGAGGTCATTTCTATCTGACTTCAAAGCCCATGGTCTTAATCATTCTGTCCATTATCTCTCTGAATCAGAAGCCCTTGAATGTGCTCCTGGGGTGATAACATGTAAAAGTGACCTCTTCCACAAGGACTCAGACTGGAAGCTAAGCAGGGAGGCATCTCTCCAAGTTGAAGGTGAATAAATATAGGTTCTATGCCACACCATCTAGTGCCATGTTTGTTTTTTTTGTGTGTGTTTATTTCCTTTTTGTTATCTTTCAGCTGTTAAAGGACCAGGCAGTGTTTTGTTCTCTTGTACGTGAGGTCGCTGTGGGTTGGAACCAACTCAATGGCACCTAACAACAACAGCTGTTAATATACCAGGTTTAAATATTCAGGCTTTACTGAAGTTGTGTTATGAGTAATTAAGAAAAAGATAAGATGTCCAGATTAGACCATAGAGCTAAAGGGTGGACAGCGCTTCTTTGCTCAGAATGGCAGCTGTTGTGATTATTAGCAAGAGATTGCCAAGAAGAAGGAGAATGTCAGGAGACAAGACTGGTGCTTGCAAGAGTTGGCTGCTTTAGCTTGTATCATGAAGCTCTTTCTAATGTCTGGAATTTATTCCAGAATTTAGCAATTCCAGGATTTTGGAAATTTTTAAAATACGTCTTCTTTAACAAATATTTAATAAGCTACTTTAAGGAAGGAATGGTTTTTATTATCCCTTTTAAGGCTCCATAGTGTTTAAAAACAAACAAACAAACTTGCTGTAGAGTCGATTCCAACTCACAGCCACCGTATAGGACAGAGTAGGACTGCCCCATAGAGTTTCCAAGGAGCAGCTGGTGGATTTGAACTGCCATTCCTTTGGTTAGCAGTTGAGCTCTTAACCAGGTAACTTGTCCCAAGTAGGTGCTCACTAAATACTAGGTACAAAGTGAGAATGAGTCGCTCTTCAATGTGGCAAAGGAGGGTGTTTGGGCACAAAGGTAAACTTCACTCAGCATATTTTTTTCCACCAGTGTGGAAGTTTGGGGTTAATGATGAGATATCCCATCACTGTTTTTGAAGTATACTCATTTGCTGGAGGTATTCTGGCTAGTTGAGTTTTTAGTTGCTTGTCACTTAAATGGCATTTAGCCTTTTATATTGTATCGTTTCACAGCAGGCTGCTAATCAGCATTTCATTGTGGCTTTCAATTGCATAATGTAATGAGACCTAAAATGGTTATAATTTCAGAAAGTGTTTTACCAAATTGTTTTTTACCTGAGAAGGATAACCCCAAAACAGTTATTTGTGCCTTCTATTATATTGAATGGCTTCTATTTAATTAACATTGTGTCTCTACTCTAGGAATTATTTTCTAAGAAATGCTTTCTTGCTAAATGAGTCTGTTCTATATAGGAACACTAGCTCTGTCCACCTACTGCTGCAGCATACTAAGGAGAAAATCATGTTTCCATAAAATTCAAACAAATTTTCTAAGGTTCCTGTCTAATGTCATCATTTATGGAGATGACACCCACTTCTTTTAAGGAAGTCAGGAACGAGCAGCTTCAAGTTTACAATGCATTGCGCTCGTGTCTCTGATAATGAGTAACCCTAAAGTCAGCATGGGTAAAAAGCGAGAAGAAAAACAAAACGTTACAAGACTTAAATAAAGAGGCCTCTGTCTTGCTTTCTGTCTTGCTTTCTGTGTCTGGTTCTTGTACATTTCAGATCAAGACACTGAAACTTGCCCTTTTCACCTTTGTTGTGAAATCAAAAGCTGAGTACAATGCGAATCAGTTGTGGTCATATTAAAGATTGGTGCGGTAGAGCAAGGGTAATGAAATAATCAGCGGATGCTCACACCAATAGGCAAATTACTTGGGGTGAATCTTGAGGGACTTAGGCTACTAGTAAATTAGCAGGATAGTACTAGCATTTCAGCTCATTGGTGGTTGGGAGGGGCAATGAACAGGGGTGGTTCATCAGCATTAAGCTGTTCTTTTAGGAGTCCCTGGGTGGTGCAAACAATTAAGGCACTCAGCTGCTAACTGAAAGGTTGGCATTTTGAGTCCACCCAGAGGCACCTTGTAAGAAAAGCCTGGAGATCTACTTCCAAAAAATTAGCCACTGAAAACCTATGGAGCACAATTCTCCTCTGACACATACGGGATCTCCATGAGTCAGAATTGACTCAACAACCGCTGATATTTATTTTTTTATTTAAAAATATTTTACTGTGTTTTAGGTGAGTGTTTACACAGCAAATTAGGTTCCCATTTAACAATTTTATACAAATTGTTCTGTGACATTGTTTACAGGTTTCACAATGTGTCAGCATTCTCATTATTTCCATCCTGTTTGTTCTGTTTCCACTGATCTAGCTTCCCTTCTCCTCCTTCCTTTCTCATCTTTGCTTCTGGTAGATGTTGACCGTTTGGTCTCATACAGTTGATTGTTTAAAGGAGCACATTACTCATAGGTGTTATAAGCCAATCTATTTATTATTTGGCTGAAAGACGACCTCCATAAATAGTTTCAGTTTCAAGTTCGAAGGCAATAGTCTCAGGGGTTCTTTTAGTCTCTATAGGTCCAGTATGTCTAGACTTTTTTTAGGAATTTGAATTTTGTTCTACATTTTTTTCCCATTCTATTGGGGACCTTCCATTGTGTCCCTGGTCAGAATAGTCTGTAGTGGTAGCTGGGCTAAATTTCTTAACATATAGGAGTTTTAAAAGTTGAGATCACAAAACTTCTTTAAAAAATAAAGTCTATTAAAAAAACATTTGAGGTGAAAACACCAAGACAAGATTTGGAAGAACTGTACTCAGTCACGCTTAGATAAACTGAGTGTGTTCTTGGGGAGGTGGAGAGCGTTAGAGGTTGCTTGTTCCCTGGAAGCCCCTCTGCCTGCACTCCTTGGCCTGAGTCCCAGGACCTGGAAGCGGTTTGAAATCTGAGACATAGTAGAGATTGGTGCCACCTATCCTGAACAAGGCTTCGAAGGCAGCAAGGTCCCTGAGGTCTTCCATGACACAGAAGCAGAAGAAATGTCATACGCAGTGTGCAGGCAGGTGGGCCTCTGCCAGCTCCCTGGAGCCCCCACACTCTCCAGTGTGGGGCAAGGAGAAGCAGACCGTCTGCCCGTGCTGCCGAGAGGGATGCAAATGTGGCCAAGAAAGCCAACAGACCTCAAGTGGGCTGACGGTCAGCGTGAGGCAGATGTAGCTAGAAAACGTACAGACGGATCACCAAGATCCGAAGCACACCCCCCTCACTGATACTCTGGTGCTTGGTAAGACCCCTCAGAAACTTAGATGCCTGGAGATTTGCTTCAGAAAAGTCACAGTCTTGAAAAGCGTATGGGGGCTGTTCTGCTCTGCACACATGGGGTCGCCATGAGCTGGAATCGACTTGATGGCAACTAACAACAACAACATAGAGTAATAAAAAGGACACACTTCTTACACATCTTGTTTTCTGGACCCAAATTAGTTGCTGCTACACAAATGTATTAGTATCCATAAAACTCCAGAGCAACCCCGGGTGCCTTTGCATCCTTTTTCTGGATGAGCTCAGCTGTAATCCATCTTTCCCTTTTTAATTTTCAACTCTGACTTCTGGTGATGGTGTTTCAGTAAGCAACTGACAGCTCTTCTATTAGTTGAGCAGTCTTGTCTGTATTAAATAACGAAGTGCACGCAGATACATATCTTATCATGACCAGAGGGTACTGAACTGCTTCTCTTACACATTAACTTCTATTATCTTTCAACACAGAAAAAAAACATGGCAAGAGGACAAGTTTTAGAATTTTATGAATCATGGTTTTTGTGTCTAAAACATGCTCTTTTGTTAGCAGCAAAGGCACCTGTCTTCTGAATGGTTCATCTTAGTCTGTTACCATACATATGGTAAAACAACTGTTCTATATTATTTTTGAAGTTTTTTCCCCCGTTAGCAGACAATTGTGGGTGGGGCACACTTGACAGACAGGAAACCTAGATCTTATTCCCAGGTCTCCACTTACCAGCTGCGTGACTTTGCTGAAGGTATTTCTTTCCCCTGAGCCTCGATTGCCTTACCTGTAAAATGGATGTTCCAACTAGGTATCTTTTAGGTCCTTATTAATGCAGTGATGTCCAGATTCCATGGGTGCTCATTCACTGTGACATAGAAACAATAACAACAACAAAAAAACCTAGCTCAGTAGCTGGACACAATTCTGAAGAGGGCTAAGAGTTGTGTTTTTGTAAATGCAAGATCATGCCTCTACCTCACTGTCAGTATTGGTGACCCACAGCTCTGCATTTAGTGGAAAAATAAAGTACAATTTAAAAAAATCTACCTTTGTTACTGGAGTCCCTGGGTGGTGCAAACGGTCCACATTCTTAGCTGCTAACTGAAAGGTTGGAAGTTCAAGTTAACCAAGAGGTGCCTCAGAAGAAAAGCCTGACCATCTACTGAAAAATCAACCATTGAAAACCCTATGGAGCACAGTCCTACTCTGACATACATGATATTGTCATGAGTAAGAGTAGACTCAACTGCAACTGTTTTATTTGTTTTTTAATCTTTGTTACTAGGGGAAAATGGTGCTGGCTACTTACTACAGGAACGGCCTAATTCTTTGGTTGAATACCCAACAAGGGAATATCTCTTTATCACCATCTCCAGCTATTCCTTAGTCTTCCTCAAGTTCCTCAGTAACTAACTGCTCAGTTGATGTTACCCCAGAAGCAGACTCTGAGGCAAGAGTTTGAGTGCAAGAAGTTTATTTGGAGGTGATTCCAGGAAGACTGATAAGGAAGTGGGGCAGTAAAACAGAAAGAAGAAAACTAATGTAAGGTATCTGGAGCTCCATCCTGCTGAGGACCTCTGGAAGACTGGGCAGTATGCGTCCCTGAGTTGTCCCCCTCTGTTGGGACAGGGAAGCTGGGATACTACTACACTAATTTCCATCCTTCACTGCATAAGGGCGTTAACTCCCAAAACTTCTGGCCTTTGTCCTGCATAGACCAAGCATGATCCTGGGGCCAGAGAAAGCCTAAGGGTAGAGCATCGCAGATGCTTGTGGTAGGTAGCAGGTGGTGTATATGGAAATGGGAATGGGAATGCCAGGGGCATATGGGCAGGGCCCTAACAGCATTTGCCACACCAACACAATCCAGGCAATAATACTTGGATTCTTCCAAGAATCCCCTTTCTAGCGTCTAAATCCTCTTACTCTCATTTATTTACATTTATCTTCTAGAACATAGTTCTTTGCATGTTCAAGGTTCTATCATCTTTCCTTATCTCTGTGCAGTCTCATTTCACGTTACTCATCAATGCAGCGTCCCTTCTATAATCAAGCCAATCTGCACAGATAATGTTTGCCTGTCATTCTTTGCCTAGCTGTTCCCACTACTTGGAAAAGTTTCCTCAGTCATTTACACTGATCCATGTCCTTTCTAGCACACAGAATTTTTCTTATAGAATATAGCTACTGTTTATTTACTTATTTAGAATTACATACAATTTCAGTGCTTACTGCTTTCCCAAGGTCTTTTCCACACCATTTTAAGTATCTCTTTGGTCTATATCCACTCAGCCCTTTTGTTCTATTCCCTTCTCTTTGCCTATCCAACATTTTTCACCTTTTTAGTTTAAATACCATTAAACCAAGGAAGTCTTCTCTGATCCCCATGATTAAGTTCAGTTTTCATGCTGCCTGCTCCAAAAGCACTCCATGCTTGCCCTCTGTGATGGTCAACACACTTGAAATTTCTTCTTCACTATTATCCTTCTAGGATACCCTTCAAAGACCATGAGGCCAGGTACCATGATTTTGCTGTGTTCCTAGAGCCTGTCCCAATGTCAGGCACATAGTAGGCATCGACTGAAGTTTGCTGAATCCTTGTGTGACATTTTGGGCTGATTAATATTGAAAAGAATAATTGATTTTACATCTTCTGAGCATTTTCCTAATGAACTTATAAATATAGTAAGGGTGGTGACTGTCTCTCTTGTATCCTGTCTACAGTGTTATTTGCAATGTACATTACACAGTAGGAGCTTCAAAATGCTTGTAAATGAAATTAACTCAATAGCTCCAAGGCCCAACATTGCATACTTTGGAAAGAGCTAACTTAAACCATCAGAGGCATGCATAATTCAACTATTCAAGTATAGTAAATGAATTGCTGAAGAAGAACTAAGTAATAAAATCAGGTTTCAGGAAGAAAGAAATGAAAAAAAATATCCTCTGATTAGGAAGGGTAAAGAAGGTACTGAAAAATAGACACTAATTGCAAACTGGTAGAGAATGCTTAGAAAAATTAAAATATTGAAATATGCCTACCAATTTGTCTTAATAATACAAATACCAAGAAAAAGAGAAACTGGTTTAAAGAGCAAAAGAAAGTACAGGTTTTGTGGTGATTATTTTTCAAAAATATATAGTAGATTATGGGAGAAAAGCAAACTAACTTTTAAAAAGATAAAACAAGTTAATAAGCTGAGATTAACGTGCATTAAAATAGCAGATACTGGTAGGTACTGCTTAAGGGCTACTCAGTTTCTACTAAGAGAAGTGAAAAAGTTGGAAATGAACAGAGATGAAGGTTGTACAACATGGTGAAAGTCGTTAATGTCATTGAATTAGATACATAAAAATAGTTGGAATGGCAAATGTTTTGCTGTCTATATTTTACCACAATAAAGTAAAAAAAAAATATATAGCAGAGATACTTTTTAAAGACCTAGTGCTTAACAGGACAACATAAATAACCATTAAATTAAAAAAAAAAAAAAAAAAACCACTGTTTTGAAGCATTCTGGTTTTCTTGGTAAAACTACAAAATCTGAGGATAAACAGAAGAGTATTATTTCACCACATCTATGTATTTTATCTATTTATGGACTCAATTTCCATAATATATATGCAGATACTTTGTAAACAGAAGCATAAAAATAAAAAAAAATCTCATAATGAAAAGTACTTTGGCTTAAGCATTCAGTAGAGGATGACAGGAAATTTTATTTGCCCATACTATTCAAACAAGATTCGGTAAAAGCCTGCTGTCTGTTTTTGAATATTACCTAAAAAAAAAAAAAAAGATAAAAAAGGGTTGTGATAAAGTAGCAAAATAATAAGTAAGGGGCTACATATAGTCTCCCTCTTTAAATCATATAATATAGATACATGTACATATAAACAAATACAAAAAACCAACCAACCAACAAAAAACCTGTTGCCATGGAGTCAATTCCAACTTCTAGCAACCCATAGGACAGAGTAGAACTGCCCCATAGGGTATCCAAGGAGTGGCTGGTGGATTCAAACCGCCGACCTTTTGGTTAGCACCCAAGTTCTTAAGCACTATGCCACCAGGGCTCCATAAAGAAGTAGGTATAGCTATATACACGATTTAGAATGTAGTGTCTTTTAACATCTCCGACAGACATTCCAAGGAGCCCTGGCTCAAACGGTTAAGCACTTGGTTGCTAACTGAAAAGTTGGCGGTTTGAACCAACCAGCACGTCTGCAGGAGAAAGACCTGGCAATCTGCTTCCATAAAGATTGCAGCCAAGAAAACTCCATAGGGTAGGTCTTCTCTCTAACACATGGGTTGCTATGAGTTGAAATGGACTCAATGTCACCTAACAACGACGACAAGAGATATTTCAAAAATTACGTATATATATTTATAAATATTAATAAGGCCACAAAAATGTATGTGTACCTCATTTCATGTTTCTTTGTGTAGCATTGACTTGTTATAAAGCCATTTGTCTCTAAAGTATCTGCCTTAAAAAATGTGCACACACACGCACAAGCATATGTGTTACAGTACACTGGTAAATTTTATACTTGCTGAGTGCTCTTGTAAGCCCTCAGTCAGTGAGGGCTACATGGCAGGTGACATTGGACACCCTTGGACAATGAGCATTAACACACCATGCTACAGATTTTCACCATCAGAGAGCACTGTACTATGCTGTCTGTCCAGATGAGTGTGTTCTGCAATAAATGTGTGTTGCACACTGCAATTGTGCATTTCCTTTTGCCATATATTTTGTGGTCTGCTCTACAGTTTTGAACAATTGAGGCTTAAAAAAGCTGTGCAGGTAATTGAATTGTACAGAAACACAGGAGAGTAGCATGGAGGATGCAAAAATGCAAGTTTTATATTGACTTGAGATAGCTTCAAAGAAACGATGAAGATGTAGGAGTTGGAATCAACTCGACAGCAACAGGTTGGTTTGGTTTTTGATTTTAGGCAGCTGGGGTGGTTGTCAGTCCTTTGACATTGTGAAGTGCATCACTCATGTCATTGAAGCTGTAGCTGAAGAGGATTTGATCAAAGTTGTGTGAATGGTGGCTGGAAGAACCTGTGGCCTGAGTCATGTTATAACTTCATCGGATTTTTAGAGAACAGAAGAGTAACTGCCAATTTTAAATGCTAAGAAAGTATCTCCATAGAAGGCCTGCATGATCCAGATTCAGTCAGCACCCTCAATTCCAGTAATGCATCCCCTGTGAAAAAATAGAGTATGTACACTACAGGCTCCCAAATGTTGTTGACAAATATTATTTTTAAAAGATTGAAAATACAGCACAAAATAAAGTAAGATTCAGTATAACATAACGAACACCAGCCTCAGGGCCTAGTAGTTTTAAACACTGACTTTCCAATAGTCCCAAGGCATTAAGAGAAAGGAATGACCAAATCAATGAAGATTTTATGAAAGACAGGGACATTTTCATTTATAAAAGAGTATAGGTATTTAAAAGAAGTTATTTATACTTGTAACTAAAATCCTTTTCATTAGTAACTCATAAAGCTACTTAAAAAATACATTACTCCTCTATGCACATGTTTTTACTCATGCTAGCCACAAGAAAAATCAGATACAGATAGTTTAAGTAACTTGCTCAAACTCGTGAAAAATCAGAGAAATGGAAGAAATTAATATTAAAGATATTTTGTTCACATGTAAATTGCTATCACGTGCAACAAGATACTTCGGTGGGGAAAAACCTATAAGATAAAGACCCTGATCTCCATAAGTACACATTCCAGTAGAAGAGCTTTTAGAATTGGGTTTGGGACCCAAATGTTTGTCATTTAAAGGACATGTAGTCTATGTTCCATGGAGTCTATATTACATTCACTCAATGCTATGGCACTAATATTGACTTCTTGTGGAACACTGAATTTAATTCTCTTTCTAAGAAAGCTAAAGGGCTTGAGAATGTCCAGCTACATCATCTGTCTGCCCATTACTTCAGGTCTGGTCAAATGAACCTAAGCTTAGGCAACATGATGTTCCATGGGATCTAGACCAGTTTTGGTCTTGTTCATCAGTCCTTCTATTGACTATATGAATATACAATCAGTATCCTCCCATTAAAGAGCCCTGGTGGTGCAGTGGTTAAGTGCTTGGTTGCTAACCGAAAGGTCAGCGGTTTGAACCCACCAGCAGCTCCGCGGGAGAAAGATGTGGCAATCTGCTTCCAAGTAAAGATTACAACCTTGGAAACCCTATGTGGCAGTTCCACTCTGTCCTATAGGGTGGCAAAGAGTTAGGATTGACTCCCTGGCAATGGGATTTGTGGTTGGTATCCTCCCATTAACTCTCTCTCTTTTTTTAAAATAATACTTTATTGTGTTTTTCTAAAAATTACACAACGGATTAGGTCCCCATTTAACAATTACTATACAAATTGTTCAGAGACATTGGTTACAATTTTCACAATGTGTTAACATTATAATTAATTCCCTTCTGGATGTTTCACTTCTGGTAATCTGGTTTCCCTGTCCCCTTACCTTTTCATCTTTGCTTTAGAATAATTGCTGATCATTTTGTTTCATATAGATGATTTTTTAAAGGTGCACAATACTCACGATAATATTCTTTATTTTATAAGCCAATCTGTTATCTAGCTAAAAGATGACCACAGGTAGTTTCAGTTCAAGTTTTTTGGTGTATCTCAGGGCAATAGTCTCAAGGAGTCCTCTAGTCTCAACTGGTCCAAGAAGTATGGACTTTTGAAGAATTTAAGTTCTGTTCCACATTTTTCTCCCCTTCTACCAGGATCTACCTTCTGTGGCTATATCAGAATGATCATTAGTGTTAGCCATGCACCATCTAGTTCTTCTGGTCTCAGGGTAGATGAGGCTGTGGCTCGTGTAGACTTAGTCTTCTAGACTAGTTACTTCTCTGAGTCTTTGGTTTCCTTCTTTCTCTTTTGGTCCAGAGAGAAGAGACCAATAGTTGTATCTTAGATGGCTGTGTGCAGCCTTTTACGACCCCAGACTTACCAAACTAGGGTGTAGTACATAAACTTTGTGAACTATATTATGCCAATTGACTGGGTTGTCCTGTGAGACAATGGTCCTAAGGCTACAAACCCGAAAAACCTTCCCCATGAGATATTTGGTTATGTCTAAGAAATATCCATAACTGTGCCTCCATGTGCTTTATTATATGTATGAACATAAATGCATGCACTCACACATGTGTATACATATGCATATAACTACTTGCCACCACTTATCTGTCAGTTTGTCATACTGTGGTGGCTTGTATAATGCTGTGATGCTCAAAGCTATATTGCGGGTATTTCAAATACCAACAGGATTTACCCATGGTGGGCAGGTTTCAGTGGAGCTTTGAAACTAAGGCAGAATGGAAAGAAGGCCCTGGCAGTCTACTTCGGAAAAAACTGGGCAGTGAAAACCTTATGAATAGCAGCAGAACATTGTCTGATATAGTGCTGGAAGATGAGCCCCTCAGGTTGGAAGGCACGCAAAATACGACTGGGAAAGAGCTGCCTCTTCAAAGTAGAGTTGACCTTAATGAGGTGGATGAAGTAAAGCTTTCATGACCTTCATTTACTGATGTGGCACAACCCACAATGAGAAGAAACAACTGCAAACGTCAGTTAATAATTGGAATGTGGATTGTATGAAGTATGAATACAGGAGAATTTGAAGATTTAAATCAGGAAATGTGTGCGTCAGGGTGATATCTGTTCACCATGTTTATTCAGTCTCTTTACTGAGCAAATCTGGGAAACTGTGCTGTATGAAGAAGAATGTGGCCTCAGGATTGCAGGAAGACTCATTAACAACCTGTGATATGCAGATGACATATACTTGCTGAAAGTGAAGAGGACTTGAAGCACTTACTGATGGAGATCAAACAGTACAGCCTTCAGTATGGATAGCACCTCAACATAAAGAACACAAAAATACTGGCAAGTGGACCACTAAGCAACATCATGATAAGTGGAGAAAAGGTTGAAGTTGTCAAGGATTTCATTTTACTTGGATTCACAATTAACACCCATAAAAGCAGCAGTCAAGAAATCAAATGATGCAGTACATTGGGCAAATCTACTGCAAAAGACCTCTTTAAAATATTAAAAAGCAAAGATGTCACTTTGAGGACTAACGTGCGCCTGACCCAAGCCATGGTTTTTTACTTTTTTTTTAATTGTACTTTAGGTGAAGGTTTATAGAACAAAAGCTTCTCATTAAACAGTCAGTACACATATTGTTTTATGACATTGGTTAACAACCCCACGAGATGTCAACACTCTCCCTTTTCGACCTTGGAGGACCTTTTTTTTGGTGAAAATACACATAGCCAAAGACACACCATTTCAGAAATTTCTGCATGTACAATTCAGTGACATCAGTTACGTTCTTCCGGTTGTGCTGCTATTCTCACTAACCTTTTCCAAATTATTCCATAACCATTATCTTCAACTCACTGCCCCCTAGGCTTCCCATCAAACCTTTTGAATTGCTGTTGTCAATTTGACCTCACATAGATAATTCTTTTTTTTTTGTTCCTTAGATGAAGGTTTACAGAACAAATAGTTTCTCATTAAACAGTTAGTACACATATTGCCTTATGACAATGGTTAACAACTCCACGACATGTCAACATTGTACCTTCTCAACCTTGGGTTCCCTATTACCAGCATTCTTGACCCCTCCTTCCTTCTAGTCCTTGTCCCTGAACTACTGTGCCTTATTAGTCCCGTTTTGTTTTATGGGGCTGTCCAATCCCTGGCTGAACGGTGAACCTTGGGAGTGACTTCACCTCTGAGCTAAAAGGGTGTCTGGGGGCACACTCTCGAGGTTTCTCCAGTCTCTGTCAGGCCAGTAAATCTGGTCTTTTTCTGTGAATTAGAATTTTGTTCTACATCTTTCTCTAGCTCTGTCCAGAACCCTCTGTTGTGATCCCGATCAGAGCAGTCAGTGGTAGTAGCTGGGTACCATCTAGCTGTACTGGACTCAGTCTGGTGGAGTCCGTGGTAGCTGTGGTCCATTAGTCCTTTGAACTAATCTTTTCCTTGTATCCTGTTCTCTTCATTCTCCCTTGCTCCCAAAGGGGTGAGACCAGTGGAGTATCTTAGATGCTGCTTGCAGGCTTTTAAGACCCCAGACGCTACTCACCAACGTAGAATGTAGAACATTGTCTTTATAAACTGTGTTATGCCAAACGAGCTAGATGTTCCCTGAGACCATGGTCCTCACAGCCCTCCGCCCAGTGATTCAGTCCCTCGGGAAGTTTGGATGTGTCTATGGAGCTTCCACAACCTTTCCTTGTACAAGTTGTGCTGAGCCACGGGTTTTTTCAATAGCCTCATGTGCAAGTGAAAGCTGGACAATGAATAAGGAAGACTGAAGGAAAATTGATGCCTTTGAGTTCTGGTGATGGTGAGGAATATTGTCTATACCATGGACTGCCAGGAGAATGAACAAATCTGTCTTGGAAGAAGTACCGCCAGAGTGCTTCTTAGATGTGAGAATGGTGAGACTTTGTCTCATACATTAAGAACATGTTACCAGGAGGGACCAGTCCCTGGAGAAAGACATCATGCTTGGTAAAGTAGAGGGTTTGCAAAAAAGAGGAAGATGCTCAAGAAGATGGATTGACCCTGTGGCTGCAACGATGGGCTGAATCATAGTAACAACTGTGAGGACGGCGCAGGATCAGGCAGTGTTTTGTTCTGTTGTACATAGGGTCACTATGAGTCAGAACCAACTCAATAGCACCTAACAATGACAACATAGCTACACGTATATATGCACACATATGCACACACACACATACCTATACACATATATGACTATATACATACATATGTAACCACGTTTCTTTTTTATATTATTTTATTGTGTTTTTAGTGAAACTTCACACAGCCAATTAGGTTCCCATTCAACAATTTCTATATATATTGTTCAGTGACGTTGGTTACATTTTTCACAATGTGTCAGCATTCTCATTATTTCTATTCTGGTTGTTCTGTTTCCATTAATCTCTCTTTCCTGCCCCCATTACCTTCTCTTCTTTACTTTAGGGTAAATGCTGACCTCAATGCTTGGTAATCATATAGATGATTATTTAAAGGAGGGCAGTACTAATGAGTGATATTATTTATCTTATGAGCTAATCTGTTATTTGGCTGAAGGTGATCTCCAGGAGTATTTCCAATTCAAAGTTCAAAGGGTATCTCAGGGAGTGAGAGAAGGATGCTCATTATCACCATTCTTATTCAATATTACATTGGATGTCTTAGCCAGAGCAATAAAGCAAGAAAGGGAAATAAAGGTATCCAAATTTGAAAGGAAGAAGTGAAACTATCCCTGTTCACAGATGACATGATACTATATGTAGAAAATTCCAGAGACTCTACAAGAAAATTACTGGAAATAAGTGGCAAGGTACAAGAGCAACCCACAAAAATCAGTTGGGTTCTTCTACACTAACAAGGAGAACTCTGAAAAGGAAATCAAGAAAACAATACCATATGCTATAGCACCCCAAAAGGATAAAATGCCTGGGAATAAACTTAACCAGGAAGTAAAAGACTTATACAATGGAAACTATAAAAGACTACTGCAAGAAATGAAAAGAAAACTGTACAAATGGAAAAATATTCCATGCTCATGGATTGGAAGACCTAACATTGTGAAAATGTCAATACTACCCAAAGCAATCCGTAGATATAATGCAATCCCAAGGCAAATCACAGAACATTCTTTAATGCAATGGAAAAACTAGTATCTAACTTTATATGGAAAGGAAAGAGGCCTGAGTGGCTGAAGCGATATTGAAGAAGAAGAAAAAAATAGGAGGCCTCACACTTCCTGATCTCAAAACTTACTATACAGCCATAGTAATCAAAACAGTCTGGTACTGGTTCAGTGGCAGACACATAGACCAGTGGAATAGAATCAAGAATCCAGAAGTAAATCCATCCATCTATGGGCAGCTGATCTTCGACAAAGGATTGAAGTCCATTCAATGAGGGAAGAAACAGTCTGTTTAACAAATGGTGCTGGCAAAAGTGGATATCCATTTCTATAAAAATGAAACAAGATCCATACCTCACAGCATACACAAAAACTAACTGAAAATGGATCAAAGACCTAAAGGTTAAAGCTGAAAATATAAAGTTCCTGGAAGATAACATAGGGACAAAATTAGGGAACATAATTTTTGGCATAAATAGTCTATCAAACACAACTAAAAATGCACAAACAACAGAAGATAATTTGCATAACTGGGACCTCCTAAAAATTAAGTACTTATGTTCATCAAAAGACTTTACCAAAAGAGTAAGAAGAGAACCTACAGACTGGGAAAAAAACTTTGGCAATGACATATCTGATAAGGGTCGAATCTCTAAAATATATAGGAAATCTTCAACAACTCAACAACAACAACAAAAAAGACAAACAATCAAATCAAAAAATGGGCAAAGGACACAAACAGACACTTCACTGAAGAGGACATTCAGGCAGCTAACAAAAATATGAAAAGATGCTTGCAATCATTAACCATTCACCCAAACTAAACCCACTGCCATGGAGTCGATTCTGACTCATATCAACCCTATAGGATAGAGGAGAACTGCCCCATAAGATTTCCAAGTCTGTAAACCTTTAGGAAGCAGACTGCCACATCTTTCTCCTGTGGAGCGACTGATGGGCTCGAAATGCCTATCCTTAGGCTAGCAGCCGAGCACTTTAATGACTGTGCTACCAGAGCTCCTCTCATTAATCATTACAGAGATACAAATCAAAACTATAATGAGATACCATTTCACCCTTGAAAATGGCACTAACCAAACCAAAAAAAAAAAAAAAAAAACACCCAGAAAACAACAAATGCTGGCAAGCTTGTAGAGAAATTGGAACTCATACACTGCTGATGGGATTGTAAAGTGGTACAACCACTACAGAAAATGACATGGTGCTTCCTCAAAAGCTGGAAATAGAATTATGTTATGATCCAGCAATCCCACTCCTAGGTATATATCCTAGAGATATAAGAGCAGTAACATGAATAAGCATATGCACATCTACGTTTATTGCAGCATTTCCACAATCGTAAAAAGATGGAAACAACCTAAGTGTCCATCAATGGATGAATGGATTAAAAAATTGTGGCATAGACATACAACAGAAAACTTTGCAACTATGAAGAATTATGATGAGTCTACGAAGGATCTTATAGCATGGATGAATCTGGAGGACATTATGCTGAGTGAAATATGTCAATCATGAAAGGACGAATATTGTATGGCCTCAGATATACAAAAAGTCAGAAATAGATATACACATAGAAAGCAATATTATTTGATGGTTACCAGATGTTTCGTGAAGTACAATGCTGTCAGTGATAGGATAATATCCATACACCTACAAGGAAGACCAATTAATATGACTATTATTCAAATTTATGCACCAACCACTAATGCCAAAGATGAAGAAGTTGAAGATTTTTCACCAACATCTGCAGTCTGAAAGTGACCAAACATGCAATCAATATGAATTGATAATTACTGGTGATTAGTTAGAAATAAGAAGGATAAGTAGTTGGAAAATATGGTCTTGGTGATAGATATGATGCCAGAGATTGAATAATAGAATTTTGCAAGACCAACGATTTATTCATTGCAAATACCTTTTTTCAACAACAGAAGCAGTGAGTATACACATGGACCTCATCTGATGGAATACCCAGGAATTAAATCAACTGTATCTGTGGAAAGAGACATAAGAAAAGCTCAGTATCATCAATCATAACAAGGCCAAGGGCCTACTGAAGAACAGGCCATCAATTGCTCTTATGCAAGTTCAAGCTGAAGCTGAAGAAAATTAAAACAAATCCATGAAAGCCATAATACGACCTAGAGTATATCCCACTGACTTTGGAGACTATCTCAAAAACAGATTTGATGCATTGAACACTAATGACCAAAGACCAGAGAAGTTGTGGGATGACATCAAAGACATCATACATGAAGAAAGTAAAAGGTCATTAAAAAGACAGGAAGGAAAGAAAAGACCAAAATGGATGTCAGAAGAGACTCTGAAACTTGCTCTTGAATGTAGAGTAGTTAAAGTGAATAGAAGAAATGATGAAGTAAAAGAACTCAACAGAAGATTTCAAAGGGCAGTTGAGAAGACAAAGTAGAGTAATACAATGAAATGTGCAAAGACCTGGAGTTAGAAAACCAAAATGGAAGAACACACTTGGCATTTCTCAAGCTGAAAGAATTGAAGAAAAAAATCCAAGCCTCAAGTTGCGATTTTGAAGGATTCTATGGCAAAATATTGAACTACACAGGAAGCAATGAAAGAAGATGGAAGGAATACACAGACTTACTGTATCAAAAAGAATTGGTCGATGTTCAACCATTTCAGGGGTAGCATATGATCAAGAACTGAAGGTATTGAAAGAAGTCCAAGCTGCACTGAAGACATTGGAGAAAAACAAGGTGCCAGGAATTGACAGAACGCCAAGTGAGATGTTTCAACAAACGGATGCAGCGCTGGAGGTGCTCACTCACCTATGTCAAGAAATTTGGAAGATGACTACCTGGCCAACCGACTGGAAGAGATCTGTATTTGTGCCCATTCCAAAGAAAGGTGATCCAACAGAGCAGAAATTATCAAATAATATCATTAAAAGCACATGAAAGTAAAATTTTGCTGAAGATCATTCAAAAATGGTTGCAGCAGTACATAGACAGGAAACCACGAAAAGCTCAAGCTGGATTCAGAAGAGGTTGTGGAACCAGAGATATCATTGCTGATGCCAAATGGATATTGGCTGAAAGCACAGAATACCAGAAAGATATTTACTTGTGTTTCATTGACTATGCAAAGGCATTTGACTGTGCAGATCATAACAAATTATGGATAACATTGCAAAGAATGAGAATTCCAGAACACTTAATTGTGCTCATGTGGAACCTGTACATAGACCACGAGGCAGTTGTTCAAACAGAGCAAGGCGATACTGTGTGGTTAAAATCAGGAAAGGTCTGTGTCAGGGTTGTGTCCTTTCACCATACTTATTCATTCTGAATACTGGGCAAATAATCCAGGAAGCTGTGCTATATGATGAAGAGCACAGCATGAGGATTGGAGGAAGGTTCATTAACAACTTGCGATATGCAGATGACATAACCTTGCTTGTTGAAAGTGAAGAGGACTTGAAGCACTTACTGATGAAGACCAAAGACTACAGCCTTCAGTATGGATTGCACCTCAACATAAAGAAAACAAAAATTCTCACAACTGAACCAATAAGCAACGTCATGATAGATGGAGAAAATATTGAAGTTGTTAAGGATTTCATTTTACTTGGACCCACAATTAACGCCCATGGACGCAGCAGTCAAGAAATCAAATGATGTATTGCACTGGGCAAATCTACTTCAAAAGACCTGTTTAAAGTGTTAAAAAAACAAAGATGTTACTTTGAGAATTAAGGTGCACCTGACCCAAGTCATGGTATTTTCAAACGCTTCCTGTGCATGCTAAAGCTGGTCAATGAATAATGAAGACTGAAGAATTGATGCCTTTGAGTTATGATGTTGGCAAAAATCATTGAATGTACCATGGTGCAGTGGTCAATAGCTCGGTTGCTAACCAAAAGGTTGGCAGTTTGAATCCACCAGCCATTCCTTGGAAATCCCATGTGGCCGTTCTACTCCGTCCTAAAGGGCTGCTTTGAGTCAGAATAGATTCAATGGCAGTGGGTTTGTTTTTTGTTTGTTGGCCAGAAGAACAAAAAATTCTGTTTTGAAAGCAGGACAGCCAGAGTGCTCCTTGGAAGCGCTTTGGACATGTTATCAGGAGAGACCAGTCCCTGGAGAAGGACATCATGCTTCGTAAGGTAGAGGGTCAGCAAAAAAAAAAAAGGAAAATCTTTGACAAGATGGATTAACACAGTGGCTGCAAGAATGGGCTCAAACATAGCAATGATTGTGAGGGTGGCCCAGGGCTGGGCAGTGTTTTATTCTGTTCTGTATAGGGTCCCTATGAGTTGAAACTGATTCGAAGGCACCTAAGAACAACAACAGGAATGGGAGGTAAAGGGTAAGGGAATCACTTTCTAGAGAGTAACCCATTGACTGTTGCCATTGAGTCCATTCTGACTCATGGCGACCCTATAGGACAGAGTAGAACTGCCCCATAGAGTTTCCAAGAAGCGGCTGGTGGATTCGAACTGCTGACCTTTTGGTTAGAAACCAAACTCTTAAGCACTATGCCACCAGGGTTTCCTTCTAGATACTAGACACTTGTTATTTTTGGTAATGGGAAAGGCAATACCCCATATGGGTGAAGTTTGCACAACTGCAAATGAAGACACTAAGAAGCATGCAAGAATAAGAGACAATTTTGGTAAATGCTATAATATGAACAATTTTGCAATAAGAGTAAGAACAAACAAAAATATGGGTGTTGTTACATAGGTATATATGTATGCATATATGTGTATAGGAATGTATCTGTGAGTACATGTGCATGCATGTATAGGTGTATCTGCAGGCATATATATATACATGTTTGAGTGTGCTGCATACATATTTATATATATAATAAGCACAGAGGGGAACAGTTAGAGAGACTTCCTAGACATATCCAAACACCTCAAGGGATTGGTTTACCGGGTTTGAAGGCTTAGGACAATAGTCTCGTAGGACAGTTCAGTCAATTGGCATAGCATAATTCATAAAGATAATGTCCTACATCCTAATTTGGTGAGTAGCATCTGGGATCTTAAAAGCTTGAGAGTAACCATCTAAGATACAGCTATTGGTCTCTATCCATTTGGAGCAAAAGAGAATGAAGGAAACAAAAAACTCAAAGATGAAACTAGTCCACAGGACTGACAGCCCACACGAACCATGGCCTCTTCTAGCCTGAGACTGCAACTAGATGATGCCTGGCTACCTCTACCAACCATTCTGACCAGGGACACAACAGAAGGTCTTGCATGGATGGGAGAAAAATGTAGAGCAAAACTCAAATTCCTAAAAAAGGCCAGACTTACTGGACTGGTAGAGACTAGAGGAACCCTGAGACTATCACCCTAAAATATCCTTTGAACACGTAATTGTAGTCACTCTGGGAGGTCATCTTTCAGCCAAATATTAGATTGGCTTTTAAAATAAACAATATCACCTGTGAGTAATGTAGCTTTTAAATAATCAACTATGCAAAACCAAATGGCCAACAGTTACCCAAAAGCAAAGATGAGAAGGCAAGGAGGGGCAGGGAAGCTAGATCAAGGGAAACAGAATAAACAAAATCAAAATAATGAGAGTGCTGACACATTGTGAAAATCGTAACCAATGCCACAGAACAATTTGTATAGAAATTGTTAAATGGGAACCTAATTTGCTGGGTAAACTTTCACCTAAAACACAATAAAATATTTTTTAAAAAGGTGATATAAATATTACAGTAAAAAAAAATAATAATAAAGGGTATGTATCTCCAGGTAATCATCTTGGGGGTTCTTCTAGTCTCTACCGGTCTAGTTTAAGTCTGGCCTTTTTTAGGAATTTGAGTTTTGTTCTACATTTTTCTCCCATTCGATCTGGGATCATTTATTACATCCCTGGTCAGAATGATTGGTAGTGGTTGCTGGTCACCATCTAGTTCTTCTGGTCATCTCAGGACAGATGAGGCCATAGTTTGTGTGAGCTATTAGTCCCTTATTTGAGTCTTTGGTTTCCTTCTTTTTCTTTTGTTCCAGATGAGTATAGACCAATAGTTGTATCTTAGATGGTTGCTTGGAAGCTTTTAAGACCCTACATGCTACTCACCAAACTGGGAAGTAGAATATTATCTGTATGAACTATGTTATGCCACTTGACCAAGTTGTCCTACAAAACTATTGTCCTAAACCTTCAAATCCAGTAAACCAATCCCTTGAGGTATTTGGATATGTCTAGGAAGTCTCTGTAACTGTGCCCCTAAGTGCTTTATTATATATAAACATATATGCAGTACACACAAACATGTATATACATATGCCTATAGATACACCTATACACGCACACCCATATACTCACATGTGCCTTCCTATACACATGTATGCATACGTACCCACATACCTCTTTTTTGGTTGTTCTTACTGTTGTTGCAAACTTGTATATTTATAGCATTTACCAAAATCATCCCTTATTCTTGGGTACTTCTTATTGTCTTTCACGTCCTAACCTTCTTTTCGCCATCTTCATCTCAAATCTGTAACGAGTGTTGGATTTTAGCACACCCAGTTATGATGTCAACCCCAGTGATAGGTTTATACAACAAAATAATTAAGTATATTTACTAATTTACATAATCAAATATTTAGAGTAAAATATTTGGGGATAAATTCTGAACATATTCAACCAAACAGGGAAGAAATATAATTTTATATTTGTCTTATTTTTTTTAATTACATAGGTACAATTATCTAGATTCATTGTGAAGGCAAAGTGGTTTTATTCTTAACTGCTGTTGTTAGGTGCTGTTGAGTCGATTCCGACTCATGGTGACCCCATGTACTACAGAATGAAACACTGCTCAGTCCTATCTCATTCTCACAATTGCTTGAGCCAATTGTTGCAGCCACTGTGTCAATCCATCTCGTTGAAGGTATTCCTCTTTTTTGCTGACCCTCTACTTTACCAAGCATAATGTCCTTCTCCAGGGACTGATCCTTCCTGGATTTACCACATAAACCTCACCTACCTAGAAGCTGACCTTCCCCTTACTAGAGTTTTGAGAAGTACTTCAGAGAGGAAGGAGCTCTGGTGTTGAAGTGGTTAAGAGGTATGGCTGCTAACCAAAAAAAGTCGACAGTTTGAATTCACCAGCCAGTCCTTGAAAACCCTATGGGGCAGTTCTACTCTGTCCTGTAGGGTCACTGTGAGTCAAAATTGACTGGGTGGCACCAGGTTTGTTTTTTTTTGTTTGTTTCAGCGAGGGAACTATTGAGATATTTAAAAAATGCTGTTGTGTCTTGTCTTATAGATTGGAGATACTGTTGGGAGACACTAGTATTAAAATAGTTTGCCTGATTCCAATGGAAATAGGAAGATTCTGTGGAGGAGGAGGGAGTGTGCAGAAGCCACGTCAGGCAGTTAAGTCAAGAGGCTATGTGGTTGTGGCTTCCCTAGAAGCGACACATGGGTCTTTCTCATAGGCTTATTGATCATTGCATCTGTAAGTCTGAAATCTATAGGTAACTCACAAAGTTACCTTAATAAATTTGTGTTGGGAATGCAACAGAGAGTCTCTGATGGAGCAGGAGAAAAGTGGGGTGCAGAGCTCAAATTCTAGTAAAAAGACCAGACTTAATGGTTTGATTGAGACTGGAGGGACCCTGGAAGACATGGCCCCCAGACCCTCTGTTAGCCCAAAATTAAACCATTCCCAAGGCCAACTCTTCAGACAAAGATCAGACTGGACTATGGGACATAAAATGATACTCATGAAGAGTGTGCTTCTTAGCTCAAGTAGATACATGAGACTAATTGGGCAGCTCCTGTCCAGAGGCGAGATGAGAAGGCAGAGAGGGTCAGGAGCTGGTTGAATGGACACAGGAAATGTGGTGTAGAAAGGAGTGTGCTGTCACAGTATAGGGAGAGCAACTAGGGTCATACAACAATGTAAGTATAAATTTTTGTATGAGAGACTTACTCGAATTGTAAATTTTCACTTAAAGCACAACAATAAAAAAAAAAAATTGCATTCAACACTCCACGTTTGAAGATAAGAAAAAAAACCAAACCGGTTGCCGTTGAGTTGATTCTGACTCATAGTGACCCTATAGGACGAATGGAACTGTCCCATCAGGTTTCCAAGGCTATAAATCTTTATCAAGCAGGCTGGCACATCTTTCTCCCATGGAGCGTGGATTCGAACCACTGACCTTTTAGTTAACAGCTGAGCACTTAACCACTGTGTCACCAGGGCTTCTTTGTTTGAGGATAGAGATCACCAAAAGGGACATATAGTCTTTATCCCTATTTCTAGACCTGTCGTCATTTTTTTGAGGGGGAGGAGATATTCTGAAGAAAGGGATATAAGTAGACCTTTCAGCTGTTTTTGAATAATATCTCCAAAATAACACATTCTCAGCAAAGAAGAACAGCACTGTGGTCTACTGGTCAGAGCAGAAGCTTCTGATGGTCAGGTGATAAATTAAAGTTTGAGCTAAGTCTATCTCTCACACTGGGCAGAGTGGAGCCTTCAGACACACACTTTTTTTTTTCCCCACCAATTCCTAAATATATTCTGGTAGAATGTTCACTTGGCTTCTTGACTAATGAATAAGTTATTATGAGGGCAAGGACCAAGGATGGAAATGCCTGGATCTTACTTTCTCCATTAAAAGGAATAACCAAGAACAATAACACATTCCTGGGAAATCCCAGAGATTAGTGCTACCATCAATGACTGGAAAGATAAGGGGTGGTCATTTCTATCACAGCTCCATTTAACTCTCCAATTAGGCTGATGGGAAAGACAGATGGGTCTTGGAGAATGAGAGTGGATTATTATAAGCTTAATTAGGTGGTGCCTCCATGTGCAGCTGCTGTTCCAGATGTTGTCTCCTTACTAACTCAAATCAACACAGCCCCTGGCAATCAGTCCAGGCTGCCATGCCATCAGCTCTACCAGGCAGCCCGTATGACCCAGCAGACCCAATGAAGCTTGAAAAGTTTGTGGCAGATCGGGATGCTTTATGGAGCCCCAATAGCAAATTCAAATTCGCTGTCAAGATCCCTAATATTTTAGCAATAAAAGCTATGACCTCTTCAGCAAGTAACTATTCCTGTTTTGAGAAACAACTCTTGGATTGTTACTGAACCTTTGTAGAAACTAAATTCCTGACCTTGTGACTTGAGCTGCTCATTATAAACTGATCATTAGCTCATCCACCAAATCACAGTGTGAGGCTTACCCAGCAGTACTCCATTATCAAGCAGTAGTGGTATATACAGAAATGTGTCAAAGGCAATCTTAATTGCACAAGGAGTATGCTCATCTTCCCCATGCATGTTTTCCTGCAGCAGTGTTGCTATCTCTCAATACCACAAGAATAGCCTCATAGAAGGGCTCCTAGGACTAGTTCATCGGCTGGGAAGCAAAGATAACATCAAAAAATAAATAAAGCCTGGTTTGCTGATGCTTCTTTTTTATTTCTTGGTACCAACCTTACGTAAGGAACCCTGGTGGCATGATGGTTAAGCCCTCAGCTGCTAACTGAAAAGTGGGTGGTTTGAACCCACGCAGGCACTCCACGGGAGAAAGACCTGGTGATTTCAGTCTACAGAAGAACTAGATGGTGCCCAGCTACCACCAATGACTGCCACGACAGGGAACACAACAGAGAGTCCCAGATGGAGTAGGAGAAAAGTGTGGAGCAGAAATCAAATTCACGTAAAAAGACCAGACGTAATGGTCTTGCAGAGACTGGAGGAACCCCCGAAACTATGGCCACTGGACACTCTGTTAACCCAGAACTAAAACCATTCCCGAAGCCCACTCTTCAGACAAAGATTACACTGAACTATAAAACAAAAAATGATACTCATGAGGAGTGTGTTTCTTAGTTCAATCAGATACACAAAACCAAAGGGAAGGCTCCTATACAGAGGCAGGATGAGAAGGAAGGAAGTGATAGGAGCTGGTTGAATGGACACAAGAAACCCGGAGTGGGAAGAGGGAGGGTGCTGTCACATTGTGGGGATTGCAACTAATGTCACATAACAATATGTGTATAAATTTTTGTATGAGAAATTAACTTGAGCTGTAAACTTTCACCTGAAACACCCCCCACCCCGCCAAAATGATTACAGTCTAGAAAACCCTATGGAGCAGTTCTACTCTGTCACACGGGTTTGCTATAAGTCTAAATCAACTCTAGGGCACCTAACAACAACAAAAAGCCTTAGGCAGAGTGATGCTATCTTAACATACCACTCAATTCAGTGATGATACTAAAGGGAGGTACGTCTTTTTGTCTAATCTGCCTGGAAGAAATCAAGGCTTGACCTAAGTAATGACACAAATCAGCAGGTAGTCGTTAATGGTTTCAGCAGGTGATCACAATTTGGAAGTAACAAGACTATTTTGGTAGAGGTGTGTAGATACATTTCTGGGATGGGACATAGAGTGGGAAAATATTAGTATACAATTTAAATGCATGTTATCAAAAGACTGTTAATGGTCAGGGTAGATAAGATGACCCAATCTTTGGATGTCAGTCAGCTTCCTTTCCCATTCTACTTAGTGCTTACTTAACGGTCTCATGAATAATGTGGCAATGATTATAGTGATGAAACTTACGAATGGGACTTCTCTGCATTAAGGCTTATTTTGCTAACACCATTGCTGAGGGCTCAATTTCCTGCTAGAATTAGCCCACCCTGTGCCTGCAATAAGGAGCTAGAGCCTGGGCAAAACTTGTGGCAGGTTGATTATTTTGGATGCCTTCCATCACGTATCTGTACCCTTTAAAAAAAAATTCAGAATATAGATTTGCTCTTTCTGTCTGTTGTAACTCTGGAAACACCATTAATTGTGGCCTTAACAGAAGTCTTTTACTCCATCAAAATATTCTGTACAACATCGCTTTGACTAAGCAATTGTTTTTTAGTAAAAGAAGTCAGCCAATGTACTGCCGCTCATGGGATTATTGGTTTTATCATGTAGCCCATCACCCCAAAGCAGTTCACTTACAGATAGTGGGATGGCCTTTTAAAGGCTCATTTGTGACCCCAGTTTGGAGATACACCTTGTCAGATTTGGGTGCTTCTTCAGGAGAGCAATATATGGAGTTATTTCTCCCATAGACAGAATACATGAGTTAGGGGAAGAAAGAATGATAGAAGGTTTGGTTCTCCTCAGGAGTACACCTAATGTGGCAGTTTGAAAAATGATCCCCTAAAATATATCCATGTCCTAATCCCTGAAAACTACAAATGTTACCTTCTTTGGAAAAAGGCTCTTTGCAGATGTGATGAAGTTAAGGATTTTGAGATGAGGAGATTATTTTGGATTATTTGAGTGGGCCATAAATGCCATCAAGACAGGCCAACACAGTCAAGGAATGATCACAAATCAGGGAATGACACAGCTACCACAAGCTCAGAGAGGCAAGGAATAGATTCTCCCTTACAGCTTCCAGAAGGAGCACAGCCCTGTGGACACTGTCAATTCTGTGAGCCATTTGATATCATTGCAGTAAATTTCTTTTTTGCTTATTTTAGCTAGAGTAGATTTCTGTTGTTTGCAAACTAGTGGCCTGATAGGTATAAGGAGTGATAGTGAGAAACTGTACTAAAACTTTAGCAGGAACTGCGGGTAAGCTTTGCCATTGATCTGCAGTCTCTAATCACCTCTTTTTCTCTTCTTTCCCGAGTAAACGTACGACTGATAGAAAGCAAAAAGTAAACAATAGTAAGATCGTTTTGTATTTGCATATACTAGAGAATAGATATCTTTAAGTAGAAGAGCCACTTAAGAAAAATAAACTAGTGAAATACATTTATAATAATAATTTAATTCTTACTCAGAAGGAAAGTCACTTTTCCAATGGTGAGTATCACTTCTTGAAGTATCTTTGTTCTTTGTCTAAAATTTATGAAACTTTTTACCAGCTGTATCAGTTAGGGATGTGTTGGGCTGCTAGTCACAGGAACCTAAAAAAAGAATGGATTGAAAAGGAAGAGATGATTTTTCTGTCTTGTAAAAGAAGACTGAAGGTAGGTAGGCCAGGTATGGTATGCACAATGTCATCAGGGATTGAGGCTCCTTCCATCCAGGATTCTCCCAGAATATGTTCTTTCATACTTATGATTGCAAGATGGTTCTTGCCCCACGGGTGTGACAACCAGTCTTGAGCTAGGAAGAAAGGTGAAGGGCAAGGGGCAAAGAAGACATGCCAGTGGAGTCAGCTTCTTTTAAAAAGCTTTTCTGGAAACCCCTCCACTGACTTCCACTTACATCTTATGGGCCAGAGTTGTGATCCTTGCCAGAGTTGTGCCCTACCTGCAAGGGAGTCTGAGAATTTTTAGTTTATTTTTTGCTGCATATATTGCCATTGGAGCCCTGGTGGTGCAGTGGTTAAGAGTTCGGCTGCTAACCAAAAAGCCAGCAGTTTGAATCCACCAGCCGCTCCTTGGGAACCTATGGGACAGTTCTGCTCTGTCCTGTAGGGTTGCTATGAGTTAGAATCAACTCCATGGCAACAGGTTTGGGTTTTTATTTATTTATTTATTTTTTGGTATATTTCCATTACAAATAAAAATCAGTATTGTTAAGAAGGTTGAGGTATTGTTCTCTTTAACTTCTAATGAGCTACTATAATTGCTCTTGTCAACTAAATTGCTGTCTAATCTGGGGCTTATTCTATATTTGCACCAATTTCAATCTGATTAATAGATGGATAATGGATACTAATTTAGTTAGGGCCCTGGGTGATGCAAACAGTTAAGCACTCAACTACTAGCCAAAAACGTTGGTGATTAAAAATCACCCAGAGGTGCCTTGGAAGACAGGCCTGACCATCTGCTTCCAAAAGGTCACAGCATTGAAAATCCCATGGAGCAGTTCTATTCTGCACACATGGGATCTCCATGAGTCTGAATGGACTCAACAGCAACGAATAACGATAACAAAATTTAGTAAGTATGAGTCTAATGGCCACATATTTATATAGGATTAAGTTAACACTCTCTATCACGTTCCTTTGGCAGAAATTCCTGCCATAGTTCACTCTTTTGGATTGTTATTGAAGAGAAAAGTTAAAAAATTTGGGAGGACAGCGTAGGAAATCTCAAAAATAATTATAGATTGAGAACCCACAGAGCTACTGAGTGAAACTGAAAATATTATTAGTTACATATGTGATAACTAATACGTTAAGGTATTTGACAAAAGGACACTCTTACACAGGGGGACTTGCAGGTTAAGACTGCAGAGAAGAGGTATATGCAGCTCTGGAAAGGAGGAAGAGACAGGTGGTAACACTGATGCAGGGAGGGACATAGGCAGAAAACATGGGACATTTGAGCAGCAAAGTTCCCCTGAAGCCAAGAGAGAGGTCTGACTTGCAGACAGTTAAGACCTCGATATACCAGGTACCTGGATTTCTGAGCAAGATAAACCCAGGTGTGGCCAAGGAATAAAAATAAAAAGGAATTTTAGGAAGGATAGACTGGCTTTAAAGGTTAGGACTTAAAGGAGAAACTGTGTATTCCTTTAAAATAAATTAAGCAAACTAGGTCAAGTGAGCCAGGGAAAACACAAATGCAGAATCTCCTCTTCTTTTTTCAAAGGGATGTTCTCTGCTAATATTCCTTCAAGTAGTGCTCCTTTTATCTTCTACTTCTCTCCTTGGAATAATCTGAGGAGAGAAATATTTGCTAGGTAGTCATTACAGAATTCCTTATTTTGTGGTGTATAACTGAGATGCAGCTGGAGAAATGATGCCAGATTTTGTTTGATAAATGAGAATATTTGAAGTATATTAAACATGAAAAAAAGACTCTTTAAGCTATAAATAATACAGTAGTAGTCGTTCTTTTCTCATATGAGCAGTTTATATTCTTTTCTCCTTAGGCTCATTTTTTTCCTTTGTAAGTGTGTCTGTAATGCCTTGAAAAATGATTAGAATTGACTTCATGTTAATATACTTCTGTAATTTAGTTTTGATATCCAGCTTTTTCCTTGAGTATGTACAAATCTTTTTCCATATTTGAGAGAGTTTCCCTTTGTATCAGAACTTGGCAATGGCTATGATCTTTCTGTTGTATTTTAGAATTGTGTCTGATATTTGTTATAACAGTCTTCAGTGCTCTCTAAACAATGCTACAGCAACATCCATCCTGAATGATATGCAAACTAGAAAACTTACTCCAATTGTAACTGAAAAGGGGTCTTGGAATATTTTTGACCTTTCAGAGGATTGATAAATTGGTTTCAGACTCACAATTTTCTGGGAAAAACCAGAATCACCCAAAGGATTTCAGATATTACTGGGACTATGGAATGCACGGCACCTGGCCGGGGGAGAGGGGGCGGTGTTGAAGACGGAGTCTCCCATCCCAATTCTCACTGAAAAACCTATTAAATCAAAACCAAAAACTTGCTGTTGAGTCACTTCCAACTCACAGTGACCCTGCAGGACAGAGTAGAACTGCCCCATAGGGTTTCTGAGGAGCGGCTAGTGGATTCAAACTTCTGACCTTTTGGTTAGCAGCCAAGCTCTTAACCACTGTGCCACTACAGTTGGGTAATAAGGAGTAATTTTAATGACTATTTTTTATGAGATGAAGTGATAATTTATCTAATATAAACCCATACCATAAATGCACAAATTGACTCATCAAACATTAAAAGCATAATTAAAAAATAGAAGCCTGAACTTGAATTTAAGACCCCAGACCCTGCTTGTGGACTTGCACCAAAAATCATTGTAATCTGCAGTAATCTGACAGGAGATGTGATTGTATTACCTTCCTATTTATCCAATACCACTGTTTACAAATCTTCTTGTTAGGAAATACTTTCGTATGTTTAACCTAGATTTCTGTGTGGAAGCTTAAGCCTGCTACTTCCTTTTCTAGCCTTAGTGAAGATGCAATACAGCTGCCACTTTCAGCTGTTGCTTAAAAAGAAGTCCTACGGCCTATTTAAATATAATCAGCCTATATATCTCTTCTCTATCTTCATCAACAAGGAAAAAATTGCATTGCCTCCTCTTGTTTTTCTTATTCCCTTTAAGGTTGCATGGTACCATTTTATTATATCTTTGTAGTTAAATCTTTCCAACTGTCCCTGATTATTTCCTTAGTAACAGTCCCCAGAAGTGAAATTCCGGGGTGAAAAGGTAAATATATTTTAAATATTTTTTACTCATATTGGCAACTTGCTTTTAAGATACATTATACTTCTTTATCTCCTAAGGAGCCCTGGTGGCACAATGGTTAAGTGCCTGGCTGCTAACTGAAAGATAGGTGGTTCAAACCCCCAGCACCCTGTGGGAGAAAAGACCTGGCAATCTGCTCCTGTAAAGATTACAGCCTGGGGAACCCTACAGGAAAGTTCTACTCTGTCATGCAGGTTACTGTGAGTAGCAATTGACTCAACGGCACACAACAGCAATATGTGTCTCCTGGCTGTGCAGGAAAAAAAGTCTATTTCCTCTTACTCTAAGGTTGTATGTTATCATTTGTTTTATCTTTGCTAACTTGGTGTCTCATTATTATTTTAATTTTTCAGGTTTTTTTTTTTTTTTTTTTTTTTTAACCTAAGGAGTTAAATTGTTTTCATGTATGTTGGCAATTTGTATGTGTATGCAAGAATTTTTTCTATTCCTTTGTCTATTTTTAGATCTATTATGTAATAGTTTTTTTTTTAAATATAGAAACAAAATTAACCTTTGTCCATCATATGTTGCCAATATATTTCTTCCATTTGTTGTTTGCTATTTCACTCTCCCATATTTGGAACAAGCAGATGTTTTTAATTTTTATGTAATATAATTTATTAATCAGTACTTTGTAGTTTTTGCTTTTATTGTCTTGGTTAAGGAATCTGTTCATATCCCAAGATTATGTGAATGGTTACCTACATTTTCTTCCTGTACTTTCATAATTTCAGGGTTGTAAGGAAAGGTATCACTGAGAAGGCAACACCTGAACAAAGATCTGAAGCAGGTGAAGAGGAAGCCACATAATATTTGGGGGAGAAGTGTTCCAGGCACAGGGAACCACAAGTGCAAAAATCTTGGCAGTGGAGGCTTTCTGTATTGTTTGAGGAATACAAAGAAGGCCGCTATGTTTGGGGCAGAGTGATTCAAGGAAAGAGAACTAGGAAATGAAGCCAGGGAGGAAATAATGGGCCACATTACACAGAGACTTCATGGTCACTGTCAGGTCATTACTTTGAGAGTGATGGGAAACCACCAGAGGGTTTTAGACAGGGAAGTCATATTACTCAACATTCATTTTAAAAGAATCACTTTTTATTCTTTCATAGTTTAATCAATTGCCTTTAAACTACTTATTAAATAATCAATTTTTTCTAGAGATAGAAGTTAGGTTTTTTTGATACAACTGTATTAATTATTAACTTCTTATATATACTTACAGTTAATACATACTTGGAACTTTTACTTCTTTCTTTTGGTCTTTTGGATTTTTCTTGCATATATACCACACTGTTTTAATTATTGCACTTTAAAAGTATACTTTAAAATCTAGTTGGAGAGATTCTTTCTTTATTATTCTTTTTCTAAAAGTTTTCTTGCCTCTTCTTGGGCATGTTTTTCTGTATATAAACTTTAATGGCAGCTGAGCTCTTAACCACAGCACAGCCAGGTCTCCAATGTTATAATTAAGTTTCAAAAAATTCCACTGACTTTGGATGATTTGAATGCAGATTATTTTGAGCAAGAGTTGAAATTGGTACAATACTGTCTTCTAGGAATTCAAGCCTTATTTAAAGTTCTTTAGTAAAGTTTTGTAATTTACACATCCAGGTCTTGCATATTTCTTGTTTCATTTACTTTAGTTTTAAGTTCCCTTGATACTCATTTTAACCTGATTTTATTACTATAAAAAGTAATGTTTTTCTTAATAAACCATCATATAGAAGACTTTTGTCTTTTTAATATCTTTTGCTGCCTGCACTTCATACCCAAAGACAGCTTGGTATTATGGGGAAAAAAAATCTGGATTTGAATCTTGGTTCTGCCACATATATTGCTTTGAATAATTTATTTAACCTGTCTAAATCTCAGTTTCCTCAATGGTATAATGATAATAATCCCTCACAGGGCATTAGTGGAGATTAAATGAGGTAAGTTATGTAGGATAGAGCACAAAATAGTCATTCAATACCTTTTTATTCCTTGACCTTTCTAGTAAATTTATGTTTTCCTCCTAGGCTTACAATATATATTTGACCTTCTGAGGGCAGATTCTATGCAACATTAAAAGTAGATGACGTCTCTAGCTTTTGCCTAAAGTCTTTTGGCTCTTCAGAGCCTTCACATTTTATTTTGTTCTACATTTTTTCTGTCTTGTACACATTGATTCTCTCTAAATCATTCTAAAGTGTTAATAAAAAAATATCTCAAGACATTGTCTTCTGTGAAAGAAGACAACCACCAAACAGAGGCATTTCAATGTTTTCTATCATGTCACTTAATTGAAATAACCATATTGCTACCACCTGGGGGAACTGGGGAACCTTCTCCTCGGAAGACTTCACCACCCTGAGTTAACAGCCTTGCTTTTCTTATGTTATCTGCAGTAGCATACACATCAGTGAGGTGCAAGAGTCAACCATTTGAATGAAGTAAACAAAATTTATAAGAAAGTTAGGAAATCTAGAGTTTAGACTAAATATAGAATAAATACCTGTCAATCTTATTTAACCCAGTTGGTTTCAATCAACTCAATGCATCTGTCAGGTTATTCCATTCCATTCTCTTCCGGTTGGCTTCTTCTGCTCTCACTGCTTTAACTCCTGCTATCTGAGTGAGCTAATTCTGTTTTGCTTCCAAATTTGATTACTGGAGAAGCAAAGTCCTATTATGTCTGGAAAATCATCCTGCTCTATAAACATCAGGTAGACACTGCTCTCTTTACTGGGCCTGAACCCTGATTGGGCTGTATCCTCTGGACGATGCCTATAGCAACGCTCTTGATGGGCCTCTGGTATGTTTTCCATTCTGCTTTCTTCAAATAAGCCTCATCTGTTTTGCTTCTGGCCTTCCCAATATCATTATGGTTCCCCTGTTGCTTTCTATTTTCATTTACTATTTAGTGATTATACATGTCTAATGTACACAACCTAGTCATGTCTTTCATTTTTGGAGGCCAGTCATGTCTCTTAATCTCTATCCTTTTTGTCATGCATTTCCATCTTTCTTTAATTCTGCTGTCCAGATCTGTACCTGGTGGAATGGTGTTAACCTTACATGGCCCATGTGATCATGACAACATCCATGGAGTCTTTCTCAATCTATTCAATGGTATGCAGTTCCTCCTTCATTCACCTTCTTGTAATTCTGTTTACCTCTTCCCAGGAAGTCATGGTATTCTCCCTTGTTTTATTCAACAAGTACTTAGCACTATCTAATTGCCGGTTACCAGGCTGGGTTCTGGGAATACAAAAATAAAGAAGACAGGGTAGCTGCTACCTGAGATACTAAAGTGAGGAGGCAGGTATATAAGTATTATATTGAAATAAACATGGAGCAGGGAATGCAATCATAAAGTATGTGTCGGTTATTTTCCAGACCCCCCTAAAATGAGCTCTGTAGAGCTAGTCCCTCCCCTTCCCCCAGATGAAAACTCAGGCAGGTCCTATGACTTCTTTATTTACTCACAGGGCACAAAACACTCTCTCAATTTAGTAATTAGAACGTTCTGTCTCATGGAATGTCACAATTTCAGTCTTGCTGTCAAGTTGAGGCTTCTCCTCACCCAAGAAAGGCCCGTCTCAGGTTGGAACCCCAAAATCCAGGGATGGGGAGTAGATGGCTTCTCCCTTCCTGCTACGTACATCTACTTGTCCACCTCCTCCTCTTAATGGAATTGTCTTTCCTTTGGGTCAGAGCTGGTGGGGAGAAGGATAGGACGAGAGATTGGTTGGGTCAAGCTATTTCTTTTATGCCTGGTACTGTTATGGGTCATGTAGTGCTGTTTTCTGGGCTTGGTGGATATTTGATGCCGACATTTTCTATGTTACTTACTCTCCTGAATTCTTTGGAGCTTATCCACTCCCCTCAACTTCCTACCTCCCAACATTTCCCTTGCCCCAACCAACTGCTGAGGATCTTTATTTAGGCTGGTTATTTCCTACTCCTCAGCCCTAGGAATCTGATGATACCATCAGTTTCTCTCTGGTGAGGTCCTTTCCTACTTTGGGGAACTTTCTAGGTCAGGACCTAAGATGATCCCAAACAATTTCTCTTTCATTCATGTGGTAGGAAAGTTTCATAAATTTGTTACACCACCAATCTGCCAAATTCTGGGCCTACATATTGATTCCAATTCAGCAATAACTGTCTTTGACTCTTCCACAAGGAAACCTGTCAGCCCACCTCTTAAACACTTTTGATTTGCTGTGCAAGAATCAGACATTAGTTTACTGTATTCCTTAAATGGCCAAGGACATACATGACATTCTTCCAGTTGTCTCTTTAAAGCTATTCTGACTTAAGAAAGAAGGTGAGCAATCCCACTCTTCTCCAACAGCTTTCTCCAAAAATAATTCCTCAATCTCCACTCTCAATTTTCTCAACTCTCTCTAACATTTTATAGGTCCGATGTCATTACCAACCCAAAACCAAACCCACAGCTGTCAAGTTGATTCCAATTCATAGTGACCTTAGAAGACAGAATAGAACTACCCCATGGGGTTTCAAAGGCTGTAATCTTTACAGAAGCACACTGTCACATCTTTCTTTTGCTGAGCAGCTAGTGGGTTCAAACCACTTACCCTTTGGTTAGTAGTCCATGTTGATGTCATTAGAAGGTACAAAATTAACTTTCTGCTGTCTTATTTCTTTTGCAAATTCCCTTTGAAATGTTTGTTGTTGTTAGGTGCCATTGGGTCAGTTCTGACTTATAGAGACCCTATGTAAAACAGAAGGAAACACTGCACAGTCCTGTGCCATCCTTACAATCGTTGCTATGCTGGAGCCTATCATTGCAGCCACTGCGTCAGCCCATCTTGTTAAGGGTCTTCCTCTTTTTCTCTGACCCTCTACTTTACCAAGTATGATGTCCTTGTCCAGGTCCCTCCTGATAACATATCCAAAGTACGTGAGATGAAGTCTCACTATCTTTACTTCTAAGGAGCATTTTGGCTGTACTTCTTCCAAGACAGATTTGTTCATTCTTCTGGCAGCCCATGCTATATTCATTACTCTTTGCCAATGCCATACTTCAAAGGCATCAATTCATTTTTGGTCTTTCTTATTCCTTGTCCAGCTTTTGCATCCATATGAGATGATTGAAAATACTATGGCTTGGGTCAGGAGCACTTTAGTGCTCAAAGTGACATCTTTGCTTTTCAACACTTTAAAGAGGTCTTTTGCAGCAGATTTGCCCAGTGCAATATGTCCTTTGATTTCTTGACTACTGCTTCCATGGTGTTGGTTGTGGATCCAAGTAAAATGAAATTCTTGACAACTTCAAACTTTTCTCAGTTTATCATGATGTTACTTATTGGTCCATTTGTGAGGATTTTTGTTTTCTTTACGTTGAGGTGTAATCCACACTGAAGGCTGTAGTCTTTAATCTTCATCAGTAAGTGCTTCAGGTCCTCTTTGCTTTCAGCAAGCAAGGTTGTGTCATCTACATATCACAGGTTGTTAATGAGTCTTCTTCTAGTTCTGATGCCGCGTTCTTCTTCAACAGTCCAGTTCTTGGATTATTTGCTTGGCATACAGATTGAATAAATATGGGGAAAGGATACAACCCAGATACACACCTTTCCTGATTTTAAACCATGCAGTATCCTGTAGCTCTGTTTGAAATAATGCCTCTTGGTCCATGTACAGGTTCCTCATGAGCACAGTTAAGTGTTCTGATCTACACAGTCAATTCCTTTGCATGTCAATAAAACACAGGTAAATATCTTTCTGGTATTCTCTGCTTTCAACCAAGATCTGTCTGACATCAGCAATGATACCTTTCATTCCACGTCCTCTTCTGAATCCAGCTTGAACTTCTGGTAGTTGCCTGTCTATGTACTGCTGCAACTGCTTTTGAATTATCTTCAGCAAAATTTTACTTGCATATGATATTAATGATATTGTTTGGTAATTTCCACATTCTGTTGGATCACCTTTCTTTGGAATGGGCACAAATATGGATCTCTTCCTGTTGCTTGAAATGTAGCATGGGTTATTTTCATACCTCAGCCAAAACAGTACCTAAAATCTCATTTTAATACCCAGTTACATCATTTTATTACAGTGGTGTAGTGAAGAGGAATGCTTGTTCTATGACTCTTCTTATTTCCCTGGTGGTAAGATGACTTCAGCTGCTTTCCCCAGGAAGGGACAGTGCATCTTTTCCCACTCCTTCCCAAGGAACTCAGGTGGTGTGAACTCTGATTGATGAATTGGTGCAAGACCATATCCTTTGGGCTACATCCCATGCACTAGTAGATCAGGTTACTCTGACTAAATATGTTCTAGACTCTTTTTCCCTCTTGGAAAAATTCCCAAGGAGAGAATCTCTCATATAACAACACTGCGAAGTTAAACTCAAACAACAATGGGAGTAGGTAGTCACACAGTGCTCTTTAATTTAGCTGATACAAGACAGAGCTATCTAAACGCAATACATCTGGCACATTTCTTTGTGCTTAGACTTTTGACCAGAACCCCTGGATGGAAGAAATGATAACTAACACCCCAAAGCTAACTTTTCACATTGGTAAAGTATGGTCTAACTCTTGGTGGGTAAGACAGATATTTTTGCCGCACAATAATTTAGTATTTTTCACAAGAGTTGGAAATAAATGAAAATTTTGTTGACATTTTCTTTGGTAATAAATGCTCTTTGAAAAATATAATCAAAGTGCTGAACAAGCACAGAGGTGGGATCATCAAGTTTATAACCAATGAAGAAAAGGGTGGGCAACATTCTACTCTGAGACTTTATTGTTGTTATTAGGTGCTGTCAAGTCGGTTCCTACTCATAGCGACCCCATGTGCAACAAAAGGAAACACTGCCCCGTCCTGAGCCATCCTCAGAATCGTGCCTATGTTTGAGCCCATTGTGGCTGCCATGGTGTCAATCCACTTTGTTGAGGGTCTTCCTCTTTTTCACTGACTCTCTACTTTACCAAGCACGATGTCCCTCTCCAGGGACCGGTCCCTCCTAATAACATGTCCAATGTATGTAAGATGAAGTCTCACCATCATCTCTTCTAAGGAGCATTCTGGCTGTACTTCTTCCAAAACAGATTTGTTCATTCTTCTGGCAGTCCCTGGTATAGTCAGTATTCTTTGCTAACACCATAACTCAAATGCATCAATTCTTCTTTGGCCTTTCTTATTCATTGTCTAGATTTTACATGCACATGAGGTGATTGAAAATACCATGACTTGGGTCAGGCACACCTTAGTCCTCAAAGCAACATCTTTTTGCCTTTTAACACTTTAAAGAGGCCTTTCGTAGCAAATTTGCCCAATGCAATCTGTCGTTTGATTTCTTGACTGCTATTTCCATGGATGTTGATTGTAGATCCAGTAAAATGAAATCCTTGACAATTTGAATGTTTTCTCCATTTATCATGATGTTGCTTATTGGTCCAGTTGTGAGGATTTTTGTTTTCTTTTGAGAGTTTAACCAGAACAAAAATATGTAGCATGTGAAACTACATCAGGGGACTGTTCTATAGTGTGCTAAAAAGACTGAGAGCAAAGAGTATATAATGGCCTTTGTTGAGTGTTGTTAAGTTAGTTTGGTCTGAGATTTTTAAGGATTCTTAAATTCCATGCTAAGGAACTTGGAACTATTCTTATGGGCAAAAAGAAAGTAGGGTTTGGGTAAATAGGGGAACAGATGACAGTACTGAAAGCTGAGAGTTTTACAAGGGCATTATCTTAAGCATGGGACACCCGGAGAAGTGTTGAGTGCCTTCACAATGGGACAAGGAAGTGGATCAAGCAGTATTATTTCTCGTGACCAGCCACTGTGTGATGTCTCTAGGGTTGAAAATGCAACCTTCCCTTTTATGGGTGCAGATCTTTTTTTTAAATTTATCATGGGTGGTTGGTGAGTGAGGAACTCTGGTGGTGCAATGATTAAGCGCTCGGCTGCTAACTGAAAGGTCAGCAGTTTGAACCTACCAGCCACGCTGAGGGAAAAAGATAACACCAGTCGGGTTCCATAAAGATATACAGCCTTAGAAATCCTTTGCGGGCAGTTCTACTCTGTCTTGCAGGGTCACTATGAGTTGTAATTCGACTGGACAGCGATGGGTTTCATTTAGTTTGGTGGGTTGGTAAGTATATTAAAAAAAAAAAACAAAAAAAAACCTGCTGTCGTCAAATCAATTGGGACTCATAGTGGTCCTGTAGGATAGAGTAGAACTGCCCCATTAGATTTCCAAGCCTGTAATCTTTAAGGAAACAGACTGCCACATCTTTCTCCCAGGGAGTGGCTGGTTGGTTTGAACCTTTCGGTTAGCAGCCATACGCTTTAACCACTGTGCCACCAGGGAGGGCTTCATATTAATAGTACTTGCTATTTATTAAATTCCTTCTATGTTTCTTATAAATAATTGCCAATCCTCACAACAACTCTGCAAAGTCAGTGTCATCTCTCCTTTATGGATGAAGAGACAGGTGCTTGGAGAGCTTAAGAAATTTGTCCCAGGTTTCAAAACCGTAAGTACAGCCAGCTTCTTCCCTGTCTCCTTCAATACTAAAATCCTTGAAAGCAGGTTCCAATTACCTTTATTCCTTAGACTGCTGATAAAAGGCGTGGTCAGGGAAGTGAGCTTGCAGTATTACCTGATTTGTCCATAAGTAATATAAAAATATACACCAAAAGTCTGTATACAGATTGTATCCCATGCTAGTGAAAACTGTGGCCATGAGTGTGGTAGAGGAAGCTAATACCTGGAAAGAAACACAGTGGGGAAATGCCTTTTTGGATCAAAATATGAACTCTGATCACAATCTCTAGTTTTCTGTGACTCGGTAGTAGAAAATCCCCTAGTGGATGGGGTTAAACCTAACAGTGAAAGAGTCTTTGGTTTGTAGCCACTGTGTGAAAATCACAGGAAATGTTGTTTTGCAAACACTTCTATCTACTATTTTCCCTAACAGACTTTGGCAAACAAATATAACTCTGTGTAGAAGCCACAGTCACATTTTATGACCCAACATTGCACATAAAAACTGGGAGAAAAGGGGAAAATAAGTTAAAGAACATACTAACTTTCTTTGAAGCCATAACCATATAGCCACTAGTTTTCACACACCACATACTCCCATGAGGAATTTATAGTGAGGTAAAATCTATTGTAATCCATTACGAATTGGTCATGATATTTCTTCTCAATTTCTACCGCCCACATTCCTGCATGCCCATGCTTCACTTATTTTATTTTTCTGCTCATTTTTCTTTTTAACCTTTCCTTTTAACCTTCACTTTTTATAGAAGGATTTTAAAAAGTCTCAATTTTTTAAACAAAAGGATCATCTGGAGGAGGGCCACACAGTTTCTCACCACATTTTGTGAGTTGTCGAGGTAGAAACGTCACTTGCTAGGAATGCTGTTTGTCCTCCATGCAGGGATGCTGAAGTAGTTTTTTAGGGACTATCAGCAGAAGAAAACATGGAAGCTGATTCCGGATGCTCTTTCCCTCAAAACTTTGAGAAAATAAGAATTAAGACTTATAGAATGTTAGAGTATTTGGCCATGACATGTGGGGATAAAAAGCATTTTAAAATTGGACATGATGCAAATTATTAACTAGGGAGACTTAGTTCCTGCCTTGGATAAGTAGGAGTAAATTAAGCAGGAGGATATGTATTTTATTACAAAATACATTAGATTGCTTTTAGGTATGTATAAACTATAAATACATTTTAAAAATTAGCTAGGATGTAAGTTTAGAAGCAAACAGGCATTTTCTTCTGTCAAGGTAATGGAAAAAGGCTGTAAAATGAATAGTGTCAAAATATGTACAAACTCAATGGCTTACATAAATCAATTTTTGATATATGTCCTTGGTTATAAGACAGTCTCCAGTTTGGAAGATTGTTGTAATTTTCCTGGTAGATATGAGAAAAAACATTTTTCCTGCACAATAATTCAATATCTCTCACAACAGTTTGAAATAAACGGAAACTTTTTTGACATTTTCTTCAGGTGCATGTAAAACTGTTCCTATTATGAACATTGCTAGCTTTTGCACTGAGAGATTTCCTTGGAAATTCTTGTCAGTCAGGGCTTCCTCCTGCCTTCAAAAAACATGTCCTTCCCATGCACACACCTTCAGAAGCACAGCTGAGTCCCTGGACACCCGGGACCATCTCAAAGTTCAGTTCAGTCAACCTTAGTAAGGTCAGTCAATTACTGGAGGAGGCTGGAGGAAGGTGGGTGTGGGACCTACAATTTGACCACAGCCCTTGCAAATATGACTCACTTTCTAATGGCAACAAACTCAAAGCTCCTCTGTTGGGCAGTTCCATAATTAAATACTAAAATAAAAGCGCTTTTCTATGGAACGCACTCTCCTTTCCAAATCCTAATTTAATATTCATCTTCAGAGCTCACAGCTTAGTAGAAAATTCAGCCTTAAGATTCTGCACAACTAAGCAGGTAGTATGTGATTAAGATGCTGCCTTAGTTGCAAGACTTTTAAATCTAGTGCTCTTCTTTGCCATGTATATGGTTGATGAAGCTTGGCAATTGGATCTATGTATGCTCTCCATGTTAATACCACACATCATAGTATTTTGCATGGATTCGCACTGCAGGGGTGGGGACTGAGAGGGTGAGCGTGTTGACGGTCTGTGGTTCCGGGCTACAGGGTGATGATGTTAAGATCTTTGCACACTAGCCTGGCATCAGTGTGATGGAGGCACTTCTCCTGGGAGGTAGTGTGATGGAGATTCAAATTTATGGGTGACTGCACAACAGCATGTGCAGAAAAAGAAATGTGGGGATAATAACTTCAAGGGGGAGGAGAAAGAGCAAACCAAAAGGAGAATGCAGAAAAAATGAACAGAAAAGATAATGAAATAGGGATGGGTCCCAGAGGTTGGGGAATCTCCATTATGCTTTTAGTTCTATTATTGAATGCTAGGTGACATAGAACAAGTCACTTAGTTTCTCTGGCTCTCAGTTTCTCCTGGGGGGTGGGGGTCTTTTGACTGTATAATCCATAAGGTATTTTATAATTAGAACATCCTGTTACTGTGGTGTTAGCTGCCATTGTGTTTACTCAACTCATGGCAACACCGTGCACAACGGAACCAAACTCTGCTGAGTCCTGTGCCATCTACGTGACAGGTCGTTGATCAGACTGTTGTGCTCTGTAGGGTTTTCATTGGCTTATTTTCAGAAGTAGATCACCAGGCCCTTCTTCTTAGTTTGAAAGCTCTGCTGAACCCTTTTCAGCATCATAGCAACACACAAGCCTCCAATGACAGGTGGTAACTGCCCATGAGGTGCATTGGTCGAGAATCGAACCCAGGTATCCTGCATGGAAGGCAAGAATTCTACCACTAGGAAATGCCTCCTCTAGCACCCTGTTGCTGCTGTTGTGTGCCCTATAATCTCTACACTCATATTTTTATTTTCAATATGTTTATAGATTTTATTATAGCAAAACACAAATATGTTTTTATGAAACATTACAATGATTTGGCAAGAATATAAATTAAAAGTGGACAAATAAAGAGACTTAAAATTCACAAAGTTCTTCTTTCTTAAAAACTGACAGTATGTACATTAAATCTTAACCTACCCAACTGGATCTACCAGAGGAACTGTAGACTGCCACCTGCACAGAAAAGCCCTTTCTGTTCAAGCTATCTACGCCAGTGAGAAAATGTCTTCCAAAAATTCAAAATGACATGTTTCAATAGTTACTGTATATTTTTGGTGGTTGCTTCATGAATATTCTAATATAAACCAGATGTTTTCCTTTGATGATTAAAATTATTAGCAAGACATTACTGGCATAATCCAAAACGTCTGTTAAAGCTTCATTGCTTTTACCTGCTGAGCCCTAATTTGGAAAAGAGTAAAGCAAGTGAAAATGCAAATAAGTTCAATGCAATAGCCCACAAGTTTTGCATTAATCAAACAGAAAAATCAATTCATCTAGACAAGGCATAAACTAAAGATTCATACTATGTTTCCATGCAGGCAGTCCTTTACAGGTGTTGAGTTTTAACTAATAAGAGAGCATAAGTTAAAAGTAGACAGAGCTTCAAGCTGGAAGTCAGAGGAATTTGGATTTTATTTCAGGTTCTTCAATTGCTTGTTCCATGACTTTATCAATTCTCAGCCCCAGTGCCTCTGTTTCCACATCTGTTAAAACGAGGATAATGATGATCACTTGACCAGTGTGAGGTTAAATGATAGGCTTTAAAAGAACTAAAGCCTATGCATTTCTAGAAAAAATAAATGATTATCACTACTTCATTGAGACTGAGGCTTTGGGCAAGAGTCTCATCAATAAGCGTGTAAGTGTTCACCTTGAGCATTGTGCTCTTTTAAAGAATTATCTATATGAGATGAAATGGGCAACAGAGCTTTAAAACACAGATGAGAATTTTAAGGGGCAGAGAGTCTAAGTTGACTGTGATGAAACAATACGGGCAGAGATAGGGAGGATGGCGACACAATGTGAAGTATGTAACCATTGTCAGTGAACTGTACATGTAAAAATTGTAAAAAATTGTTGAGTGGGTATATGGCTTGTTGAGTATATTTTCACCAAAAGAAAAAAAAAAAAAGCCTTGTCAGTTTCTCGGAGGCCTAGAAGATTTCCAGGTATGCCTATGATCAGGCAGCAGGTGGACTCACGCTTTATGCACTCAAGTCATCCAGCTGACCTATGCCTCTTTGTCCCAGAATGAACCCGCTATTACTGGCAACCCTCAGGTAAAAAATCAGGAGGAGGCAAATCCTCAAAACAGATTCAGGGGAAAAAAAGTCTTAGAGGGGGATTTGAGAGTATTATTCAAATGTAACCTTCAGGCACTGTGAAATAAGCCCCCTTTCTCAGAGAACAAATGTAAACAGTGTGATGGTTTTTGTAGACCACAGGACTCCCCAGAATGGTAATTGGCCCACTCAGCTAAGGTTATCCTTTTGTTTGAGCACAGAACTTCACCCTCACCTGGAAGACAATGAACCCAGAGTCCAGTCTTGCTTTTCCATTGATAGGAGAGTCAGCAACAAGGCTCTCTTCTATTTGGCTGTGCCCAAAAACAAAACCAAAACCAAACTCATTGCTGTTGAGACCATTCCGACTCATGGGAACCTCTTATGTGTCAGAGTAGAACTGTGCTCCATAGGGTTTTCAAGCTGCTTTTAATTCATCTCTCCCTGATAAAGAGAGGACTTGATCCTGAGGCTCTAAGCTTAAAAGGAAATGGCAGCTTTTAAGGAGAGGAAGATTCCTTCAATGGGAGCGGTCACTGAAGAGAGGGCATGGGAAAGGGGTCTTCACCCCACTGCCATGTTCTTAGCTCACAAATGCACTATGAAACCTAGAAGAATTCTGACACCACTTCTCCTTACTCAATATCCCCAGTCCTTTTTGGAAGTGTAAATACGCTTATTTTCACCCATTTTTCAGTAAGCATTAGCTTCCTGAATGTGAGACAAAAATTCCACTGCCATGGCCATGAGCTCAGAGGTTTATGAAAGTTTCCCTCAAGTCATCACATTTCTCTCTAGATGGGGGAAGACAAATAACTGCATATATCAATCTTCATGGGGCTCATGGTTTTTCCCCTTGGCAAGTGAAATCCACTTAAGACTCCTTATATCACTTTTATAAGATCAATGTGTAGCCAGCCCTACCTGATTTTTCTCACACCATGGAGAATTTAGCTTCTTGTTAATTGCATCTGCAGTCTCAAAGCTCTTTATAGAATCTTTCCTAAGTGATATTAATAGTAATGGTGGTCCTTTATTAATAATGCATAATAACAATAGCTCTCATTAAAACAACATCAGTTAAGCGATTAGAGATGGTTACAGTTGCGGTTAGAAAATGGGCCTATAGACATCAATACTACTAAACTCTTTTATTCTTTCCCTCATAAAACAGAAACAAATATAATGGCTTACTAAGATCTTAATAAAATTATGCCATAATTGCGTTAACAGCAGAGTGATGTTTTCATTTGTGGGAGAGTTTTCTTGGTGGTATTGTGTGATGGGGCACCACTAGGGAAAGAACAGAAAACAGGATAATTTGCATAACTTCCCTTCATGCTTTGCGGTTTTCTTTCATTCTTCTCATGCTGTCATTAGCATCAGTAGCAGAATGATGAACAGGAAGCCTGGTTTCTAGCCCTGGTTCTGTTACCACATGTGTGTGAGTATTGGCAAATGACAACTTCTCCAAGCCTCAGTTTTTCTCATCTGTGAAATGGCAAGAATTAGATTTATTTGCTAGAACTATTGTTCAGATTGCAAGGTGAAACTGCCCATAATGATACTTTGTAAAGAGCTCCAATTCTCAGGCAAGTGTGGAAGCAGGTGTAATTTATTGATGCACTCACTGCTTAACTTTCAGCTTCTACTCTTCCCACCTTCTAGCTCCTGCACCATTTCAGGTGCCCAGAGTGTTTAAGCTGTCTTAGGCATGAGGAGTGCTTGCATGTACATGAAGCTTAGTTTTTCCCAGACCACTACTCTGTCTCCCTTTTTTAACCTTCAACGGGATAACTGAAGATGAAAGTTGTAAACTAATTTATCATAAGAGTCTGAGTGTTGATTATAGGGTCATCTCTCTCTCCCTTCTTTCTCTTTCTCCTTTCTTTTCTTCTCTTCCTTCTGAGTGGGTACCTAACATCCAACGGGGATGTGAGATAATATAGACAGTAAGAAAGTACAGGTAGAAAAGTACAGATATGTTAAAATCATAAAATGAATAAAACAAGGCAGGAAAGCCATTCTTTGAAAAACAGAACACGGATGGAGGAGGGAATTATACAAAAATATTTAGGCTGGGGAAGTTACTGAAGTTCATGGCAAAATTTAATATTGAGCTTCCAGGCAGACAAGACAAAAAGGGAAATATCAAAAAAGCATTCAAGGGAGACAACTTTTCCCTAACTCTTAATTCTTAGAAAAACAAATCATATGCATATTCCTAAGTGCATAAATTAAAAACCCACCAACCCATTGCCATTGAGTCAATGCCAACTTATGGTGACACTATAGGACAGAGTAGAACTGCCGTCATGGGGTTTCTAACGCTATAAATCTTTATGGAAGCAGATTGCCACATCTTTGTCCAGCGGAGCTAGCTGGTGGGTTGGAACTGCTGATCTTCGTTTAGCAGCAGAGCACATAACCACTGAGCCACCAGGGTTCCTAGTGCATAAATTAGAAGGTGAATAATACCTTCAATGCGTGTTTTTTTTTCTTTTTTAAAGTAGAGATAGTCTTCATATGGCTTTGTTAAAAATAAGAACCACTGATAAAGTACAAGCTGACCTCAAGCATACTGGGACTCCTAGGTACAGTTGTTTATTTTACAGTGAATGCTGATCTTAATCCTAAGATTACTTACAAAATCAACATCTGTGGTTTTAGTACATGGATGATGGCTTTGCAAGTAGGAATCTCCATCATAATAATCATTTTCTGTACTTGCTTTGGCTTTGGGGTGCGTTTTCTCACTGTTATTAGATTCACTGTGCCTTCCATGAGTTTTATATCGATGTCTGATTTTAGGAATAAGGACTTAGAAATGGAGAGATAGCATTGGACAGAATGGTCCAGAAATCATTTTAATCATTTAGCAGTATCAATCATTTTTACTTCTCTTGGAAGGTGAAGTCTTTAAAATTATTTTACATATAGCTTCTCAAAAATATTTTAAAGTGAGATTCATTAATAATTACATGGCTGTTTCCTAGCCCTTGTCCCAGAGGTCTGGTAAGCTTTAAATCCCTAGTGACACATGCTGGGCAGACCTCAGCTCACTTGCTGTAGGCTTTCCATCAGCCTACCTCTTCTGTAAAATGCAAAGCTGAAGGCCACGAGGTGAGGTGCTAGGGCGGGCTGGCTGCCTCCTCAGCTCCAGCCAGTCCTCTCATTACTCATGCAGGTGACCTCTGCCAGTACTACGGTGCACCAGAGTCTCACTAGTATTCTCCCGGGGATTTATTTCCAACCTGTCCAGGACCCGGGAAACAAACATGGATCTATCAAAGTGGAAAGAGAGAAAGATCCAACGCTATACTTCCCTCCCTCCCCAAGTTGCTCTGCTGCTTCTTTGTCTGAAAACTCGAGGTGAAAGATGCTACTTGAGCCGTATGTTTTGTTCAAGCTTAAACCAAATTATACTATGCTTGCTTGTATCGGAACATATTGGTTTATCTTACATAGAGTTTAATTGATGCAAACTTGAACTTCAGTATGTTAGATTTGCAGAGAAAACACCATCCTTGTGATTTAGAGTGCTGTTTTTCTTTGAACAAAGCAAAGAGGAGCGAGGCACTTACACCCCAGCTTCTCTTGATTTCTTCCGCATTCACCAACCATTACGGAAAATAGCATTTAACCTCTTGTAGTATTACCTCTTGTGTCGTTTATTGCCCAATTGCAAAATTTCTTTCTGAGCTGACATCCGCATCCTTGGACAGATCAACTTGTGTGTAAAGTCCATGTTAGCTGATCAAGCATGGCTTTGTTTGGACTTATTCACCGCTCATCCAGCACTGCATAAGTGGTTTTGCATATTAACTAAGTGCAAAGTAACCTTCCTGTACCTCCTTAGAGCTCCACCCCCTCCCACCCGGCCTAGGGAAATCAACACAGTTACTCGCAGAGGAAGCTGCCAAGAGGTTGCCATGGCAACTGTTCTGCTTTCAGCAGCTACTTTTCTGGTTTGAAAGGGGAGGGGGAGGAAGAAGCATGGGGAGGGGGGGAATAAAACCTGGGGAGAACTAGATGGCTTTCTGATCAGAGTTCAGAAAGAGTCACAGGATTTTGTTGGCACGAGCGGAAATAACCCAGTGGAGACAGGAGTTACAGCAAAAGAAGCAAGCGAACAAAAAAGGTAAGTAAAGTGGAGGGCCAGTAATGAAATTATCTGGTAGTGGTCTAAGTTGTAACATTTCAAATTATATTAGTCTATCTCATCTAGAATTCTATTTTATAAGCTTTCTCAGTTTTGTCCAGAGACAAACAAGGTTGATGAGTTTTATGGGATTATAGACTATAGAGAGAGACAGGAGGGGGTAAAAGCGCACCAGGGAGGGATTCTAACAGCTGAAAGTCATTTTCCAAAACTTCATTCAGGGAGACGCCCAAGATGGTGGCTTAGTCAGACATACTCTGCCTTCTCTCTGCAGCAAAGACCAGAGACACCAAGTGAAACAAATAGAGATGACAATCCTGGAACACTAAGCATCAAACGGAAGAATAAAGAAGTAGATTGAACACCAACTGGAAAAAGAAACTGAATGAAAACAGCAAATGAGGAGAGATAAAAATAAAGCTAAAAAACTTAGCCAGAGGAGTTAAGCTGTAATGAGGACAACTTCAAAACAAAAAGGAAGAATTAAAAAAATGGGCAAGGGAAATGAACAGACACTTCACCAAAGAAGACATTCAAGCAGCTAACAGGCACACGAGGAAATGCTCGAGATCACTAGCCATTAGAGAAATGCAAATCAAAACCACAATGAGATACCATCTTACCCTGGCATTACTGGCAAGAATCAAGAAAAAAAAAAAAAACAGAAAATAACAAATTTTGGAGAGGCTGTGGTGAGATTGGAACTCATGCACTCCTGGTGGGAATGCAAAATGTTACAACCATTTTGGAAAACTATATGGTGCATCCTTAGAAAGCTAGAAGTAGAAAAACCATATGACCCAGCAATCCTACTCCTAGGAATGCATCCTAGAGAAATAAGAGCTGTCACACGAATACACATATGCACACCCATGTTCATTGCAGCATTGTTCACAATAGTAAAAAGATGGAAACAACCTAGATGCCCATCAACAGATGAATGGATAAATAAACTATAGTACATACACATAATGGAGTACTACACAACAATAAAGAACAGTGATCAATTTGTGAAGCATCTCACAACATGGATGAATCTGGATGGCATTATGCTGAGTGAAATAAATCAATCACAAAAGGACAAATATGGTATCAGACCGCTATCGTAAAAACTCATGATGAGGTCTACACACAAAAAGAAACAATCTTTGATGGTTATGAGGGAGGGAAGGGAGGGTGGAAAAACACTAAACAGTCAATAGGTAAGTGGTAACTTTGGTGAAGTGTAAAATGGTACACAATTCTGGGGAAGCCAGCACAACTTGTACAAGGCAAGGTCATGGAAGCTCCATAGACACATCCAAACTCCCTGAGGGACCGAATTACTGGGCTGAGGGCTGTGGGGACCATAGTCTTGGGGAACATCTAGCTCAATTAGCATAACATAGTTTATAAAGAAAATGTTCTACACTCTACTTTGTGAGTAGCATCTGTGGTGTTAAAAGCCTGTGAGCAGCCATCTAAGATACTCCACTGGTCTCACCCTGTTGGGAGCAAGGGAGAATGAAGAAAACCAAAGGCACAAGGGAAAGATTTATCTGAAGGACTAATGGACCACAACTACCATGGCTTCTGCCAGACTGAGTCCAGTACAACTAGATGGTGCCTGGCTACAACCACTGACTGCTCTGACAAGGATCACAAAAGAGGGTCCTGGACAGAACTGGAGAAAAATGTAGAATAAAATTCTAACTCACAAAAAAAGGCTAGACTTACTGGCCTGACAGAGACTGGAGAAACCCTGAGACTATGGCCCCTGGACACCCTTTTAGCTCAGTAATGAAGTCACTCCTGGGGGTCACCCTTTATCCAAAGATTAGACAAGCCCATAAAACAAAATGAGATTAAAGGGGCACACTAGCCCAGGGCAAGGACTAGAAGTCAGGAGGGCTCAGGAAAGCTGGTAATAGGGAACCCAAGGTTGAGACGGGAGAGTGTTGACATATTGTAGGGTTGTTAACCAATGTCATAAAACAATATGTGTACTAAAGAAAAAAAAGGGCGAATAAAAGATGTAGTTATAAAACTTCCATATGGTAAGGAAGTCAAGGCAATTTCAAGCTACAGCCGATTGTTTTAATTTTAAGAAGATTAAGGTAAATTTCTGGGTAACCACAAAGAAAAGTAATAAATCTACTCACCAAAATAAAGAGGAAGAAAACCAAAAAGACTCAGTAAACACAAAAACAGCAACAACTGATAGGAAAAGAAAATCCATATACAAAAAGAACTCAGCACAAAAAATTAAGAGGAACAAGAAACCGTTAACACCACACACACAAAAAAAAACTATTACAAAATGACAGCAATGGATCCATACCTATCATTAATTACAGTAAATGTAAATGGATTAAATGCATCAGTCAAGAGACAGAGAGTGGCAGAATGGATTTAAAAAAAAGTGACCCATCAATATGTTGCCTGAAAGATATACACTTTAGACATAATGACGTAAGTTAAAAAATCAAAGGATGGAAAAAATACATATCAAGCAAATAGTATCCAAAAAATAGCAGAATTAGCGATAATAATTTTGGATAAAATAGACTTTAAGTTGAAATGCACTATAAGAGACAAAGAAGTGCATTATATAATGATTAAAGGGTCAATCCACCAAAAAGACATAATAATAATAAAAACGTATGCACCAAATGACAGAGCTCCAAAATACATAAAACAAACTATAACAGAATTGAAAAGAAAAATAGACATTTCTACAATAATAGTAGGAGTCTTTAACATGCTACTTTAGGTGATGGACAGAACAACTAGAAAGAAACTCAGTAAAGATATAGAAAATCTAAATAACACAATCGACCAACCTAACCTCATAAACATACACAGAACACACCACAACAGCAGTATAGTACACATTCTTCTCTAACACATATGGATCATTCTCCAGAATAGACTATATTCTAGGCCAGAAAACAAGACTTAATCAATTCAAAACTTTGACATAACACAAAGCATCTTCTCTGACCATAACACTATAAAACTAGAAATCAATAACAGAAAGAGCAAGGAAAAAAATTAAATACATGGAGACTAAATAATACCTTACTTGAAAACTACTGGGTCATATAAGAAATTAAAAATAAAATTAAAAAAATTCTTAGCATGAAATGAGAATGAAGACACAACACACCAAAACCTCTGGGACACAGTAAAAGCAGTACTCAGAGGAAAATTTATAGCAATAAATGCACACATCAAAAAAGAAGAAAGATCCAAAATTAATACCTTAACCCAACAATTTGAACAAATAGAAAAAGAACAGCAAAAGAGGTCCACAGTCACCTGAAGAAAGGAAATAATAAAGATCCAAGTAGAAATAAATAGAAAATAGAATCAACAAAACTAGAAGTTGGTTCTTTGAGATGATCAACAAAATTGACAAACCACTGGCCAAACTGACAAAGGGAAAAAATGAGAAGACACAAATAAACATTCAGAGAAGAGTTGACATGAACTCTACTCACACTACTCCAGAATGTAGAAAAGGAAAGAATACTCCCTAATTCATTCTATGAAGCCAGCATAACTCTGATACCAAAGCCAGGCAAAGATACTACAAAAAAATAAAATTACAGACCAATATCCCTTATGAATATAGATGCAAAATTTTCAACAAAATTCTAGCCAAGAGAATGCAATAACATATTAAAATAATAATAATAATATATCATGATCAGGTGGGATTCATATGAGGGATGCAAGGGTGGTTCAACATTAGAAAATCAATCGATGTAATTCACCACATAAATAAAACAAAGGAAAAGAATCACATGATCCTCTTAATTGATACAGAAAAGGCATTTGATAAAACCCAACACCCTTTCCTAATAAAGAAGCTCAGCAAAATAAGAACATAAGGGAAATTCCTCAACATAATTAAGGACATATATACAAAACCAACAGCCAACATTATTCTCAATGGAGAGAGATTGAAAGCATTCTCCCCTTGAGAACAGGAATGAGACAAGGATGCTCATTATCACCACTCTTATTCAATACTGTACTGGAAATTATAGCCAGAGAAATAAGGCAAGAAAGGGAAATAAAGATTATCCAAATTGGTAAGGAAGAAATAAAACTATCCCTATTCCCAGACAACATGATCCTATACACAGAAAATCCCAGAGATTCCACAAGAAAATTACTGGAATAGAAAGGTTCAGCAAAGTGGCAGGGTACAAGATCAACACACAAAAATCAGTTGAATTTCCTTTAAATTAACAAGGAGAACTCTGAAAAGAAAATCGAGAAAATACCGTTTACAATAGCCCCCAAAAGGGTAAAATACCAAAGAATAAATCTAACCAGGGACATAAAAGACTTATACAAGGAAAACTACAAAACACTACTGCAAGAAGCAAAAAAAGTCTACATAAATGGAAAAACATACCATGCTCATGGATTGGAAGACTTAACATTGTGAAAATGTCAATACTACCCAAAGTGATCTATAGATATGATGCAATCCTGATCCAAATTCCAACAACTTTCTTTAAAAAAACGGAAGAACTAATCTCCAACTTTATATGGAAAGGAAAGAAGTCCCAAATCGCTAAAGCATTACTGAAGAAGAAGAACAAAGTAGGAGTCCTCACACTTCCTGATCTGAGAACTTACTATACAGCCATGGTAGTCAAAACAGCCTGGTACTGGTACAACAACAGACACATAGACCAATGGAACAGAATTGAGAACCCAGAAGTAAATCCATCCAGCTATGGACAGCTTATCTTTGACAAAAGGTTGAAGCCCATTCAATGAGGGAAGAGATATTCTCTTTAACAAATGGTGCTCACAAAACTGGATATCCATTTACAGAAAAATGAAACAGGATCCATACCTCACACCATACACAAAAACTAACTCAAAATGGATCGAAGACCTAAATGTTCCACTTAAAACTATAAAGTTTCTGGAAGATAACATAGGGACAAAGCTAGGGTTCCTAATTTATGGCTTAAATACACTATCAAACATAACTAAATGTGTACAAACAACAGAAGATAAACTAGATAACTGTAATCTCCTAAAAATTAAATACCTATGCTCATCAAAAGACTTTATCAAAAGAGTCGAAGAGATTCTACAGACTGGGAAAAAAATTTTGACAACGACCTAAATTACAAAGGTCTAATCTCTAAAATATATAGAAAACTTCAACACCTCACCAACAAAAAGACAGAGTCCAATCAATCAAAAAATGGATGAAGGACATGAACAGACACCTCACCAAAGAAGATATTTAGGCAGCTAACAAACACATGAAGAGATGCTCACAATCATTGGCCATTAGAGAGATGCAAGTCAAAAGTACAATGAGATACCATCTCACCCCAGCAAAAATGGCACTGATCAAAAAAAAAAAAAAAAAAGAAAAAAAAAGCAGAAAACAACAAATGCTGGTGAGGTTGTGGGGAGATTCAAACTCTTATACACTGCTGTTAGAAGTGTAAAATGGTACAAGCATATTGGAAAACGGTATGGTGTTTCCTCAAAAAATTAGAAATACCATATGATCCAACAATCCCACTCTTAGGTGGGTATCCTAGAGAAATAAGAGCAGTGACATGAATAGATATATGCACACCTACGTTCACTGCAGCATTATTCACAATAGAAAAAGATGTAAACAACTTAAGTGTCCATAAGTGGATGAATGTATAAACAAAATGTGGTACATACATACAGTGGAATACTTTGCGACAATGAATAATGATGAGTTTCTGAAACATAACATGGATTAATCTGGAGGACATTATGCTAAGTGAAGTAAGTCAATCACAAAAGGACAAATATTGTATGATACCACTTTTATAAAAAGTCAAGAATAGGTTTACACACAGAAAGCAACATTCTTTGATGGTTACCAGGGATGGGATGGGGAGAGATGGAGAATCACTTATTAGATAGTAGACAAGGCAATACACAATATGGGGGAAGTCAACACAATGTGACCAAGGTAAATGAAGACACTGAGATGTACGCAAGAATAAAGGCCAACTACAGTAAATGCTCTAACCTATACAATTCTGCAACAACGGTAATAACAACCAAAAATTTGTGAGTAGATATGTATGCTATATAGGTGTGGAAGGGCATATGGGAGTACATGCATGTGTATATATAGGTATAGTTGTGGGCATCTGTATATCCATATTTGTATGTGCTGCATGTATATTCATATATAATATAGAGCACATGGAGGCACAGTTATGGAAACTTCTTAGACATATCCAAACACCTTGTGGGACTGAGCTACTGGGCTCGAAGGCCTAGGACCATAGTCTCAGGACCATCTAGGTCAATTGGTATAACACAGTTCATAAAGAAAATGTTCCACATCACAGGTTGGTGAGTAGTGTCTGGGGTCTTAAAAGCTTGTCAGTGGCCATCTAAGATACAGCTTTTGGTCTCTTCCCATCTCGAGCAAAGGAGAGTGAAGGAAAGAAAGACTTAAGGAAGCAGTTAGTCTATGGGACTAATGGCCCAACGAACAACAGCCTCCTGTAGCCTGAGACCAGAAAAACTAGATGGTGCCCACTACAAACTGCTCTAACCAGGGGTACAATAGAAGGTCCCAGTTAGAATAGGGGAAGAACGTAGAACGAAACTTAAATTCATAAAAAAGACCAAACTTACTTGACTGATAGAGACTGGAGAAAGCCCTGAGACTATCACCCTAAGACTCTCTTTTAATCTGGAACTGAAGCCACTCCTGGAGGTCACCTTCAGCCAACTAATAGATTGGCCTATAAAATAATAACACCCATGAGGAATGTGCTTCTTAGAAGAATCAACTATAGGAGACCAAACGGGCAACATTTGCTCGAAAGCAAAGATGAGAAGACAAAGAGGGGCAGGGAAACTGGACGGATGGAAACAAGGAAGGCAGGGTGGAGATGGGGAGAGCGCTGACACATTTCGGGGATGGCAAACAATGTCATGAAAACAGTTTGTGTATGAGTTGTTGAATGGGAAACTAATTTGCTGTGTAAACTTTCACTTAAAACATAATAAAATGTTAAAAAAAAAAAAACTTCATTCAGCATGAGAACAATGGAGCATTCAGGCAGGCATAATGAGCTGAAAATGTGTGGTGCACCAGGTCCAACTGGCAACCTCGGAGTTCCACTCAGTGTGGTTTGCCAAGGTAGGCCATGAAGCTGTTTGAAATCAAAGGAAGGTCTGGGATTAGGCAGGGAAAGGTGCAAAAAGTTAAGAAATAGAAGGCTGGGTGGCCAAGACTGGTGTTTTTCAGAGATATACAGAGAGCTGTGCTAAAAACTGCCCCACCTGGCTCATGGGATTTTGGCAGACATCCACTGTAGAGCCAGACAGCGGTAATCTAGTGTGAAGCCAGGAGGGCGCAGCAGGGGCAGGTCATGCAGCATTAGGGTGGAGAAGACTTGGACAGTCTGTGCCTCATCCTTCCCTGCTTCTGCTCTTCCACCTCACCAGTAAATGCCTACTCCCCACTGGCCAACAAGCTTCTCAGCACTCCTCCGCATTCATCCTTGTCTTAAATTATTAATTCACATCAAGAAATAATAGTGATGGAAATGTCATGCTGTAACCATCCTCATCCAAGCTACTATTTTCTGAATCTATAGTTTTGTTCAGAACTCAGCTGAATTTAAAGGACTTGTAACTTAAAGAGAAGCAAAAGAAATACTGAGAGTCTGAATGGGATCATAACATCTGATGTTATTCTGGTGACATTGTCATTAACTTTTGGTGACATGATTATTAACACTGTTAGCAGAGGTGACCCAAACAGTTAAGTGCTGGGCTGCTAACCGAAAGGTTGGCGGTTCAAACCCACCCAGCGGTGGCTCCGTGGGAGAAAGACTGTTGATGTCCTGTAATGATTACATCCTAGAAAACCCAGTGGGGCAGTGCTGCTCTGTCACGTGGGGTCACTATGAGTCGAAAATGGACTGGACAACATCTAACAACAACAAGGGAAGCTGTAAGATCCCATAGGTTAGAATCTCTTTAACAACTGCCATTGCGAAGCAAGGACTCCTGAGTTTGGAAAAAGAGAGTTCCTTACATATAGCAGTTGTTCCTGATCTGAAATAACGGCATTTTTCCTAACTCCATATTGTGGCAGAGAGAATGGGTTTATTATCCATTCTGTAAACTTTTGTCACTTTCTTTCTTTCTCTCTTTCTCTTTTTTGCCTCTGATAAGTAGAGAAGTTTGGAGGTGGGAAGGAAAAAGCCAAAAGTGAAGGGAAGAAAATGTAAATAAATAGCAGTCACAAGAAATGGATGAGAAATGACTAAAGCAATTTCCCCTAAAGCAAGATTAACAATTGTACACGGCTTATATCCTGAGTGATCTTTGTCGATGACAAGAGACAGGGAAACTGAAGTTAGAAGGGCTAAAATAATAACATAAAGGAGGGTCAAAGACCTAAGCATTTTATTTAAACAAAGTAGTAGAAACAAATCTACAAAAGTATTAGACACATCATTAAAGGGCTGCCTTCTACATGGGGGTGCTCATAAGTTAAAACAAAGTATTAAGAGTTAAAAACTGACCGGGCTTTCCTGTGTATCACTGAGGTAGCCAGAGGCCCTATATTATGTAACAGTAACAGGATACAGAATGACAGCTCCTCACAGACTGTAGTAAATGTGATTAAATTATCCCATCAGCTGCATACTCCTAAGTATTTCTACAATGCCAGAAAACCATCCGTTAATCTGACCTGTCTGCTAGACCCCCAAGATAGCACAAGCTAGAGGTATTAGCATTCAGAAAAATTCCTCCCTCAAATGGCTAGTTGGAGGTGTACTAAGTTTAATCCCTGCGGTGTTTGAGACCAGGAATGAGACAGAGAAAAACAGTAAGGGAGAAGGAATAAAAGAGAAGAGAAAATTCAAAAATTTGTTTCAACTTTGCAACAGATTCGTTTCCATTCCTTTTCACTGACTTGATCTAATTCAAGCAGCTATTATCCCTGTGAAACACTGCTGCAGCTGAACTTATTTTTATTTTGCCTGCTCAAAGGCAATGTAAAGCAAATTTGAGAGCACGTCACCTTCAGGGAAGACTGCAGCGTATTACTCACCACCTCCCTCCGCCCCTCTGCATGAAAAGGTTAATTTGAATGAGGCTGCTGCTGCCACAAATAGAACTGTAACCAGCACACGGAGGAACCACCAATGAGAATGGCTTTTAATGATGTCATACTTCTACCTGCTTCTTATTATTTGCTGAGTAGTGACAATGTGTTCCTTGAATCTCAGAGTTTATTGGTTGAGAGCCCTGTCATTCTGCGTGCTTCTGGAGCATTTGAGGCACTGCAGTTTCTTTACAAGCCTAGAATTTTTTCAGCTTCTGCACTTCAACAAACTGTTGGAGGATACAGAGTATTTTCAACACCGTTGTCCTGAAAACAAATAAAAGTCATTTATAATTTACACCTGATTTAGATGACCTTTAATACTAGGCTCATTTGCAGCACAAAAGTGGCTTAAGAATTATCTGATTTTTGTAAATAAACCACTCCAATAGAAATCTTATTTGAGTGTTTATAGAAAAATCATGCTTAGCTTAATATTGTCACCACTGGCCTAACTGAAAACAAAATTATTCCACTTATTCCACAACAATCTATGGCCCCATGGAGAAGAGCTTTCTTGAAAAGAACTCTCTCTAAAATTTACTAGTTTGTAGGATAGAAATTGGGGGAAGGGAGACCTCCCTGGTTTACTTTTGTCCTAAGTGGGTTTTATTTTCAAATCTGTTAGGCTTTTATGTTATTAAAACATGTGGTTCAGGTCACTCAGATTCCAGTCTTTTCTAGGAAAACTCTTGCAAACAGGTTTGAAAACCACACTACCTTGTAGCGAAGGTGACAGGTAAGTCAATCGCCCATGAGTTAGGAATTACTCAACTAACTGAAGGACTCAAAGAAATATTCTAGTGAGCATGAGATACAAGTGGGATTTGCAGGCCAGAAATAAATACTGGTACTCAAAAAGTCTCTTAATATATAGTGGCTAGTGAGGATCCAGATAAAGCCTTGCTGGACAAGTAATGTCCTCAGAGACATAGAAGACAAAGTCAAGTTGTCCATAGTCAGTTGATGAAGCAGAACATATGTATCAAAGGTTAATCCATTACACAGGCAGGGCAGTGTATTAAATGCCCCAGAGAGATGAAAGCATGGAATGGGAGCATGGAAGGGCAGGGTATTAAAGGAACAGCCAGATTTTAATATGCAGAGAGAGAGACTGGAAAGGGTTCTTACGTGGGGAGAGTGAGATAAGAAAGGATAGGATGTACTGCCCTGATCTTCATGTTTGATGAGGTACTTTTGGAAAAACAGGTGCATAAATTAACAAAGACGAAGTAAATTAGGAATAAATAGAAAGTAGCAAATATTTTGAACATCTCTATCTCAAATTCAGTAGCTACTATGAAATATGTTTGAAACCAAAGTGTTCTCACAGCTGTGTGTCATTACTTACTGTCTGTAGTGTCTGGTTAGGGGTGACAGTTTATCAAAATTTGATTATTTTATACTTTAAATACATGCTTTCAGAAAATTATTCGTTGTCTTCGAACATTCAATGGAATCTTACTATGTTTAGAGCATGAAAAATATAAAAAATAAATTTAATTGTGGTAAAGAGCAGAGACTATAATCCTACGCTTCTATTAAAGTTAGAAGGGCCTAGAACTGTACTTCTGTTGTACTTCTTCACAGTATGACTGCCAATAAACTGCGTGTAAATTTTAATTCAAGAGATTTGTCTGTACTAACAGCATCATGGTGGGAATAATGGCCTCAGGAGTCAGACTGACCTAGGTTCAAACCTCAGCTCCAACACTTAGTTGCTGTGTGACCTTGGCCAAAGTAATTATCTCTCTCAGCCTTAGTTTCCTTGACTGCAAAATTGGGATAATGATGATACCCGTGTATAGGACTGTTGTGAAGATTAAACTAAGTAATGTATGTATGCATTGCATTATTAGTGTAGTGCCTGCCTCAGTAAACAGAAGATTTCTTGTTTGTTTGTTGTTTTAACCTTGTTTTGACCTTCAAGGTCCTTCAAGGACCTACATGATCTGGCCCCTGGCTCACCATTTCCAGTCTCTCTTCCTCTCTCTCACTCTGCCCCAGCCATGCAGATTTTTTAGCCCCTTCCCAAATATGCCTAATGTGCTTTTGCCTGAGGGACTTGGTCTTTTCTGTCTTCCTTGCCTGGAACACTTGACCCCAAGTCTATTTTCCCACTTTTTTTTTTTTTTGGTCTGGACTTGCTCAAACCGACTCTTATTGGCTCTAGTTCTCATAAATTGTTAGGTAGAATATAAGGACTTATGGAACAATAACAATTAGAGAGCAGAATAATAAATTCAAGAAGACATCCTCAACATTACACATATATGCCCACACATTAATACATGTATGTGTTGAATCAACCAATTGAACTTTCAGAAAGTATTTTAAGATCTATTCTGGTCTGTCCCTCTCTCAGTAGATCAATATAATAAAATAGCCTCTCTTTCAGATTTCTATTTTTCCTGTAACTGAAGGACAATATGAGGTGGCACAAAAGGTGGCTTATGTAAGCATTATCCCTGCTGACTTTCCGAATGAGCAGTTCAAATGCTACCTAATCATTTGGTTACAGCTTGGATCTGGCAGTCAAGTATAAATTACTGAATTTGAAGGAGCATCTGCCTTTTACAACTTGGCCATGTCAGCACCTGTGGCTTCATCTTCTAGCAACTTTTTAAGATGGAAGAGTAATATGAAATAGAATCACTGCTAACCAGAATGGTTTTAAATGTTTATAGATTTATGGTCCAAATTCCAGGTCCATATTTAAAGGACATTGCCTATATTCTTTGACCCCTTCCTTTTCCAACTCACTACCCTCAATTTTGGTTTTGTTAGATTAGGGCTTCTTTAAACTTCAATGATAAACGTCATGATACATAGAGAAAATATTGAAGTTGTCAAGGATTTCATTTTACTTGCATCCACAATCAAAGGACATATTGCACTGGGCAAATCTGCTGCAAAAGGCCGCCTTAAAGTGTTAGAAAGCAAAGATGTCAAATTTGAGGACTAAGGTGCACCTGACCCAAGCCATGGTATTTTCAGTTGCCTCATGTGCTTGTGAAAGCTGGACAATGAATAAGGGAGACTGAAGAATTAATGCCTTTGAATTATGGCGTTGGCAAAGAATATTGAATATACCATGGGCTTCCCGAAGAACAAACAAATCTGTCTTGGAAGAAGGAAAGCCAGAATGCTCATTAGAAGTAAGGATGTAGAGACTTCGTCTTATGTACTTTGAACATGTTATCAGGAGTGATCAGTCCCTGGAGAAGGACATCACGCTTGGTAAAGTAGAGGGTCAGCGAAAAAGAGGAAGATCCTCAACAAGATGGATTAACACAGTGGCTGCAACAATGGGCTCAAAAATAGCAACAATTGTGAGTATGACGCAGAGACAGGCAGTGTTCCGTTCTGTTGTACATAGGGTCACTACGAGTCAGAAGTGACTGAACGACACCTAACAACAACAAACCTGAATGTGTATACCATCACATGCGGATCTTATTAAAATGTAGGTTGTTTTAGAAAGTTCAGGTGGGGCATGAGATTCAGCATTTCCGATAAGCTCCCAGGTGAAGAGATGTGCTGTTCTGTGGCCCTCACTTTGAGTAACAAGGGTGTGGATGACATAATGCCACATGTTTGGTTCTGTTGTTCCAAATTAACATAAAAGTTTTAATAGAAGCAGTTCACTATTCTCTCTCACACATATTCTATTGTGTATCTGGATTCAGAGATTGTATTCTGAGATATATTCACAACCAATTGGTAACAAACTTTTTTGAGTCTCTGTAAGAAATGTTTCTCATCTCCTCTCCAAATGCACAGGACTGCCACGGCTGAGGCCTTCCTCATCTTTCACCTGCAAAACTGCAGTAACCTCTAACTTATCCCCCGATCCCCAGCCTTACCTCTCTCAGGTCCATCATCTCATGTTCTGTCACCACCCTTGCCTTTCAAAAAAAATTTTTTTTTTGGTGAGGTCACTTCCTTGGTTAAAGACCCCTGTTGGGTCGCTTTGAGTCGGAATCAACTGGATGGCAATGGGTTTATGGGTTGGTTACCCTTGCTCAAAATAGAGGTCGGCACTGGCTCTGTGGTCAGAGAAGACTGGGCTGGAATCCAAGCCCTCCAATTTCTTTTTATGTAATTTTGGTCAAATTACTTAGCTCCTGAGAGCCACACTTGCCTCATCTGCAAAATGGAGATAATACTACTTATCTCATAGTGTTGGCCTATGATTTAGATGGAAGTGAAAGAGTGGAAGTAAAGCACCTAACACAATGCAGCCATAGTAGATGTTCAATAGCTCACTTACCTTTTTATCCTCCCACCCCCCCGTTCTGTACAGTCCGACCATATTCTGACTTTCTCAGTCTCTTATATGGACCCTCTTGAACTTTTTTCTTTTGCTTCTCACCCTCCCTCTATTCCCTACAAGCCATACCCAGGCATTCTCCAATCCCACCGAACACCTCATTTCCTGCTATCTTTGCTGAAAGACCCTTGCGACTCTCCCCTGCCCAGCAAAGACTGTTGGTCCTTCAGGGCATGGGTCTTCAATTCTCTTCCCTACAGAGCCTTTCCCTGCAAACTCAGACAGTTTGCTGCTACCTTCTTGTCCTCCCCCACCGCTGTGATCACTCCTCTCTTAAAATACACTTTCCATGATACGCTGTTATTATTTGTGACCGTGGCTATCCCCCCAACTTGATTTGAGCTCTTCCGTGGCAGGGACTTTCTCTCATCTCCTGATCCTTAGTGACATTTGTTTCATAAAGCAATGGAATGAATGTGATTTGTAGTGTAAATAAATGAATGCTATACCCACTTCACAGACAGGAAAACTGACATTCAGAAAAAGAAAGTAGCGTCCCATGGTCGCATAGTTTGTAATGGTTAGAGGAGAGACTTGAACCTACATCTTTCTGACTCTGAAGTTTATCTTCTGTAGGGCACTATCTCCTGCAGTCTGCCTGGCTTCGACTTCTTCTTAAATATAGATTAAAAGCATGGATAGAGATCTTTACTAGAGAAGAATTTGTGAAGCAGATAAAGTGGATCTGCAAGAGTCACATATTTAAGTGTCTTGGAGATAGTACTTATTAGGTAGATAAAACATAACTCAGAACTGTAAAATTCTAAAATCTGGACACCTTGTAAATCCTTTCATGTTCACTTATTATTTGTTTTTGAGGAAGCCATTAAGCAGTCTTGTTCCTGAGGGAAAACGATTTTAATGGTGACTTTTTGACTTTCAAAGATACTTTTCATTTTCACCACACAGTAGTTTCATGGACAATCCTTACAGAAATAATTGCCTTAGCTAAATCATGCAGGAGAGCTCATTCCTGTAGTCTCAGGCTGAAACCAAGGCAAATCATGACAGTGGCTCTGTATTATCCAGCTCAGGGAACTGCTATTTGTAACAGACCCTCCAAGTATTTTCAGGAGAGAAGTCTTGTCTACAAGAGCCTACTGCTATAGGTTATAATCATGTAGCTAGTTCCATCTGCAGTTAATCACAAATTTGTAGCTTCATGAGCAATTGTGGTTCCAAATGTGCTTGACACCTCTTGGAAAAGCAACAGTAAACTGTTGGGAATATTCTTAATGAGGACTATGACTGGGAATGCACAGGGAAGTCATTTATTGATTTATTTAGGGTCTTATCTACCCTGGATGGTGTCAACTGGTAACCAAAAAGCACCTCAGAAGAATGGCCGGGCAATCTACTTCTGAAAAACCATCCATTGAGTACTCTGTGGAGCACACTTTTACTCTGACACACATGGGTTCACCATGAGTTGGAATTAATTTGACAGCAATGGTTTTCGGTTTGTTTGTTTGTTTTTTAATCTACCTCTTGGAAACCTCTCAAACTGAGACATAACTGGTATTCTGTCGAATCTGTGGGGTTTCTGTATCTGTTGAATATATCTAGATTTATAATATACCAGAATATCTTAAAATAGGAAATTGATACCTAGGATTAGCTTAATGCTTAAACAAGATATCTCAAAGTGTATTCCTTAGAAGACTAATTCCGTGGGATATTAAGAGATGCCAGATTGGAAAAAAAAAAAAGTTTTGAGGCCAAATACACAGAAACACTGTATCAAAAAAGAAACTGCAGGATTTGTCAGAACCTTTAACATGCCAGTGTGTATTGTGACTCTCCTGGGACAGAATAGTTGCAGACTTTTCAATTTGTTTTGTTCAGGAAGTATCTTGAAAATAGTAATGTGCAGAGCAGGAAACTCAAGCATGAAGCATCTCTATAGGCATCGTGGAACTGTGGGCAAGCGTATTTTGCCTTCTGGGCTTTTGATAGATATTGTCTAGCTGTGGGCTAACATTCTACTTTCTGGCATGGCACCATTGTAGCAACTTTGTGCAGACTTGATGTCTAGAGAGTGATAAAAAAAAGCCCTCTGTAAATATACCAAGAGACAAAGAAAAAATAAAGGTTTAGGATGACCCATGATGCAGAGGACTTTAATCTAATTATAAAGATAGAAGATTTAAGAATCAAATAAATCTGATGTACTATCTTAAACATATTTTAAGTTGAATGAATTCATTTCAACTAATTTGGATTTTGATATTTTCTTCACAGTATTGCTAAGAACACTGTAAACTTTCAATGAATGTCATATTATGACAGGTGATAACAATACATTGACAAAAATGGGAGAATTTAAATTGTATATAATCAAATATTTGTGATATTTCGGAAGTCAGGCTATCAAGGTTGCTGTGTCAATTTCTCTTCCCCATCTGATGCTTACAATAAAAAAAATCATGGTTTACAAGTGCTCTATAGTGTGATCAAGAGGAATGAAATGAGTATATTCCACTATTGCAGCTGCAGAGTCAAGGTAGAAGATTGAAACCAAAAGTTAACGTGAAACCCTAACTTTGTTATATTATCGAGAAACATGCACTCTCTCACTTCCAGATACCTAAGAATTGGCTCTCAATATCATTTTGAAGCATCCCAGTAATTTTCTAAGAAATTTGCTTAAGAGACACTGGAAATAATGAATTGTGTGAACAAGAGAGGAAGAGCATATGAATTTGGATGTGGATATAGATGTACTTTACCAGACAGGCAAGGTGCCATCCACTCTTCCCATGTTTGTTGTTAGTTGCTGTCAAGTAGGCTCTGACTCATGACGACCTCACGTACAACAGAACAGCTCAGTCTTACACCATTTTCATGATCACTGGTGTGCTCGAGTCCATTGTTGTGACCACTGTGTATTTTGAGTGCCTTCCAACCTAAGGAGCTCATCTTTCAGCACTATATTGGACTGCATTCTGTTGCGAGCCATAGGCTTTCCATCGGCTAATTTTTGGAAATAGATCACGAGGCCTTTCTTCATAGTTTGTCTTAGTCTGGAAGCTCTGCTAAAACTTGTCCACCATGGGTGACTCTGCTGGTATTTGAAATACTGGTGGCATAGCTTCCAGCACCATAATAACGCACAAGCCACCACAGTCAACAGACTGACAGACGGGTAGTGTTTTCCATGTTTGGTCAGGGAAATTCTTCTTCATTAAAGATGCCCTCTGAAATTGTAAGTCTGAAAGCTGATAGACTGACAGGTTATACGCTGTACTAACACAGTAGCTGCTAGCCACATGTGGCTGCTTACATTTAAGATTAAAGTAATAAATACAATTTAAAACTAAGTTTCTCAGTTGCACCAGCCACATTTTAAGTGCTCAGTAGCCATGTGTGGCAGTGGTTACTGTACCGAACAATGTGGATATAGAACATTTTCATCACTACAGAAAGTTTTGTGGCACAGCAGTGCTTATATACAGATTTCACACGCTGTGGGAGTTAGGAGTAGAAACAAAGAAGAGAGGACTAACATTTTAACAGCAAGTGGTCATTTGTGAAGTTATAAAGGATGGAAAGGTCTAAAGTCCTAAATTCTTTTAAAACTTAGAGCTTTATGAAAACAGTTTTAAGCTTAAGAGTTAAAAAACAGAAAAAAATGCAGACACCCAGAAAGAATAAGTTAACTTTTAACTCTATATTCAACATATTTCTGCTTCTCAACTTATTACTCTTAAGAAAGGGATTAAGCCAGGTTGTTTTGTAGTACATCTTTCACACAACTCATCAAATCCAGGGACACCTGTGCTTAAGTGGCTTCCAGGAGAATTCAGCTCCATAAGGACCTTCCAGTACACTGTGTTTTTCTAAAGATTGCAGTCGGGATAACTGGAAAGGGCAACATTTCTAGCAGGGAAGGAAAAGACAATGTAGTGGGTCAGGGTAGGACCACTGGTCACAGAAATTAGAGAAATCACCGACAGAGAACACTCCGTGGTTTAAAGGGCCTCAGAGACATGAATTAAACACAAAGCAAAACAAAAAGAAACCCGTTGCTATTGAATCTGACTCATTGTGACCCTACAGGACAGAGTACAACTGCCCCATAGAGTTTTCAAGGAGCGTCTGGTGGTTGAACTGCTGACCTTTTGGTTAGCAGCTGGCTCTTAACCACTGTGCCACCAGGGCTCCAGAGACATGAGTGGGAATAGGGAAAACTTTAAGAATGAAGAGAGGGTGGTGGAGAGCTTTCTGCTCTGGAGCCAAATGAAATGCAGATTGAAACCAGTCAAGAAAATTATTGTGTGAGAGTTCGTTAGAAAGACGAGCAAGGATTACTTTTTAGTCTTTAAAGAAGGAAAGAAGAGAAAAGCAATATATATAATGGTTAAGGAACAAAAAGGAAGAGTTAAGTTTGAAAAGTTGTCAGTAGCATAAATGTATACTTTTAAAATAGGCAAAAACCTATGGATTTATGTTTTCCTCCAAACCCCATGGCTGTTGAGTCAATTCTGATTCATGATGAGCCTGTATGCTACAGAGTAGACTTGCTCCATAGAGTTTTCTTTTTCTGTAATCTTAATGAAAGCAGATTGCCAGGCCTTTCTTTCCCAGCATCACTGTGTCGATTCAAATTGCCAACGTTTAGGTAAGTAGTTGGGTCAAACCATTTATGCCACCTAGAGATCTTATTTTACTTTTAAATATCTCTACAACTTCATTGATTTAAGATTCAGGAAAAAGGTTAAATATTAGTTTTTTTCTCTGAGGAGATAAGAATGGAGAGGTCTTATAAATATAAAAGTAGCTTAGGATTTGAAAATCAGAAGTTCATTTGTTCTTCATTCATTTATTTATTCAACAAATATTTGTTGAGTTCCTTCTGTGTGCTGCTGTGCATTGTTGTAGACACAGCAGATATAGCAACGAGCAAAGCCAAGTCCGTACCTTCATCAGCTTGCCTTTTAGTGAGAGAATATAGACAACAAACAAACCAACAAGTAAATGCATAGAATGTCAGATGTTGATATGTGTTCTGGAAAAAATAAAGACAGCAGCTGGGATAGAGAATACTGGAAGTAGCAAGCCTTGTTGACTAATGGTGAATGCTGCTATTTTACATAATATAGTCAGGAAAGTCTCTAAGATGGCATTTGAGCAGAGATCTGGAGGAAGCTCAGGAGCTAGCTTGTAGCCATCTGGAGGAACACTGTTCTAGGCAGGAATTAGTTTATGCAAAGGTCCTGAGGCTGGTGTGTGCTTGGACTGTCAAACAAACAGCAGAGAGTTTAGTGTGGCTGGAACTCAGTGAGTGAGAAGGAAAGGGGAGGAGTTGAGGTCAGACAGTCAGAAGCAGAGTGCAAAGAGCAATGCAGGCCTTTGTAAGGCCATTGGCCTGTCTCTGAAAGAGACGAGAAGCCACTGGAAAATTCTGAGCAGAACTCATGTTTTTGTGGTGATTTTCTATTGACCCCATATACAAATATATGGGCTTTTGTAAAATTTGAGCTTTTACAATACCTTTTTATTTGCTTGTTTCATAAATTGGTGGATATACAGAATTGGGGGGTTCTTATCTACCAAATTTTGGACAAGAATTTTCTCTATTTTCTAAATAAAGGAAAACAAAACAAAACAAAACAAAACAAAACAAAACAAAACATTGCCTTCGAGTCAATTCCGACTCATAATGATCCTATAGGACAGAGTAGAACTGCCCCATAGAGTTTCTAAGGCTGTAAATGTTTACAGAAGCAGACTGCCACATCTTTCTCCTGCAGAGTAATTGGTGGGTTCAAACCACCAACCTTGCTGTTAGCAGCCAAGCACTTTAACCACTGTGCTACCAGGACTCCCTAGTTTCTAAATAACATCAGCAAAATCAAATTTAATTTAGATTTCTTTACCTTTCCTAATACTTCTCCTTTTTTTCAGTCTCCTCCCGTCTCAAGTCCTACTAAGACATATTTTTGAACGGAAATGCCATAGACAGTTTTAATGTAAAACTTTCAGCATGTGTATGCCAGCCAACAAATGCAAACAGAGAAATTCGAGCTAAGAAATTGTCAGTTAGCGCTCCTTACAATTTTTTTGTTTTTATTTTAAGGATGAAGCAACTTTGGGCCAATGGAGGCCCAAGCAGTCACTACAGATCAAGCCCAGCTCAGTTTCTTCAGTGCTGACAGTCCAGGGGAGGTGAAAAAAAGATAAAGTAAGAAAGAGGAAGACAGGTCACTAAACGTTCAAAAAGTGATAGAGAAATGTTGAAAAGTTCTCACTTCTCCTTTTTCCAGAGTGGGAAATAGCAAACAGAATCTTCCATATGTAAAAAGTATTGTTAATGGAAAAAAAATTTATTACAGCAAGAGGAAATCACTTTTAGTGATTGGGTGTTCCTTTTTCAATGGAAAAAAAATCAGATAATTGAAGGGGAAAAATTATACAAAAAAAAATCATTTAAAAAATTGTCTTTTAGAATGATTGGGTAATGAAAAAAAATGCTAGAATCCTTGATACCTTGATGATAAAGAAATGTTTATTTAATCAAACAGCCAATTACATTTCTTGACTAGTAAATGTATCTGCTTTTTTAGAGATTGTTCTTGTTGGTATATGTCTTTCTTTTCTACACAGTAGCCATAATGGCTTGAACAAGAGTGAGGCCTTCAAAGTGACCTTTAAGGTCTGAAGGTCAAAGGGATTGGGTAGACTCAAGGATCAAGAACAGAATTATCCAATCAATGTTCAAAGTGAGGGAGTGAACACCTGGACTTGTTTCTTCATTTCTCTTTAAGACTGTCCTTGGGCTTGTTCATTTCAGAAAGATAACCATCATCTTGCTTCTGCTTACTACATAAATCACTGGAAGTTTGAGGCATGTAAGGTATCACACTCATACCTTAGTTCAGAAGTCATCTGATAGAGTTTTTCACACGAAACTAATCCTTGTAGTTTGAGTTTCATTTTCTGTTTGCCATGTGATAATTATCTTGAAGAAAATTGAACTGAACATATTTTAATAATCTTCTTAGCAAACAAAAGTAATTTTCAGAATTGGCTGTGGAAACTGGTTTTAGGAAGATGAACAATTAGACCTGGGTTGCTCGGTTAGGGTTTAGAAAACCAGCTAGGTTTTGAGCCTTGGTACACTTCCCACCCTACTTGTCCATGCAGTTGCTCTGACAGAACAGACATTGACAAATAGGGAACTTCCTGGGATATCCTTTGGCTTAGGATAGTGGTCAAACAAATGTTTTCCTGAAGGGAAAATTTCCATCAGGTTCTGGTATGTTGAAGATTCTTGATTGCATTTCTGTGTGTCTAGCATCTTATTAAGTCATGTTCTGAAAGTCAGCTAGTGCTGCTGTGTTTTTAAAAACTTTCTGACTCATAGATCTTTTTGGTCATTTTTGTGTTTTAGAATTTTACAGTGAGGCACAGCACATCTAAAACCGTATTTCAATACAGCCCTTAGCTGACTATCTTAAATATAACAGATCCCTGATTACTTTTGCAGCTAACAATGCAAACCCAAAAAAAATCCCTAAATGGAAATCCTCATCCTCTTGATCACCAGCACTGAACACTGTACCACAAAGGCCACCCAAATAAGTCACTGCCATAATTTCTATGATGACAGCTCCCAAAACAGCATTTTGTTATCGTTTCCTTCAAGTCACTAGAATTCTTCCCATGTGCTGTCATGTCTTCAGATAACAGCCACATGGAGATGAAATGTGATTTTCAATGAACTTTTACATACCTCTGTATTTTCCTCTTGGATTTTATTATTTTTAGAGGCAAGTGATGAAATGTTATTCCTTGCAAGATTTAGCCAGTTAAATGTACAGCATAAAAACCCGAAGCCCTGCAGTCAGACACATAAACAGCAAAGGGGAAAAGGGGAAAATGTTCCATCGGGGCTGCAGCTTTTCAGACTACGCAGGAATGATGTCATCTGTTTTCACAAAACCCAGTTTAAATTTGTTCCTGCCTTTCAAGAACTGCAGCAGGGTGCAACTGTGGAGACTTTCTGCAGACCATATATCAGGACATTGGAGTGTATGCTGCATCAAAATCCAGCCAATAACAGTGTGTAATACAGCCCTCCCCAATTTTCATTTGTTCCCCCCACCTGAAACAAGTGTGTGTTGCTAGTGTTAGATCACCATTCAGCACCCACTAGCCTGGCTATAACCGCAATGACATCCCCCCGAAGTCTCCACTGGTTTAAAGGAGAACAATGCCAAAATGAAAACTTAGTTCTGGCCACCCTCACACTATTAGTTTCATTGACAAATAACCTCCAAGAAAAGATCTCTCTGTGGAGGATGTTTTTGTTGTGTTTGGTTTGGTTTACATATGATCTTAGCTGTTTGTTTTTGTAGCCCCTGTGAGGTACTGGAACCATAACAAAAGGCAATTCAACCAGATCCACCTTCAAAAGCAGGTCCTCCAAATCCAATACCAACAATTAACTTTTTACAAAACAATCCCAATTTTTGGGCATATAGTTGTACATGATGATTGGAAAATAAGCAATGAAGCAAATAAAAGCATTTTAAGAGCTATATTAAAGTGATAGGGGATGTTATGGGATGAAGTTCACTTACAAAAATAATGGTTAAGATACAGAGCAAAAAAGAAAAGCCCTGGGTAGTGTATCAGCTCACTTTTCCTTAGTTCTTGCCCTTTGCATCTAAGTACAGTATATCGACAACAATGGTGTCAGTGTGGGTTCTTTGGTTGTAAGCAGCAGGAACTGAACTCTGGCTAATTTAAATTAAAAGCATGTCTACCAGAAGGTTATGATGAAACTCAAAGAATAAAAGGAAAAAAAATAACCAGTTGCAGTAGAGTCGACTCTGACTTATAGTGACCCCATGTGCATCAGCAGAACTGCACTCCATAGGATTTTGAATGACTGATTTTTTTGGAAGTAGATCACCAGAGCTTTCTTCAAGGTGACTCTGGGTGGAATTGAACCTCCAACCTTTCAGTTAGCAGTCAAGCACATATTTTCACCACCCAGGGACTCCAGAATAAAAAGAAGGCTGAAGAAACCAACTCAGAAAACATTGGTGGTATGGGGATGGAAAATGTGGCAACATATGTTGGTGATGGTTGCACAACATGATTGATGTAATTGGTTTAATTGAATTGCACAAGTGAAAAATGTTGGATTGGCAAATGCTGTGTTACCTATATTTTTACAATAATAAAAGAAAAGAGTGAACTGAACACTCTGGGAAAAAAAATGGTCATGCTGTTATGGGGTCACCATAGTAGGAACTTCTTGTTGGAATTGTTTGTGCCAATCTATCATTACTGGTAAATTGAATGATCTATAAGATCCACTCTCCCTCCTTCTCTCACCTCATCATTCTGCTCAAGGGTCAAAGTACCAGGAGTGACCGTTCTATGGCCCATTGTTCACATGCCCACCCTGTGGCTTAGAGAAAGGAGATGGTCCTTAATTTACTGACTCACAGAGACCTCTGCCAAAGGGAGAGGAGAAATTCTCCCAAAGGTCGTGGGGGTGCTGTTTGTAAAAGGAAAGGAGGCAGACTTAGTTTATCACTATGACCACTGCCTTGGTTCAAGGACCCATTCTTTCTTGCCCAGGCTAACGGTCTTTCATTAACTCATATTTTAAACCTTGTAATGGTTCTTCATTCATAAGTGCACAGCCAGGACACTTTTGAAAGTGAAAGGAGGTTCTACTGACAATTATACCAGGACAACAGGCACAAACTGGGACCATCCTTGGCAAAATAGGGTGGATAGTCAACCTCCTTTTATCACACACTTTTGCTTCTTTATAACTGACAAACTCTTATCCTTTTCTAGGAAACTTAAAAGCTCTTTGAAGACAGAAACCATGCCTTCTCCTCCTGTACCTATTCAACATTTCATCCAGTGTTTGGCACATGGTAGGTACACACTGGACCGTCACCGTGGAATCCTAATTAAGCATGGCTATTAAACACCTAGTGTTCCTCTTCACATGTGGTCCCACATTCAAATTCTCTATTTGTTTAGGGAGTACATTACCTCCCAATACTTCTGTTGGGGAGACATAGGTGACTCCTTTCTTCCTTGCCTACCATTATTGTCTCCCTCTGGCAGGGACCCCAGCATGCCTACCTCTCACGGTATCAATGAAAAGGAAAACAACTCAATGAGCCCAGAACACTTCTGTTTTTGTAAGATGATATTACTTAATAAGAAAAATACTTCTATGGTGAAGTGGCAAGTAAAATATTTTAAAAGACTGTTCTTAAAATGGAATGATCACCTATTTTATCATATACCAAAAAAAACAAAAACAAAAACCACGTTGTTGTCCAGTTGATTCCAACACATGATGACCCCTTGTGTCTTAGGTAGAACTGCACTCCACAGGGTTTTCAATGGCTTTAATCTTACAGAGGGTGTCCCTGGGTGGCACAAATAATTAGGTGCTCCACTACTAGCCGAAAGGTTGGCAGTTCAAATCCACCCAGAGCACCTTGGAAGATAGGCCTGATGGCCTGCTTTTGAAAGGTCACAGACTTGAAAACCCTATGGAGCAGTTCTACTCTGCATACAAGGGGTCACTATGACTGGGAATCGACTGGAGGGCAACTAACAACAGCAACAATATCATGGAACTAGATCACCAGGCCTTTCTTCTATGGCACAACTGAGTGGATTCAAACTGCCAATCTTTTGCTTAGCATCTGAGCTCAAACTATTTGCACCACCCAGGGAACTTTATCATATACAGGAGAGCACTATATTGGATTTTCCAACCAAATAATTTATTCTCTGGATTACCAGAGGTTCTCAAGTTATGAATTCTCTGGGTGGTCTTTCAACTATAACTTTCTGATTTCAGGATTTCTGGAATTGGACTGTAGCCTTCTGATCTTATAAGTACAAAGAGATCTATCCTAGATGTTTTTTTCTGAGGCCCATTCTGTCCTCAGGATTAATTACAAGGGTGTGTTATTGGTCTCTGTCAGTGCTGTGACCACGTCTTTAAGTCTTTCTTTAAGCAATATTGTCCTTATAAAACTGAATTTTAAAAACTCTCAAATTTTTCTGCACAGTTGCATCTCAGAGTGAGGACCAGAGAGGTTTCCTAGATCAAGCAGAACCTCGAGCAGATTCCTCCTAGGCCTCTCCGAAGGCCCACTTGACAGACTAATGAGTCTTGCTTTACTCCACATAGATGCCCTTTTTGCATCCAGCTGGGTGCTGTGATAATTGGTAACCCAAGTCTAATGAGCTACAGGGAGTGCACCACAGCTCTGTAATAAAGGCACAGCCTTCCAATGTAGACCAAGGCCCCAAAGTCAAATCACTTCTGTATCAGAAAGCAGGTCATCTCACATCTTTCTCACTGTTCCCCACCTTTAACTATACAGTTTCCCTTTCTTGGAAATGCTTTATCTTCCCAGTAGACATTCTAAAGTAAGACACTTAATCACTTAATTTTAAAGCATGACTTTGTGCCTCTTGTAATTGTGTTATCTTCTTGTTTAGAACTCTTGATGCAGAAAACAAAGCATAGGATGCTATTGAAATGTGGAATTTTGTCTATTAAGTCCCAAGTGTCAGTACCAATTATTACATCAGAGCAATGTAATGGAAAATTGTGATGAAAATGGAAAATGAACCATGTTGATGTTATAAAGACTAGTATATCTTTTTATTTATACAAGAGTTACTTTATAATCTAAAATACTTGACATAGCATTGGCGTTAGCATTAATTAGGGAGAAGAATAAGTTAACAACGGGATGGGGAAGAGGAGAATTTCACGTAAGGGGGAAGCATCTATTAACCATTTAGGAGGTTTGGTAGGGAGGGAGATGGCCTAATTCTTAGCAATGTAAATAAATGAAAATGCTGTGGAAAGTGATGTGTAATTGATAAACCCTGTTGAGGGCAGAGAAGAGTAATTCTCAAGCTAGAAAGCTGGGAAGTTTTTAATACAAGAAATTATGCTATAGTACCCATAAGTCATCAATTTCTACAGAACAAGAAAACACTTTTCTTGTTAGAAATTCAACAATATTGAACATTTCCTGCCCATTCTCCATTGCTGAAGATAATTCTTTTCCACACTCTTATTTTGGTGCCCTTTGCAGAGTCTGGGTCTACACAATCGGAGTTAAGGTGAAAGATGAGTAATCATCTGGATAATTCCATCAGTGTAGCTAGTAATGCATTACTAACCTCTCCTCACCCTCACACACATTCCCTTTTCTTCAGCAGTAATTTTTAAAATATTTTTTAAACATCTTGAATTATCTGGATAGTTGCTTTCTGCAGTTCTTGTTGCTCGAATCCGTGCAATTTGACTGATATCAATAATACTTCTCTAAAAATCTGCACTTCTGCAGAGAGTACCATGGAGGGAAAATAAAGAGCTATATTTCCATTGGTTTTGCTTCTTACCTAGTTCAAGCTTTGGAAAAAGATTCCACATTTAATAATGTTGTTTATATATAAAAGCATCTGCACAACCATGTGCTGGAACTGGAATATTTATTTATATTTAACTTTTATTTTCTCCACTCCACTTAACTTCATATAACTGTTAGTTCCCTGAAGGTCACTAAACAAACCTTTAGCTTTTTTTTTTCTTTCTTTAATTTTCTTTTCATTGTAAAGAATTAAAATTGTTTTTAACTTAAGTAAACATTTTTGTTAACAATTAAGTGTGCTGTCTCTCTCTTTTTTTTTTCCTTAGGTTTTCATTTCTGTGAGGGCAGGCTCTATATATTCTCTATTTACAATAAACATTGAAACTTTATTCCACTGCTCACAGTTTAGTGGGGGCTTACTTAATGATATCAGTCAAATTCAGTGTCAATCTCTCAAAAGAAATGTTTTCCGTCATCTCCCTGAAAATACCTTTCTAGTAAAACTTGTTTGTTAAATGACTACAGCTCCCTTCACAAATAAAACATAACACTATTTGCTGGTCTTTTCCTCTGAGGTGATGATAAACTGCTGAGGAGTAAAAGCTTTCATACTACTAACAGAGGAAAATTGACTCTAAGATCTCATCATTTTGTTTACCAGCTGTCTTTACAATCCTATCATAACCTAGCCCACATTTAAAAAAAAATTGTTCAGAGGTATTAAAATAGACTAGAAACAAATGATCTTTCTGCTGAAATTAGTTTAAGCAGGGGAGCAGGCTGGAAAGAAAGATTTGATCCAGAAACTTACCTATCTCTCAGGCATGTTACCCGGTGACCACATACCCGGTGCTGAAGCACAACTCAGGAGCATTACATCATCATGACAAACTTTCATTGGCTGCAGAAACCCCAAGGATAAGATAGGCTTTTAAGGTGCTGTGCAAAAACCCCTGTTGGTTCTTTATTAGGCTGTGTCAAAAAATATTCAAAGACAGACTTTTTCTGCATCAATACTGTCGTGGCTGAACTTATAAAACATTATTAACCATTTATTGTGCATGTTTATCTCCTCTTTAGTTTTATATTTAACCCTAACCTGTTGGCAATTTTTTTTTTCTTTAAAATGCACATATTTTTTAATTTTTGTTTTTCATGTAGCTTGTTTATCTTGAACGGGCACACTATGGCTTTGTGAGCGGCTCTAATTTCCCAGGTTACTCTTCAGGCCATCTTTTTTATTTCTAAGCTATATTTGAATCAATAAATTTATTTTCCTCTCTATTACTTATTCTTTCCTTATTTTCTGTAGGCAAAGAGAACCGACACCCATAGATTCAAGAAAGCAGAAGTGTATTTACTTATTTTGAGCAGTTTAATTGGTACTAGTGCATGAGGCCCTTACTTCTTCATTATTCATTTCCATTGTTAAGATTTTTTTTCCCATTGAATGCTGTGAGTTATTTATGTAGTGCTTATTACCATGGTTGTTTATAAACCAAAACTATGTGCATAATTTGAGAGTGTGAGGCACTTTAAAGGTAGGTGACTGAATGAAAATGGCCTTCAGTTAGAGTCTCTGCACCACCTCTGGCACCCATCTCTACTACCTCAGGAGGAAAAACGTTTGGGTGTAACTCAGGGAAAATGCTGTTGTGATAAAAAGTGGAACATTATAACAGTTAGATTGACCATTCAGGAGAAGACAAGACAACATTACTAGTGACTCTCTCTGTCTGTCTGTCTGTCTTGCTTTCTTAAGTATAGGAGGATAGGGAAAGACCAGGGTGATTGAATCTGTCTTACCAAGTACATCATGCTCTCACCCTTTCCTAAGAACTTGGCTCTCTAGTCTTTTAAAGACAAACAAACACTTTACAAAATTCCCAAGGCTAGGGATAGGAAATCTGTTTCCCGTCCGTGCGCAGCCTGTTCAGCTCTGTTGCAGTACCCTGTTGTTCCTCTTAGACTCCTCTTCGCAGCCATGTGCCTTGGAGGAGGCTGATCTATTGCAGGAGAGGGAGTGGCCACTTAGAATGTGACCTTCAGGCAGGCCCTTTTACTATTGTTCTTTAGACTCAGGTCTGGAAAGAATAGCTAGTGGCCATTTTACCACTATATGGAGTAATACTGAGGTTGCAAAGTCCTAGATTAGAGTTCTGGTATACTCAGGAGCATTTCTAACAGTTATCAGAATAGAGAGAGAAATTGGCTGCTTCAAACTCTTATTTCAGTTTGTCATACTATGGTGGCTTGTGAGTTGCTATGATGCTGGAATCTATGCCATCAGTATTTCAATCCCAGCAGGGTCACCCATGGTGGACAGGTTTCAACAGAGCTTTCAAACTAAGATAGACTAGAAAGAGAGGCCTGCTGATTTATTTCCAAAAATTAGCCAGTGAAAACCATGAATCAGAGAATATTGTTCTAGACTTGGACATTTTTACTTTTTGAAGTATCATCAGGAGGGACTGATCACTGGAGAAGTGAGTGGGCAAGTGAGCATTTGTAAATTGGAGGGTGAGCAAAATAAGAAAAACCCTCAATGAGATGGATTGACATAATGGCCACAGCAATGGACTCAAACATACCGACAATCATGAAGATGGAGTGAGACTGGGCAATATTTTGTTCTATTATACATGGGGTTTCCAAGAGTTGAAGCTGACTCAATGGTAAATAACAACAACAATAAACAGAGCAGGAGGGAAGGGATGTGCTAGTCAAAGGCTCTCAAGTTTGTAGCTAGGATCTATGAAGTAAAATAAGTCATGTTCCCTGCCCTCAACATGTGTCACATTAGGGAAGGTATTAACATTAATCCATATATACTATCAAAATCCTTACATGACCTTTGAGATACATGGTTGCCCACTCACTTTTACCACCTATTGAGTTCCTTGGGAAGCTGCTTTCCCACTGACAGTACATGCTACTGCAAGGCAGAGGCCTTTAAGACTGACTGTTTGAGACAGAAAAAACAGACTTGTGTTGCAAACTACTGTTTCTACAGGGTGTTGTATCAGGTGTGTGCATTTTAGGTAGGAGAAAGAAATTTTGAAAATTTTTCTTGGGACACAGTATGTCCCTGTGGACCCTAAGGGGTGTATGAGGTAGAATTAGTGAAACAATGTATGTTCCTCGGTACTCAGAGGGTAGGATTGTTGGAGGGTACAAAAAAAAAAAAAAAAAAAAAAAAATCCATATTACCTACTCACAATTTAACAACATTCAATGATTCAGCATGCCTCCATTAATAAAAACACATGGTATCAACAAAAAATTCAAAGCAGAAAATAATTTGGTCTTTAAAGTCTGATAGAAATGTCATAGGTGTATATACATTGGTGGGCATCTATGTGAGACTGGAAGATCCTAAAAGGAGTATTTGAGCTGACCTTTAAAGAAGTAGGAGTTAACTAAATTCATAGAGACTAAAGAATTCCATGAATAGAGGGGGAAAAAAATGCAAAGGCAAGGAGGAATGAATATCATGATTTGTTTGAGAAATAGCCAATAATTTTCCATTTATGGAAGGAAAAAGTGATGTGGAAAGTACCAATAGATCAAATCATGAAGGTTTTGTGAGTTAAGCTAAGGGATATAGACTTTAATCTGAAACATGCTGGATATCATTGAGGAACTATAACTAAGTTTGTGACTAAAATGCATTAGTTTAGTGGTAGCATGGAAGGAACGGGGACAGACTAGAACTAGGGATATTAGTTATCTTGTATTTCCCTCGAGTCTTGGCAGAAAACACAAGGCACTGAAAAGAGTTTAGCGAGAGCACTACTGGCAGGGGTGTCGGCAGGGTTAAGGGAATTAACAAAGTATGGTAAAACACGCAGGGACTTGAGACTGTAGAAAACTGTTAACACCCTAGGCCTGTCACCAGAAACTGAAATCGATGGAAAGCCACACGGAAAGACATCTGCTAGTGGTGCTAAGAAGAGGTTAGCCCCTTGGGTCACTGAGAAAGGTGGAGAAGTGGAGAATGTACCTGGAGGTGGAGGGATAATGGTAAATGAAGAATAACCAGCACAGCAGCATAGCATAGTAATCTAGGAAAGAAATAACCAAGACCTGAACTAAGGCAGTGACAGTGAGAAGAGTAAATAGATATGAGAGATTTTAAGGAGATAGACTCAGCAGTACTAGTGATTGTTTGTGTATGAAAGAGAGAAAACAGAGAGAGAAAATGGAAGAAAATGGGAGTATCCAGGACAATTTATGGGTTGCTTTTACAGTCTGAGCAAATGAGTGAACGGCTGTGTCATTCACTGATGAAAAAGACTTTGTGGATAGATGTTACTTTCAGTTTTGGAATAGTTACATACGAATGCTTTTGGAATATCTAGATAAACATATTCAGTTGTATCTTCTAGAGCTCAGAAGAGAAATCAAGGATCAAAGATGAGGCTGTAAATTTGAGAGAGATCAACATATGTATCATGTATATATCCTGATGCCATCGAAGTGGATGAGATCACTCAATAAAAAACGGTATAGTGTGAAAAGAAGGGAGTTTAGGTATGACCCAGGAGAACACTGACATTTAAAGGGCAGCTGGACTAGAGGATTCCAGGAAAGAAACAGAGAATACGAGTTCAGACAGGAGGAAAAGACAACAGGGCAGAGTTGTTTTTGTTGTTAGCTGCTATTAAGTTGGCCCTCAACGCATGACAACACCATGTGTTACAAAGTAGAACTGTTTCATAGGGTTTTCTTGGCTGGAATCTTTATGGAAGCTGTTTGCCAGGCCTTTCTTCTGCAGAGTTGCCAGGTGGGTTCCAACAGCCAACCTTTAGGTTAGCAGCCGATTGCAAACTGCTTGTGCCATCCAGGCTTCCCATAGGGCAGAGTAGTGTCATTAAATATAAGGAAGAGAAGAGTTGCAAGAAGGGTGTGGTATACAGAACCACTCTAGATAAAAGTCAAATGAGATAAGGATAGTTGAAATATCTATTAATTTGTATGCAATATGGAAATCATGGTAGCCCTGGAAAGAAAAGTGTTCAATACAGGAGTTAGAAAACACTTCCCACTGGCCAAATCTGCCTGCCATCTGTTTTTTATATGGTGGTAAGCTAACAATTTTTTTAAAAACATTTTTAAATGGTTGAAAAAAAAGAAAAGGAAGAACATTATATAAAAATTACATGAAATTCAAATTTTAGCATCAGAAAAAATATTTTATTGAAAAACAGCCAATGTCGTTTGTTTATGTATTGACTATGACAGTTTTCATACTATCATGGCAGAGTTGGAATAGAGATCATATGGCCCACAAAACCTAAAATACTTACTATCTTGCCCTTTACAGAAAATATTTGCTGACTCCTGGTTAGTAGAATGGTGGTGCGGATGTCAGGTCACAGTGGAGGGTGTCGTGAATATGTAATGAAGAAGTGAAGAGATCAAGCCTATGTATGTCTTCTGTGGAATCTGGCTAAGAAGGAAAGGATAGAATTAGGATAGCTGCTAAAAGCTGATGGAGGGTTGAACGGTTTTGTTGTTTATTTTATTAATGGAAAGACTCTCATTAAGGCATGATATAATCATGATTTTTAAATGTTAGTCATACGAGAGAGGGAATAAATGATGGAAAAATGTCTCTTAGGAAACAGGAATGAATGGAAAAGTTTGCCCCTTCAAATGTGATGAGGAAGGCAGTGGAAATTGAAGAGCTTTTTTCTGAAGCCTTGGATTTTCACAACGAAGCAGGAGGCAAACTCATTTGTTGACGCCCAAAGAATGATAACACTTATGAAGTTTGAAGAAGGAAGTGAATGTTTGAAATTGAGGGAAATGGGAGGGAGAATTGAACTGAAACAGGGGCAGCATGAATCTGTGGTGATACCAAGTTAAACTTGTTTGATTTTTCTCAGCAGTGTTTGTGAAATAGGTGTTAGAGTGGAGACATGAGATAGTTCTACCAATTCAGGTTTAGAGTTTTGCAAGGCTGGTGCAGATGGAGTAAAACACCAAGCAGGGTAACAGTCAAGGATAGTAGGAAGAGGTTTTTAGCAGAGATGGGTCATAGGTTCCATCTTTATTTGCTTCTGGCACATAATACAAATGGTCACCTGGAAGACACGCAAGATTCCTACTCACTGGACCTATATATGGAAACCTGGAGATGTAGAAGAGATAGACTAAAGTGAGAAGAAAATTGAGTGATTCAGGGATTGGCGGTTTCAGTGAGATTACAGGGTAGGGTGTTAGGAGTGAAAAAGCGGGAAGTAGAAGGATAGGCTGTTGTGGTCAGAGTAGAGTTTGGACTTCATGATTTTGTAGGTCATGCCTGGGTAGAGTATGGCTATTGGAGTCAGTTACTGAAATGAAGCGTGGGTGAAAATCATTGCAGTTGATGATATCCAACAACTAATTTTCTCACAATAACACAACTCACATTTTTTGATTGAATTTTTGGACTCATCATTTTTCCTTGAGTTTTTTTATTGTGTTTGTAAAATGAAACTAGCAGAATAACGATAACCACCAGTAATGGTATAATTATCATATTTATGTATAAAACATGCAACATATATGGGTGTGATGGTTAAGATTGTGTGTCAACTTGACTGTGCCATCATTCTCAGTGTTTTGGCAGCTGTACAATGTTGTGATCACTTCTCTGTTGAGATTTGATACGTGATCACCCTCATGATGGGATCTGCTGTGAGTCGGTGCCAGTCCAGGTGGGGCCTGTGGCAGCTCACCACCCCCCTCAGCCTTCATCTCTCCTCCATCTGCCGCCATGTTTTGCTCTATCCTTGCTGCGGCTTTTGCTTGTTCTGGATCCTGCAACTGGCTCCTGTTCACCTGACCTCCGGTTCTTGGGACTTGAGCTAGCAGCTTGCTTTTGGACTTGCCTGCTGATCTTGGAATTTGTCGATCTTCACAGCCTGTGAGCAACAGCCCTGCTCTCTGGTCTGCTGATCTTGGGTTCTCAGGGCCCTGCGACTATGTGAATCAGGAGAAGCCTCTTTCTTGACCCATGGACTTGGGATGTTGCAGCCTCTACAGCTGCATAAGCCATTTCCTTGATAAAAATCTCTGTCTCTTTCTCTATATGTTTACACGCTTTACTGGTTTTGCTTCTCTAGAGAACCCATCCTAAGACAATAGGTATCAGTTAAAATATTTCACATTTAAAACATATTTTCTCACATTTATAGATCAAATTGAATAGTCTCTCTCTCTGTATGTATGAATGTGTGTGTATGCATATACACATACACAGTCACATTTTTTTTTAACTTCTGGAGAAGGTCGTTTGAAAGTAAGTTTAATTGAGATGAACATTCTTCTAGAAGACTCTAACAAAATTCCATAGAAATTCACACATACTTAGCTTGTCTTATTATGCATTTATATAACACTTATTTTCACAGCCTGTAAATGCCAAAGAAAGTCTAATCAGATATTACTTGTTAGTTTCATTTTTTTTAAAGAGGAAACTGAGGCTCCAGAACAATATATAATTAGACAAAAATTAGCCAAACTCTGCTAAGGAAGAGTTTAGCTATTTTTTTTTTGTACTCTTTCCATTGGCACATACTTTTTCTCTAAGTAAATGAAGTTGTTTTAAGTTGTCTCATTAGACACATCTTCCCTAAGAAGAATAAAACTGTCATTTTAAAGTAAAGAGACTGTAGTACAATATCGTCAACTAATTTGTCGGTCTTCAACTTAGAACAGAGTAAGAAATGCTACCCAATTCCCTGGTTCCTACTTCTATGTACTAGAGCCTAGACCTTGGACATTGTCCTTCACCACTCAGAGCTGAGTCTGTTCATCTGAAAAATGAGGGGTTTGGTACAGATAATCTCTTCTTGCTGTAAACTCCTATGTGTCTATAATTTTGCTTGCCAAGAATTCTAGTGATGTCTCTGGAGCCACCTTTGATACAATTGCAATCCTTGAATCTGGAAGATGCTAGAAGGATGTAGCAGTAGAAACAGTAATTTTGAAGACTGGTTTTGTACAGGAGTGTGACTGGGTATGTCAAAATGTATTGTGAAAATTCTCAAAACAAGATTAATTGTGTTTGATCTAACTCATACACATCCTAGATGAGAAAGCAATGGAATATGTTGATTTCTCCAAAGTAATTATTGTCAAAAGTAAAGAATTAGAAACAACTGGAATAGGAGTTTTTACGAAGAGTTATTAAGAAGTTGTACATTTTTTTTTTTTACTATTTCTTTTTTTAAAAAAAATTTTTTACAGTACTTTAGATGAAGGTTTACAGAAAACAGTTTCTCATTAAACAGTCAGTACACATATTGTTTTATGACATTGGTTAACAACCCCATGGTATGTCAACACTCTCCCTTCCCGACCTTGAGGATCTTTTTTTTGGTGAAAATATGCATAACCAAAGTTACACCATTTTGAAAGTTACTACATGTACAATTCAGTGACATCGATTACATTCTTCCAGTTGTGCTGCTATTCTCACTATCTGTTTCCAAATTATTCCATCACCATTATCTTCAACTCACTGTCCCCTAGGCTTCCCATCAAACTTTTTGAGTTGCTGTTGTCAATTTGATCTCACATAGCTAATTCTTTTTATTTTTTTTTTGTACCTTAGATGAAGGTTTGCAGAGCGAATAGTTTCTCATTAAACAGTTAGTACACATACTGCCCCATGACTTGTCAACACTGTCCCTTCTCAACCTTGGGTTCCCTATCACCAGCTTTCCTGTCCCCTCCTGCCTTCTAGTCCTTGTCCCTGGACTGCTGTGCCTCATTAGTCCTGTTTTGTTTTATGAGGCTGTCCAACCCCCGGCTGTATGGTGAACTTTGGGAGGGGCCTCACCACTGAGCTAAAAGGGTGTCTGGGGGCCATACTCTCGGGGTTTCTCCAGTCTGTCAGGCCAGTAAATCTGGTCTTTTTTTGTGAGTTAGAATTCTGTTCTACATCCTTTTCCAGTTCTGTCCAGGACCCTCTATTGTAATCCCGGTCAGAGCAGTCAGTGGTCGTAGCCAGGCACCATCTAGCTGTACTGGACTCAGTCAGGTGGAGCCCGTGGTAGCTGTGGTCCATTAGTCCTCTGAACTAATCTTTTACTTGTATCTTGTTCTCTTCATTTTTCCTTGCTCCCGAAGGGATGAGACCAGTGGAGTATCTTAGATGGCTGCTTACAGGCTTTCAAGACCCCAGATGCTACTCACCAAGGCAGAATGTAGAACATTGTCTTTATAAACTGTGTTATGCCAATTGAGCGAGATGTTTCCCAAGACCATGGTCCCCACAGCCCTCTGCCCAGCAATTCAGTCCCTCAGGGAGTTTGGAAGTGTCTACGGAGCTTCCATGACCTTTCCTTGTACAAGTTGTGCTAACTTCCCCAGTAATGTGTACTGTCTGACCCTTCACCAAAGTTACCACTTATCTACTTAGTTCCCCCCACTCCTCCCATCCCTCATAAACAACAAAGATTGTTTCTTTTTGTGTGTAAACTTTTACATGAGTTATATAGTAGAGGTCTCATACAATATTTGTGCTTTTGTGATTGACTTATTTCACTCAGCATAATGTCCTCCAGTTTTGTTCCTCTTACTCTCCTGAGCTGAGTTCCTTTTGTTTGTGGACTTTTTTCATTTCTTTTGTTTTTGTAGGTTTTGTTTTTACTGAGACTTTATGTTTTTCTTCTTTATTTTGATGAGTAGGTTTGTTAACTTTCTTTGTGGTTACCTTGAAATTTACCCATATCTTCCTAGATTTGAACCAGTCTATTATTACTTGGTATCACTTGACTTCCTCTTTGTTAGAAGGTTCTATAGCTACACCATTTATTCCCTCTTTTATTGTTCTGATGCTGTTGTCATTTACAGATTAACCTGACTGGTTCCCTTTTGTAATTCTTTTGGTTTTGCATAGTCCTTAGGTGTTCATTTCCTAGGTTGGTGTCTGGCTACTACAATCCTGTGTCCTTTATTCAGCCTGTGGTCTGATATTGTTTGTTCTCAGATTGAAGGACTTCCTTTAATAAGTCTCCTAAGTTTGGTTTGGTTTTTATATAGTCCTTTAATTTCTGTTTATCTGGAAATGACCTAATTTCACCATCATATTTGAACGAGAGTTTTGCAGGATATGTTACTCTTGGCTGTCCATTTTTTTCTTTCAAGGTTTTATATATGTCATCCCATTGCCTTCTTGCCTGCATGGTTTCTGCTGAATAATCCAAGCTTACTCTTATTGTCTCTCCTCTGTATGTGACTTTTTGTTTTTCTTGAGCTGCTCTCAGGATTCTTTTCTGCCTTTGGTTTTATCGAGTGTGATTATGACATGCCTTGGTGATTTTCTTTTGGGGTCTATCCTATATGGGGTTCGTTGAGCTTCTTGGATGGTCAGCTTTTCATCTTTCATGATATTGGGGAAGTTTTCTGTCAGCAATTCTTCAGTGATCCTCTCTGTGTCTTCTGTTTTCTCCCCCTGTTCTGGAACTCCAATCACTCTCAGATGTTTGCTTTTGATTGTATCCCACATAATTCTCAGTGTCTCTTCATTTTTCTTTGTTCTTTTTTCTGAGTTTTCCTCAAACAGAATTGTATCCAAGTGTTTGTCTTCAGTTCTGCTGATCCTGTCTTCCACCATTTCAAATCTGCTCCTCAACCCTTCTACGACATTGTCCATTTCTGAAATCTTGTTGTTTATCTTTTGGATTTCTATTTGTTGTTTTTGTATAATTTCGAATTGTGAATTTATTTTGGTATTTTGTTCCTGCATTATTTTCCTGAATTCTTCCAATTTTTTGTCTGTATTTTCCATGAATTTGTCTATTTTTTCATCATGTTTGTCAGATTTTTGCCTCAGCTCTTGGAGAATTCTGAGTATTAGAGATTTGAATTCCCTGTCAGGTAGTTCTAGTGCCTTTTCTTCCACTGGAAAGTCATCTGGTGTTTTATTTTGGGTGCCTACTGGAACCATCCTGTCCTGTTTTTGTAAATGTTTTGATATTGTCTGCTGTCTTCAGGGCATTCAGTAGTTATTTTTCTCATTTATTGTTTGTAGGTTTGCTTTTTTTGTCTTTTTTTTTTTTTTTTTTTAGATTTGGCTATGTCTGAGCAGGTGGGCTGTGTGTTCTTTGTTGTTTGCTCGTCTGTGGGCATGATACTTTTTGCCTTCTTCTCCAATTGGCAGGGTCAGTCGCTCAGATACAGCACAGCATGGCAGGTCTAACTGAAGAGGAGTTGCTGGGATGGGTTGTTTGTGGCACTTACTACAGCCACCAGGGTGGGTTGGTAATCGGTGCAGGGCAGATTCCAGTAGGCTGTGCCTGTGCTGCTTGGTGGTGTGATGTTAAGCGCATGGTGCAGACAGGCAGGATGGAGGGGGGAGATTGTGATGTGTGGAGCTAAGATGGATATAGGAGAGAGGACAGAGGAACAGCAGCCAAAAACATACAAACAACAAAAAAGAGTGCTAGGGGAGCTTGCCGTTGGAGTGGAGAGATGAGAGACTATGAAATGGAGAAAACAAAAAGGGGAAGAAGAAGAAGAAAGAAAAGAATGAATAAATAAAAATTAGAAAGAAAAAAGAACAGCAAAGCTCCCAGGGATCCCACTGGTGCCGCTACGAGGTCTGGGGAAGTTGTTCCCAGGTGATGTAGTACAGCCTGGCTAGAAAGCATAGAGGTATTCAGCACCAGGTATTCAGGGGACAGGAAGAGAAGGAAGGTATAGAGAGACGAAAAACTGAGTAATGAAGAAAGACAGAAAGGGAAAAAGAGGGGAAAAAAAAGCAAAACAAATTAAAAAAAAAAAAAAGAACAAGAAAAGCCCCCCCACCAAAACAGAAAAACACCAAGAAAAAAGAAATGTTCTCAGGGATCACTCTGCATGTCTGTGCAAGCTGAGGGGGTAGGTCCCAAGCCCTGTAGCACTGCCAGGCCACAATGGGCTCCCAACTTGAGAAAAGGAAAAGAAAACAAACAATTCAAAACAAACAAACAGACGAAACCCCCAGGGTCCCAAGACCGTGGCAGCCCAGACCGGGAAGCAGTTCCACACTTGAATGGAGCTCTGCAGCCCCTTAGGAAGAAGTAAAGATGGCGCATGGAGCCAGATATTTGAGCGAAAGGAGCGGGAGTTGGTGAGAGGTAAGGAAGAAATCAAAAGAAGTGGAAAAAAGCGACACCAGCAGTCAACAAATGGCACTCAGGGAGTTGGCCAGTGCAGGCAGGTGGAATCCAAGCAGCCGGTGCTTCCCGGCCAAGAGATGGTGGCTGCGGAAAGCAGAGGAGGCTGAATGGGGGCGAAGAAGAGTGGGGGGTGGGAAAGCGTATATCACCAATTACCGGTTGTTCTATCTCCTGCTGGAAGCTCCATGAAGGTGCTTTCTCAGTTGTTCTGTCTCCTGCTGGAAGCTCTGTGAAGCTGCTTTCTCGTACTCCCTAATTGCTGGTCTCTGATAGGAGTCCAAAATAGCGGATCCATGCTGCGTTAGCTGATAGGGGACCTCTGCATGAACCTCTCTTCCCTCTCTGTTCTCTGTCAGTTTTATCACTCCATTTGGTGCTTGACTGAGTTCTTTATCTCTTCATTTGATGTTTTAGGGTTTCAGGATTGTTGTATTCTCTGTTTGGCTTAGTTTTTCGCATCTTTGCTGTGGAGGGACGGCGTGGTGCTTCTGGCTAGAGCGTCATGATGCTGGAAGTCCAAAGTTGTACATTTTTTAAAGTGAGGAAAAAATAAAGTTATAAAAGCATTGAGTATGTAAAAATGGAAGGAGAAAATGTAGTTATAAAAAAATAGAGATCTGATACATACTTCTTAGTTCAATCAAGTATACAAGACCAAATGGCCAACACCTGCCCAGAAGGCAGGAAGGGACAGGAAAACTGGACGAATAGACACAGGGAATCTGGGGTGTAAAGGGAAAAGGGGAGAGTGCTGACACATTGCACAGATTGCAACCAATGTCACAAAACAGTTTGTGTATAAATTTTTGAATGAGAAACTAATATGCACTGTAAACATTCACCTAAAGCACAACAAAATTAAAAAAAAGAGGTCTGAAATTTGCTAAATGCCTTAGGATTCTTGAAGAAATAAAATTAAAGATCATACCCCTAGATCCTACCTGAAAGGTAGGGTAATATGATGTAAAAATAAAGTTCTCCAAAAATTCTTGAACTAGATTCTAAGCAACATGGTTATGAAAATCTTAAGAAACATTTACAAGACATGAGAAGCTAGTGTTTTTTTGGCTCTGTTTGTAACTGACATTAAACAGTTTAAAGATAATTTCAGAGGTAAGCCATTTATGGCCATTTCTAAGTATGAATTTTCCATAAGGCAAAGAATGTACAAGTTTTAAGAGCCCTGAAAGAAAGAAATTGGAAAATTGTGGAAAAGAATAAAATAAGAAGATTAAAAATAACTCAAGGAGGTGTCTGGATTACCAACATTTTATTTAATGGAAAAACTAAACAAAGTAGATTTTAAATCAATGACAAAGAATTTGGAACTGTATACGATTTCAGTTAAAGTTCTGAATCTGGAAAAAATTATAAAGAAACAACCTAAGGCTGAAAAATTAATTAAAAAAAAAAAGTATTTTTCCCATTGCCGCAAAAAAAAAAAGAAAAAAAGCAAAATGACTTTCTAAATGTTATTAACCTCACTCTTATTTCTTGGATATTGAGTATATCAACCTTACCTTGCATTTTATCCTATGAATGAGGATCCCAGGTTAGTAAAGAACAGAGATACCAATTACTTGTTCAGCTACCACCAACACATTCCTCCATTTTTTTCCTACACAATTATGCCTATGTGAATGCATGAGTGCTTACCTGCCTTTTTCAATGTTCTTTATCATCTCCTGTCCTACACAAAATATGATTTAAAGTTAAACATATTATTATTACTTCCTTTTTCAAAATTGGAGCCCTGGTGGCATAGTGGTTAAGAGCTTGGCTGATACTAAAGAGTCAGCAGTTCGAATCCACCAGCTGCTCCTTAGAAACGCTATGGAGCAGTTCTACTCTGTCCTGTAGGGTCGCTATGTGTCGGAACCAACTCAACGGCAGTGGGTTTGGCTTTTGGTTTTACAAATTTAGCTACAACTTAATTATTAAAATGTTCCATGTGCTTTGGAATAAATTGGGAAAGTAGGGTGGTGGGGGGAAGAGCTTTCCTGTTGAATTCAAAGAAGGCAGGGTCTTGAGAGCCTTCACAATTAATTTTCAAACAACGTCTCATCTTCTGCAATTTCTCCAGCAATCTTCCTTCACCTTGGAATCAGAGGCAAGATTCTTGAATCTAGAATCCTGTAACTCTTAAAGTCATCAATTCTACACTAAACATTATGTAAAATTACTCCAGAGAATTTTGACTCTAAACTTTGTGTGTTCTGTTTTATGATTCTTAATTTTAGGGTAAATATATATCAAAGCTAGAATTCTTTACTAACTAAATCCACAGTTTTCCCCAGAAAGGCTTGCCTGCCTTCCCAGCTGGGCCACACAACATTCCAGTTGTGCCTTTCAGATATGGTTAACTACACTTGTGTTTTATTTTTCAGTTGCAGACCCAACGCCCATGAGCAAGGCAAACATCCCCTGAAGTTTGAATTTCAGTGGCAGCAGGGATGCACATGAAATTAAAATTTGTTCTTACCTATGGATTATCTCTCACTGGTGACTTATGGACACACTTTGTCAGAGAGAAATCAAGGTATTACTTACATAGTTATGATCTGTTTATCTACTACAACTATATTCAGAGAGTTCATGTCAATGTTCACTTCTTTTATCAGGAAAGAATTTTTGTCATCTGTTGAGACTGCAGTATTTTCTTTACCCACCACACATCAACCCAACACCACATCCTCTCTCACACAGCATCCATCAAACAACAGTAGTCAAGGAAAGAGGGGCGGGGGAAGAAACCTCCCACATAAATGACAGTCTGCTTAGACAAAGCTCATGCTGCACTAGACAGTTGTGTTGGACAGACTATTGTAATAACAAGGGGAAGGGTAGTGCTTACACTCTGTTTCCCTATTAACAACTAGAAATAATCTATAATTTAAAACTTTATTTTTTAATAGAATATGGCTCAGCTTGTTTGTGGAACATAACAAGTAGAGCTCTTGCTATACGTATTATGAATTATTACATTCAACAATACTTAACCTAGAAGAAACCATGGCATATAAACTATCTCAGATTTTACTAGAAGGCATGTTAGCTCATTTTCCTAAATAACTCCTTTTTATTTATTTATACCAAAACACGGATTAAAAAAAAAGTCAATAATATGATAGCTAATAAGATGAGATACAGATTAGACTTATGACATTTAGAAACTTGCATAATTATTATTTTATGATTACTGACTACAGGTAGTGTACCAAGTCCTATGAGAGTCAAAGCAATAAACTGGAAACAAGGTTTGTTTTCATCTAGAAGTATAGCTGTGTTTTTCTTTTTGGTAATTGTAGTTACATATTGGCTGTGACAGTCAGCCAGTCAAACCAGATTCTATTATACTAAGAGTAATTTTATATTTAACTATGTATTCTATGTATGTACGCTTGTGTGGTAATACAGGTACTAGGCTTTCATCAGAGATTCCTATTATATCCTTTATAGCTTTAAACCATGGCACAAAGCTGTGGTTTCTCCTTGCTAATTTAGTTCTATAAGAGTGATTAAGGCTCTGTAGTAGATGCTTTGATATTGGTGATGGCGTATTACACATCTAACTTCCTAAAAAGAGTTCATCGATTTGGAATATATTCAGTGTGGGATTCCGAGCAGTTAAAGGTGGTAAGGTGAAAGAAGGATTACATGTCAAGATATAAATTATAATTCAATTATTATACTTAATTTATTTATCAAAGATAATTTCATCCTTATAGTAACTTAATGTCACACAGAATAATATTTGCTTAGTAAGGTCAGAGTTATTTGGAAGAAAACCTCTGTATGGAAATCACAAATTTTTGCATGATCCATAGTATATTAACTTGTTTTACCTGGTCTCTGGGTAGTGCAAGCCATTAAGCACTTGACTGTTAGCTGGAAGGTTAGTGGTTTGAACTCATCCGGAGGCACCTCAGAAGACAGGCCAGGTGATCTGTTTCAGAAAGGTCACAGCCTTGAATACCCTGTGGGGCAGTTCTACTCTGCAACACATGGGGTCACCGTGAGTTAGAATCAACTCCATAGCAACTAACAGTGTACCTGGAAGAAAAGAAAACAAATTAATATTTATTGAATACTTACTAAGAGGTAGATACCATGTTGGATACTGTAAAGGTCGCTATGAGTGGGAATCAACTTGTCAGCAACGGGTGGTTTGGTACGTGCTTTAGTATAGTTGGAGCCCTGGTGGCGCAGTGGTTAAGAGCTCGGCTGTTAACTAAAAGGTCGACAGTTCAATCCACCAACTGCTCCTTGGAAACCCTATGGGGCAGTTCTACTCTGTCCTATAGGATCGCTATGAGTCAGGAACAACTCAACGGCAATGGGTTTGGTTTGGGTTCTTAAAGTAGTTAGTGCTCCCTTTAATACTGTTAGGTAGAGGCAAATGTAATTTGATCATGGTCAGAGTGGTAGGATTTATTCAGGTGTGCTTTACCAAATCTGCACTGCAATGCCTCTCCGTTTAAATACACCAAAGCCACTTCAAAGTTCATTAAGTTGGTTAAAAGCCATAAGAAAAATGAATGCTTCCCTTTTCATTGCGTATTTTTAAATATTTTCAGGAATAATGTTTAGAGACTGAATGCAACTAAATGGTTGAACGTATATAATTTGCTTCTTCTTACAGAACATGTTTCATCTCATGACTTACCAGACTAATTACAGCCTTAGATTTATCTATTAATTTCCAAAAGAAAGTAAATACAGTTACAGGGAGAATATATAAATGCCAAGTTACTTGATTCTAAAGGAGCCGGTCTCCGACATCAAAGCATTTAATACCCACTACCACTTCAAGAAGGAGCCCTGGTGGTGCAGTGGTTAAGTGTTTAGTTGCTAACCAAAAGGTCAGCGGTTCGAACCCACCGGCCCCTCCAGGGGAGAAGTGGCAGTCAGCTTCCGTAAATAGTACAGCCTTGGAAATGCAATGGGATGGTTCTACTCTGTCCTGTAAGGTTTCTATGAGTTGGAATGGACCCGATGGTACCAGGTTTGTTTTGTTTTCTTTTTTCAGTTACCAATTCAGGAGCCGGGAATTCTTTTAAGTGCTGACTCTCTTGACTACTAAGCTCTCCAGCCCATTCCCCAGACAATGTAGGGCCTTCTTTTCCTCATATTCACTAGGAACCTGTTTCACGTTTTTCTTCTCTTTCGTTTCCAATCATCTTTTTTAAGTTTCATAATCTCACAGTTAACTCATTGGAGCCACATACAGCATGAAATATGATCGTCTAAAATAAAAATATATACTTATTGATGCGTGAGCCTCTTGTTGCCTCCACTCTAGACTTGCTGTATAGTTGTCTGTGGGTGTTGCTACCTTTTTACCTATCTTGATTGATCGATTGATTGATTCTTTCAGCATATGACGATTGAGTGCTAACCATGTGTGAGGCTCTAATCTGGATGTTCTAGGAGAAATACGGATGACTGTTAATTGCTGCCTGCTTTTACGAAGGTTAGTTACTATCTAAAGGGCAAGACAAGCATATGAACAACAAACTGTAATTCAAATCAGAATTAGATGAAGCCATATGTTATAGAAGGAAACAGCAATTAATTTTTCCGTGAGGGAGAAAATCTTATTTCTCTGATCGAAACCTTCAGTGGTTTTCCACTCTATTTAGCCTTACATAACCTGTATCCAACATTCATTTATTCAGTGACAATTTAATTTTAAACATTCCAACCTTTTTTTAACCATTAGCCTTCAGTGCTCAATGTCCTCTAAATAAATCCTTCATAAATTTGCTAAAACCACCTTCACTAGAAAGATTTTTCCTTGACCACACCCCATCTATGATGCTTCTTCTTTCTTTGCAAACTGTAGTATTCATTTTGTATAATAGTTTATTTAGTCCACTGGACTGATGAATGCCTTTTTTCAAGTACCCAAGTGTAACTTGTCTCCCCATCAGATATTAATCTCCCTAGGAAAAGAGACGAAGGCTATGCTTTTTTAAAATTCTCTGTAGTATCTCATGCTATGTATATGAAGAGCTCAGTAAATATTTGTTGATTGATTGGTACTCTCAGAGATCAGAGAGCATGGTTAGTCAACGTATTTTACCTTCGCTCAGAGGCTCCCTGCTGATGTAGTTTCAGAGAATGATAGTATTGCTGAAGCCGAAATGCAGTAATATTATCTATTTTAAAAGGTTGGCGTATGTATTTTTTTCTAATTTGTTAGCAATATTTTTTAAGTTTAAATTTTCACCTTTGAGATTATATTGCCATTGACAGTAAGAAATAAAACTCAAGTTAGCATCACCTTACCGTCAAAAATCTAATCAACATAAAAGTACCATGGATGGTAAAAAACAGAACTACACAAAAACTTATTTATGGAGGGAGAACACACATACTGATAGTCACACAAATCGTAAGGGTACAGCCTGAGGAATAACCACCACGTGGATCAAAAAAACATTACCAGTACTTCAAAAGTCCCCTCCTACTATTTCATATTCCCCACTTAACCCCCTTAAAAACTTGTAGTTTTTCCTGAAGTTGAACTTTATGTAATGGAATCATACAGAATGTATTCTTTTTCTCTGGCTTATTTTATTCAACATTTTGTTAATAAGAGCCTTCCATGTTATGTGTTATATGTAGCAATACATTGTTCAATATCATTGCTGTACGGAATTCGATTTGCATAACACATTTCAGAATCAACTCAACGGCAGTGGATTTGGTTTTTTGGTTTTGATGGATATTTGGTTTTCTTTTTCCAGTTTTTGGATTAATGCTGCTGTTAATATTCCTGTACGTATTTTTGGTGGACATATGAGCACACACAGTTTTTCCATTTTTTTTTTTCTTCTTCTTAGTACTATGGGAGATTTCCAGTTCCTATATATCTTCACTATCACTTGGCTTTGTCAATCTTCTTAATTTTGGCTCTTCTAAATTTGACTTTATTTGGAGTGTGCATTGTTATCTCACTGCGTTTTAATTTAAATTTCTCTGATGACTAATGAAAATAGCATGTTCTCCTATGTTTATTGGCAATTTATGTATCCTCTTTTATGAAGTGGTTAGACTTTTGCCACTTTTCTATTGGGAAACTTTATGTACTTGGCATAAGAGTCTCTTTTTGGTTATGCTTTCCAGATGATATCTTCTTCCAGTCTACGGCTAACCTTTTAAATCTTTTAAAGGTTTAGTTTGACAAACAGAATTTCTTAATTTTCATTTATGAATAAAGCCTTTTACGTTCTGTTTAAGAAAACTTTGCCTATTTCAAAATCTTGAAGATATTCTCTTTGTTATTTTTAGTATAAGCCAAGTGTCTGTAATGTGTGGGGCCTGTTTCTGAACTTTCTCTTCCGGGCCTTCTCAATCCTTGCATTAATACCACACTGTCTTAATTACTATAGTTTTATTATGAATCTTGCAAATCGTCTTTCTTTAAGTTTGTCTTAATTATTCTTGGTCTGTCAGAAAAAGCTTGTAAATGTCTGTAAAAAATTACCTGAGGTTTTTTTTTTTTTGGTCAGGGGAGGGCATTCACATTGATTCTTTAGATCAATTTGGGGAGACTAGTCATTGAATTATCCAAATCAAGAACATATTATATCCCTCCAATTGTATAGGTCTTCTTTAACTTATCTCAAAAATACAGGGTAGTCTCTGCATAAAGACAGTATTCACTTTTAAAAGTAGATTTATTACTGGGAGGTTTATGTTTCATACTGTTGTAAATGTGTCATTTCTTAAATCTTTTTTCTACATATTTGTTGCTGATTGTCTTAGATATCTACCACTACTATAACAGAAATACCACAAGTAAGTGGCTTTAACAAACAGATATTTATTTTCTTACAGTTTAGGAGGCTAGAATCTGAATTCGAGACGCTGGCTGTAGTGGAAGACTTTCTGTCTCTGTTGGCTCCGGAGGAAGGTCTTTGTCTCTTCTGGCTTCTGCTCCTGGGAAATCTTCATGTGGCCTGACATCTCTCTTTCCCAATCTCTGCTTCTTTTCTTGATTGGTTAATCTCTTCTATATCTCAAAAGAGATTGATTTAAGACACACCCTACACTAACACTATCTCATTAATATAAAGAAAACCTATTCCCAAACGGGACTATAACCACAGGTATAGGGGTTAGAATTTATAATACATAGTTTGAGGAGATACCATTAAATCCATAACAACGTTATATAGAAATAAAATTGATTTTTGAACGTTGACCTTGTATCTAGTTATCTTGCTAAATGCAATTATTAATTCCAGTAGAATGCCAGTGGTTAGGAGCCAGGCCAATGAGGGAAGCACAAAACATGGCAGGATAGAGTTGCCAGTGGATTCTGGGAGTAGAAAACATGGTTGCCCAACAAAAAATAGCAAAGCAAAGACAAGAATTGAGAAACTGATGAGTTTCAGGCAGTCTGTTAAACAAGAAAGGAGATTAGATGAGTTGGACCAAAGCCTTAAAGTGAGTACAGATTTGGGATTGGATGAATTTCATTTTATAAATTAAGATTTAATGAATCTATGTAAGAGTGATTGGAGTTGGGAAGCTTCTCTAGAGCTAGAGCTCAGAGATGTGCATTCTTGGAAGTTATAATAATGAATTGTCAACCAAAAGGTTTTATTAGAACTCTCTTGAATCCCATTTGCATCTAACATGGTGAATCTAATCCCAATCTAACCCCCATCTTTGACAAGAAGTATACCGGATAACACTTAGAGCACAGTGATAGAAGTAATAAAAATCACCAGTTATTCATGCTTTCTCTTATGTGTCAGATACTTTGAATGGGTCTTTATATGCTTTATATCCATTCCTTTAATACACTCAACAATCCTTCAAGACAAGTGTGATTATTTTACTCTTACAAAAAAATATATTTCTAGGAAGTCTTACAATTTTAAGATAGAGAAACTTAATGGGAAAAAGTTCAAGGAAAAAACTCATTTTTTTTGAAGTATATGGGTTATCTCAGAATAACCAAGTTGTGAAAGTATAGCTGAGCCTTGCAGACAACTGTAACCAGGTCTGAACATCTCTGTTCTATTTATGGGCTTAATTACTCTCTCTATCCTTGTTTCTCAATCTCTTCCCTGTATAATGGAAAACTTTGATGCTAACTGTTCCTTAGATTAACATCTTTCAGCATCAACTGCCATTCTGTTGGTCCCAACTCCAAAAATCTCCAGGAAGAGATTCATTAGCTCAGCTTTAACCAGGATCCTACTAGTGGAGTAATAAGCTGTGACTAATGTGGCAGGATTGTGTAATATTAGGTTGAGCTACATGAAATTGATGCTATTTGCTTTAAAAAAAAAGTCATTTCTTGATTTAATCTAATAATAATAGTTGAATGCTTACTATGTGTTAACCATTGTTCTAAGCACTTTGCATATATTTACTCATTTAAATTTCTAACAACCTTAAAAGTTAGGTGCTATAATTATCTTCATTTTATGAATGATAAAAATGAAGCCTAGAGAGTTTGACTAACTGCCCATCATTACATAGTAAGTGTTAGAGCCAGGATTCTAACCCAAGCAATCTGGCTCCAGAGTCTACCGCATTACAGAGTAGTTCCTAAAAGAATTATTTAGAGTCAGAAAAGGATATTATCGAGAAGTTAGTTGGAAGTATATGTCATACTCCAAGTTCCATTGCTCTCTACTACACAAATATCTGGGTAAGGAAACCAAGGCCCAGAGAAGGTAAGTAAATCCTATAAGGCCATATAGCTAACAAATGGCAAGATTGGGACTGGAACTTGATTCTGTCGCAATCTATTATGTCATGCTACCTATTAAAACACTGATGTTGGAGAACAATGATAAACTTCATATTATGCTGCAGTAAGTATACTACATACCAGGTGTCTTAGTTATCTAGTGCTGCTATAACAGAAATACCATAGGTGGATGGCTTTAGCAAACAGAAACTTATTCTTTCACAGTCTAGGAAGCTACAAGTCAGAATTCAGGGCATCAGCTCCCAGGGAAGACTTTCTCTCTCTGTCAGTTCTGGGGGAAAGTCCTTGTCATCAATCTTCTCCTGGTCTAGGAGGTTCTCAGCCCAGGGACCCTGGGTCCAAAGGATGTGCTCTGCTCCCAGCACTTCTTTCTTGGTGGTATGAGGTCCCTCTCCTCTCTGCTTGATTCTCTCTTTTATATCTCAAAAGACATTACTCAAAATACAACCTAATCCTGTAGATTGAGTCCTGCCTCATTAACATAACTGCCTATAATCCTTCTTCATTAACCTCATAAAGGTTAGGATTTACAACGCATAGGATAATCACATCAGATCACAAAGTGGTGGACAACTACACAATACTGGGAATCACGGCATAGCTAAATTGACGCACATTTTGGGGGGACACAATTCAATCCATGACACCAAGTATCTCCAGCTTCCTCTGTATAGAGCACTCTTCTGGCTACTAAGGCATAAGGAATTAGGAGACATAGTTTTTCTTTTCTACTTGGGGATAAAGATAGAAATATGTGATATACATTTTGAATTCGTTCTTCATTAAGTGGAATGTGTCCTGTTAAGAAAAAAACGTATTGGATGCTACCTGTTAATTAGATAAATACCACCTGTGCTTCACCTTCAGAAACATCTGTATGTGTGTGTGGGTCTTTGTATGCCTTCCTCTTCTAGGATTGCTGACATAAAATGGGTTTCTAAGGTACTGTAGCACTGTTGGGAACAGATGACAGGGCTTCTTAGATTTCTCAAATTTGCATTTGCTGCTCTGAGTGTCCCTGTAGAACTAAGGGAGATCAAAGGAGCTGGGCCTTCTCTGACACATTTTGTACTGTATTTTGGGCTAAATAAAACATAAAACTGTTCTTTTGCACCTAAGTAAATGGAAGAAGTGATATGTGTGTAAAATTTCACATTTAAATGCAAAACCAAACCAAATTAAAGAAAAAAAAAACGAGGTTGGTTCTTGTCTGTTACATTCCCTATACTTACTCCCAACTTCTTAGTTTGTAAACTCCTTGTGGGAAGAAACTATGCTATTTATCTTGATTTTTATGCAATTTTTTACTATGATCTATCTAGATGTGATTTTCTTTTTATTTATCCTGCTGATGATTCTTTGAGATTCTCAAATCTGTAAACTGATGTTTCTCTTTAGTTCTGGGAACTAATTAGACCTTTAAATAATGCCTCTATTTCATTCTCTCTGACCAATCTCTCTGCCCACTTTAGCTTCTGTCTTTCTTCTCTGTATTTTCATTTCTTTTTCAATCTGTGATATATGCTGGGTAATTCTTTCTTATCTATTTCCCAGTTCATTAGTTGTCTCTTTGGCTATGTCTAACCTTATGTAAAATCTATTCATAGAGTTCTTAATTTCAGTTTTGGGGAGCTACAGTTGGGGACTGCTTTATCAGAGTTCCAAATTTGGGATCCAAACTTTGACAGCTTCTGTGTTCTGCAGAAGTACAGCTCTGTTCTGATGATCTTTTTCCCCCTAAATTGACAAATTTCCTTAGGAAGCTTTTAGTGCCAGACATCTCTCTGGTTCTCACTTCCCTAGGTTTTAATAAGAAAATTCTTCATTATCTCATTTGCTCTTTGCTGTTTTTAAGAAATTTAAAAAATAAAAATCTATTTTATCCAGCATTTTTCATTATTCTTAGTGAGAGGGATGATACTGATTACTAGATCCTCCATTACTGAAAGTGAGTCTCAACATTTGTCTTTGCTTAGCTCATTTCTTAGTGTATAACTGTTGAGTGATTGAACAAATGTATTTCTGAATGAAATGACTTGACATTTAGAACAAAATATAACAATTCTATTCTGCTTCTAATTGTATCCCACTATCAAGTCTCAGCAATAATGACTTAGCATGTAATTTTACTGGAGTGGAGACCCTTTGCTGACTTGATTCTGTGGGTTGTTGTATTGCCAAGTGTGTAGGGGCCCTCAGAAACAGCCATGGTGCTTCTTTCACAAATTCTGTGAGAACTGGAACAAGAAGGAGCAAAGCAGATAAAGGCTTTCTTTCAGTGATCTTCTAAGGCTGCATGTCCAGAGGATTGTGGTGAAAGCTGATCTGAGCATCAAAGGTCAGGGTTTACTAGATAGATAAGGAAAGATTTGTAAAAGTGGAGTGCTGTTTAACTTCTCTGTTAAAGTAGTGGCTCTCTCAGCTGTGGTCTCTAATTGAGTCTTTTATTCTGAATAATTTGGGGATCCTCAGTATAACCTTACCTCCATAAATTAACTTTTCATGCAACTGATTGCGTTAGAAGTTGATGTCCTGCAAGAATGTGTTACTTTTTCTGAGTAACAATGGAAAACACATAAATAGCAGTCAATATATGTGAGACTATGTTCTAAAATCATTCAGTATATTAAATAATTTTATCTTCACAAGAACAGAAGAGGATATGAAGCAAAGATATTTGGCAAAATAATAGGATGAGAGAGTAGGGGAGAGTATGGAATCCTAGACAGTCTTGGCTCTAGAATTCAAGCTCCTATCTGCTATATGGAGCCCTGGTGGCACAGTGGTTAAGAGCTATGGCTGCTAACCAAAATGTTGGCAGTTCGAATCCACCAGCAGCTCCTTGGAAACCCTATGGGCAGTTCTGCTATATTAGGAGTCCCTGGGTGGCTAAAACTGTTAAGTGTTCAATGAGGAGCTGAAAAATTGGTGGTTTTAACCCACCCAGAGGCACCTCAGAAGACAGGCCTGGAGATCTGCTTCCAAAAGGCCACAGCCTTGAAAACTTTATGGAGCGGTTCTACTCGGCACACATGGGGTAGCCATGAGTTGGAATAGACTCGATGGTAACTAACAACAACAAAAACAATCTGCCATATTATAATATAATAATTATAATAACAATCAGCATTCAGAGACTTAGAAATATAATCTCTTGTATGTAAGAAATGAAGATTGCTAATCTCCAGTTTTAAAGGTAGAAGATAAAAGCAAAAGAAGGAGGAATTTTAAAGCAAAATAAAGAAGTATTTTGGAAGTGACTTGTCAGATAAGCAATGAGATGATTTTTCCAAGAGCATAAAGCAAGTCTCGCAGTTATGTTTTAAGTTGGTATTTTCACTAGAGTTTGGCCATATGTCTATATAAGAACAATGTCAAATAAAATCTATAGGATCACTCATTTTTATAAGATGACTACTGTGTATAAGCACTTCTGCTAAATCTATGATTTACACATCTTTCAATCACAGATAAATACAGAGCAGCTATAAATGTAGCCAAGAACTGTCTCTTAATGTGGCTGTCTGCCAAAACACACTCAGCTCCCATTCTGTCTGTTGTCCACATTGCTGCTGCCCATCGAGAGTATGAGCGCTTTGTGGCCATTTGGTTCTCCTAGTGGAAAATTTCTATAGACTAAGCAGAGAGAAATTTAGCACAAGGCAGAAGATTTGCAAATGGACACCATTCCATGCCAAAGGCTTTGGGGATTATAAAAAGAAGCACACTCCAACAGTGTAAATCTGCGGGCTTTGTACTATAAATGGAAATTTTTAAAAAAATCTATGAGGTTGTAATGACTGAACATCAATACTGTTTGTCTTCTATCCTTGTTGAGAAAATGGTAAAGGTAAATGTTTTCAAACCAGCCAAGGGGTGATTTTAAAAAAAAAAAAAAAAAGCTCCAGGCAACACCAAAGACACTGTAAGAAGGAATACCATAATCTAATTGCTGAGAATGGAAAATACATTGAAATATTGAAATAAGAATATGTGTGTATTTGTGAATATTACTGGACATAATTAAGGAAGAGTCAATTCATAACATGATGAAAGACAAAATTTTCCTCTTCTTTCACATGAACTCTTGTGGCTGTGTCTGTTTATTGAAAAGATGATCTCAAAATTGTCGGTAGCAGTATTTATTTATTTTTTAAACTGGGTTCAGGGAAGATTTGTATTACAGTATTCTGAATCCATTCTGATTAAGAGATGAGGGATCCAGAATTATCCCAGTGTGGTTGATTCAGTGATTGATTGTAGATAGGACCTGTAACTCCGCTTGTCTTTTTAGGTAGAGGAGGTTTCAGTTGATTTCAGGGGTCCCAAAGGAGCTACTAATACACCTGTTCTATGATATTTTATTATTACTTTCACTTGTTGTTGCTGTTAGCCGCTGTCAAGTCTGTGCCAATTCATGATGACCTATGTGCAATAGAACAAAATGCTATCCAGTTTTCTACCATCTTCACAACTGCTGGTATGCTCGAGTCCATTGTTGCAACCACTGTGTATTTCCAGTGCCTTCCAACCTTGGGGGCGGGGGCAGTCATCTTCTAGCAGTGTATCAGACAATGCTCTGTTGTGGCCCATAGGGTTTTCACTTGCTGATTTTCAGAAGTAGATCACCAGTCCTTTCCTCCTGATTTGTCTTTGTCTGGAAGCTCCACTGAAACATGTTCACCGCGGGTGACCCTGATGGTATTTGAAATAGCAGTGGCATAGCTTCCAGTATCTTCCCAACACACGGGCCACCACAGTAAGACAAACTGACAGATGGGTAGTGGAACTCTCTCTTATAATTTGAGGTCAATATGATTTTACTTTTCCTTAAACAGCCACTTGCATAGGGGTTATAATCAATTAGGTTAATGAAATAAAGCATGTGTAAAATATGATGCAGTTTTAGGAGATAACACTTGAATGTAATGTCTCTAGTTTATTACAGTCAGTAGGATGAATTAGTGTTAAACTCATTTTAGCTTGCGTATTTAAATAACAGCTCCCCACACGTTTACTTTATACTGGAAAACATAAGCCTTATTTTCATTTAGCATAACCTTTTATTACCCATCAGGAGAATCCTCAGTGTCATAAATCCTTGTGTTCTGCCCCCCTTAGGGAATGTATATATGATGTCGCCACCTTGGGTACAAAGATGGAAAGCATCCTTTCCCTTCTACATTCCTTCACCTTCCTTTCTTTTTTTCCAAACTTCTGACCCTAGAATTCCAGTACACGAGAACCTTCTTGGACTTCTTTTATCAGATTATTTGGTGATTTAAAGTTCCCTTTAACATGTCTGGAAACTCTGGTGGTGTAGTGGTTAAGAGCTACTGCTGCTAACCAAAAGACTGGCAGTTCAAATCCACCAGGCTCTCCTTGGAAACCGTATGGGGCAATTCTACTCTGTCTCATAGGGTCGCTAGGAGTCGGAATCGACTCGATGGCAATGGGTTTGAGTTTTTTTTTAACATGTCTATTGGATAGTTTTAATTTTTCCTTTAAGTGCCTCTTTTCTGTTCCTTCTTTTTCTCTGTTGATCTTTGACTTTGAAAACTGACGTACGATCATCTTCAGTTTTAGTTACTTTTGCACTCACTAGATGAAGTGTTCTTTTGGTTTAACAAATTTTTGAGAGCTTTTGACTTTTTTAGTCATGTCTAGGGACCGGGGAATATATTTTAATGAAGATTTCACTTAAAAAGTTCTTAAAATAGAAATAAATGTGCAAAAGTGTCCACAGAGTCTCCGGACTTCTGGCAAAGACTATCCTTTCACAGCAAAGAAAGAGCTTCATTTCCAGGGCATGTAAGATGCTGGTCTATTTATATGAAGATCGTTTTATCCACTATAGCATGTCATTTGGAATCGTAAAAACTTACATTTCTCTAGCTCATTCTTGTGTTTGGACTCGTTTAGACACCATTAAAAAACAAATATATGTCCCTTTCACGGAAAAGGTAATAGTCGTGATCTTTGATCTGATATTTGATTTTACTGGACCATTAGATTAGATCATGTAGAGCAAAAACAGGTGTAATCAAATTTAAAGACCTGCGTCTTTGTGATACATTGATTAGATTGACATAAAGACAAATATATTTTGGAGAATGTTTGAAATAAATGATATAGGACAAAATTAAATAGATATAAATATCATTAAGTAATAAAATGCTGATTTAGCAAATTCCCCAGAAGTCTCACTACTCCTGAAAGGCCAAATGAAAGCAATAGATTTGTACTTTCAATTCTTGATATTGGCATCCCATTTACAGAAACAAGTGAACCTGTAGATTAATTCACTTATTTATTCTACAAACATTATAAGTCACTGTATTAGTTCCTATTGCTGCTGTAACAAACTACCACAAATTTTAGTGGCTTAATAGAACACAAATTGTATTATCTTATAGTCCTGTAGGTTAAAAGTCCAACATGGGTCACACTGGGCTAAAATCAAGGTGTCAGCAGGGCTATACTCCTCTTTGGATGCTTTAAGGGAGAATCTTTTTTTTTTGTCTTTTCCAGCTTCTATAGACTGCTCACAATCCTTGACTTGTGGCCCCCTCCCCCTGTCATCAAGGTCAGCAATGCTGCATATCTTGTAACCCTTCTTTCATCTTCACATCTTTCCCACTGACCAAAGCCTGGAAAGGTTCTTCATGTTTAAGGATTCAAGTGGTTAGAATGTACCCACCTGGATGATTCAGGATATTCTTCCCTACTCAAGATCCATACCCTTAATCATATCTACAAAGTCCCTTTTATATTCATACGTTCTGTGGATTAGGACATAAACATCTTGGGGGAACGTTATTTTGCATACTGCAACCAATATCATGTTTCATGTCCTGTTCTAGGTACTAGGTATATAAACATCAAACGGACAAAAAAAAAAAAAAAAAACAAAAAAACAAAAAACAAAGCTCCTATTCTCATGGAGCTTTTATTGTTGGAAGCCAGGGTTTTGAAAGATTGGTGAGGGTTGCATTGGAACCATTTAAGTAACATATCCATCAGTGGGCCAAGTTAAATTGAGCAGAGTGAATAAAGACCATGGCTTTCAGACAGGTATGCCTGGGTTCCAATCCTGGGTCTACTACTTAACTGGGAAGAATTAGGGATTTACCTAACTTCACTGAACCCCAGTTTCCTTAACTGTAAAACGGGAGATAATGATGTTTATTGCATAGGATTGTTATGGGGATTAAATGAAATTACACAAGCAAAACACACAGTACATAGGCATAGAGTGAGTATTCAAAAATTATCATCTCTCTTCTCTAAACAAAGTGTATCTTTATGTGAAATTTGGAAACACAACTCAAAGGCTAAACAGTTGGTGTTATTTAGAGGCATAAGGAAAATCTCCCTGTCTCTAATTTATCTGTTATCACATTTCCTGAAACTCCAGCTATAGAAATATATTCTTTTGGTTTATGCCATTTGCTTTCCAAGTGTCCTCATTAAATACCTTGTTTTTGTCAAGAAGGATAAAACATGAAGCTGTTATAAGTACTTGCCACCATAATGTGAATTTGTTTGTCAGAGGCTAGCTGACTGAGGAAAAGTTAGGAGTCATATTTTTGTTTGTTTGTTTTGAGTAAAATGGAGAAGAGAAAATAGAGTTATGTTATAGTACAACGCCCAAGGAGGGTAGACCTGATGGAGGTGCTAAACCTAGCAGCATTTGGACTTTTATTTTGTGGACAGGGAACATAATAGAGGAATAAAGTGATAAAGGGGACAAACCAGAGGGATTTGAGGTTACATTTCACCACTGCTCATATTCATCTAAGGATGGCCCTGCTGGCCTGATTCATTAGACATCATCTGTTTGGGTGATGCCAGAGGATGCTGAAAGATAATTTTTAATTATATTACAATTTTGGGTATAAACATACTTCTGTTGAAGAATAGTACTTCTACTGAAAGAATACTGACTTTAAAGCTATCACCTGTATAGGATTTGGGGCCAAACAGATTTCTGAAATTTTATTCCTGGGGTTAGGGATAGGAAGGAAACCATGCCAGCCTCAGGCAGCTACTTCCTGTGTGTGAAGATGGAAGCTGATGGGCAATGGAACAGAATTAGCCTGGCTGGGGACTAGGAAGAGGGGAGATCAGGAGCCAGGCAATATCGCGGGCCCATTAAAAAATGGGAACGTAATGAAAATGGGCATGGAATGTGAGTTCAGAGGACTGGATTAAGAGCAGGAGCTCAGTCCCAAGGATGAGATGGGAAAGTTGCTGGTATCATGGGAAAGGACAAAGTTAAATGTGGACATTAGAGTTTCATTTCAGTTAGGGAAATGAAGGTCAAATTAAAGTGCTACAACTGAGATTCATGTTTGATAATGGTTCATATATTGTCAGAAAATAAAAATCTCACAAGGGAGGATGATGAGCAAGAGTAACACAAAAGGCTATGGGTTACATTAAGATTGTGAGCAGAAGAATAAGCATATGTTAAGCAGTTATAGTGGCAGGTTTGGAAAAGCTTGGTCATTGGGGATTGCGATAAGGGCCATGAGATACACTGGAGTATAAGTCCTAAGATATGGGCCTACCAATTATTTTAGGGAAGAGACTTAAAACAATAGAGAGGCAGTATGGGGCCAAATTAAGAGTGAGGGCTCTTGGTTAAAACCCCTGAGCTTTTAGCTTCTCATCTGCAAAATGGGCATGAAATGATATTGACTTCACAGATAATGTGATGAAGTTAAGACGAGATGATGCCCACAAAGCACTTAGCACAGTGATTGATACATAGTAAACACTCAGTAGTGGTGGGTGGGTCAGTGGTAGAATTCTCACTTTCTATGCAAGAGATCCAGGTTTGATTCTTGGCCAATGCACCTCAAGTGTAGCCACCACTCATTTGTCAGTGGAGGCTTACATGTTGCTATGATGCTGAAGAGGTTACAGTGGAACTTCTAGACTAACACAAACTAGGAAGAAAGGCCTGGCAATCTACTTTTGAAAATTAGCCTATCAAAACCCTATGAATCACAACAGTCTGATCCTCAAAAGATCATGTGGATGGTACAGGACTAGGCAGCATTCTGTTCCATTGTGCATGGAGTCACTATGAGTTGGTGGCCTACTGGACCGCAGCTGTTAGCAAACAAGAGCACCATCATTTTAACTAATATTATTTATTTTAATGGTTCTAAGTCACAAAGCTATTTCTCTACTTCTTTTAGGGGTTGATATCTGAGTTGCGTAATGTTGGTAGTCAGACCTTCTGTGACTGAGGGTAACAGAGTGGGGAGCTTACAACTCTATCTTTCCCCTATTGGTATTCTCCCACTGGGGAATGAAATTTAAGTTGGGATATGATCAGTTCACTTAAGTCATAATTTCTTCCAAATATTATCATAAAGAGGCATCTCTTTCCTGCTTCTTCATGAAATTAGCATCAATTAGCATTATAAATCCAATAATTCATTCCATCAAGTACTTAAGAAGCACATACGTATCAGGTACTATGCTGCATTCTGGGGATATCAGGCTAAGTAAAAGTTGACATACCTCAAAGTAATTTGCAATCTAGAAACATCTAGTCTAGGAAATGATGACCCCTAAAAGTTTTCAATACCTACGCTAGATATTTTAATAAACACCATCAAGATAGCCAGCTTATTTTCTTCCTAATATTCTCAAGGAGTCCATTTTAATACCAATTTTTCATACCAGCATATTGACATAAATTCCAAGTCATTTTTATTTACATTTTTGTCACTATATGTAATTTCTATTAAAAGCATAAGCTTGAGTGGAAAAGGAAAAAAATATGAATGGTAAATCATACAGAGAAATCAAATTGGTTCATCACACAAAAATATTCCATTTTCAAACGCCTTGCAATATAAATGAAATAGATTAAGTGATGCTATTTTTGAGTCTGTCTCCTGCTCAGCATTTGTGATGAAGTCTCTTGAAACAAGATAGAACATTCAGTCTTCGTTCAAGTGCTTCTGGTACTTCTTAAGGAGATGACTTTCAGGGACTTAAAAGAAAAAAAAAAAAAACCAAATAAATCTATGTTAGAATTATTATCATGATTAACTAAATCTCAAATCTTGAAGAGTTAAAATCAGAGTCTTGATTTTTTAAAATGTGCTAACAGTCTGTACATTACTATTAAATTCTTCTTAGGGAGAAGTTTAGCAATTTACACATTTAAATAAATATATTGCATGCTGTCTTAGTTACCTAGTGCTGCCATAACAGAAATACCACAAGTGGGTGGCTTTGAAGAACAGAAATTTATTTTCTCACAGTTCTGGAGGCTAGAAGTCCAAATCAGGATCTCAGCCACGTCAATTCCTTCTATTGTCATCTCTCCTAGTTTCTGGTGACTGTTAGCAATCACTGGTGTTCCTTTGCTTGTAAATGGGTCCTGACGTGGAGTCAGTCTCACTCCTGTGTGCGTGTATCTATGTCTATTCTGGTCTTCTGATAACTCAGAAGTGATAAGGTTTAGAATCCACCCTACACTGATATGACCTCATTAACATACCAAAGAGAACTGTATTTCTAAAGAGGATCACATCTGCAGATACAAGGACCAGGAATTCAATACATGTTTTGAGGGGACACAATTCAAAATGTAACACATGCTAAGAAACTCAATCCAACATTTCCAGTCCCTTGTTGATATCTGACCCCACTAAATCCATTAATAAACGAATACATATTCATTAAACGCTTGTTATATAACCAGTTTTGTGGCAGGTGCTATGAAGTTTAAAGTACTAAAACATTATAAACTATAATTCTTGTCCATTAGGAGCTTTTAATAAAGTTAGAGAAAAACATGGAAGAGAAGATATAATAAAATGTGACATGGTGAAGTTCAAATGTAAGAGCAATAATATTTTAAAAATAGACAGGTCATTGCTGTTGTTTTCGTTAGCTGCCGTCCGTTGAGTTATGACTCATAGCAACCCTATAAACAACAGAACAAAACATTGCCTGTTTGTACCATCCTCACAATCATTGCTATGTTTAAGCCCATTGTTGCAGCCACTGTGTCAATCCATCTCCTTGAGGATCTTCCTCTTTTTCTCTGATGCTCTATTTTACCAAGCATGATGTCCTTCTCCAGAAAGTGGTCCCTCCTGATAATATTTCAAAGTATGTAAGATGAAGTCTTGCCATCCTCGCTTCTAAGGAGCATTCTGGGTGTACTTCTTCCAAGACAGATTTGTATGTTGTCCTGGCAGTCCATGGTATATTGAATATTCTTTGCCAACACTATAATTCAAAGGTGTCAATTCTTTTTAGGTCTTCCTTATTCATTGTCCAACTTTCACTTGCATATGAGGTGATTGATAATAGCATGGCTTGAGTCAGGCATATTTTAGTCCCGAAAATGACACCTTTGCTTTTTAACACTTTAAGGGGATCTTTTGCAGTAGATTTGCCCAATGCAATATATCATTTGATTTCTTGACTGCTGTTTCCATGGGCATTGTTTGTGGATCCAAGTAAAATGAAATCCTTGACAACTTCAATATTTTCTCCGTTTATTATGATGTTGCTTATTGGTCAAGTTGTGAGGATTTTTGTTTTCTTTATGTTGATATGTAATCCACACTGAAGGCTGTAGTCTTTGATCTTCATCAGTAAGTGCTTCAAGTTCTCTTCAATTTCAGCAAGCAAGGTTGTGTCATCTGCTTATCGCAGGTTGTTAATGAATCTTTCTCCAATCCTGATGCTGTATTCTTCTTCATACAGTCCACTTTCTCAGATTATGGGCTCAGCATACAGATTGAATAAGTATGGTGAAAGGATACAACCCTGACGCACAGCTTTCCTGATTTAAACCACGCAGTATCCCCTTGTTCTGTTCAAACGACTGCCTCTTGGTCTGTGTACGGGTTCCTCATGAGCACAATTAAGTGTTCTGAAATTCCCTTTCTTCACAATGTCATCCATAATTTCTTATGATCCACACAGTCAAATGCCTTTGCATAGTCAATAAAACACAGGTAAACATCTTTCTGATATTCTCTGATTTCAGTCAAGATCCATCTGACATCAGCAATGATATCCCTCGTTCCACATCCTCTTCTGAATCCAGCTTGAATTTCTGGCAGTTCCCTGTCGGTGTATTGCTGCAACCATTTTTGAATGATTTTCAGCAAAATTTTACTTGTATATGATGTTAATGATATTCATTGGTTGAACGTCGACCAATACATTTTGGTACAGTGACTCTGTACTCCTTCCACCTTCTTTTGATGCTGCCTGTTTTGTTCAATATTTTGCCCATAGAATCCTTCAATATTGCAACTTGAGGCTTGAATTTTTTTCTTCAGTTCTTTCAGCTTGAGGTGTGCCAAGCTTGTTCTTCCCTTTTGGCTTTCTAACTCCCAATCTTTGCACATGTCATTATAATACTTTACTTTGTCTCCTCGAGCCACCTTTGAAATCATCTGTTCAACTCTTTTACTTCATCATTTCTTGCATTTGCTTTAGCTACTCTGCATTCAAGGGTAAGTTTCAGAGTCTCGTCTCACATCCATTTTGATCTTTTCTTTCTTTCCTGTCCTTTTAATGACCTCTTGCTTTCTTCATGTATGATGTCCTTGATGTCATTCCACAACTCTTCTGGTCTTTGGATATTATCATTCAGTGGGTCAGATCTACTCTTGAGATGGTCTCTAAATTCAGGTGGGATATAATCAAGGCCGTACTTTGGCTCTCATGGACTTATTTTAATTTTCTTCAGCTTCAGCTTGAACTTGCATGTGAGCAATTGATTGTCTGTTCCACAGTTGCCCCCTGGTCTTATTCTGACTGATGATATTGAGCTTATCTATCACATCTTTCCACAGACATAGTCTTTTTGATCCCTGTGTATTCCATCTGGCAAGATCCACGTGTATGGTCACCATTCATGTTGTTGAAAAAGGATATTTCCAATAAATAGGTCATTGGTCTTGCAAAATTGTATCATGCAATTTCTAGTGTTGTTTCTAACTCCAAGACCATATTTTCCAAATGTCTATCCTTCTTCTTTGTTTCCAACTTTTGCATTCCAATCACCAGTAATTATCAACGCATCTTGATTGCATGTTTGATCAATTTCAGGCTGCAGAAATTTGTAAAAATCTTCAATTTGTTCATCTTTGGCTATAGTGGTTGGTGCGTAAATTTGAAAAATAATCATATTAACTGGTTTTCCTTGTAGGTGCATGGATATTATCCTATCACTGACAGCATTGTATTTCAGGATAGATCTTGAAATGTTCTTTTTGACAATAAATGTGATGCCATTCCTCTTCAACTTGTCATTCCTGGCATAGTAGGCCATAAGATTATCCAATACAAAATGACCAATACCAGTTCATTTCAGCTCACTAATGCCTAGGATATCTATCTGTCCTATTTCATTTTTGACAACTTCCAATTTTCCTAGATTCCTATTTCATACATTTCATGTTCCAATTATTAATGAATGTTTGCAGCAGTTTCTTCTCATTTTGAGTTGTACCACAGCAGCTAATGCAGGTCCTGAAAGTTTTACTCTATTTACATCATTAAGGTTGACTCTACTTTGAGAAGGCAGCTCTTCCCCAGTCTATTTTGAGTGCCTTCCAACCTGAAGGGCTCATCTTCCAGCACTATATCAGACAATGTTCTGCTGCTATCCATAAGGTTTTTGCTGGCCAATTTTTTAATAAGTTATCTGCCCAGTGCTTCTTCCTAGTTTGTCTGAATATGGACTCTCCCAGAAGGTGACCCTTCTGGTATTTGAAATACCCGTGGCATAGCTTCCAGCTTCACAGCAACTTGCAAGCCACCACAGTATGACAAATTGACAGTTGAATGATTAAGAGGTCATTGTAATTCCTGCTATCTCAAGAACACTTCTTGAAGGAGGTTGTCTTCAGTAAAACCTTAAAAGAGATGTGGGTTTTGAATGGGAGAAGAGGGGTGGTGGTATTCTAGACCTGGGAGAGACAAACAAGTTTTACTACAGCACCAAGAAGAGATGACTGACCAGTACGGAGAACACCTGGCAAACGGTTTGTATCTACTTGTAGGATGAGACCAGAATATGGAGTAGAAAAGCAATAAGTGGAAAAGTACAAATGGAAAAGCAATAAGATGCAAGGAGAGTTCCAAGATTCAATTTTTCCTAGACCACATAGTCATCTAAAATAGATACCATTATTCTTATAGAAGTTGGGTACTGACAAATGAAGATGGTGAACTTAAGAGTTTTTTACCTTGTCCTTGGGTGGTATAAGCGGTTAATGTGCTCAGCTGCTAACCAAAAGGCTGGAGGTTCCAGTCTACCCAAAGGCACCTCAGCAGGAAGGCCTAGTGATCTACTTTAAAAAAAAAATCAGCTGTTGAAAACTCTAGGGAGCATAGTTCTACTCTGACACACATTGTGTTGGAGTTGATTCAACTGCAACTTTTTTTTTTTTCCTGTCACGTAAGTAAACCATGTGACTTACTTATTTTTATATCTTCTCACAGTGAAGTAGATATGGATGAAGTGATATGATGTCTCTTATTTGCTTTAAAATAATCTGGCAGCAGGAAAGGGAAGTAGGTAAGGATAGGGCTAAAATGAACTTGGCCATAAATTAGTAACTGTTGATACTGAGTGACGGGTACATGGGATTTATTATACAATTCTCTCTACATTTTTTTATGTTCGAGATTTTCCATAATAAAGAATTTAAAAGACATTCTCCTACTTTATCTGTGTGACCCATCATCCTTCTTCAATGGATGTCTGTCTCTACTACCAATTTTTCTGACTCCCCTAAGTGTATAAAACCAGAAAAGTAACCTAGAGGAAAGTAAACACTCACACATCCTTGAAGAATGAGAACATGAAAAACATCACCACTACCATTCAATTATAATATTCTCAATTCTAATTCCTGTTAGTTTTAAACAGAATAGTTTCTAGGCCTGACTGACTTAATGTTGTGGAAACAGCCTGCTTTATTGCTTTGCCCTTTGAGATTTGGAAAATTCTGTTAAAATTACATTGAAAAGAAACTATTTTTCTTATGAATAAAATCTGGCACCTAGAAACTATTCAAATAGATTCGTGAACACCCTTTAATCTGATGGTTTTGTTGAGTAAATGTCCATGTAGAACATTCATCCTGTCATGCCAAGTGTTGGAATCAGTAGCCCCATCTCCATGCAGTTGCTAAATTACTAGCTTTCTAGTTAAATCATACTTTTTTTGTTGTCATAATGATCAGTTGCTTAAAAATTATTGTTTCCTGTACAGGGGAGGTGACACTGAATGAGTTATTAAAATGGCCAATTAGCTGATGACCAACTTGCTAATGTGGAGAGCTCTTGGAGGCATATATTTGAGTTGGGTTAGAATCTCAATTCTGTCCCTTATGAGCACTTTAGGCAAATTATTTGACATGTTTTAGTTTTTTCATCTATAAATGGACCAAAACTTCTTACCTCACAGTGTTGTTTAGAAGATTAAATTAGACTTGCCTTTGCCAAATTCTTTCCTCCTTTCTCTCTTGAACCTACTTCAATCAAATTTTCCCTCTGCCACTCTACTCAAAGGTCACAATGACCTCCATGTTGCTACCTGAAAGTTCTTTCTCAGTTCTTATCAGACTTGTGCTGTCTTTTGTCCCTTCACAAGGCCATCATCTTCACTTAATTTAGGTCTTTACTCAAGTTTATTTTCTCAGTGAGGCCTCCATGTCTATTCAATCTAAAATTTTAAACCTTATGTTTCATATCCATTTTTATGTTAATCTTCTTAGCAGTTAGCACGATTTAATACATTTTACTTATTTGCTTTCTTTCCCATCCCCTTGCTGACCACCTCCCCTGCACCCCACCCCAGATGAGATCCATGAGGGCAAGGATTGTTATCTGCTTTGCTTGCTGTGTATCTCTATTACCTAAAACACTTGCTGGCACATAATAAGTATTCTGTAAATATGTGTTGGATGAATGAGTGAATGAGACAATTTTTGCCAGCAAAATGTCTGCACATTGTAGATGCTGAACCAAAAGTAGCTTACTCTTTCCTCTTTTGCAAAGCAGAATATTGAAAATAATTATTTTGATTAATGTTGACAATAATTCTGAATGAATTAGATGCCTATATTACTACCCCTATAATTCAATGGAGTAGAATTTAATATTGTCATTGATATTGTGATATTCTTTAATTCATTCATTAATTCATTCAACACACATTTCTTGAGTATGTATCATGTATTAGGCACTGAGCAAAGCACCTAAATACAAAAAGGAATAAAATGTGTTGCTGTCTTCAAGGTGATCCCAGCCTGTTGTTGTTAGGTGCCATCCAGTTGATTTTTGATTCATTGTGACCCCGTGTGATGGAACATAACTACCCAATAGGGTTTTCTGTGCCTGTAATCTTTACAGGAGCAGATTGCCAGGTTCTTCTCCCCCAGAGCAGTTAGGTGAGGTCGAACCACCAACCCTTTGGTTAGTAGCCCAGTACTTAACCATTGTACCACCAGGGCCCCATCAATTCCAGTCTAGTGGGAGATAATCACAACATATTGTGGTCAATGTAACTGGATAAATACGCAGGGGCGGGGGGTGGTGCACTCAACCTACCCTGAACAGCACAGAAATACCCACTAGGGGAAATAATAACTGAACTGAGGGTTAAAAAGAGTTGGGCTATCCTGGGAAACAGAGGACACAAAGGGAAGCCAGATTGGGAAATACGTTTGAGCAAACAACTGGGTGAAAAACAGCATGTGTGTATGTGTGCATATGCGTGCACATGTCTGTGTGTGGAGTTAGGAGTAGAGAGACGAACAGTTTAACATGGATAAATTGTAAAGCGTGAACTGTCTGTATTCCTATTTTTGTTATCTTCTCCATTTTCCTACCTGTCCTTTCTTTGTGTTAATGTATTGACACAATAACCTATGTCTCATTCACAGTTACAACATTAGTGCCTTTGCACCTCCTTATCTGTTAAAAAACTCAGTGGATCAGGACCCTTAAGACAAGCAATTCCTACATAAGAGGGCAGTCTTTTATAGTTACAATTATTATATAAGACTTGTAGAAATGGCTTAGAAATGTTAAATATTCAGGTTGAAATAATAACAATTTGCTGTGTCAGGAAAAAAAAAAAACTCTCTTGCTTAGTTCTTCCAGAAATTTGTATTATGTTATATAGGAAACAATTTGTTCAGCACAACATTTTGCAAGTAGAGAAAGAATTTTGCTTGTACTGCCTGTAACAAGCCAAATGAGACTTGTAAAAACAAGAGCATAGTACTTTGGTAAATCACAATTAGCTACAATTTGGGAAATTAGGAATTTGAAAATTAAAAGCCATGAATATTCAAAAAGAATTTCTTACAGTTTTATGTAAAAAAAAGAAGAGCACTAACATTTTTATTTTATTTTCTAGAGAAAAATAATCTTGCATTTGTCAAGAAGAAAATTGTGGTATAATTATTTAATGACTTTGTGCAACTATAATATTACAGGCAGCATATTAAGCTCAAGAGAGCCACATTTAAAAGCACCAACTTCTCATTCTTCCTCACAGCAACCTTGTAAGGCAAGCATAGGAAAAGCCACACTAAATCTATTTTGTAAGTGAGCAGGTAGATGCATTTTAAAGGAGATCCACACCTCCTCCAGGTGTGATGTCGTGTTTGTACCTTGACCCAGGTCATCAGAGAGTTGCTATTATTTGCAGTGGATTTGGTGATCTTAATCAAGAATTCTGATAAATTGTCTTACTGTTGTGGCAGATTACTAGTTGTCCCACATAATGTTTCTCCCTTTGTCCTCGGTACAGCTAAGGAATAGATGACATTGCTTTCCTTGCAGCTATGTGTGACCCTCTGGCTGTATTCTGGCCAATGGGATGTAGGAAGAAGTGATTACCCTGGAGTTTGGCTCTATTTTCTTTGCTGTCTTCTGAAAATGGACATGTCACTGGTCCTGTTCTGACCAAACAGACAAGAATAATGCCTTAGAGGAAGACACAGTAAGAAGATAGAAAGAACCTGGGCATGTGAATGACTCTGGGGAACAGAACTGCTTTACCAGTTTGTTCCAGCCAATCTGTTGTGAGACAGACAAACTTCCGCTTTATTTAAGTCATTGTGTTATTGACTTCTTTGTTATATCGGCTTAGCTTTTGGCTCAGTTAACAGAATTATTAAATACATTTCTTTGTGACTGATTATTAGTAGGTCCAGTCTATTGAAAAAGTTAGAAAACTAAAAGCAGGTTAAGTTAAAAGCATGCTAAGCTAATAAAACAGGAAAATAACAATGTTCTCCTTCATTTGCAGTTATTCATCAGTAATTTGTAAAACAATATTTGAATAGTTTCTAGGTGCCAGATTTTATTCATAAGAAAAATAGTTTCTTTTCAATGTAATTTTAACAGAATTTTCCAAATCTCAAAGGGCATATATTTTAGGACAGAGAGAAGACAATAAATAAGTTAATAAAATATGTGTAATTTTGGATTTTTGCAAACATGCCTTAAGGCAACCCCTAGTGAGTCATACTCTTGTATAATCCTTTCCCCTTGAGCAGGGGCAGAATGTATGACATGCTTTGAACCCTAGAAAGTGGCATAGGTGATGGGATGTCACTTTCATGATTATTTTACGTTGTAGTAAACTCCATCTCAGCAGATAGTAGAGAGAGATTCTCCTGCTAGCCTTGTAGAAGCAAACACCCATGTTGTAAGCTATCTTTGAAGAGGCCACATGACAGGGAACTATGGGTGACTTCTAGGACCTGAGGGTGGCCTCCAGTCAATAGCCTATAGGAAGACAGGGCCCTCAGTCATGAATTCTGCCAACAACCAGGTTGATCTTGGAAGTTAAATCTTCCCCAGCCAAGCCTCTAGAAGGAGGCTCTGGGTGGTACAAATGGTTAACACTCTGGCTGGCTGCTAACTGAAATGTTAGCGGTTTGAGTGTACCCAGAGGTGTCTCGGAAGACAGGCCACAATTCTACTCTGACGCTCTTAAGGTCATCATCAGGCGAAATTACTTGGAAGCAACTGTGGTTTTTTTATTTTTTTATTTTATTTTTTTACAGACCCCCAGGTAAGAATGCACCCAGGCCTACCCTTGGCTTGCAGACTTGTAAGACCCTGAGCAGTGGACTCAGCTACGTCAAGCCTGGACTCCTGATCCATGGAAACTGTGTGACAGTAAATATGTATTGCTTTAAGCTGCTAAAATTTTTTTTTTTTTTTAATACAGCGGTTGAAAACTAGTACAGGGATAGTGATACATTTTACAAAAAGCAAACAAACAAACACCAGTTCAAGATCCTGTCTAATTAAGACAGTTTTGGATCTCTCCGGATGAAATTCTCACCCACTCCTTTCAGGAGTGACTTATATCCAAGTCTCAGGTTATTTTCCTAATCTGAGTCTTGGATGCAAGACAATTGACTCATTCACTAAAATAATTGAATTACTCAGCAACAGTAACAGCAAAACAGCTCCTCTCATGTGACGCCTCCATCTGGATAGCCACTTCTAAAAAGTGAAATTTCTTTCTAATCTGCTGTTTGTTTTTTTTAAATAATCATCTGTAAACAAATTTTTGACCCATTTTGTTTGTTTTTTATTATCTATTACAATTTGATTTAGCAAATTATAATGAGGACAAAGAGGAAAAAAAACTTGTAGTCTTAGAAAATTCTGTTCTAACATGTTTTTGAAATTACTCATATTTGTTATACTTAGGAATTATGTTAAAAATAAAGATATTTTTCTTAAGAGACTTTAGACACAGAAGATTTAATTTAATACAGTTAAAATTACTTTGACAACATCCCATTAAATTAATGACCTGAGGTTTGGAAGTTGAGAACATTAGTAATTTATTAATATTAAGAAAAATATGTTTCCACTGGTTAATATCAAAACCATTATTCTTTAAGGACATGTGTGTGTAATAGCAAAACTTTGTTTTAGTAAAATTGCAATTGGAAATATGTATGGGTGCAAATTTCTTAACATGAAAGCTGTTAACTTTCTATGGAGGGTATTTTATTCCTTAGTTTCTCAAATTCAATCTCTTTCACCAGAAATTCAGATCCAACAGGAGTAGACAGAGCTATGGCTTCGGAAGGAAGGATGCTTGTGCATCAGAGTTCTTCTTAAACTGCCCCAAAGATTCTGATATACCCCCCAAGTTTGAAGTCCACTGGTTTATTTAATACCAGCTCTGTAAGGCTGCTGTGAAAGGCAATGATGTCTGGCGATGCTATGATCCGCATATTTGTCACCATCTTTTTAAACAAAATTTGCTGCTTCAAGTTCCAAGAATTCTTAATAATTGATTGAATAACTAATTGATATAAATTATGTCCTAGATTAATAGATCTTCTGCTTCACCAATAACTTTGAATTCCTAGACTATAGGAGAAGTAAGAAAATGGGAATAAAGGATTGTGTGTGTGTGTGTGTGTACAACATTGATGGTTACTGGATAATAGTAGGGAAAATATTAGTTACATGCTGTAACTAAAATATCCTAGCCTAGTTGTCTAACTTATATTCTGTCTTCAAGGCTCAGTTTAGTTATCACCTACCCTGTGAGAGTGTTCTTCATTTCACCAAGCAAAACTAGGCTCCACTTTTTTTATGCTTCTCTGTTCTTATATTGCTGTTGATGTTAGCTGCCCATGAGTTGGTCCCTGACTCACGGTGACCCCATGCACAACAGAACAAAACATTGTCTGGTCTTGTGCCATCCCCATGATTAGTTGGGAATGAAACTACTGTGATCCATAGGGTTTTCATTGGCTGATTTTTGGAAGTAGATTGCCAGGCCTTTCTTTCTATTAGTCTGGAAGCCCTGCTGAAACCTATTCAACATCATAGCAAGGCGCAAACCACCAGTGACAGATAGGTGGTGGCTGTACATGTGTCTGCTCTTGTAGCACCCTATAAATTCCTCTCCTACATGTATCACAATATTTCCTAGCTCTCTTTCACCATCTGTAGGTTGAGCCACTTTAGGGTAGAGATGGCACCATGTCTACCTGTGGTATCTTGAGTCCCTCATATACTATGTGGTATGTAGTAAGTTCTCAACACAGGAGTGAAACTGGACTTCAAAAGTACTGAAAAGATGTGACAGTTGAGAAATATGTGGGTAAGAAAGAAGAAAGGGCACAAGGGTTAATAATATTCACCTTGATACTTTTTGGACTTTTTATTCATTTAGAGTTTGTTGCCTCAGGCTCTCTTGTAACCCACTCATTTTTCTCCATTCCTCTCATTTCCTTTTCAGCCTACTATACTGATATTTAAGGTTTAAAATTGATGTCATAAAGTGTTCTTGGTTATTAATATTCTCCTTGGTGTTCATAGAATTAATAATTCTGCCTCTTTAGTTCTCTATTCAGAAATAAATGTAGACGTAATTACTACGCTAATATGGACAGGATATATGAAAGACTAAATCCTCTTAAAAGGGCAAGCACAACTGACCTTTACTGAACAACTGTCATATCTCAGGCACTGTGCCGGGCATGTCTACTTAGATTACCTCATATAATTCTTCTATTGATCTTTGAGGTAGGTATTATTTTCCACATATGAGAAAACAATATTGGAAACGTTATAAAAATAGTCCTAGGTCTCAGAGCTATTGAATAAAGGAGTCAAAGCTTGAATGCAGATCTGTCTTACTGAATTCTTGTGCCCTATTGAGTAAAAACACTTTGGACATGAAAATATTTTATCCTCAACTTCTATGACTGTGAATATAGCCTTCAATAGCTTGGACTGAATTTATTTGTAAGGGGTAGAGGGGCCTCTGCAGAGCCACCTGCACGTTTGAACATTTCAGGAAGGCTGCACCTACTGTGGGAGGATCATCTACTTTGCTTTGCAATACTTTGAATATTTTGGCACTATCTCATTTTCATACCAGCCGCCACCCTACACCCAAACCATGATCCCCAAATTCCTGGCTTATGAATGTTTCCCATGCGTAAAGATGCCCCATTTCTACTCTTAGAACATTATTGCTTTTATTTTTTTAATGCATTAATATATTTAGGTGTCATTGTTTCATTTTGATAGCAATTTGTATGAATATGCAAGGTTTCCATACGTATGAGGATTTAGCTTATGTAAAGTCATCTAATTTCTTATCTCGTTAGTCATTTCAGTCTTATCTCTGAAATAAACCTTATACTCCAAGCAGGACTGCTTTCCATTCCCTAAAGAAACCAAGTGATTTCTTGGCTTCACACACTTGCTCACTATTTTTTCTGGAATGCCTTTAAATCTGCTTCTAGCAAAACAGAGTCCATTTTTCAAAGACCCAGCAGAATATGCTCATTTCTCTGCAATGAGTAAATATGGGGGAGAGGAGGATTCTGGGGCTTGGTAGTGATCCACTTTCTAAAACACAGGATGCAAAGGGATATTGACCAAGCAGATAGCAGAGACACTCTAAGGCCTGGTGTCCAAAGGACATGTCAAGACTAAGTATGGTTTAGACAAGGTGTGGGAAGTCTCACCAGATTGCAGTCAGCTTCCAACTTTGAAGTCTAGTGGGGTTGCAATGTTTTTTGGAGATATTAGAAATAGAGCAAGTTCACTTGCCAAAGGAATGGGAATATAGAGAATAAAACTCAAACCTCCGAAGGAATGGCTGCTAAGAAATGGTCTTCCAATTTTAGTTACCAGCTGAGTTTTAGGGTAGAACTCTAGTCCTATATAGCAACTGAACTACCAGGTAAGTTAACTAGGCAAAAGGCAGAGTGAAGAAATAAGGCTGACATCTAGTCCTGGGTACAGGAACCACCCAAGAGATGAACAGGAAGTGCTGTAATTGAGAGATCCCACCAGTTCTTTACCTCATAGCCTGTATCTGGTTTAAAATGAGTAACATACGTCACTGGTAGTTCCATCTATCACAGATTCTCTAGAAGCAGTTTGTATAGGAATTTGTTTAGTGCCATATCACTCACATCAAAGCATTATGATAGATGAAAGAAACCACATCGGCCTGGCTCCAGCTTACTGACATATACGGGGGTTAGGACCAGCTGGCACTAAGACACCTGTCTGGGTAAAATTTTCATGTGACACCCGTGTTGAACTTATAGGGATGGTTTGACAAATCAGTTGAATTGTTGGAGGTGAAGGAGGGTGGGGGGCAAAGGGGATAAAATGGAAGTCTTCAGATGCCAATTCTGGTAATGAGATTAATTAATTAGTGTATTAACCAGTGGATTTTGATATGAGGCTTCTGACACATTTCTTGACTTGATTGACCCTGGGACAGGAAATGAATTAGACTGATGTAATAAGTTGGGGCCGCCACCCCACTGTCAGTTTGTCAGACTGTAGTGGCTTGCTTGCTGCTATGATACTGGAAGCTATGCCACCAGTATTTCAAATACCAGCAAGGCCACCCATGTTGGACTGGTGGACAGGTTTCAGTAGAGCTTCCAGACTCAAACACACTAAGAAGAAAGGTCTGGAGATCTACTTCCAAAAATTAGCCAATGAAAACTCTAAGGATCCAAACAATTTGATCTCATACAGAGCTGGAAGATGAGTCCCCTAGGATGGAAGTACTCAAAATCCGTAGTGGCCACAACAATGGACTCGAGTATACCAGCAGTTGTGAAGATGGTGCAGGACTGATGAGTGTTTCCTTCTGTTATACTATGAGTAGAGCTGACTCGACAGCAGCTAACAAGAAGTTGGAGAAGAAAGTGTGGATGTGAGTGGTCTCAGCTGTGAGGAAGCTGGGGAAGGCAGAGAGATGAGAGTAGCTCTAATGCCACCTACTGCATAAAGTCTTTACCAATCATCCCCAAGCTGGAGTGATTGTTTACATCCATTTGTCACTTGCCTTTTTCTGCTGTAACGGGGGAGAAGGCAGCAAGGTGGCAACATCCTCAATATTATAAGGTCAACAGAAAGTAAGGGAGTGACTCAGGACCTAGCAGAAAATTACTCCCAGGGCCAGAGGGGTTTGGAGGAAACTCATTTGACTTCAAATATTAGTCCTGGAGGGCAATCAGGTAGTCTAAACTCAGTGCCCCAGGGAAACAAGAGTTTCACAAATTCAGATGTTGTTAATACCGAGTCTCCGGAAGGGCGGGTAATAGGAGGAGCCTATCAGGAGCTAAACCAGGGGTGGTGGTGGTGGTTTTCCGGGGAGATTTACTCAACACAGCAGGGTGCTTTGTCAGAGATTATGGGACAGGAAAAGGGAAATGATAAGAGCTTGGCAGGATATCTGGACCCCATTCAACCTATGCAGACTTGAAGGGTGGGTCCCTGATTTTAAAGAATAATGAGATTGGATTCTGAATTGGAAAAGCAGGCAGACCACAGAATTAATATCAAGGCAAAACTTGAATCCTGTGGGTGTTATTTGGGGGCTATGTGGGCACAGAAGGAGCCTTGGTGGTACAGTGGTTAAGAGCACAGCAGCTAACCAAAAGGTCAGCAGTTCAAATCCACCAGCCGATCCTTGGAAACCTCATGAGGCAGTTCTACTATGTACCGTATGGTGCTATGAGTTAGAATCTACTGGATGGCAACAGGTTTTGGTGGGCATCGTGCGCTCTTTCCTAGCATATGTTACCACTCCTTTTGGTTTTAGAGGGTTCTTCGGATAACATGAGATCGTCATCAGTGATCTTGCTCCTGCTCAGATCTGTCATCATCTCTAAACACTCTACCCTTGCTCATGCATTTCAGAAATTAGAAAATCTTAGCATTAACCTGAAACGTAAGTCAACATAATATTCAATCATATAAATGGAATGATCTAATTATCACAGGAGTGTGAGAATTAAGTGCATTAACACATGGGATGCATTTAAAACAGAGCTGGACACATAAGATCCCAGTGACTAGTAGCAATTATCATTATTAGTAGTATTAATAGTAGTAGTAGTATACTATGGTGTGTGTGTGTTGTGTTCTCAAGTAGAGAGCAAATCTTTTACAGTAGGAACCATGTAACATATCTGTATGCTTGTGGAAGAGGTTCCATACAAATGTAATGGATACATGATTGAATTATCCCACTTGAAGAAGAAGATTGCTATTTGCAAAAAACAAAAAGACTATGATCTTTTTGGAATGGCGCTGTGACTGCCACTTGTAGGGAGGGGTAGGATAAGGAGGGGACACGTAGTTTGGTTATGAGGAGTGTTGGCTTCACTCCCACTTACTGTGTTTTCATGGTAGTTACTTAATCTCTCTAAGCCTCAGCTTTCTTCTTGGTACAATGGGACTATTAACTACCTGTCAGTATTTTCTTGAGGATTAAATGAGAAAGTATAATGTAAAATGTACAGCACATTACTTGCACATATCTTGTCAATTATAGTTTAATTATTAAAATCACTCAGAAATCCATACTTGTAGCTTAAAAGAAATACGGAAATTTAACAACCTTAATGTACAACATCTCCTTTCCTTCTTATTGTATTTTATATAAAGGAGTTAAGAACACTGTTGATAAAAGAGGTCGTCGGTAAGCATTTCTCCTTCATTCATTTGGAGATGCATCGTATTCTGTTTGGATTATTCTTATCTTGTATTATTATGAAGTGTTTCCATTGTTTGGTTTATAATCCACAAATTAGATTAGGACGTGGGAAGACTGTCTCTGATTGTGTTACATTCTCTTTTGCATCAGGGACTGTTCCTTCTATTGGGCTGCATTGTACAGTAAAAGTATGACTGACTGAAATTTAGGCTGAAAGTTCTAAATCTGGGTTCCATTCTCCCCACACTCACTAGTAGTAGACCCCCAGGGAGGTCACGTAAGCCTTCTGTAATGCCTTTTACAATAATTCGAGCATTCTCATAGGCTTGTTTTGACATGTGTTACAACAAAAATCATATTAAGCCAATAACAGAAACTGATTGAAGTTTATTGAATATAGTATTTGAAAACTGGGCAATAATTTCGTCATTGCCTTAAGCATTTAGCAAGTTACATTTAGGCAGTATTTTCACAATTACAAATTGAGATCTGAATTGGGATACATTGGGAAAAAATGATCAGTTTTGGAAAACTATCTCGAAGATAATTATGTTACCGTATGTTGCAGTCTCATACTTAGGTTTTATCTTTTAATTACTCATCATCTTTGGAATTTCTGCTTATTTCATATTAACATTAAAGGAAAATAACCAGTTTACAGTTTAGCTGTATCTTCTACTTGAAGTTTGTGAGAGAGTATTTATTACTTAGATGGATGAGAAATACCAAACAATGGATTTTGGCCCCTTATCAAGAACTCACAATGGCCAAGGTCAACAAGAAAAATGTGATCATCACTTTACTTGCAATCATTTCAAAGATGTTAGACAGTTACCAGAGCTTGAAGTCATTAAGTACTTCTGCTATGAATAGTTTTTGAAAATGTTCACATAGGCAATAAGTTTGGTAATTTTTCTCTTACATCTAATTCCACTATTAACGTAATGATCAAACATCTTGTGTAATAAAATGAGAATTAACCCGATGTGGATTTAGGAAATTTAGGAGTAATCATGTTGATATATTTCTAAGGCCCACATATGGTATAGCCTCTGTCTTACCTTTAATAATCCCTGCTATAGTTCTCTGGCTTAAATGAGAGTCAGTATGGAATGAGTGTCTTACTATATGATGGGCACCTTCTATGTTTTTTCGCCAATTGCACCCCCCCCTTCCCGTGAGGTATATTCATAAGTGCCACTATGCTAATTTTTTTACATGTTTCTTTAAAAAATAATTAGCACAGCAAGCTTACGAGTACCTCAGGGATGGGGCACAGTTGGCAAACAAACGTAGAAGTGACACATTATTTGGGTTGTAAAAATACAGTATTTGGCTAACAATTGAAACATTAGTACAGTGTCACATACTACTGCAATGAGAAAAAAGTTCAGAAAAATAGTATCGATGAGAATATCAGCATCTACTTTTCTATATATGGAACTTAAAGTATCAAGTTACATAACAAGCAAAAGATGTTTGAGCTTTTATTTGTTTGTTTTTGATATGAAAATTTTCAAGCATACATAAAAGAAGAAAGTACAATGAACTTCAATACAGCCATTACCCAGATTTCATAATTATTAAAAGTTAACCATTTGAGTTTCCTCAGTTCTTTCCCTCTGCTTCCCTCCCTCCCTCCCTTCCTCCCTATCTCCCTCAGTCCCTCACTCCATCCCTTCCTTCCTTCATTCTTTCCCTTCCTTCTTTCCTCTACTTTGCTGAAGTATTTTAAAGCAAAACCCAGGTATTATGCCATGTTACTCCTACATGCTTAAGTATTCATCTCTACAAAATATGAACTTTTAAAAGGTAAATACAATGCCGTTATCACATATAACAAACTTAAAACTAATACTTTCTTGGTATTATTTACATTTCCAAGACTTTTTCAAAATATCTTTTTGCATTTCGTTTGCTTGAATTAGTGTCTGAACAATGTTCACACATCACATTGTTGTTTTTTTCTCTTAACCTACCTTGGTCCCTTTCCCCTCCTTCTTTCTTCCTTTTTTTTTTTTTTCATGCAATTGACTTAGAGAAACTAGATTCATTGTTTTGTAAAATTTCTCGCATTTGGATTGATCTAGTTGCTTCTTTGTGGTATCATTTAATTTGTTTCTCTCTCTCTCATAATTTCTATAAATGGAAGCCATCTCTAAAAGCTTGAATAGATTTAGGTACCATTTTATTTATTTATTTATTTTGTGAGAGTCTTAACAGTTTGTGGGCTTCATAATACATCCTGTTGGGAGGGACAACATTTCTGGTTTTCCACTTTTAGTGGGGCAGCCTGAACCCTCCATTGGAAAGTTCCAATCTACTGTTCATCTAATGGTTTCATCCACTGATGATTTTTGCCTGAATCAATCATATCAGCAAGGGTTGCAGAATGATGGTGCCTAATTCTATCACTTCTACCATATGTGTTTGCTGTAGTTCATCAAAAGAAAAAAAAACTTTTTCACATTATTTAGAGCTGTATGGCTATCCTGAAATATGGTTTGTACAGAAAATCAAAGATAAATGCCTAATTATCTGTCTTCTAATTACCAATTTTCAAACTGTGTAGAAAGTGTCCTACTTACATCCGATAATGACCAATGAGATTTTGTCTGTCTTGCTCGCTCTCTTTCTACCCTCATTATTCATTTAAAATTTTGATATATTCATATGTATCAGACAAATGTAGTCATAATTTATTATTTTTTAAAAACATTTTATTTGAGAACAGTTTTAGATTTATGGACAAATTGCAAAGATAACACAGAGAGCTCCCATATATCTTGCACCCAGTTTCCCCTATTGTTAACATCCTGCATTAGAATACCAAACCAAAAAAAAAAACACCTGTTGCCTTAGAGCTGATTCTGACTCATAGTGACCCTAGAGGACACAGTAGAACTTCCCAATAAGGTTTCCAAGGAGTGGCTGGTGGATTCAAACCACCAAATTTTTGGTTAGCAGCCAAGCTCTTAACCACTGTCACCAGGACTCCATATTAGTATAGTCCATTTGGTATATTAATGAACAAATCATTGACAAAAATCTATATTTTATTCAGTTTTCACCTAATGTCATTTCTTTCTATTCCAGGATCCCATCCAAGGTACCACATTACATTCAGTTGTCATGTCTCCTTAGCCTCCTTTTGGCTGTAACATTTCTTAGACTTTCCTTGTTTTTGATGACCTTGATGGTTTTGAGGAGTATTGGTCACGTATTTTGTAAGATGTCCCTAAATTGCGATTTGTCTGATGTTTTTGAGGTTATGGATATTTTGAGAGGAAGAAAAAAGAGAGAAAATACCATTTTCATCATGTCCTAGAAGAATATATACAAGAAACATGATTGATCCCTGTTGATGTTGACCTTGATTACTTTGCTGTACTGTAAAGTTACTCTTTTTTCCCACCTTTCTATACTGTATTTTTGGGAGAGAATTCATTTTGAGTAGCCTGTACTTAAGGGTGGAGAATCTACATAAACTATTTGGAATTCTTCTGCATGGGAGATTTGTCGCTTCTCCATTTATCTGTTCGATCACTTATATTACTATAGACTGATAGGTACTTTTTTTCATAATTTGGGTTACAATATAATACTACTTTATTTATTCTGGTGCACAAATTTTTCTAACATTTTCTGTTTGATATTACCCCTCCCCATTATTGTGTGTGTGTGTGTGTGTTAGCTTTTCGTTACTTTCTGGCAATATAAAATACTCCAAGTTCATCTTGTGTATTTCCTGCACAGTAGCAGAGTGAGCCATTTTCCAAGGAGCCCTGGCCATTTTACTGGAGGACGGAAACCATGATTTGGATGCTAGGTGTGCTCATTGCTACCGTGGGGTAGCTACTTCTAGGCTCAAAATTCATTTGGATTCCCAAATTTTTCCATTTTTGGCCAAAGGGAGCCCATTCAAGTTGGCTCCAGTGTTCTGAAACGATTCCATTGTTCTTTGATAGATTCTCTGTTTCCTGGCACAAAAAACCTCCTAGGCTCAGTTTGTACATTTTTCAGACTTGGGCTTAGCCACTGCTCCAAAAAGCTATGGATCTTACTGTGGGAAATGGTATTGAGAGACCAAAATCTGGACACTAGGTTTGCTCACATTAGGTTGTCATGGTTTCTAGATTTTACAGTGAATAGAGTTAAGAAATATATATTTAAAAAAAAAGCAACACATAAGTTTATACTAATTTTTCCAATTCCTTTACTATTATACCTGTATTTCTTGTCTTTAACAGTGAAAATCTTGGTTTTCAGTATAAGAGAAATATGTATATGTTATATGTATTTAGTAAATATATATATGTGTACACATGTATATATATATTTATATGTATTAATAGTAATACTAATATTACTACTAAGAGTAAAATTAATGAACAGAGTTTCAAATGTTTTTTGCAATTCTCTGTCTTTAGTAGATATTCCAACATGTATATATAAAAATCAAAATCAAAATCATGTATGCTGATGTCACTTAAAATAATTGTTTTCTTCATGTCATTATGTTATGATGTACAATTAGATTCATTAATTTCTATTTGTTTTTAATTTTTAGGAAGTGTTTTTTTAATTTAATTTAATTTAACTTTTTCAATATATTAATTATTTACATGATTTCAAATTTAAAACAATATAGCAAGGTATCTTCCAAAGAAATATCTTTTTCATCCCTATATCCTTCACAAGGAGCCCTGGTGGCACAACGGTTAAGCCCTCGGCTGCTAACCGAAAGATTGGAGGTTTGAACCCAGCCAGTGGCTCTTCGAGAGAAAGACATGGCAATCTGCTCCTGTAAAGATTACAGCCTAGGAAACTCTATGGGTCAGTTCTACTGTGTCACATGGGGTCACTATGAGTTGAAATCAATTCGACAGCACCTAACAATAACAACAACAACATACAGCTCACACTGTGCCTTCCATCCCCATATAGCTAAACATTTCTATCGATTTCAGTTATTCCTTCTTTGCTTCTTTTTACAAATTTTCTGCCCCTTGCTTTTTCATGTAAGAATGTATCTCAAAGATTACCCCATATGAGTATACAGAGATCTTCCTTATTTCTTTTAGACAGTGCATCCTATTTCACTGTGTGGATGGAACATAATTTATTCAACCATTCCTCTAGTAGTGAATGTGTGGGCTTTCTTTAATCTTTTGCTATTACAAGTAATGTCACAAGGAATAACCTTGTGTATTTGTCACTATATATTTGCCAGTGTATATTTTTTTCTCCTTTGTAAAATGGGAATTGCAATAGTACCTTACAGATTTGTTGAGAGCATAAAATGTGATGAGGAATATAAAAGGCTTAGTGCAATGTCTGGCACATTGAAAGTTTAGCTGCAATTATAATTACTATTAAGTTCAACAGGCCACAAATCATGTTACAGGGTATCATGAGAATATATAGGAGGAGTGTTTCATTCTAACTGTTTATGTGTGTGTTGGATGAAGGTGGAGGACAGTCAAATGGAAAAAGTGATACTCTGCTGATGCTTGAAAGTAAGTAGATTTATCCAGGTAAAGAGCTGGGTCGGGAGAGGATGTTCCAGACAAAAGGAGCATTTTTGAAGGTCAAGTCATGAGTGATAGCAGCTATTTTTGAAAACTCCAAGTAAAACGTAGGTCATAAAGGAGAGAAATGGTGACAGATGACATGCAAGGGGTAAGCAAGTGCTGGATCCCAATGGGATTTCCATGCTATTCAAGTTCTTTATCCTGAAGATTATAGAGTTAGTTATTAAAGGATTTTAAGCCAAGAAGGGACATGACAAAATTTTTATTTTTAAAAAGCTCACGCTAGCATTCCCTTTGACATGAAGGAAGTTCAGGCTAGAAATATGAGACTGAACTATGGTATGGCTTTGGGCATGGAAAGATGACCCACGGTGTATTCTTAAGACACGTTCTCTATTTTGCATTCTTTGTTTATTCTTCTAACAACTGCTATTAGAAGTAGCCATTTCCTAAGGTTTGTTTTCAGGACTCCTTCTATCCCTAAACTCTTTTGAGTTAATTATTGTGAGTTATTCACTCTCATGATGCAAACGTGATGACTCTATAATAACCCGCATATCTACGCCTCTATTCCTAACTCAACTCTTTCTAGAATTCCAGATTGTTGTATCCAGCTGGATTTCCTTTAAGCACTTAGAACTCAGCATGTCTCAAACCAATAAATTCTTCTCTACCAAGCCCCAGTAAACCCAAATCCTTGTTCCTTTTTCTGTTTCCTACCTCATTACCTGCTTTACCATTTATTCATTATGTAAGCAAGAGCACACCTTTTATCTTATTCATACACCTCACAGATACCTGTGCCTTCACATGGTGCCAAATCTATTGCTTGAATCCAACCTTTCTCTCCATTTTCACTGGTTCTGGTCTTCATCACTTTTCAAGTGTACTATGGCAGTAACATCGTTTCCTGTTTTTTTCTTTCTCCCTCTATTTATCTTTTACTGCTAGAATAATGTCTCCAAAATGTACAATTGATTGTGGTTGTCTTCAGAATAAAGACCATGGTCCTTCAGTAAGAATACAGAACTCTGTAGTTGCCCAGCAAGCTACCCTTCTGCTCTCAATTTCTGCCATACTCCATGAACATAAAGAGGCTCTCCAAAAACTCCCTGTGTTTTCCTTCCGTCAAGCCACCTTGTATGATTGTCTCAGTTGGCAAAGCCATTCTCCCTATTGCTTTCTCCTCCTCATCCTTCAAGCTTCAGCTCTTATACTTCCTCCTTAGTGAAGCCATTTTTGAACCTATCTCCGACTATCTCTTAATATGAAGTGATCACCTTCTCGGAACTGCCAGAGCATTTCTAAGAACCTTGAATTTGACAATTGCTGCTAAAAATGGCCTTCTTGTACTTGATTATATAGCTAGGTTCCATTACAAATCCATACATTCTTGAGAAGCTTCACATGTGTAACCTTCATATCTCTAATCATCTTCCCTTATGTTTGGTGGGGTTCAAAGTATTATTATGGAATTATGTTTACATGATCTCTTGTGATTTGTTGCCTTTTAGGCCAAGAAGTCACAGTCAGCATTATGAAAAACTTTTTCATTTTAATAATCATGACCAAACACTTTAACAAAATTTATTGAGTACTTAGTAGGTGTCTGTCTGTCAGTTTGTCATACTGTGGTGGCTTATGTGTTGCTATGATGCTGGAAGCTATGCCACTGGTATTTCAATATCAGAAGGGTCACCCATGGTGGACAAGTTTCAGTGGAGCTCCCAGACTATGACAGGCTAGGAAGAAAGGCCTGGTGATCTACTTCCAAAAATCAGTCCATGAAAACCTTATGGATAACAACAGAACATTGTCTAATATAGTCCTGGAAGATGACCCCATTCCAGGAAGGTACTACGCAATAGCCAACTCAGTGGCAATGAACAACAGCAACATATTAGGTGTCAGGCAGCCCGCACAATGCTTTATAGGCCTCATCTCATTTTTTTCTCATAACAACTCTACAAGGTAGATTCTCCTAATAATTCAAAGAAGAGACCAAGACTTAGAGAAATTACATAAACTGCCAACATCATAAACTAGTGAAATGAAGTACCAGGACTCAAACCTAGCCATTTCTGGAAAAGGCCAATGCCTTCAACATTATTGTGTTAAATGCTTCCTGGAATCCAGGAAGTGGTGTAAGGTGGGAGTTCAGAAAGTCATTGTATGCCAATAACTCATTATGGATGCCCGTGATGGTTAGGGTTGTATGTCAACTTGGCTAGGCCATGATTCTCAGTGGTTTGGCAGTCGTATGATGTTGTGATCACTTCCATGATGAGATGTGAGGTAGTATGATCACCTCCATGATGGGATCTGCTATGAGGAGCCAATCTGTTGAAAAGGGGTGTGTGGCTTGCATCAAATACAAGTGGGCATTCTGGCAAAGCTCATGGGCTTTTTGCTCGAGCTGAATTCTGCAGCTGGCTCCTGTTTGTCTGATCTCTGGTTCTTGGGACTTAAGCTAGCAGCTTACCTGCGGTCTTGCCTGCTGATGTTGGGATTCATCAGTCTTCACAACCTGTGAGCAGGAGCCCTGCTCCCTCACCTGCCTATCCAGGATTTGCCAGCCCCTGTGGCTACCTGAATCAGGAGAAACCTCCAGCCTGACCCATGGACTTGGGACATTCCAGTCTCTACAACTGTGTGAGCCATTTCCTTGATATAAATCTCTCTGTATATATATTTATATGCCTTACTGGTTTTTGCTTCTCTAGAGAACCCAGCCTAAGATAATGCTGTGTACGTCCAAAACAAAGTTTGTACATTTGCAGTCTTGCTAAGAATACTAATTCCTGTAGTGAGCACACCGAGGGTTAGTCTAGGAATACCATTGAATAGTAAAGATGTCAAATTTGGAAGAAAAATAAAAGAAATTATTCATAAAGAAATACTCGGAATTTAGGAGGCATTTTCTGTTACATTAAAGACTTTAAATTTTTGAAGGTACTGACAATATATACTTAAATAAAATAAAGCAGTATAGCTCCAGAGAGAAACTATATAGACTGTAAATTTTGGTGTACTTGTTCAACAAACATATTAATGAATATTTCTTCTAGGCTAGATATTGTAAGAAGATACAAAATTATACAAAATGTTCTCACATTGTTTATCATCTAACAGAGGGGATGAGAAATATGCTCTGAAGTGAAATAAATCGTCACTGCTATATAAGGTCTCTAGTTCCAGTTGTAACTGCTATGGGAGTTCAGTGGAGAGAGAGAGAGAAAAAAAAAAAACTCTCCATACTATTAGATACACAGTAAATGGTTTTTTGTTTATGACAACTGGTGGCAAAATTATAGCAATATCAGACAGTTTTCCTAGGATCAGACTTATATATTAATTACTTTAAAAACATTTTTAAGTCCCTTTCTTGAGTTTCAAGGCTCAAACAACCAATACGTCTAATTTAGTTGAAATTTTATTTACAAATCATATATTTTTTAAACACTTCCACTATTCTAATAAAATTACAAACTGATAGCTCAGAGGTCTGTCAATGAAAAGCCTATTATTATCTTCAAACCAAAAACCTGAAGCTGACCTGGTTTGCAAGTCCTCTATAATGTAGTTTGGATGCCATCTTGTGCTTAAGGATTAAAGCATATTGCCAAGCTGGACTGAGAGCCACCTTGAGTTCTGCCTTATACTCTGCCAAGAACTAGCTGTTTTTGAGACCTTGCTTAAATGACTCAATCTTTCTTCTTTAAATTGAGGAGCTAGCTTATCTCTCAAGTCTCCTCTGTCAGTTTAATTATGTAATTTAATATCATTTCATTTAAGCACATACTAATACCAGAAAAGATATTGGAGAGTACTTAAGTAGTTCAAGTCTATACAAAGACTTAAGGGCCCCTGAGTGGTGCAAGTAGTTAAGCGCTCAACTACTAGCTGAGAGGTTGGCAGTGGAACCCATTCAGAGGTGCCTCGGAAGACAGGCCTGGGGATCTGCTTCTTAAAGTTCACAGCCTTGAAAACCCTATGCAGCAGTTCTACCCTGCACATATGGGGTTGCCATGAGTTAGAATCAACTCAATGGCAACCAACAACAACAATAATACAAAGGTTTACCACTGTGTGGCAAAAAAAGGGAAGACGTTTCCATTCTCAAAGACAGACCATGCTTGTTGCTCATTTGGGCTTTGGGCAGTCATGTTAAGGAAGGGGAGTGAGTTTTTTTTCTTCCAGAAATAATTTTGAATCTATTCAACAAATATTTTTGAGCACTTATTATATGCTAGGCACTGTGTCAGGTGCTGGAGAATAAAGTAGTGAACAAACAGACAAGGTCTCTGCCCTTATGAAACTTCCAGTCTGAATGGGTAAGCTAATGTATCAAGATGCTACAATAGGGCTCTTTCTGTTCTTGTCTCCACTCTCAGTGGTGAGAAGGACACCACAATTGCCAAATAACTCCATGTCCATAGACCCCACATGCAGAAGACACTAGATGCCAAGGGCAAAATATTTCTGCCAGTATCAGCTACTCTCCAGCCTATAAAACAATGAAATTTAAGGGAGAATGAGAATGTAAATTCCCCAGGAAAGAGCAATTGGTAGCGGCTGTCTTAATCATCTAGTGCTGCTCCAACAGAAATACTACAGGTGGATGGATGGCTTTAACAAAGAGAAGTTTATTCTCTCACAGTCCAGTAGGCTAAAAGTCCAAACTCAAGGCATTAGCTCTAGGGGAAGGCTTTCTCTCTCTGTTGGCTCTGGAAAAAGGTCTTTGTGATGCATCAGTCTTCCCTTGGTCTGGGAGCATCTCAGTGCAGGAACCTCAGGTCCAAAGGACGCTCTCTGCTCCCGGCACTGCTTTCTTGGTGGTATGAGGTTCCTATGTGTCTCTGCTCGCTTCTCTCTTTTATATCTCAAAAGAGATTGGATTAAGACAGTATCTAATCTTGTAAACTTCATCAGTATAACTGCCACTAATCCATCTTATTAGATCATAGTGATGGAATTTACAGCACATAAGGATATCACATCAGATTTCAGAATCATACAATACTGGTAATCATGACCCAGCCAAGTTGACAGATATTTTTGGGGGACACAATTCAATCCATGACAACGGCTTTAAGAGAACCATCTGGAGAGCTTGACATGTGTTGTCCTGGAAGTGAGGGCTGCTGTCTGACTCCTGCCAAGAGACTGTGGAGATGGAGGTGCCCCTCTGTGACAGCAAAGAGAAAAATGGTCGCACAGGGAGAAACAGAAAGAGGGTTGCACCAAACTGCTGGACAGGGAAGTGTGAGTTTTCCACGGGCCCAGGGGCTACATGAGTTTGAGTCCAAGGGACCTGCTGGGAAGAACAAAACGAAAAAAACCAAACCTGTTGCTGTTGAGTCAATTCCGACTTATAGCGACCCTATAGGACAGAGTAGAACTGGGTTTCTGAGGCTGTAATCTTTATGGGAGCAGACAGACACATCTTTCTCCCATGAGGTGGCTGGTAGGTTGGAACCGCCGACCATTCAGTACTCATCTGAGCACTTTAACCACTGCACCACTGGGAGGAACAAAGTGGCCTCAAAAAGAAATGTGAGGCACACCAATGCATACTGCAGTCTGAGGGAGGGGGGCCATAAGTGGTCAGTTGGAGGAGAGGCATAGCCCACCTCAGAGAGGTGCATTCAGAGGTCCTCTTCCACCCCACTCCAGAACAACTCCCCACAGAGGTGCTTCATGAGAACATGTGATGATGTGTAGTGGCCTTCTCTACAAGGAACCAATGTCAGACCACGACTGCATCTGCCTCTGAAGTATGCGCTCTTTCCCCAAAAATCCTCTCCCTCTTCGTGTGGTGCTGGCTGGTGAGGGCCAGGAGATAGAGTTAGGAGGAGTAAGCTGCACACATTGTGCTCTATGACTGAAGGACTCGAGGCCTGAATCAGGCTTCAGCTGGGGGAAGGGAGAACATTGGGACTTGAAGGATATGGAAAATTGTACTTATTTTGTTGGTCTGGACATTTTTATACCTGAAATGAGAATTTTCCTAGTGACTGAGTCGGAATGGAAAAGCTTTGGGATCAGCCTGAGATTTCATCCAGAAAGGAAAAACAAAAATTCCAGAGAGAGGATTTAGAGGGATTATTGAAGAAACGATAAAGTTGCTCCATGATTATGAACCTTGCTCGTTTATCAAGGAGGTTTCACAACCATCACACAAACAAATGTTACCAGTTACCAGTTGCATGACTCATGGCGACCCCACGTGTGTCAGAATAGAACTGTGCTCCATAGGGTTTTCAATGGCTGATTTTTCAGAGGTAGATTGCCAGACCTTTCTTCTGAGGAGACTCTGGGTGTTCTTGAATGTCTAAACTTTAGGTTAGCAGCCGACCATGTTAACTGTTTGTACCACCCAGGGACTCCTCACAAACAAATGTATCTATTATAAACTACAAAAATGTTTCTATTATAAATTGCAATGAAAAAGTAAACTGTGTAATGATTCATGAAAAAGGGCGTTTAGACTGGGACCCTGGACTTCTTCTTGAAGAACCTGAACATAACAAAGATACAGAAGCAATGGGTTTCCTTCTCCTCCCCTCCCCCATCACGCCCTGTCTTCCATCTCCTCATTCACTTTAGTCATTTTCTGCACTTGGGGACATTTTTAGTTTCGTTTGGTTATTTTAGATTCAGTCCCACAGTGGGGCTGGGTAGAGATAAATATATCTGCAAGTCAGAAATATCACCAACTACCAAGACTAATAATCAGATTGCCTTGTCATGTTGCTCTCAGTAGGAAAGAAGAGTCTCAAAGCTAGAGAGAACTACTCCTAATATGCAGTTTTCTTCTCGAGACAGTATTTGATGTTAGATCTTCGGTAATGCTGTTTTGTGGGAAGGGATCTTTATCTTGAATACCACTTTCAGAGGAGAATTGAATAAGAATGAACAAGTTGAGGAAAACTGAATGTGAAAGGTCCCTTTTTCAGTAATGTTAAGTAGGAAATGAGTGAGTAGCTATCAGCGTGTTCTCTTACGAGTTTTGAGCACTATAAGGTATTATAACAAGCATTTGATTGCCAAAATATATAAAACTTTGATGTTCAATAATTATGATGGTTATAATATTCACTACAATCTTAAAGTGTTCCTCAAACGTGTCTACTTCCGTGTTTATTTATCTTTTGTTACTTTCTTCATGCTTTTACAGGAATACGAATAGGTTGATAGCTTCCTGATAGAGGTCACTTCCTCCCCCTCTGCCTTAGAATCTCCTCTGATCTTGCTCCTTGAATGGTTCTTGCTATCCTATAGACTCATCCTTTCTCCAGTGGCTTCTTTTGCTCAGCCTATAACACATGATTAAATCTGCCTCTGATCCTAATGCAAGGAAAAAAAACTTTTTTGACTCTGCATCCCTGTGTGATTACTATCCCATCATTCCTGTGTCGTCTGTCATTTCCTAGTGTTCAAATTCAATGGACACTTTTCAGTTCTTACTGAAGTTATAACACTAGTTGTAGTACAAATAGCCCACAACATTTCAGTGCCTTAAGAGAAGTTTCTTTCTTGCTACTAATGAGGCTATTTTAAGTTGAGGATGGCTTTCCTCCATGTGGTAATTTAAGGACCCTAGCTCCTTCCCTATTGCTGTTCTGCCTTCAGCTAGGGCCTTGGTGTCCTCTGCTTCCAGCTGGTGGAATTGGAATGAGAGGATGGAGAAGGCATATCTGTATTTTACTTGCTTTGACACTCACATCCTGTTGGTGAAAACTAGTTAGATAGCCCCACTAAGATGCATGGAAGTCTGGGAAATATAGTCCTGGGCAGCCAGTGACAACTTTCTACTAAGGAAGAGGGAGCATAGAATCTTTTTTTTTTATTTTTTATTTTTAACAGTAGTACACATGCTGTTTTATGACTTTGGTTAACAACCCCACAACATTTTAACCCTCTGAATTCTCAGCTTTTTTTTTTTTTTTTTGGTGAAAGTACACATAGCCAAAGATGCACCATTTCAAAACTTTTTACGTACACATTTAAGTGACATTGACTATGCTCTTCCAATTGTGCTGCCATTCTCACCCAAGATGAAGGCTTACAGGACAAAATAGCCTCCCATTTAACAGTTCCTACAAATGTTGCCCTGTAACAGTGGTTAACAATCTCACAACACATCAACAGTATCCTTACTCAACTTGTGTTTCTTATCATCAGCTTCCTACTCCCCCTCTGCCTTCTGGCCCTTGTCACTGGACTCCTATACCTCGTTAGTCTCACTTAGTTTTACTGGGCTGTCCACTCCCAGGCTGAACAGTGAACCTCGAAGGTAACTTCACCTCTGAGCTGAAAGGGTGTCTGGGGGCCATACTCTTGAGGTTTCTCCAGTCTCCTTTAGGCCAGTAAATCTGGTCTGGTTTTTTTTTGTTTTTTTTTTTGGGAGTTAGAATTATGCTCTACATCCTTCTCCAGCTCTGTCCAGAACCCTCTGTTGCAATCCTGGTCAGAGCAGTCAGCGGTGGTAGCCGGGCACCATCTAGCTGTACTGGACTCAGTCCGGTGGAGGTCTTGGTAGCTGTGGTCAGTTAGTCCTTTGGACTAATCTTTTCGTTGTATCCTGTTCTCTTCATTCTCCCTTGTGGAGCATAGATTCTTGATGAGAAGTTACCTGTTTGGTCACAGTGATATTGTCATCATCTATTTCTTGAAACTCTCTCATCTTTTGGATTGTTTTGCAATACTTTTTCCTATCCCTCTGACAATTATTTCTTGATTTAATATGTGGTATCTTCTCTTTAAGGAGTCCTGGTGGCACAATGCTTAAGTGCTGAGCAGCTAACAGAAAGGTTTAGCAGTTTGAACCTACCCAGTGACTTCATGGGAGAAAGACCCATAAAGAATACAGCCTAGAAAACCCAATGTGGCAGATCTACTCTGTCACATGGGGTCACTGTGAGCCAAAAGTGACTCGATATTAAAAATGAAAATATATTCTTTCTATGTCCTCCTCTTATACTTTACTGTTTTCCAGATTTCTCTACTATTTCCACTCTGCACTGTTCCTTCTACATGAACCCTTATGCATTCAACTAAAATCTATGTGGTGATGGTTCACAAGTTTGTGTCTCTAGTCAGCCTCTCCTTGGAAATTCAAACTATATATTAAATATCTTTTGGATACATTTGCTGGAAAACCAATAGTTCCGTTGGATTTGGTATGTCTAAAACTAAACTCATTATCCTCCCTCACCCTGATCTGGCACCTTCATTAACCCAATTTATACATTACCATCTACTTAGTCAACCCAACATAGAAACCTAAAGGGTCATTCTAAAGTGCTTTTTGTTTTTACCATTCTCTCCTCTCCCACTCTGCCGTCCCTCTCCCCATTAAGAATCCACCTCTAAATCCTACTGATACACTGAATCTGTTTTGATTGTCACTTCTTCTCCAACCCCGCTATCACTACCTGGTAATACCTTCATGATCTCTTGCTTAGAATATTGTAATAGACTTGTAACTATATCCCAACCTCCAAGTTTGCTCACTGCTACCAGCATGGTCTATCTAAAATAAATATTAAATCAAGCTGCTGCTGCGCTCAAAATCTATCAGTGGTTCTCCATAATTTATAAGATAACACCCAAATTCCTTGGTGCAGTGTACAAAGTCAGCAATTACCTGGATCCTGCTTTCCTCTTTAAGTCAACATTATTTGAAGTCCATGAACATTTAATTACAATATACCAAAACCTGTTGCCATTAAGTCAAATCCAACTCATAGCAACCCTATAGAACGAGTAGAACTGTCCCATAGGGTTTCCAAGACTGTATCGGAAGCAGACTACCACTGCTTTCTCAATGTAAGTTGTTTTATTCTTCAGTGCCTTTGTTTATATGCTTTCCCCTATTAGAAATGTTCTTTATGCCCTTTCTCCCCTTTCTCATCTAGTACTCAAGACTTAGTTCAGGTAAGACACTCTTCAGGAAAGGTTACCCAAGCCTTTCTAAGTAATGGGAGTGTCTCTGTTTCCCTACCATCCTTAAACATTGTTATCATTGGCTTTACCACAGTATGTTTAAATTATGTATTTAGTTTCTTTGCACACATAGGCTGACCCCTCAAGGACAGAGACAATGCCTTTATCACTCTTATGCACTCAGGTCCTGGTGCAATACATCCCGCAGGGTAGGTGCACAGTCAATGTTTGTTGAACTGATTAAGCATTACCCCTATTATATTTCTGTCACCACCAATAGATCAGGTATTGGTGAGAGATGAGGCTCGGAGTGACCACATGTTTGATACCTTCCTACAATTTTGTCAGAATGAGAAGTTTAAGGAAGCTGGTTTGTTGGTCCTTCTTTTGCAACATAAAATGGTGAAAGAAAGAGATGAGCTCAGGGCTTCAGAGTCACAGTGCAAGCACAGCATAAACAACCTCAAAGTTTCCTCTTGTGCCTTGAAAGAAAGCCTTATTTCTTTAGTAACAGAGCTGATATTGCTGAAAACCAAACTCAGAATCTTACCATAGGAGTGGCTGAATTACAATTCCAATTGAATTCTCAACCTCTAATGATGTCTCAAGTCAAAGCGAGGGCACTGATTGGGAAGAAATGGGATCCTGAAACTTGGGATGGAGACATATGAGCAGATAGTAAGGAAGCTGGGGACACTGAGCCTCTAAATTTCATTGAATCACTCCTGCCAACACAACTAGCCCTCTCACTCCCAATCTAAAGAGATTACTCTATCTTTGTCTGCTGAGCCACCCTCCCTAGTGAAAACAGTAGTCCCTCTACCCCCATCTGATGAGATTAACCCAGCTGTAAAGAGATGTTGTCTGGGTCATCCCCTGACTAGGCATCTGAGTCATTGCCTGGGGTATCATCTAAGGCAGATGCCTTACAAGACATTGCTGAATGTTCTTAGAATACATTCCCATCACTCATTTTTGCTTCTAGATCTGTAACTAGATTTAAGTCCCAATGAGTCCCAAAAGGTACAGGACATAGTGTGACCCAGGAGGAGGTATGCTACACTCCAGAAGAACTGCTTGGGTTTTCTAATATGTACAAACAGAAACGTGGGGAATATGTGTGTGAATGGCTAGTAAAGATGTGGGATAATAGTGTAAGGAACATAATGTTGGGTAAGTCTGAGTTTATTGTTACAGGCTCACTAAACACATAATCTCCATTCATTTTTTCAGTTCAAGAGGTTAATAAAGGATCTAATAGTTTATTTAGTTGGTTTGCTGAAGCATGGATTATGCAATGGCCCACACTAAATCAAACTGAAGTGCCAGACCTGCACTGGTATATTGTAGAAGAAGGAATCCAAAGGCTTAGGGAGATTGGCATGTTAGAGAGGATTTATCAGGTTAGACCCTACAGATCCACACACAGAGTGCCCAGAAGACACACCTTTTACTACAACAGTGAAGAACAAATTTGTGAAGGGAGCCCCAGCATCTTTGAAGACTGTTGTGATTGCTATTTTATGTAAGTCAGATTTGACAGTGGGAACTGCTCTAACTGAATTAAGACACCTAACTACAATAGGCCTGATTGGATCCCATGATGGTAGGGGCAAACTGGCGGCACTCAATTGACAAAGACAAGGTAGGCATGGTTACTGTAATGGAGAGCAGAGTCAAAGCAGTAATCAGAATAGTCTGACTTGTATAGACTTATGACATTGGCTAGTTAGTCAAGGTGTCCCTAGGATGGTATATCTACTAAATATTTACTTGATCTGTACAAGAGGAAGAATTCTAGGTCAAGAGAATAGCAGTCTGACTCAAATCGCCAGAACAGAGAATCATGGCCCCTTAATCAATTCCCAGACTTGAGGAGTTTAAAGACCCACAACCCACTGAAGGAAGGGGAGGCTGGGTCCCCTTGAGGAAGTAACTCACTACATTGCCAAAAATTTATACTGTTAATCTTTCCCCCAGTCTTACCCAAATGGATCTACAGCATTTTATGACAGTGACTGTTCATTAGGGAAAGGGAAATAATCAGACTTTTTGGGAATTACTGGATATTGGCTCTGAACTGACACTAATTCTAGGAGATCCAAAATGTCACTGTGGCCCACCAGTCAGAGTGGGGACATATGCAGGTCAGGTTATTAATGCAGTCTTAGCTCAAGTTAGCCTCACAGTGGGTCCAGTGGGTCCCCAAATCCATCCTATAGTGATTTCCCTTGTTCCAGAAAGCATAATTGGAAGAGATATACTCAGCAACTGGCATAACACCCACATTGGGTCCCTGACAAGTGGAGTAAGGGCTATTGTGGTAGGAAAAGCCAAACGGAAGTCATTAGAACTGCCCCTACCTTGGAAAATAGTAAACTAAAAGAAATACTGCATTCCTGAAGGGATTTCAGAGATTGCTGCCACACTTAAGGACTTGAAGGATACAGGGATGGTGATTCCCACCACATCCCCATTCAACTCTCCTATTTGGCCTGTGCAAAAAACAGATGTATCTTGGAGAATGACAGTGGATTATCAAAAACTTAACCAGGTGGTGACTCCAATTGCAGCTGCTGTTCCAGATGTGATTTCATTGCTTGAGCAAATTAATACGTCTCCTGGTACGCTGTATGCAGCTATTGATCTGGCATACGCCTTTTTCTCCATATCTGTTCTGAAGGACCACCAGAAGCAGTTTTCCTTCATCTGGCAAGGCCAGCAATACAGCTTTACTATTCTACCGCAAGGGTATATCAACTCTCCAGCTGTACATCATAATTTAGTCCACAGGGACCTTGATTGCCTTTCCTTCCACATGATGTCACACTGGTCCATTACAGTGATGACATTCTGTTGATTGGACCTAGTAAGGAAGAAGTATCAATGACTCTGGACTTACTGATAAAACATTAGCATGCCAAACCAAAAAAAAAGAAAAAACAAAACCTGTTGCTGTTGAGGCAATTCTGACTCATAGCAATCCTACAGGACACAGTAGAACTGCCCTATAGGTTTCTAAGGAGTGGCTGGTGGATTTGAAATGCTGACGTTTTGGTTAGCAGCCAAAAGCTTAACCACTGCACACCAGGGCTCCATTTGCATGCTACAGGGTTGGAAATTAACCCCCCCCCCCAAAAAAAAAATTCAGGTGCCTTCCATGTGTGTGAAATTTCTAGGGGTTCTGTGGTGTGGGGCATGTTGAGATAGTCCTTCTAAAGTGAAGGATACATTATTGCAATTTGCCCTTCCCACAACTAAAAAGCAGGCACAATGTCTGGTGGGCTCTTCGGATTTTGGAAGCAGCATACCCTCATATGGGTGTGCTACTCTGGCCTATTCATCAAGTGAATAAAAACCTGCTGGTTCTGAGTGGGGCCCGGAAAAAGAGAAAGCTACGCAACAGGTTTAGGCTGCTGTGCAAGCCACTCTGCCACTTGGGCCATATGATCCAGCTGATCCAATGGTGCTTAAAGTGTCAGTCGCAGATAGAGATGCTGTTTGGAGTCTTTGGCAGGCCCTTATTGGTGAATCACAGTGCAGACCCTTAGAATTTTGGAGCAAAGCCCTGCCATCCTCTGAAGATAACATATTCTCCTTTGGAGAAACAGCTTTTGGCTTGTTAGTGGGCCTTAGTAGAGACTGAAAGCTTAACCATGAGATACCAGGTCACCATGCGGCCTGAGTAGCCCATTTTGAACTTGGTGCTGTCTGACTCACAGAGTTATAAAGTCAGATGTGCACAGCAGAACTCCATAATTAAATGGAAGTAGTATATACAAAACTGGGCCCAAGCAGCACCTGAAGGCACAAGTAAGTTGCATGAGGAAGTCACCTAAGTACCCATGGTCTCCACTCCTGTCACATTATCTGCCCTCTCCCAGTCTGCACCTGTGGCCTTATGGGGAGTTCCTTATGATCAGTTGACTAAGGAAGAGAAAACTCGTGCCTGGTTTACAGATAGTTCTGCATGATATGTGGGAGCCACTCTTAAGTGGACAGCAGCAGCATGATAGCCCCTTTCTGGGGCTTCCCTGAGGAACAGTGGTGAAGGAAAATCCTCTCAATGGGCAGAACTTTGAGCAGTGCATCTGGTTGTTCACTTTGCTTGCAAGGAGAAATGGCCACATGTGCAATTGTATACTGATTCATGGGCTGTGGCCAGTGGTTTGGCTGCATAATCAGGGACTTGGAAAGTGATTGGAAAATTAGTGACAAGGAAGTATTAGGAAGCGATATGTGGATAGACCTCTCTGAATGGGCCAAAGAAGTGAAGATATTTGTGTCTCATGTGAATGCTCACCAAAGGGTGACCTTGGCAGAGGAGGATTTTAACAATCTAGTGGATAGGATGATGCATTCTATAGAAATCAGTCATCCTCTTTCCCCAACCACTCCCATCATTTCCCACTGGGCTTATGAACAAAGGGCCATGCATGGTTGCAGGGATGGAGGTTATGCGCAGGCTCAGCAACATGGACTTCTACTCACCAAGGCCGATTTGGCTATAACAACTGCTGAGCGCCCAATCTGCCAGCAGCAGAGACCAACACTGAGTCCCCAGTATGGCATCATTCCTCAAGGTGATCAGCCAGCAACCTGGTGGCAGGTTGATTACATTGGACTGCTTTCATCATGGAAAGAGCAGTATTTTGTTCTTACTGGAATAAACACTTACTCTGGATATGGATTTGCCTTCCCTGCACGCAATGCTTCTGCCAAAACTACCATCCATGGACTTACAGAATGCCTTATCCACCATCATGGTATCTCACAGAGCATTGCCTCAGATCAAGGGATTCACTTCACAGGAGATGAAATACAGCAGTGGGCCCATGCTCATGGAATTCACTGGTCTTACCATGTTCCCCATCATCCTGAAGCAGCTGGCTTAATAGAACAATGGAATGGCCTTCTAAAGACACAATTATAGCACCAGGTAGGTGGCAAGACTTTGCAGGTTTGGGGAAATGTTCTTCAGGGGGCTGTATATGCCGTAAACCAGAATCCAGTATATGGTGCTCTTTCTCCCATAGCAAAGATTCATGAGTCCAAGAATCAAGCGATGGAAATGGGAGTGGCACCACTCACTGTTACCCCTAGTGACCCACTCACAAAATTTTTGTTTCCTGTCCCTGCAACCCTATGCTATGCAGGTCTAGAGATCTTAGTTCCATAGGGAGCAATGCTTCCACTAGGAGACACAATACTGATTCCACTGAACTGATATTAAGAATGCCACCTGACCACTTTGGGGTCCTAATGCCTCTGGATCAACAGGCAAAGAAGGGAGTTGCTGTATTGACTGGTGTGATTGATCCTGATTACCAAGAGGAAATCGGATATTACAGTGGTTTGGCAGTTATGATATATTTGGCAGCTATGTAGTGAAGTAATCACCTCCATAATCAGATCTGAATGTAAGGTAATAATCTCCATGATGAAATCTGCTATGTGCAGCCAATCAGTTGAAAGGGAGTTTCTTTGGGGATGTGGCCTGCATCCAATATATGTGGACTTTCTGGGAAATCTCTGGGCTTTTGCTCACTCTAGATCCTACATTTGGCTCCTGTTCATCTGACCTCTGGTTCCTGGGACTTGAGCTAGCAGCTTACCTGCTGATCTTGGAATTTGTCAGCCACTGCAGCCTGTGAAACTTCGGCCTGCCAGCTTACCTACTGATCTTGGGTTCATCAGCCCCTGTAGCTACATGAGTCAGGAGAAGCCTCTAGCCTGACCCACAGACTTGGGACTTTTCAGCCTCTACAAGTGTGTGAGCCATTTCCTGGATATAAACCTCTCTCTCTCTACACACACACACGTATATATTTATATGCTTCACTGGTTTTGCTTCTGTAGAGGATCCAGCTTAAGATAGAGACTCTTTTGGTGGGATGGATTGGCACAATAGCCACAATGATGAACTCAGACATGCTGGCAATTGTGAGAATGACACAGGACTGGGCAACATTTTGTTCTGCTGTACATTAGGTCTCCATGAGTCAGAGTTGACCCTACCGCAGCTATCAATCTCTATCTATCTCTTAGTGGTAATATATAAATCTCAGTGGCCTAATAATACAGAGATCATATTTATTATCCAAACTGGAGAACTTTCAAGAAAAGGGGGACAGCTTATAAATTGAATTGGACAAGAGGTATAAACTGAGACTGTCTTGAAAATAATGGGACAAATAATATTGGTGTCTATTGCTCACTTAAATAAAATGGCTCTGATGGGGTAGGGGATATATTGAGCTCTGATCTACACAATTATTTGTGAGCCCAGGCTAACCAAGGCCTTTTTATCTTTAGCATGTGGCTTCTAAGGGTATACTGGGTGTTACCATCCAGCAGACAGCTGGAGGAAAAAGATTATGGAGGATTGTGTGGGAGGTTTTATAGACCATGCCTGGAAATGAGGCAATTGCATCTACCCACATTCCAATGGAAGAACTCAGTTATTTGGCCACATCTAAATACTAGGGTGACTTCAAATTGTAGTCCCGTTAAGCACCCAGGAGAAAAGGAGGGAAGGTTCAGCAACAGCTAGCCTATATTTTTCCCACAGCTAAAAATAAAACATTTAAAATAATATTTGTATGTTTACAGAAAAATGTTAAAAATTTTGACCCAGGAGAAATAAAACCATAGACTGATATTATGTTTTATCTCTTGAGCACTCTATATTATTCTAGTTTTTCTAAACTAGCCCTAAAAGAGAATCAATTAAAATATGTGACAAAATTTCTCTCTTATTAGATTCCACCTTTCAAAAATTTCATCACATATTATTTTAATCAGAACCCATGTGCCTAATCCCAATTTATTTAGATGGCCTTATGTAATATAATGACCATAGACTTTGGAGTCAGAAAGACCTGAATCATAATACTGATTGTTATTTACTAGAAGGAGCCCTGGTGGCACAGTGGTTAAGAGTTGGCTGTTAACCAAAAGGTTGGCAGTTCAAATGCACCAGCTGCTCCTTGGAAACCCTATGGGGCAGTTCTACTCTGTTCTATAGGGTTGCTAGGAGTTGGAATTGACTCGATGGCAATAAGTATTTACTAGATGAAGGACCTTGAACAAGATACTTAACTTTCCTGAGCCTCAGTTTCCTGTTCTGTAATATGAGGCTAATACCTATCTCACAGGGCTGTTGTAAAGTTTAATTAAGATGAATGCATGAAACGCTGAGCTTAATGCTTGACCCCACAGTACATGCTCAGTAATGCTTGTCCCCTTCTCTTAGAGCACTTAACTTCTGTGGAATATATATAATTGGTTGCTACTCCTGCCACAACTGTCTCCTCTAATTAATGAAACATGTAAACATGTTTTATATGTAAATAATTTTAAACCCTGGAGTGCAGAAATTGTAGTGGCTGACGCGTTTTCAAAAGTTATTGTTTTACAAATAAAAGGGAAAAAAATCGATGCAACAAATCTTAAAAAATAAAAAAAGAAAGTTGCTGTCAAGTCGACTCTGACTCATGGCAACCCTGAATCATGGCTACCCTGATTTGTGGCAACCTCAACTCATAGTGACCCCATAAGTGTCAGAGTAGAACAGTACTCCATAGAGTTTTCAGTTACTGATTTTTTGGAAGTAGGTTGTCAGACCTTTCTTCCAAGGCACCTCTGGGTGGACTCAAACCTCTAACCCTTGGGTTAGCAGCTGAGAACATAAACCATTTTCACCACCCAGGGACTCCCAACAAATCCTAGTCCTCTCCATTTCCTTCAGCTTGTATAGATGACATCACACAATAAGGTCGTCGTTCAAAAGTTTTCTGAGATGTTGAATGAGTGAAGGTAGGAAGACAGCTGTCTTCTTGGCAAGTGAAATTTAATTTTTCATCAGAGGTATAAAGAGAATTTTGTTGGCAATTACAGTGCTTTAAATGATAGATGAGAATAAGTAAACACCGTGCAGAAATAGAAGATGAGCTCTTAGAAACTGGTGATATACCACTGGAAGATGATGCTTCCTGTGTTTTAGCTGTTAGTTTTTGTCAGAATAACTGTTAGTTATTCTTTAGATGATTAAAAATGGAATATTTTCTCTGCGGAATCTTTACGTCTAAGTAACCTCTTTGGCTATATCTTTATTTTGGAGCTCTGATAACATACACAATCTACTTGCATTTAAAGGGTGCTTTTTACCAATGTTTCAAAACTAGTTGAAAAGCTGACAGAATTTAAAGCTAGCTACTAAAATCAGCTAGAATCAGGGGAGTCCCTGGTGGTGCAAATGGTTAATGCGCTTGGCTACTAACCGAAAGGTTGGAGGTTTGAACACACCCAGAGGTATCTTGGAAGAAAGACCTGGAGATCTACTTCTAAAAAATCAACATTGAAAAACCTATGAAGCATAGTTGTACTCTGACGTACATGGGGTCAGCATAAATCAGAATCAATCTGAGGGAAATGGGTAATATTAAAATCAGAGCAGGATGTCAAAGTTTAAATTTTTTTTCTGAAAATTAGTAACATGTTTTTCAAAACCTTGAATGGGATGTCATGAGTGCACACCTAAGCTGCTTTATGATACGTACCAGTTACCAGTTGCTGTCAACTCGATTCTGATTCATGGTGACTGAAGTGTTGCAGAGTAGAACTGTGCTCCACAGGGTTTTCAGGGCTATGACCTTTCAGAAGCAGTTCACCGAATTTCTCTTCCAGGGTGATTCTGGGTTGGTTTCAACTGCCAACCTTTCTGTGAGTAGCCCAGTGCTTAACCATTTGCGTCACTCAGGGACTCCATTTCCAAGACATAATCATCACTAAATCTGCCTTAAAGGAAATTAAAAGCCTACTGTTTTAAATATACAAAACAAACAAACAAATCTGTGGCCATAGAGTTGATTACAACTCATAGTGACCCTATAGAACAGAGTAGAACTGACCCATAGGGTTTCCAAGGAGCAGCTGGTTGATTTGAACTGCTGACATTTTGGTTAGCAGCCTAGCTATTAACCACTGTGCCACCAGGGCCTCTTAAATATACAAAAAAAAAAAAGAGCCTTTGCCATCAAATCAATTCTGACTCATAGCGACCCTGTAAGACAGAGTAGAACTGCCCCATAGAGTTTCCAAGGAGTGGCTGGTGGATTTGAACTGCCAACCTCTTGGTTAGCATCTGTAGCACTTAACCACTACACAAGTGGTACCAAATTCTAACCACTCCACTTAGAGGATTTAAAACAATTTTGAAAGAATAATTTCATTTCAGGTTACTTTTAGTTCCCTTTTAGTTCCTGTAGGGTAGAAAAGAGTTCATTTAGAGCCAAGAATATGTGAAGGAGTTGTATTTGGTTCAATCCTTTCTTGCTGGTTGTCCTCTCTTTTCAGTCACCCACACTACCATCCCAGATGTATCCTGTTTAGACACCACCCTCATTATGTCCCTTTCCTCCAAATGCCTTTCCTCCTATCAGTTTGTAGCTGCATATTCTCAATCTTCATTGTATCTCATTTATTCAGTGTTCAAGATGCAAGCTATATCTTCTGATAAATGAATCTGGGCCAAAGTGTTAATAAGCAAGTACTAGAAGGCTGATTTTTGGTTATATATGTATTTTAGCTTAGACTTGTAGATAAATTTACTTCATGATTGCTTTCTAAAACATAAATGGCTGGCATTTTAGGCTGGTACAAAAGCTGTGATGTTTAATGACACTCAAATTATACTTCCTGGTGATTTCATACTTTACATTACATAGAGTGGGCTGTGGTTGTCATCAACGCTGTGTTCCTTTTTGGCAAGAGAAAAGGTTGAAGGAAATGGGTTCAACTAATGGCTTTGTATGAAGATTTTTGGAAGGAATATTTGTAAAAGAAATTGTGGTGTGGTGCTGTGTGCCTACAGGGATATCTAACACATTTGTTGAGAACTTTAGTTCTTGTTAAACTCAAAGGGATACTTAAATTACGGGAAAATTATGACAGACTGACTATGGTTTAACAGCAAACTTTTATTTTCTGCATCAAGTGTTCACTGAATACAGATCTAAGCATTTAATATGACCTTCTCTGGAGATGAGTAGTTCTCATGAACAGCCTAAGAAATTTGCCTTCTAAGAGTTCACTGGAAGGTCTCCCTCCACTGGGAGAGATGACTTGGCAGGAGGGATATAGTCTGCAGAAGTTTTGCCTTTTCCAATTTCACACTTTCCTTTCCTCAGTTTTCATAGCTAATATAGATCTAATTTTCCCTCCTTTCTATATCAATTTTCATACCTTGACACAGGGCATCCTCTATATTTTTTTCAGATCCAACCAAGGGTCAAATGTTATCAAACTTAAGTTCCATGGCTCATAATTTCCTAAAGTAAAATCCAGATGGATCCCAAAAGAAAAGACCAGATGACATTCAGATGTTTTCAAAATGAAATAATCTTTTATTCTTATCAAGCAAAATATTTTTTGTAGGTAGAACAGTTGATACTAGTAGATTCCACAGCCAGACGGGTGGCCTTGTGTAGACAAAATAGTGGAACATCTGACTAAATTTTGTACTTTGGTGTCAGGTAGACACAGCAAATATAGAAGATGACTCATTCTACAATGGATTTCTCATCTCCCCCACATTCATATGATGAGTACACTTGGGAAAAATTAAGGACTGTAGCTATCTTTAAAAACAATGAACAAAATCTCAAATGCTCAAATGACAGGATCATAAATAAAAGATTTAAAGCTCATGTTTTCAAATATCTTCATGGATTTGTACTATTAGTGAGTGATATATCAACTCACAAGTATTGAAGCCTCAAGATTTTTCAAATACGGCATTTTAAAAATTAGATCTATGAAATTACATAATAATACATGATGTAAGTTCAGTTAACTGATTGTAAGAATGGCCTAAATTTCCTCCCAGTTCTCCAGGTAGTTTTATTCCATCTAGAAGTTTTATTGATAGTATTGATTTGCATGATAATATTGTCATGCCAGTAAAATCAGGACTAGTGTTTCTACTCATTCTGGTGAATATACGTGTGGATCTGTGTGAGTGTGTGCATGATCAAGGATAGCAGCTGGGGTATATGGCTGACAAGATCTTTCTCTTTGCCAAAGTAGACCATGGTTGTAGGATTTTTAGAACAACCAATTTCAGACATTCTATAATTTTCATTGTCCTGGAGAGAACCTGGATGCTTTTTGTCATCTCTTGAGTCAAGTTAATTACAAAGAGCTTCCCTTGTCTTCCTCGTGGACCAAAATTTTCTCATTCTCTTTCCTCCCAGGCCCCTAGGCTCTTGTTTTCTGAGATAAATCACTCTCTTTCCTCCCAAAGCAAAGTGAAAGGGGCAATTAAACCCTCAGTGATTCTTAATTGTCCCAATTAACTAAGTCAGTTTCTGGAGTCTGAGCTGAAAATGAAGCTTAAAATACACCTTCAATAAATGAGATTGTTAAGTCAACTCGAGTCTTTTTTTTTAAGGAAAAGCCAGCTATTTGAATATTGAACTTTACTTCGTCACTCTACTACTGGTGCCCTCAGTTTTGGTTAGAATAAGAGTAAAGTGCTCTCTCTCTGTATCCTTAAAGGGGACAAAAAGCAATACTGAGTGTCACTTCAACAGATTTTATTTTAAGCAAAAGCTTTTGTTCCAAGGGTGATCCCGTAACATCAAATCAGCATTTAATTTTTTTCCTGTGTTCATGTCAACTTATTTGCTACTGAGTATCAATATATCAAATAAGTTTCGCTAAGTACTGGTATAAAAAGTACAGTGTTGAGTCAATAGAGAAATTAAAACCTGGATTATATAACCTACATGTGTGCTTTTTTTGTATATGGGAGGACTAGAATGATTCATTCATTAGTGGCCCTGATAATTAGAGAAATTTAAGTTAAAAATTTTTGGATAAACGAATTATCACTAGAGGAACTTTAAACAAACATACATGGTTCAAATCACTAGGAAAAAAAGCAAATACAATATGCATTATTAACGCAAGTAAAGACTATAAACAAAAGAGCAAGAAAACACATAATAGTAAGAATATAACAAGATATAGATAAATAAATATTTACTAGTCATTGCAACAAATATGAATAGTTTATACGTTTTATATTCTACTAAAGGCAAAGACTCTCAGGAAGGTTTAAAAATCCAAACGTATACTGTTTTATGAGGGATATACCAAAAAGCAAATGATATAGAAAAGTTTTATATAAAAGAGAGAGCAAGCATTTATTACACAAATACAAACAGAAAACACAAGCATAGCAATCTCTGTTTCAGGCAATAAACACTGAAGAAGACAAAAGACACCATTTTATATTGTTACACAGAACAGTTCTCACTGCAGTTCTAGCAGTCATGATTCTTTACGAAAAAACAATATAATATTAAAATACTTGAAACAAAAAAAAAATTAAAAATACAAGGAATAATGAAGAGAAGTACAGGTATTGTGGGAAAATTCCAGACTTTTTCAGAAAGATGCATATATGTACTATCTTCTTGGCAGTTTTGATGGAACATGACCCATCTAATCTGTATCTAAGCCTAGAGTGGGTAGGCTCAGATATTTATTTCAGGTTGGATTCCATCCTGCCCCGTAGTAATACCATCTTTATTACTATCACGTTGTTGTTGTTGTTGGGTGCTGTCAAATCAATTTTGACTCATAGTGACCCCATGTGACAGAGTAGAACTGCCCCGTAGGGTTTCCTAGGCTGTAATCTTTATGGGACAGACTGTCAGATCTTTCTCCTATGGAGCCACTGGGTGGGTTTGAACTGCCAACTTTTCGGTTAGTAGAAGAGTTCTTAACCATTGTGCCACCAGTACTCCTTATTACTAGCGTAGTGATATCAATACCTACAGAAATAAATTCATTATTTTTCCTTCCCAAACCAGTTTTTTCTTAGGTGTTATAACCCATTTAATTGCAACAGAATTCACTCAAGTTACCAAGCTACACAGCCATCATCCTTGACTCCCCTCATCTCTAAAAATCTGTCTATGGAATCTGGCTCCTTCTCTCCTTCTTCACTCTCACTATTTTATATTAGACCTCCTTTTTTTTTTTAATTGTACTTTAAGTGAAAGTTTACAGAGAAAATTAATTTCTCATCAAACAATACACGTAGTGTTTTGTGACATTGGTTGCCAACCCCACCGCATGTCAACACTCTACCCTTCTTGACCTTGGGTTCCCCGTTGCCAGCTTTCCTGTCCCCTCCTGCATTCTTGCCCTTGTCCCTGGGCTGGTGTGCACATTTAGTCTCCTTTTGTTTTATGGAACTGTCTAATCTTTGGCTGAAGGGTAAATCTCAGGAGTGACTTCAGCACTGAGTTAAAAGGGAGTCCAGGGGCTATACTCTCAGAGTTTCTCCTGTCTCTGTCAGACCAGTAAGTCTGGTCTTTTTTGTGTATTAGAATTTTGTTCTACATTTTTTTCTAGTTCTGTCCAGGACCCTCTATTGTGATCCCTGTCAGAGCAGTCTGTGGTGGTAGCTGGGCACCATCTAGTTGTGTTGGACTCAGTCTGGTGGAGGCTGTGGTAGTTGTGGTCCATTAGTCCTCTGGACTAATCTCTCCCTTGTGTCTTTGGTTTTCTTCATTCTGCCCTGCTCCAGACGGGGTGGGAACAGTGGAGTACAGATGGCCACTCACAAGCTTTTAAGACCCCAAATGCTACTCATCAAAGTAGGATGGAGAATATTTTCTTTATAAACTATGTTCTTCCAAATGAGCTAGATGTCCCTCGAGACCATAGTCCCCCAGCCCTCAGTATATTAGGCCTCCTCTGTCCTAACCAATGTTATCCTTCACTGACTCTTACATATCTGATCACACCACTTTCCTTAGAAGCCTATGTTGATTTCCTTTGTTTATATTACAGGATAAGAATTCAACTCCTTACACTGAATTATTCAAATATCCTGAAAATCCCCACTCCCAGCTTTCCAGACTTATCTCATACCATTCTTCCCTTAAGCTTTTATTCACCTAAAATATATGCTACTGCTTTGATAGTATTTTTACAATTAACCAGAACTCCAAACTCTTTTAAGAATGCTTTCTACCTGCTTTTCACTTCTATGAAATAGCCTTCTCTATTTTTTTTACGGTAATAATTTATCGTGTTTTCTGTGAAGGTTTACACAGCAGTTCAGGTTCTCATTCAACAATTTCTACACAAGTTGTTCAGTTACATTGCTTACATTCTTCACACTGCATGAACATTCTCATTATTTCTGTTCTGGTTGTTTCATTTCCATTCATCTAGTTTCCCTGCCCCCTTACATTATCATTTGATTTTTAAAGTAATTGTTGACCATTTGATCTCATATAGGTGATTTTTTTTAAGGAGCACTGTACTAACAGGTGGTATTCATTATTTTTTGAACCAGTTTGTTATTTTGCTACAAGGTGACATCAGGGGTTTGAAGAGTATCTCAGGGCAATAATCTCCGGGAGAACTCCAGTCTCAACCAGTACCATAGGTGTGATTTTTTTCTTTCTTTTTTTTTTTAGGAATTTGAGATTCTGTTTCACATTTGTCTTCCATTCCATCAAAGTCCATCTATGGTGGTCCTGATTAGAATGGATGGTAGTTGTAGCTATGCAACATATAGTTCTTCTGGTCTCAGGGTAGATAAGGCTGTGGCTCATGTAGGTAATTTTCCTGTAGACTAGTTTCTTCTTTAAGTGTTTGGTTTTCTCTGACCCTTGTTTAATCATTTCTACTAATTCTTTAAGATGCAGACTCAAATGTCACCTAGTCCTTGAAATAGTCTAAACATTTCCTGGAAAAATTTGAATTCTGTGCTGTTCGTTTTCACTTTAATATCACTTAATCAGCTGGTGTATACTTTATCCATCTACGGGTCTGCCTATCTCACCAGTTGGTGAGATTCTGGAAGTCATAAGAGTTTTATCTATCTCTGAATTCTTAGGTACTGCTTCTCAGTAGGCTCTTAATGAATGTTTTTAAATGAATAAAAAAGAGTAGAGAAATTTTAAAAGTTAAGGGAGATAGCAGATGATAATCTGGCAAATGCTGACTTTCCGTATCTGGGATTTAAATGCTGTGGACTGGAAAGGGCTTTGCCACCAATAGTTGTTTATAGACAGAAAGATCATAAGTCGAGGCTTGCCTGGGATCGACTCATTTTTATACCTATTGGTGTAGTGTAATTATTAGTAGCACCCCCTTTCATTCTCAAGTGTCCCAGTTTGAAAAATATATAATACATTCATCATATTTACAGGCAAAAAAAAGACTTTTAAAAGATAGTGATTTTATAGCTTAAAAATAAATCTAACAATATCCATCTCTTACTCCAAGACAATCTATATTAATTCATTTATATTTAATGTAATCATTGAAATGATTGGTTTTAAGTCTTCCATCTTGGTATTTGGTTTTTATTCATCCCATTTGTCCTTTGTCTCAGCTCCTGCTAATCTTTCTGCCTTCTTTTGAGTGAATTTTATATTTTTTACTATTTCATTTTATGTATTAATTTTTTCTTTTACTAATACCTTTGTGTGTGTATGTGTGTCTGTGTTTGATGGTTGCTCTAGAGATTACAATATGCATTTTTAGGTTATTACCGACTACCTTCAAATGATATTATAGTATTTTGCCAAGAATCTAAGAACATTTTAGTTTACTTCCCATTGAACTGTTTCTATCTTTTGTAATACTATCTTATATTTTACTTCTATATATGCTATAACCCTCACAATACAATACACTTTCATTTCCTCTCTCCCATGTTTTGACCTATTGTTTTCACACACTTTTTATCTACATATGTTATAAAATATTTAATAGTTTATTATTATATTTTGCTTTAAACAATAAAGTATCTTTAACTTTTTATTTTGAGATAAGTTTAGTTACAGAAATGTTGCAAAAAATTGTTCAGAGAATTACTGTAACCTTATGTTAGTTAACAGGGTTTATTACCCAAGTACAATTATCCTAACAAAGAATCAACATTGGCACAATACTATAAACTACAGACCCTCTTTGAATCCATTAGTTTTCCACCAATTTATTTTTTTTTCTATTCCAATCCAACATTCCATTTACTTTATTGTCTCGTTAGTCCCCACCAGTCAGTTACAATTCCTCAGTCTTTCCTTGTCTTCAATGAACTTGATGCTTTTGATGAGTATTGATCAGTTATGCCACAGAATGTTCTCCAATTTTGGTTTAACTGATATTCCCATTATTAGATTGTTTTTATTCATTTTTAGCCAGTATATCACAGAAGTGATGTGCCCTTCTTAGTGCAATACATGAGGGGATGCATGATATCACTGTCTTATTATATGATCATTTGTGTTGTCTGCTGGTTTTCTCTACTGTAAAGCTACTGTTTACTTTTTTATAATTAATAAATATCTTGGGACAATATTTTGAAACTATGAAAATGTCATTTCTCTTGACAGTTTTGCCTGCTGATTTTATCAGTCATCAGTGGGTTTTGCCTTCAACGATGATTACTTTGGCATTTGCCTGTTGATGATTTTGTATTTTCTTCATTCCTTTTATACATATTAATTTAAACACTTCTGTAATAAAAACAATCCCTATTTCTCTGTTTATTTATTTATTTATTCAATTATTTATCTATAAGAGTACAGACTCATGAATGTTTGTTTTATGAAATATAATTCAATAGTAGCATTATTTATTTTGTGACTCGTCTTATTCTAACCTTGGCCAATGGGTGTTCCTTGTTCTTTTGACATTCTCCCATCCTTTATGAGCACTTCTTTATTTTATAACACTCTAATATATTTAAGGTTTATCTTGTTCTCCCTGCATCAGCCTTGGGATCAATTACTTCTCTAAGAATTCCTAGTTCCTTTTATTGGAGAATGGTATTTAGAAACCAAGATCTAGGCATAAAAAGTGTTCATTATTATTGAGGTGTTATGTTCTTAGGGCCTCTCAAAAGACAGAGTTTGGAAATGTATACAAGTATGCAAACCACACATACATATGCATGCATATTTATTTCTGTATCTCTCTATCTGAATATTTACTAAAACTCATGAATTCATAATGATACTTCTAATTCCAATCCAAAACTATGGAGATAATTCTAGCTTCCTTGTTTTTTTTCTTATGTATAACATCTTTTTTGACAGTGGGAAATCTGGATCTTATTATCTAAAATAAATTTACTTATTTGTTCGATCTTAGTATACACATACTCCAGTTAGAAACATATTTACTGACTAGAGTACTTTATTTGTAAACAGTTGCTTATGTCTTTAGCCTTATAGCATCCAGACAAAATACTGTTTTCCAAAGTTACTTAAATTAGTTCTTTTCTTCCTCACCTTCAGTGTGGTTATGTTATTTATTTGTAATACATTTAGGTTAATTTGTTAATGTTTTATATTCGGGTTCCTGGTTGAATTTAATTACTTATTTAGTTTTATGGATATGTGAAATGTTATTATGGTTCTGAGAATCTAAGCTATTCATAAAGGTATACTAAGAGACGTATTAGGAAGCAAAATCAATATTTTCATAACTCTGTACAGTTAGGGCTTTCTGAGGAAAACAAGACAAAAATTCAAAAACAAGCAAACAAACAAAAAACTAAAATCTGGATTAAAGGACCATCTTGGAAGTTAAATGGTGTTAGACCTGGAGCCATCTGCTCCCACTCAAAGATTAATAAAACTTTCAGAGTAGAGGCTTTATCGTTTTTCTTTCTGATAGAATTTGTTTATATTGCGAATAAGGATGAAACCCCCAGCCAATCATTTACATTCCAAAGTATTGTAGACAACTGGGGATCAAATGTTTGCTCTTTCTCTCTCAGAAGGGAGGAGGGGAGAGCAGCTGTTCTGTTCCTGTATAAACTGCTAGATTCATAATTTTCCAGTTCTTCTCCTGCAGTACAGATGTAGGGTGACATCTGGCTTTCATTGTATTGCTCCAGGAGATTAGGGCAAGCGGAATTAATGTGGTTATTGCTGTAAGTAAGAATAATATGTCTTGATCCAGAAACATCATGTTTGCATCTAAAATAATATAAACATAAATATTAAAAACTTATCAAGAAATGTTGCTTCTTCTTCATCCTCACCATCCGTTCCCATTTTATCCTTTTTCCCACCCCTTTCCACCCACTCCTTGTAGGTAATGAATCTCTTCAGTTTCTGATTTACCCTTCCTATATTTTTTTTTGCATTAATTAGCAGATATATATGTATTTTTTAATATTCTCTTCTTTTGTTTTAATTGTGATATAATTCATGCATGATGCAATTCACTCATTAGAGGTGTATTAAGTCAATGGTTTTTAGTATATTCACAGACATATGCAACCATCACCACAATCAATTTTAGAACATTTTCATCACCCCCAAAAGAATCCCTGTATCTATTAGCAGTCACTCTCCATCCACCCCTCCGCTGGCTCTAGACAACCACTAATCTGTATAGTCTTTTGTGATTGGCTCCTTTCACTTTGCATAATATTTTTAAGCTTCATTCATGTCGCAGCATGTATCAGTACTCCATTCCTTTTTATGGCTGAAATCATGGTCCATTGTGTAGATGTAGGAGCCCTGGTGGTGCAGTAGATAAGTGCCGGGCTGATAACCAAAAAGTCAGTGGTTCAAACTCACTAGCCGCTCTGTGGGAGAAAAATGTGGCAGTCTGCTTCCGTAAAGATTTACAGCCTTGAAAACCATATGGGGCAGTTCTACTCTGTCCTATAGGGACATAGTTCACTATAGTGAATCGGAATCGACTCCACTGCAATGGGTTTGGTTTGGTTCTGTGTGTGGATATGCTATATTTTATTTATCCATTCATTAGCCAATGGATGTTTGAGTTGTTTCCACTTTTTGGTATTATAAATAATGCTTCTATGAACATTCATACACAAGTTTTTATGTGGACATATGTTTTTATTTCTCTTGGATATGTTGATGAGTTATATGATAACTCTAAGTTTAGTCTTTGGAGGAACTGCAAGAATGTTTTCCAAAAACAGCTGCATCATTTTACATTCCTTCTAGAAGTGTATGAGGGTTCCAATTTCTCCACATTCTTGCCAAAACTTGTTATTATCTGTCTTTTTTATCGTAACCATCCTAGTATCCTCTTCTTTCCTACATGAAGGGTTGTATGCTATAGACACTCTTTTGCACTTTGCTTTTTATTTTTGCTTAACAATACATTCTAGAAATAACTCCAAATAATTTCAGAGAGATCTTCCTCATTCTTTTTATTACTGCACAGTACTCAATAAGGAGCCCTGGTGGTGCAACAGTTAAGCAATTGGCTGCTAATCAAAAGGTTGGCAGTTCAAATCCACACAGTGGCTCTACAGGATAAAGAACTGGTGACCCGCTCCTGTAAAGATCACAGCCTAGAAAACTCGATGGGGCAATTTTACTCTGTCACATGGGGTCTCTATGAGTCAAAATCGACTCTACGGCACACAACAACAAAAGTACTTGATTGTGTAAATGTATATTTTGTTCAACCACTCTTCTATGTTTAGACATTTAGTTATTCCTAATATTTTGAAAATTCAAGAAATGCAGTGATTAAAAAAAACTTTATGCATATGTGTTTTCATATTGCTGACAGTGTGTCTTCAAGATACTTTGTTAGAAGTGGAATTGCTGGGTCAAAAGGTAATCACATATGTATTTTTGTTATATACTGCCAAATTTCTCTCCAGAAAGGCTATGCCAATTTGAATTCCTTTGAGTATGTATGAGACTGTCTTTCCCCACAGCCTCGCCAATAGAACGTGTTGTCATGCTTTTTAACTTTTGCCAGGCCGATAGGTGAGAAATGGTATTTAAATTGAATTTCCTTAACTTGAGTGAGATTAAATATTTTTTCATGTTTGAGTGTCATTTTAAAATCTTTTTAGAGAATTATTGTTCACTTCTTAATAAACTTTTTTAAAGATGTTAATATTTAAAAAAAAATCCTTCATATCTATTCACATATTTACTATTTCTGGCACTCATCCTATTTTCTATAGATCCAAGTTTCCATGTAGTATCATTTTCTTTCAGCTTGAAAAACTACCTTCAATATTTCTCTTAATGTAGGTTTGCTGCAACGAATTTGTCAGCTTTTGTTTTGTCTATAAAAAAGTCTTTAGTTTGACTTCATTTTTTTTAAAAATGTTTTTGCTAGATACAGAAATCTAAGTTGCTGGTTATTTTCTTTCTGTACTCTGTTTCGTTCGGTTTTGTTCTGGCATACATGTTTTCTAAGAAGAGGTTGGTAGTCATTCTGTTTAGCTCCGTTGCCGGCCCCCAGCCTCTGGTGGACAACTTCTGAGCACTCAATGAAAGCCTCTGAGAGAATTTTCAGGTGAGTGCAGGCTTGTGTAGGCTGTGGATCCTCTTGGAATTTTTCTTTCTCATGCTTGCCCACACATTGCTGTTAAATATTGATTAAAGGTTTGGCTGGTTACCTCCTCTTGCTGATGTTTTCCTAAGGATAAGACCAGCCTCGGGTCTCTTTTCTCATATGAAAAGTTTGTTACTCTTTGGAATTTAGTTCGTTCAGATTTGTGCCTTCAACTTTCTTATGAATTAAAAGACTATGATTTTGTAACTTCTCAGGCTTGTTGTGGTTGTTAAGATGAGAGCAATTGTCTCTAGTGATCTGGTCCTAACAGGACAGAAGTCCATGTCTTTGACTGAGAATGTTTGCGGTTACTGTATTAACTCGTGTGCACAGAAGGTCAATGTTTGCTTTCTCCACACTAAGCTACCTGTTAAGATATGATCATCTTTTGTTTTACTATGGAAAATGTGAGTTTCAGTGAGGAAATGTAAAGTTTAATTGTTAAGCCTACAAAGAATTGAACCTATAGTCCCCTATAATAATCAAAGAGTGATTCACTTTTGTTTTCAAGTTCAGCATTGTCAGAGGGATTCAAACAGCATCATACTCAAAGCAACTGCATTCATTATTAGTAAAACATTTGCAGATCACAATGTGCTGTCATCAATACATTTATTTATTTTTCTCCTGAATATCTGTTGAGCTGACACTCTTTTTGCACAGACATCAAGCAGCGCTTAAATTCAGGTCTCTAGTAGAAAACAGAATTATTGAGCCTGGGGACCACAGTTTTGGGGACATCTAGGTCAGCTGGCATAACATAGTTTATTAAGAAAATGTTCTACATCCCACTTTAGTGAGTAGTGTCTGGGGTCTTAAAAACTTGAGAGCAGCCATCTAAGATGCATCAGTTGGTCCCATCCCACTCAAGAGCAAAGGAGAATGAAGGAAACCAAAGACACAAGGAAAATACTAGCCCAAAGGACTACAGGACCAAATGAACCAGACACTTCACCAACCTGAAACCAGAAAAACTAGATGGTGCCTGGCTACCACCAATGACCACCTTGACAGGGAACACAACAGAAAGTCCTGGACAGAACGGAGAAAACTGTAGAACAGAACTCAAATTCACCCAGAAAGACCAGACTTAACGATCTGACAGAGACTGGGGGGAGTCCCCGAAACAATGACCCCCACCCCCCCGCCCTGGACACCCTGTTAACCCAGAACAGAAGCCATTCCTGAAACCCACTCTTCAGACAAGGATTAGACAGGACTATAAAACAAAAAATAATACACACGAGGAATGTATACAAGACCAAATGGGAAGTTCCTGTGCAAAACCGGAATGAGAAGGCATGAAGGGACAGGAACTAGATGAATGGACACAGGGAACCTGGCATGGAAAGGGAGAGTATGCTGTCACATTGTGGGGATTGCAACCAATGTCACAAAACAATACATGTATAAATTTTTGAATGAGAAATCAACTTAAGCTGTCAACTTCCACCTACGGCACAGTTGAAAAAAAAAGAAAATAGAATTATCTGGAGTGGGTTTCATCATCTACTCTTCTCTCTCCGGTGTATTATATATGAAATAAAAGGTTTCATCAGTTTCACAAATAAGATCATGTGACCTCCACAAAAGTTTTTTAATGCTTAAGAAAAGTTTAGGTGGTACTTTCAATTTATATTGAAGGGTATATTTCTATACATTATTTTCCTATGTTGGATTTAAGATGTGATCATTTGCATGAATTAGTTAAATATTTCTCTTCGAGGAATAAATAACATACCTAAAACTTACTTTCTGAAAGGGAAAGAATTCAAGAGGGACTTAGTTACTGTTAATTTGAATAAATGTTTGATACCAGGAAGAGAAATAAAGTGCCTTTACATTTAATTATATCACAGCTGCTTTTGGAATAGTTAGATTTTGTTTGATTTTTCAAGAAAATATTAGTGTGATATGAAATTAATGGCCTTCCTATTATTCATTCCAAGGTGGGCATTCTAAATTTATTAGTTTTTATTTGTTGTTGTTAGGTGCTGTCAAATCGGTTCCGATTCATAGTGACCCAATGCACAACAGAACAAAACACTGTCCAGTCCTGTGCCATCCTCACAATCCTTGCTATGTGTGAGTCCATTGCTGCAGCCACTGTGTCAGTCCATCTCGTTGAGGGTCCTCCTCTTTTTCACTGACCCTGTACTTTACCAAGAAGGTCCATCCTTATAATATGCACAAAGTATTAAGACAAAGTCTCTCCATCCTCTCTTCTAAGGAGCATTCAGGCTGTACTTCTTCCAAGATAGATTTGTTCGTTCTTCTGGCAGTTTATGGTATATTCAATATTCTTTGCCAACACCATAATTCAAAGGCATCAGTTCTTCGGTCTTCTTTAGTCATTGTCTAGTTTTCCTATGCGTGTGAGGTGATTGAAAATACCATGGTTTGGGTCAACCACCAATACTTTGGCTTTGGGGCAAAGTTCTGTGAGTGAGAGTGTGTGTGTGTGTGTGTGTGTGTGTGCATGCACGTGTGTGTGCACGCGTGCACACATGCATGCAAGAGATGGGATGAGGTGTGCTGAGTAACACACTATCTTCTCTCTGTTCCTTTACTAAATCCTCCCCTCGTATGGAGAGATTTACTTGAGTTTTTCATCATCCTTTTTATAACACTGCTGGCTGCTATGAGTCAGAATCAACTCTATGGCAAAGGGTTTTTTTTTTTTTTTGGTTTTAGCCTGAACAGGCAGGGCAGGGTGGGAGAGAACATTCAGAGTCAAACCAGCAAAAAATGCCTCGTGGCCTGAGTTTGTTGAAGCTTTATTCTGCATAGGCCAGGTTGGAAGGGAGGTATAGTCTGTATGACTTTCATCTTTTATCACCCTCTGGTGCTTCCAAGGAGTAGCCTTAACCTTCCCTAGTGGCAACTAGGAGAGTGTGTTACTACAATAATGCGGATTGGAGCCGCCTGCCACAATAGCCAATTCTGAGACAGGGGTAAGGTGAGCAGCAAGAGTTTTGTTATATATCGATATATAGGAGACAGAAGGGAAGAGATTCCTCCAAAAATCCGTCTCTCCCACTGGAGATCGGCCGAAGGCTTTTATAGGGCCAGGATTATGGGTCTTAGAAGTTTGTGTTAGCTCCCCCTTGAGGTGGTCATATCCCAGATGAGCTAATCTTTTCTTGGGGGTTATCTGGCGACATCCTGGTTTCCTTGTCCCAAGATGGGTGCTTTGTTCGATTTGTCATTCCTAGATCATTATCACTTGTTTTCCACCCTCCAAGGAGGAACATCGGTTAATCTTAAACTTTTTATAGAGTCTGGAATGGGAAAGAAAAACAAAATCATGAGACAATGCAGGGGTTAGCAATGGGGAGTAATAATAGCGAGCCAGACCTATGCAGCCTCTTCCAAGTGGAAGATAAAAACACTTTCTGTTGTCTTAAGACTTTATCTTTTATCTTACTGTCTTTAATTTTATGATTTGTTCTTCATAAAATTTTAAGGGAAGCAGATCCCGGGATGTTATTTCTACTTTGCCTTTGAGATAATTGGGCAGAGAGGATAGGTAACCAATTTTATGTCGTTGTTGGGTACCATTGAGTCAATTTTTGACTCATTGCGACCCCATATGACAGAGCAAAATGGCCGCATAGGGTTTTCTTGGTTGTAATCTTTATAGGAGCAGATTGCCAGGTTTTTCTCTCATAGAGCCTCTGGGTAGGTTCAAATCCTCAGTCTTTAGGTTAACAGCTGAGCGCTTAACCATTGTTCATACAATCTGCAATTGGCAGAGCCAGACTCAAACTCAGGATACAGACTCCAATTTTTTTTTTTTTTAATTATCATTACTTGACAGTTCCACGTTCAACACTTCTCAATCAAATTTTCACTTACCTAAGTGACTGCAGGATTAAACTTCTAGGGGTGCTCAGTACTTGAATGACGTCTACGTGTACGTTCTAACATTTTTTGACTAAGTTCATTAGTAAAATTGCTCAGATGCAGACATTTTTAGGTAAAGGGGAAAACTTTGTTCTAATAGGTTGAGAAGTAATGCAGAAATGAATCAAAGGAAAGATGAATTCCCAAGTAGTCCAAATTTTCCTGCTTCCTGCTTGTATCTTTTCCTTTAGTCTCTTTTTAGTCTCAATTCTGTTTTACAGTTTAACTATTAATTCCTGCTTTGCCTGTCCTAAAGCCAAGCAATGTTCAATAACCACAGCAATATTTAGCTTGTTGTGTGTTCATTCAATTATTCAACATTTATTGAGTCCCTAATATGTACTAATCATTGCATTTGGCCTAGAGATTAAAAAAACAAAAAGTGGTTTCTGTTTTCAGGGAGGACATAACATAGTGAACAAGACAGAAAATTTAGAGGAGATGATGGTCTTTCTATTGATTACAAAATAATGATCCCATGCATTCGTTTCTCCCTCCCTCAGGCACTGTCCTTTCCACTGCTGATTTACTCAAGAAAATGGAATTCTGCTCTTTATCTGCCTATTGATTCCGAATGGGCTCTGTGACTGCCTGGGGCTCTGTAACTACCTACCTATTATATAAAGCCACCACCTGTCTGTCAGTTTGTTGCACGGTGGTGGCTTACATGTTGCTATCATTCTGAAAGCTATGCCACCGGTATTTTAAATAACAGCAGGGTAACCTATGGTGGACAGATTTCAGGAGAGCTTCCAGACTAAGACAGACTAGGTAGAAAGGCCTGCTGACTTATTTCTGAAAATTGGCCAATGAAAACCTTGTGGATCACAACAGAACATTGCCCTACTCACTTGCTTTGGATACATCATTGTGAGGGTCAATGGCTGGAGGAGGATATCATGTCTGGTGAAGCAGAAGGCCAGCAAGGGTGAGGGAGCCCCTCAGTGAGATGGACTGGCACGATAGCCACAACAATGGACTCGAATAGGCTCGTGATTGTGAAGATGATGCAGGACTGGGCAAAGTTTTGTTCTATTGTACATAAGGTCACCATGAGTCAGAACTAACTCTATGAATGCTATCTACCTATCTGTCTATCTACTTGTTAGAAACTCAGAAAGGATGTGTCTTGTCTGCTCAACAGAAAACTTCTCCACACACTCTGCTTCTCTTCTTTAGAAAAGATTCCACGCTTGTCTCTGTACAACTGTTGACCAGTATTATTTTGTAGGACAAGCATTTTACTATTGTGATGGGATTTGGTTCTCTGTTAGTTTAGAGTAGAGGAGTCCCTAAAACCCATTTATGGAACTGTGAAGTCAAAACTATTTTCACAAGAGTAAGCCTATTGTGAAGTCCCAGGATGATGCAAGCAGTTAAGGGCTCGGCTGCTAACCGAAAAGTTGGAAGTTTGAGTTCAACCAGTAGCACCTCAGAAGAAAAGCCTGGTGATCCACTTTGAAAAATCAGCCATTGAAAACACTATGGAGCACAGTTCTACTCTAAGACACATGGGGTTGGCATGAGTTGGAATCAACTCAATGACAAAGAATTAGCTTATTGTGTTGACATTTGTACTGATGGTGTAAAAGCCACATTGCATAAAACTGTTGGTGCCTCAGCACAGATAAAGGCAGTGGTGCAAACTATGGTGGTAGTCGTTTTATTCCTCACTGCCACTGACCCACGTTAAAAAACAAAATGCCAGTTTGCACTAAAAGAGTCCTTGATGGTACTGGTACAACAACAGTCACATAGACCAATGGAATAGAATTGAGAACCCGGAAGTAAATCTATCCACCACTTTGACAAAGGACCAAAATCCATTAAATGGGGAAGAGATAGTCTCTTTAACAAATGATGCTAGTGCAACTGAACATCCATTTGCAGGAAAATGAAACAGGATCCATACTTCAGACCATATACAAAAACTAACTCAAGATGGATCAAAAACCTAAATGTAAAACCTAAAACTATAAAGATCATGGAAGATAATAGGGGCAAACATTGGGGCCCTAATTTATGGCATAAATAGACTATCAGATGTAACTAAAAATGCACAAACAGCAGAAAATAAACTAGACAACTGGGACCTTCTAAAAATTAAATATTTGTGCACATCAAAAGACTTCTCCAAAAGAATAATAAGAGAACCTACAGACTGGGAAAAAAAACTGATAATGGCATATCTGACAAGGGACTGATCTCTAAAATTTATAGAAAACTTCAACACCTCAACAACAAAAAGACAAACAATCTAATTAAAAATGGGCAAAGGGCATAAACACTTTACCGAAGAAGATATTCATGTGGCCAACAAATACATGAAAAAATGCTCGCAATCTTCAGCCATGAGAGAGATGAAAATCAAAACAACAATGAGATATCATCTCACCCTGGCAATAAAACAAAAACAAAAACAAAAAAACAGAATACAACAAATGCTGGCAAGGGTGTGGGGAGATTGGGACTCTTATACTCTGATGGTGGGATTGTAAAATGGTACAACCACTGTGGGAAATGGTATGGTGCTTCCTTAAAAAGTTAGCAATAGAGATACCATATGATCCAGCAATTCTACTCCTAGGTATATATCCTAGAAAAAAAAAACCATGACACGAATAGATATATGCACTTCCATGTTCATCGCAGAATTATTCTCAATAACAAAAAGATGGAAACAACCTAAGTGCCCGTCAAAGCATGAATAGATAAACAAATTACAGTACATACACACAATGGAATACTACACAACGTTAAAGAATAATGCGGAGTCTGTGAAACATCTTACAACATGGATGAACCTGGAGGACATTATGCTGAGTGAAATTAAGTCAATTACACAAGGACAAACATTGTATGAGATTACTATTATAAAAAGTCAAGAAAAGATTTACACACTGAAAGAAACATTTTTTGATGGTCACCAGGGATAAGAGGGGGAGGGAGGGAAAATCACTAACTAGATAGTAGACACGTATTAACTTGGATGAAGGGAAAGGCAATACACCCTAAGGGGGATGTCAGCACAATATGACCAAGGCAAAGGAAGACACTGGGAGATACAAAAGAGTGAAAGGCAACAACAGTAAATACTATTACATACACATCCTGCAATAACAATAATAACAAACAATAATTTACAAATGCCACATAAGAAGACCAGACTTAATGGTCTGACTGAGACTGGAGGAACCTCCTAAACTATGGCCTCTGGATGCTCTGTTAACCCAGAACTAAAACCATTCCTGAAACCCACTCTTCAGACAAAGATTAGACTGGACTGTAAAACATAAAATAGTACTCATGAAGAGTGTGCTTCTTAGTTCAAGCAGATACACGAGACCAAATGGGCAGCTCCTATCCAGAGGGAGGATGAGAAGGCGGGAAGGGACAAGAGCTCGTTGGATGGACGTGGGAAACCCAGGGTGGAAAGGGAGAGTGTGCTGTCACATTATAGGGATTGCAACTAGTGTCACATAACAATATGTATATAAAATTTTGTATGAGAAATTAACTTGAGCTGTAAACTTTCATCTAAAGCACAATTAATAATAATAATAATAATTTACAAATGGATACATAGGTGGATATGTAAACTGAACAGATGTAGGATGGCATATGCAAGTACCCCCACAAACATATACAGGCAGATGATATTTCTACATATGTATTTGTATGTGCTGCAAAGATATCCAAGTATATAGTAGACCATACAGGGGGCAAAGTTATAAAAACTTCTTGACTATAACCAAATACCCTGAGGGACTAAGTCACTGGGCTTGAGGCTTTAGGACCATAGTCTCTCAGAACATCTAGGTCAATTGGCATAACTAGTGCACAAAGACAGTATTCTACCTCCTACTTTGGTGACCAGAGACTGGGGCCTTAAAAGATTTCGAGTAACCATCTAAGATACAACTGTTGGTCTCTTCCCATCCGGAGCAAAGAAGAGTGAAGAAAATCAAAGACTCAAGGAAACAATTAGTCCAAAGGACTAATGAACCACACGAACCTGAGCCTCCACTAACTTGAGACCAGAAGAACTAGATGGTGCCCAGCTACCACTACCAACTGACTGCAGATCTGGATAACAATAGAAGGTCCTAGACAGAGTGAGAGAAAAACGTAGAACAAAATTCAAATTCATAAAAATGATCTGACTTACTGGTGTGATAGAGATTGGTGGAACCTCCAAGACTATGGCCCATAGATACCCTTCAAACCCGAAACAGAACTCACTCCCAGAGATCATGTTTCAGCCAAAAAATAGACAGGCCTATAAAGTGAACAATAACACCCATGAGGAACGTGCTTCTCAGAACAATCAACCATACAAGACCAAAAGGGCAGCTTTTACTGCACCCCCCCCCCCGAAACTAAGTTCAGAAGTAGGAAGGGGCAGGAAAGATGGACAAATTAAAATAGGGAACCTAGGGAGGAGGTGGGTAAAGTGCTGTCACATTGAGGAGATGCAGCTAATGTCACAAAACAAAATGTGTATAAATTTTTGAATAGGAAAGTAATTTGCTCTGTAAACTTTCACCCAAACCACAATAAAATGTTCAAAAAAAAAGAGTGTCCTTGATAAAGCAGTAAAAAAAATTAATTAAATCTTGGCTTTTAATTACACATATTTTTAAATAGTCTGTGCATCTGCCATTTCTGCTGTATATCAAAGTATGATGCACTTGTGCAATTGTTTGAGTCATGAGCTGGGTTTTACATCGACCACTATTTTCACTTGAAAGGATGATTGACAGACAAACTATGGTTTCTTAGTCTTGGTTATTTGGTAGATATTTTCTTTAAAAATTATGAAGTGAATCTGTCACCTCAAGGAACATAGCTGCACTATTCTTTGCCTATAATAAAACTCAACCTCTAAACTAAAAATTAGAATTTTAGAAATCTTGTATTTGCCACCATAAACTTAAAAGATTCCCAAGACTTAAAGTCTTTTCTGATGAGATTGGTGGTGACATTGACAAATGTGATTTTACTGTATCATATAATTCAAAGTTTTAACGTTTGGAAAATCTACATCACCCTATATTCTCCAAATGACCAATGTAAGATACTATAAAATCATATGTGATCAAAAGATACATTCAACATGAAAGATTAGCCAAAGGATTTTAATGTAACAGATTATAGAAAGTTTACTGTGATGGTTTCAGATTCCACATTGCAAATAACTTTTAAGAAACCATCACTTGTTGAGTTTTGGTATAGTACCAAAGAATAATAGCCACAACTACCGGAAAAGGCTATACAAAGTCTTCCCCTTTCAAACTGCTTAGCCGTGTGAGGAAGATTGAACATTGCCTTGAAACACATACCCCATTTGTTTCCCTGGAGACTGTCTTAATGGCTCACACAGGAGGGAATTATATTTCCAAGTCTGTTTGACACAGCTGCACGATGACCTCAGTTTGTACAAACTTATTGCATAAGGAAAATATGACAGTTCAAAATTATGAGAATTCTACTGCATTTAAAAAATTTTCACAGAAATAATTTACTTTCAAATATAATGGAATCTTGGTAATGCTCATGTTTGAAGATGGGCCTAAGATAATTGTCAAATTTGCTGCCTAAATTCATCCTACTTTTAACACTGAAATACAATTTCAATCCAGGGAACTGGACTTGGATGATATATTCAAGTCCACGTAATGACAAGGTCTCAATGTACTATCCTTTTTTATTTATATTAGTGAGTTTCAGCAATATTTTACTTACTCTTCAGTGAAATGTCAGTATAACTTAGTATATTTAGGTAAGAAAATGTTCTCCTACAACTATTTTATTGATGGCTTGATAGTTGGTGTTTAGCATATGTTTTGTTTGAGAGACGTTTTTGGATTTTTCTCAGATTTTATAAGAGATTTAAGTTAGGTAAAAACCATATTGAATTCCTTACAACTTCAAAAATTATTTACATAAAAACAAAATTTGGACTGTAGTGAGAACAGAAGAAAAACTACTTCGGTGTTAAAATTACCTTAAAAGCAGTCTGATTACTTAGAGATTTGCAAACATCAAAGGTGACCAAACACACACACCTAAATTGGGTAGAAGCAATTCAACTTCTGGAATTTTCCTATTTCTGTTTTTTGCCTGGTGATAGATAAAGGAGAAAAATAATAAGAGAAGCCATACATAAAGACGTTAGAAAAACATGTGCTAAACTCAGTTTTAGCTGATCTAAAACAAAGAAAAGTATGCCTCAGGTTGTACCAAATGATTAATTACTTTATCTGATTGAAGCTTCTGAATTATATCCTGTTCATTCCTTAAAAAAAAAAGGCCATTTATTTAGTGTCTTTTATGTGTTAGACATTATGCAAGTCACCGTGGTTACAAAGATGAATGAGACCCAGCCCCTACCCATGAGGAGCTCACAGATAATTATGGTGACAATCATACAAACGTAACATTTAAATAGCATTAAAAGACATTTTGAGTTTATAGTTAAAGAAATAAGTGCTGTAGTCTGTTGTAAACTGAGTGATCATGGAAGTTCTGGAGAAGGTGAGGTTTAATTTGAACTTTGCAGAAAGGGTTGGTTTTGTGTAACTGGGGATGAGAGGGCAGAAGTAATTCTAGGCAGAAATATTAGAATGGATAAATATATTGGAGAAGAATATATAGGACATAACAGAGAACAGAGAAGTGGGATGTAAGGATGATGTGCTATATTTTTTTTTCTTACTGGCTTCTAATTCTGAAGTAGTGGTCCTGGGAATACTAAAATAATTGCAGTGGCTCTCTACATCCAAAAGCACCAAACCCTTTGCTGTGGAGTCAATTCCAACTCACAGTGGCACACTGAGTTCCATAGGGTTTTCTTGGCTGTAATCTTTACGGAAAGAGCCCTAGTGGCACAGTTAAGCTCTTGGCTGCTAACCAAAAAGTTATCGGTTCAAACTCACCCAGCAGCTCTGTTGCAGAAAGACCTGGTGATCTTCTTTCCTAAAAGATTACAGCCAAGAAAACGCTATGGGGCAGCTGTACTCTGTCACATGGTGTCACTATGAGTTGAAATCGTCTCGACAGCACCTCCCCACAACAAATCTTTATGGAAGCAGATCACCAGGTCTTTCTTCCAAAGCACTTCTGGGTGGGTGCTAACCAATCACCTGCTTGGTAGCCAAGAACAAACCATATGTGCCACCCAAGGACTTTGCTGTCTATATAACTCATGTTTCATACAGCTAACAACTCCCACACACTGTTTCTCTCTGTCATTCCTCTTCTCTTTGAATCTCACTTCCATTCTTTTTTCCTCCTTTACATTTAAAATTTTATTTCTACCTCCAATAGACATTGTCAGGTGTCTTAATGGCTTTGTAGCTGTAGAAGCTCTTGGGGAATAGGTGGGAATGGGAGGGGGTACTGCTGGTATGTAATTGTGATTGTAAATCTTCTCCCAAATAAATCTCTGAGCTTTTAGCATTATAATCTTTTCCTCAACTATCTTTTAAGGATTATATCATAAAATAATATACTCTCAACCTTTGTACTATAATAAAAATTGATATCTTAAAAAAAAATAAGCACTTAAAGCAGACCGAAATGTCTAGTAAATATTCAAAAAAAAAAAAAAAAGGTTTGATGTCATCTTTAAAAAACGAAGCAATATATTATGCAATAAGTTAAAAGCTAAGAACAAATCAAGGTTTAATTTTGACTGGTGTAATTTTTCAGGGAAAATAATATGATTCTTTATTATCTTCTTCATTTCATGTTTGACTGTGCAGTGTGATCATAAATAGAGTCCTTTGTCTTGAAATCAGTTGTCTCAAAGTTCTCCTTTAATCCTTCGTTAGTCATCATTCTTGGCTCTTCCTTACCATTCTGTCCATTTTTTCTAGACTGCTTGTTGGTCAGTCTAATTTTATCAGAAATTAATTTGTCAAAGGCTTTGTGTACTTTTCAAGCAATCATTCAATTTCAATTTCCCTTTGCTAGTGATTTGCATGGTATCATCAAATGACTCAAAATCAAGTCGAAGATGTCACCAGACGCTACAGTTACCTGGGGGATGGTGTTTGGTAAGCGGATAGTTCATTAGTGAATGTTTTCAGATTAGGACAGGTTTTTGCTTCTGTATGCAGTCTCAGAACAGAAGACACTGTAGAATAAATACTTGTAGAACAAGTTCAAGTTTCTGCCTAAATATAGGCACTCCTAAGTATGCTTAGTCCCACTTTTTAAATTTCTTTTAGGCAATTCCAGAGCCCTGTTATGTTGGGCAGAGATCACGTGGGGATATATTGAACAGAGGTTGCACTTCTAACATCTCGGAGTATTCTGCTTCTCTGCTTAGTCGTGACTTAGGCACTATGCTTATTATAAAAAACAAACAAAATAAAACAAAACATATGCATCTTATAAAAAATAAGAAAAAAATGAAAGAAAGAAAACTTTGGGAAAGTAATATGATACAAGTTAAAAAAAAAAATACGATTTTATTGTTCATTTTACAAAAAACATGTGAGTACATGCCCGTAATCATATGTCTCCTAAAATCAGAACCACTTTTTTTCCATTTAAGAAGTAAATAGACTTTATGCTATTGTTTTAATTTAAGATTAAAAAACAATCTATCATATATTCCTTTTTTTGTTTTTAATGATAGGTTCCAAACTGTATTTTAATTGAAATACTGACAAAAGTCTTATATATCATATACTTTTGTCATTTTTATGATCATTTGCTTTATTTTTTTAATTTTAAAGCATTACTCTCATATAAGTTAAAAACAAAACAACAATGTTGTTGTTGTTAAGTGCCATTGAGTCGGTTCTGACTCATAGAGACCCTATGTGCACCAGAACAAAACACTGCCTGGTACTGCACCATCCTCACAATCATTGCTATGTTTGAGCCCATTATTGCAGCCACTGTGTCATTCCATCTTGTTGAGAATCTTCCTCTTTTTCAGTGACCCTCTACCTTACTAAGCTTGATGCCTTTCTCTAGGGACTGGTCACTCCTCATAACATGTCCAAAGTACGTGAGAGGAAGTCTTGCCATTTTTGCCTCTGAGGAGCATTCTAGCTGTACTTCTTACAAGACAGACTTGTTCATTCTTCTGGCAATCCATGGTATATTCAATATTCTTTGCCAACAACATAATTCAAAAACATCAATTCCTCTTCCGTCTTCCTTATTCATTGTACAGCTTTCACATGCATATGAGGCAACTGAAAATACCATGGCTTGGGACAGGTGTACCCTACTCTTCAAAGTGAGTTAAAAAGAAAATTACAGAGCATTACAGCTGGCGGCGGGGCCAAGATGGTGGCATAGTCAGATGCTTCCAGTGGACCCTTTTATAACAAAGACCCACCCAAAAAAGTGAATCGATTATATATGGCAATCTGGAAGCCCTGAACATCAAAGGCAGAGTTGAGGAACCGGACTGAGTAGCAGGGGAGGGAGAGCCAGTTCGGAAGCAGTGAGAAGTTGCCAGACCTGACCCGGTGAGAGCTTGAGCCCTTTAGGCCTGATCAGCTTGAAGGTGAGTGGCGAGGCAGGCAAGCAGCGGTGCTCGGGAGGCGCTTTTTCCACACCGGGAGAGACCCTGCACCAGCGAGTAAACATGGCCACCCAGAACCAGTGAGAAGCAGCCCAGATAGGCAAAAGATAAGTACTTGCGTACGGCCTACCACACAGATCAAAGACACCTCCTTTAGGGAAAAACCTCTCTCCTAATTACTTCCCTGCTCCCTGTTCTGTACTGTGTCCCAGATTGGCTTCAGTAATTGCCGAGTCCCCTAAGCTGGAAGTAGGATCTGTCACACTCCCAGAGCCATTCTCCCTGCCTTGGAGTGTGAACAACTTAACAAACAGGGGAAGAAATACACTGCTGGCTCCCCTAAATCAGCAACCCAGGATAGGCACAGCTCATTTGCCTAGGCACAAGAATGAGGGATCCATGGGCTTTCAATGCCTTTCCCCCTGCATAGACTTGTGTGGGCCCATTTCAGCAGTGTAGGCCCTCATTACTGCAGTACAACAGGGTATATATCGGAACTCTAACTTCAACTGTTTCAGCTGTAAAGTGGTAGGTTCTTGACACTGCTCTGCCTATTAAGCAGGGTCTTCACCTACCCACATCAGGGCCTGAGGGCTGGTGGCTCCACCCACACCACCTAGCCACTGGCGATAGCGGCCCATGAATAACAGGTGCCCCCCAGTCCTTACAGCCAACAGCATTAGGTGCTCATAGTCCAGTTACAAAATCCACCCACCTATGCACTCTAGGGAACAGGGACACGCCTTCCTCCTGGACACTCGGTGGTGGCTGTCACCCCCTGCTTGCTCAGAGTGTGTCCCCCTACTGCAGATAGATGTCTGTGCTTACACCAATCACCCATGCCTGTCTAGGACTGTAAGTGAGAGCCTACACCACACACTTGGTGCCTATCTATCTGGGCACCTGTGCTGAATCCATACAGGAGGAGTGGGTGGACTCCTGAGATCACATACCTAGTAACAGATGTAACCACCTGGTGACAGGACATTAGAGCTTCAAAGGTGCGATAATCAAACTAGCTCATATGCGCAGCCTATTTGGGCATATCAAAACAAAACAAGAAGCTAAGACACAGTAAGCAAACATAAAATAAATAAATAACTTATTGATGACTCGGGGACAACAGTCAATATCAAATCACATAAAGAGGGAATCCATGATGGCTTCAGCAAGCTCCCAAAATAAAGAATCTAGAAATTTTCCAGAGGAGGGAAATTTCTTCGAATTACCAGAGACAGAATACAAAAGATTAATATACAGAACTCTTCAAGAAATTAGGAAGGAAATTAAGCAAAACACAGAACATGCAGTAGAGGAAATTAAAAAGATTAGAGAAGAGCATAATGACTAATTTAACAGGCTGCAAGAATCCATAGAGAGACAGCAGTCAGAAATTCAGAAGATTGACAATAAAATTTCAGAATTACACAACTCCGTAGAAAGTCATAGGAGCAGAATTGAGGCAATGGAAGTCAAGATTAGTGAGATTAAAGATAAAGCACTTGACACCAACTTCTCTGAGGAAAAATCAGATAAAAGGATTAAAAGAAATGCAGAAATCCTAAGAATTATGTGGGACTCTATCAAAAGGAATAACCTACGAGTGACTGGAGTACCAGAACAGGGGGGGATAAGAGAATATACAGAGAGAATTGTTGAAGATTTGTTGGCAGAAAACTTCTCTGAGATCATGAAAGATGACAAGAAATCTATCCAAGATGCTTATTGAACCACATAAGGTAGATCCCAAAAGAAAGTCATCAAGCCATATTATAATCAAACTTGCCAAAACCAAAGACAAAGAGAGAATTTTAAGAGTGGCTAGGGATGAATGAAAAGTCATCTACAAAGAAGAGTCAATAAGGATAAACTCAGACTACTCAGCAGAAACCATGCAGGCAAGAAGCAATGGGATGACATATATCAAGTCATGAAGGAAAAAAAAAAAAGCCAGCCAAGAATTATATATCCAGCAAAACAGTCTCAAATATGATGACGAAATTAGGGCATTTCCAAATAAACAGAAATTTAGGGAATTTGCAAAAACCAAACCAAAATTATGAGAAATACTAAAGGGAGTCCTCCAGTTAGAAAATCAGTAACATCAGATAACAACCCAAGACTAGAGCACAGGACAGAGCAACCAGATATCAACCCAGACAGGGAAGTCACAAAAGTAAACCAAAGCTAAAACACTGAAAATAGGGAAACAGATGTCAATATGTAAAAGATGACGACATTAAAACAAAAACAAGGGACTTAAAAAATGTAGACCTAAATTTTTCATATGGAGAGGAAGTCAAGGCAATATAAAGAAATGAAAGACTGGTATAAACTTAAAAATAGGGGTAAATATTGAGGTAACCACACAAGAAACTAATAATCCTACAAGTCAAAATAAAAAACTAGAAAAATATAAAGACTCAGCAAACACATAATCAACAACAACGAAAAAGATGAAGAAAAAATACAGAAAGAAAAATGACTCAGCACAGAAAATTAAGTGGAACAAATAAACTGTGAACAACACACAAAAAGACACCAAAATGACAGCACTAAAGTCATACCTATCAATAATTATGCTGAATGTAAATGGACTAAACACACCAATAAAGAGAAAGAGTGGCAGATTGGAAAAAAAAAACATGATCCGTTTATATGCTGCCTACAAGAGACACACCTTAGACATAAAGACACAAACATACTAAAACTCAAAGGATGGAAAGAATATACCAAGCAAACAACACTCAGAAAAGAGCAGGAGTGGCAATATTAATCTCTGACAAAATAGAATTTAAAGTAAAATCCATCACAAAGGATAAGGAAGGATAGTATATAATGATTCAAGGGTCAATAAACCAGGAGGGCATAACTATAATAAATATTTGCACACCCAATGACAGGGCTCCAAAACACATAAAACAAACTCTAACAGCACTGAAAAGAGAGATAGACAGCTCCACAATAATAGTAGGAGTCTTCAACACATGACTTTCAGTGAAGGACAGAACATCCAGAAAGAAGCTCAACAAAGACATGGAGGAGCTAAATGCTACAATCAGCCAACTTGATCTCATAGACCTATACTGAACACTGCACCCAACAGCAGCCAAATATACTTTCTTTTCCAATGCACATGGAACATTCTCCAGAATAGACCACATATTAGGGCATAAAACAAGCCTTAACAAAATCCAAAGATTGAAATACTACAAACCATCTTTTCTGACCATAAAGCCATAAAAGTAGAAATCAACAACAGAAAAAGCAAGGGAAAAAAAATCAAACACATGGAAACTGAACAACACCTGGCTCAAAAACTACTGAGTTACAGAAGAAATTAAGGATAGAATAAAGAAATTCATAGATTCAAACAAAGATGAAAACACATCCTACCAGAACCTTTGGGACACAGCAAAAACAGTGCTCAAAGGTCAGGTTATAGCAATAAATGCACACATCCAAAAAGAAGATAGGGCCATAATCAAAACATTATCCCCACAACTGGAACAAGTAGAAAGAGAGTAGCAAGAGAAGCCCTCAGGTGCCAGAAGAAAGAAAATACTAAGAATTATAGCAAAATTAAATGAAATAGAGAATAGAAAAACAATTGAAAGCGTTAACAAGACCAAAAGCTAGTTCTTTGAAAAGATAAACAAAATTGATAAACCATTGGCCAAACTGACAAAAGAAAAACAGGAGAGGAAGCAGATAACCCGTATAAGAAGTGAGATGGGTGATATCAATACAGACCCAAGTGAAATTAAAAGAATCGTCACAGAATACTATGAAAAATTGTACTATAACAAATATGAAAACCTAGAGGAAATGGACAGATTTCTAGAACTCACTGCCTACCTAAACTAACACATACAGAGGTAGAACAACTAAATAAACTCATAACGAAAGAAGAGATTGAAAAGGCAATTAAAAGCCCCCAACAAAAACAAGCCCAGGCCTGGATGGCTTCACTGGAGAATTCTACCAAACTTTCAGAGAAGAGATAACACCATTACTACTGAAGGTATTTCAGATCATAGTAAAGGATGGAATACTCCCAAACTCATTCTATGAAGCCAGCATAACCCTGAGACCAAAACCAGGTAAAGACACCATCAAAAAAGAAAATTACAGACCAATAACCCTCAGGAACATGGACACAAAAATCCTCAACAAAATTCTAGCCAATAGAATCCAGCAACATATCAAAAAAATAATTCACCATGATCAAGTGGGATTTATACCAGATATGCAGGGATGGTTCAACATTAGAGAAACAAACAATGCAATCCATCACATAAATAAAACAAAAGACAAGAAGCACACGATCTTATCAATCGATGCAGAAAAGGCATTTGACAATGTCCAACACCCATTCATGATAAAAACTCTCAACAAAATAGGAATAGAAGGGAAATCCCTCAGTATAATTAAGGGCAATTATACAAAGCCAATAGCCAACATCATCCTAAATGGAGAGACTTTGAAAGCATTCCCCTTGAGAACGGGAACCAGACAAGGATGCCATTTATCATCACTCTTATTCAATACTGTGCTGGAGGTCCTAGCCAGAGCAATTAGGCTAGAAAAAGAAATAAAGAGCATCCAAATTGGTAGAGAAGAAGTCAAAGTATCTCTATTTGCAGATGATATGATCTTATACACAGAAAAGCCCAAAGAATCCACAAGAAATCTACTGGAACTAATAGAAGATTTCAGCAAAGGCTCAGGATACAAGCTAAACATACAAAAATCAGTTGGATTCCTTTACACCAACAAAGAGAACCTTGAAGAGGAAATCACCAAATCAATACCAATTACAACAGCCCCCAAGAAGATAAAATACTTAGGAATAAATCTAACCAGAGACGTAAAAGACCTATACAATGAAAACTACCAGACACTGCTGCAAGAAACCAAAAGAGATCTGCATAAGTGGAAAAACATACCTTGCTCATGGATAGAAAGACTCAACATTGTGACAATGTCAGTTCTACCCAAAGCCATCTACAGATACAATGAAATCCTGATCCAAATTCCAAAGGCATTTTTTAATGAGATGGAGAAACAAATCACCAAATTCATATGGAAAGGGAAGAGGCCTCAAATAAGTAAAGCATTACTCAAGAAGAAGAACGAAGTGGGAGGCCTCACACTATCTGATTTTAGAACATATTGTACTGCCATGGTAGTCAAAACAGCTTGGTACTGGTACAACAACAGATACATAGACCAATGGAACAGAATTGAGAATCCAGACTTAAATTCATCCACCTATGAGCAGCTGATATTTGACAAAGGCCTAAAGTTCGTTAATTGGGGAAAAGACAGTCTCTTTAATAAATGGTGCTGGCATAACTGGATATCCATCTGCAAAAAACTGAAACAAGATCCATACCTCACACCATGCACAAAAACTAACTCAAAATGGATCAAAGACTTAAATATAAAATAGAAAACAATAAAGATCCTGGAAGAAAAAATAGGGACAACACTAGGAGCCTTAATACATGGCATAAACACAATACGAACCGTATGTAACAATGCACAAGCACCAGAAGAGAGACTAGATATAAATGGGAGCTCCTAAAAATGAAACACTTATGCTCATCAAAAAACTTCACCAAAAGAGTAAAAAGACAACCTACAGACTGGGAAAAAAATTTTGGCTATGACAAATCTGATCAACATCTAATCTCTAAAATCTACAAGATACAGCAAAACCTCAACAACAAAAAAGCAAATAACCCAATTAAAAATGGGCAAAGAATACGAACAGGCATTTCTCCAAAGAAGGTATTCAGGCAGCTAACGGACACATGAAGAAATGCTCGTGATCATTAGCCATTAGAGAAATGCACATCAAAACTACAATGAAATATCGTCTCACCCCAGGACACCTAGCATTAATCCAAAAAACACAAAATAATAAATTCTAGAGAGGTTGTGGAGAGACCGGAACACTTATACACTGTTGGTGGGAATGTAAAATGGTACAACCACTTTGGAAATCGATTTGATGCTTCCTTAAAAAGCTAGAAACAGAAATACTATATGATCCAGCTTGGAATAGATCCTAGAGAAATAAGAGCCGTCACAGGAATATATATAGGTACACCCATGTTCATTGCAGCACTGTTCACAATAGCAAAAATGTGGAAATACCCTAGGTGCCCATCAGCAGACAAATGGATAAACAAATTATGATATATCCACACAATGGAATACTACGCAATGATGAAGAACAATGTGAAGCCGTGAAACATTTTATAACATGGAGGAATCTGGAGGGTGTTACACTGAGTGAATTTAGTCAGTCACAGAAGGACAAATATTGTATAAGACCACTATTATAAGAACTGAAGAAAAGGTTTAAACACAGAAGACAACATTCTTTGATGGTTATGAGGGTGGGGAGGGAGGTTAAGTGTTATTCACTACCTAGATAGTAGACAAGTATTATCTTAGGTAAAGGGAAGGACAGCACACACTACAGGGGAAGTCAGCACAACTGGACTAAACCAAAGCTAAGAAGTTTCCTGCATAGAAGCAAACATTTTGAGGGACAGAGTAGTAGGGGTAGGGATCTGGGGACCATGCTTTCAGGGGACATCTAGGACAATCAGTACAACAAAGCTAATTAAGAAAATGTTCTGCATCCTACTTCGGTGAGTGGCGTCTGGGGTCTTAAAAGCTTGCAAGCGGCCATCTAATATGCATCCATTGGTCCCAACGACCTGGAGTAAAGGAGAATGAAGAACACCAAAGACACAAGGAAAGTATTAGCCCAAGAGACAGAAAGGGCCACATAAACCAGACTTCATTAGCCTGAGACCAGAAGAACTAGATGGTGCCCGGCTACCACCAATGACCGCCCTGACAGGGAACACAACAGAGAGTCCCTGATGGAGCAGGAGAAAGGTGGGGTGCATAACTCAAATTCTAGTAAGAAGACCAGACTTAATGGTCTGACTGAGACTGGAGGAACCCTGGAAAGCATGGCCCCCGGATTCTCTATCAGCCCAGAACTAAAACAATTTCCAAGGCCAACTCTTCAGACAGGGATTGTACAGGACTATGGGACATAAAGAGATACTCGTGAGGAGTGTGCCTGTTAGCTCAAGTAGATACAAGAGACTAAATGGGCAGCTTCTGTCCGGAGGTGAGATGGGAAGGCAGAGAGGGTTAGGAGCTGGTTGAATGGACATGGAGAATCAAGGGTGGAAAGGAGGAGTGTGCTGTCACAGTATGGGGAGAGCAATTAGGGTCACATAACAATGTATGTATAAATTTTTGTATGAGAGACTAACTTGAAATGTGAACTTCATTTAAACTACAACAATAAAAAAAGAAAAAGAAAATTACAATACAGAACATAAGTTTTTTTATTTTAAAACAATTTTAATATTTCCTTATGAAAATAGGACATACTCATTAATAAACCAAAAATCAAACCCGTTGCCATCAAGTCGACTGGGGGCAGTGAGTTTATGTTAATGGTGGAGGAACAATTCAGAATAGGAGGGTGAAAATGGTTGCACAACTTGAAGAATGTGATCAGTATCACTGGATTGTACATGTAGAAATTGTTGAATTGGTGTATGTTCTGCTGTGTGTATTTTCAATAGCAACAACAAAAATAAAATAAATTATTTTTAAAAAGTAGAGAATCAAAAACAGGAATATAACCACACTTTTTTTTGTTTTTACTTAAATTTATATTAAAACTAGTGAAATATAATAGCTCATAAACCCCAAAAGCAAACCCCTTGTTGTTGAGTCAATTCCGACTCATAGTGACCCTATAGGACAGAGTAGAACTGCCCCATAGGGTTTCCAAGGAGCAGCTGGTGGATTAGAACTGCTGACCTTTTTGTCAGCATCTGAGCTCTTAACCACTGAGGCACCAGGTTTCCATAAAGTAGGAAAAAGTCCACCAGGACAGCTGTTAACATTGGTAGTATTCCTTTCAGTCTTTATGCTACATGGATTTTATGTATTTCAAATCAAATTGAAGATATTTTATTTTTTCCCTTATAGTATGAAGAAAGCTTTAAAAATGATTTTGTGGAGCGAATGGTTGGTATTCACAGACACAATGAACGCACAGAAGAGAAACAAGAGTCTTAACCTGAATCTGTTGAATAAACACAAGAAGAAATACCCTGAAGAAGTCAAATGGAAAAAGATTTTCTGGAGGGAATGTACCAGTCCTTACTGATGACAGGCAGAAGGCAAGGAACAGAGAGACCATGAAGTGACTGAGACCAAAACTGAAGGAAAACAGCTCAAGGCTTTTTGAGATGGAGTTTCTGGCAATGGGGCTGCCTGGGTGGTGCAGCTGGTGCGCTTGGTTGCTAATGGAACGCTTGGAGGTTTGAGTCCACCCAGAGGCACCTAGTAAAAAATGCCTGGTAATCTACTTCCAAAAACTCAGGCATTGAAAGCCCTGTGGAGCACAGTTCTGCTCTGACTCCCCTGGGGTGGCCATGACTCGGAGTCGACTGGATGGCAGCTAGTTTCCTGGCAGTGTCATTGGGAGATGGTTTCCTCTGAACTCAAGAGTAAGAGAAGAAGCATGAGTAACTCTCCAGGGACAGAGTGAAGGTGAAGAGCCAGTGCTCTTAGACACCTTTTGGATAGGCAAATTCTCTAATTAGGGTTTTCCATTGTCAAATTAAATTAGCACTGAAGATAAATACAGATATGTATGTGTGTGTGTGTGTGCATATGTGTGTGTATATATATATATATACATATATACACACACACACACATATAGACATACATATATATGTATGTGTGTATGTATATAAATTAGTAAATTATTTTGGTACGTGGTAATAATTTTATTTCATCTATCTCACCTCTTCATGAGGTTGGCTGCCTTTGTCCCAGTGCGCTGTTGAATTGGTGTATGTATATTGCTGTGTATATTTTCAACAGCAACAACAAAAATAAAATAAATTATTTAAAAAAAATAGAGAATCAAAAATGGGAATGTAACCACAATTTTATTTGTTTTTACTTATATTTATATTAAAGCTAGTTAAATATAATAGATCACAAATCCCAAAACCAAACCCATTGCTGTCAAGTCAATTCTGACTCAAAGTGACCCTATAGAACAGAGTAAAATTGCCCCACAGGGCTTCCAAGGAGTGGCTGGTGGATTCCAACTGCCACCCTTTTGGTTAGCAGCCTAACTCTTAACCACTGTACCACCAGGCTCCATAAGAGATCACAGCGCTACAACGTAGCTTTATTTTTGGCAATTCAGAAAACCAGTTGAAATACATCATGTGGGAATCTCTCTTTAGTATTGCATTTACGGAGATAATTTAAAAATAAACAAATATCACAGGCCTCATTTGGTCACATGGTGAACAATAAACAGAAGTTCTATTTCTTCCCCAGGGCCTTTCTCATGATTAAACAGGAAGTGTTCATCCAGTGAGCCTGAAATAAAACATCCAATTAGAGTACCTGCTAACTTATCATGAAACTGACAGAGGAGAGTTAGCTGGGAGGTTAAACATTACCTAAGATAGTTGGAAAAGCTTCTAGGCATTCATTTCCAAAACAGATAATGGGAACTAGGATAATCACTAACAGCACTGTTCTGGGTCTAATTCCTTCAATATTTTGCAGTTATTAGATTTTATTTATTTATTTATTTTTAATATTTTATTATACTTCAGGTGAAGGCTTACACAACAAATAGTTTCTCATGAAACAGTAGTACACAGGTTGTTTTATGACATTGGTTAACAACCCCACAACATATTAACCCTCTAACTTCTCAACCTTTTTTTTTTGGTGAAAATACACATAGCCAAAGATACACCATTTCAAAAATTTCTACATGCACAGTTCAGTGACATTGACTATGCTCTTCGAATTGTGCTGTTATTCTCACTTAAGATGAAGGCTTACAGAACAAAATAGTTTCTCATTTCACAATTACTACAAATGTTGCCCTAAGATAATGCTTAACAATCTCACAACACATCAACAATATCCTTACTCAAACTTGGGTTCCCTATCACCAGCTTCCTTGTACCCTTCTGCCTTCTAGCCCTTGTCACTGGACTCCTGTACCTCGTTAGGGTCATTTGGTTTTAATGGGCTGTCCACTCCCAGGCTGAGCAGTGAACTTTGGAGGTAACTTCACCACTGAGCTAAAAGGGTGTCTGGGGGCCATACTCTTGAGGTTTCTCCAGTCTCCTTTAGGCCAGTAAATCTGGTCTTTTTTTTTTTGTGAGTTAGAATTATGCTCTACATCCTTCACCAGCTCTGTCCAGAACCCTCTGTTGTGATCCTGGTCAGAGCAGTCAGTGGTGGTAGCTGGACACCATATAGCTGTACTGGACTCAGTCCGGTGGAGGCCTTGGTAGCTGTGGACAATTAGTCCTTTGGACTAGTCTTTTCCTTGTATCCTGTTCTCTTCACTCTCCCTTGCTCCCGAAGGGATGAGACCAGAGGCGTATCTTAGATAGCCACTTACAGGCTTTTAAGGCCCCAGACACGACTCACCAAGGAATAATGTAGCACATTGTTTTTATAAGCTGTGTCATGCCAATTGAGCTAGATGTTCCCCGAGACCATGGTCCCCAGAGCCCTCCACCCAGCAATTCAGTCCCTCAGGGAGTTTGGATGTGCCTATGGGGCTTCCATGACCTTTCCTTGTACAGGTTGTGCTAGTTTCCCCTGTATTGTGTACTTCTCACCCTTCACCCAAGATATCACTTATCTATTGCCTATTTAGTATTTCCCCCCCACCCCTCCCATCCCTGGTAACCAACAAAGATTGTTACATTTTGTGTGTGAACTTTTTCATGGGTTTTTACAATAGACGTCTCACAACTTTTGTCCTTTTGTGATTGACTTATTTCACTCAGCATAATGTCCTTCAGTTTCATCCATGTTATGAGATGGTTCACAGATTCATTGCTGTCCTTTCTCGTTGCATAGTACGCCATTGTGTGTATGTACCATAGTTTGTTTATCCATTCATCTGTTGATGGGCATCTAGGTTGTTTCCATCGTTTTGCTGTTGAAAACAATGCTGCCATGAACATAGGTGTGCATATGTGTATTTGAGTGACGACTCTTATTTCTCTAGGATATATTCCTAGGAGTGGGATTGCTGGATCGAATGGTATGTCTATTTCTAGCTTTCCGGGGAAGCGCCATATCATTTTCCAAAATGGTTGTATCATTTTGCATTCCCACCAGCAGTGCATAAGAGTTCCAATCTCCCCGCAGCCCCACCAGCGTTTGTTATTTCCAGTGTTTTTGATTCGTGCCAGTAATGGCAGGTGAGATGGTATCTCATTGTGGTTTTAATTTGCATTTCTCTAATGGCTAGTGATTGCGAGCATTTCCTCACATGTCTGTTGTCCATTCGAATGTCTTCTTTGGTGAAGTGTCTGTTCATTTGCTTTGCCCATTTTTTAATAGGAATATTTGTCTTTTTGTTGTAGAGGTGTTGGATTTTCTTGTAGATGATGGAGATTAGACCTTTGCCTGACTTGTATTGTCCAAAATTTTTTTCCCAGTCTGTAGGTTCTCTTTTTACTCTTTTGGTGAAGTCTTTTGAAGAACATAGGTGTTTGATTTTTAGAGGATCCCAGTTATCTAGCTTATCTGTTGGGGTATGTGCGTTGATGGTTATGGTTTGTATCCTGTTAATGCCATGTGTTAAGGCCTGAAGTGTTGGTCCTATTTTTTCTTCTATGAACTTTATAGTTTTACGCTTTATATTCAGCTGTTTGATCCATTTTGAAGTAGTTTCTGTATACTGTGTGAGGTATGGGTCCTGTTTCATTTTTTTGCAAATGGATATCCAGTTTTGCCAGCACCATTTCTTAAAAAGACTGTCTTTTCCCCATTTGATGGACTTTGGGCCCTTGTCAAAGACCAGGTGACCGTAGGTGGATGGATTTACATCTGGGTTCTCAATTCTATTCCATTGGTCAATGTATCTGTCGTTGTACCATTCCCAGGCTGTTTTGACTACTGTAGTTGTATAGTAGGTACTGAAGTCAGGTGGTGTGAGTCCTCCAACTTTATTCTTCTTCTTCAGTAGTGCTTTACTTATTCAGGGCTTCTTCCCTTTCCATATAAAGTTAATGATTAGTTTTTCCATCTCTTTGAAGAATGTTGTTGGTATTTGGATCGGGATTGCGTTGTATTTGTAAATTGCTTTGGGTAGAATTAACATTTTCGCAATGTTGAGTCTGCCTATCCATGAGCATGGTATGTTTTTCCATTTATGTAGATCCCTTTGGGTTTCAAGCAGTAGTGTTTTATAGTTTTCCTTGTATAGGTCTTTTACATCCCTGGTCAGATTTATTCCTAAGTATTTTATCTTTTTAGGGGCTATTGAAAATGGTATTGTTTTCCTGATTCCATTTCATCGTTTTCCTTATTGGTGTATAGGAATCCAACTGATTTTTTAATGTTTATCTTGTATCCTGCTACTCTGCTGAATCTTTCTATTAGTTCCAGTAGATTTCTCATGGAGTCTTTAGGGTTTTCTATGTATAGTATCATATCATCTGCAAACAGGGAGAGTTTAACTTCTTCATTACCAGTTGGGAAGCCCTTTATTTCCTTTTCTTGCCTTATTGCTCTAGCTAGAACTTCCAGCACAATGTTAAATAGGAGTGGTGATAAAGGGCATCCTTGTCTTGTTCCTGTTTTCAAGGGGAATGTTTTCAGCCTCTCTCCATTAAGAATGATGTTGGCCATTGGTTTTGCGTAGATGCCCTTTATTATGTTGAGAAATTTCCCTTCTACCTATTTTATTGAGTTTTTATCAGGAATGGGTGTTGGACTTTGTCAAATACCTTTTCTGCATCAATTGAGATGATCATGTGATTCTTTTCTTTCCTTTTATTTATGTGGTGGATTACGTTGATTGATTTTCTAATGTTGAACCATCCTTGCATACCTGGTATGAATCCTACTTGGTCGTAGTGTATTATTTTTTTGATATGATGCTGAATTCTATTGGCTAGAATTTTGTTCATAATTTTTGCATCTATATTCATGAGAGATATTGGTATGTAATTTTCTTTTTTTATGACGTCTTTGCCTGGTTTGGGTATCAGCGTTATGCTGGCTTCATAGAATGAATTTGGAAGTGTTGCTTCCTCTTCTATGCTCTGAAATAGCTTGAGTAGTACTGGTACAAGCTCTTCTGTAAATGTTTTGTAGAATTCTCCAGTGAAGCCATCTGGGCCAGGGCTTTTTTTGGGTGGGAGTTTTTTTATTACCGTTTCAATCTCTTCTCTTGTTATGGGTCAGTTCAGATTTTTAACTTCACTTTCTTGTAGTTTGGGTAGGCCGTGTGTTTCTAGAAATTTATCCATTTCCTCTAGGTTTTCAAATTTGTTGGAGTATAGTTTTTCATAATATTCTGTTATAATCCTTTCTATTTCAGTTGGGTCTGTTGTAATGTCCCCCATTTCATTTCTTATTTGGGTTATTTGCATCCTCTCCTGTTTTTTTTTGTCAGTCTGGCCAGTCGTTTGTCGATTTTGTTGATTCTTTCAAAGAACCAACTTTTGGTTCTGTTGATTCTTTCTATTGTTTTTTGTTCTCTATTTCATTTATTTCTGCTTTGATCTTCACTATTTCGTTTCTTCCGGTGTTTGTGGGCTTTATTTTTTGTTCTCTTTCTATTTGTTTGAGTTCTGTAGTTAATGTTTTGTTTTTGTCCCTTTCTTCTTTTTTGATATGTGCATCTATTGCTATAAATTGTCCTCTGAAGACTGCCTTTGCTGTGTCTCAAAGGTTTTGGTATGATGTGTTTTCATTCTCATTTGATTCTAGGAAATTTTTGATTCCATCTCTGATTTCTTCTATTACCCACTGGTGTGTAAGCAGGGTATTATTCAGTTTCCATGTAGTTGATTTTTTTTCCTTGCTCTTTCTATTGTTAATTTCTACCTTGATGGCATTGTGGTCAGAAAAGATACTTTTAATTATCTCAACGTTTTGGATCTTGTTGAGGATTTCTCTGTGGCCTAAGATGTGGTCTATTCTGGAGAACATTCCATGTGCATTGGAAAAGAATGTGTACTTTGCAGCGGTTGGATGGAGTGTTCTATATATGTCTATGAGGTCAAGTTGGCTGATTGTGCCCTTTAGGTCTTCTGTATCTTTGCTGAGTTTCTTCCCAGTTGTTCTGTCCTTTACTGAGAGTGGTGTGTTGAAGTCTCCTACTATTATTGTGGAACTGTCAATTTCTCTTTTCATTATTGTTTAAGTTTGTTTTATGTATTTTGGAGCCCTGTCATTGGGTGCGTAGATGTTTATTATGGTTATGTCTTCATGATGGATCCTCCTCTTCATCATTATATAGTGTCCTTCTTTGTCTTTTATGGTGTATTTTGTTTTAAAGTCTATTTTATCTGAGATTAGAATTGCCACTCCTGCTCTTTTTTGGTAGTCGCTAGCTTGATATATTTTTTTTCCAACCTTTGACTTTGAATAAATTCACATCTTTGTTTCTAAGGTGTGTCTCTTGTAGACAGCATATTGATGGATCCTGTTTTCTTATCCATTGTGTCATTCTCCATCTCTTTATTGGTGCATTGAGTCCATTTACATTCAGTGTAATTATTGATAGATGTGAGTTTGTTGCTGTCATTTTGTAGTGTTTTTTTTTGTGGTGCTGAAGTTTTCTTTGTTCTTCTTACTCTCTTGTGCTGAGTTACTTTTGTTTGTGGATTTTTTTTTCATTTCTTTTGTTTTTGTAGGTTTTGTTTTTCCCGAGACTTTATGTTTTTCATCTTTATTTTTATGAGTTGGTTTGTTAACTTTCTTTGTGGTTACCATGAATTTTACCCTTATCTTTCTAAGTTTGAAGCAGTCTACCATTACTTGGTATCGCCTTGCCTTCCTCTCCATTAGAAGGTTGTATACCTATGCCGTTTATTCCCTCTTTTATTGTTTTGATGTTGTTGTCATTTATTGATTAACTGTTCTGATTCCCTGTTGTATTTCTTTTGGTTTTGGATAGTCCTTGAGATTTCATTTCATAGATTGGTATCTGGCTCATACGATCCTGTGTCCTAGGTTCTGCCTGTGAGCTGAAGCTGTTTGTCCTCAGATCGAAGAACTCCCTTTAATAATTCTTGTAAGTTTGGTTTGACTTTTACGTACTCCCTTAATTTCTGTTTATCAGGAAATGACCTAATTTCACCATCAAATTTGAATGAGAGTTTTGCAGGCTATATTATTCTAGGCTGACAGTTTTTTTCTTTCAAGATTTTATATATGTCATCCCATTGCCTTCTTGCCTGCATAGTTTCTGTCGAATAATCTGAGCTTAGTCTTATTGTTTCTCCTCTGTATGTGACTTCTTGTTTTTCACAAGCTGCTCTCCGGATTCTTTGTTTGTCTTTGGTTTTTGCGAGTGTGAATATGATATGCCTTGGTGATTTTCTTTTGGGGTCTTTTCTATATGCGGTTCATTGAGCTTCTCGGATGGCCAGCTTTTCATCTTTCATGATATTGGGGAAGTTTTCTGTCAGCAGTTCCTCAATGATCCTCTCTGTGTTTTCTGTTTTCTCCCCCTGTTCTGGAATTCCAATCACTCGTAAATTTTTGCTTTTGATTGTGTGCCACATAACTCTCAAGGTCTCTTCATTTTCCTTTGTTCTTTTTTCTGAGTTTTCCTGAAGCAGAGTTTTAGCCAAGTGTTTGTCTTCAATTCCACTGATCCTGTCTTCCGCCATTTCAAATCTGCTTCTCAGCCCTTCTATGACATCATCCATTTCTGAAATCTTGTTGTTTATCTTTTGTATTTCTAATTGTTGTCTGTGTATAATTTCTAGTTGTGAATTTATTTTGGCATTTTGTTCCTTCATCATCTTCCTGAATTCTTCCAATTTTTTGTCTGTATTTTCCATGAATTTATCTGTTTTTTCCTCATGTTTGTCATCTTTTTGCCTCAGTTCTTGGAGAATTCCGAGTATTAGAGATTTGAATTCCCTATCAGGTAGTTCTAGTGCCTTTTCTTCTACTGGAAAATCATCTGGTGTTTTATTTTGGGCACCTACTGGAACCATCCTGTCTTGTTTTTGTAAATGTTTTGATATTGTCTGCTGTCTTCTGGGCATTCAGTAGTTATTTTTCTCATTTATTGATTGTAGATTTGTTTGTTTCATCCCTTTTTTTAAAAAAAAATTTGACTGTGTCTGAGCAGGCGGACTGTGTGTTCTTTGTTGTTTGCTCGTCTGTGCACTCAGTACTTTTTGCCTCCTTCTCCAACTGGCAGGGTCAGTCACTCAGATATGGTACAGCAGGTCTAGCTACAGAGGAGTTACTAGGACGGGTTGTTTGTTGCACTTACTACAGCCACCAGGGCAGATCGGTAATCAGTGCAGGGCAGGTTCCAGTAGGCCGTGCCTGTGCTGCTTGGTGGTGTGATGTCAAGCTCACAGTGCAGGTAGGCAGGATGCAGTGGGGAGATTGTTATGTGTGGAGCTAAAATGGATATGGGAGAAAGGAGAGAGGAACAGGAGGCAAAGACATAGAAAGAAACAAAGAAGAATGCTAGGGGAGCTTGCCATTGGAATGGAGAGATGCAAGACTATGAAATGGAGAAAAACAGAAAGGGGAAGAGGACGAAAAGAAAAGAATGAATAAATTAAAATCAGAAAGATTAAAGTACTGTAAAGTTCCCAGGGATCCCACCGATGCAGCTATGAGGTCTGGGGAAGTCGCTCTTAGGTGTTGCAGTACAGCCTGGCTAGAAGGCATAGAGGTATACAACACCTGGTATTCAGGGAGCAGAAAGAGAAGGAAGATACAGAGAAACAAGAAACTGAGCAATGTAGAAAGACAAAAAGGGAAAAAGAGGGAAAAGAAAACAAAACAAATAGAAAAAAAAAGAACAAGAAAGCTCCCCCCAAAAAACAGAAACAACCCATCGAAAGAAGAAATGTCCTCAGGGATCCCTCTGCACATCTGTGGAAGCTAAAGCAGAGTTCCTTGTCAAGTAGGTCTGCCTGGCCAGAAAGGGCTCCCAACTCAAGAAAAGGAAACGAAAACAAACAAACAATTCATAATGAACAAATGAACACCAGCGCGGTACCACCAGCACGGTAGCCCAGACCGGGAAGCAGCTCCACACTAGAATAGAGATCCGCAGCCCCTCAGGAAGAAGAAAAGATGGCGTTCCGAGCCAGGCACTCAAGCAAAAGGAGGGGAAGGCGGCGAGAGGCAAGCAAGAAATCCAAAGAAGCAGAAAATAAAATAAATTTTAAAAAAAGCAACACCAGCAGTCAACAAATGGCACTCAGAGAGCCAGCCAGTGCGGGCTGGTGTTTCTGGACAAGAGACTGTATCCGCAGGAAGCAGAGGAGGCCGAGTGTGGATGAAGAAGGGTAGAGAGTGGGAAAGCATATATCACAAATTGCCGGAACTCTGGAGCCCATCAGGAAGAAGCAAAGATGGCGCACGGAGCCATGCACTCGAGTGAAAGGAGGGGGAGGTGGTGAGAGGCAAGTGAGAAATCAAAAGAAACAGAAAAAAAAAAGCAACACTAGCAGCCAACAAATGGCACCCAGAGAGCCGCCTGCTTGGGTGTGTGGAATCCAAGCAGCCGGTGCTTCCCGGTCAAGAGACCGTGGCCGCAGTATGCAGAGGAGGCTGAGCTGGGGCGAAGAAGTGTGGGGGGTGGGAAAGTGCACACCGCAAATTACCGGTTGTTTTGTCTCCCACTGGACGCTCCGTGAGGCTTTCTCGTACCCCATGTTTGCTGGTCTCCGATAGGAGTCCAAGATGGTGGATCCGTGCTACATTAGCTGGTAGGGGACCTCTGCATGAATCTCTCCTTGCTCTCCGTTCTCTGTCAGTTTTCTCACTCCATTTGGTGCTTGGCTGAGTTCTTTATCTCTTCATTTGATGTTTTAGGGTTTCAGGATTGTTGTATTCTCTGTTCGGCTTAGTTTTTCGGATCTTTGCTGTGGAGGGATGGCGTGGTGCTTTTGCCTAGAGCGCCTTTTTTCGCTGACCCACAGTTATTAGATTTTAAAACAAGTATAAAATATAATGTGTAAGAATTCTATTTGGTTAGACAGTGTTGGACAGTATAATAAATGGAGTATTCATCTTTCTGCTTAACACTTCCAAGCCAATACATTTTTTACTAAAGTATAGAGTAGCTATTTGTTATTACTCTGTTACATGTTTATGTACACACTGATGTTAAATGTGAATTAAAATGACTAGTGGCCTAGGTATCCACTCAAAATTCTGCTCATTTAAGTGACTTATTATAAAGTTTACAGCATTTCAATAATTCCTAGGAGAGTCACTTTCTAGTTAAAGTATAAGTAATTTATACCCTAATAAGAATAAAAACATTTGGGGAAATTCTTCCCTGAAAATTAAAGTTTAAACCATGAGTACAGCTTTTAAGACCTCAACAAGAGAGATGGGCCTGTGTCAGTTAAACCTGGTGCAGTGGTTAAGAACTCTGGCTGCTAACGAAAAGGTTGGCAGTTTTAATCCACCAGCCGCTCCTTGGAAACCTTATGGGGCAGTTCTACTCTGTCCTACAGGGTTGCTATCAATTGAAATCAACTCGATGGCAACGGATTTGGTTTTTTTTTTTTTTTCTGTATACGTGCTTTAAGATTCCCAGGTGGCGCCTTACTCCTCCTGTACAGATATCCTGCTTTTTTTTTTTAACTTTAGGAATAAACTCTGACTCCATTTATGTGTATGTGAATTTAGAGTCAAGGTTGGCGGCTCAAACACACCCTATGGCACCATGGAAGATAAGTCCGGTGATCTGCTTCCATTAAGATTATAGCCAAGAATACCCTATGAAGCAGTTCTGCTCTGTCACACGGGGTCATCATAAATTAGAATCTACGCAATGGCAATGGTTTGTTTCGTTTTTTATTGTTTCTTTGTTTTTAAATATATGCCTTATACAAATTGTTTTTCAGATATTCAAAGAATTTTAAAAAATTCTCACAAAAGCAAGCTTGAACTACTTTGGGAAATATTTATCATTGAATACAGACTTGTAAACCTCTACTTCCTTTGAGACACATTTATAAGATTCTAACTTAGCACTTTGATGGTTACCTCTGGAGGTGGCAGTGGGCAGAGTGATTCCTTGGGTCTGATGCTGAGCATCAATTCCTGTTTTTATTTAATCTCTGCAAAAGACTTTAAAACATTGCTATTTTACTTTCTTTTGCTTGCTAATTAGAAACATCATCAAACTGACTAAATAAAAAATAAGATTTTCCAGAAATGTTTCCTAAACAGAAGTCAGTTTAGTGATGGATAAAAATGGTTGTCATCCTTTACTTTTTAATTATTTGATCAACTTATCCAGATTTATTATTCAGCACTCTCAGTCTTAAAGTTCTTGAAGCATCTTTTTAGCTGCTAATATTTCCTGTTATGCTTCTCAATCGATGATTCATGAACAAAGCATGCACACAAATCCCTTTAAAATAAACATAGCATTTGGGAAGTTTTAGGGAACCAAGGGCTTTTCAAGTAATTGAGAGTTTTGGAAAGAGCATTTTTGGAAGTCAAACCTTGGATTCAATTTGTAGCAAAGAAATTGTAAGTTACTATCATTTTATATAAACAGACAAAAATGGAAAACAATGGAATCCTTATTATATAAAGAGAACCCAGAATAGTCAAATAAGTGGTATTCCTTTCTGGAGTGATTCAATATTCATAAGAGGTATATCCACCCACCTCCACAAACACGTCATTACTCCTCCTCCCCATACATATCCTGCTTTTTTTTTAACCTTAAGCATAAACTCTAACTCCTTTTATGTGTATGTGAAATTAGAGTCAAGTTTGGCATGGACGCTCAGGCCTCTGGGTTCTTGCCTGTCTTCTATGGAATTAACAATTGGGAATCCCTGGTGGTGCAAAGGTTAATAAGCTTGGCTGCTAACTGAAAGGTTGGCAGTTCAAGTCCAGCCAGATGTGTCTCAGAAGGAAGACCTGGTCATCTGCTTCCAAAAAATCAGCCATTGAAAACTCTATAGATGAATAGCTAAAGAAATGTTGAAAGAGAAGAACAAAGCAGGAGGACTCACATGTCCTGATTTCAAAATATACTATACAGCTACAGAAATCCAAAACAGCCTGATACTGATATAACAATAGACAGACAGACCAATAGAATAGAATTGAGAGTCCAGAAAGAAACACACACATCTATGGTGATCTGATTTTTGACAAGGGTGCTGAGTCCATTGGATGAGGAAAGAAGAGTCTCTTCAATAAATTGCATTGGGAAAGTGGGATTTCCACATGCAGAAAAATGAAACAGGACCCATGCCTCACACCATACACAAAAACAAATTGAAAAGAGATTAAGGACTTAAATGTGCAAACTAAAACCATAAAATTCTTAGACGAAAATGCAGGAGCAATGCTGTCAGATTTAGCTTTTAACAATGGATTATCTAATACAATAACAAAAGCACAAACAAGACAAAATTTAATAAATTTAGATCCTCACAAAAATTAAAAACTTTTGCTCATCAAAAGACTTTACCAAAAAAGTGAAAAGACAAGCTGCCAACTAAGATAATATATTTGGAAACCATACATATCTGATAATAATCTAATAAACAAAATATATACAAAACTTCAACAACTTAACAGCAAAAACACAAATAACCCAATGATAAAATGGACGAAGGACTTGAATAGACATTTCACTAAAGAGGACATTCAAATGGCTACCAGACACATTAAAAGGTGCTCAGCATCAATAGCCAACAGAGAGATGCAAATCAAAACCACAATGAGATGCCATTTCACTTCCAGGAGGATGGCTAAGATAAAAAAAGAAAAACAGAAAATAACAAATGCTGGCAAGGATGTGGGGAAATTGGTCTTCTTATCCATTGTTGATGAAAATGCAAAAAGGTACAGCTATTGTGGAAAACAGAGTGGCAGTTCCTCAAAAAACTAAAAATAGAACTACCATTTGAATCAGCAATCCCATTCCTAGATATAAGTATACCTAAAAGACTTGAAAGCAGAGACTCAAAAGGAGATTTGTACACCAATGTTCATTGCAGCAATATTCACAATAGCCAAAAGGTGGAAACAATCTAAATGCCCATCAACAGATGAATGGATAAAAAAAATGTGGTACATACATACAATGGAATACTACTCAGCCAGTAGAAGAAATGAAGTCTTGATGTATGCTGCAGTATGCAGTATGTATGCTGAAGAAATTATGCTGAGTGAAATAAGCCAATCACAAAAGGACAAACATTGTTATGACCTCACTTATATGAAATGACAAGAATAGACAAATGTATAGACACCGAAGTTTATTAGTGGTTGCCAGGGTGGGAGGGTGGGGGAAAAGAGGGGTTGACAGTGATGGAAAAATCTCATTGATTAAGGGTAGGGCTGTACAGCCAATTATTGTAATCGCTGTTAATGAGTTGTACACCTGTAAAAAACTGAATTAGCAAAAGTTGTATGACAGACATATTTACAACAATGACAAAAGAAAAAAAAGAGTAGCTGCCGAGGTTGCTTATGTCTAACCAAATACATCATGGGATTTGGTTCCTTGGTTTGGAGGTTTAGGGTCATGTTTTCATGGGACATCCCAGTTAATTGGCCTAATAAAGTGTTTAGGGCTTCTGTTCTATCTCCTAGTTCGTTGTGTATTGCCTGGAGTCTTAAAGCTTGCAAGCAGCCACCCAAGGCACAACAACTGCTCTCTAGTGACATGGAGCAGCGGAGGAAGGAGAGTCAGGAATAGAAAGATATGGAATGCGTGGCTAATTGCCTCCATGAACAACTATCTCTTTTGCTATAAGACAAGAAGAAATGGATGGGGCATGGCTACCATTACTGAGCATTTTGATCAAAGATTCCATAGAAGAATCTTGATCAAAATGGGGAAATGCAGAACAGAATTTCAAATTCTCATGGTCTCCAGACTTTCTGGAGCCATGGAGGCTGGATGAACCCCTGAAACTACTGCCCTGAGATCATCTTAAAACATTAAAGCAAAAATAACCCCTCAAGTCTTAAAACTATAGTTTAGCTTAACTAGTAAAGAAGTTCTGCCTTGAGCATTATGCTATTTTAAGAACTATCTATATGGGATCAAATTGACAACAGCCACTTGAAATATTAAATAGGAACCTTAGAGGGCAGTGAGTTTATGCTAATGGGGGAGGAATAACTCAGAAAAGGAGGGTGTGAATGGCTGCACAACTCAAAGAATGTAATCAATGTCACTAAATTGTACATGTAGGAACTGTTGAATTGATGTATGTTTTGCTGTGTATATTCTCAACAACAACAACAAAATAAATAAAATTTAGAAAAAAGAAAAGTAATTATAAGAATTGCATTGATTAAGGGTAGGGTTGCACAGCCTATGATTTAAGTGCTGTCTGTAAGTTGTACACCTGTAAAAAGTTGAATTCACAAAAGTTGTGTGATAGACATATTTACAACAATGACAAAAAATAAAAATAAAAAGAGTATCTGCTGAGGCTGCTTATGTACAGCCAAACACCTCATGGGATTTGGTTCCTTGGTTTGGAGGTTTAGGGTCATGGTTTCATGGGACACCCCAGTTAATTGACCTAATAAAGTGTTTAGTGCTTCTGTTCTCCCTACTTGTTTGTTGTGCAGTGTCTGAGGTCTTAAAAGCTTGCAAGTAGCCATCCAAGGCACAACAATTGGTCTCTATTCACCTGGAGCAATGGAGGAAGAAGGAGAGTCAGGATAGGAGAAACTGGAATGTGTAGCTAATTGCCTCCATGAAAAACTGCCTCCTTTGCTATGAGACAAGAAGAACTGAATGGTGCCTGGCTACCATTACTGAACATTTTGAACAAAAATTCTATGGAAGAATCCTGATCAAAAGGGGTAAAATTTAGAAAAGAATTTTAAATTCTCATGGACTCCAGACTTTCTGGAGCCACAGAGGCTGGATAAACCCCTGACACTATTGCCCTGAGATCATCTTTAAACCTTAATGCAAAAATATCCCCTCAAGTCTTAAAACTATAGTTTAGCTTAACTAGTAAAAATGCCTACGTTGTGCATTATACTCTTGTAAGAAACTACCTATATGGGATCAAATTGACAATAAACCAAAAAACCCGTTGCTGCTGAGTCGATTCCAACTCACAGCAACCCCTCAGCAACTTGAAAGATTAAATGGGAACCTTAGGAAGCAGTGAGTTTGTTGATGGGGGAGGAACAACTCAGAAAAGGAGAGTGAAAATGGTAGCCCAACTCAAAGAATGTAATTAATGTCACTGAATTGTGCACATAGAAACTATTGAACTGGTATATATTTTGCTGTGTATATTCGCAACAACAACAACAAAATAAATAAAATTTAAAAAATAAAAGAAGCAAAAAAGAAAGAAAACCCTATGGCCCATAGTTCTACTCTGATACTCATGGGGTCGTCATAAGTCAGAATTGACTCGATGGCAACTGGTATTAACTATTGTGCCATGAGGGAAGAATATAAAGACCACCTTATTAACATGTGTCTGCATATATTTTATTGTTATTATTTGCAAGTTTTAATGCTAACCAATCACTTCAAGTTTTATAGAATGTAATCTAGTACATGTAAATAAAACTCAGAGTTCTTGAAACAAAATCATAAAAGTAACATACTGTAATCAAAGATCAGATGTTTTGCAATTTCAAGCTGAATATTTATGGTCTTGCCAATCACTGAAAATGACAACATATCACAAATTGTTTGAATGTCTAAAGAGGACAATTTCATTAGAAAGGTGTTTAAAAAAAACTTTGCAAACAAACAAACTGATTCTTTATTCTTAAGAAGGTGACTGGGTCTTTAAGTACTCCACTACTAGTTTAAAAGTTGGCAGTTTGAACCCACCCAGAGGTGCCTTTGATGAAGACCTGGCGTGTCTGACCCTGTAGGACAGAGTAGAACTGCCCAGTAGGGTTTCCAAGGTGTAGCTGGTGGTAGATTTGAACCGCTGACCTTATCTCTGCTCTGCCTTTTTACCTAACATTTTGATTCTCAAGGGATATTCCCTACTATTTAATTTCCAAGATATTAAAAATTCTCACGTTCTGTCAACAGAGAATGCCAAGAGCAGCCAAGCTTTTAACCACTGTGCCACCAGTGCTCCAGACGTATACATGTATATGCATACATATAATACCAAATCTTACCTCCCTCTAATATTTATCTTTTTGATATCAGTTTTCATCATACCCACCTTCTGCTACTCTCACCTGCAAACTTAAACGGGCCTTCCTTTGTTAATTGATCTATAAACTGATAATGTTTACATCAAATCTGGAAAAAAAAGTTTTGAAGGTGAAAACTCGAGCTAGCGATGAGTTAGGTTACCTGTAAAACATTTTAGCTATTCTAAGTTACTGAAACAGGTACACTGAAAGTTTCACCATTTCCCTTCCTCTGGTCCACACTCCTGAGCTCGCCTCATTAAAGCTCAGTGGGTAAAAATGATTGACAAGTAAAGCAATGTAAATGCAAATGCCTGAATCCGTATTAGGGCAGCTCCTGTAGAAGGGAATTGATGGCTCTGTAAATATACTTCTGGCTAAATACTTACTCGTGTATTGGAAATCACCTACAAAATATTTATTTTGTCCTTAGAAATGTTTTGTCATTATCTTCCAAATAGGAACCAAAATAATTTTTTTTAAATGACCTAAAATAGACATTAATTGTCTGCCGGTTATACACGAGGAAGAATTCAGCATAAAATCTTATGCACCAGCAGACCAGTTAATGCTTTGAACCAAACCTTCAACCACCAACGATGGAACGCCAGCCATATTTTCTTAATTGGCTCATGAATATTTAAGTGGACTAGAATTATGATCCTTTGCATGTTTATTAATTCTATGTGTTCCTATTTATCTTGGGAGATTAACTTTCACAAGGAAAAACTTATATTGATTTGACAGATCTTTTAAAATTCTCAGAAAACATTTATGTCTCAACCTACTATCTTCACAGTATATACAGAATAATTTATGATTTTGTCATTAATCTACCAAAAAATGGTAGATGGGTTGTTATTTCCAGAACTACTCTTTATTTTACATTAATGCAAAACGTCTTCTTTAATAATTCGAGATGTTACTTCCACCTTGTCAAGTAGATTCAGATGTTATAACTGTCATAACAGAGAATATTGTCTGTCATCACGGTTTTCATCATAAATGCAGGCATCCATTTTGTTAGAGTATTCCCCTGTCAACACTTAGGTGCTAAATATGTTGAGAAATATTGGCAAAAGGATCATCTGAGAAGGAAGAAGAGAGTGTTGTCTGGAATCTGTATTTCTGTTATAATGACCATCTCCTTGGTCCCTGACCAGGAAGAGCCAGAATAAATATGGAATAGAATGATAGGGCATAATCATTAGGAGAATTAGTGGAAAACAAAGGAGAGAAAGCTTTCATGCATGACCAGATCTAAGAAGGAAATTAAGTCTTTGCTCTGTGGTTACTCTTCACTCCCAGGCACCGTTGGCATGTTCAGCTATCAGAATTAAAGGACACTTTCCTGAGGCCTAGTCCTACTCAGCCTGAATCAATGGGAAACTGACGTGTTCGTATATTAGGATGACATTCTTCCCCATTTGTAAGTGGGATCTGGAAATCATCTCTTACCGCTGTGTAGAAGCACAGTGTATCTCCACCTTTATTCCAGTAATGGAAATTCTTGAAAATTGGATAGAAGTTACGAATCCTCTTAGAAAGGTGCATGCACACACACACACACACACAGAAATTTTCGTAAATAATTTGAAGAGATTCACACACTTCCTTACACGTAGCTATGAATCCCCCTGGGGCCATGGATTCTAGGTTAAGAACCCCCATACTCAAGAAAAGGATTTATCAGTGTATCTATGTGTTAGACATTATAATAAGCACTTTATATACACTGTCATATTTGCTTCTTATAATAACTCTGTCAGTTAAATTTCATTGTTCTCATTTTTCAAATGAATTGGCAAGTATCAGTGACTTGTCCTTGGTTAAGCAGCCCATAACTGAAGATCTCAGAACACTGACTAGTTTGTTCATAGCTGCTTATCGCTGCACTGTTCTCCTTTTCTACTTGCCACACTAGCTGTTATTCCAAACCGGTTCAGTACAGCTTCCTGGTTCTTAGCTGCCCATGGTATTGTTTAATTTCCTCTTGTCCTCACCCAGACCAACATTTAACCATCTCTTTTTCCCACTGTTGCTGCTTGCCATCAAGTCAATTCGTATTCATGGAGAGTAGAATTGCTCCATAGGATTTTCAAGGCCGTGACCTTTCAGAAGCAGATCACCAAGCCTGTCTTCTGGCGCAGATCACCAAGCCTGTCTTCTGGCCTCTGAATAAGTTTGAACTGCCTACCTTTCGGCTAGTAGTTGAGCGCTTAACTGTTTGCACCACCCAGGGACTCCTTTTTCCCACTAGGGGCTGCTATTATGCTTCATGGCTGGCTTCTGTGTCATGCTCCCTGTATTTTCACTAGTTCCCCAGAAACTGACTCCTCTAACATACAACCTGCATGTCCTCATCCATCCGTCCCCCACCAATTATCCCAATAAGTTTTGTTACACATCTGTTCCTCAGCCAAGAATAATTGGGGCAGGAAGTAGATATTGGTGTTGATAGCCCTGGAATTAAGTTATTTTAACAAGATTCACTGATTCTGCCCCCAATAATTGGGACCCACATATCCATTTCTGCCAACCAGATGAGGAGTCCTATGTGTCTGATGTATGCTTTGGGTATCTCTGCAGTTTCCATTTCATGGTATTCCCCACTGACAGAATGCAAGAACTTTAAACATCTTGGAAATTAAATAATAGAGAACATCCCCTGAGAGTCAAAATGTTAGGTAAAAAACCAGAACAGAGATAAGCAAAGCCATGTGAAAGGTAAAGAATTGTTCCCATGCTAACAGGATTTGATTGCAATTTGATTGTCCATATTAACTTATTTAAAAAAACAAAACAAAAACTGGGCCCATTAAAGTAAGTGTTGGCTAGTCATGGGAATATAGTGAAGGAGAGTTGCAGGGAGATAAATGTTGGCAACGTTAACCAAGAAAACTCAAGAGAATACGTACCCCTAAAAATCCCCAGGAACTCAGATGCTTCTCTTCCTAAGAAAGACATCTCTCTTGTGAGGACAGATGCAAGGAATTGGCACAATGAACATGCCATGTTCTGGACTCATTCACAACAAGAATATTTCTATGACGAAGTGGATATGTTTTAAGTTATCTTAGCCTAATGCCATTAAACAATTTATACATCAAATCACTCCATGCTGATTCCACGCTTACCTAGTTACCATCTAATTATGATTTGATTTCCTATTTAGTTCTTTCTACAGGCAAACATTTACTGTTCAAATAGACGATGAATATCATTGGTGTCTGTGATTTTTCAAGATGACTTAATAAAGTGATCTTTGAATATTATTTGATTTCTCTTAAAGCCAGATGGCAGCTGAATATTTGCCGATGCAAGTGTTCTGCTGAGTGTTGCAGTTATACTGATTGGATACTTGCAAATCAGGACTTACTTGTCTCCTCCAGTCTTGCGTGCATTTTAGTTAGGGTCCTTCAGACTCTCATCACCTAACTGCTCCATTGACCACCATCAAGGAAGGGAGATTGCATCTTGATGACAGAGAGCAGATATTCTGTAGTGACTTACCTAATAGAGGCAGTCCCCAGGGAAGCCTGATCCAGCACACACAGCCTTCCTTTTATGGCACTGTGACCAATGGTAATGTAGTGGTTAAGAGCTACGGCTGCTAACCAAAAGGTCGGCAGTTTGAATCTACCAGGCACGCCTTGAAAACCCTATGGGGCAGTTATACTCTGTCCTATAGGATCGCTATGAGTTGGTGACATTTGGTGACCAATGTTAGCCTTCAGAATAGATCTACAGTGTCTGCTGTAAGATAGGACTGGGCTTCTCTTTGCTTCCAGCTTTTCAGTCTGTCTAGATCCTTGGCTTATTATGGATCCAGTCCCTTGCTCTGCCATGAACTCTAGCCATTTGGGTGGTATCCAAATGCCTAGAAACAAAGCTTTGGCTTGACAGTGAATTGAAGATAAACCTGCTAAGTGCCTGGCTTATAGTCTGTGCTGTACCCTGTCCTCATCCCCTTAGATTCTTGACTGAAGGTCTTTTATATATGGAAAAAATTGAGAATTATGACTCCTTGACCACCTAGTATTTGACAACCATCTGGAACTACCCTTCCCTCTGGTGTGATATTACTAGAAGGGAGAATGAGCACTGATATCGATCTAGTTTATGGCTGAATTTTCTGTATCTTTTCAAAATGGTCCTTGGACAGAGGAGCTCCACAGAGTTTTCAGAGAGTAGCCAATTATTTTCCATATCCCTCAAACAGGAAGTGGATGTAGCTGACAGAGAGCTAGAGAATCAAAAGCCCTGCTGTTGGAAAGAGAAAGAGGGAGGATGCCTGGCGCAATAAAAGGAGACTTAGATGCCATATAGGACATCTCATTAAAAACCGCAAGAATAAATGCAAATGACCAAAGTATATTCTAAATGGATGACAGGGGAGAGGACTCAGGTCCTCCCTGGTGTGGTGGTACTGCATAAGCTGAACCAATGCTTGGATACGATTTCAGGGATAAAGAAGACAGAAACAACCTTATTGACTGAAAGGTTCTACTTTGACAAAATATTGCATCGACTCTACAAACTGATTGGAATGAATTTACAGCGAATTGACTGAGATTAAGTTCTTGCCATTAAATAAAACAAACATCTTGAGATTAAAAAATAATGTTTAAAAAAATATAGCAGAGATTGTGAACTCTGAATATTTGTAGTTACCGTGTATATATCCAACAGACTTTTGAAAGTTTCTTGCCTTTGTTTATTAGAATTACAGGGAACTATTTCTTCCTTTGTACATATTATGCTATATTTAATACATTTTTACTGTAGACATGTATTATTTTAATAAATATGAGAACTGATATGTTCCAAAAGTATTAGATTTGCTTTGAGGCAAAGAAAAATAAGAAGTGTGCATAGACTGTACAAAGAGGTTTTTGGTCATGAACAGGGCTCTCATTAATGACTATATTCTGGAAAAGAAACAATATCTCTCTTTCTTTGAATGTACACACAAGAAGCTGTCTCTTTCAATCAAGCAGGATGATGAGACTACTCTGAGAGTACACAAGCAGCCCAGCAACCTGGTGCAGGAAATGGTGGCGTAACAAAAGGGTATTCGTTATTGCTACTGGTGGGTATTCCCAGTGGATTAATATTGGCGACAGGGAACAAGAAAGAGAGTGAGAAAAGAAGGAGGAGGAGGAGGGAGCCAGGGAGGGAGGACACAGTGATCCTGGTAGTTAAATTGCTCAGCACCCCGCCTTGCTCCAGCCCCCAGCACCTACCATCGAGGGCATCCACATGTATCAAAGAAATTGTCCCAATAAATCATCTCATTGCTTCTGTTTTTAGTGTCAAAACACCTATGAGCAAACTCAAAATCTCGTTTTAACATTTTGTAAAAGATTCATAATTTTAATATGCTCATTAAAAAATGAAAAGATCCTTGAAACTGAACCTGGAGTTTCTTTTTATGGCTCCCTGGAGAACTGTTTTCCCAATAAGCATAAAATGCCTTTATCAGTATTAATTTTCTTGGTTACTGATGATGGTGTGAAAAATTTTCTTTTACAATGAGTAACAATATTTTGAGGACATAAAAAAAGTTTTTTTTTTGACATAGGTGCTGAAGTGAAATTTCTTATATAAAATACTTGATAGCATATTTAGGATGTTATTTACAAAAATTTAAACTTGCTATTTGTAAGTTGACTTAATAATGCATTTATTAAAATAATTTAGTGATGAACAATGACAGAAGCATGTGCTTTATTGTAATTTATTAAAGAAACAAAACTATTAGGGAGAAGAGACTAGATAGTTCATTGGCATATATTTGCAAAATTCCTGGGAGATGGAGAGGTTTATTTTTGTTGAGTAATAGGAGACTCAAGAAATATATAAATCAGTTATAAAACTAAATGAAAAGAAGCTGGAATCGAGATGTTTTTCTTTCTTCTACCCAGGTGCATATTTCAGGTATAATTCCTACCCAAAGGGATTACGTTACATGGCTGATTTAGGTTAGCTAAGCAAAAAGAATTTTATACTTCCAAGTTCAATAGCAAAAGGCAATGACAATTTATGTCTTTACTGCCAAAGAAACTAAGAAGCTTTAGGAAAAAGATGAAAAGTCACGATAGTTTAAAATCTTTCAGCATTACTAATAAAACTGTCAAAATGGAAAGCTAAGACTATATATAAGGAAACTTTCAAAAGCTTTGGAAATAAAATACATAAAACTGGAATTGGTAATTTATTTGGACCTTAACAAAATCAATGCTTCTATTTTATTAATCAGACTGGGTTTCATTTCTTTTTCTTTTTTTCCTTTATTCCCAGGCTTCCTGTCTGTTTGGCTATAGTCTGAAACTTACTGACAGGTGTATACAAGTACCAACACTAACGAAAGCCATTGAATAAACTCTTTAGAAGTGAAACATTTGTCTGTATACAAATCAATGTGGTTGTTAGCTGCCTCGAGTCACCCCCAACTCATGGTAGCCCCAATACACAGCAGAAACACTGCCCAGTCCTACACTATCCTGCCATGTCCATGATTGGTTTCAGATCTGACCATTGTGATCCACAGAGTTTTCACTGGCTGATTTTCAGAAGTAGATCTCCAGGCATTTCCTCCTAGTCCATTTTAGTCTGGAGGCTTCCCTGAAAGCTGTTAATCATCATAGCGACATGCAACGGTCCACTGCCAGACAGGTGGTGGCTGTGCATGAAGTACATTGGCCGGGAATCTAACCTGAGTCTGATAGGGGAGAATTCTACCACTGAACTACCGCTGCCCTCATTATGCAAATCAAGAATAAGTGCTTTTTAACAGCTCTGAGTCTAACTTTTTGTAGTATGTTATGACATAACAATTTTTACACTTCCAATAATTAATCACTTTACCCTCAAAACAGTTCTGTCAGTTAGGAAAATAGATGTTATCCCCATTTGACAGATGAGAAAACTGGGACTCAAAGTGTTATATCTTGTTGTTAGAGCCAAGGCAAGGCAAGGCAAGGGATTATATTTTTGTTCAGAGACAAACTGGCGCTTGCTTTAAGCTGAAGAGCAATTTATGAAATAATGTATAAGCAAGGTTTAGAGGTGGAAAAATAAAATTATTCCAGGTGCCTTTCTTTCAACTATATCATTAAAATAGGTTCCTGGACATTCTTACTTCATCAAGATGGTAGATGGGTTGAGAAGCTTTCCCAGGTAGTTTCTAAGAAGTTGAAAAATCCTAGATTTAGAGATATGCTCTGTCATTTAAAAAAAAAATTTTTTTAAATTGTACTTTAGATGAAGGTTTACAAGCAAATTAGTTTCTCATTAAACAATTAATACACATGTTGTTTTGTGACATTTGTTGCTAACCCCACAACATGTCAATATTCTCCACTTCTCAAACTTGGGTTCCCTATTACCAGCTTTCCTGTCCCCTCCTGTCTTCTCGTCCTTGCACCTGGTCTGGTGTGCCCGTTTAGTCTCATTTTGTTTTATGGGCCTGTCTAATCTTTGGCTGAAGGGTGAATCTCAGGAGTGACTTCATTACTCAGCTATAAGGGTGTCAGGGGGCCATACTCTTGTGGTTTCTCCAGTCTCTCTCAGATCAGTAAGTCTGGTCTTTTTGTGTGCATGTCAGAATTTTGTTCTACATTTTTCTCCAGCTCTGTCCGGGACCCTCTATTATAATCCCTGTCAGAGCAGTCGGTGGTGGTAGCCAGGCACCATCTAGTTGTGCTAGACTCAGTCTGGTGGAGGCTGTGGTACTTGTGGTCCATTAGTCCTTTGGACTAATCTTTCCCTTGTGTCTTTGGTTTTCTTCATTCTCCCTTGCTCCAGATGGGGTGAGACCAGTGGAGTATCTTAGATGGCCACTCACAGACTTTGAAGACACCAGATGCTACTTGCCAAAGTAGAATGTAGAATATTTTCTTTAAAAAACTATGTTATGCCAATTGAGCTAGATATTCCCTGAGACCATGGTCCCCACAGCCCTCAGCCCAGTAATTTGGTCCCTGAGGGAGTTTGGATGTGTCTATGGAGCTTCTAGGACCTTTCCTTGGACAAGTTGTGTCGACTTCCCCAGTACTGTGTACTGTCCTACCCTTCACCAAAGTTACTACTTATCTATTGTCTATTTAGTGTTTTTCCCTCCCACTCCTCCCCTCCCTCATAAACATCAAAGATTGTTTCTTTTTGTGTGTAAACCTTTTCAAGAGTTTTTGTGATTGACTTACTTCACTCAGCATAATGCCCTCCAGATTTATCCATGCTGTGAGACGCTTCGCAGATTTCATCATTGTTCTTTATCGTTGTGTAAAGCATTCCATTTGTCAATTTTAAGTATGTAGACAGATCTCCCTCATTAGAAATAACCTTAGCCTTGAAAACATAACATTGATTATATTTGAATGTTTCCTTTAAGAGTTAATTCAAGTATTATGTTAAAGGCATCTGCCTTCTTATTCATCAAGCATTTACTGAGCACTCACTATATACCAAAAGTTGTGTCAGAATAGGATACAGCAGAGCCCAGTTGAAAAGCTGTCTGTTACGGACTGAATTGTGTTGCCCCAAAATAAGGGTTGAATCCTGGCCTGTGAATGTGATCCTGTTTGGAAACTGGGTTTCTTCTTTTGTTATGTTAATGAGGCCATACCAGAGTAGGATGGATCCTAAACCTAACCAATTCTGAGTTATAAAAAGCCCGAATAGACACAGAGACACACACAAGGGGGAAGACAAACACTATGTGACACAAGCTGAGGAACACCAAGGAACCAAGCAAGGCCCAAGACTACTGACAGAGAAGGAATCCACACAGCCTAGACCTGATTTGGCCTTTCAATCTGCAGAAATGTGACAAAATAAGTTTCTGTTCTTTAAGGTCACCCATGTGTAGCAATTGTGTTTTAGCAGCACTTAGGAAGCTAAAACATCATTAATACTTTCATGGTTCTTAAAAGTGGAGAAGACCAATATTATACAAACAAATGATCAAATAAATATATAATTAGAAAATTAGAAAGTATGGCTGTAATTGAACTAATTTAACGAATGTGATGAGAAATTAAAACAAGGTGGGTGACTTAGATTTCAGGATCAGTGAATGCTTCTCTGAGAAGGCGATACTAAATTTAAGACCTGAAGGAACATTCATTCCCCCCATACAAATGACATTCCCTGGCCTCAAATTCCCCCGTGGTGATAGTTAAATGAGCCTATAATCCTTAAGAAGATTTTCCTGAAGTCTTGGGTGTAACAGAAGAGATTTGCAACACAGAGAGAATAAAACTGGAAACTATAAATAGCCATTCTCAGTCCACAACCCAAGCTTCCTCAAAAAGTATCACCCTGTCTCTTCAACCTGCGGTCTTCAGCCAGGGAAATAAGTCTTCTTGCCCCCAAAGTGTCTCCCTTCAATTATTACTCCACTACCAGAAGTCCACACTCAACCACCGAAGAGAAAATGCTTTTCTCTCAGTGAAAAAGATTCACAGGTGTGCAACTCGATCTGGGCAAAGGCCATCTTAATATTTTGTGGAAGACTTTAGTTTCCTGGTCTTGGACCCCTCCATCCCAGAATGGGATTTGGGTTTTACATTTGCCAAAGCACAAGGATTATGAAGTGATTGCACCCCAAACTAAACAATAATTGCCCTCCTGTGTGGTTTCAACCTTTGGAGAAACAGTTACCTGATCAAGTGTCAAACATCCCTGGGGTCTTATTTCACTCGGAGGGTTCAGTTGAGGGATATCGTGAATCATGTTATCTTACACAATGCCTTCATTAACAAATCATCAGGAACCCAGCTTGCTGAGCTTGGCAGGAGAAGCAGAGGGAAAGTGCGGGAGGCTGCCTTCCTGCACCCTCCGCAAAGAAGTAATAAAATCTGTAAGGAAGTAATGAGACTGAAGAGAGACAGAGGCAGTTATAGGCAGCAGTTATCCCAAGTTCATATCCTTTTTTCTTTCTAGTAATCTGGTTGCTTTATTTTAGATTAAAGAAGTATTATATGATCATTGTAGAACATGTAGAAAATATAGATAATTATAGAGGAGGAAAACAACCATAATCTCACTACCTAAAATAATTTTTAAAATTAAATCATCTTGTGTATTAAAAATTGAAATCGTCTTGTATAAACAGTTTTGTATCCTGTCTTTTCCACTTAACATTATATAATGAACTTTTGAAAATATAATAATATGCTTCAATACTTTGATTTTTTTTTAAATAACTGCATGATATTTTGTTACCGGATACATTATAATTTAACCATTCCTCTCTCGTTGGTTATTTAGATTATTTCTGTAGTCTTAAAAAAATAGCAGGACAATGAAGATATTCGTACATAAATCTTGGGTGCGTCTCTATTTCTCAGAGTACATTTCTAGAAGTGGAGTCACAGGTCACATTTTTAAAGCTTTTGATTTATACTGCAGATATATTAGCCTCCCAGAATCATGACTTCTATGTTGCAGTATGTAAAACAGTATCTATTTTGCTGATCCCTTGTCAAACATTGGATAAATGGTAACGTAAATTCCAAATTGAGGAGTAAAAATATTTTATTGCTGTTTTATTTTCTTGTTTTCCTTTTTGTAATGATTATAATGATGGTGAACTTTTTTTTTTGGACATTCACATCTCTGTTTTTTAAATAGCTTTTTCATGTTCTTTGCCCATTTTTCATTCAGGAGTCTTATTTTCTTCTCAGTAACTTGTGAAAGCTCTTTATCGGTCATATATTACACAATGTATTTTCCCCAGGATGTCATTTTCCTTTTAATTTTGTTTGTGCTTTGTTTTAAAGTATGGAAACATAATTTTTATGCCATTGACTACGTTAGTCCTTTTCTTTATGGTTTCTATTTTTTACTTAATGCCTTGAAATTGCTCTCCTAACCCTACAGGAGAAAAATTCATTTATTTTTTATTCTAGTTTTGTGTTTCTTTTATTTTATTTTTACACATTTAACTCTTTAGGCTATGAATAGGATTTATTTTGATATGTGGGATAAGGAAGGGATCAGACTTATTTCTTTTACATATATTTATCCAATTGCCCCAGCACATATTGCAAGGAGTCTCTGGGTGGCACAAACCGTTACGCGCTTGACTGTTAACTGAGAGGTTGGAGGTTCAAGTTCAACCAGAGATGCCTCAGAAGAATGGCCTAGTGACCAACTTTGAAAAATCAGACATTGAAAACTCTATGGAGCATAGTTCTGCTCAGACCCACACGGGGTCACCATGAGTTGGAATTCAGCAATATTATATAACCCTTCTCGTCTAAGCAATCTCAAAAGTCATTTTTATCACATACCAATTTCTTATATTTACTACAGCCAGGTTCTGTGTTCTGCATTCTAGTCCATGGAGTAATCTTTAGGGTCCCTCATCTTTGCAGTCATCAACAACTAAGCACTCAGCTGCTAACCAAAAGACTGACCGTTCTAGAAGTGGGTTAACCAATAAGCAAGGTATACCCGGGCTTAATTGTGTTTATTTACTAATCTGTAGTGAACAATTTCATATGAGTGAAAAAATTATGCACTACAGATCAGTAAGTAAACCTATGAGTACCTTGATTATTAGGTAATCCCTCCCTGAGTGGTTCGAACCCACCTATCACCTCTGCCAGGGAAAGACCTGGAGCTCTCATTTTATAAAGATTAAACACACACACACACACCCCTCAAACCCACAGCCATCGAGTCGATTCTGACTCACAGCGACCCTTTAGGACAGAGCAGAACTGCCCCATAGGGTTTCCAAAGAGCACCTGGTGGATTCGAACTGCCAACCTTTTGGCTAGAAGCAGAAGCACTTAACTACTATGCCACCAGGGTTTCCCCCATAAAGATTACAGCCAAGAAAACTCTATGGGGAAGTTTGACTCTGTCACATGGAATTGCTGTGAGTTGAAAAAGACTCAATGGCAGCCCACAACAACAGTGTCTTTAATTTTTATTGAAAACAAAGTATTTGAAAAAACTGTTTTCTATTTTATGAAGCAGCTTATAAGAAACAGGAACATACAAGTTCCCCAGTGTTCTCTTCTTGACCTAGAAAACTGGTGTTTGCTTATTCCTGGAGAACACCTTACGCTGGGGGCTGCCTTCTACCTCTTGGAAGTGGCTACAAAGCATGGGGCATTGGGAAGTGTCAGCCCTGGACATAGGCCATAAGGGTATGGATTGACTGTAGAAGATTTAAAAACAATAGTAAGGTTGATTAAACATTGATCTGCTTTTTATTATTACCATGTACAGCTCATTCAAACAATATTAATGATAAAATACTCATCTCCTAAAACTCTTCTGTTAGTCTAAGTTCAAAACAAATTGCCATGGTTATTGTTGACTTTTAATAACATGCAGATCTTCAAATTAGTACATTTTAAAAATTATGTATCCTTTAATAAGCATTTTATTCTACATGGAAGATAGTTTGGAGAACTCCAAATTTTAGAGTTGCCTCTCAACACACAGAGATTAGCTACATGTGTTCCTTTCAAGAATAAATTCATAATGGTCTGCAATCATCTGAGTTTGCTTGGAGAACAGGTTTCTAGCCCCTGAGGAACTAGGTATTCCTGCATTAAATAGCTACGAAATGAACAAGACAGCACAGTGATTGTAAATTGGAAAAAATCAGAACAGGATGAATTTTCTGGTGAAGTTATTTTAGTGGAAATTGCTTGACTGCAGAGACATTTAAGCTGCTAGAATTGATCCTGAAAAAATTTAAAAAAGGACAACATTGCAAGCTTTGGAATTTGTTGTAAAGTTGGATTTTTATAAATATCTGCAAAACTTATCTGTGAATTTAATATTTTTTCTATTAGTATATATGTTGCTTCACTTAAAACACTTTTTGGTATTAAAATTAACATAAAGTGTTTTTCATCAATTATGAACAACTATAGATTGACAGATTATGGATAACATTACGAAGAACGGTAATTTCAGAACACTTAATCGTACTCATGAAGAACCTGTACAGAGATCAAGAGGCAGTCGATCAAACAGAACAAAAGGATACTGTGTAGTTTAAAGTCAGGAAAGGTGTGTGTCAGGGTTGTACCCTTTCACCATACTTATTCCATCTGTATGCTGAACAAATAAATAATCAGAGAAGCTGCACTATATAAAGAAGAATAGGGCATCAGGATTGGTGGAAGACTCATTAACAGCCTGCGTTATGCAGATGACACAACCTTGCTTGTGAAAGTGAAGAGGACTTGAAACTCTTACTAATGAAGATCAAAGACCACAACCTTCAGTATGGATTACACCTCAACATAAAGAAAGAAAAAATCCTCACAACTGGACCAATAAGCAACATCATGATAAACGGAGAAAAGACTGAAGTTGTCAAGAATTTCATTTTATTTGAATCCGCAATCAGTACCCATGGAAGCAGCAGTCCAGAAATCAAAGAATGCATTGCATTGGGCAAATCTGCTGTGAAATCTCTCTTTAAAGTGCTATAAAGCAAAGATATCGTCTTGAAGAATAAGGTGGACCTGACCCAAGCCACATCTCATTTGCATGTGAAAGCTGGACAATGAATAAGGAAGACTGAAGAAGAATCGATGCCTTGAAATTACGGTGTTGGCGAAGAATATTGAATAGACCATGGACTGCCAAAGAACGAACAAATCTATCTTGGAAGAAGTACAGTCAGAGTGAATGCTCATTAGAAAGCAAAGATGGTGAGACTTCGTTTCACTTACTTTGGACATGTTATCAGGAGGGATCAGTCCCTGGAGAAGGACATCATGCTTGGTAAAGCAGAGGGTCTGTGAAAACGAGGAAGACCTTCAACGAGATGGATTGACACAGAGGCTGCAACAATGGGCTCAAGCATAACAACGATTGTGAAGATGGTGCAGGACTGAGCAGTGTTTTGTTCTGTTGTACATAGGGTTGCTGGATGGCACCTAACAACAATAGATTGACAAATCAGGGTGCACTGTCCATAGTTGTGAATATGCAAAGAAAAACAATTTTGAAGATGCTATTTACTGATTTGTAGAAGATAAGATCTGGAAAAAAAAACCTTTAATATATTTATTCAATACTGCAACCGACCAGTATGGCTTTTGCTTTATTTCTATTTAAAAATGCATAACTGTAATTTATAATTATTGCTCCATCACTTTTTTTCACTTTGGTATTATTTGGTATTTGTTTTTAATTTTTTAATGTAATTTTTTTACTGTTATGATGATAAAACAAAATTCAATGAAAGGAATTTTTCAATATCCATGGTTCTTTCTTGGCCAATACTAGAAATTGTTTCATTTTGTGATTGTTACTGAAAGCCTGTTTTTCACATAGAAGAAGGAGTGTTAAAAAGTGCTCTGCTCCAACTGTCAAATATGCTAGGTATGCTCCTGCCTTTATGCAGCACTCCTGTCTGGAGGAAACACTTGCCCATTGTTTTGTGTCCAGCCATCATCTCAGGAGGATACTCTACTGCTTCTATAATGTCTGTACCTGCCCGTGGATTGCCCTCACCCCTCTGATTTAGAGAATAGAGAGATAGTCAGAAGAAGCCCTAGTGGTGCAACATGTAAGTGCTCAGCTGCTATCTGAAAGGTTGATGGTTCAAACCCACTCAATGGCTGGGCAGGAGAAAGACCTGGTAATCTTCTCCCATAAAGATTACAGCCTAGGAAACCCTATGGGACGGTTCTACTCTGTCACATGGGGATGTTATGAGTCAAAAATCAGCTGAACCACACCTAACTACAACAGTGATATTCAAGAGTCCCTGGGTGGTGCAAAAGGTTAATGCACTCTGCTGCTAACTGAAAGGTTGAAGGTTGGAGTCCATCCAGAAGCACCTGGGAAGGAAGACCTGGCCATCTACTTCTAATGATCAGCTCTTGAAAATCCTACGGAGCACAGTTCTTCTCTGGCACATGTGGGGTTACCATGAGTTGGAATTGAAGCAATGGGAACTGGTTTTCTTTTTTGTTTTGTTTTTATCTGTAGGATCTTCTTTACTAACTTACCAGGGATGTTAGTCAGGTAATGATGACTCCTTTAAACCAGTCCCAAATGTATCAAAGTCTCTGGTACATAGATGGCATTCTTCCTAGTTTCCAGTACTGTTGTACATTTCTAGCACTCGCTCTCTCCCCGTCTCCGATGTTACAGTTGTTTTTAGGTTGGTTTCATAGCAGTGCCTTTCCAAGGTCTTATCTGGAAGTCACCTATCGGTCATTAGCACTAGGAGACCCTATGCAGGGCACAGGCAGGCAGCAAGAGACTATTTCCAAAGCATGTGACCAGGTTACACAATGCACTTTCCTTAGGGATGGTGGGTGGGTAACAGGGTGTGTCCTTCTGAGGGGCAAAAAGGAGGCAGCTTATTCCCTAGAATGATGCCTTAAGCCTCTTGTGTTATTTCTATCTCTGGTAATAAGAATTCTGGTTTTGAAATGACTAGTTGGAATGCATTTTCTTTGTTGAAATATGCACAGGATTTTGAGCTAGATCTTGCCATCTAAGCCCTTCGTTTTACAGGTGAAGAAATTAAATCCCAGAGGAGTCAAGTAACTTGAATTAATTCCTCGAAGTAGTTAGTGGCAGAACTGGAACCAGAGCTCAGATCTACTTGTAATTAAGCGTGTTTTCTAAAAGAGATATCTCTGCTCTCACTTTGATGTCACCCTTAACCTTTCTCCACAATGCATGCCTCCGGATTGTTGTGAGGACTACGTGCAATACTATATATTGGAAACATGCCTGAACCCCTGAAAGCCCTCAAACACTGGCACCGTCACTGTTATTCTAATAAATGCTCCAAACGAGAGAGGCTTTAAAAGGATGTAAATCATGCCTTTTTGCACAGTTCTGTTTGGAATATAGCCTTTTTTCTTTTAGAGTGATATGGACATACTTCTGCTCCAATGAACTAATGATCCTATCTCAAATGACATCTTCGGCAGGAACAAAAATTAATATGTTAATAAAAAACACTCACACAGGAAGAGTTCAAAACAAGGAATAGCAAATGTCTTAAAAGTTAATAAGCACCAAATGCCATTGTCTCCTTTTTATTTTAAAAGAAAGCATTCAGCATCTATATAATAACCTCATATATACAGGGTTTCTTCATGACCATACCCTCTCTCCTCCTCCTTCTGCTTATCTACTTGGAACTTTGCTACTTTTTTAAACATTTGTTTCTGCTTTATCCATCCATTTCTTCTCTCAAACACCTATTTATTGACACATTATTATGTGACTACTCTGTGGTTACAACAATGAATGTAAGTACAACCTAGAGAGAGAAACAGAGGCAATTATAGCAAGTTATGAAAGAACAGGAGAACAGAACAATAGGGTGTTAAGAAAGCAAGGCAAACAAAAGTTAGAAAAAATTGGCACGTTCAGATCTGCCCTAATTACGCAATTACGTTCAAGGTACTGACTGGGAAAAACAAGTGAAACGGAACGTTTGAAAATCACCTCTGGGAGCTGGTAAGTCCAAGTTTTTAGTCTACCCTAAAACTGAGGATAACTGGGAGATGGCTTCTATTTGGACTTATTTTAAATTGCTTCTGAGTGATTCTTCACTTTGAGAATGTGATTTGAGGTTGTTTGATTTGAGATAAAAAAGAATAAGAATTCTAAATATTCTAAGGTATGAGGGCTAAGATACTTCCATTACTGAAATATCATCTATTGAAAGTAAGAGACTTGGGTTGGCGTCTTTGGATACAGCAGCAATATGGTCAATAGTCATGATTGAAGGCCAAGAAGTCACATGACCAGGCAAAGGCTGTCAATAGCAGAGATCTGTAAAGAAGAAGCTATGAATGTGTTGCAGATAGGAGGGTGAGCCAGAGGTAGCAGAGAGCATTTTTTTAAGGAGTCACTTTATTAAAATATGATTTTGACTGATTCACTAAGCTGGTTCACTGTTACTAGAGATAGTACATAAAATATCTTTCCAGCTTGTTAGGACATACAAAAAAGCAAATAATTATTGTTGATATCCTTGGTTTTAGTAATGAGGACCAGAGAGGAATTATTGTGTGCTACTCCATTCTGAACTAATAACAAGGGCATCATTTGGTGATGAAGAGAGAATTCTTTCTGTGGGTGAATTCCAGTAATAAATTCTGAGGACATACAAGCTTAATGTAGATGAATAAGAAATACCACAATGGAATCAAGAATAAAAATTAGCAGAGAAGAATAAGAAATACAACATAATAAAAGTGGAGAGGGAAGGCTGAATGAGGCTAAGGAAAGATAAATAAGAGAACTCAAAAACTATCATACATTCCCATTGTGTCCCATATATATGAACAAGGCCAGCAACGACAATCTGAACACTGAAAGATACTAAAAAACATTTTATTTCCTGAGGACAAGCAGTTATTCAAAAAATAATGAATATATAAATCATTTTTTAATGATTCAAGTGATGTAACTGCAGATGACTGGAAATGAGTAAGACGTTTCCTAAAAGAAAATAAAACTTTTGAAACAAATTGAATAATATTAATATTTATTTAAGAATTTACACTACAGATTTAAGCCTTTAAGCCTGTCATTAAACCAAAATCAAAACTACATAGCAGCAAATAGGGGAATTAAATTTATCTTAGTATCTTAAATCCTATTACTGGCATGCCTCACTTTATTGCATTTCACTTTATTGCGCTTGGCAGATAGAGCATTGTTTTACAAATTGAAGGTTTGTGGCAACCCTGCACTAAGCAAGTCTGTTGGTGCCATTATTCCAACAGCATGTGCTCACTTTGTGTCTCTGTGTCACATTTTGGTAATTCTGGCAATATTTGAAACTTTTTCATTATTATAATATCTGTACGGTGATCTGTGATCAGTAATATTTGATGTTACTATTGTAATTGTTTTAGGGCACCAAGATATGTACTTTTTTAAGATACAATGCTACTGCACGCTTAATAGACTACAGCATAGAGTAAACATAACTTCTTTGTGCACTGCGAAACCAAAAAATTCATATGACTTGCTTTATTGCAATATATGCTTTACCGTGGTGGTCTGGAACCAAATCTGCAGTATCTCTAAGCTATGCCTGTATTCTGAGGCTAGTATACAATAAAAAGAATGAAAATTCAGGGATCTCTTAAGGAGCTCTACTTCTTAGAGTCTTTGAACAACTTTATCAGTTGCTTTGTGGCACCTTTGGTAATATTTGGGGGAGAATTTTAAAGAGAAAAGAGTATTTTCCATGCTGTTGCAGTCTGTTTCTTTTTTATTATTTATTTATTTTTACTGTTGTAGTTTAAATAAAGTTTACATTTCAAGTTAGTTTCCCATCCAAAAATTTATACATATATTGTTATGGGACCCTAATTGCTCTCCCCTTACTGTGATAGCACACTCCTTTCTACCCCTGATACCCTATGTCCATTCATCCAGCTCCTAACCCTCTCTGCCTTCCTATCTCACCTCAGACAGAAGCTGCCCACTTAGTCTCTTGAGCTAACAGGCACACTCCTCACGAGTATGACTTTATGTCCCACAGTCCAGTCCAATCCCTGTCTGAAGAGTTGGCCTTGGAAATTGTTTTAGTTCTGGGCTGATAGAGAACCCGGGGTCCATGCTTTCCAGGGTTCCTTCAGTCTCAGTCATACCATTAAGTCTGGTCTTCTTACTAGAATTTGAGTTATGCACCCCACCTATCTCCTGCTCCATCAGGGACTCTCTGTTGTGTTCCCTGTCAGGGCGGTCATTGGTGGTAGCCGGGCACCATCTAGTTCTTCTGGTCTCAGGCTGATGAAGTCTCTGGTTTATGTGGCCCTTTCTGTCTCTTGGGCTAATACTTTCCTTGTGTCTTTGGTGTTCTTCATTCTCCTTTACTCCAGGTCGTTGGGACCAATGGATGCATATTAGATGGCCGCTTGCAAGCTTTTAAGACCCCAGACGCCACTCACCGAAGTAGGATGCAGAACATTTTCTTAATTAGCTTTGTTGTACTGATTGTCCTAGATGTCCCCTGAAAGCATGGTCCCCAGATCCCTACCCCTGCTACTCTGCCCCTCAAATTGTTTGCTTTTATGCAGGAAACTTCTTAGCTTTGGTTTAGTCCAGTTGTGCTGACTTCTCCTGTAGTATGTGCTGTCCTTCCCTTCACCTAAGATAATACTTGTCTACTATCTAGGTAGTGAATAATCCTTAACCTCCCTCCCCACCCTCGTAACCATCAAAGAATGTTGTCTTCTGTGTTTAAACCTTTTCTTGAGTTCTTATAGTAGTGGTCTTATACAATATTTGTCCTTCTGTGACTGACTAAATTCACTCAGCATAATGCCCTCCAGATTCCTCCATGTTATAAGATGTTTCACGGCTTCATCATTGTTCTTTATCATTGCGTAGTATTCCATTGTGTGGATATATCATAATTTATCCATTTGTTCGCTGATGGGTACCTAGGTTGTTTCCATCTTTTTCTATTGTGAACAGTGCTGCAATGAACGTGGGTGTACGTATATCTATTCCTGTGATGGCTCATTTCTCTAAGATATATTCCAAGGAGCGGGATAGCTGGATTGTATAGTACTTCTGTTTCTAGCTTATTAAGGAAGCACCAAATCGATTTCCAAAGTGGTTGTACCATTTTACATTCCCACCAACAGTGTATAAGTGTTCTGGTCTCTCCACAACCTCTCCAGCATTTATTATTTTTGTGTTTTTTGGATTAATGCTAGGCTTCTTGGGGTGAGACGATATCTCATTGTAGTTTTGATGTGCATTTCTCTAATGGCTGATGATCATGAGCATTTCTTCATGTGTCTGTTAGCTGCCTGAATATCTTCTTTGGCAAAGTCCCTGTTCACATCCTTTGCCCATTTTTTAATTGGGTTGTTTGTCTTTTTGTTGTTGAGGTTTTCCAGTATCCGGTAGATTTTAGAGATTAAACACTGATGGGATTTGTCATAGCCAAAAATTTTTCCCAGTCTGTAGGTTGTCTTTTTACTCTTTTGGTGAAGTCTTTTGAAAAGCATGAGTGTTTGGTTTTTAGGAGCTCCCAATTATCTAGTTTCTCTTCTGGTGCTTGTGCATTGTTATTTATGGTTCGTATTGTGTTTATGCCATGTATTAGGGCTCCTAGTGTTGTCCCTATTTTTTCTTCCAGGATCTTTATTGTTTTCTATTTTATATTTAAGTCTTTGATCCATTTTGAGTTAGTTTTTGTGCATGGTGTGAGGTATGGGTCTTGTTTCAGTTTTTTGCAGATGGATATCCAGTTATGCCAGCACCATTTGTTAAAGTGTCTTTTCCCCAGTTAATGGACTTTGGGCCTTTGTCAAATATCAGCTGCTCATAGGTGGATGAATTTATGTATGGATTCTCAATTATCTTCAGTTAGTCTATGTATCTGTTGTTGTACCAGTACCAAGCTGTTTTGACTACAGTGGCAGTACAGTATGTTCTAAAATCAGGTAGTGTGAAGCCTTCCACTTTGTTCTTCTTGAGTACTGCTTTTCTTATTCGAGGCCTCTTCCCTTTCCATATGAAGTTGGTGATTTGTTTCTCTATCTCATTAAAAAATGCTGTTGGAATTTGGATCAGGATTGTATTGTATCTGTAGATGGCTTTGGGTAGAACTGACATTTTCACAATGTTGAGTCTTCCTATCCATGAGCAAGGTATGTTTTTCCACTTACGCAGATCTCTTTTGGTTTCTTGCAGTAGTGTATTATAGTTTCATTGTATAGGTCTTTTACATCTCTGGTTAAATTTATTCCTAAGTATTTTATCTTCGTGGTGCCTATTGTAAATGGTATTGATTTGGTGATTTTCTCTTCAAGGTTCTCTTCCTTGGTGTAAAGGAATCCAACTGATATTTGTATGTTTATCTTGTATCCTGAACCTTTGCTGAAATCTTTTAGTTTCAGTAGTTTTCTTGTGGATTCTTTGGGCTTTTCTGTGTATAAGATCATATCATCTGCAAATAGAGATACTTTGACTTCTTCTCTACCAATTTGGATGCTCTTTATTTCTTTTTCTAGCTTAATTGCTCTGGCTAGGACCTCCAGCACAATATTGAATAAGAGTGATGATAAATGGCATCCTTGTCTGGTTCCCGTTCTCAAGGGGAATGCTTTCAAAGTCTCTCCATTTAGGATGATGTTGGCTATTGGCTTTGTATAATTGCCCTTAATTATACTGAGGGATTTCCCTTCTATTCCTATTTTGTTGAGAGTTTTTATCATGAATGTGTGTTGGACATTGTCAAATGCCTTTTCTGCATCGATTGATAAGATCGTGTGCTTCTTATCTTTTGTTTTATTTATGTGATGGATTGCATTGTTTGTTTCTCTAATGTTGAACCATCCCTGCATACCTGGTATAAATCCCACTTGATCATGGTGAATTATTTTTTTGATATGTTGCTGGATTCTATTGGCTAGAATTTTGTTGAGGATTTTTGTGTCCATGTTCCTGAGGGATATTGGTCTGTAATTTTCTTTTTTGGTGGTGTCTTTACCTGGTTTTGGTCTCAGGGTTATGCTGGCTTCATAGAATGAGTTTGGGAGTATTCCATCCTTTACTATGATCTGAAATACCTTCAGTAGTAATGGTGTTATCTCTTCTCTGAAAGTTGGTAGAATTCTCCAGTGAAGCCATCCAGGCCTGGGTTTGTTTTTGTTGGGAGCTTTTAATTGCCTTTTCAATCTCTTCTTTTGTTATGGGTTTATTTTGTTGTTCTACCTCTGTATGTGTTAGTTTAGGTAGGTAGTGAGTTTCTGGAAATGTGTCCATTTCCTCTAGGTTTTCAAATTTGTTAGAGTACAATTTTTCATAGTATTCTGTTATGATTCTTTTAATTTCAGTTGGGTCTGTTGTGATGTCACCCTTCTCACTTCTTATACGGGTTATCTGCTTCCTCTCCCGTTTTTCTTTTGTCAGTTTGGCCAATGGTTTATCAATTTTGATCTTTTCAAAGAACTAGCTTTTGGTCTTGTTAACTCTTTCATTGTTTTTCTATTCTCTACTTCATTTAATTCTTATTATTTCCTTTCTTCTAGTGCCTGAGGGCATATTTTTCTGCTCTTTTTCTACTTGTTCCAGTTGTAGGGTTAATATTTTGATTATGGGCCTTTCGTCTTTTTGGATGTGTGCATTTATTGCTATAAACTGACCTCTGAGCACTGCTTTTGTTGTGCCCCAAATGTTCTGGTAAGATGTGTTTTCATTCTCATTTGAGTCTATGAATTTCTTTATTTCATTCTTAATTTCTTCTGTAACCCAGTAGTTTTTGTGCAAGGGGTTGTTCATTTCCCATGTGTTTAATTTTTTTTTTCCTTGCTTTTTTGGTTGTTGATTTCTATTTTTATGGCTTTATGGTCAGAAAAGATGCTTTGTAATATTTCAGTGGTTTGGATTTTGTTAAGGCTTGTTTTATGCCCTAATATGTGGTCCATTCTGGAGAATGTTCCATGTGCGTTGGAAAAGAATGTATACTTGGCTGCTGTTGGGTGGAGTGTTCGGTATAGGTCTATGAGATCAAGTTGGCTGATTGTAGCATTTAGATCTTCCGTGTCTTTGCTGAGCTTCTTTCTGGATGTTCTGTCCTTCACTGAAAGTCATGTGTTGAAGACTCCTACTATTATTGTGGAGCTGTCTATCTCTCTTTTCAGGCTGTTAGAGTTTGTTTTATGTGTTTTGGAGCCCTGTCATTAGGTGTGCAAATATTTATTATAGTTATGCCCTCCTGGTTTATTGACCCTTGAATCATTATATACTGTCCTTCCTTATCCTTTGTGATGGATTTTACTTTAAATTCTATTTTGTCAGAGATTAGTATTGCCACTCCTGCTCTTTGAGTGTTGTTTGCTTGATATAGTTTTTCCATACTTTGAGTTTCAGTTTGTTTGTGTCTTTAAGTCTAAGGTGTATCTCTTGTAGACAGTACCTAGACAAATCGTGTCTTTTTATCCTATCTGCCACTCTCTGTCTCTTTATTGGTGCATTTAGTCCTTTTACATTCAGCATAATTATTGATAAGTATGAGTTTAGTGCTGTCATTTTGGTGTCTTTTTTTTGTGTGTTGTTGACAGTTTCTTTTTTGCACTTAATTTTCTGTGCTGCGTGGTTTTTCTTTATGTATTTTCTTTTCATCTTTTTCATTGTTGTTGATTTTGTGTTTGCCATGTCTTTACATTTTTCTAGTTTTTTATTTTGACTTGTAGGATTGTTAGTTTTGTTTGTGGTTACCTTAATATTTACTGCTATTTTTCTAAGTTTACACCAGTCTTTTATTTCTTTATATCACCTTGACTTATTCTCCATATGCAAAGTCTACGTCTACATTTTTTAAGTCTGTCGTTTTTGTTTTAATGTTGTCATCTTTTACGTATTGACATCTGTTTCCCTATTTCAGTGTTTTAGCTTTGGTTTACTTTTGTGACTTCCCTAACTGGGTTGATATCAGGTTGCTCTGTCCTGTGCTCTAGTCTTGGGTTGTTATCTGATGTTACTGACTGTCTAATCGGAGGACTCCCTTTAGTATTTCTTGTAATTTTGGTCCGGTTTTTGCAAATTCCCTAAACTTCTGTTTTTCTGGAAATGCCCTAATTTCATCATCATATTTGAGAGACAGTTTTGCTGTATATATAATTCTTGGCTGGCTGTTTTCTTTTCCTTCAAGGCTTTATATATGTCATCCCGTTGCCTTCTTGGTGCATGGTTTCTGCTGAGTAGTCCAAGCTTATTCTTATTGACTCTCCTTTGTAGATGACTTTTCATTCATCCCTAGCCACTCTTAAAATTCTCTCTTTGTCTTTGGTTTTGGCAAGTTTGATTACGTCTTGTTGAGTTTCTTTTGGTATCTACCTTATGTGGGATACAATGAGCATCTTGGATAGATATCTTGTCATCTTTCACAACCTCAAAGAAGTTTTCTGCCAACAAATCTTCAACAATTCTCTCTGTATTTTCCCTTATCCACCCCCCGTTCTGGTACTCCAATCACTAGTAGGTTATTCCTCTTGATAGAGTCCCACATAATTCTTAGGGTTTCCTCATTTCTTTTAATCCTTTTATCTGATTTTTCCTCAAATAAGTTGTTGTCAAGTGCTTTATCTTCAATCTCACTAATTCAGACTTCCATTACCTAGGTTCTGCTCCTATGACTTTCTATGGAGTTGTGTAATTCTGAAATTTTATTGTTAATCTTCTGAGTTTCTGATTGCTGTCTCTCTATGGATTCTTGCAGCCTGTTAAATTTGTCATTATGTTTTTCTCCAATCTTTTTAATTTCCTGTACTGCATTTTCTGGGTTGTACTTAATTTCCTTCCTAATTTCTTGAAGTGTTCTGTATATTAATCTTTTGTATTCTGCCTCTGGTAATGCCAAGAAATTTTCCTCATCTGGAAAATTTCTAGAGTCTTTATTTTGGGAGCTTGCTGAAGCCATCATAGACTGCCTCTTTATATGATTTGATATTGACTGTTGTCTCCAAGCCATCAATCAGTTATTATATTTATTTGTTTTATGCTTGTTTTTCATGTCCTAGCTTCTTGCTTTGTTTTGATATGCCCAAATAGGCTGCTTGTATGAGCTAGTTTGATTATTGGCAACTTTGCAGCTCTAATGTACTGTTACCAGGTGGTTAGATCTGTTACTAGGTATGCGAGCTCAAGCGTCAGCCCCTTCCTCCTGTATGGATTCAGCTCAGGTGCCCAGGTAGACAGGTACCAAGTGTGTGGTGTAAGCTCTCACCTACAGTCCTAGATAGGCATGGGTGATTGGTGTAGGCACAGTCATCTGGCTGCATCAGGGGGACACACTCTGAGCAAGGCAGGAGGCTGATGGCCACCCCTGAGTGTTCAGGAGGAAGGCGTGTCCCTGTTTCCTATAGCGCATAGGTGGGTGGGTTTTGCCGCCAGACTATGAGAACCCAATTCCGTTGGCTGTAAGGACTGGGGGGCACCTCTTATTGTTGTGCCCCAGCATACGTAGCTAGGTGGCATGGGTGGAGCCACCAGTCCACAGGCCCCTGATGTGGGTTGGTGAAGACCCTGCTTAATGGGCAGAGCATGGTCAAATGTCAAGAACCTGCCACTTTACAGCTGAAGGTGTTCAATTTAGACTTCAGGTATATACCCTGTTGTACTGTGGTAATGAGGGCCTATGCTGTTGAAATTGGCCCACACAGGTCTCTGCAGGGGAAAGGCACTCAAAGTCTTTGGATCCCTTATGCCTGTGCCTAGGCAAAGGAGCTGTGCCTACCCTGGGTTTCTGGCTTAGGGGATCTGGCAATTTATTTTTTCACCTGTTATTAATTTGTTCACTCTGCAGGGCTGGGAGAATGGCTCTGGGCATGTGACGGATCCTACTTCTGGCCCAGGGGACTCGACAATTGCTGAAGCCAGTGCAGAGCAGGGAGCAGGGAGGTAAATGGGAGAGAGGTTTTTCCCTAAGGGGGGTGTTTTCGATCAGCATGGTAGGCCGTACGCAAGTACTTATCTTTTGCCAATGAGGGCAGCTTCTCACTGGTTCTAGGTGGCCGAATAGACTCTCTGGTGCTTTGTCTCTCCTGGTGCAGAAAACGTGCCTCCCAAACATGGCTGCTTGCCTGCCTAACCGCTCACCCATGAACTGATCAGGCCTGAAGTGCTCAGGCTCTTGCCAGGTCAGGTCTGGCAACTCCTCTGCTGCTTCCGAACCATCTCTCCCTCCCCCTGCCACTCAGTCCAGTTCCTCAACTTTGCCTTAGATGTTCAGGGCCCCTAGGTTGTCATATATAATTGATTAACTTGTTTTTTCGGGTCTTTGTTGTAAGAGGGTCCACTGGAAGCATCTGACCACTCTGCCATCTTGGCCCCGCCTCAAAAGTTTGTTTCTTATTTTTGCCCTGCACATACAAATTCACATACCTCAATTTTCTCTTCCTGCAGCAGCATAGAGCCTTATCATTTTGCTAAATAAAAAACAAAGATTATCACTCTGGTAAGTTTTATGAAAATATTTTCAAATATATTGTTGATGTGTGCTGTTGAGTCAATTCCAACTCATAGTCATACCTTGTAGGATACAGTAGAACTTTCCCATCAGGTTTCCTAGGCTGTAATCTTTACATGGGCAGATCATCAGGTCTTTTCTCCCACAGAAAACTGCTAGTGGATTTGAACTGCTAACCTTTTAGTTAGCAGCCAAACACTTAACCATTGCACCACCAGGGCTCCTTAAAGTTTAGAAGACAAAAATACCATAATTACATGTGAGTGTCTTAGTTACCTAATGCTGCTCTAACAGAAATACCACCAATGGGTGACTTTAAAGAACAGAAATTTATTTTCTCAAAGTTTAGAAGACTGGAAGTCTGAATTAAAGACACCAGCTATTATTGGGGAATGCTCTTTTCCTTTTGGCTCTGGGGGAAGATCCTTGGTTCTTCCAGCTTCTGTAGCTTTGGTTTCTTGGCGTCAGTCTTCCTGCTATTTACGCTTGCTTGTCCCTTTGTCTATGCTGTTTTTTATAACTCAGAAGTGATTAGGTTTAGGACACACCCTACACTGATATGGCCTTGATTATGTAACAAAGAAACCCAATTTTCAAGCAGAATTACAGCCACAGTTGTAGGGGTTATGGTTCCATATTTTGGGGGACATGATTCAATTCATAATGTTGATAATGTATGCTGATCATTGTCTATGGCCATCTGTCTGTATTAAATCATGTAATATTCACAGTGTCTGTGAAGAAGATGTTTTCAAACAAGGAAAAAGGAAACAAAAGTAGGAGGAACTTGTCTAGTATTACATGACTGGGAAGAAGTAGGACCAGGATTCAAACTCAGGCATCTAACTTGAAGTCATGTTACCTTAATGCTTCTCTGATGTGGGTAAAAATGGATTGAATCAGTGAAGAAAATCTTTTCATGTGGAACAATCTAGAATTCCTTTTAAGTTTGTAACTAGAAAACAATAAACTTCTACAATTCAGTTCCTAATTTTTTTCTTCTATCTCTTATATCATTTCTTTATCTCTTTCAAAACCTGAAAATTCCTAATCTGTTTTAGAAATTCACTAGGATAGACGTGAAAAATAGCTAATTTCTAGGTAGGTTATCTGTATCAGCTATAATGATGTTGCTCAGTTAAAACCTATTGAAATAGCTTATGTACACAATGTAATTCTTTGATGTAAAAACAACAACAACAAAAGTTCAGAGGAGATAGTCTGAAGAAAGCACAAAATTATTAGAGGTCCAGGATCCTTGTATCATTTCTCTTCTCCTTGACTTGAATCCACAAGATAATCACACTGTGTAAGATGGTTGCAGGAGTTTCAACTGTATCACTTGAGTAGAAAAAAGGAGAGAGAGAAGAGAAAAGAAAAAGAAGGAACATGGAACACTACCCCTTAAAGAAACTGCCCATAAAATCCACAGAACACTCCCTCTTTCCGTGGACCAGAAATTAGTCCTATGACCATATCTTTTAAGTGGACACATTGCCATCCTGAATAAAACTGGCGTTCTGTTACTAAGGTGGACAGTGAGAATGGATGTGGATGGAGACAACTATTAGCTTCTGTCATTGTGGTAAAAAAAAGTAAACATAAAAAAAACAAAAAAACTTGAGTTCCATGAGAAAGAACACTGGGAATCAAAGCCCAGGTTCAGAAACTCACTCTCAACCTAAAATAAATAATGGGAGGTAACTGTATGTTAGGGCACTGGATTAGGTTTGTTTGTACTCATTTATAATGGATTAACTCTTTTGATTGTTAGGGGTCAACTTCTACCTGTAGGGACTTCTTATAGGTTGGATTTACATTCAAAGAGTTACTTTAAAATTCTTTTAGGGATGAATGACAGGCCTTGCTTAAGTCTGCATTTCCTGAAATCAATCAGACATGGACTCAGACCTCCCCTTTCTGCTCCTTAGAATATAACACAATGGCTGAGAGGCAAGGAAAGAATTTTCCTTTGTTTTCTTTGTCTTAAACCAGCATCTCTGAGTGCCAAGGTACAGTGCAGATACATGCCAAAGAAATCTTTAGATAATTACAATCCATTCTTTTCATCTCATCTTAAATTATAGAAATGAAACTACCACCAGTTAAGGACATTTTCATAAACACTTTGCAACTACGTTCCAATGGATGCTGATGAGAGAACATATGTACACACAGCCATATTCACAAACATTTATAACCTCTAGCAACTATAAAGTCTCATCTGTTCTATAAAGGAAGGCTCTGTTCCCAGCACCATTTGCCAGCGGACGCAGATCACTTGACAGTTATATTTAAAGGCAGCAGGCTCCTGACTCTGAATCCTATGCATTAAACACCTGTTCCCTATCAGACAATGCAGCTGACATTTTTCCAACAGACCTGTTCATTTCGTTAGGACAATCCCTTGCCCTATGAACTCCATAAAGAACAGTCAGTGGATTGCCTGTGATTTCATCAGGGTCTAAGTTGGAAGTAGATCCCTGAAAAGTTCTTGACATGTGAAAAGCAATCACAGAAAGCCTCAGATTTGCTAACAGACAAAATATCTTTAACTGCCTCATCTCCAGTCATCTTGCCATAATAAACCAACATCCACTGTTATAAATGTTGGCGTATTACTGTGACACTGCACCTGGCTTTCAGATGCTTTTAAAAAATAACATTAAAAATCTGCTTATGAAGGTTATACACATTTGTTGTAGTAAATTGGAAATAAGAAAATCACAAACAAAAACTATACATTGTCAAGAACTACAAGCTGAAAAATTAACCAATTACAGTTTCATAGGTTCTGGTAGAAGGCATGAGACTCCTGGTTCTGAGATAAACAGCAGTTTATTATACCAATACCAGTAGCCAGAGTATCAGTATGTTTTTTGCCAGTTCTCTGGTCCCCAGTTGCTACACAGTTACACAAAGAAAGCAAGACGGCACCTTCACACACAAGTGGTTTGCATTACAGAAGAATAATACTGAGCTTAGGGAATCTGAATATTTCCTAGTGTGCAGTACACCTGCCTGAACTTTGCCTCAGAGAGAGGCAATATCTTTGTCTTCCAAGGATGTTCACAATATAAACATCCTTGGAAAAATAGTCTGGAAGAAACAGCAGTAAGTACCTCTACTCACAGGGCATACAGAAATGTGAGAAATTCGTAGAAAATTGTCTCCCAACATACATAAATCAACTTCCCAGAGAAAAAATCATTGATATTTTAGTGGATATGTTTAGACATACCTATATTTATTTAAAAAATTAAATTCTTCAGTAATACTATTTTATCACCTTAACTTACTTAAAATATATATTGTGATTTTTGCTCTGTAATTTTATAGGCTATAGTGCTCCGTAGTGTAGATTTACTATTAAAATATTGATAAACATGTCTTCCTGTTGTAGAGCATTTAAAATATTTCTAAGTTTTAATATTATAAACAATACTTACTAAAACAATGTTTTTGAACATAAATTTTTGTGCACATACGTCATAATTTCCTGTGGATAAATTTAAAAGCCATGTTTCTGGGTGACACTCAGTGATTATCTTTGAAGCTTTTGATAAATCTTGCCAATTTTTTTCTAAGAGAAGTTTCTATCGGTTTATACTCCCACCAACCAGGTATAAAGGATTTTCTATTTTTAGGAAGACATTTTAATTTAAGAAATAAAGCCAATATTAAAAATTAAAGTAGTATTTGTGATTTCAGTAATTAAATGATTGGTGTTCATAAAATAAGCATAATTTCACACTAGTTTCCTTCCTTTCCCGTGTCATTTCAAGAGTCCCTTTGAATTAATATTCAGAGTTCAGAATAGTCAGTGTCCTGCATCCAACAAACAATCAAGAGAGGACTTGGGGTGTGCCTCCAAATCATCAACATGTTTATTTTAGCAAATAAAAGTCAATGTTAAACCAGATCTTAGGCACAAGAACACGGATATAGGTTTTCTACTCAATAGGAGTTTATAATCTGGCATTTACTGTGCATAAAAGACAACTCAAATAAACATTGATGTACTATTATACACTATGTGATGGTTAAGATTGTATGTCAACTTGGCTAGGCCATTATTCTCGGTGTTTTAGCAGTTGTATAGTGTTGTGATCACCCCCACGATGGAATCTGCTGAGCGATACTGGCGGAGGCGGGGTATGTGGCAGCTCACCACCCTCTCAGTTTCATCTCTCTGCCTTCCGCTGGTTACTTTCTGCCTGCTTGACTTGCCAAGGTTTTTGGCTTGTTCCAGACTCAGCAGCTGCCTCTTGTTGTCTCACCTCCGGTACATGGGACTTGAGCTAGCAGCTTACCTGTTGATCTTGTAATTTGTCAAACTTCTCAGCCTGTGAGCAAGAGTTCAGTTCCCTGACCTGCTGACCTTGGGTTCGCCAGCCCCTGCAGCTACGTGAATCCGGAGAAACCTTGTGGTCTTGTCTGCTGATCTTGGAATTCATTGACCTTCACAGCCTGTGAGCGGGAGCCCCTCTCCAACCTGCCAACCTTGGGTTCACCAGCTTCTGCAGCTACGTGAACTAGGAGAGGCCTCTACCCTGATCTGTGGACTTGGGAATTTTTAGCCTCTACAATTGCGTGAGCTATTTTCTTGATATAAATCTCTCTCTATATATATTTATATGCTTTACTGGTTTTGCTTCTCTAGAGAACCCAGCGTAAGACACACTATAATCTGAAGTGTGCTCTGTGTATAAAATTAAAACACATTTACACACATACACAAAACAATCCAGTAAATATCAGATTGCTTCATCGAAATTAGTATCTATATAGGATTTCCCTGGTATCAAATAATAACAGGCATTCATTTCTTTGTCTATCAGTTTATTGTCCCATTCAGCAAATATTTGTTGACTTTCTATTTTTCTCTACTTTCTTCCTTACTTCTCCCCCTCCTTCTTTCATCAATTTTAATTGTTTCCATCAAGCCCTTGCTCCTCTTGTTGGGAATTTCTAGGAGGTCTAATATAAAACAATCCTTTCCTACTCAGCTATTCCCTCAAGTTTAGAACTACAGGAGTTGGACAAATGAGGATTGAATTATTCACTTTACAAAGTTCTCTGAAGAATGTGGTTTGAGAAAAGCTAATACTTTACTCCAGACTTAAATTTACTTATTCAGTCATAGTCTGAGCTAGAAAACCATAGGTTTTCCCGTCAAGTGTCTATCCAAGAAGTCTTAAGGCATGGAGAAGCAGAGAAAGTATATTTTATAGGGTAGGCTGATGCCCAAAAAGAATTGAGCTTTTGAACTCATTAATTACAAGAAAATGAGAGAGAGGCCTGGAATGATCCTTTTTGGAAGTTCTTCCATATAGAAACATGAGGGGGTCGGTGCGTGAGTATTCTACCCTGATGCTCATGAACTATGAAGGCAAGGAAGAAAACTTAGAGAAATCTTATCCAATATTTTCATTTAACGAAATAGAAAAAGAGGGGAATAAATTGCCCAAGGTCACCCAGTGATGCTGAGGCAAAACCAGGGCTGATGTCATTTTTCTTAAATGTCATTCCAAAAATACTCTGTAAAGTTTTTGGCAATCTGGCAAAAATGAATCTGTATTCTTAAAAAACATCAAGAATTGAAGTTAGCAAAATTTTTGATTCTCTACCACTCTAGTGGGTTTTATTAATGATAAATATTTTATACACTCATGATTTACATTTAAAGTATTTACACTGAAATTGTGTATAAAATTTTTTATCCTTTACCTGTTTTTCAGAAAAGAAGAATTTATTTTCCAAGCAATTTATATTTGTGTTGCTTTAGGATACAATGTTTAAGGATTAATATAGGTGAAACTTGGCCTGAGAGGGGAGAGTGGAGGTCGAATGTCAAGCACTAAATTCCATAGCTATGACCAATTTGATGAGCTGATTCTTACATAATCACTACTGTTTATATTTCAGTAGAAGAAGCTTAGACTAGGGAGAAGCGTCCAGGCAGCATCTTGGGATAACAGTTTTTGAGAATTCACAGTATAGTGGAGAAGTTGGCTAAACCACCCTGTAATTTTTATTTAATGATTTTGTTCTGCACCAGGGGGAAAAAGGTTGTTTCTCAAAAATTCTTTGTGAGGAGAGGAGGAGGGTGTGGTGCAGTGAAAAGAATGACAGAGGGATTGCTTATCGTTTATGACGGCTTGCTGTTTCATAGATTTCCGGCATATAGACTGGCATACATGTGTGTGCAAGAAATGGAAAAAAAAGGGGGGGGGGAGAAACAAGAGATTATCTTGGGATTATCCTATAAAACAGATACTGTAAGAGAAGAAAACAACTGGCAATCAAACCCCTGAGTGACTCTCCATTGCCTTTAATTCTCCTCTAATTAAAGTGCAGCACGCGGTTGTGAGAGATGGTTCATGCACGGAGAGATTATGCAGAGAATGACTTCTTTCAGAGAAACGTTGGCATTATTTCTAACCCTTTAGCCTGGGGAGAATTTCTTAAATTTTATTTGTGTTCTTTACCTGGGAGAATTGATGCCTTCTAGAGAGCACAACACAGAGGCTACACAGATACGCAGTAATATTCTCCTCCTTGGATGGGTCAGGAGCTGCCTGATAACTTAGTCTATTCCTGCATCAATCAAGCAGCAGCAAGGGGCGTCTGCAGTCAAGGAGAGCTGAAGGTGGCAGGTCTTACAGTGGCAGATCTGTTTAAGTACAGATACAGAAGGCAGACCCTCAGACAGCAAAGAAACCAGATATGGAACTATTAATGATGACCTCTGTTTTAATTCTGTATTGTTTGTAACTTTCACAACATGCGTGTGTTGCTTTTGTAAGTTAAAAAAAAACAAAAAACAATAAACTAATAAAGATACCAGATTAATTTTCACAGAATGCCCTATGAGGAAGCCATGTTTTATAAAGATCACAAGTAGGATTTCTTTTTTTTTTTTTCTCTTTTTTAAAGAGTACAGTCAGGTTGACTAGAAAGTTCATGAATCTGAGTAGATGGATAAGCAAATATTACATTTGGTTTGGCTGTTTTCATTATTACTTATCTTAGAAATTTAGGTTTATAAAACGTATTCTAGCAGAGTTTTAAGGAAATCAGGCTATCCTGTGGTCATCAAAATTTATGGAACTCTGTCCAATACCCTCTACTGGATTAGATTTTAGCTCTGCAAACAGTCTTATCTCTTAAGAGCTAGGACCTGAAATTAAATTATAAATTGATGCTATCAATAGCAGAAATGTTATCTTGAGCCTGGATGGCCAGAAGGCTGATTGTATCTCATTCATCACAGATGCACTTGGCTAGTGAAAGCTGTGTTTGGGTGTAAGGGTGTATTTATGTGTTATAACCAGTGGGCTGGTTAGCTGAGCTGGTGAACATACAGTGCTAATGGGAGCAGCAGGAAAAGATTTCTGGCTCCTTAAGGCAGTTCATTCTGCTTTGTTTAGTGATGATGGATGGTGATTCAGATCCTGAATGGTGGTCTCATATCCCACTGATGATTCCAATAAAAGAACCAACTTTGTGCATGAAAGACTTAAAGCCATATTTTTTTTATGTTCAAGAAGGTACAAAATCCAACAAAACTCTCATGGATAAGCCATGCAAAGTACTTACAGCTCTTTTTGGATATTCCACAGAGAGCTTGCCATGCCCACTGTCTCCTCGTTAGGGTTTCTCTGCATAGGGAGTTATGCCTTGTCCCATGTGGCCCTAAAATACTATCATTTCTCGCCAGACCTGGAATGAATGTCAACTTTAACCCAAACATTTATGGAGTGTCAGTGGCCTTAATGAGGGTGCCTACCATGAGAGCAGGACCCAAGAATTAAGTAGCAAATCTGATAAGATTCTCTATTTTAGGGAGTTTTAAATGTGAAATTGAGACTGTAGGTCGTACAAACAGTTAACATGCTCAGCTGTTCATTGAAAGGTTGGAGATTCAAGTCCACCCAGAGGCGACTTGGAAGAGAGGCCTAGTGATCTACTTCCAAAAGATCAGCCATTGAAAACCCTATGGAGCACAGTACTACTGTGACACACATGAGGTCACCATGAGTTGGAGTCAACTCAGTGGCAACTGGTGGTTAAATATGAAACACAAAGAGAGGGACACAAACACATGAGTAATGCAGAAATGGAGCTTTATCCTGAGAGAAGGTAGCAAGGAGAAGCGATAATCCAGTAGAAATTATGAGGTAACAGATGTTGTGAATAAGTAAGAATCATATGGCAGATTTCACAGTAGATGATGTTTCATCAGTTGTAACCAGAGCACGGAAAGTAGAGACAGAGTAGCTGAATAACAATGATGAGTAGGGCATAAAAAACTCTGCTGCTTGGGGGTAAAATGATAGTAAGGCCTTTAGAGGCATGTTATACACTGAATGACATTTCTCTTCTGCATGAGGCCCAGCTTTGTCTGATTGTGAAAGGATTCAGGAAGTTGTTCTAGTCTCTTGGAAGCCTGGCTAGGCAGCTGTTTCTAATCTCTCTTAATTCCTTATTTGCCTTTATGATAAAACTCTATCCCTTGAGGTAATCTGAGGTAGCTGTGCTCTTGCTACTTGAATGGCCCTAACATGCAAACATTATTTGCATTAGCAAGAGTATTTTATTGACTTGGGAACTGGATTTTGAAGCTCAAATGTTCATCAAGTTTCTACCAGTACACAATTGTCACTAGCCTCTACTCCCATTTGGGGTGCTATTCAATAGTCTGACATTCAATTATTGAGAAAAAACAAACTCATCAAAGTCCTAAAATAAAATCAAAGCATTACTAAAAAAATTTCCATCAAAATCTGTCATATACATTAAGTAAAAGCCTTGTGTTGTATTCTTAAGCAGTAAAAAAATCATTCCATTTGACTTTGAAATATTATGTAACCAGTAATATTTTGACAGTACCTCTGAAGGTGGTATTTGAGAAAGACTTCATAACAAAATACAGTATACATGGAAATTATGCTAACACAACCCATTTGTAGGAGTGCTTGAGGTAGAGATTGTTAACTAGTTTACTGACTATGACGCTATCTTTCTTCATTGGAAAGTTCTGGAACACCAAAGCAAGTTATTGTGTCAATCCATGACTAAGATGTTAAACAAAGCCTTCTTCAACTGTGTATTTCATTTAAAGGTTAAATTTTATTCTGTAGGGACACATTGTGTATAATGAAAGCAATTAAAACAAACTTGGTTCCATAAGCAGAAATCCATTTTGCAAACAACATGTATATATGCTTTCATTTTGCATATTTAGGAAGCTTAAAATTGGGCAGTAATTTAGGAATTATGAGTAGGGATGCATAAAAGAATAATTGGGTAAAAATAACTTATCACTCATAATCATGAGATAAATGGAAAATAAAAAATAAATTTCCTACTTACAAAATTAAATGAGTTTACTTTTATAGAATATGTCTGTCAGCTTGTCCTATTGTGGTGGCTTGTATGTTACTGTGATGCTGGAAGCTATGCCACTTGTATTTCAAATACCAGCAGGGTCACCCATGACGGACAGTTTTCAGCTAGAGCTTCCAGACTAAGACAGATTAGGAAGAAGGACCTGGCAGTCTACTTCTGAAAAAATTGGCCAGTGAAAACCTTATGAATAGCAGTGGAACATTGTCTGATATAGTGCCCAAAGACGAGCCCCTCAGGCTGGAAGGCACTCAAAATACTACTGGGGAAGAGCTGCCTCTTCAAAGCAGAGTCGACCTTAATGACATGAGTGGAGTAAATTGTTCAGGATCTTCAGTTGCTGATGTGGCATGACTCAACATGAGAAGTAACAGCTGCAAACATCCATTAATCAGAACATGGCATGTATAAAGTATGAATCTAGGAAAATTGGAAGTCATCAAAAATGAAATGGAACACATAAAGATTGATATTCTAGGCATTAGTGAGCTGAAATGGACTGGTATTGGTCATTTTTAATCAGACAAACATATGATCTAGTTTAATTTAACAAATTAAAGAGGAATGCCATCACATGCATCATCAAAAAGAACATTTCAAGATCTATCCTGAGGTACAAGGCTGTCAGTGATAGGATAATATCCATACACCTACAAGGAAGACCTATTAATACAATTATTATTCAAATTTATGACCAACCACTAATGCCAAAGATGAAGCAATTGAAGATTTTTACCAACTCCTGCCATATGAAATTGATCAAACATGCAATGAAGATGCATTGATAATTGCTGGTGATTGGAATGTGAAAGCTGGAAACAAAGAAGACATACCAGTAGTTGGAAAATGTGACATTAGAAATAGAAACGATGCTGGAGATCACATGATGTAATTTTGCAAGACCAATAACTTATCCATTGCAAATACCTTCTTTCTACAACATAACAGTGACTATACACATGGGCCTCACCAGATGGAAAACACAGGAATCAAATTGACTATATCTGTGGAAAGAGACAAGGCAAAAGCTCATCACCATCAGTCAGAACAAGGCCAGAGGCAGACTGTGGACCAGACCATCAATTGCTCATATGCAAGTTCAAGTTGACACTGAAAAAAAATTGAGCAAGTCCACGAGAGCCAAAATACAACCTTGAGATATCCCACCTGGAGACCATGTCAAGAATAGACGATGCATTGAACACTAATGGCTGAAGACCAGAGGAGTTGTAGGATGACATCAAGGACATCACACATGAAGAAAGAAAAAGCTCATTAAAAAGACAGGAAAGAAAGAAAAAACCAAAATGGATGTCAGAAGAGACTCTGAAACTTGCTCTTGAATGTAGAGTAGCTAAAGCGAATGGAAGAAATGAAGAAGTAAAAGAGCTAAGCAGAAGATTTCTAAGGGCGGCTTGAGAAGACAAAGTAGAGTATTATAGTGAAGTGTGCAAAGACCTGGAGTTAGAAAACCAAAAAGGAAGAACATGCTAGGCATTTTTCAAGTTGAAAGAACTGAAGAAAAATTCAAGCCTCAAGTTACAATTTTGAAAGGCTCTTTGGACAAAATATTGAATGACACAGGAAGCATCAAAAGAAAATGGAAATGGTTGCACAACTTGAAGAATGTAGTCAATATTACTGAATTGTACACATAGAAACTGTTGAATTGGTGTATGCTTTGCTGTGCATATTCTCAACAACAACAAAAACAAATTATATTGAAAAAAGAAAGAAAGAAAATGGAATAAACAGAGTCACTGTAACAAAAAGAACGAGTCAACGTTCAACCATCTCGGGAGATAGCAAATGATCAAGAACCAATGGTACTGAAAGAAGAAGTTCAAGCAGCACTGAAGTCATTGGCGGAAAATGAGGTCCAGGAATTGAAAGAATACCAACTGAGATATTTCAACAAACCGATGCAGCCCTGGAGGTGATCATTCTAGTGTCTGTACCAAGAAATTTAGAAGACAACCACCAGGCCAAGTGAATGGAAGAGATCCATATTTTTGCCTGTTATAGAGAAAGATGATCCAAAAGAATGCAGAAATTATCAAATGATGTCATTAATATCATATACAAGTAACATTTTGCTGAAGATAATTCAAAAATGGTTGCAGCAGTACATCAACAGGAAGCTGCCAGAAATTCAAACTGAATTCAGAAGAGGACCTGGAATGAAGGATATCATTGCAGATACCAGATGGATCTTGGCTGATAGCAGATAATACCAGAAAGTTGTTAAGCTGTGCTTTATTAACTATGCAAAGACATTTGACTGAGTGGATCATAACAAATTATGGAGAACATCGTGAAGAATGGGAATTCCAGAACACTTAATTGTGCTCATGAGAAACCTGTACGTAGACCAAGAGGCAGTCCTTTGAATAGAACAAGGGGATACTGTGTGTTTTAAAGTCGGGAAAGGTGTGAGTCAGAGTTGTATCCTTTCACCATACTTATTCAACCTGTATGCTGAGCAAATAATCTGAGAAGCTGAACTATGTGAAGAAGAACAAGGCATCAGGATTGGAGAAATCTCATTAAAACCTGTGATATGCAGATGACACAAACTTGCTTGCTGAAAGTGAAGAGGACTTACCGATGACGGTCAAAGACTACAGCTTTCAGTATGGCTTACACCTCAACATAAAGAAAACAAAAAGCCTCACAAATGGACCAGTAAACAACGTCATGATAAATGGAGAAAATATTGAAGTTGTCAAGCATTTTATTTTACTCGGATCTACAATCAACACCCGTGGAAGCAGCAGTGAGAAATCCAGGGACTTATGAATAGGCATTTCACCAAAGACACTCAGGTGACTAACAGATACATGAGGAAATACTTAGGATCATTAGCCATTAGAGAACTGCAAATCAAAACTACGATGAGATACCATCTCACCCCAGCAAGGCTAGCATTAATCCAAAAACACAAAATATTAAATGTTGGAGAGGTTGTGGAGAGACTGGGACACTTATACACCACTGGTGGGAATGTAAAATGGTACAAACACTTTGGAAATAAATTTTGTGCTTCCTTAAAAAGCTAGAAATAGAAGTACCATACAATCCAGCAATCCCACTCCTTGGAATATATCCTAGAGAAATAAGAGCCGTCACACAAATAGATATATGCACACCCATGTTCATTGCAGCACTGTTCACAATAGCAAAAAGATGGACACAACCTAGGTGCCCATCAACAGACAAATGGATAAACAAATTATGGTATATTCACACAAATGGAATACTATGCAATGATAAAGAACAAGGATGAATATGCAAAACATAACATGGATGAATCTGGAAGGCATTCTGCTGAGTGAAATTAGTCAGTCGCAAAGGAACAAATGTTGTATGAGACCACTATTATAAGAACTCAAGAAAAGGTTTAAACACAGAAGAAAACATTTTTTAATGGTTACAAGGGTGGGGTGGGAGGGAGAGGAGTACTCTTCAACCAGATAGTAGAACAAGAATTATTTTAGATGAAGGGAAGGACAGCACACACTACAGGGAAAGTCAGCACAACTGGACTAAACCAAAAGCTGAGAAGTTTCCTGAATATAACCAAACATATCGAGGGACAGATTAGTAGGGGTGGGGGTCTGGGGACCATGGCTTCAGGGGACATCTAGGTCAATTGGCATAACAAAGTTTAATAAGGAAATGCTCTGCATCCTACTTTGATGAGTGGCGTCTGGGGTCTCAAAAGCTAGCGAGGAGCCATCTAAGATGTATCAATTTGTCCCAACCCACCTGGAGCAAAGGAGAATGAAGACCACCAAAGATACAAGAAAAATATTATCCCAAGAGACAGAAAGGGCCACATAGACTAGAGACTCCATGAGCCTGAGACCAGAAGAACTAGGTGGTGCCTGGCTACCACCAATGACTGCCCTGACAGGGAACACAACAGAAAGTCCCTGACGGAGCAGGAGAAAAGTGGGATGCAGAACTCAAATTCTAGTAAAAAGACCAGACTTAATGGTTTGACTGAGACTGGAGGGACCCTGGAAGACATGGCCCCTGGACTCTCTGTTAACCCAGAACTAAAACCATTCCTGAAGCCAACTCTTCAGACAAAGATTAGACTGGTCTATAAGACATAAAAATAATACTCGTGAAGAGTGTGCTACTTAGTTCAAGTAGATACATAAGACTAAATGGGCAGCTCCTGTCTGGGCGAGATGAGAAGCAAAAATGGACAGAAGCTAGCTGAATGGACATGGGAAATCTGGGGTGGAAAGGAGGAATGTGCTGTCACATAATAGGGAGAGCAACTAGGGTCGTGTAACAATGTGTGTATAGATTTTTGTATGAGAAAGTAACTTGAGCTGTAAACTTTCACTTAAAGCACAATAAAAATAAAAAAGAAAGAAATCCAGGGACCTATTGCATTGGGCAAATCTGCTGTGAAAGACCTTTTTAAAGTGTTGAAAAGCAAAGATATCACTTTGAGCACTAAGGTGTGCCTGATCCAAGCTGTGGTATTTTTCAATTACCTGCTATGCACACGAAAGCTGGACAATGAGTGACGAAGACCAAAGAAGAATTGAAGCCCTTGAATTTTGGTGTTGGCGAAGAATATTGAATATACCATGGACTGCCAGAAGAATGAACAAGTCTGTCTTGGAAGAAGTACAGCCAGAGTGCTTCTTGGAAGCCAGGATGGTGAGATTTTGTCTCAAGTACTTTTGACATGTTATTGGGAGGGACTAGTCCCTGAAAAAGGACATCATGCTTGGTAAAATGGAATGTCAGCGAAAAAGAAGAAGACCCTCAATGAGATGGACTGACACAGTGGTGCAACAATGGGCTCAAGCATAACAATTGTGAGGATGGCACAGGACCAGGCAGTGTTTCATTCTGTTGTACATAGTGTTATTATGAGTCAGAATCAACCGGATGGCACCTAACAACAACTACCTTCTTCGCTTTTGAACAGGATTTTTTGTTTTGTTTATGTAGAGGTGTAATTCATATTGAAGGCTGTTGTCTTTGAGCTTCAGCATCAGGTCACCAGTTGCGACCCTTTTTGTTTTCAATTCATACTGAAGTTTGTAGTCTTTGATCTTCATCAGTAAGTGCTTTTTAAGTCCTCTTCACTTTCGGCAAGCAAGGTTGTGTCATCTGCTATCTCGTGCTGTTAATGAGTCTTCCTCCAATCCTGGTGCCACTTTCTTCTTCATATAGTCCAGCTTCTCAGATTATTTGCTCAGCATGCAGATTGAATAAGTATGGTGAAAGAATACAACCCTGACTCACACGTTTCTTGACTTTAAATTATGCAGTATCGCCTTGTTCTGTTCAAAGGACTGCCTTTTGGTCTATGTACAGGTTCCTCATGAGCACAATTAAGTGTTCTGGGATTCCCATTCTTCACAATGTTATCCATAATTTGTTCTGATCCACTCAATCGAATGCCTTTGCATAGTCAATAACACACAGGTAAACCTCTTTCTGGTATTCTCTGCTTTCAGCCAAGATCCATCTGACATCAGCAATGTTATCCCTCATGCTACTTCCTTTTCTGAATCCTGCTTGAATTTCTGGCATCTCCCTGTCGATGTACTGCAGCAATCGTTTTTGAATTATCTTTAGCAAAATTTTACTTGCATATGATACTAGTGACATCATTAGATAATTTCTGCATTCTGTTGTATCACCTTTCTTTGGAACGGGCACAAATACGAATCTCTTCCATTCAGTTGGTAAGGTAGCTGTCTTCCAAATTTCTTGGCATAGATGAGTGAGCACCTCTAGGGCTGCAGCTGTTTGTTGAAACATTTCAGTTGGTATTCTGTCAATTCCCGGAGCCTTGTTTCTCACCAATGCTTTCAGTGAAGCTTGGATTTCTTCCTTCAGTACCATCGGTTCTTGATCATATGCTAACTTCTGAAATGGTTGAAAGTTGACTAGTTCTTTTTGGTACAGTGACTCTGTGTATTCTTTCTATCTTCATTTGATGCTTCCTGCATCGTTCTGTATCTTGCCCATAGAATTCTTCAAAACTGTAACTTGAGGTTTGAATATTTTCTTCAGTTCTTTCAGCTTGAGAAATATCTAGTGTGTTCTTCCCTTTTGGTTTTCTAACTCCAGGTCTTTGCATATTTGTCTTCTCAAACCACCCTTTGAAATCTTCTGTTCAGCTCTTTTACTTCTTCATTTCTTCCATTCGCTTTAGCTACTCTGCATTCAAAAGCAAGTTTCAGAGTCTCTTCTGACATCCATTTTGGTCTTTTCTTTCCTTCCTGTCTTTTTAATGACCTTTTTCTTTGTTCATGTATGATGTCTTTGATGTCATCCCACAACTCCTCCGGTCTTCTGTCATTAGTTCAATTGTCAAGTCTATTCTTGACATGGTCTCCAGGTGGGATATCTCAAGGTTGTATTTTGACTCTCGTTGACCTGCTCAAATTTTCTTCTGTGTCAACTTGAATTTGCATATGAGCAATTGATGGTCTGGTCATGTTGAACATAGTAGCAATTCTAAATGAAGTGTCAGTAACACTTACTCTGTGGTGGGTGGTATGGGGAAAGGAAGGGGAATAGGGAGGGGGGATGCAAATATACCTATTGCTTATAACTAAAGGCCTTGATTTACCCCTTGTTGATATATTTGGAGGTGGGGGAAGAGTCACAGAAGCAAGCACAATATAGGGAGAAAACATGCCTGGATCTCTCTGTCTTTTTCTCTTTCTCTCTTTTTCTTCTCCTTCTCTCCTCTCATTTTCTTTTTTCTCTCTCTCTCTTTCTTCTGAATCTTTTTTTTTACTTTTAATTTTGAAATAATTTTTGACTTCCAAAAAATCTGTAAAAATAATACTTGTAGTTCTTGTATACCTCCCCTAATACTAGCATCTTAGTCATACTAGAGTTATCCAAACTAGGAAAATGACACAGATACAATACTCTTAACTAATCTACAGACGTTATTTGCATTTCTCCAATTGTCCCACTAGTGTCCTTTTCGTGGTCTGATGCAACCCAGGGTCCCACATTGCATTTAGGTGACATGTCTCCTTACTGTTAAATCTGAGTTAGTTTCTTAGGTTTTCTTTGTCTTTCATAAGACTGACACTTTTGAAGAGTACCGGCTAGTACTCAAATCTGTAGAATTTAATTGGAATTGAAGTTATACAATCCTACCAAGAATACCCTTCTCAGTACATCCTATCAGAAGGTATGTGATTTTGAATACGTCTTATTACCACTGATGTTAACTTTGATCACTTGGTTAAGGTGCAGGTCTGCTAGGTTTCTCTGCTATAAAATTACAATTTTCCTTTGTAATTAACAAGTATCTTGTGGGAAGGTATTTTGATACTCTGAAAATATCCTGCCTATCATCATACTTTCATCCACTAATTTTAGTTAACATCCACAGATGATTCTTACCTGCCACAGTAATTATAATTACTATGGTATTTGCCAAATAGAGACTTGTATTTCCATCATTCTTCTATTTCTACTAATTAGAATATTATTATAAGAGTTATTGCTTCTCTCCCACTTATTTGTTAACATGGATTAGATTTTATCTCCAACTCTCCAACTCAAACTCTCCCCTTATCTCCAGCCACTTTATTGCCTCCTTTAGGCTATGTCATCTTTACTGGAGCCCCAGATCTGATCACGAACATAAGGGTTTCCAAATGTTACCCCGTTCTCTTACTTTTTTTTGTCTTATGTTTTGTCTTCACTGCTTGACTTGACCCACTGCCTTTGCTTTCCAGACTAATTCATCTAAGATGACATTTTATTCTCATCTTACATTAACTCTGCTGGTTCTGGTTGTCAGTACTTCATTCCTGACTGTCCACTGTCCTCACCTAAGTCTGCCTCTCCCAGAAAAATCCTCTATTTAATTCGACCAGCTTGAGAGGCTATTGCTATTATTCTCTGTAGTAGACATTTTGCAGGCAAGCAGCAATTCCCTTTTACTTTTGTAATGGTTTCCTTAGGGGATGTCCTCTTCCCTTTGCATGCAGTCTTAGTGGGGTGGCATCACCATTCAACCTAAACTGCTCACACCCTCTCTCCTAAGGCTGTGAACTCTGAGTAGGGTGAGGCAAAGAGAAACAAAACAGAACAAAAGCAGATGGAGCTCATTCATTCCCGGGGTGGAGCCCTAAAGATACACTTACTTAGTTCATGTTAATGAAGTACCTGAAGATGCTCTGGTTTCTGTTATTTTCAGAACCTAGTTCTTCCAACTCCCTCTTGAATTTGTGAGCCTTCTGAAATTCTTCCAAGAAATACATTTTACACATCTTAGCTGGAGTCATTTCCTGAAGTTTGGAAGAAAACAAAAACACCAATACACTCTTATAAGGGAATTATAGGAAAGATTACTGTTTTCCTGAAGTTAAAGACTTCAAGAAGTAAATGGCAGGTCCTCTGTGGATGGGAACTGCAGTAGCAGCAAGGTAGGAAGGCTGGCCTTTGCTCAGAGGTATTAGCTGATTGTTGGGGGCCAGAGAGCATTTTAAACCCTCTTACGGTGGTGCTATATGTGGCAGTCTATGAATCACAATGATCTGATTCCATTGTGCATGAGGTCGCCGTGAGACGAGGGCTGACTCAACGGCAGATAACAACAACAATATGGCAAACTTGGAAAAAACAACTAGTAAAGACTTAAATGCCTATTACGCAAAGATTCACGTGTCTCTCTTCTGGAACTGCTTCTGTACCTTTGCTTTTCTGGTTTCCCTCACTCTCTTCCCATGTGCCTTTGTGTGCCTAAGGAATTTGGCTCACCATTGCCACTCCCAGCCTTTTCCACTGCGGACCACGGCAAGTTTCAGCTGTTGTTCTCTTTTCAATTATATGCCTTGAAGTCCACACCCCTTCCAAGGAACTCTTATTGGTCAGAAGGTAATGCCATGCTCTCTACTGAGACTGGAATGGAAAAATACAAGCCTCAAGTCTCATATCCTCTCCCATCTTTATTACACTTAGAAGGAAGAGAGGATGCTGTCAACAAATTCTGTAGTAACAAGTAAACAGGGATCACTTTAATAAAATTGCCTCTATACGCCTTATCTTAGTTATCTAGTGCTGCTATAACAGAATACCATAGTGGGTGGCTTTAACAAACAGAAATTTATTTTCTCACAGTTCAAGAAGCTAGAAGTCTGAATTCAGGGTGCCGGCTCTGTGGGAAGGCTTTATCACTCTTTCTACTTTGGAAAAGGTCCTTGTCTCTTCTGAGCTTCTGCTCCTGGGCAATCTTCACGTGGCTTGGCATCTCTCTTCCTCCATCTCTACTTGTTGTTTAATCTCTTTAATATCTCAGAAGACATTGACTCAAGAGACACCCTACATTAACCCTGCCTCATTAACATAACAAAGACATTCTATTCCCAAGTGGGATTATAACCACAGGCATAGAGGTTTAGGATTTACAACACATATTTTGGGGGGACAGAATTCAATTCATAACACCCCTGGAAAAAGTCCCCAGCTGCAAGCTGAGAGTGCCTGCATGATGCAAATGGTTAATGTGCTTAGCTGCTAACCAAAAGATTAGAGGTTCCAGCCCACCAAGAAGCACTCAGAAGAAAGGCTTGGCAATTTACTTCTGAAAAATCAGCCATTGGGAACTCTATGGAGAACAGTTCTACTCTGACACACATGGGATCACCATGAGCCAGAATTGACTAGCCGGCAACTGGTTTAGCTGCAAGCTGGGCCTCCTACTGTCTCCCTTCATATACCTTATTCCTCACTCTCAGAAGTAGAACGGACCTCATTCTTTAAGCACGTTTACAATTCCTCATAACAGGCTACTCCCTCTATACAAGGAATGAGGTAGCATTACTATATGATGAAAACACGTCGTGTAAAACATTTTAATTGCTTGAGGAGATTATGTGCTTCAAGCATAAAAGTGGACATTTACAAAGGCCTAAGAGGTTGAAACTAAGCAAATTCCTGCAGCATTCAAAAGTAGAGTTCTACAAACAAAGCTGTCAAAATGAATAAAATGAATTTATGACTCAATATTGAAAACCATATGCACACATCATTTTCAAAACACTTCCTAAAGGCCAAGGGAGAAAATCATGTCAGGATGGGGTCAAAGTAAAGAAATAATTACTGTAATACTCATGTTCCCAAATGTCCTAATGTTTTATTTTGGCAAACTCTGATAGTTGGCCTAGAGGAAGGGACATGCAAGGAAGGCACACTCCTCTGTATGCCTCTTTGGGAATGGGATGCTTTCTTTCCCTCCCAAAAGAGTGAGTATGCCCAGTTACCAGCATTTTTCTGGAGTAGACAAGGCCAAGACTCCTCAAGTGTAGGGCAGATAAAATGGTGATAAACATTAAATGAATATCTTACTTTGATTCGAACCCTTAAAGTATAAATTTCTTCCAGGAGTAGGATACCCTATAGAAGCCCGAAGGAGTCCTCTTAAAATGATGAGGTCCAAAGAGGCACCCTAAAAGGACTAAAATCCTGGCCTGTGTGCCAGAGGCAGATCCATGTCAAGAAAAATGTGCCCAATCAACAGAGAAGAGAATGGTTGTCTCTCTGAGGTGTTCTCTTCCCTAAACCCACAACCTGAGCACCTTCTACCTCTTCCTCTATGCTGTCCTAGAGGATTACTTTGCTGCTAGTCTCACTGTTCATATTGTATTATACTTGTTTGTTTATTAATTTTGCTTCCCTGTTAGGCTATAACCTTACTAAATGCAAACTGTAACATTTTCAACTTTCTATCCTAAGTACCTAGCAGAGATTAACCCTGTACAAGATGGTTAATGAATATTTTTTAAATAATTTTTTATGACATCTCACCTTATATTATATTTTCTTTTAATGTACTGTCTCATATAGCTACTTTTCTTTTCCTGCATGCAAATTCTTCAAAAAGTTATGTCCACTATGAAAATCTTAGATTTTCAATTTTACATAGAATAGGAAACTTTAAAAGACAATTGAAAACAAAATTCCTCCCATTTTATCTATTCTAGTTTCAGGTGCCATGAAATATAATGAAAAATGACTGCTATAGAGTTTAAATTTGACCATGGTTTTGGGGGACATCTAGGTTGATTGGCATAACAAAGTTCAGAAAGAAAATGTTCTGCATTCTACTTTGGTGAGTAGTGTCTGGGGTCTTAAAAGCTTGCAAACGGCTGTCTAAGATGCATCAATTGGTCCCAACCCACACGGAGCAAAGGAGAATGAAGCACACCAAAGACACAAGGAAAATATTAGCCAAAGAGACAGAAAGGGTCACATAAACCAGAGACTCCATCAGCCTGAGACCAGAAGAACTAGATGGTGCTTGGCTACCAACAATGACTGCCCTGACAGGGAGCACAGCAGAGAGTCCCTGATGGAGCAGAAGAAAAGTGTGGAGCAGAACTCAAACTCACATAAAAAGACCAGACTTAATGATCTGACTGAGACTGGAGAAACCCTCGAAGCCATGGCCCCCGACATGCTATTAACCAAGAACTAAAACCATTCCTGAAGCCCACTCTTCAGACAAAGATTAAATTGGACTATAAAACATAAAATAATACTCATAAAGAGTGTTCTTCTTAGTTCAAGCAGATAGATGAGATCAAATGGGCAACTCCTGTCTGGAGGCAGGAGGAGAAGGCAGGAAGGGACAGAAGCTGGTTGGAGGGACACAGGAAACCCAGGGTGGAAAGGGGGAGTGTGCTGTTACATTATAGGGATTGCAACTAGGGTCACATAACAATATGTGTATATATTTTTGTATGAGAAATTAACTTGAGCTGTAAACTTTCACCTAAACTGCAATAAGAAAAAAAGAGTACAAAAAAAGAATTTAAGTTTGTACCCACTGTGAGACAATACTTATTTCTAATAATGTTACAAATTATTTTTCTCATATCAATATGAAACGCAATCCAACACAAGAAGGAACCAAATCCCACAGCTGGCCCTGTCCGTCCTCCTTGGGTTCCCATAGCCCCTTTGTTCCCCTCTTGCTTCTGGAATTTTCCACAGGTCATCATCACAGCACTTGATCACTGGTAAGCCACTGGTCACCTCGCTATTATGAGTGAGATGAGGAAGTATATTTTCTGCTTAATTCAGCAGAGATAAGACCAAAACTCCTAACAATAAGTTTTTATTCAAAACAGAGTAAGTTTTAGAAATGAGAAAATTTATAGAGAATAGCTTCTAGAAGATGCTCCCTGAAGGTTTAGGCAATATTGGCTCAGTGGGTGTCTAAACACCATTCCGTATCCTTTCTAGGCTTCTGGGGGTTTCCCTCCTGTATTCCCCAGGTCTATATTCTCTCAGTGTGGGTCTGTTTCCCACATTATTGGGACAATAAACAACAAGGGAAAAACAAAACAAAACATTGTTGATTCAATTCTGACTCTTGGTAACTCCATGTGTTACAGAGTAGAACTGCTTCATGTGGTTTTCCTGGTTGTAATCTTTACAGAAGCAAATTGTCAGGCCTTTCTTCTGTGGTGCCTCTGCATGGGTTTAAACCACCAGCCTTTAGGTGATTAGCAGAGTGCAAACCACTTGTGCCACGCAGGGACCTTACTGTGGTAATAGAGACACTGTTATTATACTATACCAGTTGATGATAGGAAGAACACTTTCAGAATGATGGAGTAAGTACTTTCAAAAAAAGGAAAAAATTTCTCCTTCATAAAAACAATGAGAAAACTGGCAAAAATTCCCAAAATCAACTTTTTTAGAGTTCTGAAAATTAACCAAAGGCTTGCAACAATTTGAGACACATTTATTCAAGAAAAACAGCTTAATCTTGGTAAGAACAGTGAGCTGTTGGTTATTTTAATGTGCTCTCTTCCTATTCTTTCTCTCCAGTGCTGCAGTAACATTAAAAACCAACATCTTCAGCTATGGTAGGTATTAAAAATAGCAGACTAGAAGACACTGGAGGGAGCAGAATGGATTTGGAGCTCCCCTGGAAGCCCCATTCCCAGATAATAGGCATTTGATCTGTCTAGTAGTTCCCCAGAAGCCCCTGCTCATAAAGCTCACCTTTATTTAACCTGGCTCAGAGATTGCTCACTGCAAACAGCCCTTTCCCATGGATGATTGTCCAAAGCAATCAGAGGTGATTGTTTAACATCACAGCTACCTGAGGTAGGAATAACAGCTGAGGTATGCAAGAGACTGACCAAAAAACTAAGAAACAAAAGCTGGGTAATGAGATGTCCACAGGGAACTCTGAAATACTCTGACATAATCCTAGTTAACTAGAAGACCATATGCATGCATAGGATTGTGCATATGAGCAGTAAAGACCTGAGAAGTTCCTATCTCTTACTTCTGGTTGATCTTGAGGCCGTGCACAAGCAAGTAGTGAAGACTAAGGCAGAGTTATAATCTGCCTAAACATTGACCATGTGCCCTAACACTCACACAAAGCCCCTCGGTAAAGGCTAGGAGACTTACTGGATTGTCTTATTAGATTGTGTCCAAGTTACCATATTATATTTATTAAAATGTCTAAAATTCAATGTTCAACAAAAATTATGAAACACGTAAAGAAACAAGAAAGTATGGCCCATACACAGGAAAGAAAGTAGTCAATAGAAACTGTACCTGAGGAAGTCCAGGCATTTGAATTACCAGATAAATAATTTAAATCAGCTTTTATAAAAATATTCAAAGAACTAAAGCAAACCATGTATAAAGATCTAAAGGACTGTATGAGAATGATGTCTCTCTGTTTTAGGCTGGGTTCTCTAGAGGAGCCAACCAATGAAGCGTGTATATAAACATAGAGAGAGAGATTGATTTCAAGGAAATGGCTCATGCAGTTGTGGAGGCTGGCAAGTCACAAATACGTGGGTCAGGTGGTTGCAGGAGCTGAAGAACACAAAATATGCAGGTCAGGTGGCAGGTTGCTGGCTCACGGGGTTGTGGGAGCTGGTGAATCTAAAATCTGTATCAGGCAGTCAGTTGAAGGCTTCTCACATCCCAAGAACTTGAGGTCCGAGATAAAGAGAAGAGTGCAGGATTGAGAGAGAGAGAGAGAGCTTTGCCAGAATATTTGTTTATATTGGTTTATGAATGCAGGCCACCCCCGCCTCAAGGAAACCTGTCTTCCAACTGATTGACTTCTCACATCAGATCACAAAATGGGAGATGATACATACTGTCTGCCAAACCACTGAAAAATATAGCCTAGCCAAGCTGACACATAACATTAACCATCACACTCACCAAATGGAGAGTATCAATAAAGACATATAAATTATAAAAAATAATAAAATAGAAACTCTGGAGCTTAAAAGTACAATAACTAAAATTAAAAATGTCCTAGAGGAGTTAAAGGGAAGATTTCAGCTGGCAGAAAAGAGAACCAGCAAACTTGAAGATAGGTTCATTGAGATTATCCAGCCTGAGGAATAGAAGGAGAAAAGAATAAAGACAAATGAGTAGAGCCTCAGAGACCTGTGGGACACATAACACACATAATGGGAATCCCAGAAAGAAGTGAGAAAGAGTAGCAGAAAGAATATCTGAAGAAATAATAGCAAAAAACTTCTTGAGTTTGATGATAAACATCAAATCTGCACATCCAAGAAACTCAGTGTACTCCAAGTAGGGTAAATTCAAAGGGATATATACCTAGACACATCATAGTCAAATTATTCAAAGACAAAGACAAAGAGAGAAAGTTGAAAGCAGCAAGAGAAAAGTAACTGTCACATACAGGGACCCTCAATAAAATCAACAACTAATTTCTTATCAGAAACAATTGGAGCCAGAAGGCAGTGAGATGATATTTTAAAATTGCCTAAAAAAGACTGTCAGCCAAGAATTTTATGTAATTAGCAAAACTACCCTTCAAAAAGGAAGGAGATATTGAGATACTGTCAGATGAACAAAAAACTGAAGGAATTCATTGCTAGCACACTTGCCATACAAAAATCCTAAAAGGAATCATTCCAGCTGAAATGAAAAGACATTAGACAATAACTTGAATCCATATGAATAAATAAAGATCACTGATAAAGGTAACTATATAATCCAAAATAAAGGAGCGTATAAATGTATTTTTGTTTGTAACAGTTTAATTCTACTATCTGATTTAAAAGGCAATTGCATAAAGCAATAATTATAAAACTGTAATGATCTGTGTAAAATGTATAAAGATGTAATTGTATGATAGAGAAAGTACAAAGAAGGGAGAGGAAGGAATGGAACTATATAGGAGCAAAGTTTTGTCTATTATTGAAATTTAGTTATTAATACAAACTAGATTTTAGTAGTTAAGATGTTAGTTGTAGTCCGTAGGGCAACCACTAAGAAAATACCTCCAAAATATAATAAAAGAAATAACAAGGGAAATAAAGTGGTACACTAAAAAAATTCTATTTAATGCAAAAGAAGTAGTAATGGAGGAATAAAGAAAGAAAAAAGACATAAGACAAATAGCAAAATGACAGATCTAAATCCTACCTTATCAGTAATCAATGAATTACTATAAATGGATCAAACACTTCAAACAAAAGGCAGAGATAGGCAGAATGGATTTAAAAAAACATGATCCACCTACACGCTGTCTACAAGAGACACACTTTACGTTTAAAGACACAAATAGGTTAAAGTAAAAGGACAGAAAAAGATACACCATACAAATAGTAACAAAAGGAGAGCTGGAATAGCTATATTAATATCAGACAAAAGACTTGCAGACAAAATTTGTTATTAGAGAAAAAGAAGAACATTTTATAATGATAAAAAGACTGATTCATCAGGAAGACATAACAATTATAAACATATATGCACCTAATATTGAGTTATCATATGATTCAGCAATTCTGCTTCTAGGTATAGACCCAAATGAATTGAAAACATATGTCTATACAAAAACTGTACATCAATGATCATAGCAGCATTATTCATAATAATCCAAAAGTGGAAACCACCCAAATGTTCAATAATGATGAATGGATAAAAAAATATATGGTTTTGGTGAAGGGTAACACAGTACACCATACTGGGGAAGCCAGCACGACTTGTACAAGGAAAGGTCGTGGAAGCTCCATAGACACTTCCAAACTCCCTGAGGGACTGAATTGCTGGGCGGAGTTGCTGTGGGGACCATGGTCTCAGGGCATATCTAGCTCAATTGGTATAACACAGTTCATAAACACAGTGTTCTACATTCTACCTTGGTGAGTAGAGTCTGGGATCTTAAAAGCCTGTGAGCACCCATCTAAGGTACTCCACGGGTCTCACCCCTTCGGGAGCAAGGGAGAATGAAGAGAACAAGATACAAGGAAAAGGTTAGTCCAAAGGACTAGTGGACCACAGCTACCAAGGCCTCCACTGGACTGTATCCAGTACAGCTAGATGGTGCCTGGCTACCACCACTGTCTGCTCTGACCGGGATCACAATAGAGGGTCCTGGACAGAGCTGGAAAAGGATGTAGAACAAAATTCTAACTCACACACACACAAAAAAAGACCAGATTTACTGGCCTGACAGACTGGAGAAACCCTGAGAGCATGGCCCGTGGACACCTTTTTAGCTCAGTGGTGAAGTCACTCCTGAAGTTCACTGTTCAGCTGGGGATTGGACAGCCTCATAACACAAAACGGGACTATTGAGGCATGGCAGTCCAGGGACAAGGACTAGTAGCCAGGAGGGGACAAGAAAGCTGGTAATAGGGAACCCAAGGTTGAGAAGGGACAGTGTTAACATGTCGTGGAGTAGTTAACCATTGTCATAGGACAATATGTGTACTATCTGTTTAATGAGAAATTATTTGTTCTGCAAAACTTCATCTAAGGTACAAAAAAAAAAGAATTATCTATGTGAGATCAAACTGACAACAGCAACCCAAAAGGTTTGATGGGAAGCCTAGGGGGCAGTGAGTTGAAGATAATGGTGATGGAATAATTTGGAAAAGGATAGTGAGAATAGCAGCACAACTGGAAGACTGTAATCGATGTCACTGAATTGTACATGTAGAAACTTTTGAAATGGTGTAACTTTGGCTATGTATATTTTCACCAAAAAAAAAAAAAAAAAAAAAAAGGTCCTCCAAGGTCTAGAAGGGAGAGTGTTGACATGTTGTGGGGTTGTTAACCAATGTCATAAAACAATATGTGTACTCACTGTTTAATGAGAAACTATTCTGTAAACCTTCATCTAAAGTACAATTAAAAAAAAGAAAAAAATACAGTATATTCATATAATGGAATATTATTTGGCAATAGAAAGCAATGGTGTACTGGTACATGTCACTACATGTATGAACCCTGAAAATATTATACGAAGATGACATATTGTATAATTTCATTCATGTGAACTATTACAAATAAGCAAATCTATACAAACAGAAAGTAGATTAATGGTTGTCTATGTCTGGGAAATTGGGGGAAAAGGGGAGTGTCTTCAATGGGTATGGTATGGATTTCTTTTTGGAGTGATGAATACGTTCTGACATTGATTAAAATGATGGTTGCAAAACTCTATGAAAATTCTAAAAACCATTGACTTGTACACTTTAAATGGGTAAATTTTATAATATGTGAATTATATCTCAATAAAGCTGTTATAAAAAAAGGAGTTGATAGGGAGGTGGGGTTGAGATGTAGGGGGAAATATGGCTGGATAAAGGAACTATTCTACTTCAAAGTTTATCCTCTCGCTTTCTCTTTCTTTCTCATCACATATGCCAACCTCAGAAATATGTAAATGAATTGGTTTTCCACCTGCAACTTTCTCCTAGTTAAACAAACTATTTTCTAATTCTTTTAAGAAGTAACTCAAATGCTCACACTTTTCTTTTGTGTTCCTTAAGCACCTGTTGTATAGCTCTTAGTACTTACATATATTATATTTTATTGAAATAATTTATTTAGTATTCTATTATCCTCACTGACTTTAAACTTTTCAAGGGTAGGAACTCATGATTATATCCTGACACTTGGTAGATATTCAACAAATGTCTATTGAATAGTACTTAGATTCTCTTTTTATTATTATTATTGTACTTTAGGTGAAGATTTTCAGAACAAACTAGTTTCTCATTAAACAGTACACATATTGTTTTAGGATGTTGGTTAACAACCCCACAACAAATCAACACTCTTGCTTCTAGACCTTGGCTCCCTATTATCAGCTTTCCTGTCCCCTCCTGCCTTCTAGTCCTTGCCCCTGGGTTGTTGTGCCCCTTAAGTCTCATTTTATTTTATGGGCCTGTTTAATCTTTGGCTGAAGAGTGAGCCTTGGGAGTGAATTCATTACTGAGCTAAAAAGGGTGTCTGGGGCCCATACTCTTCAGGTTTCTCCGGTTTCTGTCAGGCCAGTAAGTCTGGTCTTTTTTTCTGAGTTAGAATTTTGTTTTACATTTTTCTCCAGGTCTGTCCATGACCTTCTATTGTGATTCCTCTTTGGGACATTTCTGACTCCCTAGTTGAAATATTCTGTGTTGAAATATGCATGAGAAAGTTGGACAGTGAATAAGGAAGACAGAAGAAGAATTGATGCCTTCAAATTATGTGTTCGTGAAGAATATTGAATATACCATGGAGTGCCAGAACTTTGGAAAAAGTACAACCAAAATGCTCCTTAGAAGGGAGGATGCCGAGACTCCATCTTATGTACTTTGGACATGTTATCAGGAGGGATCAATCACTGGAGAAGGACATCATACTTGGTAAAGCAGAGGATCAGCAAAAAAGAGGAAGACCCTCAACAAGATGGATTGACACAGTGGCTGCAACAATGGGCTTAAACAAAGCAACAATTGTGAGAATGGTAGGACTGGCAGTGTTTCGTTCTGTTGCACATAGGACCACTATGAGTCGGCATCAACACGATGGCACCTGACAACAGCAGTTGAAATGTTATCCTGATTTGCAAATCGTGTATTAAACAAACTTCAAGTAGTTTCTATTATTGGCTTAATACAATTTTTGTTTTAACACCGTAACAGAAACTCTTTTCTACAGAAGGACACAAATTTATGTCTTGCTGATCATGTTCTTGTGATCATATCCTTGGAGATCGATTTTTATGTTTCCTGTGTTCAAATATGGGCTGTTACTCTTTCTAGCAGTGTAACCTTAGGCAAAGTAACCTCCCTGTGCCTCAGTTTTCTCATGTGTAAAATGGGGTGATAATATTACCTACCTTATTAGATTATTGAGGCTCTTAAATGAATTAATATAGTATTTCTAGCATATAGTAAGGGCACAACAGTTGTTTGCTCTCATTGCAACAGTTAAGGAATCGTATCCAGGTGGTGCTCTATGTAAATACTGACTAGGGAAACTCCTATGGGTAAAGAATAAATTATGTGAATTGTCTGTGGTGGTAAATATTTACATCCTTTACCTTATTTGATTCTCCAGCAACTCTAGGAGGTAGCCTGAGCAGGAATTATTTATTCGTATACTCATTTTATAGATGTGGGAACCATCCTAAGTTAACTGACTCCATAGCTCTTCAGGAACTAGGCAATTGGTTCATTTGAACTACATCCTGAAGAGAAAAATGAGGACTGATAAAAATCGTCTGTTTTGTTTTTTTTGGCTGAAGTTCTTAGACTGAGTTTGAAGCCCTCTTGCCTTGGTTTGAGGGTGTGAGATTTCAATTTTCTGTATCTCCTTTTAGTTATTTATTCTCTTGCATCCCCATTTTTTTTCTTCCTATAGTTAAAGAAAACAAAACCAAACAAAAAGGAAAAAACTGTTTGCTTCTCAGCTTCAGGAATCACAGGCTTCCAGACATCCCGAGTCACAGCACCTTAGTTAACAGTAACATTTAACTTCTCTGTGCATCAGTTTCCTCATCTGTGAAGTGGGAAGAATACTACTAATACCCCTCCCAGTTCCCCCCCCATCCCCCACCAAGTCATGAGTACTAAGTGAGTTAATTCAAAGCACCTTGAAGATTGTTTGGCACATAGTGCTCAGACAAGCTTTGAAACCAGGACTCTACAGACAGGGTCCTGGCTTCACCAGCTCACTAAGGCGGTCCTTCCTCTTCTATCAGTTCTCCTCCTGGCACCCCTGCCTTTTCCCTACGTGAATTAAAATTACAGATGACCCAGGGCTTGTGGCAAAGGGCAAAAGAGGGGAGCAGGAAAAGAGAAAACTATTCGAGGAGAGGCAATGAGACTGACATTGCTTCCGGGATGGGAAGGTTAGAGGAGGCACTTGAGGGACTTAGGAGGAAACCAATTACAACCACTTTTGGATGATTTAAATTTAAAATATATTTTTCCTTGCTTATCTTTTGCTCTTAACATTTTAGTGGGCAGTATAAGGACTTTCGATATCACTTCTCATTTTTGCTAGAAAATTGTGAGTGTATGTGTGTGGTCAAAATTATTCCATTTCTTAAGGTCAATTATCCTTAGGCATAAAGACTCAAATATTAAACACACCCAGGGATATGGGCTATAACAAAGGTTTGAATTCACAAGGGCAAGAGAATTAAGCTTCTGTGGGGAATTAGCATACTGAGTTACTATTTTATCCCACTTTGACTTATGAAAATATTTTTCATTTCTGTTATGTACCAAGATACTGTTTAGAATTCTTAAATGCTTTAAAATGGTTACTGGTTAATATTGAGACATCAGTGCTTCCAATAAATCCTTTTTCTTCATTCATGATTTCTAAAACAAGTTTTTCTTTCATGGAAATATTTTATGCCTATTAGCCTTCTGGTAGAATTTTTCTGTTTCAAGAGAATAAATAGAACAAAGCTTTTGAGTCACTATAAAATTATTTATTTGTTTTGTTGCAAAAAATGTTCCCATACACATGAACATTATTTAACTATAGTTAAATCTCAGAACTCTAAACCCGGCTGGGCCATAGTTAATGACTTCTTTTTTGCTTCCTCAAAGTCACTATCCTAACTTCCATATCATTCTGGAACAAGTAAAACTGAATGTGTTTTTCCCCTAACTAGAGGAAGATGGTATGAAATATTTAGTAAAGAGACAAAGGGTGTATAGAGAGATGGATTCATAATACAACATGTAAGTTCTGGAACTGGGACTCAGTAAACCTACTGCAAGTAAGTGAGCATCTTTAGCAAAGGGAATTGAGAATTTATAAGGTATCTACACTTATGAGACAGGGTAACATCTGAGTTCCAGATCTCTACTGAAAAATACACATAGCCTATTAAGAAAATCTTCTGCATCCTACTTTGGTGAGTGGCATCTGGGGTCTTAAAAGCTTGCAAGCAGCCATCTAAGGTGCATCAATTGGTCCCAACCACCTACAGTAACGGAGAATGAAGAATACCAAAGACACAAGGAACGTAGTAGCCCAAGAGACAGAAAGGGCCACATAAACCAGAGACTTCATCAGCCTGAGACCAGAAGAACTAGATGGTGCCTGGCTACCACCAATGTCTGCCCTGATAGGGAATGCAACAGAGAGTCCCCGATGGAGCAGGAGAAAGGTGGGGTGCAGAACTCAAATTCTAGTAAGAAGACCAGACTTAATGGTCTGACTGAGACTGGAGGAATCCTGGAAAGCATGGCCACTGGATTCTCTATCAGCCCAGATCTAGAACAATTTCTGAGGACAACTCTTTAGACAGGGATTGGACTGGACTGTGGGATAAAGTGATACTCGTGAGGAGAGTGCCTCTTAGCTCAAGTAGATACAAGAGACTAAACAGGCAGCTTCTGTCTGGAGGTGAGATGGGAAGGCAGAGAGGGTTAGGAGCCGGTTGAATGGACATGGGAAATCGGGGGTGGAAAGGAGGAGTGTGCTGTCACAGTATGGGGAGAGAAATTAGGGTTGCATAACAATGTATGCATAAATTTTTGTATGGGAGACTAACTTGAAATGTAAACTTCATTTAAACTACAACAATAAAAAAATAAAAAATTGAAATAGGAAAAAAAAATAAATACATAGCCTAAAATTTGCGACTTTATTGGTTGTATCTTAGCCCAACGCTTTAACTATATTGTATATGTGGCAGTTCATAGAAGTTACCGTTTAATATCTTTATAGTTATCACAAAAATTGCATTGTGTTTATTAGTGGGAAATTAAGTCAAGTACCAAGTTTATTATCTTGATAGTGTGTGTGATATGTTTATAGTTGACACCTGGATAACTGTGGACAATTGTGAGCTCTGTATTTATATTAATAAAATATTAAAATCTCTAAAGCAACTTGAGTTTGGTAGCAGATGCAATTCTGTACTTGCCATTTTCCCAGTTGCTTGGACATACTATGCACATGGTACCCACATATTCACAAAAGAGGTGGAAGCTCTTTTTGTACCTCTGGTGTAATTTTTAGGAGAAACAATGCAAGAACATAGAGTTCATTGGCACACTGAATACAGATCTTCTTGGAGCTTTATAGTGAGAGTTTGATAGGAGAAATTAATACTATTTTCTCCATTAGACACTGATCAACTTTTGACCTCTAAGTGAAGAAGGTTTGCTCCCATAGAAGAACTGGGCATATATAAGCAGTCCCTGGGTAGTGCAAACATTTAACACACTTGGCTGCTAACTGAAAGGTTGATGGCTCAAGTCTACCCAGAGATACCTTGGAAGAATGGCCTGGCAATCTACTACTGAAAAAACCATATGAAGCACAGTTCTAACAGACATCAGGTCGCCAAGAGGTGGAATCGACATGATGACAACGGGGTTACTGGGTTTACATAAGCAAAACCTGGTTAAAGTAGCATTTTCTTGCATCCGTCCAAAAATTATGTATTCAAGGTCTCAGTAGCCAAAGTTCAACACTCGATAAAACACGCAGTGTAACCACATTAAGGGTGGAGGAGGCAGGCAGGAAGTCACGAAGAGGTGATTATGAAATAAAATGCTGGTATGATGGGGGAAATTCTGTCATTTCCCCTCTATTATTGGGGAAGGGGGGCTTTTAGCTAAGTAACAAACTTGTTGGTCTTAGCTATGAGATCTCTGCTTTACCTTAGCTAAAGATTAGTTTGGTTGGTAGAGTGCAAGTATCTGAAGGACTTGAGCCTGCATGTAAAATGTGCTGCAGAGGAGCCCTCTGCACCATCGTTCTAAGATGAACACTGCTCTACACCCTTCCAAGGTGTGGCCAGCTCTTGGTAGAATTGCAGAGAGGGAGAAAACAGAAGCGGGAGACAGGAAAATGGAGTTGCCAGATTCTCATACTGAAAATGTAGTGAAAGGGACCCAGAGAGGAAAAATAAAGAAACGTGTGTTTGAGAAGAACTATTAATAAATGTTTTCTCTCTGGAAATGGATTGTGTGTCTTACACCCTTCCCGAAATTACAGGGTAGAACAGAGGGGTACAAAATAGTATGAAGTGGTTTTGAAATGTGCACATAGTTGGGATTTCATGTCTACTACGATTTTCACTGTAAAATCAAATTTTAAAAGAAGAAAATCTATTTTTAAAATCCTATACCACTATATTAAACCGTAAATATATATATTCAGATGCATTTCTCTGACTCTCAGTTTACAAGGAATTTTGTCGAAATTTCCAGCAAAGGAGAATATGTGAACTTGGCCCAAATCCCTGGACTTGGGGTTTAGCCCAGAAACAGCTGCTAGGATAGTTGTTCCCCTCCCTGCTGCTTTTCTCTCACACGCAGTCCTGGGGTTTTGCTAAATGCCGCCCGTAGAACAAAATTATCTCAGTGCCAGTCGCCAACCAAAGAAAGGCAGTTAGCTGATTAAACAAAGCAGAAGATGTCTGCCTTCTTTTTGAAAGGTGTTAAATCTATAGTTTTTTTTTTTTTTTTTTTTTTAGCGATAACACATAGTAGAGTGCATACAGCAGGTGGTAGGTAGAAACCACACATTCCATTCTAAAGCCTTTGTTGGAAAGCCATCCATCACTCAGAGGATGCATGGATGCCTGGGACAGTGGGCTCCCTCAGGACTGGCCTGGGCTCCAGCTGCTCATCACTTTCCCTGCTGATTCTCATCTAATTGTATCCTTGTGGTGCCGAGCCTACCTGTTCCCCTTGATTACTCCCTGGCCAACCCCATCATAAGTCTCTCGCTCTCTCTGCTTAATACGGTCCAAATTGAACTTGTCATTTTTACCCTTCAAGTCCTACTTTATACCAAACAAAAATTTCTACTGGCAATCCAGCCTTCCCCGGGGCTGCCCAGCTGCCATTGGGGTGATTAGGGTGTTTCCTGCAGCTGAAGGCTCTTGTAATTAGCAAGCCCCTCAGGCAGTCTGGACTCTGAATTTAGCTGCCATCTGGTATCATCTGTAAATGACAATGGCGCTGTATCTTCTCTGTTGATTCTGCCCTGTCTGCGCCCTCCCCCCACCCCAAGCAACCTTCAAAAAGATCTCCCTGCCTAGCTTCCCTTGTCAACCCTTAAGTATCAAAGCACCTTGGGCTCTAGTTAACTTGGAAAGCTCCAGGTCAAGTTCAAGGCAACTAACTGGAAACTAGGAATTTTTAGAGCCATCAAGGGGATGAAGCAGAAAGCCACAATAGGTCAAGTAGCATCTCCAGCCACTCTGTACCTGTGTTCTCAAGGTGTGGTTTCTGGACTGGCAGAATTACCTAGGTATTTAGAAATGCAAATTCTCAGGCCCCAACCCAGACTGGCGTAGTGGTTATGAGTTCGGCTGCTAACAAAAAGGTGGGCGTTTCGAATCCACCAGGGGCCACTTGGAAACCTTGTGGGGCACTTCTACTCTGTCCTGTATAGTTGCTATGAGTCAGAATTGACTCGATGGCAATGGGTTTTTTTTTTTTTTTTTAGCCCAGACCAACGATCAGAAACTCTGTAGGAAGTTTAACAGCATCCCTGATCTGCACCCACTAGATGCCAATAGCATCATCCCAGTTCTGATCATCAAAAATGTCTCCAGTCATTGCCAAAGATTCCCTGTGGGGTAAAATTGCCCCCAGTTGAGAACCACTGCTCTACAGCATATGTCTAATTGCTTAGTGCTATTTGACCAATGTTTGCTGATGTGAAAAGGTCTATATAGCAGTGCTTCTCAAAATTAAATGTGCATACAAATCACCTAGAGATCTTGTTAAAAATGTTCTGATTCAGGAAATCTGAGTTGGATCCTAAATGGTGCATTTCTAACACAGTACAAGTGATGCTCATGTTGCTGCTTTACAACCTACATGTTGAATAACCAGGTCCTATAGGATCCTGTCGGAATTGACTCATTGGCAAGGGGTTTGGTTTTGTTTCTCGTTATAGGATCGCTGTGAGTCCTCAGAAGCCCTAGTGGTGAAGTGGTTGAGAGCTCAGGTTGCTAACCAAAAGGTTGGCAGCTCGAATCCACCAGCTGCTCCTTGGAAACCATATGGGGCAGTTCTACTCTGTTGGAATTGACTCAACAGCACACAGCAACAACATGAGTCCTCGAGTGGTGCAAATGGTTCAACGCTGGGATACTAACTGTAAATGGTGGTGGTTCAAACTTACTCAGAGGTATCTCAGAAGGAAGTCCTGGTGATCTGCTTCCAAAAGGTCACAAATCAGTTCTACTGTGAAGCACATAGGGTCACCATGTTGGAATTGACTTGATGGCAATAGGTTCTTTATGATATCCCTAAAGATTCATTGAATGGATAATAATTAAAACCTGAAGATACTTGTTGTGGAATGTTTAAGCTTTGTCTCCCTTTGTCAGTGAACTCCTGTCTCCACATTTCTTTCTTTTCATCATTCTGTTTTAATGTTAAGAAAGATTGGCTTCATTAGTGTATACATGGTTTATAGATGCAAAAATGTACCAAAGGTCTTTGCATATGAGTCGTACTACATTTATGGTGTTGGCGAAGAATACCGAATATACCACAGACTGCCCGAAGAATGAACAAATCTGTCTTGGAAGAAGTACAGCCATAATGCTCCTTAGAGCAAGGATGGCAAAATTTCGTCTCATGTACTTTGGACATGTTATCAGGACTGACCAGTCCCTGGAAAAGGACATCATGCTTGGTAGAGTAGAGGTTCAGTGAAAGAGAGGAAGACCCCTGATGGGATGGATTGATACAGTGGCTGCAACGATGGGCTCAAGCATAGCAATGATTGTGAGGATAGTACAGGACCAGTCAGTGTTTCATTCTGTTGTACACAGGACCACTATGAGTGAGAACTGACTCAACGGCACCTGACAACAATAACAACATTTAAAGATACATAAAAGTAAACTCTCAAAATCCATTTACTAGCCAGCAAAAGATATACTACACTGCTGTAAGTCCTAACTCACCAGACTAACATCTCTTTAGCACCTTCTCTGTGTAGGGTATACTAGTCAATTGCTCATCTAAAAACACATGTGTACACTTGCAATAAATACATAACTACAGCTCTATGCTTCCACCATACATATTTTCAAAATGATGTAAAAGTCATGCTTACTGGAAGAGGTAAATGCCTGTTGGCCAAAAATACACGTAAAACAGAGAATTAGCCAGCAGGGCTAACTTGTTTTCATTGTCGTCTCTGTTAGTGAGAGACTGGTTTCAAATGATCTTCTATCACTATAGGAGAATGATGCCATTTGCAACCACACAAGTGGCAGGATAATTTCCTTCTAGGGCTAATGAATACCTGGTGCCTTCATTGTTTCTCAGTAATTCATTGACGGATGCAGCTCTGAGGTGCAAAGAAGTACAAAAATCTTGGAAATTGAGAACCAGTTTTTTTAGAAATTAAAGGGATTTTTTTTTTTTTTTTTTTTGGTCTGAAAACACAGAGAGAATGGTGCGTTCTGTATACTCCTGTATAGAGAGCGACATTATAATAGGGAAAATATCTAACTTGACCTGCTGTTTTGCACCAAGGCTTAGGAGAGCACAGTATGGTGTGCCTCAGTTTCAGGAAGATACAAATGTGTTCAACAAGCTCAATTCTTGGGAAGATCCCGTCAAACCACTGCCTTTTGATTTGCATTGTACTTGTGTTGCAGGGGAATCACTGGCCATGAGGTGAACACAAAGCCTTAAAGGGTAGTCTTTTTAGCAGCATATGCATTGTCATTCTACCACGTGTGTCAGAGACTTACTAGCTATTCAATAAACCTGTTTCCTCTCCCACGACTAGACTATATTCTCCAGTTTCCTTGCACTTTGGTATGGCAATGTAATTAAGTTTTGATCAGTGAAATGTGAGTGGAAGCGATGTGTTTCACCTCTAGACCTGGCCCATGAAATTTTCTCGTACATGATTTTCCATGCTCTTACACCTACTGCTCATAGACTCATAGTGGCCCTATAGGACAGAGTAGAACTGTCTCATAGGGTTTCCAAAGACCACCTGGTGGATTCAAACTGCTGACCTTTTGGTTAACAGCTGTAGCTCTTAACCATTATATCACTCTAGGGTCGCTATGAGTTAAAATTGACTCGACCACAGTGGGTTTTTTGGTTATACCTTCTGCTGGCTTGAGGCAGATAAGCACAGATGAATATCTCAGAAGCCATGTTTTGAAGGTGGAGGTGACAAAACATAAAAGAAGTCTGGGTCCTTGTTTGACACTCCACTAATCAGAGTCCTGGTGGCACAGTGGTTAAGTGCTTGGCTGCTAACTGAAAGGTCATCAGTTTGAACCCACCAGCCGCTCTGTGGAAGAAGGATGTAGCAGTCTGTTTCCGCAAAGATTTACAGCTTTGGAAACACTATGGGCCATTTCTGCTCTGCCCTATAGCATTGCTATGAATCAGAACTGACTCAACGATAACCGGTTTCTTCACTAATCAGGAACATTTGCTTTGGTTTTTATACAAGTGAGAAATAATTTCTGTCATGCAGGAACCATTATACATTTTTGTGATGCATTTGTTTCAACTGCTAACATTACCTTAATTAATATACAGAGATCTCCTTTTTCTCTTCTGGATGCTGCTGCCACACGGTGATTCTGGTGCCTTTTCTTTCTTTGTTGCAGATCCTACCTCATCATCACCCTCTTTAGGTTCCAAACATTCTGCCATACCTATCTATACCACCTAATTTGGAGCCCCTATTATTATCATTGGTGGTTGTCTTAGTCATCTAGTGCTGCTCTAACAGAAATATCACGAGGGGATGGCTTTAACAAAGAGAAGTTTACTCTCTCACAGTCCAGCAGGCTACAAGTCCAAATTCAGAGCATCAGCTCCAGGAGAAGGCTTTCTCTCTCTGTTGGGTTTGGAGGAAGGTCCTTGTGATGCATCAGTCTTCCCTTGGTCTGGGAGCATCTCAGCCTAGGAACCTCAGGTTCAAAAGACATGCTCTGCTCTCGGCACTTCTTTCTTGGTGGTTTCAGATTCCCAAGTGTCTCTGCTTGCTTCTCTCTTTTATATCTCGAAGGAGATTGGCTTAAGACACTACCCAATCTTGTATATCTCATCAGTATAACTGCCACTAATCCATCTTATTAGATCGTAGTGATTGAATTTACAACACATAAGGAAATCATATCAGATTACAAAATGGTACACAATTATACAATACTGGGAATTATGACCCAGCCAAGTAGACAGATATTTTTGGGGGACACAGTTCAATCCATGACATTGGTTAAATTCTTTGTGTAAGATGCAAGAAGAAAGAAGGAAAAGATAACATAACATAAAACGCTACTTTGTTACCTCACTATACCTATCCCTGCCCTCTTGACAATCCTTCCTTTACCCCTTCCGCTAACTCCCTACTCTTTAGCCACCTTGGATGTTCTTCCTATTTTTCATCACTTCCTAGATTTGTATTCATATTTCTTATCATCTTAAAGTCTCATTCTCTACTTCTGATTTTATACTGTCACTTTGTTGCCCAACCAGCCCCCAGCTGTAGCAGCTTCCCTCCATCATGAGGCCTGTCCTCATAGCCATGTACTATTTTAAGTGTAACAGAAGGCACGCATGTGGGAAGAGCACATAGACAACGTGCACAGAATGAGAAGAAAAGAATGCTGAGGCACTTCAGTCATGCCACTACTGTGTCATGGAAGCCAAGAAAAGAGATTGTTTAAAGAATCAGGGAGCAGTCAATTATCTTAAATGTAGCTAAGATGTCAGCCATGATTAGAACTGAAAAATGTCCTTTATACTTGGCAGTGGAGGTCATCAATGACCTCCAAGAGATCTACTCTGATGAAGAGATCAGAAAGGAAGTCAGATTGGTAGGGGTTAGAGAGTTGGAGGAAAAAAAAATAGGGACCAAAAAAACTGGGCAGAGAATAAATAATCTTTTTTTTTTTTTTTTTTTTGAGAATAAATACTTTGAAGAAGAAATGAAGTGATGAAGAAAAGAGTCAAGAAAGACGTAGATGAGCAGAGTTAAAGGCCCAGGTGGTGAGTTAGGCACAGAAAATGAAGATGACCTGAACAAATGAGTAAGGAGAGGGGACACATGGAAAGAGGTTATTGAGAGAATAATATACAGACTTTTCTCTACTGAACAATTATGCCTATGGATGACTCTGGTGGAATTTTTTTTTCTCTAAAGAAGTCATATTCCTATAAATAAGAAACATTATTATGAATGATCAGAGATAGGAAGATGGAGATGAGAATCATAATCAACACTCATATTTACATGTATTTATTTACAAAGTAGAGACATTAACTCAGAAAAGTCTATCAAAACGGACTCAAAATTTGGAAAAGATGTTGGTCCTGGTCAGAATTTATACTGAGATAGAAAAATCACATTCATTTGTTCCTTGCATAACTAACCATTTCATTTCTAGTCCCACAACTGTCTATTCTGGTCTTACCTGCTTAAAGATTGCAGAATTTTTACATAATCAGCACTTTAAAACCCAGGGATGCTATCTAACTTCAGATCAGCTGAACAAAAATGGAGATCAGAAAATATCCAAGAAGGAAATTGACCTTCATTCTAGTGAACAGCCTGTGCAATATGCATAACTTTGATCTCTAGTGTTAGGGAGTCTAATAGAGAACCAGGACAAAGTAACAGGCCAACAATGAACTGATCATTTAAAAATATAAGCTGCACCCACGATAAAAACAGAGTATTTTTTAAAGTTACATTTTTTATTCTATTCTACAGCAAATCTTCATTAAATAAATGAAGCATAGTTTCTCAACTGAATTTGATTCAATTCAATCCAGTTCAGCTCCTCTATTCAATTCAACTCAAGAAAAATATATTTATTTAGGAATTCAAAAGCCAAGCCAAATATTTTGGTTTTGGAAATAATTTTTTTTCAGAGTACAAAATATGTATATGATTATATTATTAAACATGAAAACATTATATTTGAGCTTGAAAAATGTGGAAAATGATTTTAAAGTAAAAAAAAAAAAAATGTGTCAAATGTATGCCTGGGAATATTTTGGAGAAACTGAATGTCTTCTTAATCACAGCTGTCATAAAATTGATTTTTTTTATTGTTATTGTTGGAGAACTCTGGAAATTCTTTCTTACAATCATACAAACTGAAATAGCATCTCAGCATCTCCATTTTATTGTTTGGAATATAAGAGCAGTCGGGAATTGGGGAAAGAGAACACTTTAGGGAAGATAAACAGGTGGCTGCAAAAGATCTCTTTAAAGTGTTGAAAAGCAAAGATGTCACCTTGAAGACTAAGGTGCACCTGACCCAAGCCATGATATTTTCAGTCGCTTCACATGCATATGAAAGCTGGACAATTAATATGGACGAGCAAAGAAGAATTGACGCCTTTGAGTTGTGGTGTTGGTGAAGAATATTGAATATACCATGGACTGCCAAAAAGAACAAACAAATCTGTCTTGGAAGAAGTATAACCAGAATGCTCCTTAGAAGTAAGGATGGTGAGACTAGTCTTACATACTTTGAACTTGTTGTCAGGAGGGATCAGTCCCTAGAGAAGGACATCATGCTTGGTAAAGTAGAGGGTCATCGAAAAAGAGGAAGACCCTCAACAAAATAGATTGACACAGTGGCTGCAACAATGGGCTCAAGCATAACGACAGCTGTGGGCATGGTGCAGGACAGGGCAGTGTTTTGTTCTGTAGTACATAGGGTTGCTGTGAGTCAGAAGTGACTCGATGGCACCTAACAACAACAACAACAACACAGGTTGCATGTTGGTGTGAGGGCAGAGAACTTACGGAAAAAACTCAGCCAGTGAGAAACTTCTTGTAGCAGTAATGACTTAGATACTTATGCATCATTAGAGAATGATGTCTAATATTCTGTATTAAGCGCTCTGTAGAGCTGTTCCGTGTCTAATGTTACTAGACTCATGTTGTTATCCTCAAATCTTCAATAAACTTTTACCACTTCCTTGTGTGACTGGCATTTTTGCAAAAACAAGGTAAGGGAACAATGTTTATGCCTCATCTAGTGTAGGACACAGAGAAGAGAACAGGTTTGAGTACTGGATGATAAAGAACAATATATTCTGTACGTAGATATAAGGAGCGCTGGTGGCATAGTGGTTAAGCTGCCAAATGCTTAGCTGAAAGGTCGGTGGTTTGAACTCACCAGCCACTTGATGGGAAAAAAGACCTGGCGATCTGCTTCTGTAAAGATTGCAGTCTAGGAAACCCTGTGGGGAAGTTTTATTCTGTCATATGGGAATTGACTCGATGGCACACAACAAGAGCAAAATATATATATAGAATAATAATATAAGCAAAGCTTCTGAACAAAGAAAATCCAGATAAAGTGGCGTAAATAAAACAGAATTTCATTTCTCTCTCGTATTATTGTTCGGGAGTCAGGTTAGGCAGGACACTCTGCACAAAGCTATCAAGGCATCCAAGTTAGAGAGTGTTTCTGGGTTCATGGTGACCATTTTGTCTCTCACCATTTCTCAGCCAGCAGGAAGTGAGAAGAGAGAGTAAAGATGAACATCTTCTTTTTTAAAGAACATGATCCAGAAGTTTCATACACCCTTTCCTCTCAAGTATCAGTGGCCAGAATTTAGTTAAATGGCCACACCTGCCTTCAGAAGAGGAGCCCTGGTGGCACAATGGTTAAGAGCTCGGCTGCTAACCAAAAGATAGGCAGTTTGAATCCATCAGCCGCTCCTTGTAAACCCTACGGGGCAGTTCTACTCTGTCCTGTAGGGTTGCTATGAGTTGGAATCAACTCGACGGCAACAGGTTTGGTTTTTGGGTTGGCTTCAGAAGAGGCTAGAAAATACAATCTCTGCCTTACCTATGGTTTGTGTTATTGTTGTTGTTAGGTGCCATCGAGTCACTTCTGACTCATAGCAACCCTATGTACTACAGAACGAAACGCTGCCCAGTCCTGCACCATGCCCACAGCTGTCGTTATGCTTGAGCCCATTGTTGCAGCCACTGTGTCAATCCATTTGGTTGAGGGTCTTCCTCTTTTTCGATGACCCTCTACTTTACCAATCATGATGCCCTTCTCCAGCGTTGATTTTAAAGTAAAAAAACAAAAAAATTGTATCAAATGTATGCCTGGGAATATTTTGTGAACCCTGTGATACAGGAAAACAGTGATGGTTAAAGAAATCTCGCCATCTTCTGTGTTTAGGAAAACAGTTTACTGTAAATAAGCCCCCTTCACCATGTGACTTAGATATTTAAGATTCACGGACATCCCTTATTTACCTACGACAAGGCCAGACACAGACCCTCCAAATTCCGATTCCTTGATTTATAAATGAGTAATTGAATTGCTTGTCCTCACTGATCAATCAGAAAAAAAATGCTTGTTCACCAAACTTGTTTAAGCTTCTCTCCTTCTCCTAAGTCCCTGAACTTGGTCCATTCTTGTAGTCCATCCTTAGCTTTAGCCAACACAGTATCCTTCTTTAAGGACTCCTCCCAGAGAATAGGCTGACCTCAGTGTAAAACATTCTAATTTACTATCCAGTGACATTACCGTGTCATCCCATTTCTCCTCTCCTGGGTGTTTTCTAGCCTTGTTTATTCTCAGTCTCTAAAAAAAGAAGGACAAACACATTTCTCTAATTCTTGAGAAGCTTGCTGACCTCATGGCTAAAGCATTCTCCCTGTCACAACAGACCCCTCCCCTATTGTAACAATCTCTTTTCCCCCCTTGCAGTAACTTTCTTTGTGAGTAAAGCCTCTGCCTATCTAAGTCTAGATTTGTTTTTTATTGGACATGTGCTTTGCTGAAACTTGATAGGAGGGGGATTCTACTCCAAATAACAAGAGAAAAAAATGGATACTTTGAACAAGTAGCAGTCTCTGCTACAGGTAAGAGTAACGTGAGTGAGACTGAGAGTTCATAAGAATAAGAAATTGTAGACAGAGGTAGTAATCAAGCTAAGCCCTCAGAATTTCTCATAAATCCCAGGATTTCTGAAAGACAGCATGGCAGTGGTAAGTGTGTCAGGGTAATGAGTATGTTGCTTGGTAAAGGACCTAACTGCTATTTTTTTCATTTTCAGAGTATGGGGTGACCAACCACAACTTACAACTACTTTATGTAATGGAAGAGGGAGGCTAATGTTGGAATCTCAGCATTAAAAAAGTAAAAAAGAGGAAACAACAGTAAACCACATTAGAAGAAGCCTTTCACACATGTATACCAGTGTTCTTTGCAGCACTATTCACAATAGCCAAAAGTGGAAACAACCTATGTGTCCATCAATGAAAGAATGGATAAACAAAATGTGGTGCATACGTACAATGGGATACTACTCAGCCATAAAAAGAAATGAAGTCCTGATCCATAATACGACATGGATGAACCTCAAAAAGCTTATGCTCAGTGAAATAAGTCAATACCAAAAGAAGAAATATCTATAATCTCATTTATATGAAATAACAGGAATAGGTAAATGTATAGAGACCAGATCAAAGTTTATTAGTGGTTACCAGGGCAGGAGGAAGGAGGGAAGGCGGAGCCATTGTTTAGGAAGCAGTGAGTACTTGCTTATGATAACGGGAAATTTGGCAACAATTATGAGTGGCGGTTGCACAACATGATTAATGTAATTGATATTACTAAATTGTACACCTGAAAAATGTTGAATTGGCAAATGTTGTGTTATCTGTGTTTTTACAATTAAAAAAGATTTAAAAAAAGTCTTTTACATTTTGTTTTCATATCTGACTTTAAGAAAGAGGAAGAAGAAAATTCGCAGTAGTCTCTAATCAACATATATTTATTGAGAAACAACCAACTAAAGACTTGCAGAGAGAAATTATGGGAAGTGTAAGAGTAGAAAAACAAAACAAGAAATTACCTTTATTTTGAGATTTAAAGCAAAATATTGAGCTTATTGTATGATGCTTTATTTTTTTTTTTTAATAGCTTACAAAGTTCTGGTGGCAAGCTCCAAAGAAAATACCAAAGTATTTTGAGTAATGACTTTAACATGTCACTGAAACCACTTTGAAAATAAACATTCATTTGGATGTGTAAATTATCTAATTTCCGTTTAAAAATCAATTTTATAAAGTACCACAAACATAATACTTAATGGTGAAACATTCAAAGTTTTTTCTTTCAGGATGAGAACAGCCAACGATAACCATGATTATATTGTATCAGAGGTTCTAGCCAGTGTAATAAAGCAAAGCAAATAAACAAACAAAAGACAAAAAGCAAAAGCATAATAACTGATAAATAAGACTCTAAGTCTGTCTTTTTATTCTGAGAGACAACATAATTGTATACACAGAAAATCCAAAAAAATTTACATGCAAACTATTAGAAGTTAGCAAGGTTACTGGATGTCATGGATTGAATTGTGCCCCACCACCGCAAAACAGTGTCAACTTGATTAGACCATGATTCCCAGTATTGTGTAGTTGTCCTTCATTTTGTGATTTTCCTACGTGTTATAAATCATAATCTCTGCCTGTGGTTAAAGAGTATTAGGGTGGGATGTAATACACTTGCTCAGGTTGCATCCCTGATCCAATGTAAAGGGAGTTTCCGTGGCCTGCACCATGGAAAGGGAAGCAAGCAGAGAGTTGAGAACCTCATATCACCAAGAAAGCAGTGCTGAGAGCAGAGTGCGTCCTTTGGACCTGAGGTTCCTGCGCAGAGAAGCTCCCAGACCAAGGGAAGTTTGATGACACAGACCTTCCTCCAGAGCTGACAGAGAAAGCTTTCCCCTAGAGCTGATGCCCTGAATTTGGACTTGTAGCCTACTAGACTGTGAGAGAAAAAATTTCTCTTTGTCAAAGCCATCCACTTGTGGTATTTCTGTTACAGCAGCACTAGAGACTAAGTCACTGGATAAACGGTAAATGTAAAAAATCAATTTTACTTTCATATGCCAGTAACAAATAAAAAATAAGATAAATCATATCATTTATAGTAAAAAAAAAAAAAAAAAAAAAACCAAACCCATTGCCGTTGAGTCAATTCCAACTCATAGCAACCCTATAGGACAGAGTAGAACTGCCCCATAGGGTTTCCAAGGAGCACCTAGTGGATTCAAACTGCTGACGTTTTGGTTAGCAGCCATTGCTCTTAACCACTACACCACAGTAATATCAAAAAATCAAAAAACATCAACATCCAGCAATAAATCTAAGGAAAATATTTAAGACTTCTATGCTGAAAATAGCAAAACCTTAATGAGAGTTATTAAAGAGGACTGAAACAAACAGAGATATAGAATGTTCATGGAATGGAAGACTCGACATTATTAACGTCAATTCTCCTCAAACTGATCTAATGATTCATTACACTTTCAATCAAAATCTCAACAATTGTTTGTAGAAAATCACAACATATGAAAATTCAAAGGCCAAGAATAGCTAAGTCAACATGAATTCAAATGACAAAGCAGGATAACTTACCCTACCACATATCCAGACCTATTGAAAAGCTAATTATGACTGTTGGTATTGATTCAAGAATAAACAACTAGACCCATATAGCAAAAGAGAGGGAAGTAACCTTCCCCCAAAAAGATTTACACATGTAGTCACCAGATTTATGACAAAGGTGACATTGCAGTATAGGAGATGTTCTTTTTAATAAACAACGCTGGATAAGTAAATGTTCTTCCAGAGAAAAATCTTGACCTCACACAATACACAAAAATCAATTCTAGATATATTGCACATCTAAATTAGAAAGGTAAAAACAGTAAGACTTATAGAAAAAATCACAAGTGAATATCTTTATAACTTTAAAGTAGTCAAAGATTACTCAGAACACAAAATGTACCATCTCTGACAGGAAAAAAATGGATAAATTTGATTCCAGAAATGTTATGAACTTCTGTTTGTTAAGAGACACCTTTAAGACAGTGAGAAGGCAAGCCCCACAGTGGGACACCATATTTGCAATTCATATCCCTGAAAAATGCTTATATGTACAATGTGCAAAGAATACCTAAAAATCAATAAGAGGCAAACAGTCAACCCAATAAAACAATGGGCATCTCACAAAAGAGCATATCAAAATGGCCAATAAACACAAGAAACACTCACATTGCTGAGTAAAAAGGAAAAGGCAGACAATGCCATCTGTTGGAAAGGATGTAGGACAACGCGAACTTTCATACACTGCTGGTGGGGTGTAATTTGGTACAACCACTTTGGAAACTCTTTGGCAGTTATCTACCAAAGCTGAAAATATGCATATACTTTGACAGAGAAATTCTATGCCTTGGCATATATCCACTGAAATGAGTTCATATTATCACCAAAAGACAATAATGTTCAAGGATATTCATAACAGCAATATTTATAATAATTAAAAGCTGGAATGTGTAAAATGCCTATCAACAATGAAGTGGCTAACTAAATTGTGGTATATCCCTGCAGTAGAATATTACATAGATACGAGGATTAATGAACTACATCTATATGCAACAATATGGTTGGATTTCACAAACATGAAGAAAAAAAAAAAAAAACAGAAACAAGGAATACATAAAACCAAAAAAAACCCTCCAAACCTATTGCCATTGAGTCGATTCTGACTCGTAGCGACCCTATAGGACAGAGTAGAACTGCTCCGTAGAGTTTCCAGAGAGTACCTGGTGGATTCCAGCTGCCGACCTTTTGGTGAGCAGCTGTAGCTCTTAACCACTAAGCCACCAGAGTTTCCAAAGAAAACATAATGGATGATTTTATTTAGTGTACAAAATCAGGCAAAAGTAATCTTTGATGTTAGAAAGTCAAGACAGTGGTTAGCCTTTGTTGAGGTGGACAAGTGACTAGAATGGAATATAAAGAGGGGGGCTGGTGGCTGATAATGTTCCGTTTCTTGATCTGAGATTTGGTTGTATGTCTGTGTTTAATTTGTTAGAATTCAAAGCACTGTGTAGTTATGATATGTGTACATTTCTACACATAGGTTATACTTTAACACAACTTAAAAAATCAACTCTATGACCTTATGGTTGCATGTCATAAATAATTGGAATGCACAGTTTCAGCTCTTAAGGAGTTTCATAAATCCAAGTGAGGAAAATGAAATTCATGCCATGATATGATTTGAGGGCCATAGGAGCAATAATTACAAGAAAAATATGCCACAACTTAAATGAGGAGGCTAAATTTAATGGAAAAGCAAATGCGATTAAAAGGATTCTTAGGATTAGCTGTTTCTTTAATTTCATCCTGTTGTGGATACTGTGTTTGGAAAAGACATTTCAATGACATATTTTTAAAATTAATGTATAGCTTTCTCAATTTAAAAAAAGTGATAATTTTTGTAAATTAAAACCTGCAAGAGAGGACACTAAGGAAATAAAATAGGCTTAGGAAATCTTGAAGAAGTTTTAATCAACAGACAGTATGAACATTTAAAAAGGCTTCATGAGGAAGAAAAAAGCCAATGACTCCAGAGCACTTCTATAGCTATTGATCTCCTATGAGTGGGTAAAATTTGTTCTCCCTTAATCACTTTTCCAATCAACTGTTTTTTCATTCTTTTCTTTCCTTAGCTCAAGTAGAACTGTATATGCAGAACTGGAAGGAGTTTTTGGCAATCCCAAGTACTGATTAGTTATTATAATTGCTATGGCTGCAACAGAAGCCTAGACAGAAATGCTCTCCAAAAGCAAATAGCATCACCCCTTATGACAAGAAGTACATTAACCAGGAACTCCAAGAAATTCAAGCCAGATTCAGAAGAGGATGTGGAAGATCATTGCTGATGTGAGATGGATTTTGGCTGAAAGCAGAGAATACCAGAAATGTGTTTACCTGTGTTTTATTGACTATGCAAATGATTCGACTATATGGATAATAAGAAATTATGAGTAACATTGCAAAGAATAGAAATTCCAGAACACTTAATTGTGCTCATGCAGAACCTGTACAAAGACTAAGAGGCAGTCGATAGACCAGAACAAGGGGATACTGCGTGATTTAAAATCAGGAAATGTTTACATCAGGGTTGTAGCCTTTCACTATACTTATTCAATCTGTATGCTGAGTAAATAATCTGAGAAGCTGGACTATATGAAGAAGGATGTGGCATCAGAATTAGTGGAAGACTCATTTAACAACCTGCGACATGGAGATGACACAACCTTGCTTAATGAAAGCAAAATGGACTTGAAGCACTTACCGGTGAAGATCAAAAACTATAGGCTTCAGTATGGATCACACCTTAACATAAAGAAAACAAAAACCCTCACAATTGGACCAATAAACAGCACGATGAAAGGAGAAAAGATTGAGGTTGTCAAGGATTTCGTTTTACTTGGATCCACAGTCAACGCCCATGGAAGTAGAAGTCAAGAAACCGAAAGACATATTGCATTGGGCAATTCACTGCAAAAGACCTCTTTAAAGTGTTTGAAAGCAAAGATGTCATTTTGAGGACTAAGTTGCACCTGATCCAAGCCGTGGTATTTTCAATCACCTCATATGCAAGCGAAAGCTGGATGATGAATAAAGAAGACCGAAGAAGAATTGACACCTTTGAATTACGGTGTTGTCGAAGAATGGTGAATATACCATGGACTAACAGAAGAATGAGCAAATCTGTCTTGGAAGAAGTACAACCAGAATGCTCCTTAGAAATGAGGATGATGAGACTTATCTCACGTACTTTGGATATGTAATCAGGAGGGACCAGTCCCTGGAGAAGGATATCATGATTGGTAAAGTAGAGGGTCAGTGAAAAAGAGGACCCTCAACAAGATGGATTGACACAGTGGCTACAATAATGGGCTCAAACATACTAATGATTTTGAGAATGGTGCTAAACTGGGCTGTGTTTCGTTTTGTTGTACATAGGGTCGCTATGAGGGAAAGCAACTCAATGGCACCTTACAACAACATTTTGACAAAAAGTTATAGCATTCCTGAGTGATCTGACATTTTAACTGTATACTAAAATTAGGGTGACAACATGTAGACACCAACCATAACTTGTATGATATACCTAACTTCAAAGCAATTTGCAACTCATGGTCTCTTTTATGCAAGATCTATTTCTCAAAACAGAAATCAATTCTCTTCTGTGGAGGGTCTGACACTTTGAAATTCCCTTCGTGTTCTATTCCTATAAAAATCATTGTTGTGGGCTCAGAGGCAACTTGCTCCCCTTAGTAAGTCTCATTCAGGCCACTTGAAAGATTCCAATGAGTCAAGAGGATCCAGTCATGAGTAGTTTCTTAGGAGTAAGATTACAATTAGTACATTTTTATAAATTTTATAAATGTAAGAGTTCCAGAGGACAACCTCTTCTTTTTTTATTTTTATTCTGGTGCTAATGGCCAAAGGCTGCTCAGATTGGTGCAGTTTTGAAAACCCTGAATAAAAACAAACAAGCCAACCATCCCTGCCAATTTGTGAATCAGCCTAACTTTTCAATTTGCCTTTTAAGTTTAATTTTATTTTTTGGTTTGTTTGGTTTATCTGGTCTGTAGTAAGTAAGAACAGCAATGACCTTTACTTTAACCCCTATTTTGTGCGGCCAATTTTTAACTGGCAAGATCTACTGAAATCCCGGTGCCACTAACATTTAAATCATACGTGGAAAAAAAAATTAAGATTGAAACAGAAAAAATGACAGTAGCACTAGAGTAGAATGAAACTTCTTTATAAATGCAGTAGACGAACATTATTTTGGGGTGTGGTTCTTTCACTTCCTGCTCTCTCAGGCGCTCAATCTTATTTTCAAGTGTTGTACCTTCCTAGAGAAGAAAAGAAAAACAACGTTTATTACACTTAAGCTTGAAAAAAATTTGGATCAATAACAATGAAAGGAAATGAATAAACTGTAATTCTGTCTTTCATGTTGTATTCCTAAGAAATTCCTCAAATCAAGAATGGTTCTTGAAGAGAAAATTTCTCCTGACTTCCATGGCCATTATTAGGTCATTACTGGGATTACTAACCTGTCCAGCTCAGGCTGCTTGTTTTAAGCACCTTGCTTCTTTTGTATTTTCAACATGCATTAAACATGTATAGAGACATGTTTTTGTTCGGTTCCCTAAGCGACCCCATGTGACAGAGCAGAGCTACCTCATAGGGTTCTCCTGGTTGTAATCTTTACAGAAGCAGGAAGCCGATCACCAGGACTTTCTCCCGCAGAGCCATTGGGTGGGTTCAAACCAGCAACCTTTCAGTTAACAGCTGAGTGCTTAACCATTGTCAAGGACATTGCCTTGTGTGCCCTGTTTCTTGGGTTCCAACCATAATACCCAATATATTGGTAATATAGTGGTCTGTAGAGAGTGCAAAGACAGGGGGTTAACTGTTTTATTTTTATTTTTTTATTTTCAGTTTGAATTTCTTTTTCGTTTTTAATACTCTTTACTGGATTAGGGCAGTTTTATGTTTAGAGAAAATATTGTGCAGCACAGAAAGCTCCCACATACCCCCTCTCCCCTCTGCACACTGTTTCTCCTGTTATTTAACATCCTACATTAGTGTGGTACTTTTGTTAAAATTGATGACCAATATTGATACACTATTATTAACTAAAGTCCATACTTTACATTAGAGTTCATAATTTGTATTTGTGTCCTACAGGCCTATGATTTTGACAAATGCATAGTGTCATGTATCTACCATTACAATATTATAGAGAATATGTCAAAAACCTAAATGCACAGAGAAACACCAAAAATTAGTGTAACAGAATATATTCATTGTGAGTAGCTATAATTTGAACGGGGCAGCATCAACCCAAAGGTATCTGAAGAGGGGATAGTGAAAACAGGTTAGATAGGCAGGTCCAGGCAGGGTAGTCTTCTGAAGGTCATTGTAATTCTCCAAAAGAACCCGATGCCGAAGGTAAAACCATCTCCACTAAGCTGCTTACTAGGCTATTGTTTGATTTGAAGGTGATTCTAGGAAAAAAATCACCTTAAAGGCTCAAGGTTCAAAATGACACCTAAGGGTAGATGGCCTGAGTAGGTCGCCTCGACTCCATGGATCCAGAAATCTGCATTCCAGGAGAATTAAAATGGTCTCTCAAATAGTTTCACTGCCCTAAAAAAAATGCCCAGGGCTCCACCTAGTCATCCCTCCCCTCTCCGCCTGAACTCCTAGCAACCACTGATCTTTGTATTGTCTCTAGTTTTGCCTTTTCAGAGAATGTCACGTAGTTGGAATCCCACAGTATATAGCTTTTTCAGACTGGCTTCTTTCACTTAGCAATATGCATTTAAGGTTCCACCACTTCATCGGATGGCGTGATAACACATTTCTTTTTGTTGCTAAATAATACTCCATTGTAACACATTGTACACAGTTTGTTTATCCATTCACCTATTGAAGGACATCTTGGTGGCTTTCAATTTTTGACCATTATAAATACAGCCACTATAAATATTTGAGTATGAGCTTTTTTTTTCTCTTTTTTTTATTGTAGTTAAAATATAGACCACACAATATTTGCCAATTCAATATTTTTCACTTGTACAATTTGGGGAGACCAATCACAGCAATCCTGCTTTGTAATCATCACCAATATCCATCGCCACATTTTCCATAACCATAAACAGAACTGATTCCTTCCTAAGCAATGTTTTCCCCTTTCCTCTCTCTCCTGCCCCTGGTAATTAATCACCATCAAACTCTGATCTTTAAACATTCACCAGTTCTAGGTATTTTATATTAATGAGATCATACAATATTTGTCCTTTCGTGATTGACTTAATTCACTCAGCATAGTGTTTTCAAGGTTCCTGTGTGTCTTGGTACGTATCTGGCCTTCACTTCTCTTTAAAACAGAGTAATATTCCATTGTATGTATATACTGCATTTTGTTTATCTATTCATCTGTTAATGGGCATTTAGTTGTTTTGGTTACTGTGAATGGTGCTGCAGTGAATATTGGTGTATTTGAGTGCAGATTTGTGTGTAGACGTAGCTCTCAACTTATTTGGCTAAATACCTAAGAGCATGATTGCTGGGTAATATGGTAAGCTGATGTTTGGCTTTGTAAGAAATTGCCCGACTGTCTCCCAAATGACTGTATAGTTTTGCTTTTTCACCGGAAATGAATAATAGGTCCTGTTCCACATCCTTGCCAGTGTTTGGTGTTGCCAGTGATATGAATTTTAGCCAAAATAACAGGTGTGCAGTGGTATCTCATTCTTGTTTTAATTCACAACTCCCTAAGGACATGTGATATTGAACATCTTTTCATATGCCTGTTTGTCATCTGTGTGTCTTCTTTGTGTTCTTTGGTCTACTTTGTAAATGGATTGTTTGTTTTCTTATTGTTGAGTTTTAATTTTTGTATATTCTGGGTACAAGTCCTTTATCAAATATGTGCTTTTCAAAGAGGGTTAGATTTTGACTCACCATCCCTATTCCTTTTTATGCAAAAATCACCACTTCTACCTTCAGTTTCCCTCTGTCTCATAAATTCTCCAAGATTCTTTGTTCTCGCTTCTCATTTTTACTACACTTGTTTGAGTTTTTCTTGTATTTTCTTCTGGCCTTTTCAATACTTTTTTTTTTTTTTTAAATCATTCTTTTTTTCTCCATTTCTTAGATGAGTCTGTTTGTATACATTTCGGTACATGTATATATGTAAAACACACTGCCATCAAATTGATTCTGACTCGTAGTGACCCTGTAGGACAGAGTAGAACTGCCCCAGAGGGTTTCAAAGAAGCGGCTGGTGGATTTGAACTGCCGACCTTTTGATTAGCAGCAGAGCTCTTAACGACTGTACCACCAGGGCTCCACAATTAAGCCATTTTTAACATTACATAAAAAAATTATATTTTGGTACTAATACCATGTTCTCTGCGTAGTCAGGATAAGATACCTTTAACTGAAGCAAAATTTGTAATGAGAAACTGCTATTGCATTTGTTGCTAGGATATTGCTAAAGGGAATCAGCAATCAAGGACCAATGCAGAATTTCACTACTGTATAGAAGATAGTTAGACTCAGCTGCTTGGCAGTTATTGGCAAAAGAAAAACTGCAAAAACTCCTGAAGATTATTTTGGTGAAAGAATCATTGTTCCTGAAAGTGCATGCCAAATGAGCTTTCAACAAGTCTCAAGTAGGCGTTCAGTTTACCTTTCTTATCTTCCTTTTCCCTTTTGTTGTATGCTTTATAAATGAAGCATAGTTTTTGAAAACACGTGATAAACCAGAGGTAGTCATAGCCTTTAGAGAGGTATGCGATTTGAGAAATCTAAGATCTTTTTATCATTTCAGAAACTTAGACTCAAATAAGTGAAATAACTTGCTCAAGGCAGTAATTGGTGGACTAGAAACTCAAACCCAAATCTTTTGACTGAGACTACTTGGTTTGTCACCATTCTACTATGTGGCCACAGTCAGATATAGATGACCACACTGATTTCCAAAGAATGCAGTTTTCACTACATGAGGGAAGAAGCAAAGAAGTTTCGACAACAAAAATGCTTCAAAAGCTCAGAAATGGTTCCTCCTGTCGTTTCTAGCTGGCTGTAATGAGGAAGCGGTAAACTAGCACTGAGGAATGAATATTAACCAGTACTTTCAGACCCAACAGGAAGACTAGCGTAAAATGAAGGAATAGAAAGCGTGAGTTACAGTAAGCTGTTTGGATGGCAGGGTAACATTTGGTGATCACAAGGAAAGAACTGACGTTATGAGCAATTTCTTTCCAGGCCGGGCAGCAATGGTTAAATGGAAGTTTTATTCAAAAACCATCACAGCGTTGTCTGAAACTATTTCTCAAGCTTCATCCCCACAAATTCTGTGTGACTTCCATTTCCTCCTGCTACCTTGGTTCCAACTAGACTGACTGGCCGTCCCTGAACTCTCAATGTGTTTATTTATTTATTTTTAATTTCTCAATGCGTTTATATACAGGCAGCCCGTGATTTTCATTGTTTAGTTACCATGGTTCAGTTAAATAACACCAGTCCCCCAACAATAGGATTCAAATTTCAGCTACCATGGTACACTAACTATGAGTAATTGCATAAAGTACAAATTTTGCTGTTAGCTCTTCAGTACACATATCAGTAATTAAATAACACATGTGCATCACGATTGGTGACCAATCATGCTACTTCTTTTGAAATCTGTTGGTGATTCATGACTGCACATCTGTTATTCAGTTCATGCACAGACAGCCAAGCATGTAGTTTATGTTGCTACCTTGTTTCCCAAAGATAAATCCATGTAACATTTTACCAAAATAAATAATCAAAAGATGGAAGTGACCAACAAAGATGAAAGTGAAGCAAAGAAATGAAAAGTGTTAATTTTGGAAGTGGAATTTGAATTGAACATAGAGTTCAATGTCGACACTGCTACAGTTCAAGAAACTCTAGATGTGTAGCCAGAGGAATTGAGTGAAGTAAACTTATCAACATAAATGAAGAAAGAGGTTGTGGTTGTGACAAAAAGAATAAAGATGTCCCAGAGGAAGTGATACTGGCAAAAAATTTCACATTAAAGGAACTCTCAGCAATACGACACCTGTCATGTTGGGTTGTCATTATTTATATGCATCTGTCTCCCACATGAGACCATTGAGCTTTTGTGGAATGTGGACTACATCTTTTCTATTTTTTCCCCAAAGCCTTTCAAAACTTCCAACAATTTTGTTGATTGAATGAAAAACGTATCTTCTATTTAATGTCTGAAGTTTTGCCTGGAAAGCATGTTGCACAACATATACTTTTTACAAATATATATTCTTTTACCTAAGATCATTAAAGAAAATGAGAACTAAATGATAACATTGTGAATTTTTACCTTTATAAGACCAAAGATATTTAAATCTCACCCCCTCAAAAATAAGTTCACAAATACCTCACTAAGATTAATTGTTTTCTGTCATCGTTTGAATCAAGAGTGTTCTAATAACCATCTTTACCTACAACTTTTGACTTCAAACCAAGTGTAAAGGAAAATATATTCTTTTTAAGGTTTTTCTAACTGATAAAAAAATATTAAACATATTCATAAACCTAGATTATGTCTAAAACACAGTGGATTCCAAATAGATTTGTAGTCTTGGTTGTTATTATTTAGCCACTTTTGCTAGAAAGCTGTGATTATAAGGGATCCAGGAGGCTATATCAACTTACCCAAAATTAATTGTTGATGTTGTTGTTGTTAGGGGCTGTTGAGATGATTCCAACTCATAGTGACCCTACATACAACAGAACGAAACTTTGCTCGGCCCTGCGTCATCCTCACAATCATTGCTGTGTTCGAGCCCATTGTTGCAGCTACTGTGTCAATACATCTGTTTGAGGGTCTTCCTCTTTTTTGCTGACCCTCTACTTTACTAAGCAATTGTTGATAAAACAGCAAAAATGGTTAGTATCTTGTCTTCTATACAGGCTACTTAGTTTCTCCAGGTCTGTAAAGATCAGATCAGTTGTCAGAGTCATCAGGGAGCATGGATTGATTGAGAATAGAAGAGATTTTGGTATCTAAAGGTTGTTGTATATTTCTTATAGGCCAGTGCTTCTCAAATTGTCTGTGCTAAGGAGTCATCGGGGATTTATTTACATGCAATCTTACCACACATGACTAGCATACAACTCACATGCAACTCAGCACACAAATTCAACCACACGAAACTTGTCTATACCTTGTTCAACAAAATAAGTTCATTGATTGTATGCTTAGCTATCAAGCCATGTCAAATTGCTATAAAATTTTCTAAGAGCTTACTTTCAAATTCTGAATCTACCTTGTTGCAGACAAGTTCATGGATCACACTTTGAGTGGCACTGCTATCGACCAGTCCTGTGTTCTCTAAGTTCACCATTTTGAGCTTCTTGACCACGAAAGAACTTCAGCTTCTCCCCTCTTCAGTCGTCCATTCTCACGACTACCTCCTGCATCATACTGGGCACAAAGCACGTGCTCAAGAAACATTTATTAGATAAATAAGTAAGCTAACAAACTATTAAATAATGAAGAAACCATAAAATAAAGTAGGAGTGCCTATGAAGCGAATAGGAATTCAAAAAGTGAGAAGTGAGAGGCAATGAGATGAACCTACGCTTAGGGCAAGGCATAATCTAAGAGTTCCTAGAGGTGAAATTTTGGGTGGATTCTCAGGCCACATCTATACTTGAAATGTGTATGAAGTCAAAGACACAATTTGAGGGTCCAGTTAGAATAATAAACCCTTTGCCGTCAAGTTGATTCTGACTCATAGCGACCCAATAGGACAGAGTAGAACTGCCCCATAGGGTTTCCAAGGAGTGGCTGGTGGATTCCAACTACCAGCTTTTTGGTTACCAGCCAAACACTTAACCACTGTGCCACCAGGGCACCAGTTAGAATAATAGTGGGCTCAGTAACTTTTGAAAATCTTTCTTTCAAGATTAGATTAACAGATTTCATTCAGGTATCTGTAAACCAGAAAGACTCTCTGACTCCATTTCATTTCTTCATATTCTCTAGCTCTTTGAGGATTAAAATGGTGTTGTGAGTTGCATTGCGTGCAGGACTTAAAATCCTCACAACCCAACTCCACTCTTATAATAAATAAAAGCAAAATTTACTAAAGTAGATGTTAATAGCTTTCACGCTCAGAGAATAGAGGTACTGAAAACCTAACTTAGAATCAATTATTTTCTAAAAGCTCCTTCTCTTTTTGGTATACGTATGATATAAGCTTTTTTCCATGGACAACATGGAAAAAGGGGGAATTAAATATTTATTTGTAAAGAAAATATTTTCTTTTCAGGACAAGATTATAAATTCTGGAAGAAAAAGCATATAATCTTTTTCAGAAACATATTTAGAACATATACAGACAAAAGAGTGGAGGGGGAATTAAATTAACTGATAAGAAAATAAATATTTTACCTAGTACTCAGTAATTTTCACATTTTTTGTTGTTGTTGTGTGCTGTGGAGTACATTCCAACTCAGTGACCCTTTATGACAGAATAGAACTGCGCCATAGGGTTTCCTAGGCTGTAATCTTGACGAGCAGATTGTCAGTCAGGTCTTTCCTTCCACTAAGCAGCTGGTGCATTCAAACCTTCAACCTTTCGTTAGCAGTCAACTGTTTAACCATTTCACCACCAGGGCTCCTTAATTTGTACATACAACTAGGAAAATGAATTATAGGGTAAAGAGCAAAGGAAATATAAAATACTTAATGGCCCTGGTACTCAGTTCACAGCTGTAAAAACCTACTTTGAGTCATATCTAATTGAAGCATATGCTTTCCAACAGTTTCATATTTTGTTTTAAAAAGTTAACCAGACTCATTTTTACCTAAAAAAAAATGTACTGGGACATATAACAGATGTATATAGAGTCTTTTAAAATGTAAACTATTGCAATACATGAATGCAAAATAAATCGTTAAAATTTTGGGTTTCTGAAGAATTCTTGTGATATCTTTCATATAAAAAATTCTTTGTTGGTAACGCTTCTAGCAAAAGTCTCTTTTCAGTATTCTAGTCATATTTATGCTATTCCTACCAGTCTTTCCCAATACCTGTCTATCAGTTTGTGTACTGTGTGGCTAGCTATGTTGCTATGAAACTCTGCCATGGGCATTTCAAATGCCAGAGGGGTCACCTGTGGTGGAAAGGTTTCTATGGAGCTTCCAGACTAAGACAGACTAGGAAGAAAGGCCTGGTGATCTACTTCCAAAAATCAGTCAGTGAAAAACATATGGATCACAACAGAATATTGTCCAATATAGTGTTGGAAGGTGAGCTACTTAGGTTGATAAGGCACTCAAAATACACAGTGACCGAGACAATGGACTTGAGCATATTAACGATTATGAAGATGGTGCAGGACCTGGCAACATTTTGTTCTGTGGTACATGGGGTTGCCGTGAGTAAGAGTTGACTCAAGGGTAACGAACAACAATAACAACCAGTCTTTCATTCCTTCCAAAAGAAGCTGAAACGCAGACTAGTCTTCAATGGATAGGCTGGTTTACATAATGGTGACATTATTCCCCAGAGTGTTGATTCAAGCGAACATGAATCAAGTTATAAATAGGGACTAGAAAGGTAACGAAAAATAGCTTATCCTTTCATAGGAATAAATTTTGATAATGTAGGCCATCAGTTGATTTCAGCTTTGGCAGCAAGTTTGAAATTAAGATGAAACAACAAGTAGGGAATCAGTTATGATAAAATAAAAAGGTTCAATGTGGAAACGAAAATGGGAAAGAAACTCTATTAGATAATTATGAACTTCTAAACATCAAATCTACCAATATCCTTCATTTCATATGATAGAGTGTCTTGCAAAAGTTGAACGTAAGTGGAGAATAACCGGAATCTTACCTTAAGGGAAGTAGAGGACTTTACTCTTTAAAGGAATCTTGCAGTGAATTCATCTGTAAAATAAATAACAATGTCTTAATTCATCCATTTTATACCATAATTAGACTAATGTATACTAACTTACGTGGCAGCATTTCTTAGATATTGTTGAAATTTTGATTATGTTGTTGTTGGTAGTTGCCGTGTAGTCGATTCCAACTCATGGAGACCCCATGTGTGTGGAGTAGAACTGCACTCCACGGGGTTTTCAAGGCTGTCACATTTTGGAAAACCCAAAACCCCTTTGCTGTCGAGTCAATTCCAACTCATAGTGAACCTATAGGGTAGAGCAGAACTGCCCCACAGGGTTTCCAAGGCTGTAAATCTTTACCGAAGCACACTGCTACATCTTTCTCCCCAGGAGCAGGCTGTGGGTTCAAACCACCAACCATTTGGTTAGCAGTCTAGTGCTTAACCACTGCACCCCTTTTGGAAGCAGGCCTTAATTCCAAGGCGTCTCTGGGTGAATTTGAACCGACTGATGTTGCAGTTAGTAGTCTAGCACATAACCATTAGTGCCACCCAGGGGCTTCTAATTTTGATTATATGACTCAATAAATATTAGGTGTTGACAATTAACAATAACAACAACAACAACAAAAGATTTAAGAAGAAAAAATCTACAAGCAAAATTCCTGAAAAAGGTAATCTACTGTAAGAATGCATTTTCTTTTTCAGGAAAATGCAGAAATTCTTTTTCTTTTTGGTGCCTTCATCCGACTACAGTACACAATAAATTTTGATAGGTAGTTGCAGTTACTTGATAATTTTTTGAGGTCTTTATTCATTTGAAAAAATAATTGGAGATTTATTGAGTAATTTCATAATTGCAGTTAACAGTTTTTAAACAACACTGTTTAAAACGCTACATTAGAAGCTATCAGCTAGCTAATGTTTCACTTCCAGATTCATCTAATTATGAACAACACTTGCGATTAAAATTTAATTTTGCACAAGTACAGTATTTGGTGGCCATAGAATTAGGAACTATTGCTTCTTTTAAGTAAATAAATATTATTTTAGAATAGTGAAGTAGTGTCTCTTTGAAGCACAAAGATGATTGGATCCAGTTATAATATGAAAATAAACCTGTCAAGCATGGGTAGCCTTTGAATAATATAAAAATATTCTGAGAATTACAAAGGATTGGGCTAATGTTGAAGATTCCTGTAACTAATTAATTACTCAATTTAGCAGAAACATTTTAGTCTTCGACTAGATCAAGACCATCTATAACAATGAGAATAAGGACTGAAGGGATTCTAAAAGAGGTAAAAGCTATCAGAAGAATTATAGAATTATCTTTTAAATTTTAAAGTTGAATCAGTTACGGGGGCATTTTTCCCAGTTTTTAAGTCATAAGCTCCATTTGGAGCCCTGGTGGTGTAGTGGTTAAGAGCTTGGCTATTAACCAAAAGGTCAGCAGTTTGAATCTACCAGCTGCTCCTTGGAAACCCTATGGAGCAGTTCTACTCTGTCCCATAGGGTCTCTATGAGTCAGAATTGACTCGATGGCAATGGGTTGTGATTTTTTGGTAATCTCCCTTTACAACATTTCTGCCGGTTTCTAGCTTCTGCTCACATTCCTCCATGAAAGACAACTCATTGTCCCTTAAAGCAGCCCAATATTGAGCAGCCTGAGTTGTTAGTTTTCTCTTTTTGTTGATTTGAAACCTACTTTTTAAAGCTTCTCTCCAATGGTTCAGGCAAAGACAAGTAACAAAATTCTCAAAACTCTTCCCAGTCACCTTGATCTCTATCCTTCCTCTGCACTAGCATTTTCCTTTGATATTTTCGCCCTCTCTTTTTGAAGTTTGAAATAGGAATATAAATTAATCTGGAAGATTTTTTTAAGGCCAGTGGAACAAAACATTAATAAAAGAAAAGATACCTAGTTACTTCTTCCCTAGAGAAGCTCATCCATTGAGTATATTTTTGTGAATGAAGGAATAAGTTGGTAAAATGAATTTACAAGAGACAGCATAGCTTAATCCCCAAAACCAAACTCATTGCCTTTGAGTCAATTCCAATTCACAATGACCTGGTTTCAAGTTCTGGTTTGCCATTTACTAGTTGTGTGACCTTGGGCAAATTACTTAAATTCCCTGCACTCGGTGTCTTCATCGCTGAAATGATGACTATTATAATGACAGTACTTTTTTTCCTAGGACTGATTACTGAGGTTTAAATTATTTAACGGAGTGCCTTGGTGGTGTAAATGATTAACATGCTCAGTTGCTAATCAAAAAGTTAGAGGTTCTAGTCCAACCAGAGGTGCCTTGAAAGAAAGATCTGACAATCTACTTCTGAAAAACCAGTCATCAAAAACCCTGTGGACCACAGTTCTACTCTGAGACACATGGGGTTGCCATGAGTAGGAATCAATTGAACAGAAAGTATGTTTTTCTGGTTTTAAATTATAGTGAAACCTGTGAGAAATGGAACTCAATGGGACTGCTTTGTTTTTCCAGGTCTCATAAGTTTTCCACCTTTGACAGGGTGCAGTCTTACCACTTTTTTACTGCTAGTTTTGGTGTAAAATATTTAAGTTTTCTTTCTCTGACAAGTTTCTGCCTTACACAGGTTCTGACATTCACAGGTTTTACTATATTTAATACAAAGCATTTAGAACAGCGTCTGGTAAATAGTAATCATTCAATAAGTATTTTTGGTGTTCTAGAACACATGAAGAGGGCTGGTGGCACAGTGGTTAAACTTGGCAGCTAACTGAAAGGTGGGCAATTCAAAATCACCAGGTGCTCTACGGAAGAAAGATGTTGCAGTCAATTTCTATAAAGACTGTTGTCATTAGGTGCCATCGAGTCAGTTCCGACTCATTGTGACTCTATATACAACAGAATGAAACAGTGCCCTGTCCCGCGCCATCCTCACAATCGTTGCTACATTTCAGTCCATTGTTGAGGCTACTGTGTCCATCCATCTCGTTGAGGGTCTTCTTCTTCTTCTTCTTTTTCACTGACCCTCTACTTTACCAAATATGATGTCCTTCTCCAGGGACTGGTTCCTCCTGACAACGTGCCCAAAGTACGTTCGACGAGGTCTCGCCATCCTCCCTTCTAAGGAGCATTCTGGCTATACTTCTTCCAAGACAGATTTGTTTGTTTTGTAAAGATTACAGCCTTGGAACCTGTATGGGGCAGTTCTACTTTGTGCTATAGGGAACTATGAGTCAGAATCAATTCAACAAATATAGACTACATTGAGAAGAGATGAGAAAAGAGGAGTGAATATTTAGGGAAAGAAAGACGAGTAAGAAAGAAGAGATGGTATGGTACAGTGAAGAGGTACTAATAACACTCAGATGGTGGTCCTCCCATTCTAACCTAGCTTTATTCCTGGAATCATTCATCCAGAGGTCTTAGCCAGGCGGAAGCAGGGCAAGAAGATTTGTGGGAGCTGTTCTAGCAAGCTGAGCTGGGGAGACAGGACAAGTGTGGATTGAACTAAAGAGTCCAGAGTACTGTACATGATGTTGGACAACGCCCAGTGCTCTGCTGAACACCATCAAATAAGTTCTGCTGGCTTTTATTTCATTCTTTTTTTAAAATTTATTTTTTATGTAAATTTTAGTTTAGATCTTATATTTATGTAATTCAAAATTCTAACAGCATGAAACATAGGCAGCAAAAAGTCTTCCTCCCAACTTATTCCCTAATTAACCAGTACTCTACTCTGGTAGCAAGCAGTTATATCAATTTTCAAATGAGAAACTGGTGTTAGGTTACCGGTCCCTGCCAACCCACCATGGATATATAAAAGGATTAACATCCTGACTAATACACTTCTACCTCCACTTTGATGTAATACACACTTCTTCATTCACTTTGGAAACTGTGAATCATCTTGGTGTGCAAAGCCTTTTAGACTATTCTTTTTTAAAAAACATTTTATTGTGTTTTATGTGAAAGTTTACAGAGCAAATTAGTTTGCCATTCAACAAATTGTACACAAAGTGTTGCAATTCCCACACGGCGTCAACACTCTCCTCATTTCCGCCTTGGGTTCCTCATTTCCTTTCGTGCCTTCTCATCTTTACTTTTGGGCAAATGTTGCTCTTTTGGTCTCGTATAATTTTTTGTTCTATGAAGCACATTCTTTTTGGGTGTTATTGTTTATTTTATAGGCTTGTCTATTGCTTATCTGGAAGGTGGTTTCTGAGAATGGGTGTACTTCCAAGCCAAAGGGGAACTTACAGCCCTAGTCTTGGGGGTTCCTCCAGTCTCTATCAGATCAGTAAGTCTGGTCTTTTTTAATGAATTTGATTTTTTGTTCTACATTTTTCTCCTGCTTTGTCCAGGATCCTCTATTGTGATCCCAGTCAGAGCAGTTGGTAGTGGTAGCTGGACATCATCTTGTTCTTCTGGTCTCAGGGTCATGTAAGCTGTGATGCATGTGGTTTGTTAGTCCTTTGGACTAATTGTTCCCTTGAGTGTTTGGTTTTCTTCACTCTCTTTTACTCCAGACAGGAAAAGACCACTAGTTGTATCTTAGATGGCTGCTCACAAGCTTTTAAGACCCCAGACCATACTCGCCAAAGTAAGATGTAGAACATTGCTTTATACACAATGTTATGCCAATTGATGTAGATGTCCCCTGAGTTTATGGTCCTTAGCCTTCAAGCCTAGTATCTCTGTCCTGGGAGGTGTTTTGTTGTGCAAAAGAAATGCCCATGACTGTGCCCCTTGTGTGCTCTAATTGTATATTTTAACACACACGCAACATTTACAAATATGTTTGCAGAGATATCCATGCCCTAACCTATATCTGCAGGTGGATGCACTCCCTGACACCCTCCCATGCCTCTTTAGCATACCTATCTACTTATGTATCCTTTCATAAATTATTGTTTGTTAATACTGTTGTTGCAGTATTGTCTATGTTATAGTAATTGCCATAGTTTCCCTTTGTTCTAGTGTTCCTTTCAGTGTCTTTCTTTGCCTTTGTCATATTGTGCTGACTTCCCCATATAGTATACTGCCTTTCCCATCACCAATATTACCATGTATCTTCTACTATTTAGTAATGTACCCTCCCTCCTCCGCCTTTCCCTGGTAGACTGTTCTTGAATATTTACACCATATAATTTGATGCCATGGAGGAAAGGCAGCCTATGTGTGCCATCGAGTTGATTCTGACTATAGCAACCCTATAGGACAGAGTAGAACTGCCACATAGGATTTCCAAGACTGCAATCTTTACAGAAGCAAATTGCCACATCTTTCTCCTGCAGAGCAGCTGGTGGGTTTGAACTGCTGATCTTTTGGTTAGCTGCTGAATGCTTAACCACTGCACCAACACAGCTCCTTTGGTAGAGTCTTAGAGTTCTTTAATTCCAATTCTCTGTTTTTAGAGCTCTGGGACAGCAAAGAAGCTGTTTTGAGATATACTTTCCAATGTCTTTGCTACCTGTTTTTTCAGTTCTTAACAGTGGGATAGTTATTCCCAGTGAGTAAATTTTGGAAGCTGGATAAATCTTCTGAGGCTGCTGCTTTGTTGAGTTTGCTTGTCAAGATTTTACGTATTTCATGCTGACTGTATACATTATCTATACCATAACAGAGAATCTTGCATGAACAAAACCAGATCTATTATATTTCATATACCCTTTGATCTATGAATTTGTCTTAGACCTGTGTTTCATAAAAGAAAGAAAGAAATAAAACCTGATACAGTTTTATCTATCAAACCTAGCTTTTCTAACAAAGTCTGAGGAAACCAAATCATATTATGTTGTTCTGATTTGACTTTTCCAGGCAGTATATAGAAGGGTAAAAGGTATCTGATTCTATCAAATATGCCCTGAAAAATAAATCTTGTGATTTGTTCATCTTCTCTCCATCTATCAAAATGAAACTAATAAACAGTCCCAGATGCAGCAGTAGAAAAATGAAAAATGAGTTTTCCCACAACCCAGTAGGAACTAGTATTTACTAGAAAGGCTGCTCATTTCCAGTCTCCCTGCACACCAAACTCCATTGACTTCAAGAAGAATTAGCACAGGTGGAAAAGTGGAAGTACTAAATTCTTTTATTAGCAGAGTTTTGCTGGTAAATAATAAATTTAACTTAAAAGTTAAACGTGGACACAACTTTTGTAAACTGGACTGGTGGATAGAGTCATGCACCATCACTTACTCTCTTCATTTTTGTAGGGGAAAAATTACTCTGTAAGCTTTGGCTTTATAATCATACTTTTCATGTGTTATTTCTGTGCAGTGGCTGTAGTTCATGAATGAACTATGTATGTAAGGTCATGCTCAATGTTTTTACACATATGAGTAAACAAAAACACTTAGTCCTATGGCATGAGGGCCCTGTGGCATTCTTTTGAATGGATGTTTGTGTGTGTGTCCTTCAGGTGACCAGACTGGGCTTTTTCCCCATTTCAAAGATACGCTAGGCTTATCAGCTTCCTCTTCTCCATGGTGTCAAACCCTATGGTATAAATATTCAAGAACAGTCTAAAATGCTTTCCGCACCAAGATGAGTCAGTTTCCAGAGATTATTACCTCAAAGTAAAGGTAGAAGGTACATTAGTCAGGTCATTAATCCTGTTATATGTTCACAGTGGATTGGCAGGGGCCAGCGTGGGGGAGGTCTCTGTTTCATATGGTCACACAGGAATCCAGACTGTCAGAGGATCTGCCATTTTGTGGCTGCACCACCTGGAACACACAGACCCTTTAGTTACCACAGCAGAAGAATAAAGTGCATGGATATCTTACACCTGATCTTGGGTGCTTCAGTCTGAGTCATATGTCTACTAGTCTGCTTTTCTGGTGACCAAATATTCAGTTGACCCGTCCCACTCTATGTGGAACACATTCACCTCCTTCTTAAGGAGAAAACCCAGAGGCTTCATTCAGTCATAACATTGAACTCCATCCTTTAAATTTCTGGGTAATTCACAATAGTCTATACATCAGATGTGGATATGGTTTCTCTTGTTCTGGAGACCTTGAAATAAAAATATAAGTTATCTGTCTTCTCCCTGCTGACATATACAAATGCACACACCCATACAAACACACACACACACAATACAATCACAGAAAAGAGGAAAAGTAACCACAATGAACAGCCCCACTCCCCAAAAGGAGGAATATGAAACACAGCAATAGCTGGCCTGTGCCATGCTGAAATTCCATAGGGCAGCCAACTATGAGGGCCTCTCAAAATGAGGATAAGGAAACAACTGTTTTTGCTGTGATAATGCTGCATAACAAATAACCTCAAATTTTCAGCTGCCCAGAATAACAAAGACTTTTTCTTCCTGCAAGATACTCATTTCTTGCTCCAGGTTGTAGGTTGTGTTCAGGTCTTCCCCATATGTCTTCTCAGTCCAGGTCTTAGCCTAGGAGGGAAAAGATGGTGAATATTTGCTAAATGATAATGTAATCTACCATAGGAATGTTCCACAATTAGGTACTGATTCTTCTCTCTGGGAAAATCTTCTTCATCCATTGACTTCTATATTTCCTGACTTTGCCATCATGGCTGTTTTATATTTTACCTTATTCTTCCTTGCTACCTCAGACATTGGTAATGGGAAATATGGCCTCCTTGGGGACTGTGTAGGTCCCTGGGTGGTGGAAGTGTTTTATGATTGGCTGTTAACCTAAAGGTTGCCAGTTCGAACACACCCAGCTGTGCCACAGGAGGAAGGTCTGGTGAATTGCTTCCATAAAGGTTACAGCCAAGTAAATCCTGTGGAGCAGTTCTACTCTATAACACATGGGGTCGCCATAAGTTGGAACTGACTCAACAGCAATGAGTTTTTGTGGGGGACTCTGCAACTTTTTCAGTCTACTTCTTGCTCAAGGATGTTTGAGAACTCAAACCCCCAACAACCAAACCAGTTGCCATTGAGTCTCCTGTGATTCATGGCTACCTCATATGTTGCAGATCCGTAGAGTTTTCAGAATGGCTAATTTTTCAGAAGTAGATTGCCAGGCTTTTCCTCTGAGGCACTTCTGGGAGGGCTCAAACTTCCAACCTTTCAGTTAGCAGTCGAGTTCATTAATTATTTACGCCATCAGAGACTGCATGGAGAATGCAAAGGTGGTTTTAAGTATTCAGTAGGTCTTAGGATTTTTTTCAGTTTAAATTCCAGAAGCTACAATTACAGTTCTTTTTGAGACATATTTCTCAGATTTGTTTTTTCTTTCTGTATATTAAATGCTAGCCTTGTGAGAAAAAGCTATGCTTGTAGTCTGATATTTTCCGTGAGTCTCTTTACTCAAGCACCAGGCTTTTTTGGTGCTATATCCATAGTCTGATTTTTCATCTCTGACTTCTTTACGCATTAAGAGGGCTCAGCATTAGGTGTGTGAAGGCCAAACTCTAGTCTAACCTTTGGCACAAGGCTCAGCTTTAATGGGTCTTTCTCAATTTTATCTCTTAGTGTTAGAGGTTTCAAAGCACTTTGTACTTCTAATATTGAAAAATCCTGACTGTTGGAATCTTTTTTCTTCATCAGTTTTGCTTGTAAACTCATCAGATCTTCTTCTCCTTCTCTTCATCTTCCTTCTCCTTCTCCTCTTCCTCCTCCTCGTCCTCTTTTCTTTAAAAATATCTTAAAAAATGCAGCCAATAGCAACAAATCTTTTCTTCCCAAGCTCTTCCTCAAGACTATGAGTTCTCAACCACAACACCACTGACACTTTGGACCAGAAATTCTCTGTTGTGGGGGGCTGTCCTGTGTATTGTAGGATGTTTAGCAACATCCCTAGCCTCTACTCACTAGATGCCTGTAGCACCCTCCCAGCTTTGACAATCAAAAAAATGTCTTCAAACATTGACAAATGCTCCCTGAGAGACAAAATTGCCTTGACTGAGGATCACTGCTTTAGAGTCACATTAGGTATATTAGGTACATTAGGTACATTGCCTGCCCTATGAGTTATAGTAGGCATAATTTTTATCTAAATGTTTTGTCAGTTCATAAAGGCAGATTATTGTAGCCCTGGTGGCACGGTGGTTAATAGCTTGGCTGCTAACTAAAAGGCTGGGAGTTTGAATCCACCAGCCACTCCTTGGAAACCCTATGTGACAGTTCTACTCTGTCCTATAGAGTTACTATGAGTCGGAAGTGACTTGACGGCAATGGGTTTGTTTTTTAAGGTAGATTGCTATCTTCTTTGTCTCTAATGCCATTTTATTTGCTGTTGACTACGTGACTCCCAAGCCAATGTGAGATTTTAGGTTTTTGTTAGGGAAGCACTCAACTTGCAGTACTAATTCTATACCAGGCAAGGCAACTCAGTGGCTTAATAGAACAATAGTTTATTCCACTCTCATTTCAAATATCCAGTTGGTTGGTAGGATGGGAGGGGGGATGTCTCCGGTCTATAGCCTCTCAGGTACCCAGGCTGATTGAGGCACTATCTTAAAATTGCACCATTTGGAACATAGAGCCTTCTTCAGTAAATGTAGCAGAAGAACATCTGGAGAGTTCTTGTCAAATCTTTTATGCTTTGTCTTGTAAATAATTTATGTCACTTTCACTCACAGCTCATTGTCCATAACTAGTCACATTGGAAGAGGAGGCAAAGATGATCATCATGTCAAAAAAGAGAAAAGAATCAGATATTGGTAAGTAATAGTAATATCTACCACAACCTGTTAAAAATGAAATTATTTTATTTTTCAAATTAACATTGACTATTAACAACTTGTATTATGCAGATAACACAACCTTCTTGCTGAAAGCGAAGAGGACTTAAAGCACTTACTGATGAAGATCAAAGACCACAGCCTTCAGTATGGATTATACCTCAACATAAAGAAAATAAAAATCCTCACAACTGGACCAATAAGCAACATCATGATGAGAGGAGAAAAGTTTGAAGTTGTCAAGGATTTCATTTTACTTGGATCTACAATCAACACCTATGGAACTAGCAGTCAAGAAATCAAATGATGCATTGTATTGGGCAAATCTGCTGCAAAAGACCTCTTTAAAGTGTTGAAAAGCAAAGATGTCACCCTGAAGACTAAGGTGCGCCTGACCCAAGCCATGGTATTTTCAATCACCTCATAAGCATGCAAAAGTAGAACAATGAATGAGGAAGACCGAAGAAGAATTGACGCCTTTGAATTGTGATGTTGGCAAAGAATATTGAATATACCATGGAGTGCCAAAAGAATGAACAAATCTGCCTTGGAAGAAATACAACCAGAATGTTCCTTGCGAGCAAGGATGGCGAGACTACATCTTACACACTTTGGACATATTGTCAGGAGGGATCAGTCCCTGGAGAAGGACATCATGCTTGGTAAAGTGGAGGGTCAGTGAAAAAGAGGAAGAGCATCAACGAGATGGATGGACACAGTGGCTACAACAATGGGCTCAAGCAGAACAATTATGAGCATGGCGCGGGACCGGGCAGTGTTCGTTCTTTGATGCATAGGGTCACTATGAGTCTGAACCGACTCAACAGCATCTAACAACAACAACAACATTACGGATTGAATGACATCCCCCCAAAATATATGTTGGAATCCTAACTCCTATACCTGTAGATGTAATCCTGTTGGGAAATAAGGTTTTCTTTTTTAGGTTAATGAGGCCATATCAGTGTAAGTTGTGTCCTAAACCTAATCACTTCTGAGTTATAAGGAGAAGTACAGATGCTACGTGAAGATTGCCAAAGAACCTAGGAACACGGGCTACAGAATCTGAGACAAGGATTTTCCTCCAGAGTCGACAGAGAGAGAGCTTTCCCATGTAGTTGATGCCCTAAATTTGGACTTCTAGCTTCCTGAACTATATCAAAATGAATTTCTGTTCTTTAAGACCATTCACTTGTGGTATTTATGTTACAGCAGATTAGGAAACTATTACATAGAGTAAAATTAACTTATAATGAGATCTAGGGTCTATAGGTTTTAATACATATATAGATAAATGTGCAGAGCCCTGGTGGCTCAGTGGTTAAGAGTAGGGCTACTAACCAAAAGGATGGCAGTTCAAATCCACCAGCTGCTCCTTGGAAACCCTATGGGGCAGTTCAACTCTGTCCTATAGGGTCACTATGAGTCGGAATCCACTCGATGACAATGGGTTTGGTTTTGATTTTTGTAGATAACTGTAGCTAACCACTTTGATCAGGATACAAAACAATTCCATCACTCCAAAATACTCCTCTGTAATGCCTCTTCGTAATTCCTTTATTCCCAAATACTTAATGCCAGGCAAGCATTGACTTATTCCCTGCCACTATAGTTTTGCCTTTTTCAAAATATTGAGTAAGTAGAATCATACTGTATATAATTTTTGAAACTGGCTGCCTTAATCAAGCATAATGCCTTTGATTCATTCATGCTGGTTTGTGTATTAGAGTGGCTGTACTATTTTTTATTCCCACCAGCAATGTATGAAAATTCCAATGAGTCTGTTTCTTCTCCAGAACTTGATATTGTCAGATTTTTGTTTTTGTTTGTTTTAGTCATTTCTAACTGGTATGTAGTACTATATCAAAATAGTTTTAATTTGTATTTCCCTAGTGGCTAATGATGTTAAGTATGTTTTCATATGCTTATCTGTCATCTGGAATTTCCTCTTTAATTATTTGTTCAAGTCTTTTGCTCATTTTTTTTAAATTGAGTTGTTGCTTTCTTATTATTGAATATATACATGTATGTAGCAACACAAAGCACCAAACCCATTGCCTTCGAGTCTGTTCTGACTCATAGTGGCCCTATAGGACAAAGTAGAACTGCCCCATAGTGTTTCTGAGACAGTAACCTTTATGGAAGCAGACGGCCACATCTTGCTCCCACAGAGCAGCTGGTGAGTTTGAACTGCCAACCTTTTGGTTAGCACCTGAATGCTTAGCCCCTGTGCCACCAAGGCTTCTTTTATATATATTTGTCTCGGAAACAATTTAGGTCACTTTCACTGTAGATATAATCTAGTGTAATGTCTTTGATTCATTCATATTTGTTGGCATATTAACCCTGTTTCACCAGAGCTCTTTATATATATATATGTATATACATATACATAGGTATATATATGCATATACATACACATATATACATATATATATATTGATGGTGCAGTGGTCATGAAGATATTCTCTTATGTTCTATACTAGAAGATCTTCAGTTTTAGGTTTTACATTTATATCTATGGCCCATTTAGTGTTTTTTATTTTGTATAAGGTCTGAGGTTTAAGTTAAGGTTTTTTAAATTTGTTTTTGTTTGTTTTTAATAAATGGCCATTTTTTCCCATCATCATTTGTTGAAAAGATTATCCTTTCTCCATTGAATAAGTTGTGGACTTTTGACGAAATGTATGGGTCTATTTCTAGATATCGTATTCCGTTTGAATGATCCATGTGTTTATCCTTTCATCAATACCACACTGTCATGATTATTACAGCTTTATAGAATTCCTTAAAATCAGATGGTGTGACTACTCCAAATTTATTCTTTTTTATTTTTTCATTTATCTTATGGCTTTTTGTCTTTCCATACAAATTTCAGAATCAGGTTGTTTATATTCACAAAAAATCCTGCTGGGAATTGAATAATTCTGTAGATTAATTCAGGAAGAGTTGACATCTTAATATACTGAGTCATCCAATCCATGAACAGGGAATTATCTTCATTTGTTTAGCTCTTCTTTGACCTTTTTCATCTGTGTTTTGTAGTCATCCACATACAATTCCTGCTCACACTGTTAGATTTTCATCTAAGCACTTCATTTTAAAATTTTTTTTTGTTAAGTGCTATATATTTTTAAAAATTTAGTTTCTATTTGTTTATTAAGGAGTCTTGGCGGCACAGTGGTTAAACACTTGGCTGCTAACCATAAATGCCAGTCTTTCCAACCTACCAGCTGCTCAGCAGGAGAAAAATGTGGCAGTCTTCTCCTGTAAAGATTCCAGCCTTGTCTGGGGTCTTAAAAGCTTGCAAGCTGCCATCTAATATGCATCCATTGGTCCCAGCTACCTGCAGTAAAGGAGAATGAAGAACACCAAAGACACAAGGACAATATTAGCCCAAGAGACAGAAAGGGCCACGTAAACTAGAGACTTCATCAACCTGAGACCAGAAGAACTAGATGGTGCCCAGCTACCACCAATGACCACCCTGACAGGGAACACAACAGAGAGTCCCGGATGGAGCAGGAGAAAGGTGGGGTGCAGAACTCAAATTCTAGAAAGGAGACCAGACTTAATGGTCTGAACGAGACTGGAGGAACCCCAGAGAGCATGGCCCCTGGATTCTCTATCAGCACAGAACTAAGATTGTTTCCGAGGCCAACTCTTCAGACAGGGATTGGACTGGACTGTGAAACACAAAGTGATACTCGTGAAGCGTGTACCTCTTAGCTCAAGTAGATACAAGAGACTAAACGGGCAGCTGCTGTTTGGAGGTGAGATGGGAAGCCAGAGAGGGTTAGGAGTTGGTTGAATGGACATGGGGAATCAGGGGTGGAAAGGAGGAGTGAGCTGTCACAGTATGGGGAAAGCAATCAGAGTTACATAACAATATATGCATAAATTTTTGTTTGGGAAAACATTAAAAAAAAAAAAAAAAGATTCCAGCCTTGGAAATACTATGGGACAGTTCTGCTCTTTCCTACAGTCACCATGAGTCGGAATCTTCTAGAAGGCAACAGATTTACTGGTTCATTGCTAGAATATAGAAAGAAAGTTGATTTTTTTTTTTTTATATTGACCTTATATTCTGTAACCTTGCTAAACTCAGTTATTAGTTCTACAAGCTTTTTTGTAGACTTCTTAAGATTTTCTATAGACAATTATGTCATCTGCAAATAGCAGCATTTTTACTTCTCTATTGAAATCTGCATGTCTTTTTTTTTTCTAGCATTATTGAACCAGCTTAATCTTCCAGCACTATGTTGAGTAGTAGTTGTATTATCATTTTTATTGCTGCTGTAACAAATTACCACAAACAACACAAATTCATTATCTTACAGTTCTGGAGATCAGAAGTCCAAAATGGGTCTCGCTGGGCTAAAATCAAGATGTTGATAGGGCTGCTTTCCCTTTACGAGGTTATAGGAGAAAATTAGTTTTCTTGCTTTTTAGAGGCTGTTCTCATTCCTGTTTCATGACCCTTTTCCACCTTCAAAGCCAGTAATATAGTATCTTCAAATCTCTGACTGTAATTCTTTTGCTTCCCTCTTTCACGTATAACGATTTTTCTAATTACATTGTACCCGCCTGTATAATCTAGGGTAATCTCTCAACCTGAAGGTCATCTGATTAGCAACCTTAATTCCATTTGCAACCTTAATTCTCCCTTTGACATGTAACCTAACATATTCATAGATCTGGGGATTAGGACAAGGACATTTTTTTTTTTTTTGGAGTCTGTATTTTGCATACCACAGTAATAGTAAGAGTGTACACCCTTGCTTTGTTCCTGATTTTAGCTGGGAAATATTCAGTCTTTCACCATAAGTTTGGTACTAGCTGTAGGTTTTAATGGATGTCCTTTATCAGGTTAAGATTCCCTTCTATTCCTAGTTTACCTAAGGTTTTTATTAGGAATAGATGCTAAATTTTGATGAATGTTTTTTCTGTGATTGATATATTCATGTGGTTTTCTTTTAGACTGTTAATATGTTGCATTACATTGATTTGAAATATTGAATCATACTTGTATACCTGGAATAAATCCCCTTGGTCATGAAGTAATCTTCTTTTCATATATTTCTGGATTCAATTTGCTAATATTTTGTTTAGGATTTTTGCATCTAAGTTTATGAGGAATATTGGCTAATAGTTTTGTTTTCTTGTGCTGTCTTTGTCTGGTTTTAATATTAGATAATGTTGATGATGATCTCATAAAATGAGTTGAGTTGTTTTCCTTCCTATTCTATTTTCTGGAAGTGACTGTGTAGCACTGGTATTATTTCTTCTTTAAATGTTTGGTGGAATTAATCAATGAAATCATCTGAGCCTGTGAATACATATTTTTAATTGTTTATTAGTATGAATTCAATTTCTATAATAGATAAAGAACTATTCAGGTTATATATTTCTTCCTGTGTAAATTTTAGAAGTTTGTTGCCCTGAAGGAGTTTGCTCATTTCCTCCAAGTTGTCAAATGTACATGCATCATGTTGTTGGTCCAATTTTCTTATTTTCCTCTTAATATATGTGAGGTCTGTAGTAATATACCCTCTTTCATGCCTGATATTGGTAATATGTGTTTTCTCTCTCTTTTTTTATAAGTCTTGCCAGAGGTTTATCAATTTTATTCATTTTATCAGAGAACCAGCTTTTATTTTAATTGATTTTCTCTTTTCATTTCGATTGGTTTCTGCTCTTATTTTTATCATTTTCTTTCTTCTGCTAACTTTGAACTTATTTTGCTCTTCTTTTTCTAGTTTCTTAAGGAAAAAGTTGATTGTTAATTTGTGATATTTCCCTTTCTGACTATAAATATTTAATGCTACAAATTTCCCTCTAAGTGCTGTTTTAGCTGCATCTCACACATTGTGATATGTTATATTTTCAGTTTGATAGTTTCAAAATATTTTCTAATTTTTCTTGAGACTTCCTCTTTGACCCATGGATTACTGGAAAATGTGCTATTTAACTTCCAATTATGGATTTACCAGTTATCTTTCTGTAGTTGTTTTTGAGTTTAATTCAATTACATCCAAAGACCATATTTTGTATAGTAATTCTTTTTACTTTTTAAAAATTTGTTTCATGATGCAAGATATGGTCAATCTTGGTAAATGTTCCATGTACATTTGAAAAAAAATGTATCCAACTTTTGGTGGAGTGTTCTATAAATGTCATTTGGATATAGTTGGTTGATGGTGTTGTTAGTTCTTTTATATCTTTGCTTGTTTTCTCTTTTATTGTTCTGTCTAATACAAAAGGGGAGTGTTGAAGTCTCTAATTAGAATTGTGAATTAGTTTATTTCTCCTTTCTGTCTTATTCTTTTACTTTTAACAATTTGTGTCTTTATACTTAAAGTGGGTTTCTTATAGGCAGAAAAGTGGATTTTTACTTTTTAATCTAATCTAACAATTTCTTCTTTTAAACTGGGAGATTAGACTATTCATAATGTTATTATGAATATGGTTTAGAACTATCATCTTGCTATTTGTTTTCTATTTGCCTCATCTGTTCCTTATTTCCTTTTCTCTCTTTTTCCACCCTACGTAGAGCAAGGGAAAGCCTCTGTTTTGTTGTATTTTTTCTTTTATTTATTCTCTTGTGCCTCAGCCCCCAGGCAATCCCCTGGCAGCAGGGCAACAATAGATGCCAGGCAGGTGCCTAAAACTTTAAGTGAGGGCACCTCTTAAAGCTTTTACTGTTCACTCCTGGTGTACACTTCCGGGTTTTGAACTGCTTTTGACTCTGACCAGGGTGATAACAGATGAGAAATAAATGGAAACTCACTGCTGATTTGAAGATAACTTTGAATTCTAGTCTCCTTCCCCAGTCTGCATGCTACCATTTACTTTTCAGAGTTGTCAGATCACTGCTGCTTGCATTTTGTGAATGGTTTATATTTGCATTCAGTTAAGAAAGACAGGATGGAGTATGTTAGTTAATCTTGCTTGGGATCAGAATTCCACTATAGGATTTTAAACAATTGATTGTTTCTTGTTTTTTGTTTTTAACAATAGGCTTTTAATCATAGCAACTGCAGTAGGGTGTGGAGAAATAAAAGTCAGAAGAAAGTATCTGGGCTCTTTTCTTTGGAATTTCCAACTCAGAAGCCTATGCAAGTTCCTATGTGCTAGTAATGCAAAAACAATTTTTTTCAAAAGAATTTGGCTTATAATATTGTTTTAAAAAGCATGAAAGTAGTCAATATAAGAAAATACACTGTTGCATTTCATTATATTTATTTTTCAGATTAGTATATTTTCATTTTGATTTACACATGGCAGCACTATAATATCCTGTGTTTAAAGCTTCTTAAGCCACGTCACTTATGAGTTTTCAGCTATTCCCTGCTAATGCAGTCTCTACCCATATTCTCAGGATCACCAGAGAGTCCTCACAACCTGAATTCTGGAAAATAACTCTAAAAGTTTGGATAAAAACCTGTATCAAAAATACATTTATCCTCTCTTCTATCCCTTTCTTGCTTCCTACACTCATGATATATGGCTAGAAATGTTTCATGTAGCAATTTACTTGATTGTCTGAAAATGAAAAACTTGTCCTTAACAAGAAGGCGAGCAAAACCTACCATTAAGTGATCCAATACAACATGAAAGGTACATTCGTCTCCTTTACTTCCACTACAAGGTAGGAATTAGTTAGGTATTATTACGGTCAGTTTACCAACGAGAAAGCTGAGACTAAGATTCAGTAACTTGTCCAAGGTTGCAACAGTAATTTCAAAAGCTTTTTTTTTTTTTCATAATGCTATGTTTCTGTCTATGCATGCTACCATCCTTGAGAAGATAGAATCAAACAGATACTTTAGAGGTGGAGATAGTTCAAGAGATTCGGATCTGGTGGAGGCAGAGTGGGGTGGCAATGAAGCAGGACTTCTGATAAGAGACTAAAATCCTTAAGTCTTCGTGTCTGTTCTATGTTCTTCTTTTAGATACTGGGATTATACTGAAGGAAATTATCTAATTTTTTTTATTGTGCTTTAAGTGAAAGTTTACAGTTCAAGCTAGTTTCTCATACAAGAATTTATACACACATTGTTATGTGACACTAGTTGCTCTCCCTATAATGTGACAGCACTCTTCTCCTTTCCACCCTAGATTTCTCGTGTCCATTCAGCCAGCTCCTGTCCCCGTTTGCCTTCTCATCTCCCCTCCGGACGGAGCTGCCCATTTAGTCTCTTGTATCTACTTGAGCTAAGAAGCACTCTCTTCACGAGTATCATTTTATGTCTTATAGTCCACTCTAATTTTTTTCTGAAGAGTTGGCTTCAGGAATGGTTTCAGATCTGGGCTAACAGAGAGTCCAGGGACCATGTCTTCTGAGGTCCCTCCTGTCTCAGTGAGACCATTAAGTCTGGTCTTTTTACTGGAATTTGAGTTCTGCACCCCACTTTTTTCCTCCTCCGTCAGGGACTCTCTGTTGTGTTCCCTGTCAGGGTGGTCATTGGTGGTAGCCTGGCACCATCTAGTTCTTCTGGTCTCAGGCTGATGGAGTCTCTGATTTATGTGGCCCATTCTGTCTCTTGGGCTATTATTTTCCTTGTGTCTTTGGTCTTCTTCATTCTCCTTTGCTCCAGGTGAGTTGGGACCAATTGATGCATCTTAGATGGTCGCTTGCTAGCTTTTTAAGATCCCAGATGTCACTCAGAAAAATGGGATGCAGAACATTTTCTTAATAAACTTTGTTATGCCAATTGACCTAGATGTCCCCTGAAACCATGGTCCCCAGGGCCCCACCCCTGCTACTCTGTCCCTAGAAGTGTTAGGTTGCATTCAGGAAACTTCTTAGCTTTTGGTTTAGTCCAGTCGTGCTGACTTCCCCTGTAGTGTGTGTTGTCTTTCCATTTATCTAAGATAATTCTTATCTACTATCTAGTTAGTGAATACCCCTCCTCCCTCCCCACCTTCGTAACCATCAAAGAATGTTTTCTTCTGTATTTAAACCTTTTCTTGAGTTCTTATAATAGTGGTCTCATAGAATATTTATCCTTTTGTGCCTGACTAATTTCCCTCAGCATAATGACTTCCAGATTCATCCATCTTATGAGATGTTTTGCAGATTCATCATTGTTCTTTATCATTGCATTGTATTCCATTGTGTGAATATACCATTATTTGTTTATCCATTTGTCCATTGATGGGCACCTAGATTGTTTCCATCTTTTTGCTATTGTGAACAGTGCTGCAATGAACATGGTTGTGCATATATCTATTTGTGTGATGGCTCTTATTTCTCTAGAATATATTCCAAGGAGAGGGATGGCTGGATCGTATGGTACTTTTATTTCTAGCTTTTTAAGGAAGCGCCAAATCAATTTCTAAAATGGTTGTACCATTTAACATTCCCACCAGCAGTGTATAAGTGTTCCAGTCTCTCTACAACCACTCCAACGTTGATTATTTTGTGTATTTTGGATTAATGCTAGCCTTGTTGGGGTAAGATGGTATCTCATAGTTTTGATTTGCATTTCTCTAACGGCTAATGATCGGAAGCATTTCCTCATGTTATCTGTTAGCCACCTGAGTGTCTTCTTTGGTGAAATGCCAGTTCATATCCCTTGCCCAATTTTTAATTGGGTTATTTGTCTTCTTGTTGTTGAGATTTTCCAGTACCTTGTAGATTTTAGAAGCTGATCAGATTTGTTGTAGCCAAAATTTTTTTCCCAGTCTGTAGGTTGTCTTCTTACTCTTTTGGTGAAGTCTTTTGATGAGTATAAGTGTTTGATTTTTAGGAGCTCCCAGATATCTAGTTTCTCTTCTAGTGTTTGTGCATCGTTACTTATGGTTTGTATTCTGTTTATTCCATCTATTAGGGCTCCTAGCATTGTCCCTATTTTTTCTTCTGTGATCTTTATCATTTTAGGTTTTATATTTAGGTCTTTGATCCATTTTGAATTAGTTTTTGTGATCTTGTTTCATTTTTTTTGGAGATGGATATCCAGTTATGCCAGCACCATTTGTTAAAGAAACTGTTTTTTCCCCATTTAAAGGACATGGGACTTTTGTCAAATATCAGCTGTTCATAGGTAGATGAATTTATGTCTGGATTCTCAATTCTGTTCCATTGGTCTATGTATCTGTTGTTGTACCAGTACCAGGCTGTTATGACTACCATGGCAGTATAATAAATTCTAAAACGTGGTTGTATGTGGCCTCCTACTTTGTTCTTCTTCTTCAGTAATGCTTTGCTTATCCGGGGTCTTGTCCCTTTCCATACAAAGTTGGTGATTTGTTTTTTCATCTTATTAAAAAACACCACTGGAATTTGGATTGGGATTGCTTTGTATCTGTAGATAGCTTTGGGTAGAATTGACATTTTCACAATGTTGAGTCTTCCTATTCATGAGCAAGGTATGTTTCTCCACTTATGTAGGTCTCTATTGGTTTCTTGCAGTAGTGTCTTGTAGTTTTCATTGTATAGGTCTTTTACATTTCTTGTTAAATTTATTCCTAAGTATTTTATCTTCTTGGGGGCTATTGTAAATGGTATTGATTTGGCTATTTCCTCTTTGAAGTTCTCTTTGTTGATGTAAAGGAATCCAACTGATTTTTGCATGTTTATCTTGTATTCTGATACTTTGCTGAAATCTTCTATTAGTTCCAGTAGTTTTCTTGTGGATTCTTTGGGGCTTTCTGTGTATAGATCATATTATCTACAAATACAGATACTTTTACTTTTTCCTTACAAATTTGAATGCACTTTATTTCTTTTTCTAGACTAATTGCTCTGGCTAAGGCCTCCAGCACAACGTTGAATAAGAGTGGGGATAAAGGGCATCCTTGTCTGGTTCCTGTTCTCAAGGGGAATGCTTTTAAACTCTCTCCATTTAGGATGATGTTGGCTGTTGGGTTTGTATAAATGCCTTAAGTTACGTCAAGGAATTTCCCTTCTATTCCTATTTTGCTGAGAGTTTTTATCATGAATGGGTGTTGGACTTTGTCAAAAGCTTTTTCTGCATCAGTTGATAAGATCATGTGGTTCTTGTCTTTTGTTTTACTTATGTGATAGATAGATTACGTTGATTGTTTTTCTAATGTTGAACCATCCTTGCATACCTGGTATGAATCCCACTTGGTCAGGATGAATTATTTTATTATTATTTTTTGATATGTTGCTGAATTCTATTAGCTAGAATTTTGTTGAGGATTTTTGCATCAATGTTCATGAGGGATATTGGTCTGTAATTTTCTTTTTTTGTGGTGTCTTTACCTGGTTTTGGTATCAGGGTTATGCTGGCTTCATAGAATGAGTTTGGGAGTAGTCCATGTTTTTCTGTGCTCTGAAATACTTCAGTAGTAGTGGTGTTAACTCTTCTCTGAAAGTTTGGTAGAATTCTCCAGTGAAGCCATCAGGTCCAGGTTGTTTTTTTCTTTTTTGGTTGGGAGTTTTTTAATTACCTTTTCAATCTCTTCTTTTGTTATGGGTTTATTTAGTTGTTTCACCTCTGTTTGTGTTAGTTTAGGAAGGTAGTGTGTTTCTAGAAATTTGTCCATTTCCTCTAGGTTTTCAAAGGTGTTAGAGTACAATTTTTCACAGTATTCTGTTATGATTCTTTTAATTTCAATCGGGTATGTTGTGATATCACCCATCTCATTTCTTATTTGGGTTATTTGCTTCTTCCCCTGTTTTTCTTTTGTCAGTTTGGTCAATGGTTTATCAATTTTGTTGATCTTTTCAAAGAACAAGCTTTTGGTCTTATTAACTCTTTCAATTGTTTTTCTATTTTCTATTTCATTTAATTCTGCTCTAATTTTATTATTTGCTTTCTTCTGTTGCCCAAGGGCTTATTTTGCTGCTCTCTTTCTATTTGATAGAGTTGTAGGGCTAATGTTTTGATTTTGGCCCTTTCTTCTTTTTGGATGTGTGCACTTATTGCTATTAATTGACCTCTGAGCACTGCTTTTGCTGTGTCCCAAAGGTTCTGGTAGGATGTGTTTTCATTCTTATTTGATTCTGTGAATTTCTTTATTCCATCCATAATTGCTTCTATAAGCCAGTAGTTTTTGAGCAAGGTGTTGTTCAGTTTCCATGTGTTTGATTTTTTTCCTGCTTTTTCTGTTATTGTTTTCTACTTTTATGGCTTTATGGTCAGAAAAGATGCTTTGTAATATTTCATTGCTTTGGATTCTGTTAAGGCTTGCCTTATGGTGTAATATGTGGTCTATTCTGAAGAATGTTCATTGTGTGTTGGAAAAGAAAGTATACTTGGCTGCTGTTGGGTGGAGTGTTCCATATATATCTATGAGATCAAGTTGGTTGATTGTGGCATTTAAATCTTCCATGTCTTTATTGAGGTTCTTTCTGTATGTTCTGTCCTTCACTGAAAGTCGTGTGTTGAAGTCTCTTACTATTATTGTGGAGCTGTCTATTTGTATTTTCAATGCTGTTAGAGTTTGTTTTATATATTTTGGAGCCCTGTGGGGTGACTAAATATTATGTTTATGTCCTCCTGGTGTATTGACACTTTTACCATTATATAGTGTCCTTCCTTATCCTTTGTGGTGGATTTTACTTTAAAGTCTATTTTGTCAGAGGTAAATATTGCCACTCCTGCTTTTTTTTGAGTGTTGTTTGCTTGATATATATTTTTCCATCCTTTGAGTTTTAGTTTGTTTGTGTCTTTAAGTCTAAGGTGTGTCTCTTATAGGCAGCATGTAGACAAATTGTGTTTTTTTATCCATTCTGCCACTCTCTGTCTCTTTGTTGGTGCATTTAGTCCATTTACATTCAGTGTAATTATTGATAGGTATGAGTTTAGTGTTGTCATTTTGATGTCTTTTTTTCTGTGTTGTTGACAGTTTTTTTGTTCCACTTAATTTTTTGTGCTGAGTTGTTTTTCTTTACATATTTTCTTTTCATATGTTTCATTGTTGTTGATTTTGCATTTGCTGAGTCTTTGTTTTTCTTGCTTTTTATTTTGATGTGTAGGATTGTTAGTTTCCTTTGTCAATATCTTACTGTTTATCCCTATTTTTCTAAGTTTAAACCAATCTTTTATTTCTTTACACTGCCTTGACTTCCTCTCCATATGAAACATCTATGACTACATTTTTTTAGTCCCTTTTTTTTTTAATATTGTCATTTTTTTACATATTGACATCTCTGTTTCCCTATTTTTAGCATTTTATCTTTAATTTATTTTTGTGACTTCCCTATCTGGGTTGATATCTGGTTGCTGTGTCCTGCATTGTAGTCTTGGGTTGTTATCTGATGTTACTGATTTTCTAACCAGAGGACTTCCTTTAGTATTTCTTGTAATTTTGGTTTGGATTTTGCAAATGCCCTAAACTTTTGTTTATCTGGAAATGCCTTAATTTCACCATCATATTTGAGAGACAGTTTTGCTGGATATATAATTCTTGGCTGGCAATTATTTTCCTTCAGGGCTTATGTATGTCATCCCATTGCCTTCTTGCCTGCATGGTTTCTGCTGAGTAGTCTGAGCTTAGTCTTATTGACTCTCTTTTGTAGATGACTTTACATTTATCACTAGTCGCTCTTAAAATTCTCTATCTTTGGTTTTGGCAAGTTTGATTACAATATGTCTCGATTCCTTTCTTCTGTGATCTACCTTTTGTGGGGTTCGATGAGTGTCTTGGATAGATAGCTTCTCATCTTTTATGATATCAGGGAAGTTTTCTGCCAACAAATCTTCAAAAATTCTCTCTATATTTTCTGTTATCCCCCCCATTCTGGTACTCCAATCACTTGTAGGTTGTTCCTCTTGATAGAGTCCTACATAATTCTTAGAGTTTCTTCTTTTTTAAAAATTCTTTTATCTGATTTTTCCTTAAATAAGTTAGTGTCATGTGCTTTATCTTCAGTCTCATTAATTTTGACTTCCATTGCCTTGGTTCTGCTCCTATGACTTTCTATTGAGTTGTCTAATTCTGAAATTGTATTGTTAATCTTCTGGATTTCTGTTTTCTGTTTTCTATGGATTCTTGCAGCCTGCTAAATTTGTCATTATGCTTTTCTATAATCTTCTCAAGTTCCTCTATTGCTTTGTCTGTGTGTTCCTGGCCTTGTTCTGCATTTTGCCTCATCTCTTGAAGAGTTCTGTATATTAATCTTTTGTATTCTACCTCCAGTAATTCCAAGAAGTTCTCTTCCTCCAGAAGATTTCTTGATTCTTTGTTTTGGGAACTGCTGAAGCCATCGTGGTCTGCTCCTTTATGTGATTTGATATTGACTGTTGTCTATGAGCCATCAATAAGTTATTATATTTATTTATTTTATGTTTGCTTACTGTGTCCTAGATTCTTGTTTTGTTATGCTTTGATAATCCCACATAGACCGCTCATGTGAGCAAGTTTGATTATTGGCACCTTTGAAGCTCTAACATCCTGTCACCAGGTTGTTATATCTTTTACTAAGTACGTGAGCCCAGGAGTCTGTTTACTTCTCTTGTATGGATTCAGCTCAGGTGTCCAGGTAGTCAGTCACCAGACATGTGGTGCAAGCTGTTACCTACAGTCCTAGATGGGCACAGGTATCTGGCTGCAGTAGGGGGTCATGTGCTGAGCAAGATAAGGGATTGATAGTTGCCCCTGAGTGTCTGGGAGGAAACTGTGCCCCTGTTCCCTAGGGTGTGTAGGTGGGTAGGTTTTGCAGCCAGACTATGAGCACCCAATGCTGTTGCCTATAAGGCCCGGGAGGCACCACTTATTCTTGGACCCCTGTCGCAGGGGCTAGGTGGTGTGAGTGGAACCACCAGTCCTCAGGCCCCTGATGTCAATAGGTGAGAACCCTGCTTAATGGGCAGAGCGGTGTCAAATGTCAGAAACCTGCCACTCCAGCATATAGCTGATACAGCTGAAGTTAGGTTTCAGGTATATACCCTGTTATACTGAGCTAATGAGGGCTATGTTGTTGAAATGAGCCCACATAGGTGTATGCGGGGTGAAAGGCATTCAAAGTCCATGAATCCCTCATGCCTGTGCCTTGGGAGGTGTGCCTCCCATGAGTTCTCGGCCTAGGGGAGATGGCAGGTTATTTTTTCCGTTTGTTAATTTGTTCCCTCTCCAAGGCCAAGAGAATGGTTCAGGGTGAGAGACAGGTCCTACTTCCAGCCCAGGGAATGAGGCAATCACTGATGCCAGCCCAGGACCCAGTGCAGAGCAGGGAGGGAGCAGATAAATAGAAGGGAGTTTCTTCCCAAATGGGGTGTTTTTTGATCCATGTGGTAGGTTAGACACTTGTACTTTTGCTGATTGAGCACCACTTTTCACTGGTTCTAGAGGCTTGAGTGGACTCTCCACCGCTTGGTCTCTCCCAGTGTGGAAAACGCATCCCAAATGCCACTGCTTGCCTCACCGCACACATCAGCCAATCCCACCCACAGGGTGCCAGTTCCCTCCAGGTCAGGTCTGGGAACTCCTCATTGCTTCTGAACTGTCTCTCCTGCCCCCTGCCACTCAGTCTGATTCCTTAACTTTGCCTTTGATGTTCAGGTCTCCTCAGTTGTCATATATAATTGATTCATTTTTTTGGGTGGGTGTTTGTTGTAAGAGGGACCACTGGAAGCATCTGACTACTCTGCCATCTTGGCCCTGCCTCCAGATAATCTAATTTTTAATTTCTTCTTTTTTTTTTTAAGTCTATCTTTTCTGAGGCTATGGTGTTGGGATATGAAGGCTACACCTCAATCCTCAAACTCTTTGGTCATATTTTTCCTTTTTATCTCTATTTTCTGGGACTTTCTGGAACCAACTCACTAATCTTATTCTGTTACACCTTTTCCATTTCCTAGGCCACAAATGGAAAGGAAAATGAGTGTACAGGAAGCTGAAATAAATCTGGATGCTGTGGACCCACTGAATTCCTTGAAGCAAACTTACAGGCCAACTTTCAGGCGAAGAACAACTGATCTTAACAAACAATATTCTCACTCTTTTATTTCTCAAACTCCATTTAATCTTCCCTAAGGTCTAGTTTTCATAGTTTCTATCTTTGGCCAGCTTCCCATGTTTAAAAAAAAAAAAAAAAAAAAAACTTTTGTAGTGATGTCTGCTATATACCTAACACGTCACTAAAAAAAAAAAAAAAACACCAAACCTGTTTCCATTGTGTCAATTCTAACTCATGGCAACCCTATGTGTTACAGAGTAGAAGTGCTCCATAGGGTTTTCTTGGTTGTAATCTGTACCAAAGAAGATCACCAGGACTTTCTTCTGCAGCACTGCTGGGTGGATTTGAACCGCCAAACCTTAGGTTAGCAATTGATTGCAAACTACTTGTGCCACCCAGGTGCCTGCCACATCATAAATAGCTGTGCTTTTCTTTTGTAAAATTAAACAAATACTACTACAAATACTAATCTGACACTAACACATTCCACATCATACATGCTCACATGTTTAATGAGCAACTGACTGACTGAATAAATGAATGGCCAAATAACCACATAGGAACCTCAATACTGAATCTAGAAATAAGAGAAGAGAGTAGCAGTAAGCAGAGTTTACGTGGTGATTGTAGAATCTGACAGGGGAAGAAGGGAAGAAACAGAACAGCAGGTAGTAAGTAAGAGAGGAAAAAAACAAAGGAAGTAGCAAAGGCAATAAGATACCCGTGTGCTTACCTCAAGGGCTGAAAAATCAATTCTATGTCTCCTGATTGATGCTTCAGAAAGCTTAATATGCTTTTGTAGAACAAGACCAGGAAATTGGAGTATGTCCCCAGCACTACTCTGCTGAATTTCACAAAGTCTGGTTTGAATGAAATGAGAACTCAAAGTGTAGATATGTTCCATTTCCACTGGAAGATAAAAAAGTTTTTTTCCCATCATTTTTTCTTCTCTAGAAAAATCTTACCCTTTGCTAAAACTAATACTATATCTGGATCCACATTCTCCCTTCAGTGGAAATAATTTTGACCAACTCTCCTGGATATTTTATTGTCTTGTCAACTAGAACATGGTAATTGGTATTAATGCCTGAGAATCAAAGCCTTTCAGAAATGATTGACTTGATTTAGTACCAGCAGTATGGCTCTCATTAAATCAGTGAAGACTGTGTACTACAAATGTACAGATTCCTTTATTCATCACTATAACAACCTCAGGGAGCCTTACTGAAAATGTACATGATAAATCAGGTACATAAAGCTGATGCCCAAATAAAAAGAAAATACACAATGAGAGCAGAGTAATATAGACTTTACCTTACAGAAATCATTAAGTAATCATAATTTGAATAAATTATGCATTTTACATAATCCGAAATATTCTGTACTTAAGAGCCTTGGTGGAAAAAATAGACACGTTTGAAGATTCTGAATTAAAGTTAAAAGAGATTCCTCTCCCTCGTGACCTGCTAGCATCTATGGCAAAGTGATTAAGAGCTCAGGGTGCTAACCAAAATGTTCGCAGTTCAAATCCACCAGCCGCTCCTTGGAAACTGTATGGGCAGTTTTACTGAGTTCTATAGGGTCACCATGAGTTAGAATTGACTTGACGGCACACTACAACAACAAGCAGAGATTCACTGGATTACTGTCTTAGTTTCCCAGGGCTGTCATAACAAAATACCACAAAGTGAGTGGTTAAGAATTTGGCTGCTAACCAAAAGGTCGGCAGTTTGAATCCACCACTTGCTCCTTGGAAACCCTATGGGCAGTTCTACTCTGTCCTATAAGGTTGCTGTGAGTTGGAATCAACTCGACAGCAGTGGGTTTGTTTGTTCATTTATTTGTTTGTTGGTCATAACAAAATACCACAAAATGGGTGACTTTAAAGAACAGGAATTTATTTTCCCACAGTTCTGGGGGATAGAAATTCAAATTCAGGACATCAGAAGGGCTATGCTCTGTCTCTGTCAGCTCTGGAGGAAAATACTTCCTTATCTCTGTCAGCTCTGGCAACACCAAGGCATTTCTTGGTGTTCCTTGACTTGTAGACAGATCCTTACATACTGTCCCCTCCCCTTTCTGATTTTTATCCTTCTCTTGTATAAAATGCCATCCAGAAGGGTTTAGGATTAGGACCCACCCTACTCTGGTATGATTTAGTTAATTTAACTGATAACATCTGTGAAGAAAAAATCCTATTTCCCCAAATAAGGTCACATTGACCAGTGTAGGGGTTAGGACTTCAACATATCTTTTTTGCTGAATTAGGCACAACTTAATCCATAACAACTAATTTGGGCAAAAAGTCTCAAACAATCTCACTTACGGAATTATAAGGTAGATTTTTGCCTCAAAGACCACCACCATTTCCACTCCTCACCCCACCCAGTCCCAACTCATACACATACCTGAACCCACATGCATGCACACATACACACTGACACATGCATAGAAAGTGAGTATATGCTATATGAAGATCCCTACAGAAGAAAAAGAGTGTTGGGGCAGTGACAAAAGCATTGGAGGAGGAGAAAGTAGCATAGGGAGGTAAGAAATGGGAAACAAAACAGATAAGTGGTGTCTTAGTTATCTAGCGCTGCTATAATAGAAATACCACAAGTAGATGGTTTTAACAAAGAGAATTCTATTTCCTTACAGTAAAGTAGGCTAAAAGTCCAAATTCAGGGTGTCAGCTCCAAGGGAAGGCTTTCTCTCTCTCGGCCTTCTCATCAGTGTTCCCCCGGACTACGAGCTTCTTGACACAGGGACCCTGGTCCAAAGGATGCGCTCTGCTCCTGGCACTACTTTCTTGGTGGTATGAGGTCCCCAACTCTCTGCTTGCTTCCTTTTCCTTTTATCTCTTGAGAGATAAAAGGTGGTGCAGGCCACACCCCAGGGAAACTCCCTTTACATTGGATGTGACCTGGGTAAAGGTGGTGTTACAATCCCACCTTAATCCTCTTTAACATAAAATTACAATCACAAAATGGAGGCAAACCACACAATTCTGGGAATCATGGCCCAGCCAAATTGATATACACAGTTTTTGAGGGACATAATTCAAACCATGACAAGTGGGGAGAAAAGGAAAAGGTTTAAGATGATGAGAAAAGTTGTGAAAGGATAAGAAGGTATGGGAAAAGAGAATGAGGTACAAGGGGGTGAGGGCAGAGCAGATCTAGAAATGGGGATCGAGTGGAGCAAATATACAAGAATCCAAGTATGCCTTATTTGCTATGAAGAAAGAAGTCCATTAAATCTCATTCAATAAAATATTATTACTGAAGGAGCAAGAGGTATTTTAATCTATAAGACTCTCTTAGAACTTGATGACTCAGAGAAGTCATTTCAGCTTGGCCTTTACAGGGATTGCAAGGTCAAGGCATGAGAAGCTAACCTGCATAATGATACAGGGAAGTTAGGAGCAGGTACCCTCAGCCATAAGGGTCTTATTAGCCTGGAGATCCAGTGGATCTCTTAGAATAAATGATATTGAGGATTGTGGAAAAGTTGGTGGTGTGGTAACCAGGAGAGGAGATTAAGACAGGAAGGGACTGTTGATAAACTGAGAGTAAAGCTAACCTGTTTGGGAGTCTCTAAAAGGAATTAAAATGTGCTTGGGTAGAGTGCAGTCCACATCTGCCTTCTCGGTGGAAACAACATAGAATATGAAGGTGCATAACATTTCCAGAGTACACTTTCTCCTCACTTATCGACTATCTCATTATCTGACATTTTACATTTATGACAATAGTAAAATATCTACTATCCAACTATTTAGCGCATTAATGATGTACATCTGGCTGTAACAAACATTGAGGTGCAAGGTGAGAGTAACACTGACTTTGATGGTTATGGTTATGTGTCAACTTTGCTGGGCCATAATTTTCAGTGGTTTGGTGTTTATGTAATGATGTAACTTGGCAGTTATGTAATGATGTATTCATCCTCCATTTTGTGATCTGATATGGTCATCCTCAATTTTGCATAAGACCAATTTTGCATAACAATCTGGTCTTTGGAACCTAACCATGTCGATAAGCGAGGAGAGGGTGTAAAGGCAAAGGAAAAAGAAATCTTCCTTCAATGACAGGCCAGACACAGCACTTAAGACCACAGGAGATGAAGTGGAAGCAGCTCAACTATTGTGACTACAGCAAGAACATTTGACTTACCTTGATAATTATCCTCACGAGTGTAGAAGCCCAAGAATAGTTTCCCTATTATTGTTATTATGACCGGTTCCTCTTGAGTGACCTCTTGTGATTCAAAGCAACCTGGGGATGCCCAGATCAGGCAACGGTTGAAACAGCATGCAACAGGAATTACATCAACCCACATTACAGAGGAATCTTGGGTCATGCTTGGAGCAGGTCAGTATGGCACATACCCTGGGCATCACTTGAAGTGGGGGGTGCCACCGAGCAGTTTCTATTAACCTGGTATGGCCCAATGTCTTTTCTCAAGCCCAGTAGATGCAGCGGTGTAGCAAGGGAGGGGGGAGGCAGATGGGGGCACTTGCCCCTGGGCGTAAGTCCAATGGGGTGCCAGACAAGGCATGGAATGACATTCTGAGGTGCCACAAATATGAAAGGCGCCTGACTAAGGCAGCCAGACAAGAGGGCAGAAGGCATTTCCAGGTCACTGATGTCAATGTCTATTCATCTTGAAATGGGAGGTGGTGCAACTTAGGGGTTGCCTCTGGATGCTCACTACCCCCGCTATGCCCCTGTAGGGGCACAATTTCAGCCTTTGCTGTGGGCTCTATTTTGTGTATATACCCCTCTGGCTCAGAGTAAAATGCTTCAAAATTTAAAATAAACTAACATGAAAAAGAAAACCATCACTGTTTCAGAGACTATTGATAACGCAGCAGTCTTCCACAACAAAGCCCAGTTTCTTATTCATGACTATGTTTGCTAGTTTAGGTATGGGGAACTACATCATGCACACAGAGCTGGAAATCTTATTTTTAAAACTGTTTCTGAAATTCTTGTGTCACTGAGGAGACAGGAACAATTGATTTTGGTCTGCAAATCGATGCTTCATAATATTTCACCTGTGCGAAGTGGAAATGTCCATTCTTATTTACGTGACCAAGACACTTATAAATGCCCCATTTAGTTATTTCGGTCAATTCTGTTCTTGCCACTTACAGATTGTTCTTTGTAACAATTGGCTGGCAAAGTTTTCAGCAGCCAGATTCTCAAATATTAGAAATTCACCTTTGCTGGGCTTAGACATGTTAACATTATGAATGACATGGGAATAAAGTACACTGAAAAGTAATTTCGATTAAGCTACTGGACGTTGGATGAGCAAGTGAGCCCGAGGATGCATTTGAAGGCTTCACTGAACCACAGCCTGAAGCAATGTAACATCACAGTAGAATGCTGAGGAACAACAGTGGCCCAGAGAATGTGCTAGTGTGTGGCAGTCAAGGCCAGGGTAACTTAGTTTGAGCAAAATTGCTGTCTACAGCACAAGAGCATCATTATTCAAAGAGCAACAAGAGTCACAGCGTAGTCACAAGCAATAGATATTAGGGAAATGTTTTTTATTTTATTTTATTTTTTGTTGTACTTCAGGTGAAGGCTTAGAGAACAAATAGTTTCTCATGAAACAGAGTAAGCATGTTATTTTATGACACTGGTTAACAACCCCACAACATATTAACCCTCTAACTTCTCAACCTCTTTTTTCTTGGTGAAAATACACATAGCCAAAGATACACCATTTCAAAAATTTCTGCATACACAGTTCAGTGACATTGACTACACTCTTCGAATTGTGCTGTTATTCTCACTTAAGAAGAAGGCTTACAGAACAAAATAGTTTCTCATTTAACAGTTACTACAAATGTTGCCCTATGACAATGGTTAACAATCTCACAACACATCAACAATATCCTTACTCAACCTTGGGTTCCCTATCACCAGCTTCCTTGTCCCCTTCTGCCTTCTGGCCCTTGTCACTGGACTCCTGTACCTCGTTAGTCTCATTTGGTTTTACGGGGCTGTCCACTCCTAGGCTGAACAGTGAACCTCGGAGGTAGCTTCACCACTGAGCTAAAAGGGTGTCTGGGGGCCATACTCTTGGGGTTTCTCCAGTCTCTAGGCCAGTAAATCTGGTATTTTTTGTTGTAAGTTAGAATTATGCTCTACATCCTTCACCAGCTCTGTCCAGAACACTCTGTTGTGATCCTGGTCAGAGCAGTCAGTGGTGGTAGCCAGGCACCATCTAGCTGTACTGGACTCAGTCCGGTGGAGGACTTGGTAGCTGTGTTCCATTAGTCCTTTGGACTTATCTTTTCCTTGTATCCTGTTCTCTTCATTCTCCCTTGCTCCGGAAGGGATGAGACCAGTGGAGTATCTTAGATGGTCGCTCATAGGCTTTTAAGACCCCAGACACTACTCACCAAGGTAGAATGTAGTGCATTGTCTTTATAAGCTGTGTCATGCCAATTGAGCAAGATGTTCCCCGAGACCATGGTCCCCAGAGCCCTCCACCCAGCAATTCAGTCCCTCAGGGAGTTTGGATGTGCCTATGGGGCTTCCATGACCTTTCCTTGTACAGGTTGTGCTAGTTTCCCCTGTATTGTGTACTGTCTCACACTTCACCCAAGATACCACTTATCTATTGCCTATGTAGTATTTCCCTCCCACCCCTCCCATCCCTGGTAACCAACAAAGTTTGTTACATTTTGTGTGTGAAGTTTTTCATGGGTTTTTACAATAGAGGTCTCATACAATATTTGTCCTTTTGTGCTTGACTTATTTCACTCAGCATAATGTCCTCCAGTTTCATCCATGTTATGAGATGGTTCACAGATTCATTGTTGTCCTTTCTCGTTGCATAGTACTCCATTGTGGGTATGTACCATAGTTTGTTTATCCATTCATCTGTTGATGGGCATCTAGGTTGTTTCCATCGTTTTGCTATTGTGAACAATGCTGCCATGAACATAGGTGTGCATATGTCTATTCGAGTGACGACTCTTATTTCTCTAGGATCTATTCCTAGGAGTGGGATTGCTGGATCGAATGCTATGTCTATTTCTAGCTTTCTGAGGAAGCACCATATCATTTTCCAAAATGGTTGTATCATTTTGCATTCCCACCAGAAGTGCATAAGAGTTCCCATCTCCCCACCGCCCCTCCAACATTTGTTATTTCCAGTGTTTTTGATTCGTGCCATTAAAGCCGGAGTGAGATGGTATCTCATTGTGGTTTTAATTTGCATTTCTCTAATGGCTAGTGATCGCGAGCATTTCCTCATGTGTCTGTTGGCCACTTGAATGTCTTCTTTAGTGAAGTCTCTGTTCATTTCCTTTGTCCATTTTTTGATAGGATTATTTGTCTTTTTGTTGTAGAGGTGTTGGATTTTCTTGTAGATTATGGAGATTAGACCTTTGTCTGACTTGTACTGTCCAAAAATTTTTTCCCAGTCTGTAGGTTCTCTTTTGACTCTTTTGGTGAAGTCTTTTGAAGAGCATAGGTGTTTGATTTTTAGAAGATCCCAGTTATCTAGCTTATCTATTGGGTTTTGTGCATTGATGGTTATGGTTTATATCCTGTTAATACCATGTATTAAGGCCTGAAGTGTTGGTCTTATTTTTTCTTCTATGAACTTCATAGTTTTAGGCTTTATATTAAGGTCTTTGATCCATTTTGAAGTAGCTTTTGTATACGGTGTGAGATATGGGTCCTGTTTCATTTTTTTGCAAATGGATATCCAGTTTTGCCAGCACCATTTCTTAAAAAGACTGTCTTTCCCCATTTGATGGACTTTGGGCCCTTGTCGAAGATCAGGTGAGTGTAGGTGGATGGATTTACATCTGGGTTCTCAATTCTGTTCCATTGGTCAATGTCTCTGTTGTTGTACCAGTACCAGGCTGTTCTGACTACCGTAGCTCTACAGTAGGTTCTGAAGTCAGGTAGTGTGAGTCCTCCAACTTGATTCTTCTTCTTCAGTAGTGCTTTACTTATTCCGGACTTCTTCCCTTTCCATATAAAGTTAATGATTAGTTTTTCCATCTCTTTGAAGAATGTTGTTGGTATTTGGATCAGGATTGCATTGTATTTGTAAATTGATTTGGGTAGAATTGTCATTTTCACAATGTTGAGTTTGCCTATCGATGAACATGGTGTGTTTTTCAATTTATGTAGATTCTTTTGGGTTTCTTGCAGTAGTGTTTTGTAGTTTTCTTTGTATAGGTCTTTTACATCCCTGGTCAGATTTATTCCTAAGTATTTTATCTTTTTAGGGGCTATTGAAAACGGTATTGTTTTCCTGATTTCCTTTTCATCGTTCTCTTTATTGGTGTATAGGAATCCAGCTGATTTTTGAATGTTTATCTTGTATCCTGCTACTCTGCTGAATCTTTCTATTAGTTCCAGTAGATTTCTCGTGGAGTCTTTAGGGTTTTCTGTGTATAGTATCATATCATCTGCAAACAGGGACAGTTTCACTTCTTCATTACCAATTTGGATGCCTTTTATTTCTTTTTCCTGCCTTATTGCTCTAGCTAGAACTTCCAGCACAATGTTACATAGGAGTGGTGATAAAGGGCATCCTTGTCTTGTTCCTGTTTTCAAGGGGAATGTTTTCAGCTTCACTCCATTAAGAATGATGTTGGCCATTGGTTTTGCATAGATGCCCTTTATTATGTTGAGAAATTTCCCTTCTATACCTATTTGATTGAGAGTTTTTATCAGGAATGGGTATTGGACTTTGTCAAATGCCTTTTCTGTATCAGTTGAGATGATCATGTGATTCTTTTCTTTCCTTTTATTTATGTGGTAGATTACGTTGATTGATTTTCTAATGTTGAACCATCCTTGCATACCTGGTATGAATCCTACTTGGTTGTGGTGTATTATTTTTTTGATATGATGCTGAATTCTTTTGGCTAGAATTTTGTTGTGAATTTTTGCATCTATATTCATGAGAGATATTGGACTGTAATTTTCTGTTTTTGTGACATCTTTTCCTGGTTTTGGTATCAGCGTTATGCTGGCTTCATAGAATGAATTTGGAAGTGTTGCTTTCTCTTCTATGCTCTGAAATAGCTTGGATAGTACTGGTACAAGCTCTTCCGTAAATGTTTTGTAGAATTCTCCAGTGAAGCCATCTAGGCCAGGGCTTTTTTTGGTTGGGAGTTTTTTTTATTACCTTTTCAATCTCTTCTCTTGTTATGGGTCTGTTCAGATTTTCAACATCACTTTGTTGTAGTTTTGGTAGGCTGTGTGTTTCTAGAAATTTATCCATTTCCTCTAGGTTTTCAAATATGCTGGAGTATAGTTTTTCATAATATTTGTTATAATCCTTTTTATTTCAGTTGAGTCTGTTGTAATGTCCCCCATTTCATTTCTTATTTGGGTTATTTGTGTCCTCTCCTGCTTTTCTTTTGTCAGTCTGGTCAGTGGTTTGTTGATTTTGTTGATTCTTTCAAAGAACCAACTTTTGGTTTTGTTGATTCTTTCTATTGTTTTTCTGTTCTCTATTTCATTTATTTCTGCTCTGATCTTTACTATTTCCTTTCTTCCAGTGGTTGTGGGCTTTATTTGCTGTTCTCTTTCTATTTGTTTGAGTTCTGTAGTTAATGTTTTGATTTTGTCCCTTTCTTCTTTTTTGATATGTGCATCTATTGCTATAAATTGTCCTCTGAGGACTGCCTTTGCTGTGTCCGAAAGGTTTTGGTATGATGTGTTTTCATTCTCATTTGATTCTAGGAATGTTTGGATTCCATCTCTGATTTCTTCTATTACCCAGTGATGTGTAAGCAGGGTATTATTCAGTTTCCATGTAGTTGATTTTTTTTTCCTTGTTCTTTCTATTGTTAATTTCTACCTTGATGGCATTGTGGTCAGATAAGATACTTTGAATTATCTTAATGGTTTGGATCTTGAGGATTGCTCTGTGGCCTAAGTTGTGGTCTATTCTGGAGAACATTTCATGTGCATTGGAAAAGAATGTGTACTTTGCAGTGGTTGTATGGATTGTTCTATATATGTCTATGAGGTCCAGTTGGCTGATTGTGTCCTTTAGGTCTTCTGTATCTTTGCTGAGTTTCTTTTTAGTTGTTCTGTCCTTTACTGAGAGTGGTGTGTTGAAGTCTGCTACTATTATTGTGGAACTGTCAATTTCTCTTTTCAGTGCTGTTAGTTTTTTTTATGTATTTTGGAGCCCTGTCATTGAGTGCATAGATATTTATTATGGTTATGTCTTCATGATGGATCATCCCCTTAATCATTATATAGTGTCCTTCTTTGTCTTTTATGGTAGATTTTGTTTTAAAGTCTATTTTATCTGAGATTAGAATTGCCACTCCTGCTCTTTTTTGGTAGTTGTTAGCTTGATATATTTTTTTCCAACCTTTGATTTTTAATAAATTCACATCTTTGTTTCTAAGGTGTGTCTCTTGTAGACAGCATATTGATGGATCCTGTTTTCTTATCCATTCTGCCACTCTCCATCTCTTTATGGGTGCATTGAGTCCATTTACATTCAGTGTAATTATTGATAGATGGAAGTTTGTTGCTGTCATTTTGTAGTGCTTTTTTTTGTGGTGCTGAAGTTTTCTTTGTTCTTCTTACTCTCTTGTGCTGAGTTACTTTTGTTTGTGGATTTTGTGTTCATTTCTTTTGTATTTGTAGGTTTTGTTTTTGCTGAGACTTTATGTTTTTCATCTTTATTTTTATGAGTTGGTTTGTTAACTTTCTTTGTGGTTACCACGAATTTTACCCTTATCTTTATAAGTTTGAAGCAGTCTACCCTTACATGGTATTGCCTTGCCTTCTTCTCCTTTAGAAGGTTCTACACCTATGCTGTTTGTTCCCTCTTTCATTGTTTTGATGTTGTTGTCATCCTTTGATTGATTTCTCTGATTCCCTGTTTTATTTCTTTTGTTTTTGGAAAGTCCTCAGTAGTTCAGTTCCTAGAATGGTATCTGGTTCATATGAACCTGCGTCCTAGGTCCTAGGTCCTGCCTGAGGGCTGAAGCTGTTTGTCCTCAGATCGAAGAACTCCCTTTAATAATTCTTGTAAGTTTGGTTTGACTTTTGCATATTCCCTTAGTTTCTGTTTATCTGGAAATGACCTAATTTCACCATCAAATTTGAATGAGAGTTTTGCAGGATATATTATTCTTGGCTGCCAATTTTTTTCTTTCAAGATTTTATATATGTCATCCCACTGCCTTCTTGCCTGCATGGTTTCTGCCAAATAATCTGAGCTTAGTCTTATTGTTTCTCCTCTGTATGTGACTTCTTGTTTTTCATGAGCTGCTCTCAGGATTCTTTGTTTGTCCTTGGTTTTGGCGAGTGTGAATATGATATGCCTTGGTGATTTTCTTTTGGGGTCTCTACTATATGGGGTTTGTTAAGATTCTTGGATGGCCAACTTTTCATCTTTCATGATATTGGGGAAGTTTTCTGTCAGCAGTTCCTCAATGATCCTCTCTGTGTTTTCTGTTTTCTCCCCGTGTTCTGGAATTCCAATCACTCACAGAGTTTTGCTTTTGATTGTGTCCCACATAATTCTCAGGGTCTCTTCATTTTTCTTCGTTCTTTTTTCTGATTTTTCCTGAAACAGAGTTGTATCCAAGTGTTTGTCTTGAATTCCACTGATCCTGTCTTCCACCATTTCAAATCTGCTTCTCAGACCTTCTATGACACTGTCCATTTCTGAAATCTTGTTGTTTATCTTTTGAATTTCTAATTGTTGTCTTTGTGTAATTTCTCGTTGTGAATTTATTTTGGCACTTTGTTCCTGCATTATTTTCCTGAATTTTTCCAATTTTTTGTCTGTATTTTCCATGACTTTATCTATTTTTTCCTCATGTTTGTTAGCTTTTTGCATCAGTTCTTGGCGAATTCTGAGTATTAGAGATCTGAATTCCCTAACAGGTAGTTCTAGTGCATTTTCTTCCAGAGGAGAGTCATCTGGTGTTTTATTTTGGACGCCTACTGGAACCATCCTTTCCTGTTTTTGTAGATGTTTTGATATTGTCTGCTGTCTTCGGGGCATTCAGTAGTTATTTTTCTCGTTTATTGATTGTAGATTTGTTTGTTTCGTCCCTTTTTTAAAAAAAAAATTTGACTATGTCTGAGCAGGCAGACTGTGTGTTCTTTGTTGTTTGCTTGTCTTTGGGCACAATACTTTTCTCCTCCTTCTTCAACTGGCAGGGTCAGTCACTCTGATATGGTACGGCAGGGCAGGTCTAGCTGAAGAGGAGTTACTGGGATGGGTTGTTTGTGGCACTTACTATAGCCACCATAGTGGGTAGGTTATCAGTGCAGGGCAGGTTCCAGTAAGCCGTGCCTGTGCTGCTTGTTGGTGTGATGTCAAGCTCACGGCGCAGGTAGGCAGGATGCATCAGGGAGATGGTTATGTGTGGAGCTAAGATGGATATGGGAGAGAGGAGAGAGGAACAGGAGCCAAAAACATACCAACAAACAAAAAAGAATGCTAGGGGAGCTTGCTGTTGGAATGGAGAGATGAGAGACTATGAAATGGAGAAAAACAGAAAGGAGAGGAGGAAGAAAAGAAAAGAATGAATAAATAAGCATCAGAAAGGTTAAAGAACTTCAAAGTTCCCAAGGATCCCACCGGTGCAGCTATAAGGTCTGGGGAAGTTGCTCTCAGGTGTTGCAGTACAGCCTGGCTAGAAGGCTTAGAGGTATACAACGCCAGGTATTCAGGGAACAGAAAGAGAAGGAAGATATAGAGAGACAAGAAACAAAGCAATGAAGAAAGACAAAAAGGGAAAAAGAGGGAAAAGAAAACAAAATGAATTAAAAAACAAAACAAAACAAGAAAGGCCCCCAAAGAAACAGAAAAAAAGAAAAAAACCAACATAAAAAGAAACATCCTCAGGGATTCCTCTGTATGTCCGTGGAAGCCGAAGAGGAGTCTCCCTGCCACGCAGCTCAGCCTGGCCATAAAGGGCTCCCAACTCAAGAAAAGAAAAAGAAAACAAACAAACAATTCAAAACAAACAAATGAACAAAAGCCCTGGGATCCCACCAGCATGGCAGCCCAAACCGAGAAGCAGCTCCACACTCAAACGGAGCTCCGCAGCTCCTCTGGAAGAAGCAAAGATGGCGCATGGAGCCAGGTACTTGAGCAAAGTGAGGGGGAGGTGGCGAGAGGCAAGTAAGAAGTCAAAAGAAGCAGGAAACAAACAAATGAACAAAAGCCCTGGGATCCCACCAGCATGGCAGCCCAAACTGAGAAGCAGCTCCACACTCAAACGGAGCTCCGCAGCTCCTCTGGAAGAAGCAAAGATGGCGCATGGAGCCAGGTACTTGAGCAAAGTGAGGGGGAGGTGGCGAGAGGCAAGTAAGAAGTCAAAAGAAGCAGGAAACAAACAAAAAACAAAAACACTAGCAGCCAACAAATGGCACTCAGAGAGCCAGCTAGTGCAGGCTGGTGTTTCTGGACAAGAGACTGTGTCCGTGGGAAGCAGAGGGGGCTGAGTGTGAGTGAAGAAGGGTAAAGAGTGGAAAGCGTATATCACAAATTCCCAGAGCTTAGCAGCCCCTCAGGAAGAAGCAAAGATGGCGCATGGTGCAAGGTACTCAAGTGAAAGGAGGGAGAGATGGGGAGAGGCAAGGAAGAAATAAAAAGAAGTGGAAAAAAAGCAACACCAGCAGCCAACTATTGGCACTCAGAGAGCCACCTGTTTGAGTGTGTAATATCCAAGCAGCCGCTGTCTCCCGGTCAAGAGACTGTGGCCGCAGGAAGTAGAGGAGGCTGAGTCAGGGTGAAGAAGGGTGGGGGGTGGGAAAGCGTATATCACCAATTACCAGTTGTTTTATCTCCCACTGGAAGCTCCATGAGGCTACTTTCTTGTACCCCCTGTTTGCTGGTCTCCGATAGGAGTCCAAGATGGTGGATCCGCGCTGCGTTAGCTGGTAGGAGACCTCTGCATGAATCTCTCCTCACTCTCCGTTCTCTGTCAGTTTTTTCACTCCATTTGGTGCTTGGCTGAGTTCTTTATCTCTTCATTTGATGTTTTAGGGTTTCAGGATTGTTGTATTCTCTGTTCGGCTTAGTTTTTCGGATCTTTGCTGTGGAGGGACGGCGTGGTGCTTCTGCCTAGAGTTTCATTTTGCCAGAGCGCCTCTACTCAGGAAATGTTTTAAGTCTTATTAATGTGACTTGGCTTTGAAGTCACATACTACTTATTTAGCTATTCCTGTATCCAGGTGAACCCTGGTGGCACAGTGGTTAAGAGCTACAGTTGCTACCCAAAAGATTGGCAGTTTGAATCCACCAGCTGCTCCTTGGAAACCCTATAGGGCGGTTCTGCTCTGTCCTATAGGGATGATATGAGTTGGAATCAACTCAACAGCAACCGTTTGGTATCCAGGTAGAGAAATAATGCATTATTTTTGTTTTCAAAAGAAATGAGTTGTAGGTCTATAGAATGACACAGACAAATATTGCAACCTCAGGATAATATTTGATAGAAAACAGAATTAGGATTAAGAAAGTAAGACAGCTCCATGCCAAATGAAATGGATTAAATAAACCAAGTGTTATATGATGAGGCAGCCTTATAGACTGGTTTTGTGCTGTGGGCTTCAAGAAAAGTTTATAATTACTGATTTTGGTAGACACAAATGTTTTCATACACTCTGCTAACCAAAAGGTCGGCAGTTAGAACCCTATGGGGCAGTTCTACTCTGTCCTGTAGTGTCGCTATGAGTCAGAATCGACTTCATGGCAAAGGGTTTGGTTTTCACATCCTTGAAGGAGCCCTGGTGGCACAGTGATTGAAACACTCAGCTATTAACTGAATGATAGGCAGTTCGAACCCACCAGACGTTTCACAGGAGTAAGATGCGGCAGTCTCCTACCATAAGGACTACAGCCTTGGAAACTCCAGGAGGCAGTTCTACTCTGTCCAAAGGGTCACTCTGACTCAGAATCAACTCGACGGCAATGGGTTATCCATATCTTCAGTAGTGCTTTATTACACTGACTCAGGACACTTGTGATTTGCTTTGGCCAAAGAGGCGTTAGCAAAGTTGGTATGAGCAGAGACTTGAAAAGTATTTTTGCACTGACATTTACACTCTTGTTCCTATTTGGAACCTTGAGACTGCCATTTGAAGACCCGTGGTTAAAGCAATCAACTGCTAACCAAAAGGTTGGCAGTTCAAAACCACCAGTGGCTCTGTGGGAGAAAGATGAAGCAGTCTGTTTCTGTGGATATTTACAGCCTTGGAAACTCTATGGGGTGGCTATGAGTCGGAATCGACTGGACAGTAGTGGGTTTGGTTGTTTGTTTGTTTGGGCTAGCTTGCTAGAGTACGATGGACCACATGGAGCAAAAACAAGCCATCCAAGCTGAGAATCCCCTACACCAACCAGGCTACCAACTGCCAGGCATATGAATGAGGTTGTCTTGAACAATGTAACGCCAACCAATATGGTCTGGAAGAACTTCCCAGCCAATTAACTGGATCAGAAAAAAGTAGTAATTGTTACTTTAAGCAAATGAGTTTGGGGTTGGTTTTTATGCAACAACACTTAACAGTACAGCCCTCTGTAATACTACTGCTGCTGCTGCTGCTACTACTACTACTACTATCTATTAATGATCGAGGTCTATGATACATGTATCAGGCACAATACTAGGCAATTTGTATATATTATTTCTAACCTTTGACTACCACCACCCATCTGTCAGTTTGTTGTACCGTAGTGACTTGAGTTTTGCTATGATGTTGGAAGCTATGTCACCAGTATTTCAAATACCAGCTTGGTCATCTATGGTGGACAGGTTTAAGCGGAGCTTCCAGACTAAGACAGACTAGAAAGATAGGCCTGGTGGTCTGCTTCTGAAAATTAGCCAATGAAAACCCTAAATATCATAACAGAACAGTGTCCACTATAGTGCTGGAAGATGAGTCTCATAGGTAGGAAGGCACTACACAATGGCCACAGCATAGGATTTAAACATGTCAACAATCGTGAAGATGGGGTAGGACTGAGTAATGCTTCATTACATCGTATATATAGGGTCACCATGAGTTGGAGCTAACATGATGGCAACTAACAACAGCAAACTTTAAATAAAGTATGTGTTCATAACACCATTTTGCAAATGATATAATTTGTGTAGAGAGTGGTTATGAATCAAATATAATGCTAGGATTCATCCCCAGGCCTGCCAGACTGTGATTTCCAAGACCTTAACATTGTGCCAGGATGCTGACGGCTCCTTCCAAGTGGGGAGATGAAAGACAAACTTTGATGGGTTGCTCAGTTTTCCCCAAAAAGATAAAATATACAACACTGAACTAACTGTAATATACTTAACAGTTTCTCAATTTGACTAGTGCTTACTGGTTTGTTCCAGTTTGAACTCATTCTAACTAGAGCAGACTGGCTGGAAGCCCTGGTGCTTACCTTAGCAAAATATATCAATAAATATTACTTGAACTGGTGAGGAAATAAATGAAATGCATTTCAAGACAGCCTAGTCAGTTCAACTTATTTGAAATTAAGATAGTATAATGGGAATAGAAGATCAGAAAACATGAATTTAAATCCTAATTTGAGTACTCAGTAGAATATGTGACCATTTGTAAATTACAATTTCAACTACCTCAACAGAAAAAGGTGGGTGCTATTGCTTGCCTGATAACATTGGAATAAGAGTTAATGAAGTAATGTAAAAAAAAGTGGGACGGGATTACTCATCTTACACATTTATAAGTAGGAGATACTATTAACTTATTGCAAATTTTTAATGTCAAATACACAATTTGTTATTGACAGAATTAGTAAATTTAATATTGCATATAATTTTTTTTGCAATCTGGACATAATTATCATATAAAATGAAACATTTAAAAATATTTAGTATTTTTTCTAGGTTTTTTTATCAGATCTAATTTTGCCTTGATAATGATATAAATGTTTGCTATTTATATATAAAATGTTTATAATATTTAATAATGTTATGACATATTTGATAATGTTTGACAAAATCATAATGTTTGATAATAATATAAATATTAAATAGTCTATATATACAGCTTTTATGAATCTTTATTTCCAAATTTCCCACCCTCTGTCAGTTTATCATACTGTGGTAGCTTGCATATTGCTATGAAGCTGGAAGCTATGGCAGTCTATTCTGAAAAATTTGTCCAGTTAAAACCTTATATATAGCAGCGGACCATTGTCAATATTGTGCCGGAAGATGAGTACCCCAGGTTGGAAGGCACTCAAAAGACAACTGGGGAAAAGCTGCCTCCTCAGGGTAGAGTTGACGTTAATGATGAGGATGGAGTCAAGTTTTTGGGACCTTCATTTCCTGATGTGGCACAACTCAAAATGAGAAGAAACAGCAGCAAAATCCATTAATAATTGGAGCTTGAAATGTATGAAGTATGAATCTAGGAAAATTTTAAGTCTTCAAAAACGAAATGCATCAAGATTGCTATCCTAGGCATTAGTGAGCTGAAATGGACTGGTATTGGCCATTTTCAATTGAACAATAGCATGGTCTACTATGCCAAGAATGACAAATTGAAGAGGAATGGTGGCACATTCATTGTCAAAAAGAACATTTCAAGATCTATCCTGAAGTACAACACTGTCAATGATAGGATAATAACCATAAGTCTGCAAGGAAGACCAGTTAATACGACTATTGTTCAAATTTACACAACAACCACTAATGTGGAAGATGAGGAAATTGAAGATTTTTACCAACTTCTGCAGTCTGAAATTGATCAAACATGCAAATCAAGATGCATTGGTAATTACTGGTGATTGGAATGCAAAAGTTGGAAACAAAGAAGAAGGACTGGTAGCTGGAAAATATTGCCTTGATTATAGAGATTATGCCTGAGATCACATGATAGAATTTTGCAAGACCAACAACAGCTTCACTGCAAATACCTTTTTTCACCAACATGCATGGTGACTATACATGTGGACCTCACCAGCTGGAATACACAGGAATCAAATTGATTACATCTGTGGAAAGAAATGATGGAGAAGCTCAATATCATCAGTCAGAACAAGGCCAGGGCCTGACTTTGGAACAGAACATCAATTGCTCGTAGGCAAGTTCAAGTCGACACTGAAGAAAATTAAAACAAGTCCATAAGAGCCTAAGTACGACTTTGAGTATATCCTACCTGAATTTAGAGGCCATGTCAAGAATAGATTTGAGATACTGAACACTAATGTCTAAAGACCGGATGAGTTGTGGGATGACATCAAGGACATCATACATGAAGAAAGCAAAAGGTCATTAAAAAGGCAGGAAAGGAAGAAAAGACCAAAATGGATGTCAGAATAGACTTTGAAACTTGCTCTTGAATGTACAGTAGCTACAGAAAATGGAAGAAATAATGAAGTAAAAGAGCTGAACAGAAGATTTCAAAAGGCAGCTCAAGAAGACAAAGTAAAATATTATAATAAAATGTACAAAGACCTGGAATTAGAAAACCAAAAAAGAACACACTTGCCATTTCTCAAGCTGAAAGAACTGAAGAAAAACTTCAAGTCTTGAGTTGTAATACTGAATGATTCTATGGGCAAAATGTTGAGTGATGCAGGAAACATCAAAAGAAGATGGAAGGAATACACAGAGTCACTGTACCAGAAAGAACTGGTCAATGTTTGGCCATTTCAGGAGGTAGGATATGACCAAGAATCTATGGTACTGAAGGAAGCAGTCAAAGCTGCACTGAAAAGAATGTCAAAAAATAAGGCTTCAGGGATTGACAGAATATCAGATGAGATATTTCAACAAATGGATGTAGCACTGGAGGTGCTAACTCTTCTATACCAAGAAATTTGGAAGACAGCTTCCTGAACAATTGACTGGAAAGGCCCATATTTGTGCTCATTCCAAAGAAAGGTGACCCAACAGAATGTGGAAATAGGATTAATACCACACACAAGTAAAATTTTGCTGAAAATCAGTCAAAAACGGTTGCAGCAGTACATAGACAGGGAACTGCCAGAAGTTCAAGCTGGACTCAGAAGAGAACATACATGGAAAAAAGAATATCATTGCTGATGTCAGATGGATCATGGCTGAAAGCAGAGAATACCAGGAAGATGTTTACCTGTGTTATATTGACTATATTTGTCTGGGTGGATCATAACAAATTATGGATACTCTGCAAAGAATGGGAAATCCAGAACACTTGATTGTGCTTATGAGGAGCTTGTACTTAGACCAAGAGGCAGTCATTCAAACAGAACAAGCAGATGCTACATGGTTTAAAGTCAGGAAAGGTGTGCATTAGGGCTGTATCCTTTCACCATATTTATTCAATCTGTATGATGAGCAAATAATCAGAGAAGCTGGATTATATGAAGAAAAACATGGCATCAGGATTGAAGAAAGACTTACTAAAAGCCTGTGATATACAGATAACACAACCTTGCTTGCTGAAAGTGAAATGGATTTGAAGTAGCTACTGATGAAGATCAAGGCTACAGTCTTCAGTATGGATTATAACTCAACATAAAGAAAACAAAAATTGTCAAAACTGGACTAATAAGCAACATCATGATAATGGAGAAAAATCTGAAGTTATTAAGGATTTCATTTTACTTGGATCCACAATCAACGCCCATGGAAACAGCAGTCAAGAAATCAAACGATGTATTGCATTGGGCAAATCTGCTGCAAAAGTCACTTTGAGGATTAAGGTGCACCTGACCCAATCTGTGGTATTTTCAATCGCCTTCGGTGCATACGAGATCTGGACAGTCAATAAGGAAGACCGAATAAGAATTGATACCTTTGAATTATGGCATTGCTGAAGAATATTGAATACACTGAATATACCAGAAGAACAAACAAATCTGTCTTGGAAGAAGTACAGTCAGAATGCTCTTTAGAAGCAAGGATGGTGAGACTTTGTCTCACGTACTTTGGGCACTGTGATGGTTAAGATTGTGTGTCATCTTGGCTGGGTCATGATTCTCTGTGTTTTAATGTAATCACTCCCATGATTGCATATACTGTGAGTAGCCAATCAGATGAAAGGGAGTCTCTTTGAGGATGTGGCCCGCATCTGTATATAAGCAGACGTTCTGGCTTTTTGCTCTCTCTAGATCCTGCGGATGCTTCCTGTCATCTCATCTCCCTTTCTTGGGACTTCAGCTGTCAGCTTATCTGCTGAACCTGGAATTCATCGATCTGCACAGCCTGTGAGTGGGAGACCTGCTGATCTTGGGCTTGCCAGCTTCTGCAGCTGTGTGACTTGGGAGAGGCCTCTACCCTGATCCACAGACTTGGGACGTTCTAGCCTCTACAATTGCGTGAGCTGTTTCCTTGATGCAATCTCTTTCTGTATATATATATTTGTACCCTTTGCTGGTTTTGCTTCTCTGGAGAACCCAGCCTAAGACAGGCATGTTATCAGTAGGAACCAGAACCTGGAGAAGAACATCATGCTTGGTAAAGTAGAGGGTCAGTGAAAAAGAGGAAGACCCTCAATGAGATGGATTGACACAGTGGCTCCAACAATGGGCTCAAGCATAGCATTAGTTGTGAGGATGGCACGGGACAGGGCAGTGTTTCGTTCTGTGGTACATGGGGTCGCTGTGAGTAGGAACCAACTTGAAGGCACCTAACAACAACAATGAGATTTCCAAATTTATTTGTCATTACAGAAAATATTTTAAAATGCTGCATTTTTCTAGCATTATCTCTATCTTTGCATTATCTTGCATAATTGTCAAGTTCAGAGCTTGGAGATAATAGCTTAAAAGGAATTAAAATATCTTAGTATTGCAAATTTGGCCTTGTTAGCGCAAACAGAAATTTTTGTTGTACTATTCTTTTCTTCTCTGTGTTTTTCAGATAGAGTAATTTCAATTTTTTTTTTTTTTTAATCTTTAAGTTCACTGACTAATCTGTCCCCTCCATTTTTTTGTTAAGCCATTCAGTGAATTTTCAATTCAGATTACCTTTTCAGTTCTGGAATTTCCATAGATTTTTTTTTTATTTTTGTTTATTTTTTATGGTAAAATATGTATAAAAAAATTTGCCAATTCAACAATACTTACATGTACAATTCAGTGACATTGACTATGTCTATCACATTGTGTAAGGATCACCATTATCTTTTCCAAAGTATTCCATCACAATTAACAGAAACTCAGTGCCCCCTAAGCAATGACTCCCCCATTTCCCCTCCTTCCACCTCCTGGCAGCCACTAATAAACTCTATCTCTATACATTTGCCTATTCTAGATACTTCATGTAAGTGAAATCCTGTATTTGTCCTTTTGTGACTGATTTATTTCACTCAGCATGATGTTTTTGAGGCTCATTCATGTTTTAACATGTATCAGGACTTGACTTCTCTTTACAGCTGAGTAATATTGCATTGTATGTATTTACCTCAGTTGTTTATCCATTCATCCGTTGATAGACATTGAGGTTAGTTCTACCTTTTGGCTATTGTGAATAGTGCTACAATGAACATTGGTTTACAAGTTTCTGTTTGCATTCCTAATTTCAATTCTTTTGAGTATATATCTAGGACTAGGATTGCTGGCAAATTTTTTCCAAAACACACGTTATAATTTGTTCATTGCTTACCATGTCCCAATCTTTGTGCTAAGCATTTCAGGGAGGTTTCCTCAATGAACCTTCATTCTAACTACCCTTTACCAGCAGAGGTAATTGTGCCCAGTGGAGGGTGGCCTCATGAGAATCATCAGTGCAGAAAAGGCTGGATTGACCTGCTCTGAGCACACTCCTTTGTGTTATGTAAAGGGGAAAGAGTAGATAGTGGAAAGTGAGTATGAAAAGAAACCAAAAATACGTAGTTTTGATTAAATGATCAGATCTGGCTGGATCAGTGATTTTTTTAAACTGACTTGTAGAATGACCATTCCGGGAAGGTGTATCCAGGCTGTGGACTTCACTCAGCATACTCGCCACTTCTAAGTGCAGGCTGGAGGTGGCTTTTTGACAGCCAGTTTTGTTCTTGGTAAATGACCAAGTCACAAGGTTAAGCTTAGGGGAAGCAGTGGATAATGTTAGCAATTTATATCACACCTACAACTTTATGTTCGTTGCTTTTAGAACTGCTGAATATATCCCAGACTTTCTGTAGTTTGTCCCCATCTTGCAACTAGTTATTACAAACGGAGAAAACAGACTCATCTCACTTTACCTGGATAAAAGGGAAAACAAAACAAAACAACAACAAAAATAAAACTATCCACACGTAGTATTTAATACGAGTCCCAGAGTTGTGCAAATGGTTATTGTGCTTGGCTGCTAAGCAAAATGTTGGAGGTTCAAATCCACCCAGAGGCTCCTCTAAGTGAAAACCCTATGGAGCACAGTTCTATTCTGATACACGTGGGGTCACCTAGAATTGGACTTGACGGCAACTGGGAATATTTAATAAATGTCTAGAACATCATGTCAAATGTCACTGAGTACAATTCATGCCATCAAAATAGTGACAATAGGCAGAAATACAGTTGATGAAAAGTGTATCTTCTTCTGTAATTTGTAAAATGAAAAATACCCTTTTATCCCTCAGGTATTCAAGTTGGATATTGTATTCGAATGGAATGTATGCCCAATTTAAAAAGATAAATAGCCCCCTATGATTGTGAATGACCATGGACTGCCAAAAGAATGAACAAATATGTCTCGGAAGAAGTACAGCCAGGATGCTCCTCAAAAGCAAGGATGGTGAGAGGTCATCTCAAGTACTTTGGACATGTTGTCAGGAGGGACCAGTCCCTGGAGGAAGACATCATGCTTAGTAAAGTAGAGGATCAGCAAAAAAGAGGAAGACCCTCAACGAGATGGACTGACACAGTGGTTGCAAGAATGGGCTCAAGCACAACAACAATCATAAAGATGGTGCAGGATGGTAGTGTTTTGTTCTATTGTTCATAGGGTCACTATGAGTCGGAGCTGACTCAACGGCACCTAACAACAACAACAACAACATGAATGTATTTATTTTTCCCTTTGTTTCTATGATATCTGGAAAAATATTGATGACCCCCAAATCTCGGTAATTTGAGTGTTACTTGTATTAGAGAGAAAATTTACGACTTTAGGCTGTGGATTGCTCTATTATCATCACCAACATTGATTGAGGCAAATAAATGTTTGGGAAATTGTGGGAAGTGGAAGAAATATTAGCTTCTGCTATTTGAAAAGTTCACAGTTAAAGGGAGAAATCACAGAGATAAAATGACATAAAAATATTAATGATAAAATTGTTCCACTGTCAACTAATGATTGCATTTGAATAGAGTTACAGAAAATGCTAAAGAATTGTGTATCTGAGTGCAGATATCGAGAGCAAGGATTCAAGAATTAGCTGAGAACCGATTATAAGGAAGATTTTCAAAGTCTGTACGTAATAGGGAAAGCCTTCTTAACAGAGGAAACCTTTTATGAAGAGGAATGGAGAAGGTCCTGGGTAGGAAGAGTCCTTTAGGAATGGGTGAGCTAAGAACAAAAACTCTGCACAGGCTCCTTCGGTAAATTGGGACAGATTTTTAAGCAAGGGGCGGGAAGGAGGGTAGAAGGAGGGTGCAGGAGTCTTCACACTCTGGAATGAGCTGTGAGGAAATATGGATATTCAGCAGATTGTGCTGCTGTTGTTCGTTGCTGTAGAGTCCATTCAGACTCGTGGCAATCCCGTGTGTGCAGGGTAGAACTGCCCCACAGGGTTTTCAAAGCTGTGACTTTTTGGAAGCAGATCACCAAGTCTGTCTTCCAAGGCACCTCCGGGTGGCTTCGAACCTTCAACCTTTTGGCTGGTAGTATAGTGCTTAACCATTTGCACCACCCAGAGAGACCTGCAGATTGCGCTGGGAGAACAATATAGTGAAAATGAAGCCCGCGGAAGAGAAAACTGGAAACTATTACCCACATTAGTAGATCCATATAGAAAATTAAACCAAATGATCATCTGTAGAGCATTATGAGGATTATTATATTGCTTTATACTCATATGCAATTCAAAGTTTAACTTTAGTGAATGTTTTCATAACAACAAAAACCAAACAAGCAAATGCACCTAGTGTGAAGTCAGTCAGAATTAAGTGTGAATCCTGCCCTTGTTACTTACCAAGTGTTTGACTAGGGGCAAATTACCTATTTTTTACTGATTCTCAGTTCCTCATCTACGTAATGGGAATAATAAAAATTCCTGTGCAGAGTTGTTGAGACTTTTAATGAGACAAGTAAATAACCTAGTAAGGTAAAAAAGCCTCAGTAAGTGGGAGCACCTTATTTTTATTAAAATATCAGTTATTCTAAGCCCAGGGATATAACAAATGAATTGGTTTGATGGAGTGAGAGTTGGTCCCTGTGCAGTAGTGCCTTTCTGAGTTCTGTATCATGCATGTCATTTGAATAATGAAACACGCACATACAAATAATTTAACCTCTTAGGGACCCTAAACCCTTTATGAAAAAAAAATCTAGCATAAATATATAAATAAATAAATATCCTAACTACTCCTTTAGATTTTCAAGCAGGAGAACATGTTAGAGGGAGAGTCTAATTAAAGTCACTGGAGCCTTAACAGTCAATCAGCTACTTACAGAAAAAGAAGCAGGGGAAGAAAAAGAGGTACAGGGGGAAAAAGGAGAGAAAGAATGTGGCTTCCAAGAGTGATGAGTGAACTAGTTCATGGTTCAGTGGGCTGTGGAGCAGCTTGTAATTTCTACCTCTATTTCTCACAAGAGCAATAGTTTCATGGCTCCGCACCTCAATCTCTGTAAATGAGAATATCATACCATAATGGAATGCTTTAACCAAGTTATGATGATTAAAACAACTTACCTCTTTTAGAATACTCTATGGTTTACAAAATGCCTTTACAACCATTACCTTATTTGATTCCTGCAGTAACCTGAAGGTATGTGGAATTGGTATCCTTATAATCATGCAATGATCCTGTATGACAAAACAAAGCAAATAGAAATGTTTAAAAACAGAGCACTACGATGGCCTGAATCTTTCTCATATTTTGGTTTATGTAGTGTATATCGAAGCTATCAAATCCAATTTACAATTCTTGAAAGAACTAGCACTGTTGATGTTTTCTATTTTTAAAAAAAATACTTAGGAGCATATTTCTTCTTTGCCCTCACCTCATTTAGTAAAATAAGAAGGTTAAGAGCTGAGTAGAATTGTCTGAAGCCATTATCTAGCTAGGCTAGAAGTCATTCCAAATTCTTGACTGCTGTCTTACATTCTTTTTTTTTTATTTTTATTTTTTATTGTACTTCAGGTGAAGGCTTACAGAACAAATAGTTTCTCATGAAACAGTGGTACACATGTTGTTTTATGACATTGGTTAACAACCCCACAACATATTAAGCCTCTAAATTCTCAACCTTTTTTTTTTTTTTTGAGGAAAATACAGATAGCCAAAGATACACCGTTTCAAAAATTTCTACATACACAGTTCAGTGACATTGACTACGCTCTTCCAACTGTGCTGTTATTCTCACTTAAGATGAAGGCTTACAGAACAAAATAGTTTCTCATTTAACAGTTACTATACATGTTGCCCTATGACAATGGTTAACAATCTCACAACACATCAACAATATCCTTACTCCACCTTGTGTTCCCTATCACCAGGGGGCTTCCTTGTCCCCTTCTGTCTTCTGGACCTTGTCAGTGGACTACTGTACCTCATTAGTCTCATTTGGTTTTTTTTTTTTTTTTTTTAACACCATTTCAAAACTTTTTACTTACACATTTAAGTGATATTGACTATGCTCTTCCAATTGTGCTGCCATTCTCGCCCAAGACGAAGGCTTACAGGACAAAACAGCCTCCCATTTAATAGTTACTACAAATGTTGCCCTATAACAGTGGTCAACAATCTCACAACACATCGACAGTGTCCTTACTCAATTTGTGTTCCTTATCATCAGTTTTCTACTCCCCCTCTGCCTTCTGGCCTTTGTCACCGGACTCCTGTACCTTGTTAGTCCCATTTAGTTTTACTGGGCTGTCCACTCCCAGGCTTAACATCGAACCTCAAAGGTAACTTCACCTCTGAGCTGAAAGGGTGTCTGGGGGCCACACTCTTGAGGTTTCTCCAGTATTCTTTAGGCCAGTAAATCTGGTCTTTCTTTCTTTTTTTTTTTTTTTTTTTTGGGAGTTAGAATTATGCTCTACATCCTTCTCCAGCTCTGTCCAGAACCCTCTGTTGTGATCCTGGTCAGAGCAGTCAGTGGTGGTAGCCGGGCACCATCTAGCTGTACTGGACTCAGTCCGGTGGAGGCCTTGGTAGCTGTGGACAATTAGTCCTTTGGACTAATCCTTTCCTTGTATCCTGTTCTCTTCATTCTCCCTTGCTCCCGAAGGGATGAGACCAGTGCAGTATCTTAGATGGTCGCTCATAGGCTTTTAAGACCCTAGACACTACTCATCAAGGTAGAATGTAGAGCATTATCTTTATAAGTAGTGTCATGCCAATTGAGCCAGATGTTCCCCAAGACCATGGTCCCCAGAGCCCTCCGTCCAACAACTCAGTCCCTCGGGGGGTTTGGATGTGTCTATAGGGCCTCCATGATCTTTCCTTGTACAGGTTGTGTTAGTTTCCCCTGTACTGTGTACTATCTCACCTCTCACCCAAGGTACCACTTATCTATTGCCTATTTAGTATTCCCCCCCACCCCATCCCTGGTAACCAACAAAGTTTGTTACATTTTGTGTGTGAAGTTTTTCATGGGTTTTTACAAAAGAGGTCTCATACAATATTTGTCCTTTTGTGATTGACTTATTTCACTCAGCATAATGTCCTCCAGTTTCATCCATGTTATGAGACGGTTCACAGATTCATTGTTCTTTCTTGTTGCGTAGTACTCCATTGTGTGTATGTACCATAGTTTGTGTATCCATTCATCTGTTGATGGACATCGAAGTTGTTTCCATTGTTTTGCTATTGTGAACAATGCTGCCATGAACATAGGTGTGCATATGTCTATTCGAGTGATGACTCTTATTTCTCTAGGATATATTCCTAGGAGTGGGATTGCTGAATCGAATGATATGTCTATTTCTAGCTTTCTGAGGAAACGCCATATCATTTTCCAAAATGGTTGTATCATTTTGCATTCCCGCCAGAAGTGCATAAGAGTTCCCATCTCCCCACAGCCCCTCCAACATTTGTTATTTCCAGTATTTTTGATTTGTGCCAGTAATGCCGGGGTGAGATGGTATCTCATTGTGGTTTTAATTTGCATTTCTCTAATTGCTAGTGATCGCGAGCATTTCCTCATGTGTCTGTTGGCCATTTGAATGTCTTCCTTGGTGAAGTGTCTGTTCATTTCCTTTGCCCATTTTTTGATAGGATTGCTTGTCTTTTTGTTGTAGAGGTGTTGGATTTTCTTGTAGATTATGGAGATTAGACCTTTGTCTGACTTGTACTGTCCAAAAATTTTTTCCCAGTCTGTAGGTTCTCTTTTGACTCTTTTGGTGAAGTCTTTTGAAGAGCATAGGTGTTTGATTTTTAGAAGATCCCAGTTATCTAGTTTATCTGTTGGGTTTTTTGTGTTGATGTTTATGGTTTGTATCCTGTGAATGCCATGTATTAAGGCCTGAAGTGTTGGTCCTATTTTTTCTTCTATGAATTTTATAGTTTGAGGCTTTATATTCAGGTCTTTGATCCATTTTGAAGTAGTTTTTGTATATGGTGTGAGGTATGGGTCCTGTTTCATTTTTCTACAAATGGATATCCAGTTTTGCCAGCACCATTTGTTAAAAAGACTGTCTTTTCCCCATTTGATGGATTTTGGGCCCTTGTCGAGAATCAGGTGACTGTAGGTGGATAGGTTTACATCTGGGTTCTCAATTCTGTTCCATTGGTCAATGTCTCTGTTGTTGTACCAGTACCAGTCTGTTTTGAGTACTGTAGCTGTGTAGTAGGTTCTCAAGTCAGGTAGTGTGAGTCCTCCAACTTTATGCTTCTTCTTCAGTAGTGCTTTACTTATTCGGGGTTTCTTCCCTTTCCATATAAAGTTAATAATTAGTTTTTCCATCTCTTTGAAGAATGTTGTTGGTATTTGTATCGGGATTGCATTGTATTTGTAAATTGCTTTAGGTAGAATTGCCATTTTCACAATGTTGAGTCTGCCTATGTATGAGCATGGTATGTTTTTCCATTTATGTAGATCCCTTTGGGTTTCATGCAGCAGTTTTTTGTAGTTTTCTTTGTATAGGTCTTTTACATTCCTGGTCAGATTTATTCCTAAGCATTTTATCTTTTTAGGGGCTATTGGAAATGGTATTGATTTCCTGATCTCCTTTTCACAGTTCTCTTTACTGGTGTATAGGAATCCAACTGATTTTTGAATGTTTATCTTGTATCCTGCTACTCTGCTGAATCTTTCTATTAGTTCCAGTAGATTTCTCGTGGAGTCTTTAGGGTTTTCTATGTATAGTATCATATCATCTGCAAACAGGGAGAGTTTAACTTCTTCATTACCAATTTGGATGCCCTTTATTTCTTTCTCATGCCTTATTGCTCTAGCTAGAACTTCCAGCACAATGTTAAATAGGCGTGGTGATAAAGGGCATCCTTGTCTTGTTCCTGTTTTCAAGAGGAATGTTTTCAGCCTCTCTCCATTAAGAATGATGTTGGCTGTTGGTTTGGCATAGATGCCCTTTATTATGTTGAGAAATTTCCCTTCTATACCTATTTTATTGAGAGCTTTTATCAGGAATGGGTGTTGGACTTTGTCAAATGCCTTTTCTGCGTCAATTGAGATGATCATGTGATTTTTTTCTTTCCATTTATTTATGTGGTGTATTACGTTGATGGATTTTCTAATGTTAAACCATCCTTGCATACCTGGTATGAATCCTACTTGTTCGTGGTGTATTATTTTTTTGATATGATACTGAAGTCTATTGGCTAGAATTTTGTTCAGAATTTTTGCATCTATATTCATGAGAGATATTGGTCTGTAATTTTCTTTTTTTGTGATGTCTTTGCCTGGTTTTGGTATCAGCGTTATGCTGGCTTCATAGGATGAATTTGGAAGTGTTGCTTCCTCTTCTATGCTCTGAAATAGCTTGAGTAGAACTGGTACAAGCTCTTCTGTAAATGTTTTGTAGAATTCTCCAGTGAAGCCATCTGGGCCAGGGCTTTCTTTGGTTGGGAGTTTTTTTATTAGCTTTTCAATCTCTTCTCCTGTTATGGGTCTGTTCAGATTTTCAACATCACTTTGTTGTAGTTTGGGTAGGCTGTATGTTTCTAGAAATTTATCCATTTCCTCTAGGTTTTCAAATTTGTTGGAATATAGTTTTTCATAATATTCTGTTATAATCCGTTTTATTTCAGTTGGGTCTGTTGTAATGTCCCCCATTTCATTTCTTATTTGGGTTATTTGTGCCCTCTGCTGTTTTTCTTTTGTCAGTCTGGCCAGTGGTTTGTCGATTTTGTGGATTCTTTCAAAGAACCAACTTTTGGTTTTGTTGATTCTTTCTATTGTTTTTCTGTTCTCTATTTCATTTATTTCTGCTCTGATCTTTACTATTTCCTCTTTTACGGTGGCTGTGGGATTTTTTTGCTGTTCTCTTTCTATTTGTTTGAGTTCTGTAGTTAATGTTTTGATTTTGTCCCTTTCTTCTTTTTTCATGTGTGCATCTATTGCTATAAATTGTCCTCTGAGGACTGCCTTTGCTGTGTCCCAAAGGTTTTGGTATGATGTGTTTTCATTTTCATTTGATTCTAGGAATTTTTTAATTCCATCTCTGATTTCTTCTATTACCCATTGATGTGTAAGCAGATTATTATTCAGTTTCCATGTGTTTGATTTTTTTTCCTTGCTCTTTCTAGTGTTAATTTCTACCTTGATGGCATTGTGGTCAGAGAAGATACTGTGAATTATCTCAGCATTTTGGATCTTGTTGAGGATTGCTCTGTGGCCGAAGATGTGGTCTATTCTGGAGAACGTTCCATGTGCATTGGAAAAGAATGTGTACTTTGCAGTGGTTGGATGGATTGTTCTATATATGTCTATGAGGTCCAGTTGGCTGATTGTGTCCTTTAGGTCTTCTGTACCTTTGCTGAGTTTCTTTTTAGTTGTTCTGTCCTTTACTGAGAGTGGTGTGTTGAAGTCTGCTACAATTATTGTGGAACTGTCAATTTCTCTTTTCAGTGCTGTTAGAGTTTTTTTTATGTATTTTGGAGCCCTGTCATTGGGTGCATAGATATTTATTATGGTTATGTCTTCATGATGGATCATCCCCTTAATCATTATATAGTGTCCTTCTTTGTCTTTTATGGTAGATTTTGTTTTAAAGTCTATTTTATCTGAGATTAGAATTGCCACTCCTGCTCTTTTTTGATAGTTGTTAGCTTGATATATTTTTTTCCAACCTTTGATTTTTAATAAATTCACATCTTTGTTTCTAAGGTGTGTCTCTTGTAGACAGCAAATTGATGGATCCTGTTTTCTTATCCATTCTGCCACTCTCCGTATCTTTATGGGTGCATTGAGTCCATTTACATTCAGTGTAATTATTGATAGATGGAAGTTTGTTGCTGTCATTTTGTAGTGCTTTTTTTTGTGGTGCTGAAGTTTTCTTTGTTCTTCTTACTCTCTTGTGCTGAGTTACTTTTGTTTGTGGATTTTGTGTTCATTTCTTTTGTTTTTGTAGGTTTTGTTTTTGTTGAGACTTTATGTTTTTCATCTTTATTTTTATGAGTTGGTTTGTTAACTTTCCTTGTGGTTACCATGAATTTTACCCTTATCTTTATAATTTTGAAGCAGTCTACCCTTATTTGGTATCGCCTTGCCTTCCTCTCCTTTAGAAGGTTCTATACCTATGCCGTTTGTTCCCTCTTTCATTGTTTTGATGTTGTTGTCATCCTTTGATTGATTTCTCTGATTCCCTGTTTTATTTCTTTTGTTTTTGGAAAGTCCTCAGTAGTTCAGTTCCTAGAATGGTATCTGGTTCATATGAACCTGCGTCCTAGGTCCTAGGTCCTGCCTGAGGGCTGAAGCTGTTTGTCCTCAGATCGAAGAACTCCCTTTAATAATTCTTGTAAGTTTGGTTTGACTTTTGCATATTCCTTTAGTTTCTGTTTATCTGGAAATGACCTAATTTCACCATCAAATTTGAATGAGAGTTTTGCAGGATATATTATTCTTGGCTGACAATTTTTTTCTTTCAAGATTTTATATATGTCATCCCATTGCCTTCTTGCCTGCATGGTTTCTGCCGAATAATCTGAGCTTAGTTTTATTGTTTCTCCTCTGTCTGTGACTTCTTGTTTTTCATGAGCTGCTCTCAGGATTCTTTGTTTGTCTTTAGTTTTAGCGAGTGTGAATATGATATGTCTTGGTGATTTTCTTTTGGGGGTCTCTTCTATATGGGGTTCGTTGAGCTTCTTGGATGGCCAGCTTTTCATTTTTCATGATATTTGGAAAGTTTTCTGTCAGCAGTTTCTCAATGATTCTCTCTGTGTTTTCTGTTTTCTTCCCCTGTTCTGGTATGCCAATCACTCGTAAGTTCTTGCTTTTAATTGTGTCCCACATAACTCTCAGGGTCTCTTCATTTTTCTTTGTTCTTTTTTCTGAGTTTTCCCGAAACAGAGTTGTATCCAAGTGTTTGTCTTCAGTTCCACTGATCCTGTCTTCCATGGTTTCAAATCTACTTCTCAGCCCTCCTATGACACCATCCATTTCTGAAATCTTGTTGTTTATCTTTTGGATATCTAATTGTTGTTTTTGTATAATTTCGAGTTGTGAATTTATTTTGGCATTTTGTTCCTGCATCATCTTCCTGAATTCTTCCAATTTTTTGTCTGTATTTTCCATAAATTTGTCTATTTTTTCCTCATGTTTGTCAGCTTTTTGCCTCAGTTCTTGGAAAATTCCGAGGATTAGTGATTTGAGTTCCCTGTCAGGTACTTCTAGTGCATTTTCTTCCACAGGAGAGTTATCTGGTGTTTTAATTTGGACGCCTATTGGAGCCATCTTGTCTTGTTTTTGTAAATGTTTTGATATTGTTTGCTGTTTTTGGGGCATTCAGTAGATATTTCTCTCTTTTATTGATTGTAGATTTTTTTTTTTTTTCATCCTCTTGGTACCGCTAGGCAGATCTAGCTGAAGAGGAGCCACTGGGACAGGTTGTTTGTGGCACTCACCACAGCCACCAGGACGGTCGGTAGTCAGTGCTGGGCAGGTTCCAATAGGGCGTGCCTGCACAGCTTGGTGGTGTGATGTCAAGTGCACGGTGCCGGTAGGTAGGGTGCAGCAGGAAGATGGTTATGTGTGAAGCTAAGCTGGATATGGGAGAGAGGAGAGAGGAGCAGGAGCAAAAAGCATACAAACATAAAAGAATGCTAGGGGAGCTTGTCGTTGGAATGTACAGATGAGAGACTATGGGATGGAGGAAACCAGAAGGGGGAAGAGAAAGAAAAGGAAAGAATGAACAAATAAAAATCAGAAAAGTTAAAGAACTGCAATGTTCCCAGGGATCCCACTGATGCAGCTATGAGGTCTGGGGGAGTCGGTCTCAGTTTTCACAGCACAGCCTGGCCCGAAGGTACAGAGGCTTACATCGCCTGGTATTCAGGGATCAGAAAGAGAAGGAAGAGATAGAGAGAAGAGAAATTAAGCAATGAAGAAAGACAAAAGGGAAAAAGAGGGAAAAGATGACAAAACTAATCAAAAAAGAAGAAAAATAAAATTAAAAAAAAAGAAAAAAAAAAGCAACACCAGCAGTCAGTGGCAACAAATGGGACCCAGAGAGCCCCCACTCAGGGGCGCAAATTCCAAGCAGCCGGCAGTCTTGGGGTTAAGAGACCGTGGCCACGGGAAGCAGAGGGGCAAACGAACAAGGGCCCCGGGATCTCGCCAGCATGGCAGCCCAGACCTGGAAGCAGCCACACACCCGAACGCAGTCCCACAGCTCCACAAGAGAGACCAAAGACGGTGCTCGGAACCAGGGACCCAAGCAAAAGGTGGGGGAGGCAGCGAGAGGCAAGCGAGAAACCAGAAGAAGCAGAAAATGCCACACCAACAGCCAACAAATGGGACCCAGATAGCCCCCACTCAGGGGCACAAATTCCAAGCAGCCGGCAGTCTCGGGGTTAAGAGACCGTGGCCATGGGAAGCAGAGGGGCGAAGGAACAAAGGTCCCAGGATCTCACCAGTGCGGCAGCCCAGACCTGGAAGCAGCCACATGCCTGAATGCAGCCCCACAGCCCCGCCGGAGAGAGCAAAGACTGCGCTCAGAACCAGGAACCCAGGCAAAAGGAGGGGGAGTCGGCAGAAAAAGCTTCGTAAGCAGCCAGCAAACGGCTCTCAGAAAGCCGCCAGCCCGGGTGCGTGGAATCCAAGCACCGGCACCCCCCAGCCCAGGGACCCTGGCCACAGAAAGCAGGGGAGCCCCAGCCGAGGCGGAGAGGGGTGGGGGTGGGAAAGCGCGCACCGCAGTTTACCGGTCGTTCTGTCTCCCACTGGACGCTCTGAGAGGCTGCTCTCCCATTCGCTGGTCTCCGATAGGAATCCAAGATGGTGGATCCACACTGCATTAGCTGGTAAGGAATCTCTGCATGAGTCTCTCCTCGCTCTCCGTTCTCTTTTAGTATTCTCACTCCGTTTGGTGTTTGGCTGAGTTCTTTATCTCTTCATTCGGTGTTCTAGGGTTTCAGGATTGTTGATTCTCTGTTAGGCTTAGTTTTTCGGATCTTTGCTGTGAAGGGACAGCGTGGTGCTTCTGCCTAGAGCGCCATCTTGCCCCGCCTCTTGTCTTACATTCTTGAGGACAAGACTTTTCCTTATGTGTGTTTTAAAACATGATATTCAACAGGCTCTGGTTCTCGGTCCCAACAGATCTACAGGTGAAGGTGAAAGATGCACAGGAACTGAAAACTAGTGAAGATGTAGTTTACATTTGGGTTGAAGTAAGAAGAACAGCTATGCTTCCCCACACAAGGGTTCATCTAAATCAGTTTTCCTGTACTTATTTTCCAGCACATTGAGAGACAGGCTACACAAAGAGATGAGAAATACAGAAACCACAGTAAGAAAACCCAAACAAAGTATCACAACTTTGAGAAACTTGCTTAACCCCATGGGACTCATTTTTATAGCCTGTATAACAGTGATAATCATAGTATCTATTAGAATAGATAATTATCTATTAGATTAATTATTGAATATAGGTAATTCTATAATATCTATACAATAGATAATTCGAATAAAAATAGTCATTATAGATAATTATTTCAGAGGATTATTTTAAGGATTAAATGAATTTTACATGACAAACATCTAGAATACTAGCAAAAGATAAGAACTGGATAAATGTTATCTTCTAATTATTATTATTATTATTATTATTTATTGTTCTTTAATGAAAGCCACAATTAGGCACATGATAAACTTGGTCATTTGCTGCCTAATAATCCAAGTATTGGTAAGCTCCATTGGATTTATCGTTGCTTGTCAGCCACGCTTTCTCTCAAGATTGGCTTCTTCTGAAAGAACAAAATAATAACAAAGCATTCGGTAGTCGTTTCTTAGTCTACTTCATCAAAATAAACCAAGAAATCTACAAGTTGTTTAAACAGCCTGTGAATTTTTTGCGACTCTCATTTTAAGCCTCTCATAAATGAAGGTGTTCATAGTCATTTTAACTAAATACATAATAACTGAAGACAAGATTCTAATCAGCTGTACAGCCTCCTTGTCATTTTGACTGATAACATAATCATGGTTATGCTTAATTTTTTTATGTTCACATTAAGAACTGAAAAAACCTGTGCCTTGTTATGTGATGTTACACGCATAGGTTTATTCCATAAGCACTGTTTCTATTGGGCTATCTTCTTACAATTGATCTGGTTGTTTTGGCTTTTAAAATAGGAAATCATTTTTGAAATATTACTTGGAGATTACAAATTCTAATTCATAATGCTAGCAAGCAGAATTACTTCCAAATACTGTGTGAAGACAGCTCTAAGTACTGTGTATACAGCATAGTGACTGATTACAGCAATTGTAAATTTAGGGGTCATTTGGCAAAAACTGGAAAGAAACCCATTTAGTGGTTGCAGGTCACTAATTGATACCTTGTAGATAATGTATGGCCAGAGAGGAACTTATAGCACAGAGAAATGTCCCATCACAAGTACTGCTCACTGTCCATTAATTAAGCACTTGGGAAGCTTTGTTAACTAGGACAGACCCCAAGACCATTATTTTGCGCGCTAGAGCAGCACTTACATGAAAGCGTTAATTGAATTTCCTGACGTGTTCATAAGCTAGCTGAATGATTAAACCTGCACTATAATTCATCCCTCAGATAGGGAACCAGATTTAGATAAAGTGTTTTGATGGATGTGGGTGCCTGTGGAATATTATCATTAAAAGAAGAATGACTAAGACAGCATCTGGCAGCGTTGAAGTTCAACAGAAATCAAATATCACCATTGACCTATATGGAGTACACGCTGGGGACTTTTCTAGTCTTTCTCCTTTTTAAGTTTTCTGTATGTAGCATTTGGCCCAGTTAACCACCTCCTCTTGCTCAAAGCTTTCTTCCTGATGCTTCTCAAATTGTACTCTTGCATTCCTCTGCTTCAGTTCTTACCTCTTGACTGATTCTTCTCAGTCTTTCTCAGCTTCTCATTCTCTCTCCATCCCCTAAAGGTTTATTTTACATATACTTTCTCATTCCTCTTTTCACTTCCCTCTGTCCTTTATTCTAGGTGATCTTATTCATTTCCAGCTTTAACTGTCAATTTGATGGGATGACTCCCCCATCGAGACCACCAACCAGGCTCGTGGCTCCAGCTGCCTGCTGAAGCACACAGATGTTAAGCTGTACTTAGCAGTACCTGCTAAGTCAACATGCCTTAAACTGTTTGTATCGTCTCTATTTCTCGCCCTCATTTTACCCTTTGCCACGTTCCCTAACTCAATTATTGGTTTCTTTATGTTCCCTATTACCCAGGTTCAAAAGCCTGGATGCTGCTAAAACTTTTACTCTTCTGTTTCATTACCCGTTAGTCCCATCTCACCAAATTGGTTAGCAAATACTGTTTATTATGTACAGGATTAATAGTGTGCAATGAACATGTATCTTTATTTTAAATATAGTTCTAATCTCACTCTTGAGCCCACAACTTACTGATTCTGGTGATGGTGGTAGGTGAGTTGGGGGGCGATGTTTGGAGTACTTATAATTGCCAATTAAAGGTATTTAATCTCTTCCTGTTTAAAGCAGTTCCTTTAAGTTCACAATAGCCTCTTTTGCAAAAATGATCGGACTTTCCAGCTTTCATTCCCTTTCTCTTTCATAAGAAACAGTCTTGATGTAACAGAAAGCTTATCTGACCACAGGCACCTAGTGCTGCCCTTGGGTCCTACCAGCCCCCATGTTAAGAGTCTTCTGCCTTATCTGGCCAGTGCACATCCTGATGGTGTCTCCTGCTGGAGCCTGAGAATGGTGGACCTCATAGCGCTTGGCATGGTTGCAAATCCTCAGGGATCCTAGAGCTGCAGACTTTGTCTCACCTCGACTCTCTGTCTCAGCTCTTGCTGGCGCTATAAATCCTGAGTGCTCAGTCGTGTTTTCCACTCAGTCCCTGATTGAGGTGCTCTACCTTGCAACTTCTGCTACCAGCTTACTTTGCCCATCAGATGACTGTGCTATGGCTGACTCATCAGCTCTGAATATGAAATTTTTCTAACCCATTACCTTGAGTCTAATCTTTCCCCTGTAAGTAATCCTTCATACTCCTACTGTCGTGATTTGAGTTATGTCCCCCCAAAAATGTGTGTATCAATTTGGCTGGGCCATGATTCCCAGAACTGTGTGGTTGGCCGCCATTTTGTGATTGTAATTTTATGTTAAAGAGGATTAGGGTGGGATTGTAACAGCACCTTACCCAGGTCACATCCCTGATCCAATGTAAAGGGAGTTGCCCTAGGGTGTGGCCTGCACCACCTTTTACCTTACAAGAGATAAAAGGAAAGGGAAGCAAGCAGAGAATTGGGAACCTCATACCACTCAGAAAGCAGTTCTGGGAGCAGAGCGCATCCTTTGGACCTGAGGTTCCTGTGCTGAGATTCTCCCAGACCAACGGAAGACTGATGCATCACAAGGGCTTTCTTCCAGAGTGGAAGGAGAGAGAAAGTCTTCTCCTGGAGCTGATGCCCTGTATTTGGACTTATAGCCTACTGGACTGTGAGAGAATAAACTTCTCTTTATTAAAGCCATCCATTTGTGGTATTCCTGTTACAGTAGCACTAGATGACTAAGACACTTACCTAACTTACCTAAGTAATGGTCGCATCCTGTCACTTGCCTGCTCAGGAAGGTTCAAGAGCCTGAGCATTGTCTACAGAGTAAACCCAAGTTCCTTTGTATCAAAGTCAAGCCTTCCACAACTAGGCCCTAGATTACCATGGCCTGAGAAATCACTTGTTGCATACTTTCAGTAAAAGAGAGTGTTCACTATTTCACAGATGTACAACCTGTGTTCCTTACCCTGTGCATATTATTATCACTATTTGAATGACTCTGCAGTCCCATACCCGCCTACAGAAATTCCGTAAAGCCTGAAATGTCCTGCTCAAATGTCACTTTCTCCATAGAATATTTCAAGATTCCCTGTCAGAAACTAATTCCTCCCTCTTCTATCCTATTTTATTTTCTTTAGATTTCTATTGTGTTATTTTTTACATTATACATTGCATATCAACTAGCTGTACATATATTTTCTTTGAGGTTTGATATTTAAGTTCTTTGAGGGCAGGAGTCGGGTCATATTTGTATTTTGTATCACAGAGTACCTAGAAAAATGCTTAACAAATAGTAGGTCCTTAATAACTCTGAGCTGAACTGAACAATAAAAGTGTTGGAGATAAAATAAGTCAAATAGTTGCATTTTATTATCCCTAGTATCTTGAGTCTATACCCTGGAGAAGACATCAGCAGCACATTTCATATTCCTTAAAGTTATGCTTTCGATTTCCAGGAAGTTCTTAGATAAATAGAAAGATATTTATTTCTTCCTTGATGGAATAAATATAATGCCTTTATCAGTGAGATTAATAATGTCATTTCAGATTTCTAAAGAAGTAACTTTGGAAACCTTTCCGAAGTCTATCATGCTTTTTCCCCCACCCTTTCACGCTTAAAAATTGGGTTTCTTGAAAACTCTATGGAAAGGAGCTAACAGCAAATAATTTTTTCCCAAGATGATTTTAGGAATAAAACAAAATTTAGATATCCAGCCAAAACAAACAAGCTGACAGCAGTTGAAGAAATCACAGATAGGTTATTCCCTTTTGGAGTTCAAGTGGCAAAGCAGTTATTGCATTACGTGGATCCTAAATTGGCATTTTGGCAGGAGACAAGAATCGTTTGCAGGAAATAATATCCTTCATTTCCCTAAATGACCATTCACCTCTGGGATTTGGTCTAAAGTCCCTACTTTTATCTCTCCATGACAGGTCCCTCCCCCTTTCTTTTTCTAGGGCATAATAACCATGCTATGCATTATTCATTATGCCTTTAGGAAATTCAGACTAGTAACATAGGCTATCTATGTCCACTGCTGTCGAGTCGATTCCAGCTCATAGTGACCTTATAGGACAGAGTAGAACTGCCCCACAAGGTTTCCAAGGCTGTAAATCTTTACAGAAACAGACTGCCACATCTTTCTCCACGGAGCAGCTGGTGGGTTTGAACAGCCAACCTTTCAGTTAGCAGCTGAGCACTATAACCACTGTGCCACCAGGGCTCCTGAGGCTATCATTAGCTCTCCCCATTTCAGGATTGTCCCTAGTAAAGTCTATAATCACCTGTGTTGATGTTGAACCAGGTAAGGGAGAAAAAATGGCTATTATAAAGCTGAAAATTATGATGCTCTCTGAGGAGACACATAAAGCACCCACCTATTTCAGCAACTTATTTTTCAAAGCCTCCTCTTCAGATGTTCAGCGACTTTCTTAAAAGAGTGATTTGCTCTCATTGAGAAAAAATAAACTTTCCAACCCTTCTGGTTGCAAAGATAGACCCTTTTACTGTAAATCAATGTGTTGCTGTCTTGTTTGCTCTACTGCAAGAAAGATGGACACAGCATAGAACCAATGGTGCTGTTTCCTCCCCTCATTTATCTTGTGGATCTGTTAACCGTGCTGCCCAGCCTTAACCATTTCATCTCCCCTTTGCTGCCATTGGCACAGGGGCTCTGAATACAGCTGTGTAAACATATAGCATGAGGTTAACTTCGCTTTTCTTATTTTTTCTGGATGTCAGGTGCAAAAGATTGGATTATAATTCTGAGTTTATGGCACTCTACTATCATTTGTCCAACCCAAGCATCATTTTTGAAAATATTTTACTTACATAGTTATTTAGTTATTTACTTTCCTTTGTCCTAATTTCTCATACCCCTAGATACAATAGACAACCTTTCTAACATGTTGGTCATATACCTTTTTGTTTGTATGTGTTATGGGTTGATTTGATTCCCCCCAAAAAAATACATTCAAGTCCTGAGAACTGGTACCTATGAATGTGACCTTATTTGGAAATAGCATCTTTGCAGATGTAATTAGTTAACATCAAGTCATACTGGAATAGGGTGGGCTCTAAACCAGTCTGAGTGGTGTCCTTATAAAGAGACACAGAGAGACACAGGGAAGAAAGCCATGTGAACATAAAGGCAGAGACTGAACGTAAGCCCCCCCACAAGCCAAAGAACACTTGGGACCACAAGAAGCTACAGGAGGCATGGAAGGTTTCCTCCCCTAGAGCCTTCAAAAGAGCATGGCCCTACTGACATCCTGAATTTGAATTTGAAGCCTTTAGCACTGTGAGAGAATAAATTTCTGTTGTTTTAAGGCACCCAGTCTGTGGTTCTTTGTTACAGCAGCAATAGGAAAATAGCACAATATGTGTTCTTGAAAACATATATTATTATTTTGTGTGAATGAAATTTAAGTTTACATAGTGTCTTAAGCTGGGTTTTCTAGAGAAGCAAAACCAGTGGAGTGTATATATACATAGAGAGAGAGAGAGAGAGACTTATCTCAAGGAAATGGCTCACGTGGTTGTAGAGGCTGGAAAGTCCCAAGTCCATGAGTCAGGCTGAGGCTTCTCCTGACTCAAGTAGCTGCAGGGGCTGATGAACCCAAGATAGGCAGGTCAGATGGCAGGTTGCTGGCTTACAGGCTGTGGAGGCTAGTGAATCCAAGATCGGCAGGTGAGATGGCAAGCTGCTGGCTCACAGGATCAATCTCAACATCAGCAGGCAATACCCAAGGGCACTGGCTCAAGTTCCAAAAACCGGAGGTTAGAAGATGATGAGAGCAAGCAAAATCCAGGGAGCTTTGCCAGAACATCTGTATATATTAGATGCAGGCTACATCCCTGAGGAAACATCCCTTACAACTGATTGGCTGTTCACAGCAGATCACATCATGGAGGTGACTACATTATATCAGATCTCGTCATTGAGGTGATTATATAATGGAGAGCAAGCAGTCCAATGTCTGGCAGATTACATCATTACATAACTGCCAAACCATTGAGAATCATGGTCCAGCCAAATTGACACATAATCTTAATCATCACACATCGATATTACAATAATTTTTGAGATGATATTTTCTCACTCAGCACTATACTTCTAAGATCTTTTCATGTTGCTGTGTGTACATTCAGTCATTGCTTCTAGTGCTGCTTTGTATTCTACTGGTGGCAACTATTGCCCATTGAGGGATACTTCAACTGACTTCAACTACCTGTCAATACAAGAAATGCTGCAATAAACATGTTATAAGATCAGATTATGTGTGAGGATATCTTTAGCATTAATTTCTTAGCAATGGGATTGCTGGCTCATAACGTATGCATATATTTAATTTATCACTAATTTAATTTAGCAAAGATTTTATCTAGATAATACTTTGATGTTTTATAGGTTTTGTTGCTATTGTGAATAATGTGTTTTTTAAAAATTTATTTTCTCATTCACTATTCTTGATGCAGAGAAATGCTGTTGATTTTTCTTAGGTGGTCTTTGTCTTAGGCTGGGTTCTCTGGAGAAGGAAAACCAATGCAGAGTATAAATATATATATAGAGAGAATTATATCCAGGAAATGGTTCATGTGGTTGTAGAGGCTGGAAAGTCCCAAGTTCATGGATCAGGCTGGAGGCTTCTCCTAACTCACGTAGCCACAGGTGGTGGGTAATCCAAGATTGGGAGGTCAGATAGGAGGCCTCTGGTTCACAGGCTGTGGAGTCCAATGAATCCTAAGACAGGCAGGAAAGATGGCAGGTAAGCTTCTAGCTCAAGTCCCAAGAACCAGAGGTCAGATGAACAAGAGCCAGCTGCAGGATCCAGAGTGAGCAAAATCCAGTGGCCCTTGCCAGAATGTTACCTATATTGAATGCAGGCCACACAGCCAAGAAAATTCCCTTTCAATTGATTGGCTGCTCACAACAGATCTCATTATGGAGGGGATAACATTATATCAGATCACATTACAGAGGTGATTACATCATTAACAATCTGCCAAACTACATCATAACTGCCAAACCACTAGAGGATCATGGCCCAGCCAAGCTGACATACTACTTTAACTGTTACAGTCTTGTATGCAGTTAACATGCTGAACTTTTATTATTTCTAATAATTTGCTGAGTTTGTGTGTGTGTGTGTTTTTTTTTAATCTAAAGAGATGACTATTTCTTCAGTCTATATCATTCCTTATACCCCATTTCTTTTCTTTTCCGTTTAGTGCTTGCTAGAATCTCTAATACTATGCTAAACAGTTGTGCTGATAGAGGTATCCTTCGGTTTTCTCAGTCTTAATGTTTCTGTATTAAAAATAATATTTGTAGTAGGTTTTGGTTATATAATCTTTACTGAGTTAGGGAATTTTTTTTTATTTCAAATTTTTGAAGGACTTGTTTCTTTTTGTAACAAATTAGCATTGGACTTTATCATACGTATTTTTTTGCATCCATTGTGATAAGTTTTTTTTCCTACTGCGGTTATTATTATAACAAATTAAATTATTAAAATTTTTGATGTTGAACTGTCTTTGCATTTTGGAATAATTGATCTCTATTGTGATGGTCTCGTAAATTTTACTTGTAAAGTAGCTATTATTTTACTTAATATATTTGCACTTGCATTTTTGTAAGTAAAGCAGGGCTACAATTTTATTTTCTTTGATTGCCCTTATCTGTGTTTTGGGATAAGATCTCACTAAACTTACAAAATTAATAAGGCAATTCTCACTCTTTTTGTTTTTTTCTTCTGGTTTCGGGAACAACTTGTATATGTTAATAGTTAAGCATCCCTTAAAATTGTCCCTCTTGGCTGGGGACCATGGTCTTGGGGAACATCTAGGTTAATTGGCATAACATAGTTCATAAAGAAAATGTTCCACATCCTACTTTGGTAAGTAGTGTCTGGGGTCTTAAAAGCTTGCAAGCGGCCATCTAAAATACCTCTGCTGGTCTCATCACATTCGGAGCAAAGGAGAATGAAGAAAACCAAAGACACAAGGAAAATATCAGTCCAGAGAACTAATGGACCACAGGAACCACAGCTGCCAGCAGCCAACGCCCAGAAGAACTAGATGGTACCTGGCTACCACCACCGATCACTCTGACAGGGATCACAGTAGAGGGTCCTGGGCAGAGTGGGAGAAAAATGTAGAACAAAATTCAAATTCACAAAAAAAAAAAAAAGACCAGACTTACTGGTCTGACAGAGACTGGAGAACCCCCAAGTCTATTGCCCCTGTACACTCTGCTAACTCAGAACTGAAGCCACTTCTGAAGCCTACCCTTCAGACAAAGATTAGAAAGACCTATAAAACAAAGAATAACACACGTGGAGAATGTGCTTCTTAGTTCAACCAAGTATACTAGACCAAATGGACAACACCTGCCCAAAAGCAAAGACAAGAAGGCAGGAATGGATGGAAAAACTGGACTAATGAACATGGGGAAACTGTGGTAGAACGGGGGAGAGTGCTGACATGTTGCGGAGATTGCAACCAATGTCACTAAACAATTTATGTATAAATTTTTGAATGAGAAACTAATCTGCTCTATAAACTTTCACCTAATGCACAATTAAACATATATATATATAATAAAAATAAGGGGAAAAAGCGTCCCTCTGTCTTAGCAGAACTCACTTGTAAAAAAATCTCTTTGGTTTATATTACCTGACATATTCTTTTCCAAACTTGCATTTTCAGTCTTTCTTTATCTTCTCGTTTTAAGTGTGCTTCTTGCGGATAACATATGAAAAAACACATTGCCATCAAGTCAATCTCAACTCATAGCGACCCTACAGGACAGAGTAGAACTGCCCAATAGGTTTTCCAAGGAGTGGCTGCTGCATTTGAACTGTTAGTCTTTTCGTCAGCAGCTGAACACTCAACCACTGCACTACCAGAGCTCTGATAACACATGACAGAATCTTAAACGCACATACACACTATCTTAGGCTGGGTTCTCTAGAGAAGTAGAATTATTAAAGCGTATAAATATATATAGAGAGAGATTTATATTAAGGAAATAGCTCACCTGATTGTAGAGGCTGGAATGTCCCAATTCTGTGGGTCAGGATAGAGGCTTCTCCTGATTCACGTAGCCACAGGGGCTAGTAAACTCAAGATCAGCAGGCCAGAGAGCAGGGCTCTTGCTCACAGTCTGCGAAGATCCACGAATCCCAAGATCAGCAGGCAAGACCGCAGGTAAGCCGCTAGCTCAGGTCCCAAGAACCAGAGGTCAGACAAACAGGAGCCAGCTGCAGGATACAGAGTGAGCAAAAATCCACAAGCCTTGCCAGAAAGTCTGTTTATATTCGATGCAGTCCACATCCCCAAGAAAACTCCCTTTCAACTGACTGGCTACTCAGAGCAGATCCCATCATGGAGGTGATCACTTAATATCAAATCTCATCATGGAAGTGATCACATCATCATACAACTAACAAACTTCATCATTAACTGCCAAACCACTGAGAATCATGGCCCAGCCAAGCTGACACACAACCTTAACAATCACACACACACACACAAAGCCTCTGAATCTCTGTGTTTTAATTGGTGAGTGTTACGGATTGTGTCTCCCCAAAATATGTGTCATAAATCTTAATCCCTATACCTGTGGTCATAATCCCATCTGCAAGTGGGTTTTGTTTGTCATGTTAAGAGGTCATATCAGTATATGATATGTCTTAAGCCAATTATCTTTGAGATATAAAAAGAGCAGATTAAGCACAGATAAGCAAGTCAAATGCAGGGGAAGATATATGAGCCAAGTAACCTAGGAATAGAGCTGAAAGAGACAGAGAAACTTCCCCTAGAGCTAGTACCCTGAATTCAGACTTCTAGCCTCCTAAACTGTGAGAAAATAACTTTCTGTCTGTTGAAGCCACCACTTTTGGTATTTCTGTTATAGCAGCTTAGTTGTAGATAACTAAGACAGTGAAACTCCATATTAAAAAAATGAGCCTTAAATTGGGATTTATTTCTGCAATTTTTTTTCATATTTTCTACTTGTGACATTCTTTTTTTTTTTTTCATTTTTTCTCCTTTTCTGATTAGCATTGGGTAGATCAAGTTTTATTTAATTATAGAGTTGTACACTCAACTTTTGTTTTTTGGTGGTTGTCCTTAATTTAAGCCCCATATTCATGTTTATTCACATGTTAATTCCTTAAACTTACGAATGCTTGCATACACCCTGCCATAAAACACTCATTTTAGCATATTATCATATCCCTTTGGTTCCTCTCTACCCATGCTGATATTGTAAAGAATTTTAATTCTGAGTTTTTAAGAACTTTTTCTCCTTTTCTTTACTCTTTTCTCAGCTTATAGAGTAACAATAGTGTTTACATGGAATGTGATGGTGTCTTAGTTACCTAGTGCTGCCGTAACAAAATATACCACAATTGGGTGACTTTAAGAACAGAAATTTATTTTCTCAATGTGTTGTAGGCTAGGAGTCCTAGTTAGGGAACTAACTTTAAGAGAGGGTCCTTCCTTGTCAGTTGCCTCAAGACTTCCTTGGAGTTCCTTAGAGTTCTTGATGTTCCGTGATGTTCCTTGGCACCTATCTTCCTCCTGTGTGTGTCTCTGTGTTTATTCTGCTCTTTTTATAACTGAGAAGTGATTAGGCTTCTGAGATGCGGAGTTGATTAAAACCCACACTACTCTGGTATGACCTCATTAGAATAAAAAAAGAAAAGCCTTGTATCCAAACAGGGTCATATATATATATATATATATATGTATATATATATTTGAGGGACTGGTTCTTTATTTCAAAAAGGCACTTGTCAATTTTCAGTATCAAAACAGTTGCACTATTGGTTTCTCTTTCTCCTAATCGGCCTCCAAAAGAGACCACACCAAAGGAGAGCACATTTTAAGCCAATAAGCTGCAGGATGCGCACCTAACATACTTCACAGAAACTTCACCAAAAAGGGGGAACTGGGTGGGGAAGGGACTTTTAAATGATCAGCTCATTGCCAGCCTACAGATTGCAGAGAGAACTCACAGCCAGATGGGGTGGCCAGTGCACCCCAACCCCAAAGAAGCAAAATTTCAAAATAATAGAAAATTTCAAAAAAGTTTTGTACATAGATATTCAAGATTTCGTCAGCACTGACTCATGCAAAGCACTTTGAGAGGCAGCAGCTTCAGATCCAGAATACGGTGACGAGATGATTTCATATGGCTAAATCAGTGGCAAAAACATAATTTTGTTTTTGGTCTTTGTGAACAGGAGGCAGGAGAGCAAATAAGTGGTCACTCCAACATAGGGGCACATGAGCCATTCTGTGAGTAGTTGGGAAGCGGGTGGAGGAAGGATGGGACAACGATTTGGTCTCAGACAGAAGTCTCATCATATTAGTTTGTTTGGTCACTTCTGATGAAAAAAAATAAAAAAGTAAAAACCACCTTGCTCCAAGATACGTTAAAGCTGAAAACCTGAGCAGCACTTTCAAATTTTTTTTTGACTAAACTTCTCCTGGAATCACCTTTCTGGTTCGGCAGTTGCTTTGTACAGAGCAGTGAGGGTTCCCATAGTGGAGCCTTTTCCTTGGCTATGTCTGGCTTTCAGTAAGCAAGGCCCATACTTCTTTCCCTCCTCTGTGAAGAGGGCAATACACATTAAGCTGAAAAGTTAACTTTCAAAAGTAAGAAGGGGATCAGATTGCTGCTTCAGAGCTGTGGAGGTATTTGGAATGTTTACAAATGGTTGCTACAACAACAAAAAAGTTAATTACAAAACGAGTACATCACAACATGCTTTTAAAGACACTTGCACTGTGCTCCTTCCCTTAAATCTTGCTCCCAAAGGTGCTCAGCGTCTAGCCCCGCTGGAATCTCTGGGGAGAGGCAGAGAGAGTTTGGCAGGGAAAAAAAAAAAAAAAAAAAAAAGACGTGGCTGCGGGAAGGGTGGACAGAGAGAGGAGAAAGCAGCCTTCCAGTTAAAGATCAGCCCTCAGTTTAAAGGTCAGCTTCAGGCAGGCTGGTCTCACGCGAATTTGGGGTGAAACGGAGGAGCAGCAGCAGGGCGGGACTGAGGTGCTCTACATCTCGTTCAGGTCAAGCAGAGTCTGGTCCGGCATCCTTTGTGTACAGAAGTGCACCTCTTTGGTGCATTTCAGTTTATCTTCCAAATCGTCAACTGCCTTTTTCAGTCTGGCTACTGATCTCTCAGCAACTCAGCATGGATCTCTGCCTCCTTGAGATTATCAGTAAGAATCTTTATCTCTTCCTCATATTTGTCTTCTTTTTGAGAGTACTTTTCTTCAGCAGCACTCAGACACTTAGGTTCTGGTCCATCAGTCTGATCTGCTCATCCATCTCTCGGCAACGGGACTCTGCCAGCTCAGCTCGCTCCTCTGTGCGTTCCAAGCCCCCTTCAATAATCACCAACTTAAGAGCCACCTCCTCGTATTTCCTATCTGCCTCTTCTGCAATGTGGTTAGCTTCTTCGAGTTGGATTTCCTTTAGTTCCATCTTTTCTTCATCTTTTAAGGCCCGGTTTTCAATAACCTTCTTACCTCTCTGGCTCGCATCAGCAGCTTTCTCCGCCTCGTCCAGCTTTTGCAGGGCAGTGGCCAGGCGCTCCTCAGCGCAGTCCAGCTCCTCTTCAACCAGCTGGATCCAGCGGTTCACCAACACCACCTCAGCCTCAGCCTGTTCCCGGGCCCGCCTTTCTCCTTCGACTTCCCGCTGGAGGCGCTTGGCCCTCTCCTCGGAATCATCCATCTGTTGCTGCAGAACCTGGATCTTGCGCTACACCGCTTCGATGGTGGTGATGATCCCCGCCATGGTCCAAACAGGCTCATATTTACAGGTATAGGCATTTAGATTTCAACACATATTTTTGGGCAACACAATTCAATCCATAACAGATGGTATTTTGTTATCCTCATTTCCAATATCTTTTATAACAACTTGCAACAGTTATTACCCTTCTTATTTCATTACATCTTCCAAGAGCATTTTTAAAGCAGGTTATTGTGTGGCAAAGCTTTTAAAGACCTATGAACCAGGATAGATTTTTATTATACCCTGAGATGTTATGGATTGAATTGTGTCCCTCCCAAAATAAGTGTTATAAATCCTAACTCCTATACCTATAGCTGGAAACCCTGGTGGTGCAGTGGTTAAGAGCTATGGCTGCTAACCAAAAGGTTGGTGGTTCAAATCCACCAGATGCTCTTTGCAAACCCTATGGGGCGGTTCTACTCTGTCTTATAGGGTCGATCTGAGTCGGAATCCACTGGACTGCAGCAGGTTTGGTTTGGTTTATACCTGTAGATGCAATTTCATTTGGGAATAGGGTTTTCTTTGCCATGTTAATATGACCATTTCAGTGTAGGGTGTGTCTTAAACCTAACCACTTTGAAGATATAAAAAGAACAGCCATTAAGCATAGAAGCAAGGAAGCACAAATGCGGAAAAATTAATGCCACATGAAGATCACCAAGGAACCGAGGAAGATAAGCTGAAAGACACAAGGATTTTCCCCCAGAGCGAACAGAGAGGGCCCCGCTAGATCTGGTGCCCTGAATTTCGACTCACAGCCCCCTGAACTGTGAGAAAATAAATTTCTGTTCATTAAAGCCACCCATTTGTGGTATTTCTGTTATAGCAGCACTAAAACACTCTGATAATTTGTTTGTATATGAAGTTCTAGTTTTAAAGATATTTTACTTAAAAATATTATTCCATTGCCTTTCTAATCTAGTATCGTTGAAATGTATGATGTCCATATGATTGTTGTTCTTTTTAGATGATATACTCTTTCTCTTTGAAACTTCTTAAAATTTCTCCGTCTATCATATTCTTAAAGATCACTTCTATATTTGAGTGCAGGATTTTCCTTTTGGCACTCTATGAGTCCTTTCAATCTGTCTTTCATCTTTAATTCTGGCAGTTTCTTGAATTATTTCATTCTACCTATTCTTCTACTCTCCTTTTAAGACTCTATTTTCTAGATTTGGTGATTATATTTTTACCTTACATGTCTGTTTTAATTTTCTATCTCTCTCTCCTTTCCTGCTGCCTTTAGGAAGACTCAGTTTGATATTTCAGCTCACTAATTTGTTCTGTGGATTAATCCCACTCTTGAATCTGCCCATTGTGTTCTGTAATTTTCTTTTTCATTTTTTATACTTAATATTACCACTTGCTTCATTTAAAAAAAAATCTTCTTGTCCCTGTTTTATATATTTAATATCTTCTCTTGTATTTTAGTATATCATACTTTGGTTGGGAGTTTGAGTCTATCCAGAGGCACCTTAGAAGGCCTGGTGATCTACTTCTGAAAAATCACCCAGTGAACCCTGTGGAACACAGATCTACCCTCACAAAAATGGAGTCATCACGACATAGAGTTGACTTGATTTTTTTTTTATTTTAAATCATACTTTAGAGTATTTTTCCTTGTGTGTAAGGAGTGGGGAGAGGATGAGCCCCAGCACAGAGAAATCCAAGTGCCACGGAGCCACTGATTTGTTGGTGAGTCTGTTGGCTAATATTTAGTCAGGTAATGCCTCTTAAAAATAAGTAACATATAGAAGAGGTAGCACTCTTAGGTTGTGTTCTACCAAACTCAGATTGGGGTGGGAAGTGTGGAGCTGGTAGTGAATGAGCACAGCTGGTCAGCTTGCACCTGTTTTAATCAACTCTACATCCCAAAAGCCTGTGAGCTGCCCAGATCTTACACCTCCAGTGACACTTCCCAGACCAGCCAGGCAGATACAGGAGCAGAATACCATATAAAAGATATAATTTCCTATAAGTCTATGAACCTCAAAGTAAAGAAACTATTAAAGTTCATGGTAGACCTCTCTGAGAAGGTGGCATTTGAAATGAAGCTATAATAAAGGGAAAAAGACAATAATGTTAATATATTGAGGGAAAGTGTTTCAGGCTGAAAGAAGTACTCTGTTGTTAGGTGCTGTCAAGTCAGTTCCGATTCATAGTGTAGACTCTGTGTGCAACAAAACGAAACACTGCATGATCCTGCACCATCTTCACAATCGTTGCTAAGTTTGAGCCATTGTTGCAGCCACTGTGTCAATTCACCTTGTCAAGGGTCTTCCTATTTTTCACTGACCCACTACCGTACCAAGTATGATGTCCTTCTCCAGGGACTGGTCCCTCCTGATAACATATCCAAAAGTATGTAAGACAAAGTCTTAGCATCCTCACTTCTAAGGAACATCCTGACTATACTTCTTCCAAGACAGACTTGTTCATTCTTCTGGCAGTCTGTAGTATATTCAGTATTCTTCGCCAACACCATAATTCAAAGGCATTAATTCTTCTGTCTTCCTTAATCATGCCCAGCATTCGCATGCATGGAAAGCGATTGAGAATCCCATGGCTTGGGTCAGGCACATCTTAGTCCTTAAAGTGACATCTTTGCTTTTCAATACTTTAAAGAGGTCTTTTGCAGCAGATTTGCCCAATGAAATGCGTCTTTTGATTTCTTGACTGCTGCTTCCATGGGCGTTGATTGTGGATTCAAGTAAAATGAAATCCTTGACAATTTCAATTTTTTCTCCATTTATCATAATGTTGCTTATTGGTCCAGTTGTAATGATTTTTTTTTTTAATCATTTCATAGGTTATTTTATTACTGTGCTTTAGATGAAGGTTTACAGAGCAGAATTAGTTTCTCATTAAACAATTAATACACATATTGTTTTGTGACATTGGTTGCAAACCCATGATGTGTCAACAGTCTCCCTTTCTTGACCTCAGGTTCTCCATTTCCATTCATCCAGCTTTCCTGTCCCCACTATCTTCTCATCCTTGCCCTTGGGCTAGTGTGCCCATTTAGTATACATAGTTGTATACACAGTATACGTGGTCGAGCTATGTGTATTACTGTTTGTTTTATGGGCCTGTCTAATCTTGGGCTGGAGGGTGAACCTCAGGAGTGATCTCAGAACTGAGTTAAAAAGGTGTTCAGAGGCCGTACCCTCGGGGTTTCTCTAGTCTCTGTCAGACAAATAAATCTGATCTTTTTTGCGTGTGTGTGAATTGCAATTTTGTTCTACATTTTTCTCCAGCTCTGTCCAGGACCCTCTACTGTGACCTCTGTCAGAGCAGTCGGTGGTGGTAACCGGGCACCATCTAGTTGTGCTAGACGATTTTTGTTTTCTTTATGTTGAGGTGTAATCCACACTGAAGGCTGTTGTCTTTGATCTTCATCAGTAAGTGCTTCAAGTCCTCTTCACTTTCAGCAAGCCAGGTTCTGTCATTTGCATATCACAGGTTGTTAATGAGTCTTCCTCCAATTCTCATGCCACATTCTTCTTCCTATAGTCCAGCTTCTTGGATTATTTGCCCAGCATACAGATTGAATAAGTATGGTGAAAGGATACAACCCTGATGCACGCCTCTCCTGATTTTAAACCATGCAGTATCCCCTTGTTCTAGCTGAATGACTGACTGCTGGCCTATGTACAGGCTCCACATGAGCTTTATAAAGTGTTCTGGAATTCCCATTCTTCACAATGTTATCCGTAATTTGTTATGATCCACCCAGTCAATAAAACACAGGTAAACATCTTTCTGATATTCTCTGCTTTCAGCCAAAATCCATCTGACATCAGCAATGAAGTCTCTCAGTCTACATCCTTGAGGTGAGAAAAACTTCTTTTATTCAAGAGTAGTTTGAGCACATCAGTGAGATGGAGATTTGTAAAAGAGTTTGAGAACTATGCAGAAGCAAGACTATCTAGGGTATTATCCATCAGGGCATGAAGTTTAGATTTGATTTGACGTGCAAAGGGAAGATATTGAAGGGTTTTAGGCAGTGCTGGAAAGCCATGATTATGTTTGAAGACAGTAAAATGTGCAGCGGCTTAAAATATAATTGGGGAATATCTTTTCTAGCATAAAACATCCATTTGCATCATCTTTCATAATTTCTTTTTGCTCAACTTTATTTTGTTCTGGAAAACTAAATCAATGTCTTCAGCATTTCAGAATGCTGATGTTTAATCTAGATATTCTTTTATTATTGTCTGCCTGTCAATCTTTATCTTTCTAAAATCCGTCCAGCTTCTTAGGTTTGCCATCATCCTAATGGCAAACGATTTACACTGAATTTCCAATTTTTTCTCAATGTCAGGTACATATGCAGGCATAGCATATAAATGTTTTAAGTAAGCAAAGGACTGATTTTCTCAAGTTTAGAGGGCTCTGCTTTTATTCATTGTAGAGCTCCTTATAGTTCAAATTCTCACATAGTTCTCATCCTTGTTCTCGATGCAGTATCACCATTATCTAGTCTACTTCACCTCAAAAAAATGGACAAAATGCCTCCTTTCACAACCTAAGGCTTGAGATAGATTTTATATCATAAGAGAATAATGATGCCGAAGTGGATATTTAAATGGGCATCAGATATCACTGCTCCTAAATCAGTAACCACAGTCTGTCACAGAGAATCCCCTAAGGGTAGTTTCTCAAGATCTGTGGATTACCCAATGATGAGGGTCATTTCCCATACTGAGTAAAATTAAATGGCCTTTCAATTGTTCTTTTCCAAAACAAAGTCATTTTCCATGGTAGTGTGCTATTGCTACTATTAGAAACAGCAACTTTTAAATGCAATCATTTTGCTAAAATAATTTAAAGTTCTTTACTGGGCACTGTGCTATATAAAATTTTTGTAACTATGGAATCAAACTGTATACACTTGTGTACCTCCCACTTTTTAAAACTTAACAACATGTTATGGATGTTCTTAAATTAATTTCAATGAACATATTTTTACAGCATGGTTTTAAACAACAAGAACAATAATAATAGTAAATATCATTTGGTGTTTTTTGCTAATGCTTACTTACTCACATAATTCTCACAATTTTATGATGTAGGTACTAATAATATACGCAAGATTACATGACTGATAATAGCTAGGATTTCTAATTTCTGCCAACAATAGCTAATGTTTACAAGGTGCTTATAATGTGTTAGTCACTATGAAGATTGCTTAATATAAATTATTTTATTTATTTATTGTTCTTATAATGCTATAAATTTGTCCCATTTGTTAAATGGGAAAATTGTTTATAGACATAAAGTAACTTGGCCAAGTTAATAAATAGTGGAGTAATAATTCAAACACAGGCAAAAAATGAGGCTTTAAAAATATAGTAACTGTCACTGGATTCACCCCATCATTTCAATGCCAGAGTTCTAGAACATCTGATCCTAACCAGTAGCACAGGTGTAATTTGCTATCTGGTATTGGGGCTTTCTAGAATGTGAAAAATCAGTATTGCCTATCTGAAAAATAAGAAGAGTGGTTTCGTGGTTATTCTCCACTTGCCTGCCTCTCAACAGATTAATTCTCTCCCTTCCCTCCTCTGTGACTGGGAGGCTGCTTCCTTAAACTCTCCTTGGGTTTGGCCAATGGAAGGCACCAACTGAAGATGGGGACAGAAGAGAAGAAAGTCAAAGAATTTCTTCCTCCACCCTCACTTCTTTGGTGCTCTGTCTATGGCAATAGCTGTGTCCTTCCCTGCCTATAGCTTCTGCCCTGGGGACTCCTCCTCCAAGTTGCTTTTCTCACTGATCTGTAAAAATGCCCGTTCTTTTCTTTGTCGTTTTAATTCCAGGTATGCTAATGGCTTTCCACTGTTGTTAGTCTCTCGGTGCCTCATCATTCCTCAAAGTTGCTTTAATTCTTTGTCCCTCTGTAAACAGTTCCTTTATTACCAGTCCAGTATGACTCATGGCAACCCCATGTGTGTCAGAGTAGAACTGTGCTCTATAGGATTCTCAATGGTCGACTCTCAGAAGTAGATCACCAGACCTTTCTTCCAAGGCACCTCTGAGTGTACTCAAACCACTAACCTTTCAGTTAACAGACAAGCACTTAACTGTTTGCACCACCCAGGGACTCCAGTCCCTCCACTGGGGTCTCTTTATTTGAACCAAAAGGATGTTTTCTGTTTCCTACACCAGACTTAACTGATAAAAGTAGCAAAAAGTAAATGATCAATAGATTACCTTTTCCAGTAACAGACATCATGAAGGCAAGATATTTTGACAATGGTGCTCAGAAGGTATGATGGCAGTCAAGTTAACAAGCATCCTGTTATGCAGAGGAAACAAAAGAGAAACACTTAGCCAGATATTCCATGGATTCACCTACCGACAATGATATTTATATTGCATGTCAGTCAGGGTCAGCTACTATAACAAGAAAATGTAAATGTTGAATTATAAGGACACTACGAGATACTCTATAGAGACATTCCTGCCCCTTGAATCAGAGGAAGTGTTGGATTTAGCAATATAGCTGAGAGAGAGGAACTATAGAATTACAAATCCTACTTTACCCCTAGGCTAGCAGCTGTGGAAGCCCTCTACTCCATGCTAATGAAGCACTATTTCCTTGCCAGTAGAAGAGAAGAAAATTGCCATTTCTATTTAAACTGTAGCAGGACTTGATAACAGATTTATTGGGTCCTCCTCTCTAGGCAACAAGTTTAGGAATTGAGATCATTTTGTTTTGAAAAAAGTTTCTTTTGATGATTGACTATATTGCACAAGTGTTTTTTCTTTCTACTGAAGAGTTCCTTTTTTTTTATTTCCTTATAACTTTATGCAACCAAAGAAAACTGTTTGGTTGAATCCCACAGTACCATGAATACACCGTGCTGTTTGATTCTTATGTGATTTTGCTTACATTTACAGAAATGCCGTACTTCTTCCACTCACAGGCAATCTGTCTAGCAAATGCCTAGTTCCTTTCAAGACACTGGATACTGTTCAGCAACTAACTCTGGTATGAAGTCATTCCTGACACTCCTCTTTCCAACATCCCCAGGTATAATTCATCATGTTTGCTGTTGTCAAGGGCCACTGTACTGGCCCTCTTAGCTATTTTTTTTTTTTTCTTTCTTTTTTTGTTTAACAGTCTCTCTCATCTACCAAATTGTAAACTCCTTGAGGGCAGTGTTGGGTCTTATATTTCTGTTTTTAACATCTAATTCAGTGGAATTTTTATGTACAATTTTTAAATGAATAAATAAGTATCTTTTTAGCCCAACATATGATGTGAAGAGCAATAAGTTTTACTGCCAACTGTTCTAGAATATACACTGTTACGCCCTTTTTAAGATTATAGAGAAATCGAAGGATAATTGATGCAGATACCCTAATTGCTCACCCAGTATCCATTTTTCCCTTATTTCTTATAAAAAGAACCTTAGCTTTTGGAAGGAGGCATATATAAGGTTTAAATTACTCACATCTTTAGGCTCCTTTGAAGCTAAGGATGGTCATGTTTTCCAGATCTAGCCATTGTGATATAAATAGAGGTCTTTATGGAAAAAACTGGGATCTCTGGTAACTTAGTTTATGAATGTGTGTTATCCATACTTATAAACTTATAAACCATGTCCACAGAATCAATGATGAATGAAAAATTAATGAAAGCTATACACACACACACAAAAAAAAATAAGTTGGTGTAAATTTTTATCACTTCATCTTCCTCCTCCTTCCTTCCTGAAACATAGATGTGATACTTGAAAGTATGATAGCATCTCAATTTAGATGTCTCAACAAATACAGGATATTCAGAGGAGATAGAAGTAGAGTGGCTCTTTGTGTACCTGTCCTACACTGCATACGACTTTAGTCCCTGTTATGTGAGATTAAAAAAAAAAAAAAAAAATCCATACTTCTCTAGCTGCAGGTACTGTCTCAGATTTCTGTATATGCAGTTGAATCCCGAACAACTCAACAATTTAAGTCTCTTGGTAGCTTTCATTAATTTTTCACACATAATTGATTCTGTGAACAGGGAAATGGCTATGGGTCAAGATGCAGGAGGTTAACATAGATTCATAGTTATTCTAAAATAATTTCCAGGCTGATTCAGTTGATCCCTTTGCTTTAAAATGTATATCTTAATGACCTGATCGCTTTTTAAGATAAACTATATGCATAGTCCCTCTAGTAAGTGACAACAGCTTTAACAGCAAAATACAAAAGTGGCCTTAAGAGACAAAAAATTCAAGTATCTAACTGCTGTTAGAAAAGAAGTGTTCAGTATAACTATAAGAAAACTAAAATTATTGTCTGTGACCGATATTCTTTGATATTGAATAATAGGTCACTACTAAACAACTCCATGTATGTAGAAAATCAATTTGATTGCCTAGATAGCAGTTATATTGAGCCAATAAGCTATCTTGGCCTTCATTTTGGTGGTCATGATGAATTCTTTGCAAGAATTCAATTCTTCACAAGAATGTCATATGTTACCCTATGGCTATGGAAATATTACGCTAACATCCTTTGGAAATGATTCAGGAAAAACATACTGTCCTGTTTCCTAGTGTGGAAGTTGATGGTCTTTGTCAGCACTTTGGTTAATTGCTAAACCTTTTTCAAAAACTAATTTTCCCTGTAGGAATTAGGTAAAAATTGGTTTTCCCTGTAGGAATTGCTACAGCCTACTTCTGTGAAGAGGTAAGGTAATTTTCCCTCTGGTGAAAAAACTTCATAATCTATTACAAATCTAACATCTTCTTCAGGAGCCCTACTGGCACACTGGTTAAGCATTTGGCTGCTAACTGAAAAGTCGGCCATTCAAACCCACCAGTGGCTCTGCGGGAGAAAGACCTGAAGATCTGCTCCTATAAAGATTACAGCCTAGGAAACCTTGTGTGGGCAATTCTACTCTGTCCTATAGGGTCACTATGAGTCCAACTTGACGACACATAAGAGTAACCATCTTCTTGACTGATTTTTACGCTTATATATACACTTTTACAGAATGTTAGCTTTTGAATTTCTTGTTACAGAACAAAAACAACAACAACAAAAACAAACAAACAAACAAACAAAACCCATTGCCATTGAGTCAATTCCGACTCATAGTGACCATATAGGACAGAGTAGAACTGCCCAGTAGGGTTTCCAAGGAGTGTGACTGATGGATTGGAACAGCCAAGCTCTTAACCACTGTACCACCAGGGCTCCTCTTGTTATAAAGGTAGTGTTACCACAGTTGTGTGGATTGGAGCTTCCTTCTGCAACAGCCAATTCTGAGATGGAGTGAGGTGAGCAGAAAAAGTTTTATTATATACCGATATATAGGAGACAGAGGGGAATGGATGCCTCCAAAACCTGCCTCCTCGAACTGGAGACTGGCTGAAGGTTTTATAGGGACAGGAATATGAGTCTTAGAGATTTGTGGAATGTTAGTTCCTCCCTGAGGTGGTCAAATCCCAGATGAGTTAACCTTTTACTGGCATTCTTGAGGGTTATCTGGTGCCATTCTGGTTTCTTGTCACAAGACTGGTGCTTTGTTTGGTTTTTCATTCCTAGATCATTATCACTTGTTTTTCTACCCTCCAAGGAGGAACATCAGTTATTCTTAAAGTTTTTATAGAGACTGGAATGGAAGGGGGAGAAAAGATCATGAGACAATGCAAGGGTTAGCAATGGGGAGTAATAATAGTGAGCTGGACCTATGCAGCCTCTTCCGGTAGCCTTAAATAATTTGTCCTCTGTGATAGTTAAGGTTGTGTGTCAACTTGGCTGGGCCATGATTCTCAGGGGTTTGGCAGTTATGATGTAGTATGGCATCTATGTAATGATGTAATCACCTCCATGATGAGATCTGCTATGAGCAGCCAAACAGTTGAAAAGGAGTTTCCTTGGGGGAGTGGCTTGCATCCAATATACGTGGACTTTTGACAAAGCTCACTGGCTTTTGCTTGTTCTGGATCCTGCATCTGACCTTCAGTTCTTGAGACTTAAGCTAGTAGTTTACCTGCAAATTTTGGAATTTATCAGCCTCTGCAGCCTGTGAGCCAGAGTCCTGCTGTCTGACCTGCCAGTCTTAGGTTCGCCAGCCTTGCAGCTACATGAGTCAGGAGAAACCTCCAACCTGACTCATGGACTTGGGACTTTACAGCCTCTACAGCATGAGTCATTTTCTTGATATAAATCTCTCCCTCTCTTTCTCTGTATATATTTATATGTATATATGCTTCACTGGTTTTGCTTCCTAGAGAACCCAGCCTAAGACACTAGCTGGTACCTAGAATAAGTTTTTATCAATACAATTTGAAATTGCTATTTATTTAGGCAGGAATAGTTTACAACATCACATTTAAGCCTGCCCCTTTCCCTGCCTTCTTTATTAATGGGTCTTACAGCTTCATGGCGCCCTCTGACTCTCCCATCTTTTGCTTCCTAACTTCTTGAATATACATTATAAATTCCAACAATTTACAGTTCTGAAGTTTAATTTGTATTAGAAAATGCCATTCAAATGGAAGTGGTTTCAATTCATACCTTTAGGAATTTTCAGTTCAATCTCACTTGGATAGTTAGATAACCAGGCTACATATTTGAATTACATTAGCCTTGTCTGAGATGTCCTTTAATATGAGTCCCTGACTTTTGACAAAGAAATGGTCACATAAAAGTCATACTGGTGTTTGTGATAAAGCTGATGATGAAATCATTTTCCATTAAATTATCATAATAGTTATGGATTATCTATAATATCATACATCCCTCCTTTCTCTTTCCTAACAGAAGTCAGTTTTGTTACAATATTGAGCCTTACTCCATGGAGTACACAAATATTGGAGTAGCTGACTCCTCCTCTTCCAGGAACTATTGGTCTAAGGAAAACTACCCCGACTTGGGCCACTGAGACAGGCGGAGTGGTTTTCTAGGGGAAATTGGTCTTCCTCTTTCTTCAAGATTTTCCTTACTGTTTAAGCTAGTTCAAATTGGGTGTTCCCTTAATTGTAGGTGAAGGAATTCTAAGTGATAAAGTCAATGCTTATTTTCCATAAAAGTTTCTAGTAAATTTCTTTCTCAGTATAGTACCACAAAATACTTTGTATCCTCTGCTGAATTATTTTTTTCCTTTCTTTCTGGAAATAAGAGCTATTCTACTTATCTGGTTTCTTTTATTTTGATTTCTAGGAAGACTAGAGCCAATTTATGTTCAGTGACAACTATGCTGTCATTTGATGTGAGTATATTTTCTCCTTTTCTTGATCTTAGAATTCTTCCATTTTTCCTTTTTTTATTTGACTTTTTGTACTTGTGTTATATTGAAATCTACATTTATGGAATTAACAAATATAATCTCATGTGATTTGATGTTTGAGAAATTCTAACATTTTATTTCTTATCTAAGTCAATAGTTTTCCAACTGTTTTATGGGCTACAGATCCTGTTATATAAAGAAAATCTTACACTGTATTTCAATACATATAATGAATTAGAATTGTTCTGGTTGAAGCTTAGCAATTGAGTCCCACCCAGTTAGCCTCCCCTCTCCCCACTGTACCTTCCTATTTACACATAACGTCCTCTACCCTGTCGGAAAATCTTTAATACTTCTAGAAAATCCTTAAATCTTCTATTTCTGTTTCTTTCCTCAGTGCTGCTTATTGGCATACCATTTTCTAAAGATATCGAACCATAATCAAATTCTATGAATGAGCTTTGAGTATTCATCTTAAAATCGTTACAGATGGTCTTTATACCAGTGTAGCCTTAAATGGCCATTTTATTCATGCTACCACATAAAGAGAATTGATCCACCTGAAGGTTATAGTTCAAGTGGATGAAAAGAGTCTCTACTGTCAAGGCATTAAAACAACAACAATAAATAGATTTGGATTGAGCACAGATACGGGTGTTCCAGTAGAGATCATAAGCAAAGCATATTCTAAGTAGTCTAGTTCTATTCCTAATCCTCTTCATCCCATTCCATGACTACACCCTGTAGCTATGAATTTTTTTCTATTTATGAATTATTCTTCCATTCTTTGCTTTCATTAAAATATGAACACACATGGTTGTGTGTATGTGTGTGCTTAAGTGGTTGCATACTTTACCTAATTTTCTGTACCTTTTCCACCTAACAATATATCCTAGAGATTACTTTATAGAAACCCACCACTGCCATGGAGTCAGTTCTGACTCACAGCCATCCCATAGGGTTTCTGAAGTTGTAAATCTCTACTGAAGCAGACTGCCACATCTTTCTCCCTCGGAGCCACAGATAGTTTCGAACTGTGACCTTTCAGTTAGCAGTCGGTTGCTTTAATCACTGCACCACCAGGGCTTCTATATATATAGAAGTATATAAATATTCCTCATTCTTTTTTATGGCGGTAGGATTCTCAGTTGTATGGATGTACATGAGTTAATTCAATCATTCCTCTATTGATGAATATTTGTTTTGTTTCAAGTTTTTTCTTACCTTTATCAATAGTCCTGCAATGACTGTATGTGTATATGGTATATATGTACCTTGTGCATGTCTGTTTGAAATTTTCAAGTATATTTTTGAGATAAATTTCTTGAAGTAAAATTTCTGGGTCACAGGATAAATGTATATGCAATCTTCTTAGATTTTGCCAAATGCCCCTCTATGTGTTATGTATCTTTTTACAGTCCCATCAGAGTATATGAGAGTGCCAGTTTCCCCACAGCCTTCCCAAGAGACTATGTCATCAAAGGTTTGGATTTTTGCCAATATGATATGTGAGAAATAGTATCTGAGTATAGTTTTCATCTACATTTTTGTTACTGTGAGCATGTTTGAGCATACTTTTATAAGGTTAAGAGCCAATTGCATCACTATCACTGTGAACTGTTAATTTTTCTAGCTTAGTTTTCTATAAGGCTATTCATGCTTTTCTTGTATGCTTTTAGAAACTGTTTATTTATTAGCAATATTAACCCTTTGTATGCAATATAATTGGCAAATATCCCAAAAATAGTATTACTTTTTACCTTGCTTATTTTTCTTTTGTCATGTATTTTTAAACATTTTTATGTAATCAAATGTGCTATTATCTTTATTTAATTTCTTGGATTTGTGTCATATATACAATGAAACATTTCCTTCTACCAAGTGGGTAGAGGATTTCACCCAGGTTTCCTTCTACATTTAAATCTCTGACTCGTTTGAAATTTATCTAAGCATATTTTTTCCACAATTTTTTTAAGTACATTTTCCCCACTAATTTGAGTTATTATCTTTATTGTATGCTAAATTTATCTATGTAATTGAATCTATTTCTAAGTTTTCTGTTCTGTTCCATTGGACGTCTGTACTAATACCATGTTCTTTAATGTATACAGACTTTAGAGTAGGTTTTAATATAAGATTAAGCCCACTCATTTCTTTTTTAGTGTGTTCTATTTCTCCTTGCATCTCCTATAATTTCTGCTGTGCTATTGGATGCATAATTATTAATAAACATTGTGAATTGTAGTCTTTGGCATCATAAGGTGGGCTTCTTTGTCTCTTTCTGTGCATTTATTCTCAAATTAACTTCCTACATTTCCACTGCGTAGCCCTTGACAGTGTTGAGGTTTCCTGTTATCAGGTACATCAGACATTCTGTTGCTTCTATTTCTTCCTCCACAGATGCTGACACGAGGTAGGTTTTTTTTTGCTGATTTGTCTCTATACACTTTTCCTTTAAGTTTCATAGTGATACCATGTTACCTACTTTTGAAATAACTGGTGTCTGTGTGATTATGGTTTTATTCTTCTTATTGTTCTGTTTGCTTTCTGAGGGGATTTTCAGAATTCCCCAGGTAGCTTTCTCAATCCTGTAAGTCCTCAAATTTTGAGATTGCTGGCGTTAAGCAGGGAGATCTCTGTTTACCAGAGCTAACTGGATATATCTAGCCCAAATACATCTCTCTCACATCAGACTAGGCTGAAAGTACAAGAGCAGCTAATACATTTCAGAATGTTGAAATTCTCTAACCACTTTACCTAATACTATACAGATTAGAATATGATCTATTTACAACAAGTCACAAGTTACAAGTTTAGAAATATTTTGTCAAAAGAAGTTACCAGCATTCCAGACTGTAACACTTGTGTCCTTACTGCCTGCTACCAGATCACTAAGCTGAATAAGCTGAAGGCCTGCTACCAGATCACTAAGCTGAATAAGCTGAAGGCCTGCTACCAGATCACTAAGCTGAAGCCCCATACTATGTAAGAACATGCAGTCTCACTCTTGGTATTAAATTGGTTTTAATTAAGTAGTAGTTTTGAGACCATAGCATTAGGGAAAATGAGTAGGAAATTTCAAGAACTATCCGCACATGAAAGAAAGATGATCTAGATTTGAAACCATTTCCAAGATTGACAAGCTTTACAAATTTAGTTTTCTTAGTTTTACAATAAAGATAATACCATAACTCATAGTATTGCTGTGATGAGTCTATATATGTAAATGTATATGTTAATATATGTAAAGTCTTTAGAATGGAGTCTTGCATCATTCTATGAAGAACACAATGAATGAAGGTAATAGTGATTACTGGTGACCTATCGAAGTTCATACTATGTTGAAGAACTATTTCATGAGAGCTTATCAGATGGTTAACTGAGTTCAAATACGAAATCTCTAATGATCTGTTTACACACTAACTCATCTACTTTGTTCATATTTTGTATTCTCTAAAAGAATAAGGACTCTCATATTATTTGCTTTTCAGATTTAGGCTATGCTCTTTGCCAAAAGAACTATTGTCATATGTTGACTTTTTCTGTTCACTGGCTTATGTAGATAATGATATTACTAACAGAAATATTTCTACAATGAATGGTAATAAACATTCTATAGATCCTATGTTAATGGCTAGATGGATCTTTTCTGAGTTTAGAAAAAGATTGAGGGCTTTTCAAAGGCAGTTGCACTCTAAGTATTTTTGGCAATAAAATGGATAGTAACTTAATGCTGATTTTTTATTTAGGGCTAAGCAAAAATAAAGACTGTGATATACAGTATTTTTTCTGAAATACATAGACAACACTTTCTATATTTCTTCTGCAAATTGAAATCAATAAATTAACAATTATCACTAAGCAATAAATATTAACCCAAAATTTTGCTAAAAAGTATGCATTTTCAAACAATCAATTAGAATAGTCCAAAATGATTTCATTGTTTTGAAGTATGTAGTTATTTATCTATTGACCAGCAAATCATGTTTCTATAACATAGCTCAAAATGCAGGTTAATCAGAAGTTTTGAGAATAATCTTATGTTTTGTGTCTATTTTCAATGTGAAAAATTGCTGTGGCAAACAAATTATCTTTATAGTTATCTACATGTTTCATGGATTATATATAAACACTGAGGAGACCTGTTGGGCCTATGACAGAGTTTGTGAAATGATTGAACAGTAAAATTTACTGGCTGTTCTCCCCATAAGATTGCTCAGGAAGTGTCAAAGAATCCTTTTCTCTGCTTCTTTAGATTTCTTCCTTACCTCTCACCACCTCCCCCTCCTTTCTGTCAAATACCTGGCTCCGTGCGCCATCTTTACTTCTTCCTGAAAGGCTGTGAAACACCACTTGACTGTGAAACTGCCACCCGGCCCGTGCAGCCAAGCTGGTGGAACACCCAGGGCTTTTTTGTTTGTTTGCTCTGATTAGTTGTTTTTATTTGTTTGTTTCTTTTCTTTTTATTTTCTTGGCTTGGGAGCTACTTCTAGCCAGGCAGTAATGAGTAGCTTGGAAGCTACTCCCTTACTCTGTGTAGACGTACAGGGAAATCCCTGGGGGCATTTCTTTTTTCTTGGTTTTTTTTTTTGTTGTTGTTGTTGTTTGTTTCTTTGTTTTGTTTTCTTCTCTCTCTTATTCCCTTTTTGTCTTTCTTCATTTCCCGTTTCTCTATTTATTCATTTTTTTCTTTTACCCTTTTTCTTTTTTTTTTCTGTTTTTGTTTTTCCCCATTTCTCAGTCTCTCATCTCTCCACTCCAATAGCAAGCTCCCTTAGCACTCTTTTTTGTTTGTTTGTTTGTTTTTTGGCCCCTGTTTCTCTCTCCTTTCTCTCCTCTGTCCCATATCTATCTTAGCTCCACACATCACAAGCTACCTCTTCTTTCCTGCCTACTTGCACCATGCACTGAACTTCACACTTCCAAGCAACACAGGCATGGCATACTGGAACCTGCCCTGAACTGATTCCCAGTCCGCACTGTCAGCCCTGATATGTGCCACAAACAACAATCCCAGCAACTCCCCTTCAGCTGGAACTGCCCTGCTATATCATACCTGAGTGACTGACCCTGCCCACTGAAGAAGGGGGTGAAAAGTATTGTGCCCACAGACGAGCAAATAACAAATAATGCACAGCCCACCTGCTCAGACATAACCAAATAAAACAAAAAAGCAGGACAAAACCAACAAATCTACAATCAATAAACGAGGAAAATAACCACTGAATGCCCAAAGACAGCAGACAATACCAAAACATTTACAAAAACAGGACAGGATGGTTCCAGTAGACATCCAAAATAAAACACCAGATGACTTTCCAGTAGAAGAAAAGGCACTAGACCTAACTGATAGGGAATTCAAATCTCTAATATTCAGAATTATCCAAGAGTTGAAGCAAAAAGCAGACAAAAATGAGGAAAAAATAGACAAATTCATGGAAAAGGCAGACAAATTCATGGAAAATACAGACAAAAAAATGGAAGAATTCAAGAAAATAATACAAGAATAAAATGTCAAAATAAATTCACAACTAGAAATCATATGAAAACAACAATTAGAAATCAAAAAGATAAACAAGATTTCAGAAATGGACGGTGACATAGAAGGACTGAGGAGCAGGTTTGAAATGATGGAAGACAGGATCAGTGAAATGGAAGACAAACACTTGGATACAACTTTGTTTGAGGAAAAAAGAAAGAAGAAAAATGAAGAAACCTTGAGAATTATGTGAGATACAATCAAAAGCAAAAATCTGTGAGTGATCGGAGTCCCAGAACAGGGGGAGAGAACAGAAAGCATAGAGAGGATCATTGAAGAATTGCTGACAGAAAACTTCCCCAATATCATGAAAGATGAAGAGCTGACCATCCAAGAGGCTCAACGAACCCCATATGAGATAGAACCCAAAAGAAAATCACCAAGACATATCATAATTACACTCACTAAAACCAAAGACAAAGAATCCTGAGAGCATCTCGAGAAAAACAAAAAGTCACATACACAGGAGAAACAGTAAGACTAAGCTCAGATTATTCGGCAGCAACCATGCAGGCAAGAAGGCAATGGGATGACATACATAAAACCTTGAAAGAAAAAAATTGCCAGCCAAGAATAATATATCCTGCAAAACTCCTGTTCAGATATGACAGTGAAATTAGGTCATTTCCAGATAAACAGAAATTAAGGGACTATGTAAAAACCAAACCAAACTTACAAGACTTATTAAAGAGACTCCTTAGATCTGAGAACAAACAATATCAGACCACAGGCTGAATCTAGGACACAGGATTGTACTAGCCAGATACCAACCTAGGAAATGAAATCTTAAGGACTATGCAAAACCAAAAGAATTACAACAGGGAACCAGAGAGGTTAATCTGTAAATGACAACAGCATCAGAACAATAAAAGAGGGAATAAACAGTATAGGTATAGAACCTTCTAATGGAGGGGAAGGCAAGGTGATACCAAGTAATAATAAACTCGTTCAAATCTAGGAAGATAAGGGTAAATTTCAAGGTAACCACAAGGAAAGTTAACAAACCTATTCATCCAAGTAAAGAAGAAAAACATAAAGTCTCAGTAAAAACAAAACCTAAAAAACAAAAGAAATGAAAAAAAAAAAAAATCCACAAACAAAAAGAACTCAGCACAGGAGAGTAAGAGGAACAAAGAAAACGTCAGCACCACAAAAAAAAAAAGCACTACAAAATGCAATCCCACTCCTAGAAATATATCCTAGAGAAATAAGAGCTTTCGTATGAATAGACATATACACATCCATAATCATTGCAGCACTGTTCACGATAGCAAAACGATGGAAACAACCTAGATGCCCATCCACAGAGGAATGGATAAACAAACTATGGTACATACACACAATGGAGTATTATGCAAAGATAAAGAAAAATGATGAATCTGTGAAGCATCTCATAATACGGATGAAACTGGAGGTCATTATGCTGAGTGAAATAAGTCAATCACAAAAGGACAAATATTGTATGAGACCTCTACTGTAAAAACTCATGTAAAAGTTTACACACAAAAAGAAACAATCTTTGTTGGTTACGAGGGATGGGAGGCTGTGGCGGGGTGGGGGGAAGCTAAATCGACAATAGATAAGGGGTAACTTTGGGGAAGGGTAAGACAGTACACAATACTGGGGAAGCCAGCTCAGCTTGTACAAGGAAAGGTCATGGAAGTTCCAAAGACACTTCCAAACTCCTTGAGGGACTGAATTGCTGGGCAGAGGGCTGTGGGGACCATGGTCTTGGGGAACATCTAGCTCAACTGGCATAACACAGTTTATAAAGACAATGTTCTACATTCTACCTTGGTGAGTAGCATTTGGGGTCTTGAAAGCCTGTAAGCAGCCATCTAAGATACTCCACTGCTCTCATCCCTTCAGGAGCAAGGGAGAATGAAGAGAACAGGATACAAGGAAAAGATCAGTCCAAAGGACTAATGGAACACAGCTACCACGGGCTCCACCAGACTGAGTCCAGTACAGCTAGATGGTGCCTAGCTACCACCACTGTCTGCTCTGACCGGGATCACAATAGAGGGTCCTGGACAGAGCTGGAAAAGGATGTAGAACAAAACTCTAACTCACACACACACAAAAAAGACTAGATTTACTGGTCTGACAGACTGGAGAACCCCTGAGAGTATGGCCCCTGGACACCCTTTTAGCTCAGTGGTGAAGTCACTCCTGAAGTTCACTGTTCAGCCAGGGATTGGACAGCCTCATAAAACAAAATAGGACTAATGAGGCACAGCAGTCCAGGGACAAGGACTAGAAGGCATGAGGGGAAAGCAAAGCTGGTGATAGGGAACACAAGGTTGAGAAGGGACAGTGTTGACACATCGTGGGGTTGTCAACCATTGTCATAGGGCAATATGTGTACTGTTTAATGAGAAACTATTTGTTCTGCAAACCTTCATCTAAGGTACCAAAAAAAAAAAAAAAAAATTATCTATGTGAGATCAAATTGACAACAGCAACTCAAAAGTTTTGATGGGAAGCCTAGGGGGCAGTGAGTTGAAGATAATGGTGATGGAATAATTGGGAAAAGGATAGGGAGAATAGCAGCACAAGTGGAAGAATGTAATCAATGTCATTGAATTTTAAAATCTCAACTAAATATTTCTTTTCTTTATTGGAAAGCAAAAACTCTAGTGAAAAAAAACTTGGAAGACAATTTAAAAGTTATTAAGGAAATGCTCAAACAATTAATGGATAAGTTTTTTCAAATTCTTAAGGAAGTGGTCATTTCTATTCCATGTAAACTGTCCCTAAGTTTATAAAATTTAGAATAAATATATATATTTTAAATTGAATAAATATAAAAACAAATAATAATTACCCCATTTACTTTATATTGCTAATATATTCTTGATAACAAAGCATGATAAAATTTGCCCACTGTCCCTCAAATTATACACCAATACCTAATATAAGTATAGAAGCAATGATTCTAAATAAAATACCAGCAAACCAAATTCTATGCAATGCATGTACAGGAGTTCTGCGAGTATGGCTAGTTCTATAAATACAAAGATGTCTTGTATTGGGAAATTTATTACATTTCAAAGTCTGATAAGCAGTGGCTTCCCAAGGGAAGGATGATGGGAACCACCATCCATGGATACAGACTTAACAGGGTTCATTGCTGTAGAGAATGTAAAAACAATAATAAAACTGAATAAATGTCCCTCTGCTTTTTGTTATAACCATGAACTGACAATTCTAAATTAGATCAGTAATAATACACTCCTCCCTGACAAATATTTGTATTTGTCTAAAATCTAAACAATTGCTCTACCCAGGGCATATCACTCCCAGTATCTGCCTTTGATACTCCACTGCCTGCAAGTAAAATTCAAAGAAAACACATGCGTTTTCTTGTTGTTGCTGTTAGTGTCATTGAGTCAGTTTTCTACTCATGTTGTTGTTGTTAGGTGCCTACAACTCGGTTCTGACTCATAGCGACCCTATGTGCAACAGAACAAAACACCGCCTGGTCCTGCACCATCCTCACAATCCTTGCCATGTTTGAGCCCGTTGTTGCAGCCACTGTGTCGATCCATCTCATCAAGCATCTTCCTCTTTTTTGCTGACCCTCTACCTTACCAAGCATGATGTCCTTCTCCAGGGACTGGTCCCTCCTGATAACATGTCCAAAGTACATGAGACCAAGTCTCGCCATCCTGGCTTCTAAGGAGCACCCTGGCCGTACTGCTTCCAAGACAGACTTGTTCATTCTTCTGGCAGTCCATCGTATATTCAATATTCTTAACCAACACCATAATTCAAAGGCATCAGTTCTTCTTTGGTCTTCCTTATTCATTGTCCAGCTTTCCCATGCATATGAGGCTATTGAAAATATTATGGCTTGGCACCTTAGTATCAAAGTAACATCTTTGCTTTTCAATACTTTAAAGAAGACTTCTGCAGCAGATTTGCCCAATGCAATATATCGTTTGATTTCTTGATGGCTGGTTCCATGGGCGGTGATTGTGGATCCAAGTAAAATGAAATCCTTGACAACTTCAACGTTTTCTCTGTTTATCATGATGTTGCTTATTGGTCCAGTTGTGAGAATTTTTATTTTCTTTATGTTGAGGTGTAATCCATACAGAAGAGTGTGGTCTTTGATTGTCATCAGTAACTGCTTCAAGTCTTCTTTTGTTTTCAGCAAGCAAAGTTGTGTCACCTGCATATTGCAGGTTGTTAATGAGCCTTCCACCAATCCTGATGCCATGTTCTTCTTCATGTAGTCCAGTTTCTTGGGTTAGTTGCTCCGCATACAGACGGAATAAGTATGGTGAAAGGATACTGCCCTAACGAACACCTTTCCTGATTTTAAACCACACAGTATGCCCTTGTTCTGTTCAAACAACCTCCGCTTGGTCTATGTACAGGTTCCTCATGAGCACAATTAAGCGTTCTGGGATTCACGTTCTTTGCAATGTTATCCATAATTTGTTATGATCCACACAGACGAATGCCTTTGCATAGTTAATAAAACACAGCTAGATATCTTCCTGGTATTCTCTGCTTTCAGCTGAGATCCATCTGACATCAGCAATGATATCCCTCCTTCCATATCCTCTTCTGAAGCGGGCTTGTATTTCTGGAAGTTCCCTTTTGATATACTGCTGGAACTGTTTTTGAATTATCTTTAGTAAAATTTTACTTGTGTGTGATATTAATGACATTGTTCAATAATTTCCACATTCTCTTGGATCACCTTTCTTTTGAATGGGCACAAATATGGATCTCTTCTAGTCAGTTGGCCAGGTAGCTGTCTTCCATATTTCTTGGCATAGACGAGTGAGTGCTTCCAGCATCTTATCCATTTGTTGAAACATCTCAACTGGTATTCCGTCGATTCCTTGGAGACTTGGTTTTCCGTAAATGCCTCCTATACAGCTTGAACTTCTTCCTTCAGTACCATTGGTTCTTGATCATATGCAGCCTCCTGGAATGGTTGAATGTTGACCAGTTCTTTTTGGTACAGTGTCTCTGTATGTTCCATCCATCTTCTTTTGAAGCTTCATTCATTATTTTGCCCATAGAATCTTTCAATATTACAACTAGAGGCTTGATTTTTTTCTTCAGTTTTTTCAGCTTAAGAAATGCTGAGCATGTTCTTCTCTTTTGGTTTTTTAACACCAGGTCTTTGCACGTTTCATTATAATACTTTGTCCTCTTGAGCCGCCCTTTGAAATCTTCTGTTTAGCTCTTTTACTTTATCATTTCTTCCATTTGCTTTAGCTAGTTTCAGAGTCTCTTCTGACATCCATTTTGGTTTTTTCTTTCTTTTCTGTCTTTTTAATGACCCTTTGCTTTCTTCATAAATGATGTCCTTGATGTCACCCCACAACTCATCTGGTCATTAGTGTTAAATGCATCAAATCTATTCTTGAGATGGTCTCCAAATTCAGGTGGGATATACTCAAGGTCATCTTTTGGTTCTCATGGACTTGGTTTAATTTTACTCAGCTTCAACTTGGATATGTATAATTGATAGTCTGTTCCACATTCGGTCCCTGGCCTTGTTCTGACTGATAATATTAACCTTTTTCATCATCTCTTTCCACAGATGTAGTTGATTTGACTCCCGTGTTTTCCATCTGGTGAGGTCCAAGTGTATAGTTGCTGTTTATGTTGAAAAAAGGTATTTGCAGTGAAGAAGTCATTGGTCTTGCAAAATTCTATCATGTGATAATCTCTGGCATTTCTATCACCAAGGCCATATTTTCAAACTACAGATCCTTCTTTGTTTCCAACTTTTACATTCTAATCACCAGTAACTATCATTGCATCTTGATTGCATGTTTAATCAATTTCAGACTACAGAAGTTGATAAAAATCTTCAGTTTCCTCATCTTTGTCATTAGTGGTTGGTGCATAAATTCGAATAATATTTGTATTAAGAGGTCTTCTTGTAGGTGTATAGATATTATCCTATCACTGACAGCATTGTACTTCAGGATAGATCTTGACCTATTCTTTTTAATGATGAATGTGATGCCATTCCTCTTCAATTTGTCATTTCAGTGTAGTAGACCATTTGATTGTCTGATTAAAAATGACCAAGACCAGTCCTTTTCAGGTCACTAATGACTAGGATATCAATCTTTATGTGTTACAGTTCATTTTTGATGATTTCTAATTTTCCTAGATTTATACTTTGTACATTCCACTTTCCAGTTATTAATGGATATTTGCAGCTGTCTCTTCTCATTTTGAGTTGTGCCACATCAGCAAATGAAGGTCCAGAAAGCTTTATTCCATCCACATCATTAAGGTTGACTCTATTTAGAGGAGGCCACTCTTCCCCAGTTGTCTTTTGAGTGCCTTCCAACCTGAGAGGCTCATCTTTGGTTATTATATCAGACAATGTTCCACTGCTATCCATAGGTTTCATAGGCCAATTTTTTCAAAAGTAGACCTCCAGTGTCTTCTTTCTAGGCTGTCTTAGTCTAGAAGCTTCATTGAAACCTGTCCATCATGGGTGACCCTGCTGGTATTTGAAATACTGGTGGCATAGCTTCAAGCATCACAGTAACACACAAGCCACCACAGTATGATAAACTGACAGACGCGTGGTGGTTTCTAGTCATAGTGACCAGCTGTCAACTGAAGGCCATAAGGCCTTTAATAAAATTCAGCAACTCTTTCTGATAATTGTTTTGTTAAATGAGGTATAGAAGAATAACTCAACATGGTAAAAATTACAATCTTAAAATTACGTTGTTATTGATTTAAAATATTAGAAGCAGTTCCTTAAAATCATTAGTAAATCAATGATATTTTTTAATAGAATTATGCTTTTTATATTGCTCTTAAAATTCTGAAAAGTACAATGAAACACGAAGTAGAAATTAGGTGAGTAGTGATAGGAAAGAGAGGTGAATTACCATTAGCAATAGAGTGTGTGATTATATACTTACACTAAAAAAATGAATGAAAAACTACTTAAAGTTATTAAGAGTTTAATACATAGTCTGAACAAAAAGTGAAAAAACAACATGTCTTATTTTCCTGTCCTATAAACTAGCAAATGTAAAGTGTGATGAAAATAAAAAATTCAAATCACAATGGAAACAAGATAACATAAAATATTTAGGCATTCCACATAACAACAAATATATGAGAATTATAGAAAGAAAATGATATTTCCTAGAAAAATATGAAAGGCAACTTAAAAACTGTAGGGGCATACCATATTAATAGATAAAAAGATTAACTATAAGAAATATATTTATTATTTAACTTAATGCATATGTTTGATGCTATCCAAATAAAAGTTCCAGTGGAACTTCTTTGACTTGATTAAAAAATTTTAAATTTCCACTGGAACAAGAATAAGCAGACATGAATATATAATTTTTTTTGAAAAAAAAAGTTTCATAAAGGAAGAGGATGGCTGCTCACCCTATCAGATTTTAGAGCATATTATATAATCTCAATAAATAAAACATGTACAAATTAACTTGTAATGAAAATCAATAGATATCCATGATATAGTCCAACACTGATACCTAAGAACTTAGAATGTCATAGGAAAAATTTGGAAACTAACGATGTTGTAAAAGACCAAGGAGAAACAAGAACATTTTATAGAAAAAATTCTGGGGGATTTTCCTTCTAAATATAAACATTTATGCTAAAGCAGTGATAATAACAATTTATATGCGATATTGGTGCAGAAAAAGAGAAACACACCAAAGAGATAGAAAAGACTCACGTGTATGAGTAAATTTTATATATGACAGAGGAGACATTGCAGAGCAGTGAGAAAAGCATAGACTATTTAACAACAAGCTCAGGAGTAGATAATTATCTTGGGAGAAAAGGAATTTCTCCCTTATACTGTGCACAAAAAAATCAGTTCTATGTGGACAAAAAACCTAAATGAGTAAAGGAATACTTCAAAAATTTTAGAAGAAAATATGGCACAGGATCTTTATGATGTAGGGAAAAAGGAATTTCTAAAACAAAACTCACAAATTACAAACTACAAAGAAATATTCATAAATCCAATTGCATCAAAATAAAAACATCTGTGAATCCAAAAAAAAAAAAAAAAAGACATAGACAATGTGAAAAGGTAATCTACAGAACTGGAAAAGATTTACAGTTTGTATAACTTACAAAGGATTTTTGTTGTTATTGTTGTTGTTAGTTGCCTTTGAATCAATTTGGACTCAGGCAACCTCATGTGTGCAGAGTAGAGCTGCTCCGTAGAGTTTTCAAGTCTGTGACCTTTCAGATGCAGATCACCAGGCCTGACTTCTGAGGTGCCTCTGGGTGAGTTTGGACTACCAACCTTTCAGCTAGCAGTCGAGCACTTAACCATTTGCACTACCCAGGAACTTCTGACAAAGGATTAGAATTCCAAATATATAAAGAGTTCCTATGAACCAATGAAAGATTTATTTTTTTAATTACAAAAAATGGGCAAAAAATATGAATAGACAAGTTACAAAAGAGACACCCTAATGACAAGTAAATAGATAAAAGATTCCATCCTCACTAATAATCAAGAAAACGCAGCAAAAAGCTATTCTGTATGTTTCTATAATGGTCTCAGATCCCATAAGTTATAAGAAAGACATTATTATGCTTTCAAAATACATATGTATAGGCACTCATAATATGAACTTAGAAACAGAACTATGTTTACCTTTGTGAGTATTTCTAATATTAACTATCTCATTAGAAACTTGTAAGTCCTAAGAAAGTTATTTAGAAATTTTCTGAACTTAGACATTAGAAGCGTATGAAGTATGTAAAGAATGTAAACAACCTTTAAGTTGACTTTGACCTGACATGCTGGGAAAAAGAAGACATAACATAGTTAATCTTTGTAAACTAACACTGAGACATTAATCTAAACAACCTCCCTAATTTCCAACCTTAAAGAAAAGATGCATCATTTCCTTCTCTCTAACCCCAGACAAAAAGTATAACATACTAGTCTTAGATGTCATACTGGCCTTTGCTGTCTGGCACCAAGGTGACAAAAAGTCACATATAAACCTTAAGCTTCTGCTCACGTAGAGAAGGAAGAGATGAAACTCAGAGTCTGTCTGCTCCCACCAACCTTGGACCCTAGCTGCAAGGGGCCTCCACCAAGTTTGAGCAATGGCTAAGCCTTCCTTTCTTGGTCTCTCGTTAAAGATAGAAATCTGAAGTCTATAGATTTGGACTCTAACTGTTGAACTAACATTATAATTGTAATTGTTAATTCTGATTCTTGATTCTGAATGCATGTTGCAAGATCTTATTTGTGTTTTTTGCCATGACTATCTTGCAATAAACTAAACAAGCTTATGCACAATAAACCTGAGCATCTATCTACTAATTTCTAAGATGTTAAAATTTTCCACAACAACAAAAGCACAGGAGATAGCGTGTCAGATTGTCAAAAATTGTAAAACAGAAAGTAAATTGGTTAAACCACTTTTTGAACAAACTGTCAATATTTTGAACAGTTGTAGTTATACATTAACTATGATATAGTTATTTCACTTCCAGGTATACATCCTAGAAAAACTCACACACAAAAGCCCAAGAAAATATATCCAAAAATGTTTATTGTAGCAATGCTTGCAAGTGCATAAAATTAGAAGCATTTAAATGTTGATCAACAGGAGGGTAGATAAATAAGTTATAGCATATGTATACAATGGAATCCCATATAGCAACAAAGTTAATTATTTAGAAATACTCACATACACAAGAATGAATCTTACAAATACTGAACAAAGAACTGTGTTGCAGAAGAAGCCTAGGCATAATATTATTTTTATAATGTGTACCAGTCTGCAAAAGGTAAAACAATTTAGACCCAAAACAAATGTGGGGAGGAATAGAGCAAACAAAGCAGAAAAATAATATTGGAACTGGTTTATAGATACAGGCAGGTTTGTTGAGTATTCTCTCAATGTAGGTGTTTGTTTGAAAATGTCTAACATAAATTTTTTTTTAATGCCAAAATACATGAACACACAGGAAAGTGTGAAATATATGGAAATGATTAAAAATAAGTTCTGGATAATAGGTAACTCTAGGGGGATGGGGGAGCCCTGGTGACACAGCGGTTAACAGATCAGCTGCCATCCAAAAGGTCAGCAGTTCAAACCCACCAGAGCCTGCTTGGAAACCCTATTGGGGCAGTTCTACTCTGTCCTATAGGGTCGCTTTGAATTGGAATCGACTTGACGCCAATGGGTTTGGTTTTTTTGGTTTGGTTAAGCAGATAGGTAGGAAGGTAGCTGTAATTTGGATGGGCTATTGGTGAATTTTATTTCTTACACTGGACAGAAGGTATCCACAGGTGTTTGTTGATTTTTTTTTTTTTTTTTGGTAACTGAGTATATCTGAAATATTTCATTTAAAAAGGGCAAATGGGAGAAGGGAGATATTAGTCAATGAAATTGTTTGGAAAAATTGATCCTGGAGGGGGAAACATTAGAGTTTCATTGGCATAGAACTTTCTAGTGATTACCAGTGTTTTCAGTACTCCTTCCCTCTGAAGACACACATGATGCTATGTCCCACAGGGCTCCATGACTATTTCTGACCAATGGGCTATGATAAATCAATTAGGAGAAAGAGGAAGATTCCCTGTGCACTTTCCTCTGCTGCAGATATCCCAGCCTAGAAAGATAGAAACTTAAGTTTTGCAGCCGTAACAAAATTGGTAAGAATTTGACTTCTGATAACATGAGAGGCAGAACATGTACCCGATGAATACATACCTCTACTCTCAGAATATGGAAAACAGAAAGTTAGTACCATAGTGTGTGTTGGTTGCTATAGGTTGTATTTGGCAGTGATGACAAGAGAAACGGTTCAGAAAAGAATTGGCTGTTTTCAAGCAAGAATGAAAGGAATTAGAGAGTGCAGAAATGTGGGGTCTTACATGGGGCTTCTCAGCTTCCAAATAGTAAGAGATGCAATGTAAACAGCCTCAATAAGTGAGCCTAGCTATAAAAAATAAGTAAATAAATAAATAAACAAAAAAGAGACTAAAATTTGGCCTGCATTCCTGTTTAAAGATTTTAATTGAATAAAATGCCTTGGGGCAAAGATCAAACTAAGGGCCCAAGGCCCAGTAAATATTTTCAATTGGATAAAATAGCTCAGGTAAAAGAGTTTAAAGGTGTAACTCTCCCATCAAATCTAGCTCGACTCAAGGTAGTCACCACCCCCCTTAATCCTGGAGGGTATGGGCTCGACATTTCAAAGAAATATAGTTGATTTGAGAACTATGTTACATCAAGAATTGTAGCTGCAACTACTGGCACATGAAATTAGTTAGAATCAAATAGGTTAGAAACCACACAAATTTTTTAAGAGGGTTACTTGTACTGTCAAAGAAACTCTGAGCCGGGATTAAAGGGTCTGAGACTGCAATTGTCTTAAAAGAACTCTTGGGCTCCAGAGCAGAAAGCTTGATAAGAAAGCTGCATATTCCTCAGGGGAAGTCCCTGGGTAGTGCAAAACGTTTATGATCAGCTGCTAGCCTAAATGTTGGAGATCTGAGTCCCCCAGAGGCACCTTGGAAGAAAAGCCTGCCGATAGGCTTCCAAAACGGCAGCCACTGAAAGCCCCGTGGAGCACAGTTCTACTCTGACATACATGGAGTTGTCATGCGATGGAATTAATTCCATGGCAACTTCTTTAGTTTGTATATTCCCTGTGGTTGTTTTTGTGTGCCATCAAGTAGATTCTAATTCATAGCAAACCTATAGGACAGTGGAAAGAGTCCCATAGGGTATGCTAGGCTACGGGAGTAGATCGCCTGGTCTTTTCTCCCATAGAACCACTGGTAGGTTTGAACTGCCAACCTTTTGCTTTGCAGCTGAGCACCTAACAATTGCACCACCAGGGCTCTGCATGTATATTCCCTTGTTGTTGTGTGCTGTCAAGGCAATTCCGACTCATAGCAACCCTATAGGACAGAGTAGAACTGCCTCATAGGGTTTCCAAGGAGTGGCTGGTGGATCCGAACTGCCCACCTTTTGATTAGCAGATTTAGCTCTTAACCACTGCACCACCAGAGCTCCCATATATTCCCTAGGGCCATTTTTAATGAGTCCAGCAAGGATAATGGAATGGAACTGATCTCCCTGAGGGTGGAGTCAAAAGTCACAGAGAGCAAGGAACAAATCAGCTTCTCCCAGAGAGCAGAGTCAGGCCTAACCAAGGTTAGGGGCTCACAAAATGTGAATGTGTTCCCACAAGGAATTCAGAATTTCTCAGGAAGAGAGAGATTCCTGTGTCTCCCATTTCTCTTTTCCAAATATCAGATGTGTGGGAGGCCAATAACTTAGTGTTTTAGTTGATAAGTTTCCAAGTGAAAGGAGCTATGTACAGACCTGAGATAGAAACTGCTGTCTACCGTGCAGACATTCTGGAGTTTGAGCTCTATGCCATGACTGGAGGAGATTTTGGAGCTGTCTCTCTTAGGGAGAAAACTAAAAAAATCCATTGCCGTCCAGTCAATTCTGACCCATAGAGACTTATAGGCCAGAGTAGACCTTATTCGTTGTTAAATGCATGCATACATATATACATATGTATATATGTAAACATCTGATGAATTAAACAGTTAAAAAGAAAATAAATTCCAACCTTTAAATCAAGAAGAAAATGTAAGTAAATGTTTAACTTGTCTCAAGTGAAGAAAGACTTTCTAAACACAAAATAGTGAAAAACAACACAAATGAAAAAATATATCTGATTACCTACAAAAAAAATAACACTTTTGAATGTCAAAAATACCATACACCAAATTAAAATCAATGACATGCCAGGAAATTTTTTTTGGCAAAAAGTAGTTAACCCGTTGCCATCGAGTTGGTTCCGACTCGTAGTGACCCTATAGGACACAGTATGGTTTCCAAGGAGCAGCCAGTGGATTCGAACTGCCAGGCTTTTGACTAGCAGCCAAGCTTTTAACCACTGTGCCACAAGTGTTCCTAAGTGGTTCCCCCCAAAAAACCAAACCCATTGCCGTCAAGTTGATTCTGACTCATAGCGACCCTATAGGACAGAGTAGAACTGCCCCACAGCATGCCTGGTGGATTTGAACTGCTAATTTTTTGGTTAGCAGCCATAGCTCTTAACCACTATGCCACCAGAAATGGTTAGCAAGTCTTAAAAATTAGTAAGTTGAAACACTGGCATCTCAAAAAAAAAAAAAAAAAAGTAGACAAAGAATGTATATAACCTTACAATTCATGAAATCTGAAATACAGATAGCTATATTCCAGAGCTATCAGCATCTGAGCCAGTGGGGCACGTCTGAGTTCCTGCTCAATTACCACTCCTAGACAATGACCAGACTGACTCGGGGGTGCAAATAAGCATCCCAGGAATATTTGACATATGTGTGTGTATACATACTTATGAGAAGTGTGAAAGTAAATAATTTTGGATTTTTATTTTTAAACAATTTTGTTTTTCCAGTTTTTTTTTTTCAGTTTCAAATTTAAATTTAAATGATCTTTCTAGACAGGTATATCTGCAGCAAAGGAAAGAGCATCGGAAATCACTGTCTCCTAACTGATCAATCATAGCCCACTGGTCAGTTTACAATTTAATAAATACGAAAATACTTTAAAAACATGTATATTCATATACATGTTTGTCATTGTTGTTAGTTGCCATTGAGTCAACTCTGCTCCATAGGGCTTTTAAGGCTGCGATCTTTGGGAAGCAGATCCCTAGACCTGTTTCCTGAGGCACCTCTGGGTAGCTTCAAATCACCAGCCTTAACTATTTGTACCACCCAGGGACTCCTATATAAATAGACATATATAGACATATGTATGGAAACCCTGGTGGTGCAGTGATTAAAAGCTATGGCTGCTAACCAAAAGGTCGGCAGTTCGAATCCACCAGCCGCTCCTTGGAAACCCTATGGGGCAGTTCTACTCTGTCCTATAGGGTCACTATGAGTTGGAATCTACTTGACAGTAGCAGGCAACTCCAAATGCATATAAGTCCGTGGTTCCATGAGGTTATAGAGTTCAGAAATCTCCATCGAGAACGGGACGTAATTTGCTAAGTACTGTAGATCCTATCTGTCTCTCACTAGCTCTCCTGGTCTTGCGTGAGCTCCGGCCCTGTGGTGGCAGGGGGAGCAGGTCCTGGCGCCCCTCCACGGCTGCCTGTCCCACCACGCTCGCCTCAGGCACTGCACAGCCGCAGCTGGAGCCACCTGGGGGGATGCCCGGTGAGGCTGCTGCCCCACTCCACCAGGGCACCCTGCACAAAACGCCCTGGCTGAGACTGTGGCTCCTCCTATGGTGGCAGCCACCAAAAGGTGAGGACTGTGGTAGCAAGGCTGGAAGAGGTTAAAGCCCACTGGGGGGCAGGAAGGGAAGGGAGCCTGTGGTGCACCTGGAGGTGGCTGTCTGGACAGCAAGTGTTCGCTGCCAGTGGGGCCTGGTGAGATGTCAGAGATCAGGCAGCAACCACACAGGATGGGTGGCAGCGGAGCCAAAATTTTCACAAACTCCCTCAGTGCAGCAGTGGCTGCATGGTGCCTGGCCCACCCAGTGACCATCCTGAGCACCTCTCTCCTGTATATAATATGGTGTTCACACAAGGCCCAAATCACATACCGTCCTATTTCACAGAATGTATAGTGGGCGTTAAGTGACATGTATATATACATATCTGTACATACACACACACACACACACACACACACACGCACACACACACATACACACATATATACACACATTTGAATGAGGTAAGAGGAATACTGTATCTTCTAGTTGCAGGATCCTAAAGCTAACAATTTATGCTCCCAACAACCTTCCATTTAGGAGGTTGTTGGTTGAATGGTACAATCTATAAATGGCTCTGACCTCCTGAGAGATAGCAAGTCATAGATAATAATTACTTTTTATGATACAAATGTTTTTGAAGAAGAGCTAAAGTCATTATTAAAAAAGCATTATGCCCCTATGAGATTTCCCCATCCCTAAGATTAATATCACTTTTGAGAAGGCCTGGGTATTTTTCTACCTTGTAATCTTACATGAAGAATTATTTTGTGCAGTGCCAGGAGTTAAATGCATATCATGAAATTCACTTTCCTCCCTACTGCCATTTCTGTCACTTAATTCAATGAGAGTCCACAAAAATACAGTATGACTCAGAATACTGAAGCTGTGGCTAAGCAAGAAAAGTTCATTTGAAATTGATTTTCTTTCAGGAATCCTTGATATTCTTCTTTCCAATTGTTCACCTCTACTGTAGAGCTCAGTAAACACTTAAGGAAGTTGCCATGCGCAGCAGCCTGTCCGAGACATGAAGGAATGTGAAGCAGGGTAATCAAAACATCATCAACCCAATTCTCCAAGGTAGCTGGCCAATAATGCTGTTCTAATTGAATAACTTATCCACAACTATTTCCCCGGGGAGAGCCGAAGGCTCAGCCTCGGCAAAGAGGCAGATGGTGCCGCATATACAATGAAACCTGTAATTTTCTCTTGCCATTGGACATGTTAACAGTGGGCTGTTTCTGCCTATTCTTTAATATTTTATTTTAATAGTTCCTTCTCAAATTATAATGTACCATGAAGCAGCCAAAGAAGGATTCAGTGATACATATCATATTTAATTTATCATACCTCTAGCTCACCTAACAACTCACTCGCTAATCAGCAGTAGTATATGTCAGAGTCAGGTGCAAACAGAAATGAAAGCGACAGAAAAGAACCCAATTAAAACCAAAACGGGAGATGAGTCTTCAGGGTAGCATGGCATTAACTAGCAGTGAAGCATGGAACATCAAGTACATAGAAATAGAAATTAGAAATTCCAATTTTTTTTTAATGGTAACTTGCCGTGGAACGTGCACACCCAATGTATTTGGGAAGACAATGGAACGGTTTTGTTTTCTATGATGAGAATGATTCAACCACTGGGATCTGGAGGGGGATGAAGGGCTGTGTGGTTGCTTGATTTTCATCATCTGGTGGCAGCCAAAGCTGGAAGAGAGGGAAGGCTTAAAAGGACAAGCAGCGACAGCCCATCATCTGTCTAACAACATGACAGATGACAGGCCCAGAGGCAAACCCAGGGCCTGTAGCCCATCAGCCTACATAGGCTGCCAAAGAGCAGCTGCAGTGATGGAAGAAGATCATCCAGACTTGAACATCTGGGCCTGGCTGTGGCAAAAGAGTCTTTATACCCTGGAAACAGTCCTTCACACAGATACCCATTGCTGGATAAGGGAACTGAGGTAGAATTGATACACAGAAAGGAGAAACGTATAGCATTCTTGAGCAATACTTTCCAGGCAAAAGCTATGTCATAAAGAATGTTCCCTTTCTGGAGCCATTGCGGCTGGATGAACCCCTGAAACTATTACCCTAAGATAATACTTAAACTTTAAACCAAAAATATCCCCTGAACTCTTCTTAAAACCAAACAATAATTTAGCTTAACTAGTAAAGAATATCTGCCTTGAGCATTGTGCTCTTTTAAGATCTATTTAGGATCAAACTGACAGCAGCAACTCGAAAGATTAGATAGGAAACTTAGAGAGCAGTGAATTTATGTTAACCGGGGAGGAATAACTCAAAAAGAGGGTGAGAATGGTCGCACGACTCAAAGAACGTAATCAATGTCACTGAATTGTACATGTAGAAATTGTTGAATTGGTGTTTCTTCTGCTGTATATATTCTCAAGAACAACAGTAATAAAAGAATTTTGAAAAACATTCCATTCTGCAAAGATACGTTGTCTGTGGTTTGGCTAAGAGCTGGAAAGCTTTCCTAGCTGCAGTGAACAAGCAGACCACTGCTGATGTTTATCAGAAATGCCAAGGCACTGGAGGAAAGCTCTTAAGGTCACAGGGCAGCACAGGTCTGCCTGTGGTAACTGAAAACAGGTGATGAGATCGGGCTGCTTGTATTTTGGAAAAGGTAAATCAGTGCTGCAGCACTCCGACATGGATAATTCATGAAGTCTCTGGTTTGTATTAGACACTCAACATGCCTTTCAGAAAGAAATGACACAAGTAATGTCTCAAATAATAGCGTGCCACTTGGAGAAAGATAATTGTACCCAGAGTTAGGTAGTGATTAGGTCAGAATGAGTACTCATCCTTTCGAAGGCAGCAGCCATCCATTCACTCTGGTATCCTACTGTAAGTACAGTATTGTGTTCATAGTCACACAGGCTGAAGCCAGGAACACTGAGTTTTATCTGATTTTTTTCTCCATTTGGAATAATGCTCTGATGATTCTCCCAAATAGCAAAATCAGTCATGTGAAACACAAATGAGTATGATGAAAGACAGATTGTTACAACGGAGGAGAGGCTTTCCTTTTCTCATAAAATAAAGCACAAGAATTTTCCCTAAAAAGGTTAGAGCGTATGTAATACAAATTATCAGAGCTGAGGTGGCTCATGTGTAAGGGAGTCTCTCTTTCTGACCATTTAATGTATGAAGATATTATTAATCAGTCTTACCACGGCCTCCGAATCTTTGTTCAGTTCCCGGTACCTTGACTTACTTATGCATGATTCAGAAACGTCATTTAACCTCACTGAGATTTTGTTTCATCATCTGAAAAATACTAGAAATCCTGCACTACACTTACCTCCCAGACCTATTGATGAGGTTGAAGAAGAAAGGATATGAAAAAACATTTTGCAAATATAAAGGTGTTGTTGTTGCTAGGTGCCTTCGAGTCAGTTCCGACTCATAGCCACCCTACGTACAACAGAACGAAACCCTGGCCGGTCCTGTGCCATTCTCACAGTTGCTGGTATGCTTCCGCCCATTGTTGCAGCCACTGTCTCAATCCATCTTGTTGAAGATCTTTCTCTTTTTTGCTGACCCTCTACTTTACCAAGCATGATGTCCTTCTCAAGGGACTGACCCTTCCTGGAAACATGTCAAAAGTACTTGAAACGAAGTCTTATCATCCTTGCTTCTAAGGAGCATTCCGGTTGTACTTCTTCCAAGACAGATTTGTTTGTTTTTCTGGTAGCCCGTAGTATAGTCAATATTCTTTGCCAACACAATAATTCAAAGGCATCAATTCTTCAGTTTTCTTTATTCATTGTCAGGCTTTCCCATGCATATGAGGCAACTGAAAACACTATGGCTTGGGTCAGGCACACCTTAGTCCTTAAAGTGACTTCTTTGCTGTTTAACACTTTAAAGAGATCTTTTGCAGCAGATTTGCCCGACACAATGCATCGTTTGATTTCTGGACTGCTACTTCCATGGGTATTGATTGTGGATCCAAGTAAAATGAAATCCTTGACAACTTCAATATTTTCTCTGTTTACAATGATGTTGCTTATTGGTCCAGTTGTGAGGATTTTTGTTTCCTTTATGTTAAGGTGTAATCCATACTGAAGGCTATGGTCTTTGATCTACATTAATAAGTGTTTCAAGTCCTCTTCACTTTCAGCAAGCAAGGTTGTTTCATCTGCATATTGCAGGTTGCTAATGAGTCTTCCTTCAACCCTGATGCCCCGTTCTTCTTCACATAGTCCAGCTTCTCAGATTATTTGCTCAGCATACAGATTGAATAAGTATAGTGAAAGGATACAACCATGATGCACACCTTTCCTGATTTTAAACCACACAGTATCCCCTTGTTCTGTTTGAACAACTGCCTCTTGGTCTATGTACAGGTTCCGCATGAGCACAATTAAGTGTTCTGGAATTCCCACTCTTCGTAATGTTATCTGTAATTTGTTATGATCCACATAGTCAATAAAACACAGCTAAACATCTTTCTGGTATTCTCTGCTTTCAGCCAAGATCCATCTGACATCAGCAATGATATCCCTCATTCCACATCCTCTTCTGAATCCGGCCTGAATTTCTGGCAGTTCCCTGTCAATGCACTGCTGCAACCACTTTTGAGTGATCTTCAGCAAAATTTTACTTGCATACGATATTAACGATATTGTTCAATAATTTTTGCATCCTGTTGAATCACCTTTCTTTGGAATGGGCACAAATATGGATCTCTTCCAGTCGGTTGGCCAGGTAGCTGTCTTCCAAATTTCCTAGCATAGACGAGCGAGCATTTCCAGCATTGCAACCATTTGTTGAAATATCTCAATTGGTATTCAGTCAATTCCCAGAGCCTTGTTTTTCTTCAATGTTGTCAGTGCAGCTTGGACTTCTTCCTTTAGTACCGTTGGTTCTTAATCATATGCTACCTCCTGAAATGGTTAAATGTCAACCAGTTCTTTTTGGTACAGTGACTCTGTGTGTTCCTTCCATTTTCTTTTGATGCTTCCTGTGTCGTTTAATATTTTCCCTGTAGAATCCTTCAGTATTGCAACTCGAGGGTCTTAATGAATAAGGGCCTCTCAAGACTATCGACAGAAGGCCAATTTAAATATTTGCTTCACCCAACCAAGAATGAGTAATTGAAACACATAATTATTGTAAGTGTATATGTTTCTGCTTCATTTCCTCAGGCATGGTTTGAGTGATATGATGGTTAATGTTATGTGTCAACTTGTCCAGGCCATGATTCCCAGTATTGTGTAATTGTCCTCCATTTTGTGATCTGATATAATTGTCCTCCACTTCATGGTATTGTGTAATTATTCTCCATTTTATATGTGGTAAGTCCTAAACTTCTCTTTGTTAATGAAGCAGTATTAGTATAGGCTGCATCTTGGGTCACATCTTTACTAAAGGGTGTGACTCAAGTCAGAGCCTTACTGAAGTCAATCTTTACTTAAGTCACCACTTTACTCAAGTATCTGATGTACTAGGAGTTTCCTTGAGGGTGTGACCTACATCCAACATATACGAATGCTCTGGCAAAGCTATCTCTTACTCTGGATGCTGCATCTGGCTCGTAATCATCTGACCTCTGGTTCCTAGGACTTGATCTAGCAGTCTGCTGTCTGACCTGTCAATTCTGGGATTTATCAGCTTCCACATCCCTGTGAGCCATCAACCTATCATCTGACCTGATTTGCCAGCTTCTACAGCACTGTGAGCCAGCATCTGCCCTCTGACCTGATACACCAGCTTCCACAGCTGCATGGACTAGCAGCCTGTTGTCTGACCTGCTGATTTGTGTTCATCAGTCTCTGCAATCATGTGAGTCAGGAGAAGTCTCCATCCAGCCTGATGCCTGACCCGTGAATTTGGGACTTGCCAGCTTCCACAACGGCATGAGCCATTTCCTTGAGATAAATCTCTTTATATATATTTTATGTGAGGTATATATATATATACCTCTAGAGAATCCAACCTAAGATAGGTGAGATACAAAGAAAAAAAAAATTTAGCCATTTTTGGAAAGAGACAAATGGTGAGAGTGTTTCGCCTTCAGAGTTCATTGCCATACAAGTATTTAAAAGAAATAAACAATGATCATGTGTTATGTGAAATAGTCAAAGCATTCAATGGTACTTCATTGACAAGAATAGTTTCCAAACCTTGTCCTTCTGGGAGGATGGACTCTCAGGTGACATCCTAACTATATGGACCACAAACAGTAACAGAAAAAATTTGAAGCATGGTCTCTGACCTTGAGTAGCTTATGACAGGCATTCTTACCAGTAAAGAGATCTTGTTAGGGGAAATCAAACTAATATATAACAAATAGATAATTAAAGTAAGTAATAATAACACAGAAATGATAGTGAATTAAATTTTGAAGATAAACACTTTACTAAATCAAATTAAAAAATATAGACATGTCTGCTTTAATGCCATATAAGTGCTCCTGAAAAACCTTGATATTCTGCAAAATAGTTCCTAAAAAATAACAGGACTTACAGGCAAAATAGGCTTGAGGCCAATCACTCAAAAACTATGGGCCATTATAAGCAGAACACGAACATAAATGAAAGCAATTTTAAATTAAATCTTTACTGGCATTTGCACTGAGCAAAACTATCAGTCCCTCCCTTGCAGTCTTAAACTTGTGGATGTGTGCTTCTGCCTTCGAAATTTAGGATGCTGAAAGCATTGATAAAATTAAAAATCTGGATTCTTCTAGTTCCACCATGCTGGAGCAGCCCCATCCCTCCCAGGTCCGCCCCCATACAGCTAAAAATTCCCTGGACATAACACAACAAGTGTAGAAAGTCTCTGAAAGGTAAAAGAAGAAGGTAGACTGCCTAGGACCTTGGAACTTAAGTTTCCTGAGTATGTCCTTCCATATATCCTGGATAGGGCACTGGTTTCAAACCAGGAATACCGACAGGCACAGACATAAAAATCTCTAAGAAAATCCTGTTCTGCCTTGGCAGAGGCACACACGCAAAAAGTGGTCTAATAAAATAAAAACTTCTAGGCAATAACCAACCTACTCCAGTTAAACCCCAATAGAAAAACTACATCCTCTCCCCCCTGCAGCTTTAAAGGTGTTTAGCTAGAAGATGATTTTCTGTCCCACCCCACCCTCCCCCAGCCTTACAGATTTTCCACATGGTGGTGTCCTGGTTGAGCATGGAACTATTCCCATGCCTCTCCTCAGCAGAAGCAAGCAGATGTGTTCTGCCCCAGCCTCCTCAAGTCAACCACTGCTGGGGAGCTGAATTCCCACCCTCAGAATCATAAGACAAAGAACAAGGCAATGCAAGTCTTTCCTGGAGCCATGGAGGCTAAATGAACCCCTGAAACCTTTGCTCTGAGATAATTTTTTTTTTTAAGAGAACACATGATTTTAATGAGGCAAAATATGAAAAGTAGATTGGTATGGTTTCAGGTACTACTTTGCAGCTATTCTTTAAGAAACTACCACTTGTAAAGTTTGGGTGTTGTGTCAGAGAACATCCACAAATTATCTGAAAGGGCTGCTCTGAGATAATTTTTAAACCTTAAACTAAAAATATCCCTTGAAGCCTTCTTAAAACCTAGCAAGAGTGAGCACTCTAGTGTCAGCAAGGCTAAGTGAAGAGCTGAAACTCCACATCCACCTAGCATCTATGAGCCTGAACAAGGTAGTGGGAGGTGGGCTTTGGGCTTATTGGTACTCTGCTTCCCCATTCCCTCTTCCTGGTGGTAAAAAGATTTAGCGGAGAGCTAATTTAACACCTACACTCAAAGATTAACAAAATGATATGAATTGGTGCTCCACGTACACTGGGAAGGTGTCAGTTGTGCAAAGGGGTAGCTGAACTTCAACCCCACAACTGCTATGAGGCAGTGTGAGTCCCATGTTCTTCAGAGTGGTGTTAGTGGGACCCAGTGGAAAAATGAACACACCCACCCACCTGGCCCTTGGCTTTACTTCAACAGGAGGACTGCATGCTACAAAAAGTTTAAATAAGCTCCAAGAAGCCCTGGTGGTGCAGTGTTTAAAGCACTTGGCTGCTAGCTGAAAGGTCACTGGTTTGAACCCACCAGCTGCTCCATGAGAGAGAGATGTGGCAGTCTGCTTGCACAAAGATTAGAGCCTTGGAAACCTTATGGGACAGTTCTACTCCCTCCTTAAGGTCACTATGAGTTGGAATTGATGCAACAGCAATGAGTTTAGAGTCTCATTAGACAATATCCAAATTCCCAGGATACAACGAAAATCACTTGTCATACTAAGAACCAGGAAAATCACAACATATATGAGAAAAGTCAATCAGCAGACATCAACATTGAGATGAATTAGATGTTGGAATTTTCTGATAAGGATTTCAAAGCAGTGATCATAAAAACGCTTCAAGGATCAATTATGAATTCTCTTGAAACAAAGAAAAAAATAGAAAACATCAGCAAAGAAAGAGAAGTCATAAATAAGAACCAAATGGAAATTATAGAACTGAAAAATACAATAAAAACAAATAAATAAACAAACAAAAAAACAACTCATTGCATGGGTTCAATAGTAGAGCGGAGATGACAGAGGATACAATCAGTGAACTTGAAGACAGGTCAATAGAATTTACCCATTCTGAACATCAGAGAGAAAACAGACTGATAAAGAAAAAGAACAGAGCTCAGGGACTTGAGGAACAATAACAATAGTTAATATTCCTATCAGAAGCTAAGAAGGAGAGAGGAGAGAAAGTGGAACTGAAAAAAGTAATCAAAGAAATAATGGCTAAAAAATTCCTGAATTTGTTGGAAAACATAAATGTACAGATTCAAAAAGATTAACAAATCCAAGATAGGATAAGCTTAAAAAAATACATGCCAAGACACATTATGATTGAACTTCTGAAAACTGAAGCCAAAGAAACAATTTTTAAAGCAGCCAGTGAAAAATGACAAATTACTTACTTACCAATTCGAATGACAGCAGATTTCTTATCTGAAAACCTAGAAGCCAGAAACAAGTGGCTCATATTTTTCAAGTGCTGAAAGAAAAGAATTTTCAACTACAAATCTTATATCTGGTGAAAATGTCTTTCAGGAATGAAGGACAAATAAAGACATTCTCAAATGAAGGATAACTAAACTAAGAGAAAGTGTTGCTATCAATCTTACTTTTAGAGACTGGCTATAGGAAGTTTACAAAGCAGAAAGGAAATGATACTTGAAGAAGTTTTTGTACTTCATAAAGGAAAGAACATTAGAATGGGTAATAATAGGGACAAATATAACAGACTATCCTGTATTTCATAAATCATATTTGATGGTTGAAGCAAAAATTATAACACTATCTGATGTGATGCCCAGTGTATGTGGAAGAAATATTTAAGACAATGTTTTAAAAATGAGAAAGGGTAAAGGGATTTAAAAGGATGCAAGGTTTTCACACTTCACTTGAAGTGGTAAAATATCAAACCAGCAGACTATAGTCAGTTACTTAGGTACATTGTATCTACAGGGTATATATATTATAATACCTACAGCAACTGATTAAACAACTATACAAAATGATGTAATAAAAACACTATGAATATATCAAGATGGAATCCTAAATAAATTTAAATAACCCATAGGGAGATAAGAAAAGAGAAATTGATGAACAAGAAACAGAGGGAAAAACATAAATAAACAATAAAATGATAGACTTAAGCCCTAACATATCAATAGTTACTTTAAAAGTAAATGGTCTATATACACAAATTAAACGACAGAGGTTTTCTGAGTAGACAGACAAATCTGAAACAATAATATGCTATCTACAAGGAACTCAACTGTAATACAATGACGGGTAGGTTGAAAGTAAATGATGGAAAAATATATACCATGCAAACATTAATTTAAAAATCAATCATGGTTATATTAAGATCTGATAACGTAGGCTTCAGAGCACAGAAAACTACTAGAGACAAGGAAGAAGAGGGACATAACATAACGATAAAAATATTCCACCAGGAAAATAACAAACTTAAATGTGCATGCACCAAACAACAGAGCCTAAAAATATATGAAGCAAAAACTAAAAGAGCTGAAAGGAGAAACAGAAAAATCCACAATTTTAAGTGGGGTCTTCAACACCCCATTCTCAGTAATTGATTGAACTAAGAGGCAGAATATCAGTAAGCATATAGAAGAACTGAATAACACAATCATTCAGAAGAACCTAATTGACATATAGAGAACACCCCAATCAACAACAGCAGAATGAACTTTTTTGTTTGTTTGTTTCAAGCTCCCATGGAATAGTTACCAAAATACTGGGCCATCAAACAAACCTCAAGAAATTTATAAGAATTGAAATCATACAGCGTGTGTTGTCTGGCAATAATAGAATAAAACTAGTAATCAGTAACAGCAAGGTAACAAGAAAAAAAAACCCTCAAAACATATGGAAATTAAACAACGCACCTCTAAGTACACGCAATTCCTGGGTTATGACCATCTGATTTATGGACAACTTATAAATGCCCTTTAATGTTATGTAAATTTGTCCTCACTTTGAAACACTGAACTAACTCCTCCCTACTGGCAACAAATTCTTCATCACAATCACCTTCACTTGCTTCATGTGCAGTTTTTAAATCATTGAAAAGGCTTTGAGCCTTTTCCTGCACTAAAGTAAGGCTAAAGAACAACTGTATACACCTGTGATCAACTTACAAATTTGATTTAAAGGCACAGTTAGGAACAGATCTTGTTTATAACCCAGGGAGTGCCAGTAATCCATGGGTTAAAGAGAAAATCTCAATGGAAATTTTTTTAAAAAAGAACTAAACGAAACTATAATATACCTATTATTTTTGTTATTGTTAGTAGTGTCGATTTAATTTCAACTCATAGTGACCCCATGTATGCAGAGTAGAACTGTTCCATAGAATTTTCAAGGTTGTAACCTTTCAAAGCAGATCAACAAGCTTGTCTTCCAAGGCAACTCTGGGTGGGTTCCAACCACCAACCTTTCAGTTAGGAATCAACTGCTTACCTATTTACGCCACCCAGGGACTCCTAACATAGCTGTTAAGAGGATAAAAAGAAAATCTACCAAATGGGAGAAAATATTTGCAAACCACATATCTGACAAAGGACTAGCACTCTCAAAACTCAACAGTAAAAAAACAAACATTACAATTAGAAAATAGACAAAAGACGTGAACAGTCGTTTCACCCAGAAGGATATACTGATGGCAAACAAGCACATCCAAAGACGTTCAGCCTCCTTAGATGTTGTTATTGTTAGCTGCTGTTGAGTTGATTCCAACTCTGCAAATTAAAACCACACTGAGATATCTCTGCACACCTATTTAGAATCGCTACAATAAAGAATAGTGACAACAACAAATGCTAGAGAAGATGCTGAGACAATGGCTCACTTACACATTGCTGTTGGGAATGTGAAATGTTAGGGTCATTCTATTGGTATTTGCTTTAAAAAAAAAAAAAAAAACAGCTTTGCAACTCAGCAATTGCATTATTGGACATTGATTCCGGAAAAATAGAAACTTAAATTCACACCAAAACCTGTACATAAAGTTTCATAGCAGGTTTATTTTTAATAGCCAAAAACCGGAAACAACCAAATATCCTTTAACTAGTGAATGGTTAAATAAATTGTAGTACATTCATACCATGACATACTACCCAGCAATAAAGAGGAACAGACTATTGATACATACAAGAGGTTGAATGTATCTTCAAGGAATTATGCTGAGTGAGAAAAAGACAATTCTCAAAAGGTCACACAGTGTATCTTTATATAATATGCTTGAAATAACAAAATTATACACATAGAGAACAGATAAGCGGTTGCCAGGGGTCAAAGATGAGGGCGATGGGTGGAAGAGGAAGGGAGATAGGTCTAGATATTAAACAGGAAAACAAGGAACAGTTTTGTGTATCAATGTCAATATCCTGGTTGCAATATTATACTATTATTTTTCAAGATGTTACCTTTGAGAGAAACTGGGTAAACAATACACAAGGTCTTTTTGTATTATTTCCTATGACTGCATGTAAATCTAGAATTATCTCAAAATTAAAAAGTTTAGCTAAAAAAAATTAAAAATCTGATCAAGGGTCTAGACACTGTCATTTTTTTTTTTAAACACAAGGGAGAATGTCTTCAGCCTTCCTTCATCTACAGGCTCAGGTTCCCCAGACAGCTTAATATAGTGGAAAGCAGAGCAGTTCTTGAAGCCACTTAACCAGGCACTACTTGCACTTCTGTAGGATTTTCAGCCTTTGAAAAAACATTTCATATATTGCTAATACTTTTCCTGATTGTTTTAAACCATTAATGTGCAGAGAAAAAATCAGCTGTAGAACAAAACGATTTTTGCACTATATTATTCACATATAAACTACTTTATGTTAAATGAACACACACTAGCAAAAAAGATGGCGTGTGGCTCAAATTACAGTTAAATTTGTCCCAGATTTTAATTCATACCTAACCCTCTATATAGGCAAATACTAGAACCTACGTGTAAGTATCTGTGGAATAAATTATAGGTGGATTTTTTTTTTCTTTTCTGTCTGCTTATTTTTTTCTATTGTTTCTATAATAATCATGTATTGATTATAAAATTTTAAAATTAAGTCTTTTGACAAATATTTTATTTGATGCTTATAAGAGTATGCAATATAGTTTCTTTACCAAATAAGCGAATATTTAATGGATAGAATTATTCATGATTCACTCATGGTTCAACTATTATTGATCATTGTTGTTAGTTACTGAGTACCACGACATTTTCATTTGGGAAACATTTCGACAGTAAATTTTAGGGGATGGTAAAAGTTGGTTGAAAAAGATAGGATGGAGGGAGAAGAATCATGCAGATTACCAAAATTTCCTGTTTCATTAGCCTCTTCCCTCAGTAATTATTATATAATTAATTTAATTAGCAAAATAACAATTGTATTTTTAGGTTAGATCACCTAAAGTGTAGTTAAACCATGTGTCATGGAGTCAACTCATGGTGTCAGAGTAAAACTGTGCTACATAAGGTTTTCGATGGCTGATTTTTTGGAAATAGACACCAGGCCTTTCTTTCAAGGCACCTCAGGGTATATTTGAACTTCTAACCTTTCAGTTAACAGCCAAGTGCATTAACTGTTTGTACCAGGGACAAAGTGTAGTTAGATCACCTAAAGAGCTTTAAACCAAAAAACCAAACCCATTGCCATCAAGTTGTTTCCAACTCATGGAGATCACACGCGTCTTTAGTATAGTCCGAAAAGTTTAAAGAATTCCCCAGCTAACCTGCAAAGCACTCTAGTGAGCATGCCGCAAATCCCACTGGAGGAAAGTAGCTTGAAGCAAAGGGTGTGGAGCCCAAAGATCAGAATTCAAGTCTTGGTACAATATTTACTAGCTATGTAAACTGAGGCAAGACACAATCCCGTTGAATATCAATTTTCTTTCTATCAAATAGAGATGATGGTCATTTCTCCATCTGCCTCATTGGGATGCAATGAAAATGGAAATGATATAACTTATCTGAAATCACTTTAAAAACAAAAACGTTATTTTTTTTTGCTATTACTCTTTACTGACTCTGACTCTTTCTGGACTCACAGGAGGAAACACCAAACTCAGTTGAAATGCCCAATCTCATTTTCCATGTCTATTTCCTTTCTTTCTTCTTTCCTTTCCTTCTTTCCCAGTTTCTCTGTATTCATTTATTTATTCAATAAACACATATTGAGTGCTTACCCTTTGCTACCTTGACAGGCAATAGAGATAAAACAGTGAGCAAGTCAGACATGGTGCTTACCTAATTGGAGCTTATAATCACCAAGGAAATGAAAATTAAATCAACAGTTCAGTAAATAATAGTATCATTGAATCGCAAAGAGCGATTTCTAAACAAGATCTACTTGCAAGGTGCTATTATAGCAGAGAGTAAGGTATGTAATCAGGTTGGTTAAGGATTAAGAGAAAGCTTCGTAGAGGAAGTGACTTTTAAGCTGAGTTTAGACAGACAAGAGTTAACCAGACAAAAAGAGTGTATAGTCATTTATATTTCATAATAAATTACCCAAAACTTACTCACTGCTGTCAAGTCAATTATGACTCATAGCGACCCGAAGTTTAGCAGCTTAAAACAACTAGTAGTATTATCTCAGATTCTGAGGGTCAAGAATCTGGGAACAGTTTAACTGGGTAGTACTGACTCAGGGTCTCACATGAGCTTGCATTCAAGCTGTTTGTTATGGTTTCAGTCACCTCAACCCTTGACTGGGGAAGGATCTATTGAAAACTCACTTGTGTGGTTTTTGGCAGGCTCAGTTCCTCAGCATGTGGCCTCTTCATAGTCCGCCTGAGTGTCCTCATAAGTAGCAGCTGGTTTCCCTCTTCCCAGGGCTGATCTACCACATGGCAGCTGGCTTCCCTCAGAGCTGAGAGACTCAAGAGAGATGAGGCAGAGAGAGAAAGAGAGACAAAGAGAGAGTGGGGGGCGGGGCAGTGAGGGTGGGAAGAGAGATAGGGAAGCTGTAGTCTTTTTATAATTTTTTCTAGGCAGTAATATCCCATCACTTCTACTTTTTGATATTGACTAGAAGAAAATCCAAAAAGCCCTGGTGGCACAATAGTTAAGCGCTTGGCTGCTAACCAAAAGGTCAGCGATTCTAACTCAGCAGATGCTCCACGGGAGAAAAGACCTGTCGATCTATTCCCATAAAGATTACGGCCTAGGAAACCTTAAGGGGCAGTTCGACTCTGTCATATAGGGTTTGCTATGAGTCAGTATCGACTCAACAGTAACAGAAGTGAATCCAGACCACCTGAAGGGAAGGGACAATAAGCTGTATCTTGAGGTGAGTGTATCAAATAATTTGTAGACATATCTTTAAGGGCACGGGGATCTACTATCAGTAGAGAAGTGTTTAAGAAAGTTGTAATTGTTGCTGTTAGGTGCTGTTGAGTCGGTTCTGACTCATAGCTACCATATGTACAACAGAGTGAAACACTGCCTGGTTCTGTGCCATCCTCACAATTATTGCTATGTTTGAGCCCTAATGTCCTTATCCAAGGACTGGTCCCTCCTGATAACATGTTCAAAGTATGTGAGATGGAGTCTCCCCAACCTTGCTTCTAAGCAGCACTCTGGCTGTACTTCTTCCAGGACAGACTTGTTTGTTCTTCTGGCAGTCTATGGTATATTCAGTAGTCTTCTCCAACACCATAATTCAAAGGCATGAATTCTTCTCTGGTCTTCCTTACCCACTGTCCAGCTTTCACATGCATAGAAGGCAATTGAGAAGACCATGGTTTGGGTCAGTCACACTTCAGTGCTCAAAGTGATATCTTTGATTTTTAACACATTAAAGAGGCCTTTTGCAGCAGATTTTCCCAATGCATACATCATTTGATTTCTTGACTGCTGCTTCTGTGGGCATTGATTGCAGATACAAGTAAAATGAAATCCTTGACAACTTCAATCTTTTCTCCGTTCATCATGATGCTGCTTATTGGTCCAGTTGTGAAGATTTTTGTTTTCTTTATGTTAAGGTGTAATCCATACTGAAGGCTATAGTCTTTGATCTTCATTAATAAGTGTTTCAAGTCTTCTTCATTTCAGCAAGCAAGGTTGTGTCATCTGCATATCGCAGGTTGTTAATGAGTCTTCCTCTAATCCTGATGCCATGATCTTCTTCATATAGTCTAGCTTCCTGGATTATTTATTCAGAATACAGACTGAATAGGTATGATGAAAGGCTACAACGCTGACACACACCTTTCCTGATTTTAAACCACGCAGAATCCTCTTGTTCTGTTCAAATGACTGCCTCTGGCCAATTGACTGGAAGTGATCTATATTTGTGCCTATTCCAAAGAAAGGTGATCTAACAGAACGTAAAAATTATCAAACAGAATCATTAATATGAGGGTAAGTAAAAAATTATTGCTACAAAATCATAGAAATCTTTATTAAACAAAATTACCAAAATGTGAAGCTGCTGTTTCTCCACATATCCTCCATCTAGCTCTATACATTTCTGAAGGTGGTATTTCCGCCTCTCCTACATTTCCCTGAAGAATTCTGTGCTCTTCAATTTTCGTGCTCCTTTCTTAACCCCAGAGTGACCTTTAATCCATTGACACTTTTTTAGAATTCATCTTTTCCCCCTTGTCCTTACCTTTTTTGTATTACACTATAGTTCAGCACTACATAGCCACTGCCTTGTAAGGCTCGTAATTGTTGTTCTCTCTACTCCGTCATATATGCCTGCCAACATTTGGGCCCTGGTTAAATGAGCCATCTACCTATTTCATGTTTGTACCCAAGTAACACTACACTGCTAAGGAAAATCACACCATCACCAGTGTGGACTGGTCTCGTTTCAAGTTATTATCAAAAGTTGATATGCACCCATGACATTATCAGAAAATTTTCCTACACTTCCCTAGCTGTGTTACTTTCCCAATTCTTCTGGATGGTTATTTCATCAAAATTCCAATCCTTCCCTCCCCTGTAGGTGATCTCATCTTATATTTCATTAATAAAAATTGATGCAGTCAGATGAAAATGATCTCATGGTCCCACTAAATCCATGAGCCAACCTGCATCTGTACAAGTACTGGGTCTTTTCTTCTGTTAAGGCCCCTCTTCCTATCAGGTAGAGTCCGTGGGTGGTGCAAATGGTGAACGTGCTGAGTTGCTAACCACAAGTCTGGAGGTTTGAGCCCACCCTGCTCTGCAACACATGGAATCACTAAGAGTCCGAGTTAACTCAACGGCAACTGTTTATTGTTTTTGTTTTCTTTCTGTCAGAGACCACTTCTCCACTACTATTTCTTACTCAAGTATTGTATTGGCTCACCTAACTATCCCCTTTTCTGTCCTGCACCATCAGTCTCTACTGGATCATTTCCATTTACTCAAATATTTTCCATCAAGGAAAAATATATATATATACATCTACATATTTATCTGTATCTATATATCTATGTATCTTTACTATGTATTATAATACACACCAAAACCCATAGCTGTTGAGTCGATTCCGACTCATACACACATATATATATAATGGTATGTACTTATTATAGATAAATTAGAGATAAATATATGTTTAAGTATACATATATTTTTTTTCTTTGGACTTTCACCCTTTCCAAATAATCTTCATTTTCTCTGCTTCCCTTGATATTTAAACTCCTCAAAAGAGTTGTCAATATTCACTGTTTCCACTTTCTCACTTCCCTTTTTCTGCCCAGTTCATGTTAATTAAGTTTTGTTTCTACCATACCACTGAAACAGCTCTTATCAAGGTCACTAATGTCTCGCATTTTGCCAAAGCCAACAGCTAATTTTTTCTGTTTATTTTATCCAAACTAAGCAGTTGACACAGCTTCCCAATCCCTCCTATCTATCACGTCTAGCCTCAGACCTTTGCAAACTTTACCCAGACATCATTTCCATGACGGGGTGAAATAGTGGGGAATGGCATTTAAGAGCAGCTACAAATTCTCATTATTTTCTTAGTGTTTTTGAGTGTGTCTTTTTGAAGTTTGATAGAGGATTTGTGGTTGATTATTTTATTTTACTTTTATCACAGTCATGTACACAGGCCAAATGTTCTAGGAATAGAAGGGCATTTAGAGATGGCCTGAAGAGTCAAAATCTATGGCCAAAATAATTTAAGCAAAAATGGAATCTCTGTTAGCAGGGTCTCACTGTTAAGACAGAAATACAAATTAAGATTGCCAAATACTATAAGCAAGCAAATTCTAAATTTTTCTCACATGTTATGCTTGTTTGTTTGTTTGCTTTTGTCTTAGTGGAAGATAAGGAATGTGGATCGATGCTGTGCATAATTCAGAGTAAGATTGTGAGCTGAGTGTCTAGAGCAGAGCCAGGCTAGGGAAGATTTTGTGATGCCAGATGTGAGAGCTGGGGCTGGGGGCATTTTGTGTAATATGATCATTTCTAAGAATTGTCCCCGGATATGAAAAACGAGGATGCACAGGAATCCAGATTAGATCTCAAAGGGAACGGGACTAAAAGTGGAGCATGTAGGAAAAACCAGCAATCCCACATCTCTCTGTGCTTTTCTTACATGTGTTGTTGGTAGATGCCATCAAGTCGATTCCGATTTGGGACAACCCCACGTATGCAGAATAGAACTGCTCCATCCATAGAGTTTTCAAGGCTGTGACTTTTGGAAAGCCGGTCTCCAGGCCTGTCTTCCAAGGCACCTCTGGGTGGGTTTGAATTGCCAGTCTTTGGGCTGGTAGTTGAGCGCTTAACCGCTTGTGCCACCCAAGGACTCCCTTTCCTTACATAAAACCCCAAAACCAAACCTATTGCTATGGAGCCAATTTCAACTCATTGTGACCCTATAGGACAGAGAAACTGCCCCATAGAGTTTCCAAGGCTGTAATCCTTATGAAAGCAGACTGCCACATCTTTCTCCTGCAGAGTGGTTGGTGGGTTTGATCCACCAACCTTCTGGTTAGCAGCCAAGCACTTAACCACTGTGCCACCAAAAACTGCTTTTTCCTTACATAGTCATATCTTTTTTTCTGATTGAATCTTCTGCCTCCCTCTTCCACTTTTAAGAACCCTTGTGATTATATTGGGCCTACCTGGATTATTCTGGATAATCTCTCTATAATAAAGTCAGATGACTAGTAATCTTAACTCTATCTTTGGCCTTAATTCCCCTTTGCCATACAACCTAATTTATTTATAGTTTTTTGGGATTGGACATCTTTGGAGGGGCTATTATTCTACCTACCAAAAGTGGATATTTTAAGAAATTAAAAATGTATCCACTTATGGCAAACTAGTCAATTGCCCCACCCACACCCCTCAAGATAATATCATTTAACTGTGCTTCAGGCCAGTTCTGCATGTACTTACCTAAGGGATTTTCTGACCCCAGAAGACCATTCTGCCCATGTACCAGGTAAGTTGGAAATGCCTGGAAACTTGTACCTCGCCACTCATCATATACACAGCAGCCCCCAACAACAACTGGCAGGAAAATTGTGTTTAAATATCCAAGCTCCCTTACATCTCAGATTACTCCCATGGGAGTAATGGGATTTTTCACGTTCCCACTCTCCTGCCCATGTCCCTTGTACTTCCCTGTATTTATTTCATAGATCTGCTGTAACAAATTAGTACACATTGGGTAGCTTAAAAAAACAGAAATTCATTCTCCCACAGTTCTGGAGGCTATAACTCCAGAAATCCAAGTGTCCGCTGTGTTGATTCCCTCTGGAGGCTCTAAGGCAGAATCTGTTCCATGTTTCTCTCCTAGCTTCCGGTGACAGCAGGCAATCCTTAGTGGTTCTTGGTTTGTGGCAGCATGATCCCAACTTCTGCTTCCTTCTTTAGATGTCTGTCTTCTCTGTGTGTCTGTCTATCTGCATCTCTTCTCCTTTTCTTATAAAAATGACAGTCTTATTGGATTAGGGCCCACCCTATCCCAGTATGACCTCATATTAACTAATTACATCTTCAAAATAAGGTCACAGTCAGGAACTGAGTGTTATGACTTCAACATATCTTTTTGGGGTGCATATTTCAACTCATAACACTTACCAACACTATTTTCACTCAAAGTCTTGTCTTAGAATCTGTTTATGGGAGAATGAAAACTAGCCACCACCTAGACTGTTGGAAAGTATACACACACGACCGGAAGATCATGGCAGTAGACACAACCTTAGCCATTCTCTTTGAAACATAGCCTGGTCTAGTTGGCCTTCTATTTCAGTGTGTATCCACAGGGAACAGAAACTGAGTCGGTCCTTGGACTTATTCCCAAGACAGGAGGCGTGTCTGCTCTTCTCTCGGACCTTGGCAGTCTGATTTTCCTATAACACCTCCCTGCCCCCTTAGCAGATACAGGGTGTATGCCTATTGCTCATTTCTTTCTCTTCACCTCCTTGGCATTATAATATATAGAAATAACCAAACCAAAACAAAGCCCATTGCTGTTGAGTCAGTTCTGACTCAGCCACACGACTTAGTAAATTATTGCAAATTGCTATGAGGTGTCTTATTTTCTTACATTAGCAAACAAATTTGTTGCTCATAAATCTTTTTTCCTCATATCTCAAAGAGAGAGAATCATAAATTAAATGTTTAAATCACCCTCTAAAAACAAACAAAAAACCCCATGGCTGTTGAGATGATTCTGACTTATAGCGACCCTGTAGGACAGAGTAGAACTGTCCCATATGGTTTCCAAGGTTGTAAATCTTTACAGAAGCAGTTTGCCACATCTTTCTCCCACAAAGCATCTGGTGGATTTGAACTGCCGACCTGTTTGTTAGGAGTTCAAATGCTTAACCACTGTGCCACCAGAGCTTCTAAACTCATATAGGGTCTGCAACTTAAGGTCCTTTTTAATCCAACCCAAACTGGAGAGTTAGATCTGTCTCTGAACTTGGCTTATACTTTTCTCATTCCAACCTTTGCTCACATTGGTCCTACTCCAGTAATGGCATCTGTATTAATCATCTAGTGCTGCTACAACAGAAATACCACAAGTGGATGGTTTTAATGAAGAGAAGTTTATTTCCTCGTAGTCAAAGTAGGCTAAAAGTCCAAATTCAAGGTGTCAGCTCCAGGGGAAGGCTTTCTCTCTCTCGGCCTTCTCATCAGTGTTCCCCCAGACTAGGAGCTTCTCAGCGCAGGGACCCCAGTCCAAAGGACACGCTCTGCTCCTGGCACTGCTTTCTTGATGGTATGAGGTCCCCCTGTCTCACTGCTCAGTTATGTCTTTTATATCTCAAGAGATTGCCTCAGTCTTGTAGATAAGGTCCTGCCTTACTAACACAACTGCCACCCATCCTCCCTCACTAACATCAAAGAAGCAGGTTTACAACATACAGGAAAATCACACAGTACCAGGAATCATGGCCCAGCCAAACTGATATACACATTTTGGGGGGGACATAATTCAAACCATGACAGCATCCCTCATTGTTGCCTTTAAATATAAACCTTTAAAGCTCAACCCAAACTTCACCCATTCATGAAGCCTCCACAATGCCACAAATTGGGTGTGCTCTTCTACCTCTTCGAATTCTAGCTTTGACACATCTTACAATAATGAAAAGCTGTGTTTTCTATAGGATTACATTCAACCTAGAGTTTATAATTCAAAATTTATGATTAGTAATAAATGATAGACGATCCAAACAACATGAAAAGAAAGAAGATTATTTTCCCAACCAGTTCTTTGGGCCATTATGTGTTAGGAGAGAAAAACTAATTTTGGAATAAGAGAAAAACAGAGCTCACATATCTGCAAGAGGTAAATGCTCTGAGAAGAGGCTAACCACATTAAATCTCAGTGTCGGGGAAAAAGTTGCCATGATTGCCAATAGTGTCAAAGTTTCTAGTGACAGTGTTCCAAAGCAATTTTAAAATATAAAATGAAACAAAATGTGCAGTGAGGCTGAAAATAATAATGAGGAAAATCTATGGCTATAAACGTTCAGCATTTGAAAATTCGGCACAAGGTCATTGCTGCCAAATACATTTTTTGTTCGTTGGGCCTGGCACAGAGCTATGCAGAAGAGCCAGACCTTTCCATACCCACCTGGTTCCACTTCATGCCTCCATCAATTTTATGGGCCCCAGTTTTGCCAGGAACAGAGCCTGGCACTGGTGAGGATGAATCACAGAAATTATAGGAACACTGGAATTGTAAAGACACAAGTTCTTTAGAGGTAATCTAGTCCAATTTGCTCCTTTTACAGATGATGAAATAGGGCTCCAAAGAGAGGAGACTGACTTTTTGGAAACTGACTTAACTAGCAGCTACAAAGCCAGTCTTAGCATCCAGTTATTCTGGCCCTGATTTCCAGAATTTTTCTGCTCCAATACCCATGTTACTTACTTATTTACCCAGTTATTTTTAATTAAATTATTAATATCATTTTTCTGTATCTCGGGGTTTAAGTAGCCCTGGTGGTGCAGTGGTTAAAGTGCTCAGCTGACTGCTAACTGAAAGGTCAGCAGTTCAAATCCACCAGACACTCTGTGGGAGAAAGATGTGGCAATCTGCTTCCTTAAAGATTTATAACTTTGAAAACCCTATGGGACAGTTCTATCGTGGCCTATAGGGTCACTATGAGTCAGAATCAACTCGATGGCGATGGGTTTGGTTTTTTGTTTTTTTATATAAGTTTAATCTGTTAAGAGATGTGTAGTCATTGGGTCTATGGAAGCCCAGAAGTCACATGATCAAAAAACAAAGAACATGGTGACAATCTGGGGGATGAATTGAAAGGGGATATATGTGAAGTGGAGTCCCTGCATGGTGCGAATGGTTAATGTGCTCGGCTGCTAACTAAAAGTTTGGGGTTTCAAGTCCACCCAGAGGCACCTTGGAAGAAAGGCTGGGCGATCTACTTCCAAAAAATCAGCTATTAAAACTCTATGGAGCACAGTTCTATTGTGACACACATGGGGTCACCATGAGTCAAAATCGACTCAAAGGCAACTGGTTTTTATATATGAGGTGGGGAGAACAGCTGTGTAGTTATTCAAGTTGTCTACCTTGTAGCTTAAAATTGAGGAATAATCTTTCCTTTGAATATGCTTTTGTGAAAATTTCCAAACCTACACAAAGAGAAAATAATTTAGTCAGTTGTCTGTACATATCACCGAACTTCAATAATTTTCAACATTTTCTGAGTTCATTTTATCTCCCTTCCCTACCCTCTATTTACCTCCATACACATTTTGTTTCACTTTGTTTGCAGTAGTATTTTAAGGCACACTCCAGACATTATTATCATTTCATCAAAAAACAAACAAACAAAACTTTAGAATACATCTTAAAATAATGAATGAGTCTTCCTTCTCTCCCTCCTACCATATAATTAGCACACTTAACACAATTAAGAGCAAATTCATTATACCAATATTTACCTTATGGTATTAAAGCTGGATATCATTGCTGACGTCAACTAAATCTTGGCTGAAAGCAGAAAAAGCAGAAAGATGTTTACCTGTGTTTTATTGATTATGCAAAGGCATTTGACTGTGTGGATCATAACAAATTATAGATAACATTGTGAAGAATGGGAATTCCAAAACACTTAATTGTGCTCATGAGGAACCTGTACATAGACCAAGAGGCAGTTGTTCAAACAGAACAAGGGTATACCGTTTTGCTTGCTTTAAAGTCAGGAAAGGTGTGCATTAAGGTTGTATCCTTTCACCATGCTTACTCAATCTGTATGTTGAGCAATTAATCCAAAAAGCTGGACTATATGAAGAAGAACATAGCATCATGATTGGAGGAAGACTCATTAACAGCACAACCGTGCTTGCTGAAAGTGAAGAGGACTTGAAGCACTTAGTGATGAAGATCAAAGACCACAGCCTTCAGTATGGACTGTACCTCATCATAAAGAAAACAAAAAACCTCACAACTGGACCAAAAAGCAGCATCATGACAAATGGAGAAAAGACTGAAATTGTCAAAGATTTCATCTTACTTGGATACACAATCAATGCCCATGGAAGCAGTAGTCAAGAAATCAAATGATGTATTATTACACTGGGCAAATCTGCTGTGAAAGACCTCTTTCAAGTGTTAAAAAGTAAAGATGTCATTTTGAGGACTAAGGTGTGCCTGACTCAAGCCATGGTATTATCAGTCGCCCATACACATGTGAAAGCTGGACAATGAATAAGGAAGACCGAAGAAGAATTGATGTCTTTGAATTATGGTGTTGGTGAAGAATACTGAATATATCATGGACTGTCAGAAGAACAAACAAGTCTGTCTTGGAAGAAGTACAGCCAGAATTTTCCTCAGAAGCAAGGATGGTGAAACTTGTCTCACATACTTTGGACATGTTATCAGGAGGGATCAGTCCCTGGAGAAGGACATGATACTAGGTAAGGTAGAGAGTCAGCAAAAAAGAGGAAGACCCTTGACAAGATGAGTTGACTCCGTGACTGCAACAATGGGCTCAAGCATAGCAACTAACGGTTGTGAGGATGGCACAGGACCGGGCAATGTTTCATTCTGTTGTACATAGGTTGCTATGAGTCGGAGCTGACTCAAAGACACCCAACAACAACAATAGCATTAAAGATGAGTTTGACCATTTGGATTATTTTAATTAGATCAAAACAAGGCCTATATATTGCAGTTAGTTATTATGTTTCTTAAGTTGCTTTTACTCTACAACAGCACCTCCTCCTTTTTTTTTTTTTTTTTTTTTGCATGCATTGGTTTGGTGGAGAAAATGTGAATTTGTCTCACAGAATGCCCCATATTCTGGATTTGGCTGGTTCTGCAGAATGGTCACATCTTGAGCCAGTGGAAGCCCCTTCAGGTTGGACTCTATTTCCTATTGGCATGAAAATGTTCCAAATAGTTGGAGTGCTTAGCACTACCAGCTGTCACTACTTTGAGACATTTTTAGAGAACAAAGCTAAATATGCATGTATTTATGTGAAAAAAAAACATGGGTGTATAGTGATATTTATAGTCATATTTACCTTAACATTGGTTTTACTTAATTTCTTCAGCTTCATTTTTAAAATTTTATTATCTCTTATACTGAAAATATTAGTTCTTAACTTAATAAAAGTGCTTATTTTTTAATAGTTTTAGAATAACAGTATAATCTTCCTATGAATAAGAAGACTACAGAAAGCAGCTAGCATTTTCATTGCCAGGAACCATCTTTGATATCACTTTTCAACATCCCTCAAATCAGTGGTATACCAATTCCTTTTGACTTTATTTGCCAACACCTGTCAAAATCTTCTCTCCAGAGGACTTCCAGGCAACATGGTGCTAGAGACAGAAGCACCATGCCGTCCCTCCACAGCAAAGATCCGAGAAACTAAGTCAAACAGAGTCATACCTCAATCCTGATACCCTAAGCATCAAATGAAGAGAGAAAGAACTCAGCAAAGCACCGAATGGAATAAGAAACTGACCGAGAACAGAGAGCGAAGAGAGATACATGCAGAGGTGCCCTATCAGCTACCACAGCACAGATCTGCCATCTTGGACTCCTATCAGAGATCAGTGAACAGGGTGTACAAGAAAGCAGCTTCACGGAGCTTCCAGCAGGAACAGAACAACCGGTAGCCAACGACATATGCTTTCCAACCCCCGTCCCCCCCCCCCCCCCCCACTTCTTCACCTCCACTTGGCCTCCTCTGCTTCCTGCAGCCACAGTCTCTTGGCCAGGAAGCACCGGCTTCACCCGGTGTTACTTGGAGTCCACCCGCCTGCACGGGCCGGCTCCTTGAGTGCCATTTGTTGGCCGCTGGTGTAGCTTCTTTCCACTTCTTTAGATTTCTTCCTTACCTCTCACCACCTGCCCCTCCTTTATTTTCTCAAATACCTGGCTCCATGTGCCATCTTTGCTTCTTCCTGAAAGGCTTTGAAACATTGCTCCACTGTGAAACTGCTTCCGAGCCCATGCCACCATGCTGGTGGGATGCCTGGGGCTTTTTTTGTTTGGTTGTTTGTTCTGATTTGTTGTTTGTTTTCTTTTTCTTTTCTTGGCTTGTAGCCCCTTCTAACTGGTCAGTACTGCATGGCTTGGGGACTACTCCCTTACTCTGCACAGACACAGAGTGACATCCCCAGGAGCATTTCTTCTTTTTTATTTTTAGTTTTCATTTTTTGGGTTTTTTCCATTTCTTTGTTTTGTTTTCTTCTCTCTCTCTTTCCCTCTTTGTCATTCATCATTTCCAGTTTCTTATCTCTCTATACTTACCTTCTCTTCCTGTCTCCTGAATACCTGGCACTGTGTGACACCTCTACCCCTCCTAGCCAGGTTTTTCTTCATTGCCTGGGAGCAACTTCTCCAGTCATAGCAGCCACACCAGTGGGATCCCTGGGGACTTCTCTTTTTTTTTTTCCCCCTGTAATTTTTATTTATTCATATTTTTCTTTTACCATTTTTCTCTTTTTTTCCATTTTTGTTTTTCTCCATTTCTCAGTCTTTCATTTCTCCACTCCAATAGCAAGCTTCCTTAGCACTCTTTTTTGTTTGTTTGCTTGTGTATATGTTTTTGGCCCATGTTCCTCTCTCCTCTCTCTCTTCTTTCCCATACCCATCTTAGCTCTACACATCACAATCTCCCACCTCCTTCCTGCCTACCTGCACTGTGCACTGAACATCACCCTCCCACGCAGCTCAGGCATGGCCTACTGGAACTTGCCCGGTATTGATTCCTGGTCCACCCTGTCGGCCATAGTATGTGCCATAAACAACCCATCTCCCAGAAACTCCCCTTCAGCTGGATATGCCCTGCTGTGCCATGCCTAAGTGACTGACCCTGCCCACCGGAGAAGGAGGTGAAAAGTGTTGTGTCTACAGATGAGCAAACAACAAAGAGTGCATAGACCACCGGCTCAGAAATAACAAATAAAACAAAAAAGCAGGGCAAAACAAACAAATCTGCAATCAATAAACCAGGAAAATAACTACTGAATACCATGAAAACAGCAGACAATACCAAAACATATACAAAAAAAGGACAGGATGGTTCCAGTAGGCATCCAAAATAAAACACCAGTTGACTTGCCAGTAGAAGAAAAGGCACTAGAACTACCTGATAGGGAATTCTAATCTCTAATATTCAGAATTATCCAAGAGTTGAAGAAAAAAGCAGAAAAAAATGAGGAAAAAATAGAAAAATTCATGGAAAAGGCAGACAAATTCATGGAAAATGCAGACAAAATAATGGAAGAATTCAAGAAAATAATACAGGAACAAAATGCCAAAATAAATTCACAACTAGAAATCATACAAAAACAACAATCATAAATCCAAAAGCTAAACAACAAGATTTCAGAAACGGATAGTGTCATGGAAGGGCTGAGGAGCAGGTTTGAAATGATGGAAGACAGGATCAGCGAAACTGAAGACAAATACTCGGATACAACTCTGAGGAAAAATCAGAAAAAAGAATGAAGAAAAATGAAACCCTGAGAATTATGTGGGATACAATCAAAAGCAAAAACCTGCAAGTGATAGGAGTTCCAGAACAGGGGAGAAAACAGAAAACACAGAGAGGATCATTGAAGAATTGCTGACAGAAAACTTCCCCACTATCATGAAAGATGCAAAGCTGACCATCCAAAAAGCTCAATGAACCTCATATAGGATAGAACCCAAAAGAAAATCACCAAGGCATATCATAATCACATTTGCTAAAACCAAAGACAAAGATTCCTGAGAGCAGCTTGAGAAAAACAAAAAGTCACATACACAAGAAAAACAATAAGACTAAGCTCAGATTATGTGGTAGAAACCATGCAGGCAAGAAGGCAATGGGATGACATATATAAAACCTTGAAAGAAAAAAATTGACAGCCAAGAATAATATATCCTGCAAAACTCTCATTCAAATATCATGGTGAAATTAGATCATTTCCAGATAAACAGAAATTAAGGGACTATGTAAAAACCAAACCAAACTTACAAGACTCATTAAAGGGAGCACTTCAATCTGAGAACAAACTACATCAGACCACAGGCTGAATCCAGGATACAGGATTGTACAAGGCAGATACTAACCTAGGAAATGAACTCTTAAGGACTATCCAAAACCAGAAGAATTACAACAGGGAACCAGAGAGGTTAATCTGTAAATGACAACAGCATCAGAAAAATAAAACAGGGAATAAACACTGTAGGTATAGAACCCTCTAATGGAGAGGAAAGCAAGGTGATACCAAGTAATAATAGACTGGTTCAAATCTAGGAAGATAAGGGTAAATTTCAAGGTAACTACAAAGAAAGATAACAAACCTATTCATCAAAATAAAGAAGAAAAACATAAAGTCTCAGTAAAAACAATACCTACAAAAACAAAAGAAATTAAAATAAACAAAAATCCACAAACAAAAGGAACTCAACACAGGAGAGTAAGAGGAACAAAGAAAACATCAGCACCACAAAAAAAAAAAAAAAAAAAAGCACTACAAAATAACAGGAATAAACTCACACCTATCAGTAATTACACTGAATGTAAATGGACTGAATGCACCCATAAATAGACAGAGAGTGACAGAAATGGATAAAAAACAGGATCCGTCAGTATGCTGTCTATAAAAGACACACCTTAGAAACAAAGGCATAAATTTATAAAAAATCAAAGGATGGAAAAAAATATATCAAGCAAATAACAACCAAAAAAGAGCAGGACTGGCAATACTAATCTCCGATAAAATAGACTTTAAAACAAAATCAACCATAAAAGACAAAGAAGAACACAATATAATGATTAAGGGGATGATCCATAATGAAGACATAACCATAATAAACATCTACGCACCCACTGACAAAGCTCCAAAATACATAAAAAAAACTCTAACAGCACTGAAAAGAGAAATTGACAGTTCCACAATAATAGTAGGAAACTTCAGCACACCACTGTCAATAAAGGACAGAACATCTAGAAAGAAACTCAGCAAAGATACAGATGACGTAAAGAGCACAGTCAACCAACTTAACCTCATAGACATATATAGAACACTACACCCAACAGCTGCAAAGTGCTCATTCTTTTCCAATGCACATGGAATGTTCTCCAGAATAGACCACATCTTAGGCCACAAAGCAATCCTCAACAAGATCCAAAATGTTGAGATAATACAAAGTATCTTCTCTGACCACAACGCCTTAAAGGTAGAAATTAACAACAGGAAGAGCAAGGAAAAATAGTCAATTACATGGAAACTGAATAACACCCTGCTTACACATCACTGGGTAATAGAAGAAATCAGAGATGGAATAAAAAAATTCCTAGAATCAAATGAAAATGAAAACACATCATACCAAAACCTTTGGGACACAGCAAAGCAGTCCTCAGAGGACAATTTATAGCAATAGATGCACACATCAAAAAAGAAGGGGTAAAATAAAACATTAACTACAGAACTCAAACAAATAGAAAGAGAACAGCAAAAAAGCCCACAGCCACTGGAAGAAAGGAAATAATAAAGATCAGAGCAGAAATAAATGAAGTAGAGAACAGTAAAGCAATAGAAAGAATCAACAAAACCAAAAGTTGGTTCTTTGAAAGGATCAGCAAAATCGACAAACCACTGGCCAGACTGACAAAAGAAAAACAGGAGAAGATGCAAATAACCCAAATAAGAAATGAAATGGGGGACTTTACAACTCACCTAACTGAAACAAAAAGGATTATAACAGAGTATTATGAAAAACTCTACTCCAACAAATTTGAAAACCTAGAGGAAATGGATAAATTTCTAGAAACACACTACCTACCCAAAGTAACACAAAGTGATGTTGAAAATCTAAATGGACACGTAACAAGAGAAGAGATTGAAAAGGTAATAAAAAAAAAACTCCCAACAAAAAAAGCCCTGTCCCAGGTGGCTTCACTGGAGAATTCTACCAAACGTTCAGAGACAACCTTATACCAGTACTACCCAAACTATTTCAGAACATAGAAAAGGAAGGGATACTTCTGAATTCATTTTATGAAGCCAGCATAACCCTGATACCAAAACCAGGCAAAGATGCCACAAAAAAAGAAAATTACAGACCAATATCTCTCGTGAATATAGATGCAAAAATTCTCAACAATAGACAATAGAATTCAGCATCATATAAAAAAAAATAATACACCACGACCAAGTAGGAGTCATACCAGGTATGCAAGATGGTTCAACATTAGAAAATCAATCAACGTAATCCACCACATAAATAAAAGGAAAGAAAATAATCACATGATCATCTAAATTGATGCAGAAAAGGCATTTGACAAAGTCCAACACCCATTCCTGATAACAACTCTCAATAAAATAGGTATAGAAGGGAAATTTCTCAACAGAATAAAGGGCATCTATGCAAAACCAACAGCCAACATCATTCTTGATGGAGAGAGGCTGAAAACATTCCCCTTGAGAACAGGAACAAGACAAAGATGCCCTTTATCACCACTCCTATTTAACATTGTGCTGAAACTTCTAGGTAGAACAATAAGGCAAGAAAAAGAAACAAAGGGCATCCAAATTGGTAATGAAGACGTTAAACTGTCCCTGTTTGCAGATGATATGATACTATACATAGAAATCCCTAAAGACTCCACGAGAAAACTACTGGAACTAATAGAAAGATTTAGTAGAGTAGCTGGTTACAAGATAAACATACAAAAATCAGTTGGATTCCTATACACCAATAAAGAGAATGATGACAAGGAAATCAGGAAAACAATACCATTTTCAATAGCCCCTAAAAAGATAAAATACTTAGGAATAAATCTAACCAGGGTTGTAAAAGACCTGTACAAAGAAAACTACAAAACACTACTGCATGAAAGCCAAAGGGATCTACATATATGGAAAAACATACCATGCTCATGGATAGGTAGACTCAACATTGTGAAAATGATAATTCTATCCAAAGCAATTTACAAATACAAGGCAATCCTGATCCAAATACCAACAACATTCTTCAAAGAGATGGAAAAACAAATTATTAACTTTATATGGAAAGGGAAGAAGCCCCAGATAAGTAAAGCTCTATAGAAGAAGAAGAATAAAGTAGGAGGTCTCACACTACCTGACCTCAGAACCTACTATACAGCTACAGTAGTCAAGACAGCCTGGTACTGGTACAACAACAGACACATTGACCAATGGAACAGAGTTGAGAACCCAGATGTAAATCCATCCACCTACGGTCACCTGATCTTCGACAAGGGCCCAAAGTCCATTAAATGGGGAAAAGACAGTCTTTTTAACAAATGGTGCTGGCAAAACTGGATGTTCATCTGCAAAAAAATGAAACAGGACCCATACCTCACACTGTACGTAAAAACTAATTCAAAATGGATCAAAGACCTAAATATAAAGCCAAAAACTACAAAGTTCATAGAAGAAAAAAATAGGATCAAAGCTAGAGGCCCTAATTCATGACATTAACAAGATACAAAACATAACCAACGACACACAAAACCCAGAAGATAGTTAGATTACTGGGATCTTCTAAAAATTAAACACTATGCACATCAAAAAACTTCACCAAAAGAGTCAAAAGAGAACCTACAGACTGGGAAAAAATGTTTGGACAGTACAAGTCAGACAAAGGTCTAATCTCTAAAATCTATAAGAAAATCCAACCCCTCTACAACAAAAAGACAAATAATCCTATTAAAAAATGGGCAAAGGAAATGAACATACACTTCACCAAAGAAAACATTCAAGTGGCCAACAGACATATGAGGAAATGCTCACGATCACTAGTCATTAGAGAAATACAAATTAAAACTACAATGAGATCCCATTTCAACCCAGCATTACTGGCACGAATCAAAAACACTGGAAATAACAAATTTTGGAGAGGCTGTGGGGAGATCTTAACTCTTATGCACTGCTGGTGGGAATGCAAAATGATACAACCATTTTGGAAAATGATATGGCACTTCCTTAGAAAGCTAGAAATAGAAATACCATGCTATCCAGCAATCTCACTCCTAGGAACAGATCCTAGAGAAATAAGAGTCGTCCCTCGAATAGACATATGCACCCCATATTCACTGCAGCACTGTTCACAATAGCAAAACGATGACCCCGATGCCCATCAACAGATGAATGGATAGACAAAGTATGGTACATACACACAATGAAGTACACTACGCAACAATAAAGATCAATGATGAATCTGTAAAGCATCTCATAAGATGGACGAAACTGGAGGACATTACGCTGAGTGAAATAAGTCAATCACAAAAGGCAAACATTGTATGAGACCTCTACTGTAAAAACTCATGTAAAAGTTTACACACAAAAAGAAACAATCTTTGTTGGTTACAAGGGATGGGCGGGGTAGGTGGGGGACTAAATCGACAATAGGTAAGTGGTAACTTTGGTGAAGTGTAATACAGTACACAATACTGGGGAAGCCAGCACAGCTTGTACAAGGAAAGGTCATGGAAGCCCCATAGACACATCCAAACTCCCTGAGGGACTGAATTGCTGGGCGGAAGGCTGTGGGGACCATGGTCTCGGGGAATATCTAGCTCAATTAGCATAGCAGTTTATAAAGGCAATGGTGTACATTCTACCTTGGTGAGTAGCGTCTCAGGTCTTAAAAGTCTGTGAGCAGCCATCCATGATACTCCACTGGTCTCACCCCTTTGGGAGCAAGGGAGAATGAAGAGAACAGGATACAAGGAAAAGATTAGTCCATAGGACTAAGGGACCACACCTAGCACGGCCTCCACCAGACTGAGTCCAGTACAGCTAGACGGTGCCCGGCTACCACCACTGGCTGCTCTGACCGGGATCACAATAGAGGGTCCTGGGCAGAGCTGGAGAAGGATGTAGAACAAAATTCTAACACACGCAAAAAAGACCAGATTTACTGGCCTAAAGGAGACTGGAGAAACCCCAAGAGTATGGCCCCCAGACACCCTTTTAGCTCAGTGGTGAAGTCACTTCTGAGGTTCGCCATTCAGCTGGGGAGTGGACAGCCCCATAAAACCAAATGGGACTAATGAGGCACAGCAGTCCAGTGACAAGGACTAGAAGGCAGAAGGGGACAGGAAAGCTGGTGATAGGGAACCCAAGGCTGAGTAAGGATAGTGTTGATGTGTTGTGAGGTTGTTAACCACTGTCATAGGGCAACATGTGTACTAACTGTTTGATGAGAAACTGTTTCGTTCTGTAAATGTTCATCTAAAGTGAGAATAGCAGCACAATTGTAAGAGCGTAGTTGATGTCACTGAACTGTGCATGCAGAAATTTTTGAAATCGTGTATCTTTGGCTATGTGTATTTTCACCCAAAAAAAAAAAAAAAAGGTTGAGAAGGGAGAGTGTTGACATGTTGTGGGGTTGTTAACTAATGTCATAAAACAATATGTGTACTACTGTTTTAAAAAAAACAAAAACAAATTTACTGGCCTGACAGACTGGAGAAACCTCAAGCGTATGGCCCCCGGACATCCTTTTAGCTCAGTGGTGAAGTCACTCTCAAGGTTCACCATTCAGCCTGGGATTGGACAGCCTCACAAAACAAAATGAGACTAATGAGGCACAGCAGTCCAGGGACAAGGACTGGAAGGCAGGAGGGGACAGGAAAGCTGGTAACAGGGAACCCAAGGTTGAGAAGGAACAGTGTTGACATGTCGTGGGGTTGTTAACCATTGTCATAGGACAATTTGTGTACTGTTTAATGAGAAACTATTTGTTCTGTAAACCTTCATCTAAGGTCCAAAAAAAAAAAAAAAAAAAAACCCCCAATTATCTATGTGAGATCAACTTGACAACAGCAACTCAGAAGGTTTGATGGGAAGCCTAGGGGGCAGTGAGCTGAAGACAATGGTGATGGAATAATTTGGAAAAGGATAGTGAGAATAGCAGCACAACTGGAAGAATGTAATCGATGTCACTGAATTGTACATGTAGAAATTTTTGAAATGGTGTAATTTTTGCTATGTATATTTTCATCAAAAAAAAAAAAAAAGGTCCTCCAAGATCTAGAAAGGAGAGTGTTGACATGTCGTGGGGTTGTTAACCAATGTCATAAAACAATCTGTGTACTGACTGTTTAATGAGAAACTATTTGTTCTGTAAACCTTCATCTAAAGTGGAATAAAATTAAAAAAAAAAAAAATCCTCTCTCCATTTCCATTTCTACTGCCATTGCCCTCATTGTGTTTATCAGTTCAGAAGAACCTGATTATTTCAATAGTCTCATAATTTGTCTCTGTCCCTCCCAACCTCTCTCTCTCCAAGATACGTATTTCTGTCAGAGGCACATTTCTAAAATACAGATTTGATTAAAATAAATAAGAAAGCAAACTAAAGGTCAATGGCTTCTTATTATCTGCATAATAAAATCCAGACTCTTCCCTGAAGGTTGAAGGTCTCTTCCATGGAGCAACACGGATCATTTGATTATCACTTTCTCTAGCTTCCAGGCATCCTGTTAGGAGTTCTGCCACTGTGGATACAGAACTCAGTCAGCACTCCTGTGTATCTGTTATAGAATGTACTATATATATAGGAGAGACAGAAAAAGGGACACACATCACGAGGCTTTCAAAAAACTACTTAAAAATGTCTCATTAGACATCTCTCTCCTTTTTGTTTCTTCCTAAGCCTCTTTGACTGCTATTCAGCTAGTTTTGTTTTTTAAATTTGACTCTTCTTCCATATAGTACCTAATCTCACTGAATCCTCTGAAACTTTTTCTTGGATTTTTTTCCCGGAAACTTTACATTATTATCTGTTCCATCATACAAAATAATTAATTTTCCCCTAGATCACACCTTGAAACTTTTATCTTTAACAGTTATCAGTATATATAGTAAAACAAACGTATCACATGATGATAATACTTATTACCTTAAAGTTTAGTAATCATATAGTTTATATTTTAACTTAAATACATCTTTTTGCTTCTCACCCACCCTCCAGCAGCTTATCTATGTTTTTTATACAATTGGCAGCTCCACTATCAAATTTTCTCCTTTTTTAAATGAAGTTTACCTCCAACTTCCTTCCCATGTTATGTCCCAAGATCTTTTATACTCCACTGAGACAAAACAAATCATTTACTTCTTTCTTTTTATTTCCATGATACTTTGTTGTTAGTTGCCAATGAGTTGGCTCCAACTCTTGTTGGATGACCTTATATAACAGAATGAATTGTTGCCCGGTCCTACACCATCTTTATGATCACTGGTATATTTGAGTCCGTTGTTGGGGCTATTGCGTAGTGCCTTTTAACCTAGGAGGCTCATCTTTTAGCACTATATCGGACAATATTCTGTTGTAATACATAGGGTTTTCACTGACCGATTTTGGAAGTAGATCACCAGGCCTTTCTCCCTAGTCTGTCTTAGTCTGGAAGCTCCACGGAAACCTGTGCACCATAAGTGACCGTGTTGGTATTTGAAATGCCAAAGGTATAGCTTCCAACATCACAGTAACACTCAAGCTGTATGACAAACTGACAGATGGATGGCAGTCCATGACTCTGTATCTTGCCTAATCTATTTCTTTTAACTGGATTACTTTTTCCCATCTTTCCACCTACTGAAATTCCAGTCATCATTCAAAATTCTACTTATAGTCCATCTTCTTCATGGATTTTTTTCCTGCTTTTTCTAATTACAATCTAGCACTCTTCTTAGAATTCCAGGAGAGTTTATCTGCCCCATTTCTACTATTTTATATTGTCATGCCTGGTAGTATGTTTGTTGGAAACCCTGGTGGCATAGTGGTTAAGTGCTACAGCTGCTAACCAAAAGGTCAGCAGTTCAAATCCACGAGGAGCTCCTTGGAAACTCTATGGGGAAGTTCTCCTCTGTCCTATAGGGTCACTATGATTCGGAATCGACTCGACGGCAACCGGTATTCAATGGGTAAGCCCGCGTATGTATTATTTATTAGGGTGAATTTTTTTTCCTGGGAGGAAATCTTATTTTATTCATATTAAGGTTACCCTACAACTTAATAAATATACATTGAAACAAATAATGCAGATTACTGTCACTCAGATTTAAATAACCCAACATCATCTGTAGTCTCATTGTTTTCTGAAATTCAATAATGTCTCAAAGTAAAAAATAATATAAAAAGATAGGACAGTGGACTTCATTGAGAATCCAGTGAATCTGATAGCATATGCTCCCAACTTTTGTAATCAATTTTGTGGTCACACTCTCTTCTTTTGCCGCTTCAGTGGAGTTAGAGAACTACTGTTATTTTATTTCCATGTCTGGGCTTTTTAACTGCACCCTGTGTTCTATCTACTTATTATTTGTTCCTCAGCTTCAAATCAGAGTAACTAGTGACAGTTCCTGAAAATAATTACATCACAAAAGAATACTTTATGTATTGGAAAAAATGTGTTCCACCCAACAAACTATTCATTATGGAACTGAATCTTATCGAATACTCACTGAAGTGTGTGTGAGTGTGTGACTATGTGTGTATGTATGGGAGAGGGGGGTGCATTGTTAGCTATTATCATTCAAGTCAGGTACTAAAAGGCAAATAAAGGAAAACAGAACCAGTTGGTACCTGAGAATATGTGGGCTGCATACAGATGTGTAAAAAAAAAAAAAAAAATTCACGCATAAAATAAACCTGTTAATAAATGCAATTATTCCACTGGTTTCCCTTGTAAGTCCTTTCCTTTGGGAACTATGAATAAGCCAGATGCTGATCCGGGAAATGTTCCAGAATTATTCTTTTCAAAAATATTAACACTCCTTTGCAAAACGTCTTGCCTGGAATTATGTTAAAACTCAGCTCCTGATGACTATAAATGTTTAGAAATATCAACATACTGGAGCAAAACTTATGATTTGAGAACAAGCATTTTACAATGGATTAGGAATAATGTGAGGTTTAGAACCATCTTTAAATATTAGCCCATTTCCAATGGCACAGATAGATCTCTTCCGTGACTGGTGGTGCAAAAGCCTTCCGGAAACTCCTCTTCACTAGTTAAGCATAACAGGAGATGCTGTTTGGGTAGTTCTTGGCATAGAGTGGCAGCCTAACCACTGCCTCTTCTAGGGAAGTTGATGTGGTGGGTATGGAAGTCGTCATTGCTGCACACCACAGATCCTACACAAATGGTGAACACTATCTTCTATTTTCACTGGCTGTGAGTGGATTTTGTGAACTTCAACTGAACTGAAAGGTGGAGGGAAGAGGATATTATTCCCCCTTTCTTACTCAGTATAGTTTTTCGTTGATGTTTTTAGCTGCCCTTGAGTCAGCCCCTGACTCTTGGCAACCGCCATGCACAGAGGAGCGAAAGCCTACCCAGTCCTCCACCATCCCCTGATCAGCTCTGTATCAGACTCTTGTGATCTATAAAAAATTTTTACTGGCTGATTTTCAGAAGTAGATTACCGTGCCTTTCTTCCAAGTCCATCTTAGTCTGGAAACTGATGAGACTTGTTCAGCATAATGCATGTCCCCACCGACAGACACGTGGTGGCTGAGCATGAGGTGCGCTGGCCAGGAATTGAACCCAGGCCTCCTACACGGAAGACGAGAATTTTGCCACTGAACCACCACTGCCCTCATATTAAATGTAGTAAAAGTTCTCAGTGAATATTGTGCTATGATAGTGAGTGAGGCAAGGGTAACTCTGAGACACTGTTGTCATATTATGGCACTCAGTGTTTTTCAATGGCAGTTATAGCACCTACTTTAGGACCTATAGGGTCACTATGAATCAGAATCGATTCAATGGCAACAGGTTTGGTTTGGTTAGTTTAGTATCCTGACAGAGTAATAACTTAGAAATGTTTTATTGTGGATTCCAAGACTGTAAATTTTGAATTAATACCACTGGCTTGCAAAATAGAACAAAGTAGCAAGATTAAGCTTCCGTGCCAGTGGAGCTTTTGGGTGGATCAACTGAAATAACAGGATGTAAGCCTGCTAGTGACAGCGGCCCTATGCACATTGGAACCAGACTTATGCTGTACGGTAAAGAAATTTATAGCATGGTTTAACTTTACACTAAAGGATCAAAATATAAGGAGCAGGCATGATGATATGTCTATAGCATGGGGCATGATGATATGTCTAAACTCTTTTTTCCATTATGCAAAATAAACATACAACATGAATGGCAAGAACCTTATCAAAACACTGCGTAAATTAATGCAATGCTCATACAAAATGAACCACATGGTTCTTGTTAAGAACTACCCACCTACTAAATTACCTTTGATTCTATATGGTACAGTTGGTTTGCAGGACAAAAGATCTGTTTAAATGTGTTTATGAAATGTACTGTTTGGATGACTGGGAAACACACATACACACACAGTAGATGTTCAAATGTAATGAGCGATCTGAATCTGGAGAACACAGAAGCTATTTTTACAACGTGGTAATTCAAACTATATCTGAATTCAGAACTATCCTTAAAAGTACATAGTGAGCACTTTTAGTGAAGGAGGCAATCCTGCTTAGCTAAGTAGCCTCTAAGAACAGAAAATAGCTGTGCAGACTCAAAAAGGTTCAAACTTAGGGAGAGAGACTTTTAACTACTATACAACCTCTTATATTTAGCAGGTAAGAAGGAGAGTTTTAACTTCACATGGATATGCACTAGATGCCTCAGTGAGCCATGGACAACATACTTGTTGGATAAACTTAGAACTAAAGGAAAAGATAAGAAAATTACGCTTCCCTTGAATTATCAACCCAATTTGAAAATATTTGTATGCTTTTGAGGTGTTTAATTAAGATTCCCTGAGTCTGCACACTTTATACTTCCATAGAATTTGCCATTTTGGAACTGGCAACATAGTTGTTATTGCTAAGTGTTGTCCAGTTGGCTCCAACACATAGTGACCCCACGTACAATGGAACGAAACACTGCACGGTCCTGCGCTGTCCTCGCAACCACTACTATGTTTGAACCCATTGTTCAGCAACTGTGTCAACACATATCCTTGAGGGTCTTCTTCTTTTTCACTGCCCCTCTACTTTACTACTTTACTGGTCCCTCCAGATAACATGTCCAAAGTACTTGAGACGAAGTCTTGTCATCCTCACTTCTAAGAAGCATTCTGGTTGTGCTTTTTCCATGACAGATGTGTTTGTTCTTCTGGCAGTCTATGGTATATTCAATATTCTTCGCCAACACCATAATTTGAAGGCATCAATTCTTCTTTGGTCTTCCTTATTCACTGTCCAGCTTTCCTAAGCATGTGAGGCCAATGAAAATACCATAGCTTGGGCCAGGCACACCTTAGTCCTCAAAGTGACATATTTGCTTTTTAATACTTAAAAGAGATCTTTTACTGCAGATTTGTACAACACAATATGTTGTTTGATCTCTTGGCTGCTGCTTCCATGGTTGTTGATTGTGCATCCAAGTAAAATGAAATCTTTGACAACTTCAATCTTTTCTCTGTTTATTGTAATGTTACTTATTGGTCCAGTTGTGAGGATTTTTGTTTTCTTTATGTTGAGGTGTAATCCATACTAAAGGCTGTAGTCATTGATCTTCCTCACTAAGTACTTCAAGTCCTCTTCACTTTCAGCAAGAAATGTTGTGTCATCTGCATAATGCAGGTTGTTAATGAGTCTTCCTCCAATTCTGATGCCCCGTTCTTCCTCATATTCTTGAGCTGTTCAGATTATTTGCTCAGCATAGAGATTGGATAAACATGGTAAAATGATGCAACCCTGAGGAACGCATTTCCTCATTTTAAACCATGTAGTATCCCCTTGTTCTGTTTGAATGACTCCCTCATGGTTTATGTAAAGGTTCTGCATGATCACTGTTAGGTGTTCTGGAATTTCCATTCTTTGCAATGTTATTCATAATTTGTTATGATTCACACAGTCAAATGCCTTTGCATAGTCAATAAAACACAGGTAAACATCTTTCTGCTGTTCTCTGCTTTCAGCCAAGATCCATCTGGTATCAGCAATGGTATCTCTTGTTCCACGTCTTCTTCTGAATCAGGCTGAATTTCTCTCTATGCATTTCTTCAACTGCTTATGAATAATCTTCAGCAAAATTTTAATTGTGTGTGATACTAAGGATATTGTTAAATAATTTACACATTCTGTTGGATCACTTTTCTTTGGAATGGGCACAAATATGGATCTCTTCCAGTCAGTTGTCCAAGTAGCTGTCTTCCAAATTTCTTGGCATAGGTAAGAGATTGCTTCTAGCATTGCATCTATTTGTTGAAACATCTCAACTGGTATTCTGTCATTTCCTGGAGCCTTGTTTTTTGCCATTGCCTTCAGTGCAGCTTGGACTTTTTTGTTCAGTACCATTGGTTCTTGATCATGTGCTATCTCTTGAAATGGTTGAATGTCAACCAATTCTTTCTGGTACAGTGAGTTTGTGTATTCCTTCCATCTTTTTTTGATACTGCCTGCATCATTCAATATTTTGCCCATAGAATCCCTCAGAATTACAATTCGAGGCTTGAATTTTTTCTTCAGTTTTTTCAGCTTGAGAAATGCCAAGAGTGTTCTTCCCTTTTGTTTTCTAACTCCAAGTCTTTGCACATTTCATTATACTACTTTACTTTGTCTTCTCAAGCTGCTCTTTGAAATCTTCAGTTCTTTTACTTCATCATTTCTTCAGTTCGCATTAGCTACTTGATGCTCAAGAGTAAGTTTCAGAGTCGTTTCTGACATCCATTTTTGTTCTTTCTTTCTTATCTTTTTAATGACCTCTTGCTTTCTTCATGTATGATGTCCTTGATGTCATTCCACAACTTATCTGGTTTTCAGTCATCAGTGTTCAATGCGTCAAATCTAGTCATGAGGTGATCTCTAAATTCAGGTGGGATATACTTAAGGATGCACTTTGGCTTTCACGGACTTGTTTTTTCTTCAGTTTCAACTTGAACTTGCATATGAGCAATTGATGTTCTGCTCTGCAGTCACTACCTGGCCTTGTTCTGACCGAAGATATTGAGCTTCTTCATTGTTTCTTTCCACAGATGTAGTCGATCTGATTCCTGTGTATTCCATCTGGCAAGGTCCACGTGTATAGTCACCTTTTATGATGTTGTAAAAAGGTATTTTCAGTGAATAGGTCATTGGTCTTGCAAAATTCTATCATGTGATCTCCAGCGTCTTTTCTATCAGCAAGGTCATATTTTCCAACTGCAGATCTTTCTTCGTTTCCAACATTCACATTCCAGTAATTAACAATGCATCTTGACTGCTTGGTTGATCAATTTCAGACTGCAGAAGTTGGTAAAAATCTTCAATTTCTTCATCTTTGCCATTAGTGGTTGGTGCATAAATTTGAATAATAGCCATATTAAGTGGTCTTCCTTGTAGGCGTATGGACACTATCCTAACACTGACAGGGTTATACTTCAGGATAGATCTTGAAATATTCTTTTTGACAATGAATGTGATGCCATTCCTCTTTGATCTGTCATTCCCAGTGTAGTAAACCATAAGATTGCCTGATTCAAAATGGCCAATATCTGTCCATTTCAGCTTGCTAATGCCTAGTATATCTGTCTTCAAGCATTCCATTTCATTTTTGACAACTTCCAATTTTCCTAGATTCATATTTTGTACATTCCATGTTCTGATTATTAATGGATATTAATACACATAATAATATAGTATATTTGCTTGCAAGTATTCATTCCCTAATAAACCATCATGATTTTGAAAGAAGGGTCCTACCTTGGATTTCCTTGGATCTGTAATACTGAGATCAATGACTAGTATTTACAAGATATAAAATAGATAGCACACAGCCTAAATTCTTTCCAACAGTAACATCCATTAATTCTAAGTAGGGCAAACATTAAAAACATGACTTATTTTCTTTCACTGGAAAAAATTACAAACGTGAACTGATTTTGACCACTATTAAACACTTCACTTAATTATATAATTAGCAAAACTGTAATTTGAGATCAATCATTCAGAGAAAATTCATAGGAATCAAATGAAGATGAACTGAAGTACCACAAGTATCTCAGGTAAGAGGGAAATGTAAACACTTTTCTAGGATTACATAAATAGTGGAAGATTGAGATTATGGTGTCATTATTAAGGCCTCTGAGTGGAAAGAGCTGCTTTAGGGAGGCTGGGAGAGTACATATGAACTTGGGAAATGACTGGGGTTTTTTTGGTGATTGTTTTTGGTTTTGTTTGTTCTTGATAAAGGAATATAAAGTAAACTTCTGAAAATTTGAACCTTAGCTTTCCTCCGTATTCTCTATGAAAGTTGAAAATATACTTAAAAAACTGTTTCGTAATGGAAAAGAAAATGAGAAAAAAGAAAAAGACATAGCTAGAATTTTTCCACCTTTGGTCAATAAAGGAGTGCAGTGGTTAAAGCACTCAGCTACTAGTCAAAATGTTGGGGGGTTGAACTAACTAGACCAGCTGCTCCGCAGGAGAAAGATGTGGCAGTCTGCTTCAGTAAAGATATACAGCTTTGTAAACCCTATGGGGGCAGTTCTCCTCTGTCCTATAGACTTACTATGAGTCAGAACTGACTCGAGAGCGATGGGTTTGGTTTTGGTTTGGTCGATAAGACAACAGAGTAGATAAATGTTTAGGTGAGCATCAAAATGGAGCTACACCAAAGAGAGCCATGTGTCTGGCTGAGTGTGAGCTAATGATTCCCTGGTAGCAATGTGATAAAGAACAAAGGCTGATTGTTACATATTATGAAATATAAGCTTAGTATTTATCTATTTATTTTTTGAGGGCAGGAACCATGTCTGAGTCACCTTAGCATCCCTAGGATCTACCAGCCTACCATAACTCTTTTTAAAAAGTTTGTGAAAACAAAAGCAGCTTAAAACAGGAAATTTACTGCTGGGTCTCTGGAACAGCCAGGATTCCCCAGCACCCCCTCCAAGGCAGTCGGTGTGAGGGAGAGACGTGTGCTCTGCAGGTCCAGCTTAGCTCCTACCTGGCTTCAACCCTAGCCACTTTGCTTTTCTTTGTTTAATTAGCTGACATGTACATGTCTTAAAATAATGATGATGATAACTACAATGATAACCGAAAGTCACTGCTTTGAAATAGCATACATCTTTGCAGAAGTTTTTGCTATTTATCTTAACTTTAAAGACAACCTTGTAGAAGTTGGTGACAGAAATATGTATTTATTAGTTCTGTTCAGTCTGGTCATCTCGATAGTGATGACAAAATTTTTAGAAACACCTGAAGATGTTCTTTTACTCAAAGCTTTCAAAAGGCACCTGAAAGATTAGTTGCAACAAAGTAAAAATATTTCATAGTATAAACAGAAGAATTTACTTTCAGTTATTTTAAGTATATTGCAAATAAGCACCAGGCAAAACTATAAATTAGAAAGGAGCCCAAGTGACACAGTGGTTAGGCACTCTGCTGCTAACCAAAAGGTGGGCGGTTCGAACCCTCCAGCTGCTCCGAAGGAGAAAGATTGGCAATCTGCTTCTGTACAGATTACAGCTTTAGAAACACTATGGGGCAGTTCTCCGTCCCATAGGGTCGCTATGAGTCTGAATGGGCTTTCCAGTAAAACATGCCCAGTCTGTTCCTTGTTCAACTACTTAACAGATAGCCCCTGGGTAAATTAATTAACCTCAGTTTCTTCATCTTTAAAATGGTGATATAACATTTACTTCCTGGAGTTGTAAGGATTAAATGAGGTATGTAAGTTGTCTTACACTATGTTGTTGTTGGGTGCTGTTGAGTCAATTCCCCGACTCATAGCAACCCTAGAGGACAAAGTAGAACCACCCCACAGGGTTTCCCAGGCTGTACGTTTTATGCACTTAACAGTTGCACCACCAGGGTTCCTTGTCTTCCTCACTAGACTGTCTTATCAGCTGCCATCTCTTCTCACCTCTGGGCTGAGGTAGTTAGAGTCATGTTGCTGTTCTGTGTGGCTCCTTTGTCCTGGTTCAGGGTTTATGACCTGCATCATTCACTTCAACATACTGGTTGCCACATTGGTTGTTCCAGTTCTTGTCATTAATGCTAGTATGGTCACATCAGGAAGTTTGCATATTGGGTAAACTGTCTTCAGCTGGGCAATGTGTTAGTTTCAGAGCTCAGTTTTTCTTCCTCAGTTATATTGAGTTCATCAATTATATAGTTCTTGCTCCTTCTGTCCCTAATTTCCATTGTACATAGCCCCGTCTCCCTTGACAGGAATGAGTGTTTTATGCAATTCTACCCAAGGTTAATGGACATACATTCTCCTTGCTACAAAACAATGAGCTTTATGCTCTTCCCAAGTTAGGATATAACCTAAGGTTGGACTGTTACATGGAAGATTCTTTCCCATTAAAGCTATTCTCTTTGGAAATATCTGTTTTGCACAATAAATGACCTCACTAAAGAGGCTGAACTATAACCTGCTTGGAAGGAAGAAAAACATATTTATTGAGCGCCTACCACGAGCCTACCACTGGTGGACATTTTGACTACATTATATCATTTAATCCTAAATTATTCTCATACAAATTCTGTTGAAAAGACATTTAGGGATTATATACTACAATGAGGAAATCAAAGCTTAACTACTTTTTAACTCTTTAATGACCAGTGCATATTGTTTATGGGTTTTAGTTGAGATAAATACAAATGGTCTTTGACGGTCAATACTTTGTTGTTGGTGTTAGGTGCCATCGAGTAGGTTCTGACTCATAGCAATCCCATGTACAACAGAAGGAAACACTGCCCAGTCCTGCGCCATCCTCACAATCATTGTTATGCCTGAGCCCATTGTTGCAGTCACTGTGTCAATCCATCTCGTTGAGGGTCTTTCTCTTTTTCGCTGACCCTCTATCAAGTCAGTACTTAGAGAAGATAATCATATCATGGAAAGCACAAGGATAATTATGAAAGCATAACATGAGTCATATTTTATACCCCTCTACAGAAAAATATTCCATGGCAGTAACAAACATTTCTGTAACAAAGAGATCACGTTAAGGCCATGATGTATGTGTAAAACGAGCTCAACAATCTTCACAATCTACTTCAGCTGTGGACATTACCTTCCCGGTGCTGATTCTTATCAAAGAAGAGCCACCAGTGTCGAAATCACAGCTTCAGCTTGGCTGAGCTATTCCAGCTCAGAAAGCACCATGGCTTTTTTGTACAAAGACTAAGCAAAGCCGTCAAGCTGTAGCTAATTGTTTCGGTTGTAATTTTGAAATCTACTTTTATATGCACATGGGAGAAATAGACTTAGAAATCAAGATAGGAACTTGGTAATCCACTCCATATTCACATAATCTGGCCTACTATATACTCAGAAAGCGTCTTATTTATTTAAAGAAATGTCTTAAAATCAGGCTTCTCCAATTTTTCACATTAAAGTCATTAATGTGGCTCAAAGATTCCCAAGGCAAAGTTACCCAGGCAAAGAACAAGAGCTTTGTTTTTCTTTGACTTTCCCCCAGTCATTCTCATGGAATTCAAGCTCTTGCTGAACAATTCTCCCCGTCAAAATATAGCACTCCTCCTCCCAGCCGGCACTCTGCCTTCATTTGGGGGCCTCAAAGAGGCCTGTCATTAAAGGCCAGGTAATGCAGTCCTACCTGGTATTCTCTGCAGGAAATGTAAGAAAAGCAGCAAGATCTAGGCTGTGATGAATCACCTCATCCTCACAGCCAGCTCAGTGGAGCCAGATTTCTCTTGCCTGAGGCAAGGTGGCCTCCCTTCCTCAGTACATTTCAGACTAAGGAGCTTCTGAGCGCAGGGAAGTGCATTGAATAACAGCAGGAAAATACTGAAAGCGTCATTACTGAAAGGTTAAATGAACTTCTCTCTCTCTCTTTAGCTTTTCCTTTTCTTCTCACCCTCAATGCAATAAAAGACTGCATTTGGATCTGAAAAAGTGCTTCCACCCCCTCCAAAAAGTGGTATGCAAAAGAAGCATGTGTTTCATCTGTGCAGGACCTAGGCTCTGTGGGAAGGTTGCTAGTGTGGCCACCCAACCTCTATTTAAAAATAATCATCAATGGCCAGAAACTCAGAAGTAAGTACCTACAGTAAAAGGGACTGCTAGAAAAAGAATGATGGAAAAAAGAAAAAAATGCATTCAAAGCTCTCAGCTGCCTCTTACAGGAGATGGATGTAGTTTTAAACTGCTGCTTTATTACTTCTTCGCTAGCTTGGGCCACCAAGGGATTAAAGCAGCCAGATCCTTAGAGCCCCTGGAAGTGCTTTGGCGGAAGAAAGGGCGTCTGCTCACCCTGACCTCTCAGGGGATTTAGTTTTCACTTTAGAAGGCATTTGTTTCTCTCACTTCAAATACTATCTTCTTTATTTTTTTAAAAAACCTTTTAAAACAGTGGTCTTGATTTGGTTTGTTTGAGAAGGTTCTTTCTCAATTTACTTTGCTACCTAAGAGACTGGGGGAGGCAGCTGTTTTGATGAACATTAAAAGAAAACCTTTTCCCAAAATAGAAGAAGCTAAGAGGAAAAAATAAATAGTTAGGACTTCCTGAAATTCTGTTTTATAATTGTTACATGGTATGGCTGGAAGAAGAAATAGCCCTGTAAATACTTGTACTTTATTCAAGCCCAGAATACATCACAAGCCTGTACAAAGGAAGCAACATAACATTGGGAATGGGGTGACCAGTAAAATTTGCTCCATTTATTGAGGTCTGGAAAGAAAGGATTAGAATAGAAGGGGACAGGTGCTTAGGCCTGAAGCGATGTTTATATCAGTGACAAATATCAAACTTTACCTTTGCACTGGGATTTGCACCTTACTAAGTCCTTATAAACCTTCTCTCAGAAGCCTGAGTTCACTTTGTATTTAAAATCCACAGCCAGACCGACTGTAGGGAAACAGGCAATATTCTGTCCCTGAATTTACTGTCTCTCACGAGGGAGCTCGGAAACATTTCTCTTTTTTCCTAGAGAGGGATGATAATTCTTGGGGGCCTGGAATGGAGACTTTGTTGCAGTCTGATGAAATGTTATTCATGTTCCCTGATCTGGAACCAGAATATCTCATTTGCCCTTTTGTGTGTATTTAAAAAATTACATAGGAATCTTCAGGAAAGGCTAGCACTTCCTGGGTGGTGCAAACAGTTAAATACTCAACTGCTAGCCCAAAAGTTGTCAGTTTGAACCCACTCAGAGGTGCCTTGGAAGACAGGCCTGGTGATTTGTTTCCAAAAGGTCACAGCCTTGAAAGGCATATGGAGCAGTTCTACTCTGCACACTTGGTGTCGCCTTGAGTCAGAATCGGCTCAACAGCAACGAACAACAACAGGAAAAGTGAACCATGTATACTGGGTACCCACGTATCTCAGATTCAACCCCTATAACAACCCTGAGAAGAAGCTGTTATCTCTTATCAATTTATAGATGAGAACACTTAGGGTCAGAGAAGTTAAGGAAGTTAAGGGGCGCTCATCTAGAATGCAGAGGGTAGAAAGCAATCCCAAATTGGCTTGACATCTAAATTCATGCTCTTCCTCCCAAACTCTGGGTTTAAAATCACCCATGAGGTGTGATTTGAGTGTCCCCAAGAAGTTTTTCTCTGGGAATTACCTGGGTCATTCTTGATTTTCCTTGGTGGTCTTGAGCAGGTCCAGGCTGCTCTGTGATCAGATTAGAAGCTCCTCCACTTTATCCTTCTCTCTACATTTAGATCAGACCCAGCTGCTTTCTCTTCCTGCTGGAGGTGATCTGGGCAGGGGTTTACCCTTGGGCTGGCTGGTTTTGGAAACACAACTCTAGGGGGCGCCATTCACACAGCCTAAGGCAGCCCTGGCAGTGACAGTAGAGCCTCCCCAGGTTTTCGTTTTTAATGCCTCCAATTTGCTGCTGTTGTGATTTTGTTTTTGTCTTCCCTTTCCTATGTCAAATTTGAAGACAATTTGCCACATGTCCTTTCTGCCTTCTTCTTGATGTTATCAGTATCTAATACTGTAATTCAACTCCTGTAAGGCGATCTGCTCCCATAAAGATTACAGCCTAGAAAACTCTATGGGGAATTTCTACTCTGTCACATGTTGTCACTATGAGTGGGAATCCACTCAACAGCACCTAAGAACAGTACCAAGAGTATGCAATGGCTATCAGTAGCTCCTGCTACAGGAAGGGAAAGGTTGCCTACAGGACAATGTGTTGAAGGAAGGAAGCTGGTCTTCACAGGTATGATAATATGATCATTTGTTTGCTTCCATGTGGCTCTTTTCAGAGTTTTTCCATCTTGCTAGTGACAAGGGATAAGGCTCCTGGGGTCGCTATGAGTCGGAATCGACTAGACGGCAATTGAGTCATATCTAGTTCAGACTCTCTAGACCATTGACTACTACTACACCCAATAAACATTTGCTGAGAGATCATCACCGCCTGCCCTGAGTCACTCACTCACTCACTTCACCAACAGTCCACCCACGCCCCCATCTTTATTGAATGCTCACTGTCCTCAGGCCCTGTGCTCAGCACAGGATCCAGGTAAGTCAGACAGTTCAGATGATTAACCCAGGAGTCACTGAAAACAGCCTGATCCTCAGACTACACACACATCTCTTTTGCTTTTCTAATCTTATTTTTTTGGTGAGGATCCCTGGTGGCACAATGGTTAAAGTACTTTGCTGCTAACAGAAAGGTTGGCAGTTTGAACCCAGCCAGCAGCTCCGCAGGAGAAACACCTGGCGACCTGCTCCATAAGGATCACAGCCTAGGAAACCCCGTGGGGCAGTTCTACTGTCACATGAGGTCACTAGGAGTCAAAATTGAGTTGATGGCACCTAACAACAGCAACAACTTTTTTTTTTTGGTCCTTAGAATAAACCCCTGCTCAGTGATCTCATTGTAACACAACTTTCTAAGGATCAGCTGCCTATTTGCTAGGCATAGGGGATGGAGGCCTGACTTCACTTTGGAAAGGCCCCCAGCCTTTCAGGGAGAGGGAGGAGGGAAGCAGTTTGGAATTTCACATGTAAAACAAGGGTCCCCTAAACCAGCCTTTCCTTGGCCTCCCCAAACAAGGATTTCTCTCCCAGTGGTTTCACGCAAGTCGCCTCTCCAGAAGCTTTAATATGGACCCACATCAACCTAGGAAAGAGATGAAAAGCCCAGCGTGTGAACGTCGGTTCTTCTTAGCGGCAACATCCGAAAGCATAGACCTTAGTTAGAGGGGACCCATTTGGCAAATGCTCAGGCGCGCAGCATTTCAACTGATGGGATTTCTTTCCGGAACCCCGTTCCCAAGGGCAGGGGAAATTGGAGGATGAACAATTAGATGCTGGCGCGGCCCACAGTGGCTCACTGATGCCCGGCCGCCGTTCGCTTCTGAGGGATGTCAGAGCCTGCGGCACTATCTGCTCCTGTCACTATCTGTATCCAGCAGGAGAGCTGCCAGCGCCCAGCCCAGCCCGAGGAGGCCGGGGAGGCAAGGGGAGCGCAGGGAGGGGGAAGGGAGCAGCCCAGGAAGCTGGAGATAAGTCTCCAAATCAGGGTGAAGCAGTAAGTGGGGACAGCGAGGGGGAGGGCCAGGAAGCAATGAAGTCAGAGACACAGCAACGACTGCAGCTGAATCAATTGGGAGATAAAAATAGTGCCTCGCCGCCCCTGCCTCTGCAGTGATTTCATAAAGGTCTCAGCTGCGTTGGAGAGAAAGCCAGCATGTGTGCCCCTACCTCCTCCTCCAAATTTGTGAGCCTAGCGAAATAGCAACAAGAGCTGAAACGTTGCTCTCTTTCATCTTCTCCCTCTTCCTCTTGTTTCTTCTTTTTTCTGTCTCCCACTCTCACCCCGGGCCTTCAGAAGTGCCTCCTGCCTCCCCTGCTTTTCTCCTTAATAAGATCAGGCAAGACAGGGACAAACAGATGGGATTTTCAGAGGCTGAAACAGATAGGGATTCCAGACATTGGAAATGAATCCAAGTGGCACTTTGCCCCTGACTTTCAAGCCCTGAGACATCAACTGAGATGGCTGACCCTCTAAAGACTCTTCACCCGAGAGAAAGCAAAAACCCTTCAGGCACTGCTCTCAGGAAGCAGAAACCCACCAGGTGTTTCCATAGCTGAACTTTCCTTCCTGGGCACTCAGAGGAAAGAAAAACCTAGGGTTGCCTATTAGTGTGCCAGTCTCCAGAGATGCAGATTTAGGGATCAGTTTCTGTGACTGATGTGAGAAACATCGGAGGTGGATCTAAAAAGGATGGGAGTGAACAGGGCTTTGGCACCTCACAGAGTGATTATCCCTGCAGTGCAGGGGAGGTAACCTTTCTGCTGCTACATCCTGACATTTGCATCCAGGCAAATGCATCGTTGGTAATTGCACCTGAGTGTCAAAGTCACTTGATGTGTGTGTTCTAACCAAGGTGTGAATGAGGACTTTAGCATTAAAGGGATGGAGGCAAAGAAGAAGCTCAGACAAATTACAGAAGAGATAATGGAATTGGCCATAAAAGGTAACAGCTTGGATTGATGTTTCTGTCACAACCCTCCAAAAGGAGTACTTCAGGTTGAATAACACGCTGTTTATGAAAGTGCCTAAACTAGTGTCTTGCTCTGCAGAACAAAGCAATCGAAACAAAAGAAAAAACAGTTCCTGTCAGGTCCCTTCTGACTCATGGTGACCCCATGTGTTTCAGGGTAGAACTACACTCCGTAGGGTTTTCATGGCTGTGACCTTTTCGAAGCAGGCCTTTCTTCCGAGGCACCTCTGGGTGGGTTTGATCCACCAATGTTTTGGGTGGTAGTCACATGCTTAACCATTTGGCCATCCAGGCACTCCACTTTTAAAAACATTGTTTAGTAAGTACCGTCTGTCTTAGTTATCTAGTGCTGCTATAATAGAAATACCACAAGTGGGTGGCTTTAACAAACAGAAATTTATTTTCTTACAGTTGAGGAGGCTTGAAGTCCGAATTCAGGATACCGGCTCTAGGGGAAGGCTCTCTCTCTCTGTCACCACTTGGGGAAGGTCCTCGCATCTTCATGTGACGTGGCATCTATTTTCCCCCATCTCTGCTTCCTTCTCTACGGCTAATCTGCTCTCTATTAATATCTCAAAGGTGATTGGTTTAAAACATACCCTACACTGATATGGCCTCTTAGGATAACAGAGAAAACCCGTTCCCAAATGGGATTATAACCACAGGTACAGCGGTTAGGATTTACAACACGTATTTTTGAGGGACACACTTCACTCCATAACACCATCCTATATGCTTTCAAATTAAATATGCTTATACATTCCTTAAGAGGAAATAACAAAACTAGGGATATTTCATTGAAGAAAAAAAACAAAACAAAAAAAACCCACAAGGTCATTCATAAACAAAATGTTCAAATTAGAACTTTTATGTCTCTCCCTGTTTTCATCTCTGATTCTTCTGTATCAGGCAAACTTTAGCCATAGACATTTAATTCAGTAGGTATTAAATATAGGACCTCGAGGCATAATAAACACACAGTACCCAAAGAGCTCTTAAACTGTGAGGACCAAAGTAAGCATCTAGCTCTTGATTTTAAATGTAGGTCTGAATTGATTTTATTCTCTTAGAAGGAAGAAATAGTTCCTGTCATAGACAGGAGTATAATATTGCCAAACTCTCCAATTTGGCAAGTATAGCAAACTATTTTTCAACCACATTGGGAATCTGGCTTTCTCATGGGGACCTATTGTTTACAGAAATATCTCAGCTGAGAAATAAGCAAACATTTCCCCTGAACTACTGTGATACAATTCACGGGGCCTGTCAAGGATATTTACTACCATTGAGGGAAAATCTACGGGAAATTTAGAACCATTACAAAGGTCCCTTTTGGTGCATCTGAAAATTCTGATGCCCTTTGAATATTCTGATGACTGTTTTCCCACTGACAAACAAGGACATCTGAAGCAAAGCCAGTTCAGTCTGTGTTGGACTCCTCAGACAAGTCAGTGAAAACAGACAAGTTTAAGATGAATGCAGCATACTGGATAAAAATAAATCAAGATTTGAAATGTAATTGAACTGTGATAATATCCACTTATAAAAGCATTTTAAAACCAGAAATACTTTTTGAAATTTAGCCAAATAACCTTAACCCTATGAGTATTTGAAACAGAGCCGACAATTTTACAGACCATCTTAGGAACAGTCTGGGATTTCCTGCCTCTGGTTGCACTAGGACAGAGTCGAAGCTACTTGACTTGCAAAATGTTAGTCAGTTGCTAACTACAGAAGTCTAGGATGTGCCAAATGATTCAATAAGAGCAGTAAAGTCATGTTGGTCTCTGTTGTGATTCAGACCAGTTCTAAGCTTTTGAGAAAAGACGCAAGCATATTCTTTACGGTTCATATCATTAGCCAGGGCCTTTGTCATACTATGCAATGATAAAAATACCAAGGTTTACCTGACAGAGGTTAGGAGTGAAAAGGGCTAGGCAGGACAGTTGCAGACAGAAGCACTACAGGTATCTGGTTCCAATAATATGGCGGAATAGGGTAAAGAGGACTGCCCTCTGCCTTTAACATATAGAGATGCTGCATGAAATTATATGTATATAATTATATGTATATACATATAATTATATGTATAAAATTCCAACAAGTGTTGTTTGTTTTTTGTTTTTTTGAGAAATTAACAAACACAGTGTAAAAGCAACATGGAAAAATAAATGGAAAAAAAAAATAATCAAAAACACTTGTGGCACAGTAGTTAAGAGCTTGGCTGCTGACCAAACTGTCAGCAGTTTGAATCCACCAGCAGCTCCTTGAAAACCCTATAGGCCAGTTCTACTCTGTCCTATAGGGTCACTATGAGTCAGAATCAACTCAGTAGCAACAGGTTTATATATAATTATATACTGTTGTTGTTGTTGTTGGTTTCCATTGAGCTGGCTGGGACTCATGGTGACCTTATGTATAACAAAACAAAACACTGCCTGGTCCTGTGCCATCCTCATGATCGTTGGTATATTTGAGTCCATTGTTGCAGTTGTTGTTGTAGCAGCTCTTCCCACTCATATTTTGAGTGTCTTCCAACCTGAGGGTCTCATCTTCAGCACTGTTTCAGACAATAGTCTGTTGTCATCCATAGGGTTTTCATTGATTGATTTTTGGAAGTTGATTGCCAGACCTTTCTTCCTTGTCTGTCTTAAGCTGGAAGCTCTGCTAAAACTTGTACACCAGGGATGACCCTGCTGGCATTTGAAATACCCATAACATAGCTTCTAGCATCAAATCAACGTGTAAGCCACCACAGTACAACAAAATGACAGATGAGCCCTGGTGACGCAGTAGTTAAAGCACTTAGCTGCTAACCACAAGGTCGGTGGTTCAAACCTACTAGCTGCTTCATGCGAGAAAAATGTGGCAGTCTGCTTCTGTAAAGATTACGGCCTTGGAAACCCTATAGGACAGTTCTACGCTGTCCTATAGGGTCAATATGAGTAGGAATTGACTCTACACAATGGGTATAAATTATATAACTAGATTAACAGATTAAATTGAGATTAATTGACTGAGATATCTATGTATATACACATACACCCAAGTATATATGTGCACACACATATATGCATGCACATGCACAAATACACACACATTATTCATGAATGAGTGGGAAGACTCAATATTAAACAGAAGTCAGTTCTGTTGGATTTGATCTAAATATTTAAAATCCAGTCAAAATTCCAACAAGTGTTGTTTGTTTTTTGTTTTTTTGAGAAATTAACAAACACAGTGTAAAAGCAACATGGAAAAATAAATGGAAAAAAAAATAATCAAAAACACTTTAAAGAAGAATAAAAAAAAGGGAGGCTGTTACTATGCAAAATCCATGAAGCTAGAATGATTCATACTTAGTGATACTGGGGCAATGAGAGGCAAATATAAAAGTGGGATAAAATAGGAAGCATAGAAACAGACTAATGGACATAAGAAACTTATTACATGGCAAATATGGCATTATAATTCAATGAGGAATGAATGGGCTGTTCATTGAAAGCTGTTGGGACAATTGGCTTATGCCAATGTACTGTAAAAAAATAAAATAAATAAGTTCCAGATGCATAAAATACCTTAAAAGAATGTTTTTAAAAAAAATTAGGAATAATATAGGAGAATAACGATATTGAATTATGGAAACGTTTGCAAAGCAAACCAGAAAAATGAAAACATAAATATTGATAAGTTACACTTCATTTAAGAAGAGAAAATCTAAACAAAAGAGAAGTTCAAACAAAAGATATCATATAAAGTTTTTTAAAAAGCCACAACTGTGAAAAGATATTTGCAACACCCATAACTGACACAGTATTAGTTTTTGGGGGTTTATACAAAATTCCTACAAATCAATTAGAGAGAGATAAGCAATTCAATAAGATATAAACAATGAAGAGGAACAAATAATTCCCGGAGGAGGAAATCAGAATCGCCAATGTAAATATGAAAAGATGCTCTACTTCTACTAATCAGGGAATTCAAATTAAGATAATCATGAGTTTTCATTTCACACTCATCCAACTGGCAAAAGTGAACAAATCTGTTAATATAAAGTATTGGCAAAGATGAACCAGGAATTCTCATGAGTGGATATGAAAACTGGGGAACCACCATATTGGTCAGGGTTCCAGCAGGAAACAGATGGCACACTCAAAAGAAGCAATTGAGAGGAGTTTAATGAAGGGACTATTTACAAAGCTGAATGGAAGGGTGAAGGGAAATTGACAAGGGATAGTGAATCACAGTGGGGCTAGCAACAGTAGAAAGCAGTTACTACCTTTAGGCTTAAAAAGTGATGACAGGAAATGCTGTAGCTATAACAAAGAACCACCCAGCTGGAGCTGTGGACTTTATACAGTGTCTTAGTTATCTAGTGCTGCTATAACAGAAATACCCCAAGTGGATGGCTTTAACAAACAGAAATTTATTTTCTTAGAGTCTAGGAGGCTGGTAGTCCAAACTCAGAGCATCAGCTCCAGGGGAAGGCTTTTTCTCTCTGTAGGCTCTGGGGGAAAGTCTTTGTCATCAATCTTCCCTTGGGTCTAGGAGTTTCTCTGCACAGGGAACCTGGGTCCCAAGGATGCACTCTGCTCGTGGCTCCTCTTTCTTGGTGTATGAGTTCCCTCTCCTCTCTGCTCGCTTTTCTCTTTTATATCTCAAAAGAGATTGACTAAAAATACAACCTAATCCTGTAGATTGTGTCCTGCCTCATTAATGTAACTGTCTCTAATCCTGCCTCATTAATATAACAGAGGTTAGAACTTACAACACATAGGTGATTACATCAGATCACAAAATGGTGAACAACTACACAATACTGGGACTCATGGCCTAGCCAAGGTGACAAACATGTTTAGGGGACACAATTCAATCTATAGCATAGAGGAATACAGAAACTGATAAACCACACCCCAGCAGGTAAGGAGCCTACTTCTCTCACCTCCTGCTCTCTACTCTCCTTTTGGTGCTTCCCACTGGCCAAACCCAACAGAAACCTAAAGGCATGAGAACCAAATAGGCACGGTACATAAAGGTTGGTCTCTGCAAGAGCAGTGTGTAAGAGGATGGGCAGTGTCAGAAAGGGCAGATGGAGAATATCCAGCATGACCACCTTGGAGAAAAATGTGGTAATATTTAGAAACTTTGGATATATGCACATCCTATAACCTATAGTATGGAGTCCTGGTGGCACAGTGGTTAAGAACTCAGCTGCTAACCAAAAGGTCAGCAGTTTGAATCCACCAGCCACTCCTTGGAAACCCTATGGGGCAGTTCTACTCTGTCATATAAGGTCTCTGTGAGTCGGAATCAACTCGACTGCAATGGTTTTTTTTTTTTTATAACCTATAGTATGGGGGCAGTGGTGGTTCAGTGGTGAAATTCAGGTTCAATTCCCAACATAGCATGTTGCTATGATGCTGAACATGTTTCAGCAGAGTTTCCAGGCTTTGATGGACTTAGAAGAAAAGCCAGACAATCTACTTCTGGAAATGAAAACCGTATGGATCACAACTGTCTAGACTGCCAGCAATCATGGGGATGGCACAGGACCAGGCAGTGTTTAGTTCTGTTGTGCATGGGGTCACCATGAGTCAGGACTGACTGGACGGCAGCTAACAACAAAAATGATGATGATAACAATTATTGTTCCTAGGTATATACCCAAGAGATTCACATATGTGAACATGAAAACATGAGCAAGAATACGCATTGAAGAATTGTTTACAACTGTAAAAAAAAAAAAAAAAAAAAGCAATACTCTAAATGTCCTTTAACAGAAAATTGTGTACACATCAGGTATTTATACAATGGAATACTATATAGTATGAATGAACTAGAGTTACATTATCAACATAGATAAATCTAAATTAATACTGTTGCATGAATAACAAAATTGCAAAAGGCTACACTCAAAATTATATAATTTAGATACTTTTTTTTAAAAAGCACAAAAAATACTTCTGTTTGTTCATGGAAACATGCATGTCTACTGACAAGACATACTGGGTAAGAAGGAAGCACAGCAGCTTCAGGATAGTGGCTACCTCTGGGAAGAAAATGGAAACAGAAATAGAGCAAGTACCTTCTTTTATATAGATAATATGTTTATTTTTTTCATAAAGAAATTTATTCTTTAGAGTACAAGTCTATGGGTGCGCATATGTTTTCAGTTCTCTTAAGCAAACACCTAAGAGTGAGATGTGGGGGTTAAGTTTATCAAAATACTGCCAAACTGTTTTCAAAGTGACTGTAATATTCTACATTCCCACCAACCTTTCTCACAGCTCTTCCAGATTCATGCAGCACTTGGTGCTGTCAGATTTTTTAATATCTACCATTCATAGAATACACGTAGTTGTATTTCATTGTGATTTTAAATGGCATTTTCCTAATGACTAACTAATACTGTTGAACGTTTTTTCATTAGCTATTTGTATCTTGTCTAGGGAAGTGTTTATTCAAAAATGTTGCAATATTTTTTATGGGTTATTTGCATTATTATTGAGTTGTAAGAATTCTGTATATATTTTGGATTCTAATCCTTTACCAGATACATATTTTGCAAATATTTTCTTGAATTCCATGGCTACATTTTCATTTAAAACAAATGGAACTGTGCCATATTATGACTGTGATGATGGTTACATGACAGTATACACTTGTCAAAACTTATCTAAATTTACACATAGAATTGATTAATTATATATAAATTATACCCTAATAAAGCTGCTTTAAAAAGATTTTAGGTATGGTAAAATGTTATTTTTTATCAGTAGATGCATCAGTGCTATGTTGGCCTTTGTACTTTTTTTGTATGTTTGAATTATTTTGTGATAACAAATATGGGGAAAACAGTGTTACTGTAGCTCTAACTTTGTAAATCTGACTTCTGTAATGAATTCTTTAATGAATTTAATGAATTGATTCAATGAGGAAACTAATGTGGGGCATTATTAGTGAAAATTGCTAAAATGAAAAGCAATTTAAGGAAAAGACCCATCCCTTCAGTGTCTGAAAGGTTTAATTGTTCTGTTCAGATTCTGGAACCTACAAGCTTTGGACATTAATTTATCAATTAAATGCATGTGAGCTAAGAGTACGGTTCTGCTCCACTGAGGGGATGGCAGCTAAGATCATTGTGCTTAAAACACTACATGAACCTTCACAGACATTGCCATTTGGTAAGGTTTGAGACTCCCCAGCCCTTTTGGTTACTTTGTAAAGACACTGCAAATGAGCATCATTAATTCAGCTTAATAACAGACATGTTCTCTCAACGTTTCTAAATTGATCACCTAATTTGCAAAGGGGAAAGGGTGCCATTCCAGAGGCTTGTCTGGGAATGCAGTGTGAAACATGGGCAGACAGCAAAAAAGCGAGAGCTCTCTCCTGTGTTGCAGGAGCTCTGGCACACGTCAAAATGTATGAGCAGATCTAAGGCAGGCGCTAGCGCCCCCTATGAGCTTATTACAACTCCAGATGCCTGAGCTGGACAGAGACAGAGCTGGGCATCTGAATACTAGAAGTAGACGTTTCGATTTTCATTTTTGCTTCTTTTTAACAATCTCTAGAGCTGATTCTTACTTACAACAAGATTTTATAACAATTGATTAAACATTTTTTAATGTTTTTTATATTTTTAAAAATATTTTTAAATCTCCCAAACTCACATGGAACACCACCTATTTTGAGAGATTTTCCCTGTTAAATATTAACCAATAAATTTGTCAATTGAGATAAGCAGGTTTGTCACACTGAACTGATGTTGCTTCAGTCAAAAAAGAAGTCGCTTGGAATGGCAGGTAGCCTGTGTAGCTTTGGGGAACTGATTTTCTTAATATTCTTGAAATATTAAAAAAAATAGAGTCTGTTGGGTTGATTCGGACTCATAGCGACCACATTTGTATCAGAGTAGAACTGTGCACCACAGGTTTTCAATGGCTGGTTTTTCAGAAGCAGATCACCAGGCCTTTCTTCTGAGGTGCCTCTGGGTGGACTTGAACCTCCAACCTTTCAGTTAGGTGTCAGGTGCGTTAACTGTTTGCATTACGCAGCGGCTCCATTTTAAAAATAGTATTGTAAGATTCATTCAGGAAACTAAGTTGTGAATTATTGCATATGTTCATTTGTCTTATTTCTAATGGAGATTTTAGTATCTTTTAGTGTGTATCACCCAGAGCATTATCTAGTGCACATGAAACACTTAGAACCTCGGTGGCGCAGTGATTAAGAGCTCAGCTGCTAACCAAAATGTCGGCAGTTCAAATCCACCAGCTGCTCCTTGGAGACTGTATGGGGCAGTTCTACCCTCTCCTAAAGGGTTGCTATAAGCCAGAATAGACTTGAGCGCAATGGGTTTGGTTTTTTGGTTTTTTTTTTTTTTTTTTTTTTTTGGTGAAACACTCAGTAAGTCATCAATTGGTTTTACATTAGATAAAAGCAATTAAAAAAAAAAAAAAAACCTTTTTACTATGAAAATTTCAAACATATTCAAAAGTTGGGAGAATAGGTTAATGAACTCATCTATTCATGACCAGTTGCAACAAACGTCAGTACAAGGTCAGTAACATCATCTGTATTTCCACTCATTTCCCCCTCAATTCACTGAATGTTTTTGGAGGACATTTCAGAAATCACACTACTTTACTCATAAATATTTCAGTATTTACTGCTAAAATATAACAACTCTTTTCTAAAAAACATTCCCAGTATTCCATGATTACACCTAAAACAATTAACAATAATCTCATATTATCATCAAATGCCCTGTCAATATTCCCATAATTTCTTTCAAAAGTTTGTTGCCTTAAATTAGTATCCAACTGAAATGCAAACATTGCAACTGGTTGATTTGCCTCTTTTAATACAAAAGTTTCTTCATCTTTCTTTTTTTTCTCCCCCTTATGTTTGTTGAAGACACTGAGATTTTTGTCAGGCATTTTGCTGATTGCATCCTGTAGTGTTTTCTAACATGTTCTTCTATCGCCTCTATTTCTAAATGTTGGTAGGTTAGATCTACAGAGTTAATAGGAATCAGATATGATTTTAGGCAAGAGTGCTTTAGAGGTGGTATTTGTCCTTTTATAGGGAAACAGTTAACGTCTGGTTGCTTTTGTGTGTGTCTCTGTGTGTGTGTGTGCGTGTGTGTTTGACCAGGTAATTACTTTTATGTTATTTTTTATAATTTTTAAATTTTTCTGGTTGTTGTTGAGAATATACACAGCAAAACATACACCAGTTCAATAATTTCTACATGTACAATTCAGTGACATTGATTACATTCTTTGAGTTGTACGACCATTCTCACTCTCCTTTTTCTGAGTTGTTCCTGCATTAACGTAGACTCACTGCCGTCTGAGGTTCCTTATCTAATCTTTTGAGTTGCTGTTGTCAATTGATCTCATATAGATAGATCTTAAAGAGCGTAATGCTCAAGGTAGACATTCTTTACTAGTTAAGCTAAACGATTTTTTGGTTTTAAGAAGACTTCGGAGGATATTTTTGGTTTAATGCCTTGGTGTTTTGAGGGAGTCAGCATTAATGACCAAATTTTATTAGGGTCTGATTACAGTAATTTTAAAATCAAAGGCCTAAAGTGATCTGAATCACTACCACTGTTAAAAAAAAAAAAAATCAAGCTATGAATGGAAGTGGGAAAGAACTGTGTTTTAATCGAACACTTTCCATTTCCTCCCAGAATATTGTTTTCTCGGTCAAAGTATAAAAGTGTGGGTACTAAAAGCAGGTGGAGGTGGTGGGGAGGAGGGGTTGCCTGGTAAAGGAGCACAGGGTTAAGTGTGTAGGCTCATGATGCCAATTTTTTCTGATTGCTTGTCTCTCTACTTTCAAAGATGCCCTAGGAAAACAAATGCTCTCTAATGGAAAATTTAGTCAGAATTCTGAGTTCTTTTCATAACACTCTGGTTCTTCTGAGACTACATATTTTAGAGTTCCCTGATTCTACCCACAGAATAAGCTGGAAATATACCTTCTTGCCACTGACTCAAGTGGTCATTTAATCATCCTACCGTTCACTCAAAGGGCAAACATAATGTTCATCACTGTTGATACCCGAAGCATGATGAAGGGTGAGAGGCTGTACAGCACAGAAGAAAGTACATAGCTGTTATAATCAGACTAGAGGTTACCAATTAGCTGTGTTGCCTTGGGTAGGGCACTTAACTTACTACTGCCTTGGTTTTCTGTCCTTTAAAATGAAGATCAATAACCAAAGCCAAAAACCAAACCCATTGCTGTCATGTCAATTCTGACTCATGGCGACCCTATGTGTTACAGAGTAGAACTGCTCTATAAGGTTTTCTTGTCTGTAACCTTTGTGGAAGCAGTTTGCCAGGCCTTCTTTGGGGATGCTGCTGGGTGGGTATAAACTGCCAACTTTTAGGTTAGTAGATGAGTGCAAACCATTTGTGCCACTCAAGGACCTCGGAGATCATAAGACTTACCTCAAAAGACTCTTGAAATTATTAAATATCTACTCAGCACCCTACTCATACTTGGCACATGAGATAATGCACTGTTCTTGACACATAATAGATAATGACAAATGGAAGTGTTATTAATATTATTAAGATAATTATTTATTCAATGAATGTTCGCTTCCTACCTTACTTTATCTCCCTTACTTCCCACATATTCTATTATTATCTATAAATACAGTAACAGTGAGCAGTAGACTATCTCCAAAATAATGCTTCGTAAAAAACTAGCACGGAGATAGCATTGAACATGTAAAAGACAAGATGTAATGGGAATTCAGAGCATCCAAAATTTTTCAGATTAGAAAAAACAGATTTTTGTAAAGCCAAGGATACTAAACTATTCCTATTTCGCTAATGTATTTTTAAAGGTATAGTCTCAGCTAAATGATTTATGACAGCAATTTGTAGTATATTAGTAAGTGCCCTGTAGTATATTTTGTAAATACAGTGACATTTCAGTGATAAGAACTCCATTACATGTCTCTGTTATTAAATCATTCCTCCAAAGACAAGTGAAACTGCCAGGTTTGGGGTAAGAATTATAGGGCTTACGGATTCATGAAGTGAAAATCAGTATGCTTGAGCTGTATAATGTATATTCACCGTGAAGCTGGGAGATAGCAGGACCACAAATGATTATAATGCTGAGGACGCAAAAAGTGAGCAAAAATAATTTTTGTGCGTGTATAAGCCCTCCCAGAGTAAATAAATCGTTCACCTTTAGCTTAAATGAGAATAACATGTCATTACCAGTATTATCATTTTCACTTGGCTTAATCGAAAGATTGTGACCATCTTGGCAGCAGTGCAGCAGGATCTTCATTTAAGGCTTGACTCAGATTGAGATCAGGACACCTTGCTGGCCTGGTTGACAGAGAGGGAAATGTGGTCTTGCTTGACTTTAGCAGAAATTCTGGCAGTTATCAGAAGGAATGAAAATGAAATTGATCAAGTAAGCTTTTTGATGAAATATTACAGATTCCAAGACAGCAATCGCCACATTTTTATTTATTAGAAAATTGAACCCAAGAAGCTCATAGAATGACAATTGGCAATCTGGTCTGATTTGACATATCTCCTACTCAATGCCAGTCACAACTGAACCCTTAAGGAGTGATGTGGGTCAGTCACACTTCCCAAGAGAGTCATTGAGTGGGTCCATTAAACAAGTACTTGTTCATGAGATGAAGTGAACAAGCGTGGAGATCTTTTATAACTAGGTGAGTATGGATTATTGAGTTTTCTACTCCAACTACAACAACAAAAGTCCTCTCTTCACACCGCTTTTGTCCTAGAAAATTTTACTTACAGATTAGGGGCTACACCAAGAACAGGTGTTCAAGCACAGTAAAAGGACTTAGCACACATAATATTTTAGCAAAGGCATAAGTTATTTTGGGGTTATAATAATAGTGCAAATAACTTTTATAAGAAAGTTACTATAAGTCATAATTTTAGCTTGCATCAAAACGACATGGAGAGCTTCTTATAGCACCAATTGCTGGGCCCCCAATCCCAGAGATTCTGATTCTGTAGGTCAGGGAGAACCCTGTGAATTTGCATTTCTAACCAATTCCTGGATGATATATTTGCTGCTGGTCTGGATGCCATTCTTGAGATCTGCTGGTGAATATGTTGTGGATGTTGGTAAGTCAACATCCCATTTCCTAACAGCTGGGCAAATGTAAAGGTCTGCTTGAGGAGTCTAGATAGTTAGCTTTCATTTATTCAACAAATACTGAGTGCCCACGATAGTCTTCCTAGCTCCTAAGTATATAGCTGTGAATGAGACTTACATCATCACTTCCTTCAAGGTGCCTAAAAGCTAAGTATGCAATTCTGATAAAGTGTGTTATGACTGTAAGGATGCTCTAAAACAAGAGATAGGGGAACAGCCCAGACTTGTGGGGTGTCTGGGTAAGTCTTCTCGAAGGATGAAACATCTCCACTTACTTTTATGGCTTTCCCACGAAACTCAAAATAGAAGCCTGTCACTTCTGAGCCAGTGCCTTCTCCCCTGAATTACCATGAAAATTTCCTTAGAATGTTCAACCGGCTGCTCCTCAGCTCCTCACAAAGAACTCACAACACTGCTCTACTCATAAAAATATAAATAGGAACAAGTCACTGTCCTACCTAAAACTTTCCCATTACCTTCAGGTTAACATCACACTTCTTCATGATCTTTTCCAGTCTACATGTTTAACCTCCCCACATACTACTGTCCACCCAAACACCTTATTCTCTACTCTTACGGCACTTCTTGCTCGTCCTGAACATGGCTGTTTCTTTTTCATCGCTGGGATATTGTATATGTGCATTTTTCTCTTTGGGTTAGTTTTTTCCTGGATTGTCCACTCCATCTTATTTGCTACAGCTCAACATTCTTGCCCTCTGTGAAGCCTTTTCTGATTCTCCTTGGCAGAAAGGCCCTGCTTTCTGTACATTCTCAAACACTTGGTGCATCTACACTTGTTATGTATGATGGCCTCCTTATTTATTGACTTACCTTTCCCCCTGACTAGACTGTGAATTCCTTGATGACAGATACTATGAAGTCATTCACTTTGTAATCATAGCACTTACAAGTATGTAGTAGGTGCTCGATTAATCGATTGGTGAATGACTACATGAAAAGGAGGATAAGTGAAAAAAGAGGGCTCAGTTATTTCTAACCTGCCGTTTGCCGTATCCTAATGCCTTTTTACTTAATGCCAATTAAAAAAAATCTGGGAGAGAGAGTCCGGCAGACACAGTTGGGTCCAGTGTCCATTCTTTGTCCTTCAAGCTGTGCCTGAGGTGGGTGGAGTGTGTGATACATAAGATTTTCTCTTATCAGCTGTGGGTATGCAAGTTAACTTCCAAGGGAAAGGAGGGGCTTGGGCAAAAACGATAGATCCACGTCTTGTATTTACCTCCTTTCAACCTCCCAAATCCCACTGATATTAGTGTAAAGATATTAATCCACAAGAACAAAAAGAACTAGAGAAGATAAACTAGCAAATGAGAGATTTCCATGAATACTGGGTGATGAGAAGCAGAAGGAAAATAATAACCAATTTAGGAAAGTAGAGAACATTTAAACCTAATTATCTTCAAAATGGGGTTATGAAGGAACCGATTTACTCCACAGAATTCTCAGAGCCTCGAGGATCGAGGGTGCTCAGCTACAGAGAATAAAGGGTTAAACATAGAGTAGTGTTTCCATATGGGGATTCTATTCCAGCATTTTCTAGGAAATGTATGTTTTTCTGAAATCAGAGAAAAATTAGTTGGGAAAATAAGAAAAAGAATTATAATTTCCTTGCTAAAATTAAAGCTTAACAATCAACATAGAGACATTACTAGTATGAGGGTATAATATAGATTGACACCAAGTCAAAAGCAAGAGCAGGAAACACTGACATGCAGAGTCGAAGGTTAAAGTTGACGTTTCCAGAACTGGAACATGAGCAGGGGTGGGGAGGAGGCAGTCATGATCTAATCAGTAGCTGTTGCCAAATTGTAAGTGAGTGTTCATGTCCAAATCTGCTGCTAAGGGTGAATCAGTCTTGCAAATAGAATAAATATTAATAAGTTTATATGTGTAGTATAGTTTATACAAATCCGCTGCATGGTGTTCCAGGAAATAACAAGTTCTGGAAACATAATAAGTTCTTAAATTGGCAATTTTGACACATGATTCTGTGTAGTGCTGTGTAGTGCTATTAACCGTGTTAGGATATGAGACTGTTAAGTTGTTTGAACGCTACGCAGTAATGTTAGCTGGTATTTTCCAGTGTTTGCAAATACTCCATAGGCTATAATCCTTTGCAAATGCTTTAACAGAATAAATGCCAGAAGAAGAAGGTACGAATATTGTAGAATCCTCTGACATGGAATTAGTAACTGATCTAAAATTTGAATCAACAAAAGTAACATAGATTTCAATGGTAAAACCAACTTTAGGGTAAGCAGATGAAATATTTTCATTGGTAAAAAACAAAATGAGGTTATATGAAGTAACATGTACCCTAATGCTCAGCTTGAAGATCTTCTGGACTCACTCTATTAATGTCACTGCAAGGAATTTTTCTACAAAAAGTAACATTTTTCATGAAATAAAGGTCAAGACTATTGGATAGGGTAAATAGTGCTTGGTGTATTTTAAGATTTTATTATTAAGGATAATAACTATTAAATATTACATATTTATAGTATTACCAATACTTTGATTTTTATTTAATATTTACTTTTATTTAACGTTCCCTTTACTGTTTCTATTATCATATATTTATAAAAGGTAGAGATCATATTTATATGCTATTAAAATATATAATCCTATCATAATAATATTCGTTCATAATAATCATAAACCATCATTTATTACTATTTTTTTTACCAAAAATCTGTTCAATATTTAGATTGACATTATCTCAAAAAAATGACTTACTGCTGATTATGCTGTTACTCATTATTATTTAAAAATACGTAAATAAAACATCATGAAAAAATACATAAATCATAGTTTGGGGAATTTCCAAGAATTCCTGGGAATTCTGGTTCCTTGTTCCTAAATCCAAATCGGGAATTTGGAAGCACAAGAATGGAGTTGAATACAGAAGGAACTGTTGGAAGATCTGTATAGAGATGACCCCTGGCCCATCTTACTCAGTCAAGAGAGTAGCCCTCCCCATCCCTAAGCCCCTGCCCCACAACACCCTCAACCATGGGATACTGGGAGTTAGGCTTTTGGAGAAATGTCTCCAGACTTAGGACTTACGGTCTGTGGGTTGAAAAAAAGGCAGATTAAGTAAAAATCTAGGTACTCTGCTTTGGAACATTCCTTACACTCCCCCTATTCAAGTTTCAAAGTGTCACTTGCCAGACAGAAATTGCCTATCCCTCTCCACGCTGTCAAATTTAGGAATTTGTAGGAGTCCCTTCGTGGGGCAAACAGTTAAGTGTTCAACTACTAACTCAAGTCCACCAAGAGACCCCTGGGAAAAAAATCCTGGTGATTTACTTCTGGAAAATCAGCCATTGAAAATGCCATGGAGCACAGTTCTACTTTGACACACATGGGGTCCCAATGAGTTGGAGCTGATTCAATGGCAACAGGTTGTAGGAATCAGTAGCCCTAGCAAAAAAAGGCATCCCATTTATGAAATGAGTGTGTTCCCCAGCATAAATCCTGCAGCCCCCAAATCCCCCCATCCACATCACTGTAAACAGAGCCAACAATCAGTTTCTTAGTGACTTGTTCTTAAATAAGTGTGCATATTCAGGTTAAAGAATTTCCAAGAATTTGAGGAAAGCCTGCAACATGGATAGGAAAGACCACAACAAACCAACTAACTAACATAAAAGAGGAGACCCTGAGGAATTAGAGACAATGGAGAAAATTCAGGGAGCCAGTGAAAGTTTCGAAATGAAACGAGTAATATCTTCAGAGAGACAAGAGAAAGAATTGCACCAATAAAACAAAAATGGTGTGCCATGAAAAAAGGAAACAAGTATGAGATAAGAAAGAACTTCTGAAAATTTAAAAAGGAAGAAATAAGACGAAGAATTTAATATAAGATTTGGATGACAAAATTTTCCAGAAAATGAATCAAATTTACAGTTGATGGAAAATGTAAAAGAAAATATTAAAATTTAAAGACTAATCCAGAAGTTCCATTATTTAAATAGCAGGGAGCTACAGAATAAGAAATATAGAAAACAAAACAATAAAAAAAGAAGAAAACAAAGCAGAGGTACAGAAATTATCTAAGAAATAGCATAGAAATAGTTTCCAGAACTGAAAAAAATAAATGTTGAGACTATTCAGTGAGTACTCAGCACAAGGAAACATATGCCCACACTAAAACATATGAATTTTAAAATACCAGGAAGTTTTAAAAGAATCAGGTGAGAACAAAAACATTCATATAAAAGAGTTAGAATGAAAATGGCCTCAGATTTTCAACAGCAATATGCCAAGCCAGAGGAAGATTTCTTTCAAAAGACATTTCTGAGGGAAAACATGTTCAACATAGAAATCTAGAAATCTATATCCAACCAAAGTATGAACCAAGTGTCAAGGCTGGAGATCATGGTTTGTTTCTTAGGAAACTAGTGGAGAACATTCTTTAAAAAAAAAAAAAAAAAAAAGAGTTATTCAAAAAGAACATTTGGGATCTAGGAAATAAAAGATTATCCAACTCAGAGAAGTCTGAAGGGAAGTCCCAGGTTCAGAGAACAATAATACATATTGGAACCAGATGACGGAACACTGTGGGAAGAATGTCTCCAAAAAAGAAAAAAGAATTATAATTATATTTCATATATTTGAACATTTGGAAAAATATTGACAATTATTTGAGAGATCTGTTGAGCATTTGGGGAAAATAGTGAAAAGCTCATAGAGAAGTAAACAAAGGAAAAAATAATCATGATATTGTTTGACTCAGTTTTGAAAAATATTTCTGGCTCTAATAATGTAAACAGTTGATTATTTATCCAAAATTTGTGATTAAAAATGACTGAGCGCATGAGGGGAGACGATGTGGGCGTAGACGTGTAAGAAGGCTAAAATTTCCACTGACATAGCAGGAATTCAATAAATAACATCTAAAATTAAAACGTTAAGTTATGACAATAGGCTTATTTTAACTAGAAATATGATGATAAATACCAGAGAAAATAGCAGAGTGAGGAACGGAGACAGTTGGATTAAGGAACTGATGTATTTGGTAGTAAGCCTTTTGTAATGAATTTTTAAAACTATGCATATGCTACTTTGATTATCCCCACCAATAAAAAAAATGGATGAATGGATAGATAGACAGACAGATGAAAGAAAAGAAAGAAAAAAACAAGAAGGGAAGGAAGAAAGGAAAGGAAAGAGGAAGAGAAAATGAGAGAGAGAGAGAGGGAGAGAGAAAACAGGCAGGCTCTTGGGCAATAAGAAAATAATATTCACGGTTTGCGTTGATTAGTCTTTTCCTTAAAGATATGTTGAAGTCCTAATCCTTGCTACCTTGGTACAAAGAGTCTTTGAAGATGTAATTAGTTAAATCAACATGAGATCTTACCGGAGTAGGGTGGGCCCTAATGCAATATGGGTGGTGTCTTTATAAAGGAGAGGAGACACAGTGAGAGATGCAGAAGGAAGCTAGCTATGTAATGATGGGGACAGAGACTGAAGTTATGCTGCCACAAGCCAACGAACATCTGGGGCTACCAGCAGCTGGAAGAGAAAGGAAAGATCTCCCCCTGGAAACTTCAGCGAGAGCATGACCCTTGGATGTCTAGCTTCTAGAACTGTGAGAAAATAAATTACTGCTGTTTTAAGTCTCCTAGTTTGTAGCTTTGTTATGGCAGCTCTAGGAGATTAAGTCAGTCCTCATTGCCTACTCACACGTGCAGAGTGAGACACATCACCAGTAAAGATGGTTGCCAAGGTAATGAAATCTGTGGAACCTTGGAAGCTCTTCTTGGAGACTGGTTATTAATCTCAGAACAAAAAAGAGTAAACATTCTCACAGTTACATTTAAAAGTGCATGTATTTTATTCACTTAGAATATCCAAATGAATATTCATGTTTCCCAAAACACCCATATCAAATTGCTCAAATAGATTTCTTTCATATTCAGTAATCACTCCTCTAATAGTGTCTATTCCAATCGTGTCTATTGGAAGTCACCAACATTAAATTTAAACTAAGTGAACTTTTAAAAGACTACCAGTAAGAACTTTTATTATTTAAAATTTGGGGCAGTTGTGCAGGGATAGTGGTAATTAGATAAAAGAGATGAGCATATTTATGAAATAGGCCCCTAATTGCTTCAAATACTGGCAACCAAAGACAACAAATAATAAAAGGGAATTTTTTTTTTTTTTTTTGGTTAAACAGAACTAATAAACACGAAGCTGGACACCAAGTAATTATGGGCTCCTTAAATACCCCTTGTTGTAGACAGCCTCTGACATGGCTCCCAAAGACCCTAGCTTCCTGGTGTTCCTGTCCTTGTGAAACCCACCTCCTCCTTGAGTGTGGGCTAGACCTATGGATATGCTTCTAACTAACAGAATGTAAGAGAGATGGGACATCACTTCGGAGATTAAGTTACAAAAAGACTGTGACTTCTGTCTTGCCCATTCTCAATCTCTCTTTCTCTCTCAGAGCCTTTGCTGTCAGGAAAGGAAGCCACTACATTGTGAGTATCACTACGGAGAAGTGCACCTGGCAAAGAACTGATATCTTTGACTAGATGCTAGTAAAGACCAAGGTATGCCAATCAATCAATGTAATTCACCATTTCAACACAATATACATCTACCTAAGTAAACTGGGAAGCAGATCCTCCTCCAGTTGAGCCTTGAGATGACTGCAACTCCAGCCAATACTTGATTGTAGCCTTGTGAGAGACCCTGTGTCAGAGGCACCCAGTTAAGCTGTGCCTGAATTCCTAACCCAGAGACACTGATAAATAATAAAGATTTGTTGTGTCAAGTGCTTTGTTTTGGAGTAATTTGTTATGAAGCAATAGATAACTAATATAATATAAGGTTCCTTAAGCTAAATTTATTTTAAATTGGCTCTGTGAGGATGTTTTCTTAAGTTAACTTTGGTGAGTTTCTGCTCCTTGCAAGCAAACCATCGCTGGATGAGCTGGAAGTCAGGGAGAACCGTACACGGGTTTACCTAAAAGGTAAACAGCGGGAGCCATTTCGTTTCTGTGCTAACCAGGACAGTATTCCTGGGACACTGTCCCTAGGGGAGGAAAGAACAGTGTACTAACAAGCATTTCATAAGAACCACCATCAATAAACATGCAAAAAAGTTAATGATTTTTTTCTTTTGAAACATTTCTACATAAATTAGGCTTTCTGTGTATCAGTTGATCTTAATAGGAACCATCCAATCTTAGTCAGCATTCTGTAGCATGGGAAAACTGACATTTCTGGATATAATAGACTATGCAGTTATAAAAACCACCTATAACAGCAGATTATTTATTTGTATATATTAACCAGCGTTACAGGTGCATATCCTAGAATATCATGTTTTCTTAATGTTGTGGGATATTGTATATTATGACTCTGAATCTCTTGTAAGATTTTACTATTTAATTGATTCATTCTTGATAATGTCTTCATATTTAAGTGAAAGCCAAGGATAATCCCAAAGCTTACTTTAACTAAATTCTCCCTCCCTTTATTTTGTGAAAATATCTGGTGTTCCGAAGCCGGACTGCATTCAACAATATTCATTTATCTAAGAAATGTTTGCTGAACATCTCCTGTTGACATATGCTTTCCTAGTATTTGCTAGATCGGTGATTTCTTTAACTTCTCTGAGCCTTAGTTTTATGATCTGTAAGACAGTAATGATTTTTTTTCTTATTTTATGCGTTTGTTGTGTGGATAAATATTCAGCTTATTCCTGGATACATAATAGACATACAGCAACTATTATTTTCCTTGTAATTATACATACACATGAACAAATTAACTTGAATTATTTGGCACCCATTTGGGCACTGGAACTATAAAAATTCAGGCAGCAGGAGGAAAATGTAAGAAATAGTATAGGAATAAATCTGCAAATTGAGAATAAGTCAAACATTGAGAATTAACTACTGACTAGAATGCCACAAGGGGCCCTGGTGGCGCAGTGGTTAAGAGCTCAGGCTGCTAACCAGAAGGTCAGCAGTTTGAATCCACCAGCCACTCCTTGGAAACCCTATGGGTAAGTTCTTCTCTGTCCTATAGGGTCTCTATGAGTCAGAATCAACTCAACGGCATACAACAACATAATGCCACATGCACCAACAGAGTCCATTCTTAGGCACAGCCTGAGCATGGCAGTGAGCCTTAACATAAGTACAGAAGGTCTGTTGGTGACCAAAGAGCAGTCAAAAAGCCTAATAACTAAAGCTCCCATACTTCTCTGTAGATTGGATTTTTTTTCTTGAAGCTTCTGACTCTTATGTGACACAAAATTCTAATAAATTAGTAAGTGATTTCCCAGCCCACATCAGACTATTGTTACTGTTGTTAGCTGTGGTTAAGTTGACCCCTGACTCATGGAGACCCCATGCACAACAGGATTGAGCCGTTGTGATCCGTAGGGCTTTCATTGACTGATTTTCACCAGACCTTTCTTTCTAGTCCATCTTAGTCTAGAGGCTCTGCTGAAACCTGTTCAGCATCATAGCAGCACACAAGCTTCCACTGACAGATGAGTGGTGGCAGCAGATTATTATTGTTGTCGTGTGCCATTGAGTCAATTCCTATAGGGCGGAGTAGAACTACCCCATAGGGAGAAGCAAATTAAGAGTAGAGTATAATCCCATGTAACCTTATACACAAAAGCTGCAGCTGAGAATATAACAAAGAGTCAGAAGGCAGGAAAATTATTGAAAGTAGGTACAACAATGACATAAACAGCCGACTGAGCCATTGACAATACAGTAATCTTGGCTGCAATCTAGCTTGATAATTAATGTACAAGGTAATGACAATAAATAATCAAGAGAAGAGCTAATAATTTTGAAATACTCTGTTTAGTAAGGCAAGGTAGTGGGTCATAAAGATCTGAAAGTTTTTAGATATATAGAAAAAGAAAATGGTAGAAACTTGAAGTTTTGAATATTAAATTATAGTCTTCTATATTCCTTAAAATTCAGTTACATGAAATACTAGAGTCCTTGGTAATTCTGGATACTAGAGGCATTATTTAATGTATTCTATACACAATTGATCCAAATCTTAATAATACAAAATAGTTCATTTATTTTGGCAAATGTGAAACATCTAATAAGAGGTTATAAGAAGATACTGTATTTTTACACAAATAACGTGCTCATTATACATACATTTTTTTATCAACCACACAAATCCCTTGCACGTTATTTTCCTAAGCAAGCTATGCGCATAATATGTGTGGGCACATTATTTACGTGGGCACGTTATTTGTAGAAAAAATACAATATATCAATAGGCATCTATTCAAATAATCTTTAAGTACTTCTGGCACATGAACTAGTACTTGGGAGTTATAAGTTCCTTTTAAAATTTGTTTAAAAAGTCATGAAGTAAACAGCAGGAAACTGTGTAAAGGGTATGTTCGGTTTCGTGTATTACAGTACCGAGTCTTGAAAGACTGTTGCAAGTAATACAGCCCTGCAATCAAGCAAAAAAGTATGGGCATACATAAAGGTCAAACTTCAAACTTGTAATTAGAGAATGGAGAATAAAAGCAGACTAATTAAAGGCTAATTCTTCCCCTTGTTCATACTTGGAGTCCGTGTCATTACAGGTGTATTTACTACTGTTAAATGTAATTTAGCCTTAAAAATTCTAGGATATCATCCTAGGTCTTTAATTTATCTTATATGATATCCTTTTCCTGATTGAAAACTTTTTAGTTAGGACTTATTCTTGCATCATTTTATATTTCTCACATAAAAAGGAAACGATTTCATCATATTTAATCTGCAGGGTTGATTTCATAGGTGTGCAAACTGTGCAGTTGCAAAGGGCCACATGCTCAGAGGGCCCTGCACTTGATTTAATGCTCAGTTGTTGCCATCTTGAAATTCTTAACAATTTTTTAACAACAGGCTCTGCATTTTCATTTTGCACCAGGCTGCAAATGATGTATCCTGTCCTATATATCTGCTTTCCAGTTCTGCCCAATTAGTCCATGAAATGGTGCTTTTGGTGTGGGAAAAAAAAGAGTCCCAATACTCAGATCATAGTAACTATAAATTAATTATAAAATATGTGTGGTTCTTTCTTCTTTTTTCTATACTACTCCCTCTTTTTCTTCAGATAAATTAGTATGAGACAAGTAGACCAATGGAGCCAAATTAGAGAGCCCAGAAACAGACTCATGTATGTATGTGCATTTGTTACTTGACAGATATTGGAAACCAAGTGAGGTAAGTATGGACATTACAATAATGGTGTTAATATATTGAAAGAAAGAAGAAGAAAATTATATTTGTAATTCTTATTATAACCAAAAAATCAATTCTGGGTAGACTAATTGTGAAAAGCAAAACGTAGAGTGATAAATGTGATTACATTAAAAATACGTCCTTCTGCTCATCAAGACACCCTAATAGAAGTGAAAAGTAAAACCATAAACTCTGAGGACATATTTGTATCACAAGTGCTTGGCTGCTAACTGAAACGTTGGCAGTTGGAATCCACCCAAATGCTCTGTGAGAGAAGGACCTGGCAATCTGCTTCCATAAAGATTACAGCCTAGAAAACCCTACGAGGTAGTTCTACTCTGTCACATGGGGTTGCTATGAGTTGAAAATCATAGCATTTAACAACAGCATCTGGAAGAAAATTTCAAACAATTTAATAGAAATTTGGTCAAAAGGTTTAAATAGGCACTTCAAAGAAGAAACTTGAATAATCAATAAACATGTGAAAAGGTACTCAGATTCAGTAGTAATCGGGAAAATGCAAAGAAAATATAAAACTTTTAAGTTTGTGTATTACCAAATATTGTTGAGGATATGAGGCAACGGAAATGTTCAAATATGGCTGAAAGGATCATAGATTGGAAAATTTCTTTAGCAAACTGTTTGGTCTTATTTGAATATGAAATACACATGCCCTATAGCCTATGTTCCTTATAAGCAAGGATGGCGAGACTTTGCCTCACCTACTTTGGACATGTTATCAGGAAGGATCAGTCCCTGAAGAAGGACATCATACTTGGTAAAGCAGAGGGCCAGTGAAAAAGAGGAAGATGAGATGAACCGACACAGTAGCACAATAGTGGGCTCAAACACAGCAAAGATTATGAGGATGGCTCAGGGCCAGGCAGTACTTCATTCTTTTGTACATAGGTCGCTGTGAGTTGGGACTGACTCAACGGCACCTAATAACAACAACATGACCTACCAACTCTATCACCAGGTTAAAATAACTTAGATAAAACTCTTACATGTGTGTATGTACCAGGAGACAAGTACAATAAAATTCACAGCAGCATAGATCTTAATAATGTAGATTAAACATATAAATTGGGACATCATCACTTAATGGTATAATGTACAGCAATGAAAATGAGTGAACTAAAGCTATCAATATCACTTAAGATAAATTTCATAATCATAGTGAGTGAAAGATACACAATTCATAATATTCGTATGGTATAATTCCATTTATATGAAGTTCCAAAGCCAGCAAAACCAAACAATACGTTGTTAGCCGTATATGCATAAGATACTAAAAAGGTAAAGAAGACTAGAACAGCAAGGATGGGTCTTAGGGTTAAGAAGGGAGGAATAAGCAATCGAAGAGAAACAGATTGGGGCTTCTATGTTACTGGTCTTGTTTATTTCTTTTCTTTTTTTAAATATTTTATTGTGTTTTTGGTGGTTTACACAGCAGTTTAGGTTCTCATTCAACAATTTCTATGCAAATTGTTCAGTGACATCGGTTATATTCTTCACCAAAAAACCAAAACCAAACCCACTGCCGTTGAGTCAATTCCAACTCATAGCAACCCTACAGGACAGAGTAGAACTGCCCCATAGGGTTTCCATGGAGCGCCTGGTGGATTCGAACTGCCAACCTTTTTGTTAGCAGTTGAATTCTTAAGCACGACACCAGCAGAGTTTCCTATATTCTTCACAATGTGTGAATATTCTCAGTATTTCCGTTCTGGTTGTTCCCATTTCCATTAATCTAGTTTCCCTGCCCCCTTACACTCTCTTCTTTGTTTTAAAATAATGGTTGATCATTTGATCTCATATAGATGATTTTTTTTTAAAGAATCATAGTACTTTATCTTGTAAGCCAGTCTGTTATTTAGTTACAAGGTGACCTTAGGGGGCTAGTTTTGGTTCAAGGTTTAAAGAGTATCTCAGGGCAGTAGTCTCAAGGAGTCCTCCAGTCTCAACAGATCCAGTGAGTCTATTATTATTATTACATTTTTTTAGGAATCTGAGGTTGTTTCATATTTTTATCCCATTCTAGAAGGTCCATCTATTGTGGCCTCATGTTTACTTCTTAACAAGAGTTTTGACTACCTCGATATTGGCTTTGTCATTATTAGTTAAAATTTACATGTATGTTTTATGCATCTGTAATGTACGAATACATTTCATAATTTTAAAAAAGTCTCATGTTTTTAGGCATTGTGTACCTAATATTTACTGTATTTAAAGGCAGCACCTTTCAAGGAGAGCTACATACCCTTGACAAAACTTCAGTGAAAATGGCAAATAAATTCCTAACTCTCGTACATAAAATCTACCAAGAGAAACAGTATTATATTCACATATGCATTCAATATTTTTTTATAGGACATATTATATGCTGGATCCTGTGCTAGTTGGTTTTGTTAGAAACATGAATAGACATCTGCTAGTAAGAAGCACAAGGTCTTGATGGAGAGAAAAGGATGTAAACAAATTGAAAGGAATGTTGAATTTTACAAGCAGAACAATGATCTATCTACAGCTTCTAATCCACAATAATATTTAAGGGTTATAGTAAAAAAAAAAAAAAAAACACAATTCCTTGTCTTAGTTGTCTAGTGCTCCTGTAACAGAAATAAGTGAGTGGTTTTAAAGAATAAAAATTTATTTTCTCATAGTTTAAGCCAAAAATCAAACCCATTGCTGTCAAGCTGCTTCTGACTCACAGCGAACCTACAGGATAGAGTAGAACTGCTCCATAGGGCTTCCAAGGAGAGGATGGTGGATTCAAACTGCTGACCTTTTGGTTAGCGCCCTGGCTCTTAACCACTGTACCACCAGGGCTTCTCTCCAGTTTTGTTGTTGTTAGCTGTTATTGAGTCGGCTCTGACTCATCGGGACCCTATAGGACAGAGCAGAACTGCCCCATAGGGTTTCAGCAGCCGAGCTCTTAACCACTATGCCATTAGGAAGCCAGAAAACTTAATTCAGGGCATGGGCTCTAAGTGAATGCTCTCTCTCTGTCATCTCTGAGGGAAGATCTCTTTCAGTTTCTCTAGACCTGGCATTCCTTTATTCCTTGGCAATTTCCACGTGGCACGTATCTTCCCCTCGATTTGTGCTCGCTTCTTTCTGTGTCTAATCTGCTCTTTTTATATTTCAAAAGTGCTTAGGTTTAAGACACACCCCGCACTGATAAGGCCTCATTAAAATAACAAAGAAAACCCTATTTCCAAATGGCATTATATCCACCAAGTATAGGGGTTAGGATTTACAACACATATTCTGGGGGGACACGATTCAATCCATAACACTCCCTAAGAAAAAGAGGCACCACTTAAGTTCTTCAACCCTGATGATAGCTGGTTTTCTAGGATCAAAGAATTTGAAGGAGGCAGGTATCATAGAGATGTCTGTGGGTGTGGTCTCTACCTCTTACCTCCATGTGCTGGTACTGCCATTGTAGTAAAGGCCAGGGACTCTACCATAATGTGGGCGGGAAAAGATAGGGACAATGATAGAAATTGAGGCTGAAAAAGTAAGTGGGACTAAATTATGATGGGTCTTTGATATCATTCTACAGAATTTAGACTCTAATTAAGTGATGGAGAACCATAAAATATATTAAACAGTTACTGCCAAGTTGAATATCTTACTTTTTCACATACTTTTTTTATATCTGGCCCTTTAGAGGTCAAGGAAGAAAAAGACAAATGCAAACCTCTTCAAGAGGAGGAGCATGGGAATGGAAAATGATGGGGAACTGTGAAAGAAAAGTTAATCAGTTGGAAATGAAGAACTGAAATTTCATCAGAATTTTAAACCTTTTAAAATTGAGTATACGATTTATATACGGGTAATTAGAAAATTTTCCCTTTCTTTTTGATATTTGGATCTTTGAAAATTGCTTTGGACAGATGAGGGTGCAATAGAAGTTTTTGCCTGAAGCACTATGTTCTTACTGTCAGCCTAAAGCAAAAAGTAACTCTGCATGGCTTGTCTGCCTTTGACTTCATGTTTTCTCAAGGAATAATCCATATTACTTACATTCAAGTCCATGGTACATATGGCTCTACATGCTTTAGAGTATCTACTCGACAAGAACATTATTTCAAATGGGAGAAGACATTAGTAGTGGTAAGCTATTGAACAAGCCGTATCTAAAATCATTACTGTTATTCCAGCTGGGAGACACAAAGGCCGAACTGTTTGTTTTGATCGTCTTGCTTACATTTTCAGTTTGAGCTATTGAAGACTTGGTTACAGAAAACAAGAATTTGAAGCATTTAGATAGATGCTATAGTCTCAGCAAAGAAACCGGTGACTGGCAGACCCTCAAAACTTGTCTGTCAACATCATTGTCTCTACGTGGGCTTTTCCAGCTATATGATGAAGAGAGGCTTGATGCAATCTCTATAAATGTTTCCTGAGAGAAGAACTATTCAGTCTCAAAAAGTCTGGAAGCATACCTGTACATTTTTGCTTTTCTGTTTTTGTAGAGGTGTTACAAAATATTTTCAGCCTGGTAGAAATTACACTTCATTGGTTTAACATTGAAGAATACTTTTGGATTCAGATATCAACAACATTATTAATAGTATTCTCTATTTAAATTTTTGGCCAGAAGAAAACATTTTTTGAAGAGATGCCATATTTTTTGAATTATGAAATAAAAATTTCCATTTTCAGACATACTTTTTTCTTGCAGTCTTGCATTGAAGAGACTATGTCATCAGAATTTATACCTGTGGTGAATGCTGTTCTTAAAATTCCAAGAGAAAGATATTATTGATTTGATCTTTAAGTGTTAATGCAATAAAGAGATATGTCCATATGGTCTGATTGACATCTGCATATTGTTTTCAGTTGCAGATTGATGTAGTCATAAGTATCTTTGCTTATTGACTCATTCTGTGACCAACTGAAGGAAGAAAAATGTAGGTAAAACTTTGGTATGTTTCAAAACATGAAATAGATTAAAAAGTGTTACTAAAACAATTCAAATCATTTATAATTTCTAAAAAATGGTAAAATAGATTCTGCAACTCTTTGCTCCTTGAACTGTGATCCGAGGATCAGCATCATCAGCATCATCTGGGAATCTGACAGAAATGCAGACTCTCGGGTCCCACAGCAGAGCTACTGATTCATAATTTGCATTTGAACAAAATCTCCAGGTGATTAAAATACATATTGAAGTTTGAGAAGTACCTCTGTGGCTGACAGGTCCCTGGGTGGTACAAATAGTTTGTGGTTAACTACTAACCTAAATGGAGCCCTGGTGGCACAGTGGTTAAGAGCTAATCAAAAAGTCAGTAGTTTGAATTCACCACTCGCTCCTTGGATACCCAATGGGGCAGTTCTACTCTGTTCTGTTGGGTTGCTATGAGTTGGAATCAACTCGACGGCAATGGGTTACTAACCTGAAGGTTGGCAGTTCAAACTCACCCAGTGGCACTGCAGAAGAAAAGCCTGGCAATCTGTTTCCAGGCTTACAGCCAAGAAACCCCTATGGAGCAGTTCTATTCTAGTTTGTACATTGGGGTTACTGTGAGTTGGAATCGACTTTATGGCAATGCGTTTCTATACCTGAGAGACATTTTCAAATGCACTACTGTAAAAATGTGGCCATATAAACTGTAACTTTACCCAGAAAGTTTCAGAGTCCTATAAATACGAATTCTTCATAGAAAATGTGATTATAGTTTTACAATGATCAGATCTGGGCCCTCTTAGAAAACAACCCAAGTGAGTTCAATTGTACATAAGCAGAAAAGTAATTTCTCTGATAACTCAGGTTTCTTAGGTGTTCAGAATTAGGAAATTAAAAGGTAATCAGTATAGCTACTGGGGTGCAATCATAATGGATGAAATCCTTTGCCAAATGGTAAATGAATGAATGCCTACAATCTGGCATCAGACTGGGATTCCTGCTGTTTTTTCAATGATGACACCTGAAGTGCTTGCTACCAATTTTGAGATTACTGTGACATGATGAAATATAGGAAGCAATCTTGATGGAGAAAAATGGTGTCCATAATTTCCATATTTATGGCACAAGGGCAAAAATCTTCTGGCACACATCTAATTTATAATGATCAAGAACCCACAATGATAGCATCTATCTTGAACATGCAAAAACAAAGTTGGAATAGAAAATATTGATGGAACAGATAATTCATGATCGTTAAAGTAACACTTTTTTTTTTCCACTGAAAATGAGGATTCAGCCATAGTAAAGCAGTCAAAATATTTTGTTGATGCAGTGCTAACAGACAGACTTATGACTGAAAGTCACAGGCTAGTGTAGAAATATTTAAGCAACTCCCTGAGTGGCTGCTCTAGACACCAAACTCATTCAGAAGCTAAGGAAGCAGGGAGAGGAAAGAATTCTTTTCATGAGGTTGAAGGGATTATTCCCTAAAATATATATTTACTTCCCCCCAAATGCTTTGGTGCTACTGTTTTCAGTGGCTTAAAAAAAAAGTTTTAAAACAACATTGAACTTCTAATGTCCTGGTGTGTTTTCTGATCTCTGGCAAAAAGTCACTTTCTTGAGCCCCTAGAGTATTCTTTGTTCTGAGGTGTATACCAGTGATTCCATAGAAGAATCTCGCATTTGCCTTTGCCTCCCACCATTACCTGTACTCATTAAAGAATTGCTACTTAAATAGCTTTATGACCCAGGTATTAGCCAAGCTGATACTTTCTAACTTTGGTAATATCAAGTTTCCAAAATCTAGGTTCCATCCTCAAAATTTACTTTAACAGGGCCTGAGATCTCCATTAACCTTTTTAGAATTCTCATTTCACCCCTAAGCATGCTAATCAATTTTGCCCATTTTTCAAGGCACATTTCTAATTTCACCTCTTCTATGAATCATTTCCAACACTTGTCTGTCAGTTTGTCGTACTGTGGTGGCTTGTGTGTTGCTGTGATGCTGGAAGCTGTGCCACCGATATTTCAAATACCGGAAGGGTCACCCATGGTGGACAGGTTTCAGCAGAGCTTCCAGGCTAAGACAGACTAGGAATAAGGACTTGGCAATCTACTGCTAAAAAAATTGGCCAGTGGACACCTTATGAATAGCAGCGGAACATTGTCTGATATACTGCCGGAAGATGAGCCCCTCAGCTTGGAAGGCACTCAAAATACAACTGGGGAAGAGCTGCCTACTCAAAGCAGAATTGACCTTTATGATGTAGATGGAGTATTTCAGGACCTTTGTTTACCGATGTGACACAACTCAAAATGAGAAGATGCAGCTGCAAATATCCATTAATAATTGGAATGTGGACTGTACAAAGTATGAATCTTGGAAAATTGGAAGTCATCAAGAAATGAAATGGAGGGCATAAAAATAGATATCCTAGGCATTAGTGAGCTGAAAGGGAGCCCTGGTGGCTCAGTGGTTAAGCATTCAGCTGCTAACCTCAAGGTCAGTGGTTCAAACTCACCAGCTGTTCTGCAGGAGGAAGATGTGGCAGTATGCTTCCATAAAGATTACAGACTTGGAAACCCTAGGGGACAGTTCTACTATGTCCTTTAGGATCGCTATGAATCAAAATCAGCTAGATGGCAATGGGTTTTGGGTTTTTTTGGTTTACTGAGCTGAAATGGATAGGTATTGGCAATTTTGAATTGGACAATCATATGGTCTACTACTCCAGGAATGACAAATTGGAGATAAATGGCATTGCATTCATCATCAAAACAACCATTTCAAGATCTATCCTGAAGTACAACTCTATCAGTGATAGGATAATATTCATACACCTACAAGGAAAACCAGTTACTACAACTATTATTCAAATTTACCCACCAACCACTAACACCAAAGATGAAGAAATTTCAGATTTTTACCAGCTTCTGCAGCTTGAAATTGATCAAATATGCAATCAAGATGCATTGATAATTACTGGTGATTGGAATGTGAAAGTTGGAATCAGAGAAGAAGGATCAGTACTTAGAAAACATGGGCTTGGTGACAGAAACAACACCAGCTATCGCATGATAGAATTTTGCAATACTAATGAATAATTCATTGCAAATACCTTTTTTCAACAACATAAACAGTGACTACGCATGTGGACCTTGCCACATGGAATACACAGGAATCAAATCAACTACATTTGTGGAAAGAGACAATGGAGAAGCTCGATATCATCAGTCAGAACAAGGCCAGGTGCCGACTAAGGAACAGACCATCAATTGCTCCTATGCAAGTTCAAGATGAAGCTGAAGAAAATTAGAGCAAGTCCACGAGAACCAAAATATGACCTTAAGTATACCCCACCTGAATTTAGATACCATCATAAGAATAGATTTCTTTTTTCTTTTTTTTTATATTTTATTGTACTTCAGGCGAAGGCTTACAGAACAAATAGTTTCTCATGAAACAGTAGTACACGTTCTTTTATGACATTGGTTAACAACCCCACAACATATTAACCCTCTAACTTGTCAACCTTTTTTTTTTTTGGTGAAAATACACATAGCCAAAGATACACTGTTTCAAAAATTTCTAAATACGCAGTTCAGTGACATTGACTACCCCCTTCCAATTGTGCTGTTATTCTCACTTAAGGTGAAGGCTTACAGAACAAAATAGTTTCTCATTTAACAGTTACTACAAATGTTGCCCTATGACAATGGTTAACAATCTCACAACACATCAACAATATCCTTACTCAACCTTGTGTTCCCTATCATCAGCTTCCTTCTCCCCTTCTGCCTTCTGGCCCTTGTCACCGGGCTCCTGTACCTCGTTAGTCTCATTTGGTTTTATGGGGCTGTCCACTCCCAGGCTGAACAGTGAACCTAGGAGGTAACTTCACCACTGAGCTAAAAGCGTGGCTGGGGGCCATACTCTCGAGGTTTCTCCAGTCTCCTTTAGGCCAGTAAATCTGCTCTTTTTTTTGTGAGTTAGAATTATGCTCTACATCCTTCTCCAGCTCTGTCCAGAACTCTCTGTTGTGATCCTGATCACAGCAGTCAGTGGTGGTAGCTGGGCACCATCTAGATGTACTGGACTCAGTCCTGTGGAGGCCTTGGTAGCTGTGGACAATTAGTCCTTTGGACTAATCCTTTCCTTGTATCCTGTTCTCTTCATTCTCCCTTGCTCCAGAAGGGATGAGACCAGTGGAGTATCTTAGATGGCCGCTCACAGGCTTTTAAGACCCCAGACACTACTCACCAAGGTAGAATGTAGAGCATTGTCTTTATAAGCTGTGTCAGGCCAATTGAGCTAGATGTTCCCCGAGACCATGGTCCCCAGAGCCCTCCGCCCGGCAATTCAGTCCCTCAGGGAGTTTGGATATGTCTAAGGGGCTTCCATGACCTTTCCTTGTACAGGTTGTGCTAGTTTCCCCTGTATTGTGTACTGTCTCACCCTTCACCCAAGATACCACTTATCTATTGCCTATTTAGTATTTCCCCTCCACCCCTCCCATCCCTGGTAACCAACAAAGATTGCTACGTTTTGTGTGTGAACTTTTTCATGGGTTCTTACAATAGAGGTCTCATACAATATTTGTCCTTTTGTGATTGACTTATTTCACTCAGCATAATGTCCTCGGTTTCATCCATGTTATGAGATGGTTCACAGATTCATTGTTGTTCTTTCTCATTGCATAGTACTCCATTGTGTGTATGTACCATAGTTTGTTTATCCATTCATCTGTTGATGGGCATCTAGGTTGTTTCCATCATTTTGCTATTGAGAACAATGCTGCCATGAACATAGGTATGCATATGTCTATTCGAGTGACGACTCTTATTTCTCTAGGATATATTCCTAGGAGTGGGATTGCTGGATCGAATGGTATGTCTATTTCTAGCTTTCTGAGGAAGCACCATATCATTTTCCAAAATGGTTGTATCAATTTGCATTCCCACCAGCAGTGCATAAGAGTTCCCATCTCCCCGCAGCCCCTCCAACATTTGTTATTTCCAGTGTTTTTGATTCATGCCAGTAATGCCAGGGTGAGATGGTATCTCACTGTGGTTTTAATTTGCATTTCTCTAATGGCTAGTGATCGCGAGCATTTCCTCATGTATCTGTTGACCATTTGGATGTCTCCTTTGGTGAAGTGTCTGTTCATTTCCTTTGCCCATTTTTTAATAGGATTATTTGTCTTTTTGTTGTAGAGGTGTTGGATTTTCTTGTAGATTATGGAGATTAGACCTTTGTCCTGACTTGTACTGTCCAAAAATTTTTTCCCAGTCTGTAGGTTCTCTTTTGACTCTTTTGGTGAAGTCTTTTGAAGAGCGTAGGTGTTTGATTTTTAGAAGATTCCAGTTATCTAGCTTATCCATTGGGGTTTGTGCGTTGATGGTTATGATTTGTATCCTGTTAATGCCATGTATTAAGGCCTGAAGTGTTGGTCCTATTTTTTCTTCTATGAGCTTTATAGTTTTAGGCTTTATATTCAGGTCTTTGATACATTTTGAAGTAGCTTTTGTATACGGCGTGAGGTATGGGTCTTGTTTCATTTTTTTCAGATGGATATCCAGTTTTGCCAGCACCATTTGTTAAAAAGACTGTCTTTTCCCCATTTGATGGACTTTGGGCGCTTGTTGAAGATCAGGTGTCCATAGGTGGATAGATTTACATCTTGGTTTTCAATTCTGTTCCATTGGTCAATGCATCTGTCGTTGTACCAGTACCAGGCTGTTTTGACTACTGTAGCTGTATAGTAGGTTCTGAAGTCAGGTAGTGTGAGTCCTCCAACTTTATTCTTCTTCTTCAGTAGTGCTTTACTTATTCGGAGCTTCTTCCCTTTCCATATAAACTTAATGATTAGTTTTCCCATCTCTTTGAAGAATGTTGTTGGTATTTGGATCGGGATTGCGTTGTATTTGTAAATTGATTTGGGTAGAATTGTCATTTTCACAATGTTGAATCTGCCTATCCATCGGCATGGTATCTTTTTCCATTTATGTAGATCTCTTTGGGTTTCATGCCGTAGTGTTTTGTAGTTTTCTTTGTATAGGTCTTTTACATCCCTGGTCAGATTTATTCCTAAGTATTTTACCTTTTTAGGGGCTATTGAAAATGGTATTGTTTTCCTGATTTCCTTTTCATCGTTCTCCTTATTGGTGTATAGGAATCCAACTGATTTTTGAATGTTTATTTTGTATCCTGTTACTCTGCTGAATCTTTCTATTAGTTCCAGTAGATTTCTCATGGAGTCTTTAGGGTTTTCTATATATAGTGTCATATCATCTGCAAACAGGGACAGTTTAACTTCTTCATTACCAATTTGTATGCCCTTTATGTCTTTTTCTTACCTTATTGCTCTAGCTAGAACTTCCAGCACAAAGTTAAATAGGAGTGGTGATAAAGGGCATCCTTGGCTTTTTCCTGTTTTCAGCCTCTCTCCATTAAGAATTATGTCGGCCATTGGTTTTGCATAGATGCCCTTTATTATGTTGAGAAATTTCCCTTCTATGCCTATTTTATTGAGAGTTTTTATCAGGAATGGGTGTTGGACTTTGTCAAATGCCTTTTTGGTGTCAATTGAGATGATCATGTGATTCTTTTCTTTCCTTTTATTTATGTGGTGGATTACGTTGATTGATTTTCTAATGTTGAGCTATCCTTGCATACCTGGTACGAATCCTACTTGGTCAGAGTGTGTCATTTTTTTTTGATATGATGCTGAATTATATTGGCTAGAATTTTGTTAAGAATTTTTGCATCTATATTCATGAGAGATATTGGTCTGTAATTTTCTTTCTTTGTGGTGTCTTTGCTTGGTTTTGGTATCAGCGTTATGCTGGCTTCATAGAATGAATTTAGAAGTGTTGCTTCCTCTTCTATGCTCTGAAATAGCTTGAGTAGTACTGGTACAAGTTGTTCTGTAAATGTTTTGTAGAATTCTCCAGTGAAGCCATCTGAGCCAGGGCTTTTTTTGGTTGGGAGTCTTTTTTATTACCTTTTCAATCTCTTCTCTTGTTATGGGTCTGTTCAGATTTTCAACATCACTTTGTTGTAGTTTGGGTAGGCTGTGTGTTTCTAGAAATTTATCCATTTCCTCTAGGCTTTCAAATTTGTTGGAGTATAGTTTTTCATAACATTCTGTTATAATCCTTTTTATTTCAGTTGGGTCTGTTGTAATGTCTCCCATTTCATTTCTTATTTGGGTTATTTGTGTCCTCTCCTGTTTTTCTTTTGTCAGTCTGGCCAGTGGTTTGTCAATTTTGGTTTTGTTGATTCTTTCTATTGTTTTTCTGTTCTCTATTTCATTTATTTCTGCTCTGATCTTTACTATTTCCTTTCTTCTGGTGGTTGTGGGCTTTTTTTGCTGTTCTCTTTCTATTTGTTTGAGTTCTGTAGTTAATGTTTTGATTTTGTCCCTTTCTTCTTTTTTGATATGTGCATCTATTGTTATGAATTGTCCTCTGAGGACTGCTTTGCTGTGTCCCAAAGGTTTTGGTATGATGTGTTTTCATTCTTATTTGTTTCTAGGAATTTTTTGATTCCATCTCTTATTTCTTCTATTACCCACTGATGTGTAAGCAGGGTGTTATTCAGTTTCCATGTAGTTGATTTCTTTTCCTTGCTCTTTCTATTGTTAATTTCTACCTTGATGGCATTGTGGTCAGAGAAGATACTTTGAATTATCTCAACATTTTGGATCTTGTTGAGGATTGCTCTGTGGCCCAAGACGTTTTGTCTATTCTGGAGAACGTTCCATGTGCATTGGAAAAGAATATGTACTTTGCTGTGGTTGGATGGAGTGTTCTATATATGTCTATGAGGTCAAGTTGGCTGATTGTGCCCTTTAGGTCTTCTGTATCTTTGCTGAGTTTCTTCTTAATTGTTCTGTCCTTTACTGAGAGAGGTGTGTTGAAGTCTCCTGCTGTTATTGTGGAACTGTCAGTTTCTCTTTTCAGTGTTGTTAGAGTTTTTTTTTTTGTTTTTTGTTTTTTTTTTTTGTATTTTGGAGCCCTGTCATTGGGTGCATAGATGTTTATTATGGTTATGTCTTCAAGATGGATCATCCCCTTAATCATTATATAGTGTCCTTCTTTGTCTTTTATGGTAGATTTTGTTTTAAAGTCCATTTTATCTGAGATTAGAATTGCCACTCCTGCTCTTTTTTGGTAGTTGTTAGCTTGATATATTTTTTTCCAACCTTTGACTTTTAATAAATTCACATCTTTGTTTCTAAGGTGTGTCTCTCGTAGACAGCATTTTGATGGATCCTGTTTTCTTACCCATTCTGTCACTCTCCGTCTGTTTATGGGTGCATTGAGTCCATTTACAGTCGGTGTAATTATTGATAGATGTGAGTTTGTTGCTGTCATTTTGTAGTGCTTTTTTTTGTGGTTGCAAAGTTTTCTTTGTTCTTCTTACTGTGTTGTCCTGAGTTACTTTTGTTTGTGGATTTTATTTTTCATTTCTTTTGTTTTTGCTGAGACTTTATGTTTTTCCTCTTTTTTTTATGAGTATGTTTGTTAACTTTCTTTGTAGTTACCATGAATTTTACCCTTATCTTTCTAAGTTTGAAGCAGTCTACCATTACTTGGTATCGCCTTGCCTTCCTCTTCATTAGAAGGTTATATACCTATGCCATTTATTCCCTCTTTTATTGTTTTGATGTTGTTGTCATTTACTGATTAACTACTCTGATTCCCTGCTGTATTTCTTTCGGTTTTGGATAGTCCTTCAGAGTTCATTTCCTAGATTGGTATCTGGCTGGTACGATCCTGCATCCTAGATTCTGCCTGTGAGCTGAAGTTGTTTGTCCTCAGATTGAGGAACTCCCTTTAATAAGTCTTGTAAGTTTGGTTTGACTTTTACATATTCTCTTAATTTCTGTTTATCTGGAAATGACCTAATTTCACCATCAAATTTGAATGAGAGTTTTGCAGGATATATTATTCTTGGCTGGCAATTTTTTTCTTTCAAGATTTTATATATGTCATCCCATTACCTTCTTGCCTGAATGGTTTCTGACGAATAATTTGAACTTAGTCTTATTGTTTCTTCTCTGTATGTGACTTCTTGTTTCTCACTAGCTGGTCTCAGGATTCTTTGTTTGTCTTTGGTTTTGGCAAGTGTGATTATGATATGCCTTGGTGATTTTTTTGGGGGGTTTCTCCTATATGGTGTTCATTGACCCTCTTGGATGGCCAGCTTTTCATCTTTCATGATACTGGGGAAGTTTTCTGTCAGCAGTTCTTCAATGATCCTCTCTGTGTTTTCTGTTTTCTCCCCCTGTTCTGGAATTCCAATCACTCACAAATTTTTGCTTTTGATTGTATCCCACATAAGTCTCAGGGTCTCTTCATTTTTCTTTGTTCTTTTTTCTGAGTTTTCCTCAAACAGAGTTGTATCCAAGTGTTTGTCTTCAATTCCACTGGTCCTGTCTTCCACCGTTTCAAATCTGCTTCTCAGCACTTCTATGACACCGTCCATTTCTGAAATCTTGTTGTTTATCTTTTGGATTTCTAATTGTTGTCTTTGTGTAATTTCTAGTTGTGAATTTATTTTGGCATTTTGTTCCTGCATTATTTTCCTGAATTCTTCCAATTTCTTGTCTGTATTTTCCATGAATTTGTCTATTTTTCCCTCATGTTTGTCAGCTTTTTGCTTAGCTCTTGGAGAATTCTGAGTATTAGAGATTTGAATTCCCTGTCTGGTAGTTCTAGTGCACTTTCTTCCACTGGAGAGTCATCTGGTGTTTTATTTTGGATGCCTACTGGAACCATCCTGTCCTGTTTTTGTAAATGTTTTGATATTGTCTGCTGTCTTCAGGACATTCAGTAGTTATTTTTCTCATTTATTGATTGTAGATTTGTTTGATTCATCCCCCTTCTTTTTAAAAAATTTGACTGTGTCTGAGCAGGCAGACTGTGTGTTCTTTGTTGTTTGCTCATCTGTGGGCACAATACTTTTTGCCTCCTTCTCCCATTGGCTTGGTCAGTCACTCAGGTATGGTACAGCAGGGCAGGTCTAGCTGAAGAGGAGTTACTGGGATGGGTTGTTTGTGGCACTTATTACAGCCACCAGAGTGGGTCGGTAATCAGTGCAGGGCAGGTTCCAGTAGGCCATGCCTGTTCTGCTTGGTGGTGTGATGTCAAGTGCATGGTGCAGGTAGGCAGGATGCAGCGGGGAGATTGTTATGTGTGGAGTTAAGATGGATATGGGAGACAGGAGAGAGGAACAGGAGCCAAAAACATACAAAGAAACAAAAAAGAATGCTAGGGGAGCTTGCCATTGGAGTGGAGAGATGAGAGACTATGAAATGGAGAAAAACAGAAAGGGTAAGAGGAAGAAAAGAAAAGAACGAATAAATAAAAATTGGAAAGGTTTAAGAATCGCAAAGTTCCCAGAGATCCCACCGGTGCAGCTATGAGGTCTGGGGAAGTCGCTCTCAGGTGTTGCAGTACAGTCTGGCTAGAAGGCATAGAGGTATACAACACCAGATATTCAGGGAACAGAAAGAGAAGGAAGATATAGAGAGACGAGAAACTGAGCAATGAAGAAAGACAAAAAGGGAAAAAGAGGGAAAAGAAAACAAAGCAATTAAAAAAAAAATAAAAGAACAAGAAGGCACACCAAAAAAACCAGGAAAAAAAAAATGAAAAAAGAAATGTCCTCAGGGATCCCTATGCACCTCTGTGCAAGCCGAGGGGGAAGTCTTATTGCCACCCTGCAGCGCCTGGCTAGAAAGGGCTCCCAACTCAAGAAAAGGAAAAGAAAACAAACAAACAATTCAAAACAAACAAACGAACAAAAGCCCCGGGATCCCACCAGCACGGCTTTGCAGACCAGGAAGCAGCTCCACACTCGAACGGAGCTCCACAGCCCCTCAGGAAGAAGCAAAGATGGTGCATAGAGCCAGATATTTGAGCAAAAGGAGGGGGAGGTGGTGAGAGTTAAGGAAGAAATCAAAAGAAGCGGAAAAAAGCCACACCAGCAGCCAACAAATGGCACTCAGAGAGCCGGCCCGTTTGGGTGTGTGGAATCCAAGCAGCCGGTGATCCCCAGTCAAAAGATTGTGACTGTGGGAAGCAGAGGAGGCCGAGTTGGGGTCAAGAAGGGTGGGGGGGTGGGAAAGTGTATATCGCAAATTACCGGTTGTTTTGTCTCCCACTGGACACTCTGTGAGGCTGCTTTCTCGTATCCCCTGTTTGCTGGTCTCCGATAGGTGTCCAAGATGGAGGATGCACGCTGCGTTAGCTGGTAGGGGACCTCTGCATGAATCTCTCCTCGCTGTCTGTTCTCTGTCAGTTTTCACTCCATTTGGTGCTTGGCTGAGTTCTTTACCTCTTCATTTGATGTTCTGGTGTTTCAGGATTGTTGTATTCTCTGCTCAGCCTTTTTTCAGATCTTTGCTTTGGAGGGACGGCGTGGTGCTTCTGCCCAGCACACCATTTTGCCGGAACTCCCTGCTAGCTAGAATTTTGTTGAACAATTTTCCATCTATGTTCATAAGGGATATGGTCTCTAATTTTCTTTTTTTCTGATGTCTTTGCCTGGTTTAGGTATCAGGGTTATTCTGGCTTTATAGAAAGAGTTTAGTAATGTTTCTTCCTCTTCTGTGTTTTTGAAGAAATTGAGTAGGATAATGTCAACTCTTCTCTGAATGTTTAGTAGTATTCTCCAGTGTAACTAACTGGTCCTGGGTTTTTGTTGTTGTTGTTGGCAGCTTTTCAATGACATCTTCAATTTCTTCTTTTGTAATGAGTCTCTTTAATTTTCTACCTCTGTTTGAGTTAGTTTGGGTAGGTAGTATGTTTCTAGGAATTTGTCCATTGCATCTAGGTTTTCAAATTTGTTGGAGTACAATTTTTTATAGTAATCTGTTATGATCTTCTTTATCTCTGATGGATCAGTTATAATGTCACCAAATTGATTTCTTAATTTGGTTATTTGCCTCTTCTGTTTTTTCCTTTTGTCAGTCTAGCCAGTGGTTTGTCTATTTTGTATATACTTTGAAAGAACCAGCTTCTGGTTTTGTTGATTCTTTCTATTATTTTTCTATTTTGTATTTCATTTATTTCTGCCCTGATCTTTATTATTTCTTTTTTTTCTGGTAGCTTTTGTCTTCTTCTGCTCTTCCTTTTCTATTTCTTCAAGTTGTCAGTTTACACAAATAATTTTGGATATTTCTTCTTTTTTAATGTAGGCATTTATTGCTATGAATTTCCCCTGAGTATTGCTTTTGCTGTGTCCCAGAGGTTTTGATATGTTGTGCTTTCATTTTCATTTGATTCTAGGAATTTTTTTAAATTGTATTTTAAGTGAGAGTTTATGGTGAAAATTAGTTTCTCATTCAAAAATGTATACACAAGTTGTTTTGTGACGTTAGTTGCAATCCCCTCAATGTGTCAGCACTGTCCCCCTTTCCATCTCAGGTTCCTTGTAACCATTCGTCCAGTTTTCATGTCCCTTCCTGCTTTCTCATCTTTGCTTTTGGGCACATGTTGCCCATTTGGTGTTGTATACTTGATTGAACTAAGAAGTATGTACCTCACTTGTGTTATTGATTGTTTTATAGGCCTGTCTAATCTTTGGTTGAAAGGTGAACGTTGGGTGTGGCTTCTGTTCTGATTTAGAAGGGTGGCCGGGGGCCGTAGTCTCAGGGGTACCTCTAGTCTCTGTCAGACCAGTTAGTCTGGTGTTTTTTTGTGAATTTGAATTTTGTTCTACATTTTTCTCCTGCTCTGTCTAGGACCCTCTATTGTGATCCCTGTCAGAGGAGATGTTGGTGGTAGCCAGGCACCATCTGGTTCTTCTGGGCTCAGGCTGGTGGAGGCTGTGGTTCATGTGGTCCATTAGTCCTCTGCACTAATATCTTCCTTATGTCTTTGGTTTTCTTCATTCTTCTTTGCTCTGGATGGGATGGAACCAATAGATGAATCTTAGATGGCTACTAGTAAGCTTTTAAGATCCCAGATGCTACTCACCAAAGTAGGATGTAGAACATTTTCTTTATGAACTATATTATTCCAGTTGACCTAGATGTCCCCCAAGATCATGGTCTGCAACCCTCAGCCCCAGTAACTCAGTCCCTCAAGGTGTTTGGATGTGTCTAGGATGCTTCTATGACTTTGCCTTGGTCAGGTTGTGCAGATTTCCCTTATAGCACGTGTCATCTTTCCCTTTCCTAAAGTTAACACTTCTCTACTGTCTAGTTAGTGATTTTCCCACTTCATCCCTCCACTCCCTTGTAACCAAAAAAGATCTTTTTTCCTTTGTGTAAATCTTTTCTAAAATTCTTATAATAGTGGTCTTATAGAATAATCGTCCCTTTGTGATTTATTTATTCTAGGAATTTTTTAATTTCACTTGTGAGTTCTATGAACCAATAGTTTTTAATAGTGTATTATTTAGTGTCCATGGATTTGCATATTTATTTTTCCTGTTGCTGATTTCTAGCTTTATATCATTTTGGTCAGAGAAAATGTTTTGTATGATTTCGATCTTTTTAAATTTATTGAGACTTGTCTTGTGTCCTAGCATATGGTCTTTTCTAGAAAATGATCCATTTGTACTAGAGAAGAATGTGTATTGTTCTGATGCTTGGTGGATTGTTCTATATATGTCCTTATATGTCTATATATGGCTTAGGGTTTTATTTAAGTTCTCCATGTCCTCAGTAATCTTTTTAGATGTTCTGTCTATAATTGAAAGTGATTTGTTGAAGTCCCCTACTTTTATTGTGGAGTTGTCTATTTCTCCTTTCATATTAATATTTGTTTCACGTATTTTGGTGCACTGCTGTTAGGTGCATATATACTTATGATTGTTATGTCTTCTTGACAGATTGACTCTTTTATTTTTATGTAATGTCCGTAAGTGGTTAAGAGCTATGGCTGCTAACCAAAAGTCAGCAGTTCAAATCCACCAGCTGCTCCTTGGAAAGCCTCTGGGGGCAGTTCTACTCTGTACTATAGAGTCACTATGAGTCAGAATTGACTTAACGGCAATGGCTTTGGTCCTCCTTCTTTATCTCTTCTAATAGATTTTGATTTAAAGTCTATTTTGTATGATATCAGTATGGACACCCCTGCTCTATTTTGTTTATTGACTGCACAGAATATGTTTCTCCACCCTTTTATTTCCAGTCTGTTCATGTCCTTATGTCTAAGGTGTGTTTCTTGTAGGCAGCAAAAGGATGGATCATGTTTTTTTATCCATTCTGCCACCCTCTGCCTTTTTAATAGGGTGTTTAGGCCATTTCCATTTAAGGTTATTACTGAAAATAAAATGTCTATCTCATTCATTTTGCTATTTGTTTTTCTTTGATTTTTTATTCTGATTTTTCTGTTTTTGCTTGTACAGGTAGTCCCTGGGCTTACAAACATCTGACTTACAGACAACTCATACTTAAGAACAGACTGCCACAAAGCCTATTATATTAGAAGTTTGAGTTAAATACATACAGATGGCTTGTATTAATGAATGTACACACTACTTTGTGACACTTATGAAAACATTGTGCAGTTTGGTAGTGTTTCTTAAGTGTTTTATAAGCATAGAAAGGTAAAATGTATACTGTATACTAAAGACAAATATTTGACTAACTGATGCTAAATAAGAACCATAGGTACCTTTTCCAACTTACCTACAAATTCGACTTCAAGACAGATTTAGGAACAAATCTTGATCATAACCCAGGGACAGCTTGTATTTGGGTGCTTTCTTGTGATAAGCCTTTTTGTTATCTTCCTTCCTTTCTTCTGAATGTTTTTTTCTCAGTGATTTCTTAGTGGTTACCATGTATATTACACAACTTACAATGGCAGCAACATTTAACATATAAACAACAGTTAACACACAACCTTAACATAATAAATCTATTCTGATATGCTCCTCCCTCCCTCACGTCTGTTGGTGTGTCTCCATTAACATTAATATAAAATTATATTTATAAGTTTACTTTGTACTTTTTTCTTACAAACTTGATGTTGTATTGTTTGTAGAATTTAATTATCATGTTTATTCCCTGAAAATATCATATACTTGGTCCCGATGATGGCCTGTGTTGTGGCGGGGGTTTTTTTTTTTTTGAGATTTCTCTTTCTCTCTTATTTTTTATTTATTTTCCCATGTATAGATACGAGTATTTACTTAATGTTCTTGCCTTCCCGTTTGGAGTACTTTCTTGAGTAATACTTGCAAAGCTAGTCTGGTTGTGGCAAATTTCCGGAGCTTCTGCTTGTTTGGGAATGTCTTGATTTCCCCCTCATTTTTTAATGACAACTTTGCTGGGTAAAGAATTCTTGGTTGGCAATTGTTTTCGTTCAGTATTTCATATATGTAACTCCATTGTCTTCTGGTCTCTAGGGCTTCTGGGAAGAAATCTGCAGTGATTTTTTATGAAAGACTCTTGGTATGTTATATTGCATTTTTCTCTTGCTGCTTTCAGAATTCTCTCCTTGTTTTTGGCTTTCAAGAATTTTATTAGGATATGGCACAGAGTTGATCTTTTTGTGTTTCTTCTAATTGGGGTTCATGTAGCTTTTTGTATTTGCAGGTTTTGTTCTGTGTTCAGGTCTGAAGAATTCTCTCTGATTATGTCTTGGAAAATGTTTCTATGCCTTTATTGTTGTTATATTGCACTGGGATTCCAATAATTCTAAAGTTAGATTTCTTGGTTGAATCCCATATTCTCATTTGGGTTTGTTCACTTTTCTTTGTTCTTTTCTCTTGAGACTTGATAAGATTAGTTATTTTGTCTTCTAGTTTATTTATTCTATCTTCTGTCTGTTTGACTCTATTGTTGAATGTTTCTCTTGCTTTTTTTAATTCAGTTGCTTTGTTCTTCAGTGCCAGTAGTTCTCTTTGTTCGTTTTTGATGTTTTAAGTCTCCTTGTGAGTCTCTCATTTTGATTCTCCATTTGTTTCCTGATCTCCGCTAGTTTGTTTTCTGTGTGCTTTTTGCTTTCATTAAACATATTTAGTACCATAGCCTGAAAATTATCAATTCTTTCCATTATTCTGGCCTCCACTGAAGAAATTTCCTCTTCTTCATGTTTTGCTTTTTATTGATCTTTCTTCTCTTGTGATTTTGTGTGTTTCACTGTTTTTTGTTGAACTTGGGCCATTTTGTTATCTTTTTTTTTTAAGTTTAAATTTTCTATTTTGGTTTTCGTAGGAAAATTTTCTGATTGGGAACCCTGGTGGCGCAGTGGCCAAACACCTGACTGCAAACCAAAAGACTTGGGCCCACATCCAACAGTTGCTCTGCAGAGCAAGATGCAGCAGCTTGCCTCCACAAAGACTCACATCCCTCAGAACCCCACAGGACAGCTCCCCACCCCACGAGGCGTCTATGAGTCAGAATTGACCCAGTAGAGTGGGCTTGGTATCTTTTCCTGAGAACCACCAGAAGATTATCCTTAGTGGTTAGGTTTTCTTATTCTTAGGGTTTTTTTCAGTGCTGATTCAGGAGTTCTGGATGCTTGATCTCTGGAATTCAATATTCATGCACGGGCTAGGGGATATAGCTGGCCACAGATGCTGACATAACTTGTGGAGCTCTACTTTCCTGTGGCAAAGTTAGGGGGCTCTCTATGTCTTTCCTTCACAGGCTCCCCTGCACAGGCTCTCCTGTGCTGTCCCTCTGTCTGGAGGGAGCAAACCATTTCCCTCTGTGTTGCCCATCTGTCCAAAATATTCCCCTCACCCTGCTGCCCGGGAAGTTCCTCCTGGTCCTAGCGCCTATCCATCTCAGGCCTCAGCAAGATTCAACAACACTCTCTTGCAGAGCCATAGTATCCCCTTTTCCCTCCCAATTACACAGTCCAGAAACTCCCCCAGCCAATCTGTGCTGACTTCAAAAATCAGGCTATAACTTCCTCAGATTAGCTTTGTGTTCCCTGTTTGAGGTATTGCCCAGGCCAGTCCCCAAATACCTGCAATGAATGAGTGCTCCAGATGTTAGTGGGTAGGTTCTCCCAGCTTCTGTGCCATCCTCACTCCTCCTGTCCCCCAACTTCTGGACTCACCCTGACTGACTCTCCAACACCTCAGCTGCTACCCAGAGTTCTGAGATTTCAATCTATGCTTGTTTTTATTCATTTTTCAGCAGGGTTAGTTGCTGGGTGAGTAAATGGGAGCATCCACTCACTTTGCCATCTCGCTTTGCCCTTCTCTCTTCTATCTTTTATACTTCTCACACTTGACATTTATATTACTTTTCTTTGGCCTAAAGAGTAACATTTAATATTTCTTCTGGTCCATTTGTCTCTTGTGATATCTTTATTTTACTTTCTGTCTTGAATGATATTTTATGAGGGTATGTTGTTGTTACTGTTAGGTGCTGTCGACTCAGTTCCAATTCATAGCAACCCTATGTGCAACAGAATGAAACATTGCCCAGTCCTGTGCCATCCTCACAATCATTGTTACATTTGAACCCATTGTTGCAGCCACTGTGTCAATCCATCTTATTGAGGGTTTTCCTCTTTTTTGTGGACCCTGTCCTTCTCCAGAAACTGGTCCCTCCTGATGACGTATCCAAAATATATGAGATGAAGTCTCACCATCCCTGCTTCTAATGAGCATTCTGGCTGTACTTCTTCCAGAACAGATTTGTTCATTTTTCTGGCAGTCCATAGTATATTCAATATTCTTCACCAACACCATAATTCAAAGGCATCAATTCTTCTTTTTCACATGCATATGAGGTGATTAAAACCATCATAGTTTGGGTCAGGTGCACCTTAGTCCTTAAAGTGACATCTTTGCTTTCTAAAATTTTAAAGAGATCTTTTGCAGCAGATTTGCCCAATGTAATGAGTCATTTGATTTCTTGACTGCTGCTTCCATTGATGTTGATTGTGGATCCAAGTAAACATGAAATTTTTGACAATTTCAACCTGTTCTCCCTTTATCATGATGTTATTTATTGGTTCAGTTGTGAGAATTTTTGTTTTCTTTACGTGGAGGTACAATCCATACTGAAGGCTATGGTCTTTGATCTTCATTAGTGTTTCAAGTCCTCTTCACTTTCAGCAAGCAAGGTTTTGTCATCTGCATACTGAAGGTTGTTAATGAGTCTTTCTCCAATCCTGATGTCGTGTTCTTCTTCATATAGTCCAGTTTCTCAGATTGTTTGCTCAGCATAGAGATTGAAAACTATGGTGAAAGGATACAACCCTGATGCACACCTTTCAGAAGTAGACTGTCATGTCCTTCTTGCTAGTCTGTCTTAGTCTGGAAGCTCAGCTGAAGCCTGTCCATCAAAACTGACCCTGCTAGGTTTTGAAATACTGGTGGCAAAGCTTCCAGTATCACAGCAACAAGCAAGGCACCACCATACAACAAACTGACAGACCTGTGGTGGTATCAGGGTATAGATCTCTAGATTTTCGTTGAATGTATCATTTCTTTGCCTTGTGGCTTCTAGTGTTTATATTGTGAATTCAGCTAACAGTCTATTTGTTGCTTACTTGAAGATAATACATTGTATCCTCCCCCCCCCCAGATCCTTTTAAGATCTTTCACTCTTTGTTTTTCTTTGTTTTACTCTGTTGTGGCTAGGTGTGAATTTCTTTTCTACAAGATTAAAAGTTTTAAAAATAGAAAGATTGGGGAAAGTTAAATGCTCATGATATATATTGAAAGACCACATTTCATTGAATATAATATGTCATATTTTGTAAAACATCATAACCATATGTACCATTAAAAAACAAAACAAAAAACCCTGCCAGTTCAACTATGATAAAAATTGATTAAAAGATGTTATCTCTCCCCTTGTCAGAGATTGATAAAGTTCAGATTTTTAGATTAGGAATGGTTCAGGAAGTCAGAATGTCAGAGAAAAATTATCAAAATTTTTCACAATTACTTTCCTATTTTGCTTCCTAAGAAACTAACATAAAGAAAGATCTTGGTGAATAGTGCATAAGTGAAATCTTTTCAATGGAAAATGCTTGATAAGAGTATGGATACTTAAAATAGTTTACTCAATGTGAGGATGGCATCTGGGAATCCAAAATATAAGTAAAATCATGTTTATTATATGTTTTTGGCTAACAATGGCATTATATGCTATTTTTATAAAGCCAGAAGGTGTTCCCACAAGGCTTGTCTCTGTGACAACTCAAAAGAAAGAGGTGATTTATAACTCAAAAGGTACCATCAGCTACTTCCAAATTACTTTCAGTGTGTTTAGTTTGATGAGTGACTTGATATCCATGAGCTACTTACTGCTGTAACCCTGGAGAGTGAGGCCATGTCTCAGTATCCCTCTTCCTTTATTCTAATATCTTTGGACTATTAGCCAGTCATTGTTGTCTCAGTAGCACAATGCCAATTAAGATGGAACACAGATGAGAGGAAGTCTTTGAGATATACGGTATACACAGATAAGGTACTCGAGCAAGATATAATGAAGGGATGAGTATTGAGTAGAGGGCAGAGGTCTGGACTGCTAAATAGTGATGATGTCAAAGAAGCACAAGAGGGTCTTAGATATTTACAGGAAGTACAGTTAACATAAAGATAGCAAAAAGAAGGTAAGATAAACAGATAAATAATTTAGGATCCTCATCCTTCATGTTCATTGAAGGTAGCCACCATGTCTTGTTTGCTTTTTATCCCCAGCAACTAGGAATGTCTTTGGCACATAGCAGAAATTCAGTAAATTAATGAAGAATAAGAAAGAACAGAGTGTTAGCATATATTATATTCATAAGATTTACTTTTATAGAGGAAATACAGTTCAAATTGAATTTTTACTATGTTTCAGACAAACAAGTTCAAATTCTGTGTCTACCATTTAATATCTGGGTAGCATAAAAAATTATAGACTGTATATGAATTTTCAATTTTCTCATCTGTAATGGAGAGGCTAATATCTATTTCATATGTTTATTGTGATGATTCAATCACAATAAATAATAATTCATAAAAACCATTTAGCATATTAAGCATTCAAAAATAGGAGTGTATCTTTATCACTAACCTTATCATCACCTTCACTGTCACCATCACTATCCTCTTGATCATTCATCATCATAATGAAATACACGTATTGCTGGACAATGTGGAGCATACAGAGATGAACGAAATCTAGTGAGAATGACAAATTGTGGGATCTGTGAGAAACTTCCTCTCTGCTAGGGCATCTGCTCAACATCATCTTCAGGAAGCATTCTTCTTTAGGAATAAATAAATATGATTTAATTCATAGTTTGCATTTCCAAATGTCATCTTCATCTTGAATGAAATATTTTAAGAATCTATACTGTTTCCAAGGATTTTCCATTGAACAGATTTCATTTTTCTACTCCTCATCAAGTTCTTTCCCTTGTTAGTCTCTTGAGAAGCAAAATAAAAAAGTAATTTTGAAAATTGTTGTTGGGATTTCTCTGCGCTTTCTGATTCACTGCACATTTCCAACTCAAAAATCCAAGAAAGGTACTACCATAGTTTATCAATCTCTGAAAAGGGGGTAACATCTTATGAACAGATGAGTCTGTCCCAATATTGATGGATAATCTTCTCTTGGTCCTCTCTCCTTTGTGCTGCCACTGTCCCACAGTGATCCAGAGGTGAGACACTGCATCTCTTCAGGTTCTGCTAAAATGATCCACTCACATACATTAGTTGACTAAAAAAAAAAAAAAGTTGCTGTCAAGTCAATTCCAACTCATGGCAACTCTATGTGTGTTAGAGTAGAACTGTGCTCCACAGGATTTTTCAATGCCTAATCTTTTAGAAGTAGATTGCCAGATCTTTCTTCCAAGGTGCCTCTGGGTGGACTTGAAGCTCCAACCTTTCAGTTAGTAGCTGAGCACGTTAATTGTTTGTACCACCCAGGGACTCCACTGTAGAAACCAAAAACCAAAACCAAACTCGTTACCTTCAAGTAAATTCCGAGTGATAGCAACCCTATAGGACAGAGTAGAACTGCCTCATAGAGTTTCCAAGGAGCAGCTGGTGGATTCAAACAGCCGACCTTTTAGTTAGCGGAACTCTTAACCACTAAGCCACCATTGTAGAAAAGAAAGACTAATATCATATACATCATAGCAAACAATATAGAAATTCATATTAAACATTTCTGTTCTATCAAGTTCCTTCTTAGCAGCTCTGCCAAAAACAATTTTGCTTTCTGAACTTCTACCCTGCAGCATGCCCATTCCCCTGTCTTCTCTCTCCCTCTCCCAAGTTTCCCTTCGTGAACTTCAAATTCCTCTCTCACTGTTATCCAGAGTATTCAGCAATCCTTGGCTACTCCTCTCAAATCTTGTAAAATGGATCATATAACTGGACTCAGAAAATTATCTTTATCGGGACAGCTCATTTTGACTCTGGATGAAATTCAAGGCTATCCCATAGCTTTTATAGGTACTTTAAGTTTTTGTTTGCTTTAGTTCAGTTCAATATAACATTTAAATTACTTTCATCCAGTTCAAAGCTTCTCCTCCAGTTTAGACCTAATGACTGGGGAAGCTATAGAGGGAAAGGGGTTTGTGGTATACTTCTTCATTGTTTCCCCAACTGCACAGCCTCTCACTTCTCGTCTGTTGGAGTGGTGGAGAGGCAGAAGAAGTAAGGTTCAGAAAACAGTTTTGAATTTACACTCGCACCCTCTGGGAGTGTTGAATGATCAAATGCTGGCACTTTATTTGGAGCAGAGCAATCTGAGATCACCCCAGTAACCTCTAATGGGGATCTTCCAGTCATCCTTAATGGCTCCCTGATAGTTTGATATCTCCTCTGCTGGCTGATTACAACTCTCCCCATAGTTCCTGGATTCCTATAGTTCATCTTCTCTAGTGGCCACATCATCAATCCAAGCTGCCCTCATGGGCAAGTTCCCTCTGAAGTGACCCAATTTCTCCTCCCTTCCACTGGGTCTAGATCTGGCCCACAGGAAACACGAGCTTCCTTGCTAGGCCCACTCTGGGGTCTGTAGGCTATTGCCAGTGCAGCATTGTCTTTTAGCTCTGCAGCCACAGGGCCCTCCTGCCAACCACTAGCAGACAGGTGTCAATATCTCCCAGTGTTCAAGTAAAAACAATCACACAACAGTCTCTAAACAAATCCTTCTATCAATACACTTGCATAAGTCATGTCTCCTTCTACATATCCTGAAAGTGGGTAATAGTCTACAGTATACTGGACTGTATTTGGTGTCACCCCTTAGCAAATTGTGAATATATGTTTTGGCACCTAAAATAGTCTGTTGTAACTTTAGGGCTTTATCCAAAACCAAGACAACAGGATAAACTCCCATTTTGAGATCTTATTTTATTTGCATGTATAAGTTCATCAAGATTCTCAAGAAAACAGACTCAGGATTATAGATAGCAATGCTGTTTTTCTGCATATATAGTAATTAATGCATTGAGTTTCTGTTTATAAAAGCATTATTTTTGTGTTATTTTTTATTTCTTGTATTTTCTGTTAAACTATAAGTTTTTTGAGGACATGCTCAAGAAACACAGCAAATGAGAGCTGGACAAAGTAATTCAAGTGTGAAGAATCTTCCCCTGTGATAAATCTTCAAGGAAAACTCCTTCTCTAATGCTAGCAGGGTAGGCAAGGCAGAGTTAGCCTCATGTTCTAAAAACTCCTTAGTTCTATTTTCTAATGTCTAGAAATATAGAGAATACTTTTATACACACAAATATCTTTTTAATATATTTAAAAGTGTATTAAATATATTATTATACACACAAAATATCTTTCTAACACAGTTAATATCTTTAAAGGATTAACAAGTTTAAAAAAAGTAATGTAAACTAAAGAGTTCCCAGCCTTCATTTAAAAACTAAAACTTCAAAGTTGAATTGTTAACTTTTAAAAAAAATAGCTCTTCCATTTGCATTATAAACCATGAACTTAATAAACCACCAGTGGTATAAATACTTTAGAAGCTAGGGTGCCAATTAACATCTTTTTAGCTCTGCAGAGATAACCAAGCATACAAAAAGTTAAGTAAGTTTGACTTTAATGTAATTATGTTGGAGACAAATTTAATCAGATATTTATCAGATTTCCCTACAGATCCTCTGAAGCAGCAGAATTAATATTGTTTCCTGAATATTCACCAGAGCTAAACCTTCAGTGGAAATAAGCAAAGGAGCACTCTTGCAAAGCTTTATGAACCCAGTGTCTCCTGCATATTCTCACCCTCTGCAACCATCACATCACTTTGCTGGCAACAGTGCTATTCGAGTTAAGTACCCTGGATGTTAATCCCACTTTGACCAGTCAGTGTTGAGATTACTTTACCATAATTGCCTGTGTGATCTTTTGGAGAATCCTCTAATGATCCCAGGGAGATTAGGGAAACAGGAATGTAATCGCGGGTGTGCACAAGGGTGTCAGAGAAATATGTCAAGTTAAGAGGGGCCTTTAGCATTACAGGTGGAAAGCTTTGCTGTAATCCGTTCCCCCACTTACACGGCCTTCTCATCCCATCAGAATGGTTTTCTCCCACTTAGAAAGGTGAACAAGAGCACTCAAATGGTGGAAATATGTGATCATTTTGTTTCTCAGTGCCTCATATGTGTTAGCATTCACATAGAATGAACAAGTTTGCAATGAAAGAAGGGAAAGAGACGAAAAGCTTGATGCTGAGTAAATAATGCATGTCATGGTGCTGGTTTTCACCCACTATCAAGATCTGCCAGGTTCCAGAGATTTAATACTAAATCATCATTTGAATGTTTTCAAGGTCAGCTCCAAATGCAGTCAATCCTAAATTGTCTACACAGGCAGCTCCGAGGTTACAAATGTCCAACTTATGGACAACAATTTGTACTCAAGAACAGACTACCATAAAGCCTATTATATTAAATTTTTGAGTTAAATACATACAATGGTTTGTAATAACCAATGCATGCACTACTTTCTGATGCTCATGAAAACATCACAATTTGTTAGTGTTTCTTAAGTGTTTTGTATGAATAGAAAGGTAAAATATATACTGTATGCTCAGACAAACATTTGACTAACTAACGTTAATAAGAACCATATGTACCTGTTCCAACTTACCTACAAATTTGACTCAAAGACAGTTTTAGGGACAGATCTCGTTTGTAACCCTGGGGAGTGACTGTCACAGAGTCTTCCCTTGAGCAAGATTCTGTTCACTTTTTGAAATGTTTTCTAAATCTAATATAGACCCCCCTTATCCTCCTTTTATTCTGCATTAAGATTTCAAATAAAAGCATGATAAAATGCTACTGTTGATTTCAGTGATACAGCCCACAAAGAACGTACACTGAACTGTTAGGTGGTTTGGAGATATATGGGCTGGTTTCTCATTCATTTCTTGTGCTTAAATGCAAACGATAAAACAATATGCTGCCTTGCCGTTGCCTTTGCAAAAAATAAACTGAGGGGAGGAAGTTGAGGAGGAAGATGGGGCATCTGGTAACTTCCAGTGATCGTATTTTGGAAGGAACTAAAATTTGCATGGTTTTTTGTTCATTTTCCAGGTTATTTTAAAAGACTTGTTTGGTAAAGGGAATGGCTTTTAAAAACGTACTTGAGTGTCTAATATGGATTGATGTGTGTTACTGAGTAGAAGAAACAGGACAGGAAAGGCTAAGAAATACTGATTTCGAGGCTACAAATCACTTTTTACTTATGTCCCGTGATCTTACTGGCCATCATATAGCCTGTAGCCATAGACGGCTATTTCACTCTGTATGTGCGCACACCTGTTTTTGAGGAAATGGTGTGCTATGTGACCAATTTTCATGCTTTTAGGGGGAAAAGGAAACTGTAAATGATTACACACAGATATAAACCTATCTTTGAGAAGCAGAAACAGACTTTAGTACAATTTTCCCTAGTTTACAAGGTGTCCAAAATGTATTTTTTCTAAGTGGGATTTTGAATTTAGACTTATTATATGTGTGCTGCATTACAGTTCTTGGGACATCCAAGAAAAGGCAAGGATACCCAAATTAAACAATAGTAAAAATCACACCCTTTCCTCCCGCACTAAATACTCCCCTTGAAAAAAATTCTTTTCTCACTGCCGCCACACCTTGTTCTCTCTTCCCTGTGGAATAGCAGTTGTGTTTGGCTTGATGAATTTTAATAAGATATGGCAGATGTTAGAGAGACCGAAGTTAATAATAATAATAAGAAATAATCTACCCAGAATTTCTTCTCCAGATACAGTTCCAATTTTTTAACCATTTATAATCCCAAGATCCCAAGTACAAATGAAGGGTAAATTCCAAACAAGGCAGGCTGCTTAATAGAAAAGGTAATAAAAATGCTTTAGATTTCTTTGGGGGTCGGGGGGGGGAACCAAGTTCCTGAGATATGAAAGATTAATATCCCACATCCTTTCTGAAAGAAGTAAGCAAGTCGGCAGATATTTAGATTCATAGACAGAAAGAGGTTCTTACATTTAAACCTTTAAGGCTGCTTGAACAAGATGCTAAAGATTGTTCCATTGAAGTTTGGGAAGGACGTGGCCTGTAAGCAACTCTGCTTATGGTTAATGAGCTGTAATTGCTCAGTTACAATTGCCTGGTTAATTCCCTGTGCACTGTCTTCAAAAGAGAGTCAAATGGTTTCTTTCAGGTGGAACTCAACCCTCCTCATTTGTTGCTGTATTACAGAATGGAGGAAAGAAACTAACATTTGATGAACACCTCCTACACGTCAAGAATTAAGTTAGCACAATCCCTATTTCATTTCATTGCATTCTTGTATAAATCTGTACCAGAGTAAACTGATTCTGGGAGTTTCAGAAACTTGCTCCAATCACTTAGCAAAAAAAAAGGTTATCTAATTCCTAACCCCTCTTCTTTTGTTTTGTGGGGGTGGCTATGCCATACTATCTTTCAAAGAATCATCATATAGGAGAGTTTCCATGGCATGTTATTTATGAGTTATATTCAGGCAAACGCGTGTCAAACAGAAGCGGATTATCAGATTGGCAAGGTAAGCACAGTGTTTACCTTGCTTACCAGATCATCTGCAGTGAACAATTTCATGTGGGTTTCGCTGCATCTTTGTGGTGAAATCCATGTGAAATTGTTCACTACAGATTAGTAAGTAAGCACAAGTAAGCCTGTGCTTATCTTGCTTACTGTGTCATCTGGCCCTGTCAGGGATTGTAAATTTGAAAAAAGGCTTTGATTCTGTTGGAAGGTGCTTTGGGGTTGGGAGAGAGACAGATGCCAGCCATACCTAGAAACAGAATCTTCGATGTGGTGAAAAAATGCGAAATTGTTCACTACACATGATCTGGTAAGCAAGGTAAGCACTGTGCTTACCTTGCCTATTGGATAATCCATCCCTGGTCAAGTCAGGCCTCCATATTTATATATTATTTCAATATTGATTTACTCAGATTTTGAGGAGTTCAAACATCTACGGAAAAGTTCCAATGTTCCATATTAGCATCTTTCTTCCTTTCTTAAAGAAATAGTAATCATATTCATGCATTTTGCTGTCTTACTCCACTATTCATAGAAATTTTGACTTGTCTGAAAACTTTGAAATATAAAAATTCCTTCAGAATAAATATTTTAAAGGGTTTGGAATACTTGGGGCCCTGGTGGTGCAGTGATTAAGAGCTATGGCTGCTAACCAAAAGGTCAGCAGTTCAAATTCACCAGGTGCTCCTTGGAAACCCTATGGGGCAGTTCTACTGTAGCCCATAGGGTTGCTATGAGTTGGAAGCAACTCGACGGCAATGGGTTTGGTTTTTTTTGGTTTTGGTATACATGGAAATTGTAAGCGTCAGTCATATACATGGTTGTGTTTAGGTTTGACATAATCATATTCTGAGAAATCTAAAATAAAATAATCTTCAAAACTTGAATTTTTACAAGCTTTACATTTTCCAAGTATATAAAAGACGTTGCAGTATATCTAGAAGAACTTACCGTGCCAACATAGGGTTATGAATGCGTGATCTTACATTAAGAAATTCTTATCTTACATACAAATCAGAAACTTAAGAATCCAACTGACTCAACATGCTCACAGCTGGAAAGCACACATGTTTTGGCTTATTTGCCTCCTTTCAACATTTTTTAGTCCAGATGTTCAGTGACTGCAACATCCTTTTTCACTCTGCATCCATCATGGAATATCACCCACTAGGAGTAAGAGGGCCAGGGCTGTCTCAGAGTTCAGGTAAACCATGGATACTATTGTTATTCTTACTAGTTCCAAATGTCTTATGCACCCAGTGTTTCTTTCTTAAAATGTTTATTTTCCAGGCTTTAAAAAAGAAAAAAATAGCCTTAATGTTTTACAAATCGGTCGCTAATAATTCAGCCTGAATTTTCCGATAATGAATGGGGATACATCAGCATACACTTCATATTCATTACAGAAGAATAGTATCTTATATACTTGCAGGCTAGTAAGTTCAGTTTTTTCTGGAAAACATACAGAAAAGACATACAGATTTCACTTTTCCTGTTTTCCTTACTTGAAGAGAGAGAACACTTGAGGAATTCTGTTTAGTTCTGCTTTGTTTTTCCCTACCATGTCCCCCTTGCTTGGAAGTGCTTTGCAACTTCCACTCCCAACACCATCCTCCACTTACTAAAATACTACCAATTATTTAGAATCCAGTTTAAGTGCCAATTCCTCAGGAAAATCTTTCCTAATCTGACCTCCATAAAAAGCGCATAAACGCCATCCTTCCTTCCCATAGCATTTTTACACCACTTTTAGAGTATTTACCATATTTGCCACATCTTATGCTCATCTCTGGTTATATTTATCTCCTTCGCTAGAATTAAGTTTTTTGTGCATGAAATTTTGACTTGTCCATCATTCTGTTCTCATACTCTGAATGTATAGTATACTTCCATGAAGAGTGTTTCACGCATAATGGTCAAAAGTTGTTGTTGTTGTTTGTGTGTGTTAATGGAATTAAACACAGAATATACACAGTCAAACAAAAGGTTCCCACACTATTACTGAGACTTAGTCTAGACGGTCAGGAAATCTAAGCCTCCCTTTCCCCAGTTGTATCCCCAAGCTTTTAGTTTGTTTTTCTAATCCTCCATCTCCATGGAGAAGAGTAGTTACAGTGGTTCTCACCTCATCAGCCCTAACTGAGTCTTTTCCGGATTTCATGGTTCAAATAGCTAAGCTACTAATCCTGTGCAAAGTCAGGGCATCTCGTGATTTACTTGAGATGAGGCTAGGGAGAGAGAGGTCACAGTGAATTGATTAGTTGAAACAGGATCTACGGGCTCATTCAGAAAGGCTTACTTACATGTGGGAGGTGTTAAAAACTTCAGATCATATAAGGGACTTTGATGTCCACTTTCCATCTTTTGTTCAAAAAATGCATTCAGTTGTGAATACCGCTTACATTATTCTATGATTTAATATAGTCTTTTTGTTTTTTGTCAGCATATGGAAAATACAAAAGGTTCACTTCAGTGATAGATTTCTTGAGCTACATTATGTGCTGATTGTACTTATTTAATGATTGGTGAAGTCTGAATAAAATGTAGCCACATTTTAGCACCAGCCTAGTATGTGAATATTTAATATAAGAGTATATTTCTAAAGTAACCATACTTTCAGAATGAAAACTTTTTTAAAAACAATGATTTGACTACACTTTTTTATTAAGTTGTACAAATATCTCGTGCTCATTTAAACTCTTCTTACTGAATAAAACCGACCAACAAAAAACAAACTCATTGCTGTGGAGTTGATTCTGACTCATAGCAACCCTATAGGACAGAGTAGAAGTGCCCATAGGGTTTCCAAGGAGCAGCTAGTGGATTCAAACTGTCAATCTTTTGGTTAGCAGCCCAGCTCTTAACCACTGCACTACCCAGGGTTCCTCTTACGGAATAAATATCCTGAATTCTCATCCAATAAAGAAAAATGAATCTGATATTTCTCATCTTCAAATTCAGAACTATAGGAAACAAAGAATTCATTTCAAAATTTCCTTGTCCCATTGTCTGCACCAGAATCAACCCTGGTAAAAGAATGATTTTTACTCGGTTTAAACTACAGTCATGATTATCACCATGGAGCATCAATTGCTTCCATTCCATGAACTCTCTTGAAGGTCTCTTTGGAATGATTGTCAGAGTGAGATGGAGTCATACTGAACATAATGACTATGAGTAGCCTCCTTCAACATATACCTTAATTTATAAATAACTAGGACTTAATGTAAAAACAGCTTATGAGAGGTGTCTGACCTCCTCCAACCCCACAACGGGGAAGGAGGATCAAGATCAACTGATTCCTATGAGGTGGAGGTCTGACATGCCTCACTGCAAAAATGCCTTGCTGGAAGTGTCTGACTTCCTCCAACCCACAAAGGGGAAGGAGAACCAAGATCAACAGCCCAAGGCTGATTCCTATGAGGCAGAGGTCCGACACGCCTCCCTTCTCCATCATCTTTACCAATTCTGACACCAACCATCCCTCGCATAGCATAGTACTCTCTACTTCTCTGATGGGTTCAATAATGCATTGCAATGGCCACACAGAACTCACAGACCGTACTAATGATTATGGAGTTTACTAGGGAAGTAACAGTTGCAATTCAGGCCCAGGAACAGTCAGGATACAGTTCATCTATCAGGACAGCCTCTTCTTAACTGTACTCGCAAGCACGCCTCTCCTTGGCCCTAGGCCTCTCCCCAAATGCACTCAGCTTTCTCTCTCAGTGTAGTCTGCTGCTGCTGGGTCTCTCCTGCCACTGCTTCTCACCATCTTCAAGGTTACAGCTCACTCTCTTTCTCATTCTCCTGCTTCCAGGAGCTTCTCAGAGCAGGGATCCTGGGTCCAAAGGATGCACTCTCTGCTCCTGGATGTTCTTCCTTGGTTGTGGTAGGATCCTCCTCTTTTCTCTGAAACTGGCCCTCTTTTAAGGCAAAAGTGACCAGTCTCCTTGGTGGGCCACAATTGCTTTATCACGCAGTCCCGCCAGTTACCTAGGTGGGAGTCACAAGACCATGGCTAGAAAGGTCGCACAAAAGTAATCAATCGCACAGCACTAAGTTACTCTTTTCTGTCAGTAAGTTCTACTATGTGGTACTTTTGAAGATCAGATGTCATTTTCTTGACCTCTGTGTTAGAAATAACTACCTTGTTTTGAATGACTGATAACTTTAAGGTGCCATATTGGGATATGCCTCAAAGGCAAGAAAGCCAAACACGTCTGTACCCTTTTCTCTTACTCCTTGCACTTGTGAAGAAAGGATGGAGTGGGGAAGAATAGAGAAAGCGGGAAATTAAATTTAAACAGTGATGGGGTTTTCTACTGGCATTTTCTCTGAAGTTTTAGTATATTCAATTCAACTAACACCTATTGAGCACTGTTATGTGTAAGGAACTATCTTAAATATTGTGGGGAAATGCTGGTATAGTTGATTACTTTTGTGTGGCCTTTCTAGCTTTTTCTTGTAACTCCCATCCAGGTGATTGGGAGTCAGCCTTGCACTGTTGGTCTTGGTTCTCCTTCGCACTTGTGGGGTTGGGGGAGGTCAGACCCTGCCCACAAGCCATTTTTACAGGAAAACATGGAGATTATCATTACAAGAAGTATATTAGTTTCCTAGGGCTTCCATAACAAATTACCACAAACTATGTGGCTTAAAACAACGAATGTTTATTTCTGTTCTAGCCTCTCACAGTTCTTCAGGATAGAAGTCCGAAATCAAAGTGTATGTAGGGACACACTCCCTCTGAAGGCTCTAGGGAAGAATCTTTCCTTGCCTCTTCCTAGCTTCTTGATGTTCCTTGATTTGTGACAGCCTAACTCTAATCTCTGCCATTTTATAACAAGTATTATTTTTTCTTGAGTGTACGATAACATGCTCACCATTTCCTTCTGAGACCTCATCAGAAGCAGCTTTAATGTCCATATTTCTAGCAACATTCTGTTCATGACTATATATATATATATATATATATATATATATATATGTTCTCTGAGACAATACACACTTTCTCTACAGTTCTCCTGATTTCTTCTAGCCTTCACCAGAATGACCTTTAACATCCCTATTTCTACCAACATTCTCTTCAAGCCAATCGAGGATTTTTCTATCACGTGCCTCAAAATTCTTCCAGTCTCTACCTGTGACTCAACTCCAAAGCCACTTCCACATTTTTAGTTAGTTATTACAGCAACACTCCACTTCCCAGTATCGAAATCTGTATTCGTTTTCTAGGGGTTCCGTAACAAATTACCACAAACTGGATGGCTAAAAACAACAGAAATTTATTTTCTCATGGTTCTGGAGGCCATAAGTATGAAATAAAGATGTTAGCAGAGCCATGCTCCCTCTGACAGCGCTAGGGAAGAATCCTTCCTTGCTTCTTCCAGCTTCTGGTGGCTTCTGGCATTCTGGGCATTCCTTGGTTTGTGGCAGCTTAACGTTAATCTCTGCCTTTATCTACACGTGTCCTTCTTGCCCATATGTGTGCCTCTGCATGTCCTCTCCTCTTCTTTAAGGGCACCGGTCATTAGTTCCACCCTCATCCAATATGACTTCATCTTAACTTGATTGCTTCTGCAAAGACTCTTTTTCCAAATAAGATCATATTCACAGGTACCAAGAGTTAGGACTGGGATGTATCTTTTTTGAGAGGACATAATTCAACTCACTACAGGTGATAATTTCATGATAGAGATGTTCAAAAATAAATTATCTGTCAGAGTGTGATCCATGCTGGGCAGGGATATATACAACATTTGGGGTGGATGTAATAAAAAATTAAGGAAATAATTTAATTATAACTGGGGGATCAAGAAAGGCTTTCGGAAGAATGGAAGACTTGGATTTTACTTCAAAATGTGGAAAATGTTTCAATTTTCCTCAGGCAGAGCTGGAAATAACAGGCTTCCTGGCAGATTTAAAATAGGAACAAATGTTGAGAGGCAAGAAAGTACTTGTTGGATTGTATATGGCAAGAAGTGTGGTGGACCTGAAAAAATTGGGATCAAGGAGATGTGATAAGGATATAGCTATAGAAGCAGGTGGCATTTGGATTTTGTTCTGTGAATAAAGGGAAGCTATTAAAGACTGGTGAAGGGAGTAATATTTTTTTTGTTTTGATTTTCTGCATAGGTCTTTTATGGAATACAATTAAGAATATCTAAAGAAGTTTTAGGAAAATTATTCTGACAACAGAGTCCCTGGGTTGTGCAAACAGTTAATGCACTCGGCTACTAACCAAAAGTTGGAAGTTTGATGATGAGGGAGCAAGCGAAACTGAGAATTATGTAGAAAGGCAGGATACAGGACTGACTTGTAGAGTGCCAAAGTGGCATCGAGGATGTTAAATCCAGGGTACAAAGTCTGAACTCTAGGCCCTAGTAGAGACAGTATGTGTATGTGAGTCAAGACCAAAAAGGGAAAGGCTCTGGGGAAAATGTTACTGTTGAGTCTCTGCTGATCACAGTGAATAAGTAGCCTCAGCTTAAAGGACCCAGAGCAGAGAAACAACTTTGCATCTTATGAGAAAATTTGAGGTGCTTACATAGACAAACTGCTGAAAATTGCATTTAGAGTTCAGAGGAAAGATGAAAACTAAAAATGGAGAGTGTTTGAAGTCATCTTTGTAGAAGTAGAATTAATACCATGGGAAAGAGTCACCAAAGAGAACACGGAGAGAGGGAAACATGATATGCAATGCAATTTGGATGGAATGTATTCTTGTAGGAGGTGAGTAGAGGAGGAGTAACAGAGCTAGTGGTATGAATTTTCCAGCCACAAACACTCATGTTTGCCAGACATGTAGCTTTCTTTACTTTTCCATAACTAGACTTATTAAGTATCTCAAATCCCTGTTTTTTAGCTAAATGCAGCATGTTGATCTGGCTAATAAAATCCAGGTTTTCTCAGTCACTTTGGGTTTTAAGTTCAGTCAGTTTCAGTATTTCTCCTTGCCTTTCTCCATCCCTGGGAGACATCTTCATCCTTGGTGCCACAGTATTAGTGGGGAGGAAGCATCTAGTCCTTGGTTGTCAGAATGGTGAGCTGTATCTCTGTCTGATCCTGGAACATCTCAAGTGGGGTCATCCATCCATCCATGCATAATCAGACAAGACTTCCATTTCCTATGGGCTGCCTGCCGAGAGGTTTGCCTGACCACCAGATCACTACAAGGTCTTCCAATTCTCTGTCCACTTCTTCTAATTCCAAAGAACACAGATCTCTTCAGTGCCGAGGGAAATTGCTGGGGCTGCCTTAGGCTTTCTTTGTAAAACAACACCCGGACCAACAATTTGTATTTCCACAATGCCTCTCTACAGCAGACTTGCTCAGGCTGTAGCCATCCTTGTATCAGACGAGAAGTGGACATAAATCTTCTCTACTCACAATTGTCACATACTTCTCTGAGGAAATCTATTTGATCACCAACTCTATAACAGTTACTCTTGTAAAATGTGATCTAGAATCAAAGAAGATAAAGTGAATAACTTCTGTAAAATTTACACTGATCATAACTTTTAATTGAATGTTATGTAAAATTAATATAGATTTATAGAAGCTTTAATTCTGAGCATTGTATTATGCTGAACTCTACTAATCTCCAATCAGATTCATGCATAAAAAGTGAATTTGGTCAGTCCGCTTATGAAAGTTGTGAGTTTCTTGATCTCCTATTTTGGCTCCTCGTCCACCTCAGACTCTGCTGTGCCTGGTGTCCCAACGCTGGGGCTTCGGCGGAGCATTTCTCAATTCTCTGTGGCAGTAGCAGTGCTGGAGCTCGTCCAGTTGCTTGGGGTCAAGAAAAGCATGTGGGATTGTAACTCTTCCTTATATAGACTTACGGACAATCAATCATCCTGGTTTTAGTCCCACCCATTATCCCCACTTTTATAGGTAGTTAGTGCTTCCAATTTCTGATCCTTTGTAGGATCCTGTGATGAAAATTGGCTGCCCTGTAAGAAGTCATGTTTCAATATTTGCTGCTTGGCTAACAGTTACTCTTTAATTGTGTGCTTTCTGTCATTCAAAATTTTGCTAAAATTCCTTGTCTGTTTTCATCTCCTCTTCTTTTGTCATGGCCCTTGTTTTATAATTTTGTATTCCTTTTAATACTTTCTTCTTTATTCACTTACTTTCATACTAATGGGGTTGCAGGATGGAGCACAAAAAAATGAAAACACAGTAAAACCTGCAAAAGCCAAAACCTGTGCATGGTGCCAACCTGTCAGAGAAGGAAAACTAAAATATTTTCCACTAATAGAGAGAGATAGAAAAGTGGGAAGACCACACCTTGTCAAAGGCAGAAAACTTTTGCGATCCAGTAAAACAAGGCAGTTCCATCAAGTTCTGGCTCTCGCAGTTTTCACTGTATTTTATTTATCTTATTCAACTGTATTTAGAAACTTAGAAATCCACAACATTTCTAAGTTTCTAAGAACTTCTGACGCGGAGGTAGGTAGAATTCAAAATAATTAAAGCAGTTTAGCACTGTATCTAATCTAATTCATCCAGCTCACACTGATCTCTCTCTTTCTAAGGTAGATGCTGTGATTAATAAAGGCAAGTAATAATTATAGCTGTCGTTTATTGGCTGCTTACTCTATGCCAGACACTGTTTTAATCTCTTTGTTGATATTAAGTAATTCTATCCTCATATCTGTATGAGGTATGCTCTGTTTTAAAGACGAGGAAATTGAGACAGTTCAGAAAACTAAAGGTTTCGCAGTCTCTAAATGGCAGAGCTGGAATTCAAACCCAAGCTGCCTGGCACCTGAGCCTGCATTCTTAAATAGAAACATGCTAATATCTACTTTTGGGATAGAGATTTTTGGGTAAGAATTTGGCAGAATAGAAGGCCGATTGTTGTGTCTCCCTTGACCATGTAAATTCTGTATCCCTTTTTAAGCTATTAATGTGCAAGGCCACTACATGGTCCATCAAACCTAGGCTACCACATTGCAGTACTCCAGGAACTCCATTCACACTATCCTAAGCTTATCCGTCTTAATTATGGTTTAGTAGAAGGAGGCTTGGCCTGTGAGTGACTGTCTTGTATGACAAAGAGCAAATCACTATACTATCCAGGACCCTGGAATTCTCATCTGTGAATTGAAGAGATCATCCTAGGTGATGATAATAACGTTGTTGTTGGGTGCCTTGAGTTGATTCCTGCTCATAGTGACCCCAAGTGACAGAGTAGAACTGCCCCTACAGGATTTTCTTGGCTGCAATCTTTATGGAAGCAGGTCACCAGGTCTTTCTCCCACAGAACCACTGGGTGAGTTCAAACCACCAACTTTTAGGTTAGCAGCCAATCACTAACCATTGGGATACCAAGGCTCCTGGTAATAATAACGGCCAAGGCTTGTTAAGTTCTGTTATGTGCTAAGAGTTCTTAGCACAAAGTAGAACTGAATAAACTTTGGCTGTTATTATTATCATTTAATATAATAATAATATAGTATAAGATATATACTATATACACTGTAGTGAGTACATTTCCATAATAAGATTTATTTTATATAACATAAAAATTGAATTATATTTACCCTGGAGATGACAGAAGTAAATGAATATGAATTTGTCCCATTACTTTCCCTTTCAGGACACTGAAGTAGATCCTGATTTCCTAAGCATCAAGTCCAAACTGCTTTTTGGTATTTTTGAGGGCCTGTGTATCTTCCATAATTATATTCAACAGTCATTCAAATTCTAACTCAATTTTTTCATTTTCATGAAGTCACCTCTGTGTATTCATTCAGCCCATACTGATTTCTCTCCTTTATGAATTAGAACATATGCACAAGAAGCAATGTATACCGATTACATACAGGACTATACTCAACATGTTCGTGTTTGTTTTGTTTTGTCAAAGAAATTACAAGCTTGTAGAGAGTGAATACAATATCGTGTTCTTACTTTTAAAAAATCTTATAGAAACTAGTAATGCTTGGCACAAGATGAAATACTATGTGTTAATGTTGATGCAGAAATTAGGAAAGATCAAAATCTGGGTTTTACACCCAGGCTTGGGGATACATAGCTTTTTTTTTCTGTGTTCTCTGAAATCCCTTGGAATGCCAAGTATTTTTGGATAAATAAAGATTTATTCTGAAGGATGAAGTATACATTTCTCAAGCTGGTTTTGTGGGCAGGACCAGCTTTCGGTTTGCGATTGTGTGTGTATGTATGTGTGCATTCTCGAGCTAGACTTTAGAAACTTATACTCATGTTTTCTAGTTGTAAGAAATAAGTAAATTCCAAACAGAAAACTTCCTACTGCTGCCACTAAAGAGTAGGATTTTACAAGTTAAGTTCCAATGTCCTTTAAAGTTAATTTTATGTTTTTCTCAATTCATATTTAATATACATGGATTCCACTGTAACATCTGGGAGGTCAGTGGATTCACCAAATTTTCATTCTTTTTACTTCTCAGTTCAATGATTGGCAGATTATGTGACGTGAAATAAAAATACAATTAGAAAGTAAAACAAATCCGTATCTAAGAAAAGGAACATATCCCTACAATTATAAGAGAACCCCTCATACCTTTTTAATGCTCCTTCTTTCTCTGATAGAATGATAGTGATTAAAAACAACTCATGGGAGGAAACCTGCCAAAATAAGAACATCTCTTATAGCTTTGAGCCTTAGCTTTGCAGTACACCCGTGCATCAACAGTTATTCACTGAGCGTATATCCACACTGTTATGTTGATCCACCTACTTAGAGCTTCCAGTGAAGTGGGTTTCCAACAGGATTTTAAATTTCTCTCTGTGTGTGTGTGTGTGTGTGTGTGTATTACATATTTTTAATTTTCTCTGATAACGTTTATATTGGTTTGTGTTTTCTTGTAATTTTTTTAATATATTTGTATTGATGTCCTAGATACTATGTGCCCTTTAAATATTACATTTTTTGGTTTGTGTTTTTTTTGGTGTAATTCTAGGCTCATAGTCTGTGCTCATTTAAGACATTAGGTTAGTTGAATGTTTAGGAGAAACAAAGTAGTGGTATGGGAAAGCATCAGGAAGCCTTTCACTGTTATCAAAGTTTATAGCAGATAAAAAAGAAATCTCATTGAAGACTACATTTCCATAATCAGATCAGGACAGAAATAGTCACTGGGGTTCACAGGAGTCATTCTTAAGGAACTTTTCAATTGTCCTCTTGCCATTAACCCACCCCCTCAAAAAAAAAAAAAACAACAAACCATTGCTGTCAAGTAGATTCCAACTCATAGTGAACCTATAGGACAGAGTAGAAATGCCACAAACGGTTTTCCAAGGAGTGGCTGGTAGATTTGAACTGTCGACATTTTTGGATAGCAGCCCACCCTAGTAAGGAGTTATTGGGAACTCTAATCTAGTACAAGGTAAAGAATAACACTTTAGAAGTAAATCTAAGGCAGAAAAAACTGTAACATTTTAAAGGTGAATATCTGTTTTATTTGTATACGTCAGGGTCAGCAAACTACTTTTTTTTTGTAAATAAAGTTTTGTTTGAACACAGCCATGCCCATTTGTTTACATATTGTCTATGGCTGCTTTTGTGCCAAAATGTTGAGGAAATGTTGAGGAGCCCTCACAGTTGAAAAATATTTACTATTTTGCTCTTCACAGAAAAAAATTTGTCAACATCAATTCAGGTTATTTTACTTATTCTTCTCTCAAGCACCGGTATGCACTCTGCACATAGTAGTTGATGAACAAGCACCATTGATTAATTAATTCATACATTCGTCTGGTGTTGAATCTGTCTGATTTGGATCACATAGCAATTTCAAGAATAGGCAACACAAGATTGAATCTGGTACCAAAATCACCTTTCATCTTTTCAAACTCTAAATGATCCAAATTATAAGCTTGGTATTATAGAAACCAAAGTACAAATTTAAAAATCACAGTTCCTAGATGGCCATAAAGAATGTGATTCTAGACTGTGGGACATAAAATTGATACTCATGAAGAGTGTGCTTCTTAGCTCAAGTAGATACATGAGACTAAATGGGCAGCTCCTGTCTGGAGGTGAGATGAGAAGGCAGAGAGGGTTAGGAGCTGGCTGAATTGACATGGGAAATCAAAGCGGAAAGGAGGAGTGTGCTGTCACAGTACAGGGAAAGCAGTCAGGGTCACATAACAATGGATGTATAAATTTTTGTATGAGAGACTAACTTGAAATGTAAACTTTCACTTAAACTACAACAAAAAATAAACTGTAAAATCTGAAAGAAAAAAAAAGAATGTGCTTCTAAAGATGAAGTGTATTTTCTTTCATTAACAAAACAACTATTATTTGATTGGCAACATCCTTCCAAGTTGTGCATATTTCCCTGGAACTAAAGGCTATCTTTTTTTGTTTGTTTGTTTGCTTTTATTGTACTTTAGATGAAGGTTTACAGAACAAATAGATTCTCATTGTACAGTTAGTACACATATTGTTTTATGACAATGGTTACTAATGGCTATCTTAAGGTCCCTGGGTGGTGTAAATGATTGGCTCTCGACCAACTTAAAGGTTGGCAGTTTGAACTCATGCAGTAGTGCCACAGAAGAAAGGCCTGGTGATCTGCTTCTGTAAAGATTACAGCAAAGAAAACCTTATGGAGCAGTCCTACTTTGTAACAGAACACGTGAGGTCACCATGAGTTGGAATCAACCTGACCGTGGGTTTGGTTTTTAATGACTATCTTAGTAAATACAGAATGTTTGCCTAATTGCAATTTATCAAAAATCATTAAATGTGTTTATCAGTTCTAGCACATAAATGATGCTAAAAAACAGTGTGGAATAAACTTTACCCTGATCAGTGTAATGTTGAGAAAAAGTGGCTTCTGTTAATAATCAGTCAGCTGCCTTTCTCTTTTGATTTTAAAGAAAGTTTGGAGTAGTTATTTTAGCCTAGATTTTCACATATGTCTCTTCCTTTATTACTTGGCTGTTCTATTTTGATCCATGTTCTAAGGATTCTGCTTTACATGTGTCTTTTTATTGTACAGAGTCCCCGCAGGTGCCAAAGGTTAATACGCGGCTGCTAACCAAAAGGTTGGATGTTCCATTCCACGCATAGATGCCTCAGAAGAAAGACCTAGCCCAATTCATTTCTGGAAAGTCAGCCACTGAAAAGCCTACAGAGCATAGTTCTACTCTAACACACATGGAGTCGCCATGAGTCAGAGTTGACTCAATGGCAACAGTTTTTATTTAATTATACACTACTTCAATTTTATTTTGGAAATTAGTTTTTGAGAAATATATATGTGAGAAACTGGAAATATTTAATTAGATTGTCATATTCTGCACATGCTTGAATCTCTATCAAGGCACTCAAATCACTTGATCAATTCGGGATCTGTTACGAAGAGCCAAAAGTGGGCATCACTGATAAGCTGTGAGATAAGGGGAATCATGTGGCTATTCTAGTCACAGTAGGGAAGTTATTTGGCTTAGCCCTGTAATTAGAGCCTTCAGAAGGGCCGTAATCATATATTACATTGCATACTTCTCCAGGCCATTACACACAAAGGGATCTTTTCTGTAATAACATGAATTTTAGTGATTGACAGTCATGGGCTAAAATATAATCATGAGCTGATATTTTTTTGTCTGAAAAATTTTACTGACTTTCATATATTACTAGACTATACACCCCTTATAGGTTAAGTAAGTGAAAATATAAACAGTATGTCTCATAAGAAAAGAAACAGAAATGAAACCAAAACCAAAAAAAAAAAAAAAAAAAACAGAACTTTTTACTGAATAAGTAGTCCTTGCCATTCCTTAACTTTTATAATTCTTTATAATTTTATGAGTGTATGCCCACAAGCATGAATTAAAGAGTTATTTCCATTTACCCTGTCTTCAGGTAGTATAAGAAGTAACTTGAGAATTGCATTGTAAAAAAAGAAACTAAACTGAGATACAAATATTCAAGATACTGTGGTCAGCCTTTCCTAAAACAATGAGCTAATTTGCTTTGTAGTTTAAAAGGCACTGCTTTTATGCAGAGCAACAGAAGCTGAATACACATGATCTGTAATCCACGAGGAGTTCCTGGGTGGTGCAACCTGTTAACGTGCTCTGCTGCTAACCGAAAGGCTGGAAGTTGAGTCCACCCAGAGGCATCTTGGAAGAAAGGCCTGGCATCTACTTCTGATAAAATCAGCCATTGAAAACTCTATGGAGCACAGTTCTACTCTGACACATGGGTATCCATGAGTCTTTTTTTTTTTTTCATGATCTACAAACAGTTTCAGCCATCAAGACAGAAGTACTTATCGATAGTGATATGTAAGAACCCCCAAAATAGGGCCATAAAATCTACTTACTACATTTAATTCAAAATTATCAACGGCGTTTATTCAAAGGCTGAATCTCATAGCTTTAATAAAAGGCCTATTTCACATGAGTAAGACAAGCTCCATGTGTACTGTCTTGCAGGATTGATCTGTATTTATCCTAATGTCGACTGAATGCCTAAGGAAGGCTGTAAAACTCCCAACCAGGTCTTGGGTAAAACCTTCTTTTTGACTGTTTTATTTCTTCTCCCAGCTTGCAGAGAAATCAATAATTTTCAGAACTTAATTTGAGTATCACAGGTGTCATGGATTGAATTATGTCCCCCCAAAAATGTGTGTATCAATTTGGCTGGGCCATGATTCCCAGCATTGTGTGGTTGTCCTCCATTTTGTGATTATAATTTTATGTTAAAGAGGATTAGGGTGGGATTGTAACACCCTTACCCAGGTCACATCCCTGATCCAGTGTAAAGGGAGTTTCCCTGGGGTGTGGCCGGCACCACCTTTCATCTTACAAGTGATAAAAGGAAAGGGAAGCAAGCAGAGAGTTGGGGACCTCATACCACCAAGAAAGCAGTGCCTGGAGCAGAGTGCGTCCTTTGGACCTGAGGATCCTGCGCTGAGATGCTCCCAGACCAAGGGAAGACTGATGACAAGGACCTTTCTCCGGAGCCGACAGAGAGAGAAAGTCTTCCCCTGGAGCTGACACCCTGAATTTGGTCTTGTAGCCTACTAGACTGTGAGACAAAAAATTTCTCTTTGTCAAAGCCATCCACTTGTGATATTTCTGTTATAGCAGCACTAGATGACTAAGACAATAGGGAAGAATTTTTCTGATAAACATATCCCCTTTCTGACAGGCTTAAAATGCTCAGATACTGTGTGAGAGAAGCTTTCAGCTTTGCCTCTGTAAAACCAAAAGCACCAAACCCATTGCCACTGAGTCGATTCTGACTCATAGCAACCGTAGAGGACAAAGAAGAACTGCCCCATAGGGTTTCCAGGGAGTGGCTGGTGGATTCAAACAGTCAATCTTTTGATTAGCAGCCAAACTCTTAACCACTACGCCACCAGGGCTCCAACACTAGAAATCAATGTGATAGAAACTCCATAGGAAAACAAAATCTCTAGCAATTACAGTATATTTGTGGAGGAAGCAGTTTTAAAATACATCAAAAAGGCTTGGGAATCTCTAGCCACTACTCAAGAACTGGTATTTATTTTAGAAGCATGAAAGGCTCAGTATTGAGGAACACTCACCAAAACAAAATAAGAACCCTGACTGAGAGAATGCTCTTCACTGAGAATTTTTCGGTTTTATTCTTTTACTCCTGTGGCATTGTACATAGATATGGGCATTACTCCCACTGATTTGAACTGGTATTTTTCATGGGCAAGAATTGAAAAATCAAGTAGATGTAAGATGTAAGATTTGCAGTAAGGCCATTATATAGCCACTTAATACAAAACATGTAGTTGTCAACTTTTATAATTCAGTCAACTTTGATAATTTTATATATATGTGTGTATGTGTTTGTGTGTGTGTGTGTGTGTGTGTGTGTGTGTGTATAAACCAAAAACCAAACTCGTTGGCATAGAGTCAATTGGGACTCATAGCGACCCTACAGGACAGAGTAGAACTGCCCTGTAGGGTTTACAAAGAGCGGCTGGTGGATTGGAACTGCTGAAGTTTTGTTTAGCAGCTGAACACCTAACCACTGTGCCACCAGGGCTCCATGTATATGTGTGTGTATATATGTATAAAATCTACCAGCCACTCCTTGGAAACCCTATGGAGTGGTTCTACTCTATCCTATGGGGTTGCTATGAGTGGGAATTGGCTCAACGGCAAAAAGTTTTTACAGGATGTATATAGCCATACGTTGGAGATATTGTGGGTTCAGTTCCAGACCACCATAATAAAGTGAATATTGCAATAAAGCGTGTCACTTGAAATTTTTGGTTTCCCAGTGCATATAAAATTTATATTTACTCTATACTGTAGTCTATTAAGTGTGCAGTAGTATTGTCCAAAAAACAATGTACATACCTTAATTAAAAATACTCTATTGCTAAAAAACGCTAACCATCATCTGAGCCTTCAGTGAGTCATAATCTTTTTGCTGGTGGAGGGTCTTGCCTCAATGGTGATGGCTGCTGGCTGAGCAGGGTGGTTATTGCTGAAGGTTGGGGTGGCTGTGGCAATTTCTTAAAATAAGACAACAATGAAGTTTGCAGCATTGATTGACTCTTCCTTTCATGAAAGATTTCTCAGTAGCATGAGATGCTGTCTGATAGCGTTTTACCCACAGTAGAACTTCTTTCAAAATTGGAGTCAATCCCTTCAGACCCTACTGCTGCTTTAACAACTAAGTTTACGCAGTATTCTAAACCATTTGTTGTCGTTTCAACAGTGTTCACGGCATCGTCACCAGGAGTAGATTTCATCTGAAGAAATCATTTTCTTTGCTCATCCATAAGAAGTAACTTTAACAATCCATTAAAATTTTATCAGGAGATTGCAGCAATTCAGTCATATCTTCAGGCTCCACTCCTAGTTTTCTTACAATTTCCACCACATCTGCAGTTACTTCCTCCACTGAAGTCTTGAACCCCTCAAAGTCATCCATGAGGGTTGAAATCAACTTATTCTAAACTGTTAATGTTGCTATTTTGACCCCCTCCCATGAATCACAAACATTCTTAATGGCATCTAGAGGCATCTAGGATGATGAATCCTTTCCAGAAGGTTTTCAATTTACTTTTCCCAGCTCCATCAGAGGAATCACTATCTATGGCAGCTGCAGCCTTATGAAATGTATTTCTTAAATAATAAGACTTGAAAGTCAGAATTACTCCTTGGTCTATGGGCTGCACAATGGACGTTGTGTTAACATTCATGAAAACAACATTAATTTCCTTGTACATTTCCATCAGTGCTCTTGGGTGACCAGGTGCATTTTCAATGAGCAGTAATATTGAGCAGTAGGTCTCAACAGTGGACTTAAAATATTCAGTAAACCATGTTGTAAACAGATGTTCTACCATCCAGGCTTTGTTGTTCCACTTATAGAACACTGGCAGAGTAGATTCAGCACAATTCTTAAGGGCCCTAGAATATTCAGTGGTAAATGAGCACTGGCTTCAACTTAAAGTCACCAGTATTAGCCCCATAACAGTTACAATAGTAACATCAAAGATTACTGATCACTGATCACCATAACGGGATATAATAATAATGAAAATTTTCAAATATTACAAGAATTACCAAAATGTGACACAGACACACAAAGTGAGCACACGCTGTTGGAAAAATTGTGCCAATAAACTTGCCTGGCACAGTGTTGCCACAAAACTTCAATTTGCAAAAAATGTAATATTGGTATGCCTGTATATATGTATAAAATAAACTCCAATCAGTTTAAGAAATATTACCAACAGGTAAGAAAAAAGAAAGCATAGTATGCAAAAATATACTTCATAAATGCCTGAATATATTTTAAAATGAAAAGACTATGAGTACAAACTGTAACTATGTGAGATTCATTACAGGTAGTCCTTGACTTACTACAGGGTTCTGTTCTAACTTACTCTGTCATAAGTTGGTTCTGACTTAAGTTGAATACTTCATTTTTTTTTTTTTTTTTCATTATTATTGCATGTTATTATCAGTATCTTTATAAATCTGATCTTTATTTGTATTTGGGGGTTGGAAATATTACATCTGAGAATGATAAAAACAGCAATTTACATGCTGCAACATTGTATGTAGTACATATTACTAATGAAAAGATATACAAAAAAATCATAATTGCTGTTTGTCATAACTTGAATACATCATAAGTCAGGGACTACCTGTATATATAAGTGAAAAAGACAGATTTCATTAAAACACAACAATAACAATATTCCCACATAGACACCGATTTCATACAAGGATATTTATTGGGTGTTGGGAGAAGGAAGTATAGACTTGCTTCTTGCTCTTAAACTAAAAATATAATTATGTTAATGAGTGAAGAACAACTCTGAAAAGAAGGGCGAGAATGGTTGCACAACTCAAATAATGTAATCAATGTTACCGAATTGTACACGCAGAAACCGTTGAACTGATGTATGTTTTGCTGTGTACATTCTCAACAACAAAATAAATAAAATTTAGGAAAAAAATTACTATTTTTTGCAACGCAAATTTTAAAAACAAAATCAAGCCTTCAAGATTTCTGATTTCAAGACTAAGTAGGGATTTCTATGTTTTTCTAACTAAATTCAGGGATCAACAAGGGAAAGTTATAGAAGAAAATAATTTTTCTCAAAAAGCTATTCTCCCCTTCTTTAGGTAGTGATAGTTAAGTTTTCTGGGGCTGAGGTATGCATTATCATTATAGCCTACCTATAACAGTAGGGTATAAGGTTCTTACCATTCCCCTTTATGTATAATAATAATATGTATGCATGTATATTTAAATTGATGTGAACCTTTTATAAAATAAAGTTATTCTAAGAATCAGGCCTTAATTCCAAGTGTTTTAAGTCAGAGCCTTTTGTTATCTGAGTCCTGGTTCTTATATTTCAACAAGTTATGTTGCTCACATCCACATGACTACAAATAATGAGCAGCAACAGATATTGAACTTTATATAACATTTATTAATATAAACCAGGATCATGAATGAAAGCAGTAACTACAGCAATGTCACTAATGAGGAAATACTTCTAAATGTTATGGATTTAATAGCACACAGACCTTGGCTGACACAGTTTAAAATGACAGATAAAATTTAAAGACTAATATTTTACTTTTATGGTCAATAAATTACCAGTAGTCATGTCATATAGAGTCCAGTCATTAATATAATTTTTAAAATGTGATCCTAACACAACATAGTTAACTCTTTTTACCTAAAACTATTATTTTAGAGTAGTTTGTCTATAACTACCCTTTGCAGTCGAGTTGATTCCAGCTCATAGTGACCCATGTATTTTGGAGCCCTAGCGGCACAGTGGTTAAGAGCTACAGCTACAAACCAAAAGGTCGGCAGTTCGAATCCACCAGCCACTCCTTGGAAGCTCTATGGGCAGTTATACTCCATCCTATAGGGTCACTATGAGTCAGAATCAACTCAATGGCAATGGGTTATAGAGTTACTCTATAGTCACAGCGTATCATAAGTATGGTTGCATATTTGTTTTTAAAAAGGCCTATCCATATGTAATATCCACTTATTTCAATATAGTTTATTAGATACAAATATACATGCATACAGATGTGTATTCCTGTATACTATCTCTATACAGAGATAATACTATTAAATGCTCATTATGCAAAGGACTTAATATAAATCATCACACATATTCTTAACTCAAACCTGAGGTAGGTTCTGTTATTGTTGTTGTTAATACTATTATTATATTATAGAAGATAAAACTGAACTTTGGAGATGTAAGTAACTTGTATAAGGTTGCATTACTATAAATCAGTTAGATCCCAGGGCTGTATTCCTCACCATTGGCGTACTCTTCTTCCTTCTGCCTTTAACAATCTGTGTATTTGCCTAGCCCTTCACCCAAACCGTGCCTACAATCTCCATGACTAGGCCTTGAGGGTTTGAAAATGTACTGAGCATAAGAAAAAACAAACAAACAAAAAAACACTTTTATTTAAATTCTCAATATTATTCAGTATCTGGAGGTAGAGGATAGATGTTCTTTGTTTATGGAAAATCTCAGAATGAGCCCCATAGTTATCAATGTAAAGCATATTTGGGGGAAAAACTATAAAATCACCATTAATCTGAATGCAAATGCAAATATTGTGCTTTGAAAAAGTAACTTGCCCCAAGTATGATTGAGCTAGAAATATACCTCTAAAACTAACATGTTCTTAGAGTTCCTGAGTGGTGCAAATGGCCAACATGTTCGCCTGCTAATCAAAAGGCTGGCAGTTTGAGCCAATCCAAAGGCACCTCAGAAGAAAGGCCTGGTGATACTCTTCCAAAAAATCAGTCATTGAAAACCTTATGGAGCACAGTTCTACTCTGATACAGATGGGGTCATCATAAGCTGGAATTGACTCAACAACAACTGGTTTTTTTGGTTTGCTGTTGTTGTTAGGTGCTGTCGAGTTGGTTAGACCCTATGTACAACCGAACAAAACACTGCCCGGTCCTGCACCATCCTCACAATCGTTGTTTTGCTTGAGCCCATTGTTGTAGCCACTGTGCTAATCCATCTTGTTGAGGGTATTCCTCTTTGTTGCTGACCCTCTGCTTTACCAAGCATGATGTCCTTCTCCAGGGACTGGTCCCTCCTGATAGCACGTCCAAAGTATGTGAGATGAAGTCTCGCTCTTCTTGCTTCAAATGAGCGTTCTGGCTATAATTCCAAGACAGATTTGCTTGTTCTTCTGGCAGTCCATGGCAAATTCAATATTCTTCGCCAACACCATAATTCAAAGGCATCAATTTTTCTTGAGTCTTCCTTATTCTGTCCTTTACTTAGGTTGTTTTGGGGAGAGGGTGGGTTGAGAGGAAATGCAGGGGTTTATAGACATTTTTCCTCTCCATATATAATTTCAGTGTGCACTCAGCTGCAAAATGTTGATTGTTCTTGCATGACCTTGTATGTGCGTGAAGAAACAAGTTCACATACTAATGCAAATAGAAAAGAAGAGAACTATAAGGGAGAAAGAAGCAGGATCCTAGAATGGAAGCATTAACACCAACACTTTATGTTTCATAGGTGAAGAAAACATCAATTGCATACATGGTTTGCATCCATTAAAGAATCCTTGCTCAGACCTATGTGTTCCCCTCCTGCCTATGTGACTAAACACGTGATTTAATGTTGTAAAAAACAACACACTCTGCCAATCAGCTTCTTTGATTAATACAGAAACAAGACACCCCAACCCTTTTTTCACTTCTGTATTCTATGCATTGATGGGAACAGATTAAATAATCTCTAAATTTCTTTCAACCCTAAAATTCTACGTAATTTGTTACCTGTGAATGAGGTTGTGACTATTCACTCACCATAGGCCGCTCACCCTGCCCCCACTCCCCACGCAACTTGTCTTCCTTAACGCTTATCATTGCTTCTGAATAAACCTCACTTTCCTTTGATTTGTGTAAATTGTGTCTTATACTAGGATCTCACCTTGGTTGTCACATCGCTTACATTGTTTTACATGTTTACTAGTACAATGTATTTATTATATCAAAGTCACCTGATTCCTTCTAGTTGAGCTGCCTGGGGAATAGAGATGTGTATGTATCTAGTGTGTGTATCTAATCTAGCAAAAAGCGAGGAATTCTCATGAGCTCTGCACAGTACACACACACTAATACTGAGACATACAGACAAACAAGAAAAGATGCATTTTCCAGAATCAAATGTCAGTGTGCAAAATAGAAAAATAGAATCAACAGAATGAGATTAAAAACAGACTCTATCAATAAGAGATACTGAAGTAGAATCTGACTAAAATGCCAAATGGGAAATTGCCCTATCTTTAGAACTTTCATCAGCTCTGCCTATTTAAAAATAAAGGCTTGGAACAGTGTATATACATGTAACTTACATGTATATACAATCTATTCTGAGTAATAAAAGTAGATACATATTATAATTTTTTAAAAAAAAAAAACTATAAAGATTATGTGAGGAAAGCCTTTGGAAGACATTTTAGAGCTATTAGTTTATAAGTTTTCAAAAAATAATGAATAATGGCTTCTTTAGAGGTAAGTATAGAAGCCCTGGTGCACAGTGGTTAAGAGCTTGGCTGCTAGCCAAAAGGTTGGCAGTTCGAATCCACCAGGCATTCCTTGGAAACCCTGCAGGGCAGTTCTACTCTGTCCTATAGGGTCGCTATGAGTTAGAATCGACTCGACAGCAATGGGTTTGGTTTTTGTTTATAGGAGCCCTGGTGGTGCAGTGGTTAAGCTCTCAGCTGCTAACCAAAAGGTGGGTGGTTCAAACCCACCAGCTGCTCTGTGAGAGAAAGATGTGGCAGTTTAGTTCCATAAAGATTTACAGCCTTGGAAGCCCTATGGGACAGTTCTACTCTGTCCTATAGGGTCGCTATTAGTCAGAGTTGACTTGACAGCAATGAGTTTGGTTTTCGGTTTTTAGAGTAAGTACAATAAAAGAAAAAGAAATGAGTTTGTAATATATCCAGATTATAGCCTATAATTCCCAAATTGTATTAATCAACTCAGAAAATCAAGGCAAGTAAAAGAGATGGATAATAAAAAACAGCAAATACATTTTCAGGTAATGAATAATCTTTCCATCACCCTAGAAAGCCAGCTGAGATTAGTCGCAGTCATTTTTCTAGATTTACCAAGATCTTATTTGGAGTTAGCATGACTTTGCCTCTTCCAAATATTACTACTGTTTTTTAGACTGTGTGTCTATCCTGGATATTCTTGGAACTTTTATTAACTGTATTAGGTGTTCTCAGTCTGAATAGCACCCCAGCAGCCTGTACCTTAAATTCTGTCTTCACCAGCTTCTAATTAATGTCCAAGGAATAGGTCAGAAACCAAGAGTATCATGTTTAACACAGTCACGTCGTATTTAGTAAACCACTGGAGATTACCATCTCCTTTGGATGCTACATAAGGAATGCAATTCGAGTTCATTGTGTTCTGAAATCTTATTTTGGAAGACTTATTTGGAAAACTTCCACTTTGTAAAAGAATCTTTCATTGCATTTAAGGATAATCTATCCATCAATGTAGTGGATTTTTTCCAAAAGAACTTTCCACATTTCTGATTTTATTCTTGATCGTCCACATTTCCTTTTCTAATGAATATATATATGTATATATGTATGTATATATGTGTGTGTATATTTGTTGTTGTTAGGTGCTGTCAAGTTGGTTCCGAGTCATAGTGACCCTATGTACAACAGAATGAAACACTGCACAGTCCTGCGCAAAAATCTCTCCCTACTATTCAAATAAATCCCTTCAAATTTTGTTTCCCCTGGCTGTGGTTTTACTTCTCTCTATCCTTCTCAGCCAAACTTTATAAAAGATTTTCCGAGATACATTTTATCTGCTTTCTACCTCCCAGTGCCTCACAATTATTTTTTTGATGTCATGGCACACATAGGAAAATGATGAATGGCTACAGCTGTCATTGGCTGTGGGGACTATCCCAGAGGATCCTGCTACCCCAGGTCCCTCTGGGCTGTTTTGCAGTGTGGAGACGATCAGTGACATGATGTTCTTGTCACCTACCGTGTAAAGGTACAGTTGAGGGAAGCTCTGCTTAATTCAAGTCATACCAACCTGAGTTCTACCTACATCATACACCTGACATGGTTCCACCCTAGGTCATTTAAGAGTTCTTTGTTATTCAACATAATATACACATTTGCAGCCCCTATTTTATGTAAAATAAGCATGTTATTTCAAAACAGCGTTTGACACTGTCGGCCATGCCCTCCTGAAAAAATCTTGTGTCCTTTTCTATCTATAATTCCATTCCTTGCTTCCCATTCTACCTTGGATTGGACACCTTTTGTGCGCTACTTTTTGTCCTCTTGGCTCACTTTTCCACCGGCAATTGCTATACCAATCAACTGCAGCCTCATGCCATGTACCTAGAAGATCTTATTGTCCAAGACTCCTTTATGGTAGGAAAAAAAAAAAAAAAATACTGAATGCAATCTTTGGCAAGTCCCAATAGGACAGTTGTAGTACAGACCCCTAGGTTCTGAAGCAGGGCCATGCTCTCTGTTGCAGAGAACTACTCATCTGTTGAAAAGCAGTTCTTGGCACGCCACTGGGATCAGTAAAGACTGACTGCCTTACTGTGGGAAACTAGGTGACTAGGAGACCAAAGATAGCATCATGAGCTGGATATTATCAGATCCACCAACTCATGAGTTTGGTCCGTTGTTGTTGTTGGGTGACTTCAAGTTGATTTTCAACTCAGCAACCCCATATGACAGAACAGAACTGTCCCATAGGGTTTTCTAGGCTGTAATCTTTATCTTTATGGGAGCAGATCACCAGGTCTTTCTCCCATGGAGCTGTCGGGTGGGTTTGGACTGCAAATCTTTTGGTTAGCAGCCAAGTGCTTAAACATTGCACCACCAGAGCTCCTTAAGTTTGGTCTATTGTGGTAGTAATCTGTCATATGATGGAGATGATTCAATTGGAAATGGGCGTGAGCAGGCCCAAAGGGCACAAGTCTGTTTCTAAAGCATGTGGCCCAGATTCCTGTGGCTGCTTCTGTGTTTGCACTGATGCTTTTCTCTCAACTTGCACCTGTGGCCTCATGGTGGGGATATCCCTATGAACAACTATTAGAGAAGGAAAAAATGTAGGCCTGATTCACAGAGGGTCACCTGATATTTTGACAGTGTTACTACATTATAAGGCCTCAGAGGTGACGCTGAAGGGCAGTGGTGAAGGGAAATCCATCCAGTGGGCAGAGTTGCAAGCTGTGTGTTGGTCATTCATTCATCCTCTGTGGAGGTAGATGTGACCTGAGGCACAGTTCTACAAAGGCTCTTGCCTAGGGGTGATTAGCTTAGCTAGTTGGCCCAGGGACAGGAAGGAGCGGTATTGGAAGCTTGAAAATGAGGACATTTGGGGAAAAGGTATGTGGGTGGACAACTGGGAATGGGCCCAAAGTGTGCATAGTTTGGTATTTTGGTTAATGTCCATCAGAGACCGTCCTCCATAGAAGGCCATTAAAAAAAAAAAAAAAAAGTAGACTAGTAGATTGTTCTGTGAATCTCAGTAGCTTCTCTCCTTTGAGACCCCAGTGCTTGTGCAATGGATCCAAAACAGTGTGGCCATGTATGTTGGTTATCAATCTCTTGCCTCTCAGCTCCACATTCACCCTTTTTGTCTGCTCTGTGAAAATAGTGTAGACCACTTAAATATTTTCTTTTGCCAGATGACATAATGTTAAGCTTTGTTAGTGGGGGGCATAGGAGAGACATTGCAGCATGAAACAGTTTTCCTTCTAGGTTCCAGTGTGCTTCCCCACTGGACTCCTCTAGCTCACTGGCTTCTCCAGCTCTAGCTGGTTTTGTAGCAGAGCACCTGTGGGGGATACCACTCCATGAACTATTTTCCCTGGTACCCTCGAGAGCAGCTTACTGGCAAGTTCCAGAAGGAAGACGTCCAGCAAGATCTACCAGTGCAGCACCACGGTGACTTCTCTACCATCTAGTTAGCCATAGCTATGCCCTCTCCAGCAAGGTCTTTATCTCAGCCCTGTGTTTGGGAGGCTCTCGTCTGGGCACTCTACCTCAATCCTTGGTGTAGTGACTACTTCTTATACCTGCTATTCCTGTGTTCTTTAGAGTTCTCTTTATTTCTTTCTAATCAATCCCTCATTACTTAAATCCCCACTTACAGTTAATAATTCTTTATACAAGTAGTCTCCGATTTATGATATATTCAATTTATGACAAACTGCCCTTAAACAACCACCTTTTTTTTTTTTTTTTGGTACATCTTACCATTAGTAATACGTTGCAGTATGTAATTTGGTGATGTTATTATTCTCAGATGTTCACTCATAGATGTTCAATTTTACAATGTACTGTTCAAAACACTGCCGAATTTATAAATATGCTGATAATAAAAGGCAATAATATTGAAAACTAAAAAAAATAATGAGGTATTCGACTTATGTCAGATCCAACTTAGGACACAGTCATGAGAACAGAATTCCACTATAAGTCAGCGACTCCCTGTGTTAAACTTTCTGTATTCAAACTACTATGTGGTTTCTCTTTCTTAATTGGACCCAGACTAATACACCATGGCAGCAGGGAAGGGGGCTGTGCATGGGCACAACTGAGTGGGCTCCCTCTCTCTACAATTGATCTTGCTACTTACTGTCTTTGCTGAATGCCTAAATTTCAGCAGCCGATACCAGTGCTGAGATCTTTTTCTGGCTCCATTCGCTGAAGATTCCAGTTAGTCACTTGGTGGCAAGTTGATTTCCATCAGACCCAGAGGGGTGCATCTAAGCTCCTGCCCAGTGATAACTATAAATTAGCAATGACAGTAATGGCAATGCAACGAGAGTTAAACAATCGTGAGCAATGTTCCCTTATGAATGAAGGCCTATGTCACCGCACCGGGCAAGCAAGCAAACTGTACCCACTTAAATGCTGATGGAGGATAACAGAAATCTAGAATGGATAGTGGAAGAAAGAGATGATAAATATTAATAAAAACATTAGAATAACATTAGTTGTGACTACAGCTTGTTCCACTTACCTTTGTATATTAACTATTATTTTACAGATTGTAGCTAGCTACTATATTGAAGTATCTGTGGTGCATTGGATTTTTTTTTAAAGTAATATTTTATTGTGTTTTCAGTGAAAGTTCACACAGCAAGTTAGGTTCCTATTTAATAATTACTACACACATTGTTCAGAGCCCTGGTGGTGTACTGGTTAAGAGTTCAGCACCTAACCAAAAGATAGGCAGTTCGAATCCACCGGCTGCTCCTTGGAAACCCTAGGGGCAATTCTACTCTGTCCTCTAGGGTCTCTATGAGATGGAATTAACTCTATGGCAATGAGTTTTGTTTGGTTTTTGGACACATACTGTTCAGAGACATTGGTTACATTTTTCACAGTGTGTTAACATTCTCATTAATTAATTCCCTTCTGATGTTTCATTTCCAGTAATCTGGTTTCCCTGACCCCTTATACTTTCATCTTTGCTTTAGAGTAATTGTTGACCATTTGGTCTCATTCAGATGATTTTTTAAAGGTGTGCAGTACTCATTGGTAAGTATTTTATGAACCAATCTGTTATTTAGCTAAAAGGTGCAATCAGGGGGTAGTTTCAGTTCAGGGTTTATGGAGTATCTCAGGGCAATAGTCTCAGTGAGTCCTCTAGTCTTAAACCATCCAGTAAGTCTTGACTTCTTAAGAACTTGAATTGTGTTCCACATTTTTCTGCCTTCTATCAGGATCAGAATGGTAGTGGTAGCTGGACACCATCTAGTTATTCTGATCTCAGAGTAAATAAAGCCATGGTTGGTGGAGACTGTTAGTCCCATAGACTCATTTTTTCTGAGTCTTTGGTTTTCTTCTTTGTCTTTTGCTCCGGATGAGATGAGACTAATAGTTGTATCTTAGCACTTTGCTTTTTTTTTTTTTTTTTAATTAATATGTTTTGGAGAATGCTTCACACAAATTTATAAAGAGTGCCTTATTTTTTTAAATCTTATTTATTTTGTTGTTGTTGAGAATATACACAGCAAAACATACATCAATTCACCAGTTTTCACATGTACAATTTAGTGGCTTTGATTACATTCCTTGAGTTGTGCAACCATTCTCACTCTTTTTCTGAGTTGTTCCTCCTCCATTAACATAAACTCACTGCTCCCTGAGGTTCCTATCTAATCTTTCCAGTTGCTATTGTCAATTTGATCCTATATAGATCGTTCTTAAAAGAGCATAATGCTCAAGGCAGACGTTGTTTTACTAGTTAAGCTAAACTACTGTTTGGTTTCAAGAAGACTTCAGAGGATATTTTTGGTTTAAGGTTTAAAGATTATCTCAGGGCAATAGTTTCAGGAGTTCATCCAGGCTCCATGGCTCCAGAAAGTCTGAAGTCCATGAGAATTTGAAATTCTGTCCTGCATTTCCCCCCTTTAGATCAGGATTCTTCTATAGAGTCTTTGAACAAAATGTTCAGCAGTGGTTGCTGGGCATCATCCAGTTCTTCTGGTCTCATGGCAAAGGAGGTAGTTGTTCACGGAGCCAATTAGCCACACAGTCCATTTCCTCTTCCTATTCCTGACTCTGCTTCCTCTATTGCTCCAGGCAAATAGGGACCAATTATTATGCCTTGGATGGCCACTTGCTAGCTTTTAAGGCTCCAGGAACTACGCAATAAACCAGGAGCTAGAAAAGAAGCACTAAACACCTTATTAGGCCAAATAACTGGGATGTCCTATGAAACCATGACCCTAAACCTCCAGACCAAGGAAACAAATCCCATCCCATGAGATGTCTTCTTGTACATAAGCAGCCTCCGCAGCTTCTCTCTCTCTTTTTTTTCACTGTTGTAAATATGTCTATTACACAACTTCTGCCAGTTAAATTTTTTACAAGTGTACAACTTATTTACAGCACTTATAATAATTGGCTGTGCAACCCTACTGTGTGATTTTTCCATCACCATAAACCGAAACTCAGTGCTCCATAAAAAATAATTCCCCCTTCCCTCCTCCTTCCTTGGTAACTACTAATAAACTTTGGTCTCTATACATTTGCCTTTTCTCATCTTTTATATAAGTGAAGTCATACAGTATTTGTCCTTTCATGATTGACTTCTTTCACTCAGCATAATGTCTTCCAGCTCCATTCATGTTGTAGCATGTAACAAGATTTCATTTCTCCTACTGGCTGAGTAGTATTCCATTGTATGTGTATACCACATTTTGTTTATCCATTCATCTGTTGATAGACATTTAGGTTGTTTCCATTTTTTGGCTATTGTGAATAGTACTGCAATGAACATTGGTGTCCAAGTTCCTGTGTGAGTCTCTGCTTTCAAGTCTTTTTGGTATATACCTAAGAGTGGAATTTCTGAGTCATATGGTATTTCTATTTTTAGTTTTTGAGGAACCGTCACACTGTTTTCCACAATGGCTATATATTTTGCATTCCCACCAGCAATGGATATGGATTCCAATTTCCCCATATCCTCACCAACATTTGTTATATTCTGGTTTTTTTGTTTTTAATCTTAGCCATCCCCTCAATAAAAAAACCAAACTTTTTGCCATTGAGTCAATTCTGACTCATAGGAACCCTGTAGGACAGAGAAGAATTGCCCCACAGGATTTGCAAGGAGGAGCTGGTGGATTCGAAATGCTGACCTTTTGGTTAGCAGCCGATTTCTTAACCACTGTGCCACCAGTGAGTAAAATGGTATTTCATTATGGTTTTGATTTGCATCTCTCTGATGGCTGGACATTGAGCAACTTTTCATGTGTTTGGTGGTCTTTTGAATGTACTCTTCAGTGAAATGTCTATTCAAGTCCTTTGTCCATGTTATGATTGGGTTGTGTTTTTGTTGTTAAATTGTTGAAATTTTATATATTTTGGTTATTAGGTTCTTATCAGATATATGGTTACCTAAGATATTCTCCCAGCCAGTAACTTGTCTTTTCATTTTTTTGGTAAAGCGTTTTGATGAACAAAAGTTTTTTATCTTTATGAAATCCCCTTGATTTTTCTTTTGCTGTTTGTGCTTTTGTTATTATATTAGGTAATCCATTGTTAAAAGCTAGACCCAAAAGTGTTGCTTCTACATTTTCTTCTAAGAATTTTATGGTTTTAGTTTGCACATTTAGGTTCTTAATCCATTTTTAAAAGTTTTTTATATTGTACTTTAGATGAAGGTTTACAGAGCAAACAAATTTCTCATTAAACAATTAATACACATATTGTTTTATGACATTGGTTGCCAACCCCACAACATGTCAACACTCTCCCCTTCTTGACCTTGGGTTCCCTATTACCAGCTTTCCTGTCCCCTCCTGTCTTCTCATCCATGCCCCTGGGCTGGTGTGCCACTTTAGCCATGTTTTGTTTTATGGGCCTGTCTCGTGTTTGGCTGAAGGGTGACCCTCAGGAGTGACTTCATTTCTGAGTTATAAGGGTATCCAGGTGCCATACTCTTCAGGTTTCTCCAGTCTCTGTCAGACCAGTAAGCCTGGGTTTTTTTTTAGTTAGAATTTTGTTCTACATTTTTCTCTAGCTCTGCCCAGGACCTTCTACTGTGATCTGTGTCAGAGCAGTCGGTGGTGGTAGCAGGGCACCATCTAGTTGTGCTGGACTCAGTCTGGTGGAGGCTGTGGTAGTTGTGGTCCATTAGCCCTTTGGACTAATCTCTCCCTTGTGTCTTTGGTTTTCTTCATTCTCCCTTGCTCCAGACAGGGTAAGACCAGTGGAGTATCTTAGATGGCCACTCACAAGCTTTTATGATACAGGACCTACTCACCAAAGTAGAATGTAGAAAATTTTCTTTATAAACTATGTTCTGCCAATCGAGCTAGGTGCTCCCTGAGCCATGGTCTGCATAGGTCCTTAATCAATTTTGAATTTATTTTTGTGTATGGTGTGAGGCATGGATCCTGTTTCATTTTTCTGCATGTGGAAATCCAATTTTCCCAACATCATTTATTGAAGAGACTCCTCTTTTCCCATCAAATGGACTTTGCACCCTTGTCAAAAATCAGTTGATCATAGATGTGTGGGACTGGATTTTTTTAAATCATTTTTTGATTGTGTTAAAATATATATAATATAAAGTTTTCCATTTTAACCATTTTTAAGTGTACAATTTAGTAGTATTAATTACATTAGCAATGTTGTGCAATTATCACTACTACCTTGTTCCTAGTTGTTAGCTGCCTTTGAATCAGTTTCGACTCATATGGAGCCTATACACAACAGAATGAACACTGCCCAATCCTGTGCTATCCTCACAATCATCATTACGCTTGAACCCATCGTTGCAGCCACAGTGTCAATCCATCCTGTTGAGGGTCTTCCTCTTTTTCTCTGACCCTGTACTCTATGACCCTCTACTCACTACTATGGGTTGTGTTTAAAGTAGAACTAGAGCAAATATGAATGGGGCAAGGAGTAGACTGTATCAACCCCCACTTCTCATCCTTTTGATGCTCTTTTTTACTCCAGCTATTACTGTGGCACCCACATACTAAATAATTAAAAGCATCTCCCCTCATATATCTCTCTTTTCCCATCCTAGGGCTTTTCTCCCACCATCACATGAGATATCCATAAGAACCCTTTCAATCATCTGACACTAGCTCAAATCTGGAGCTGCAAACAAGAGAACACCATAAGGGGTATACCTTGACCACTGGGACAAGGACAAACACTCCTCATTTCTGTCTCCTGAGATAAACAATTATGAGATGCATTTGACATGGCTGCTCAGAGGTTGCCGTCAGGACTGAGCTCCAGTTACTTGAGCTCAACAAAATACCTTAACTTGATTTTCCCTCTTTCTCTGTTCTACTCTTCCTAGTCCTCCTTTCCTATTTATTGGAATTGTTAGGTTCCATTGAGTTTATTCTGACTCATAGCAACCCTATGTACAACAGAACAAAATACTGCCTGATCCTGCACCATATTCACAATCGTTGTTATGCTTGAGCCCATTGTTGCAGCCACTATGTCAATCCATCTTCTTGAAGGTCTTCCTCTTTTTCACTGACTGTCAACTTTACCAAGCATGATGTCTTTCTCCAGGGACTGGTCCCTCCTGATTACATGTATAAAGTAAATTAGATGAAGTCTCACCATCTGTGCTACTAATGAGCAGTCTGGTTATACTTTTTCCAAGATAGACTTGCCGATTCTTCTGGCAGTCCATGGTATATTCAATACTCTTCACCAACACAATAATTTAAAGGCATCAGTTCTTGGAATTACTTACCAAAATAAACTACCTGTACCAAGTCATTGTCTCAGTCTCTGGTTTTGGGGGAATGTAGGCAAAAGATACCTCTCTTGTCTTTTATTCTCAGGTTTCCAAATGTGCTCCTCTCCTGTCTTAGTCATCTAGTGCTGCTCTAACAGAAATACCTCAAGTGGATGCCTTTAACAAAGAGAAGTTTATTTTCTCACAGTCCAGTAGGCTACAAGCCCAAATTCAGGGCATCAACTCCAGAAGAAGGCTTTCTCTCTCTGTCAGCTCTGGAAGAAGGTCCTTGTGATGCACCAGTCTTCCCTTGGTCTGGGAGCATCTCAGCACAGGAACCTTGGGTCCAAAGGACACACTCTGCTCCTAGCACTGCTTTCTTGGTGGTATGTAGCTTCCATGTGTCTCTGTTCACTTCTCTCTTTTATATCTCAAAAGAGATTGGCTTAAGACACTATCCAGTCTTGTATACCTCATCAGTATAACTGCTGCTAATCCACCTTATTACATCATAGTGATAGAGTTTACAACACATAAGGAAATCACATCAGATTACAAAATGGTACACAATCATACAATACTGGGAATCATGACCCAGCCAAGTTGATAGATATTTTTTGGGGACACAATTCAATCCATGACATCTCCTGTTGGCTGTCCCCTTAAGTGTTGATATCCTACAGGATTCCAGCTTTGGCATATTTCTTTTTTTCTCCATTCACTTTCCTGCTTCATCCCATATGCCCTCATGCATTAACAATGATCTAATTGCTGATAACTTTCAATCTGTTCCTGTTGTCCACTATTCTCTTCTGACTTCTACAACTACATATCACACTCTGTTAGACATTTCTACTTAAATTTCCAGCACAGGTTAACTACAGCATTAAAAGAAAATCAGAACTCACATTTACTGGCCCTGTTCCCCAACTCTTCCTCCTCTGGTATTTCCTATTTGGTGAATGGCCTCGTCATGCTCTGAGTTAGAAACCTGTGAATGAATCTTGATACCTTCCTTTCTACAAACTCCCAGGAAAACAATAAACAAATGCTGATTTCTACCTTTTTAATGGTCCCAATTTCTCATTTGGTCTCAATTTTCTGTCTTCTGTCTTCTTTCTATTGCTATAGTCCCTGCTATAGTACCAGCTCTTCTTGTTTTCAGTTTCTGTACTAACATTATGAATGGAACTCACAAGAATGGGTTAAATTAGCGATGCAACAGAGGGAGCATGGAACAACTATTGATCTGTTGCTTACTTCCTACTTCCACTTCTCAGGGGAAAATGCTGAGCCTAGCATTCTATCTGGCACATAGTAACACTCAATAGACATTTGTCGAAGGACTAAATACATGCCTGACTCTTCGGGCAGATGTTGTAGACACTGAAGGATTGCAACTTAAATGAGGAATTGAATGAGAGGAAGAGGAAGAAAAGACCTTACTAAAATACTTTATTGTCGTCTGCTGGCGTCCAGTTGGCCCCTGACTCATGACAACCCCAGGTACAGTGGAACAAAACACGTCTGGTCTTGCACCATATACATGATCAGATGCAGGTCAGACTATTGTGATCCATAAGGTTTTTACTGGCTGAATTTCCGAAGTAGATTGTCAGGCCTTTCTTCCTTAGGCTGTGTTTTATACACTTTCAAAACATTGTACTGGAATTAACTAGAAAAAGAATACAGAAATGTTATTTATGAAGACTTTAGCATTCACATGGTATTTATTACCTTTAAATTCTAAATGTTGATGAACTGGGTGTGTGGAATCTTTTATTCCCATGAGAATATTGGGATGCAATTGGCTAATGTTAATGCTGCCATGTTACATACCTTATGGACAGAAAAGTTTCAGTGGTTTCTGAGGTTGGTAGGTAAAAATATAATATTTTGATACACTTTTGGGGGGAATCATAGAACAGAGGAGGAATTGGTAGATGATCAAAGTGCAAATATCTTTTGAAACAAGATAGGAAAGGGGATACTTATCTTCTTTATCTGAAAAATGAATTTAATTACATTAGAGAATTATTCATCATGTAGGAAAAATTAAGCAATGTGTGGTGTGAGTATACTATAAATAACAGCTTAAGCAATTTTGTTAAGAAAAACTTTAGTCCACATGTCATTAACTACGTAAGACAGGAATTACAGCTGCATAGAAATTGAATTATTCTCAAGTAACCTTGGCTCTAGCTGAACTTAGGTATTTCCCAAGTGTGAAGGTACTTATGCGTGTAAGAGTTTATTATCTTACAGGTCCGTCTCTTTTGTTAAAGTTGATGCTACCATCTTTAATGACATAAATAAAGACATGTTATAAAACAGTACTGAAGAACACTGATCTAGAAGTTTTCTAAAGAATTATCTATTCAAAATAATAATATAGTACAATTGCTTTTAAAGGTTTAAACTATGTATTTTACCATTTTGGTTCAAAATGATATGCCTTCCTGAAAATATTATATTATTCATCTAAAACTTCCTGAATCAAATGGAATGTAGATATTAGGCTGAAAATACGAAACTCTTTATTCTTGTTCTGGATTGAAGCCAAAACACCAATAATGCTTCTACGCCTTGCCTAGAAGCAGGTGACTTTGCCATCTGCATATGTGTCCTCCACTGAGCAGGGCTCCTGATAAAACGCTGTATGCCTGGCCTCCAGGCAAAGAATAGTGGGGGGAGTAAGCAGTCTTATAGATGTTTGTCATAATTCCTTTTTCCTTTCCTTTTGGAATTTAGAGCCCACTTCCATTTTGTGACGATATTAAAAAAAACACTCCAGCTTTGTTTACTGTTGAGTGTTTCAGCATGCTGGAAATTCTTTAGTTTCTGGTTGTGATCTAGAGGGATTTCATAGTTATAGCTTCATAAAAGATGGCTGGGAAACCTGCTAAATCTACCAGAGCAGTTTGTGGATGGAAAAGCTGGGCTGCCTATCTAGGGGCTCCTTTTTTGATCAAGTCTAACTGAGCAGTTTCAGCAAATAAATCAGAGTGAGAGACCTCCCTGAAACAAGCTTCTTTCCATGTTTGATTTAATGGGCCATTCCCTAAAAATTCCTGCCCTTTCTCTCCTCAGATCAAAGAACATTAAAATCTTGTTCTTGTCTCTCTCTGTAACATATATACTTTTCCCCTTACGTGTTATTTCTTAAGCCAGTTGGTTGGTACCACCCAAAATTCACTAGCAAGGCAGTCACTGTTTGCCTCATGGCCATTACTTGACAAGGCTGTAATTAGTTGGGCCATTTTATACCTGCCTTCCCAGCTGGGAATGGCATTTTACTTTACATTGATTTGTATCAGAACTGAAAGGGCAGTGCTTCAAGAGTGAGCTCACAAACTTCAGTGACAGTGTGAAACTGAGCAGATTTCAGTGTAGAGAACTTAGAGGAAGGAGAATTCATTCATTCATTAATCACTTTTTTATTGAATCTATATCTTTCTTCTACCATTTAGCTTTTTTGATAGTTTTCAGTGGACAACTTCTAATTGGAGAAAACAGAATTGGACCCTCTATGTCAGTAGCTTCTTATTTAGTATTTCAGTTGGCTTTGGAGAGATGCATCAGTTAGGGCTGGTTTTTATAGTAAACATAGTCACAAGTTAACATTTAACCCCTGGAAATACGCTTCAAGTCCAAAATCACTCAGAAAATATATTTGATAATGTCTCTTGCATAAGTTAACTTTAATACTAAAATTAACCTCTTTAAATGGAGAAGGTATCAATATTTTTTATATAATATCTTTCAGCAAGATGACATAGTTCCTTCTTAATGATGTTTCTATTACTGCCCACCTAATGCTGGTCATGAAGAAAATACGGTTCAGGAATATTAACTAGGTCTTTTTCTAAAGACTCCTTGTTGCCATTGCAGAGCCTTTCACATTCTTCCAACCTGAAATTCACTTTATTGAAAGCATTCTATTTCTTTTTCTATTCCTGATAGTGATTTATTATAGGCAGTACTGAGGTTATCTGATATAAATTGATATTTGCTTGTGTAAGTGATCCAGGAGAATCTTAGAAATGCAAGTAAACTCCAGTAAGTATTCTATAAAGCTAATGTTGCTGAGATTGCCAACCCAGTGGGTTGTCCCTTGAACCAGTAATGGGTGAATATTTTAGATGACCATCATGTAGCCCTTAGTGACTACTTTTCAATTAATTTTTTTACCAAAAGCACCATTAGTGGACCTCTGCAGACTGTTAATCCAATAGCCTTAATGGCAGACTTTAAAATGTCAACGAGTTCCTGGGTGGTACAAAGGGTTAAGCTTTTGGCTGCTAACTGAATGTTTGGCAGTTTGAGTTTACCCAGAGGTACCTCGGAAGAGAGGCCTGGTAGTCTGCTGTTGAAAAATTAGCCACTGAAAACCCTATTGTGCACATTTCTACTTTGACACATGTGGTCTCCATGAGTTGCAATCAACTCCACGTGAGCTGGTTAATAATGTTAAAATTTCCTCCCATTTTGTTTCTATTCAGAGGATAAAAAATACACTTAACCCAGGTTATTCTTTAGAAAATTAACATGCAAAAATCTTGTCTACTATTTTTAAGATTTTTCCTCACTGACCTGTCCCCTCCTCTCCCCTCTTGCCACCTCTCCTCTCCGTATCTCTCTCTGTATCCATCCATCATTCCTTCTTTCTGTATCATCCAGAATGAAAATATTTTCATCACTTTTACAACTATACCAATTATTTCCTAATTAGTACCAAGTCCTTTCTTTCTTTTCTAAGAATGTCTTTGACCTCCATACTCCCGTTTCCATACTCACAGTTGTCAGTCTAGTTCAGACACTCAGCACTTCAAGCCTGAATTTTTGCAAAATTCTCACTCAACTTGTCTCCCTCCATCCGGTTTATCCCACCTGACCAATTTCATTTTTTAACTCTGCTGATGAACACTCTGAAATATGGTGCTCCCTTACCACTCACTCTTTATCCTGGCATTCAAAGACCTCGACAATCTGTCCCCAAACTACATTTTCTTTCTCATTTCCATTGGTCTCCTCCAAGTATTTTCTACTTTAGCAATATTAGCCTTATAGTTTCTCTCATATGCATCTTTGATTATTCTCTTTCTCACACAGGTGGAAAGCCCTTTCTTTAAATTGTACTTTAGGTGAAAGTTTACAGCTCAAGTTAATCTCTTATACAAAATTTTATACACATATTGTCATGTGACATTAGTTGCAATCCCTACAATGTGATGGCACACTCCCCTTTTCCACTCCAGGTTTCCCGGATCCATCCAACAAGCTTCTGTCCCTTCCTGCCTTCTCGTCCTACCTCCAGATAGGAGCTGCCTATTTGGTCTCATGTATCTGCTTGAACCAAGTACACTCTTCATGAGTATTATTTATGTTTTATAGTCCAGTCTAATCTTTGTCTGAAGAGAGGTCTTCCAGAATGCTTTTAGTTCTGGGTTAACAGAGCATCCGGGGGCCATGGCTTCAGAGGTTCCTCCAGTCCATTAAGTCTGGTCTTTTTAAATGAATTTGAGTTCTGTTCTACATTTTCTCCTGCTCTGTCAGGGACTTTCTGTCGTGTTCCCTGTCAGGTCCATCATTGGTGGTAGCTGGGCACCATTTGTCCTTTTCTTTCTCTGTCTGACTCTGTCTGACTCCTCTCATTTTCACAGTCCCCACAGTTAATGGTGTTTTGCTTCATTTCAGGCTTTAGGAATCTAATGTCTCTGAATAATAATATTTAACCTGTAAAATCTAGTGTTTTTTAATAATAAATACTTGCTAATATATTACCCTACAATATCTCTTGTATTTTTGCCTTACTTTAGTTGCCTTCTTACCCATGTAAAATCTGCCTCACCAACTAGATTGCAAAACTCTAAAAGCAGGGACCTCGTCTTAAACTTTGTTTTCCTACTAGTTAAACCAGTGGCCATCAGGTTGATTCTGACTCAGGGTAGAACTGTGCTTCTTAGGGTCTTCAATGGCTGATTTTTCAGAAGTAGATTCACAGGCCTTTCATCTGAGGTAACTCTGGGTAGATTCAAACCACCAATTTATTGGTTAGCAGCCAAGCATGTTAACCATTTTCACCTCCCAGGGACTCCTTGATTCCTACAGCACCTGGTAAATGTCAAGCTTGGAATATATGCACAATAAATATAGTTTGAATATACTATCTCCCTTTAACTTTGGAAATCAGATGCTTATTGCAATTCCAGGTAAAGAACTTCTGTTAGAGTGTTAAATAATCATAAAAGAGTATTCCTCTCTGTGAAGCACCCAGCTGTATGCAAAGAAATAAGTTTACTCATCATAACGGGATTTGGGAAGAAATGTTTACAATTCCACTTCAGAAAATCTTTCACAACAATGACTTATTAAAGTGAACATTCTTTTAAAAGATTTCTGATGTACAGAAATCTGAAACCCTACATACGCTGTACTCTTCCGTGCCATATTTCAGGTTGCTGTAGTTACGTATTTTTTACGTACCTAGGATCACATTTTCTATGGCCACCTTTAATGCTGTATAGTATACTCCAGATTTACTTTTAGAAGCAAATTCCTTTGATGCACTTTTGGTTTTCAGTGTTTGTCCAATTCCTTTTTTTTCATGCAAACACTGAACAAGAGGAGCAGAATGACTGATTACTTATGTAATTTGTTTACAGAAAAACAGTACCAAGCAAAAACTAAAAACCTTAATCCATTTTATGTTTAACCACACTTCCTCTGAATTCTAGAAGATGATTCGACCAGTGATGGTTTTGGTTTAGTTATTACCTTGGATGGAAAGATCCTCATGAGACCAACAATGTTTTCCCCACTGCCCACATAGGTTAGTCTTTGTTTTATACTTGCAGCTTCTGTCCATCAGGGCTGCTTCTGTCTGTGCAGATTCCACTTCCAGTCTTCTTAAGGCCTTTCCTCAAAAAAGCCATCCTCTCTCTGATTGCTGCCTGCGCTATTCACACATAATACTTTCTAATGCCTTGTATTGCTTGTTCTTTTACTCACACCTGTATTTTAACTTCTAACTTAGACTCTAAGTACCTTGAGAGTAGGAATTGGGCCTTATTTTGTCATATATCCCTCTGAGGCCATAGTGCTGAGAGTAGGTATTTGATAAAAATTTGATTTATTAGTTAAATGATTACTAATAATAATGTTTTTGTTATTAGGTGCCATTGAATCAGTTCTGACTCATGGCGACCCCGTGTATAATAGAATGAAAGATTGCCTGGTCCTGCACAATCTTCACAATCATTGCTATGATTGAGCCCATTATTGCAGCCACTGTGCCCATCCATCTGGTTGAGGTTCTTCTTTTCTTTCACGGACCCTCTACTCTACTCAGCATAAATAGCTAACATTTATTGTGTACTTAATATGTTTCAGGCACAACTCTAGACCAGTTAGCATTCAGAAAACCTGGTAAATTAAATGCTTCTATTTATCGTATTTTACAGATGAGGAAACTGAGGCACAGAGGTTTGCCTAAGATCATAGACATACCTAATAGGGTCTGGATGCAACTGAACTAACACTGTGCTGTCTCTTCTGAAATTACTGTTTCTTAAAGAATTTTTCTATTGCTCTGTTTATGCTTCTGGTATTTCATCTAAAGTATTCTGTCTTCTATGCTTTGCAACTGTTAATTAAGCAAAATTGTCTAATCTGAAAGAGAGGAGTTGTGTTAAACATGGTTTTCTAAACATATTATGGCATCGGGTTTCAGGGGTATGGTTTCACCACTTTGTATTGTGACTGACAAGTGATAATGAGAAAAACAGCCAAACTTCACATAACCAATAACCTTGGATTGGTTTAATACTTGATGTCATATTGCTTGAACCTCTAATTTATTAGGAGGGAAACGGAAAACTGATCCAGTGGAGCACCATGTTTTGGGGGAGATGGAAGCTCTATGCCACTTATAGTGGATTGTGCGACTTTATGTGATGTTGAGGCTGGAATGTTGAGTTTACATTTCCCAGAGCCCCCTTGCAGCTAACATTCCTGATGTAATTTATATTCTCCCAATTAGATGCACTTGTGTGGGACTTGAATATGAAGCAGAGTTAGATATCAAAGAGGCAGGGTGGGAGATACCAATTTTCCTTCTACAGATCATGGCAACAGTACAGTCATGCATCACTTAACGTCCACAATACATCCTGTGAAGCAGGGCGTTATGTGATTTGGACTTTGTGTGAACATGCCTAAATTGCCAGCAATAGCATTCACTGATTTTCTACCTTCTCGCTGTCCAATAACCTTTCATTTCACTTAGGAATTGACACTTTCCCTTTGCCTCTTGCTGCTGCAAATTTCTCAGTGGAAATTTCAAACCTCCACTCTCCTCAAATGTTCCATTTTCAACTCTCTTGCACTTCTTAGAGTAAATAGAAGCCATGAAACTAACAGTAGCATAACTTTGCTCTAGTTACGGTGAAAGAGATGCAATTCCTCCTGTCTTAGGCCAGTTTCTTCACCTATACTCTAAATTCCAACTCCTCTCATCTTCTCAGGGATAATTTACACTATAAAGGAGAGACTGGAAAATAGCAGATGCCAAGATATGCATGGACACTGTCAGTAAATGTAACAGATATATATATATTTTTCATATTGCTTGACCTTTCAGCAATATTTGAAAGTGCATATCTGAAAAAAAGAATGAATCTTTACCTGTCATTCTGACTTCTCAGGCTTTTACATGTTTAACTACCTCTATTTATTCTGGTGTGGGACCATGGACGTGTATGTGCTGGACATTGCCCGAGCGAACATTATGTGGCACATGACTGTAAATCCAAACTTCCCAAACATATTGGCAACTTTCTGATTCTATAGCTTCCTAATCAAGGCAGCAGTTTCCATGGCATCCCAGCTTGTGTGTTCTTCCTGGAAGCTCAGTGTAAAGTCTGTTTCTTCATCCCTCCCAACAACTCTAACCATTGATACATCATCATAAATCCCTTCTGCTTAAGCTTGTTAGAGTGAATTCTGTTCTCTACAACTAAACCCTAATGCGCTATTTTGTTTCGTTTTTTAGTTTTTATATATTAAACTAGGTTTTATAGCTGCATCTAAGGATAGAGAAGTAAAAAAATATTTGTTTTAGAATCAAATGCTTTGTGCACTGGCTACTTATTCCTGCTGATAATCCTTTCATTACTTTCATTCAAAAAAAAAAAAAAAAAAAAGTTCTAAAATTTGTCCCAAGAGGATTTGGGAAGAAATGTTTACAGAATAATTATTTTACTTAATGTATTTATTGAGTCCTTATTCCATGCTAGCAACTGTTTCAGACGAGAAGGGTACTACAACGTATCCAGCTGAGAAGGATACTTTCAGGTGAGAAGGATACAAAATCCCTGCTACTGTGGAACTTAAAATCTTCCCCATCAACTTATAGATTGATGAACGTCCCATCAACTTTAAGGTTCCAAATTAATTAAAAACATTTCAAATGTTTAAGAGATTTTGATGATACCTCAGAACACACTAAATATTCAAGAATAGAGAGCTCATTTTGGCATTTACACTACTAATTTAAAGGGTGGCCTGCTTACTAATCTGTAAATGGGAGTTTATATTTATTTCTTACAATGAGGACGACAAAAATAACTCATTGGAGAGATGGTTGTGAATAACTTATATGTGGGATAAATCAAGTTGAAAAAAAAATTATTTGTCTATGGTGATGGGAATCCTAGTCATTTTTACTCGCAGTACTAGTAATAATATAGAAAACCTGATGAGAAGCAATAAAAGTTTTTTTCAACAGTTTGTATTAAAATGAAGCTCAGGTTGTTATTATGCAGCATATACACCACTTAAATCATTTTAAGTGCCTAAAAGCCCTATAAAAAAGGGTCTATCCATTTATCTACAATATGATCATATTTGGAAAGCCTGTAAGGGAACTTATCCAAATTGTATTAATTCCAGTTTCAAAAGTGGTTATCCCCAAGTGGACTATGCATGTAATGTTGTGTGTTAAATTAGGAAGGGATGTGTAGATTGTTTCAGAGTATTATCAACTCAAAAAACATTGCATTACCTGTTACGTATTAGGGTGTTTTTCATGGGCATTGTCAAGTGTGATATAATTTGCTTCAACATTACTGGTCAGTGGATACATATTTCACCATTAAAATTAGAATATGTATTTTTACATTTACTTTTGTAAAGAAAAAATAGAGAAGCATGACTTTAGCCCTTTCACTGACAATGAATGTTAGTAGACTGCAGAAGGATTAACTTAAAAGTGAAGATCTTTATAGGGAAGGAGAAGAGATTTCAAGTTGTAACTGAAGTTGCATGCGTACACCTATGTGTATTAGTATGTGTGCTTTTCAAAGTATTGAGTGAGAGTAGTAAGAAACTAAAGGATATTATAAAATTCTCAGCAAAACGGTAGGAAGGACAAGATGGCAACACTTGAAGGACATCAGAAGATGGCAATGCAGTTCAGTAGAGAGAGAGCTGGAGTCTCAGAATGAAAGCATTTTTTCCCCTCTTGGAGTTTCTATCATAAACAAAATAAAATTCAGTGGTTAAGAAATTAATGACAGTGGCATATCTAGTGTATTTCACTGGCCCTGGGCTGGTGGCACCACTGAGCAGTTTCTATTAACCCATATAGCCCAACATTCTTCTTCAAACACAGTAATGTGTTAAAGATTAACAAGCTTGACTTGTATTTTTGAGCTGATATTATGGTAAAGTTATCTAAAAGAGGGGTGTCAGATGTTAGGACAGGGGCCCAATTTCAGTGCTTACCATAACCTGCCATACCTACCATACCCTAGTTACACTTCTGAGAAAGCATCTAATGTATACAATGATTCTGAGCTTTGGAAAGAAATGTATGAATCTCCTGTAGTCAGTTCATACCTATTCACTAGTTCCGTATTTTTTTTCAATTGATGGTGAGTTTTATGAAGATTTGCATGTACCCAATGAGAGTGGGGATATAATGACACATGTAGCCTTGGCATAGAACCTGTGTTTGTAATGAATTCTGAGTGTCAGATAATTTGTCAGAGTGTTGAGTTTAATTTCTTTAGAAACCAGGTAAATGCAGTATGTCAGAAGCTAAAACGAAGAACTATGTTTAATAACATTTTTTGTAGGTGTATTAATTAATTCAAGAGGGTTTTTGAAAGGATTCAATGATCTGTACTCAAAGATAAAGCACACTATCTGGGGTTCGACAGATATTTTCTAAATCTTAGCAATTATTATTATAAGAAGCATTAACATAACTCTCTCTTTGCCATTTGAATTCTTGTCTAAGGACACATGTAGCTTTCCGCCTTGAATACCAGATTCCATCACTGGGTTCTTGTCTTATTGCATTGAACCTAATTTCTTATGTAGTAACTCACTTTCTTCAAACTGGGACCCTGTCTTTATTCTTTCCATCCCTTTTTATCCCTCTCACACCAAAACTGGGGTTAAACCCCAAAGCAGGGTCCTGCTACCAGCTGTTGATGAATCCTTCCTGAATTTTCTCACGATATCTACTTCCAAATTCCCCTGCTCCTGTCTGAGCATCCACACACTAGCTCGCTCTTGACCTCAGGATGCCATTCCACTGGGTGGACCCTCCACATTTCATCTATTATCTCGGTCTTTGGAGCTTGGCCTCTCTGGGTAGACGTTCCTCCTAGTCTGAAACTGCTTTGCCAATCATGTTTCTCATCCCAGTGGGAGTGTGTAATCATCAAGCTACAGTTACCGCCAGTCCTGAGCTTCCTTTCTAATATGAGATGATTTGAATAACAATGTAAATGAGGAGAAATTAAAAGAAAAAGAAAAAACAAACAGAAGGAGAGGAGATACTTGCTGTATTTCTGCTTGTACTGCAGAAAATGCTGGATAAAAACCTGTTTGAAATGTCATCATAAACCATAGAGAAGGAATCTTCTAATTATTTTCTTAAGAATTCTATTCCACGAACTAAAGTTAATCATTTTCTTTTTTTGGTAGTTCCTGTTTTCTTTAGGTCTTGTTTTCTTCCTTTGCTGCAGGAGTAATGTGATAAATTGCTGTTTCCAGTCATTTGGGACTTCAAGTTTCTTTTTAAAGAGCATCATTTGCCTTGTTTCCTGGAGGCATATTTCTTATATTCACCTCATCTGAACTGCTCTTTGATTTCCGTTATGTTAAAAAGAGTGAGATGCATGGGTCTTCAGTGGTCACCTGTAATCCAAAGGATATCTTTACAAACCAAGACAATTTGAAGAAACTGTCCACCTCTGTGGTGAACCTAATCACCTTTTAAGGCAGAGTTTGCTTTAGAGCCCAATGACCAAGTGGGAATCCAAATATATGATACTGAAATATTGGTTTTCTATTTATACTATTCAGAGAGTGATTTTGAATAACTCACTTAACCTATCTGGGACCCTGTTTTTCCATTTATATGTTATATTATATTATAGTATAGTATAATATAGTATAGTATAATATGCCACATATTGCATTATGAAATATATATACATGTATATTTAAAGTACAAAGACCTAAGGCCCATCAACTGGCTAATACCCACCAAAGATCATTAGGTTGCTAGATCATTTTTATTCTTCTGTCTTCTACTTACAGGTATTCCAATTATTTTCAGTTTTTTTTTTTTATTATTCTGATTATAAAATTAATGCATACTCCTTGCAGGAAAAGTTCAAAGAGAATAAAGAAGAAAAATGTCCTCAAGCTTAGTACCAAGCAATAACCAATGTCAACAAAGACTTTAACTGATTTTTTTTTTAAGCTACAAAATTCTATTGGAAGATTGTAAAATGATAGATTGTGCTTTAACTTTCATTTATCCTAAGGCCTATTGACTTTCTCTTGACCTTACCTTTGAATGTTAATTATTTCTAACGAGAACACTAAACATGAGCAAAATAAACCATTTGGTTATAAGAGTTAATTTAGATTCAACCTGCTATCCCAATAAATAATGATGGATTTTAGGCATGACATACATTCAGCATAATAAATACAAAATATAAATTATGATACGATTCCTCAAAAGCTACAAAACTAAGAAATAGCCTAAATTCAAGAGTATGTTTTCCTTCACTGTAATTTTACCTGCAATTACGTATATCATTCATCTTTTTGCTTTGGTTCCTTTTTGTGTTCTTTAAACACTTATTTTTAATTTAGAGGTTTAGCCTCACTCTCTCACTTTGCAAAAGAGGAGATTGAGACTTAGCGAAGTTAAGTAAAATTTAAATGGTTAACAGGACAATCAGAAACCTAATTGATTCTCTTCACTCACAGTCTACCACATCACAGGCTTATCATGCAGAGAAAATTAAATACATTTTAATTCACTTGAGACTGAATTTGTTTAATGCTTTTTTCCTCCAGTAGATTTGCAAGAGAGCTTCCTAATCATATTCTGTGTAGATTAAAACTTGAAAAAGTTTGCATTCTTAAAGTACACATGAATTAGTGGGTGGCTGTGAACGGAGGCAAAAAGAAAAAAAAAAAAAAAAAAGGAAGAATCTTGTCTGAAAGCCTGTTGAACTGTCGGGAAAAGACCTCCCCACAAGATTAAAGATTCACTCACCAAGAATGTATCACAGGCAAATATGTTTAAGTATCAGACTTGTTTGCCTGACTTTGCTGCGTATTTCCTACCTACACCCTCCCCCCACCCTTACTTCTTACCCATCCACCCTTTCTCACACACTAGGGCTGATATTCAGTATGCATGCAGCAAGATGGCCATAGAGATTGGATTAATTATTCATATTAGTTCATAGTTTCTTCTCTGAGTCCTTGAGTCCCCTTCTCCTGCCCAGCAACCCCACAAAGTCTCTCCATGATCCAGCAACTAAAGGGTGAATGTCTAGCACAGAAGGGGATCTCAAAGCTCTTGCTCACTCTCCTCCGTCCCTCATCCCCTCATCATTGCTTCATGCCATATCATACCATTGTTAGTTTAAATATCATCCTGTATACACCAATATCTGTCTGTCTTCGGTCATTTCCATAAGAGCTTCTGGGGAAAGAGAGTGATTGGATGGAGGGCAAGGTCACAAAGGAAGGAAGAAGGATGGAGAGGTGCAATGGTATCATCCAGGTAGGGTTAGAAGTAGGACAGGCCCAATGGTACTCTTCTAAAGAGGCTATGTGTGCTTGTGGCCAAAAGCAGGGCTGTGTCAAGGAACTGTTTATAGGGTGTGGCACAGATTTGGGGAAGAGGGCCTTCTCCCAGCCCATTTTAGGACCCTTCACCAACGGGACCATTGGAAGATTAGAATTTAGAGGAATATTCATGAAGTAAGTACCAGATCCTTCTAACATTTTGATTTTCCCAGGGAAAGCTTACTAGTTATTCTCTCTCTCTGGTACTCTGGTATAAATTTTCTTTAGCAAGGATTATTTTCAGGATAGAGGGACTTAGAGACCACTCACTGAGTTTAAATGTCCATTAGATGGCTGAATCCCCTTCATAACATACCTTGATCAACCATCAAAAGTGAAAGAAAAGCAATACTATCTATTACATACTTACTATGAGTCTAGGCATTTTGATTTGTACTTTACATACATTTATCTAGTCCATTCTGTGAACCCTTTGAGATAAATATTCTTATAATCCCAATTAGTTGATAAGGATACTAAATCCCAAAGACGTTATGTAACTGATAAAGGCCACACAAGCAGTAAAGTGTAAGGACCAAATTTTGAACCTAAGCCTACAATACCCAAAAACCTATGATTTAACCATGATACTTCTATTAAGTATGGACACCTCTTTCAGAAGGGAGTCCATACCTTCAAAACTGGACAATTCCAACTTGGGCCACCGCTAAATCAGGTGACAGACAAGGGAGCATATTTTAGCACAGCTATAGCTAATGGACCTGGTATAGATTCCTCCTAGGAAAAGCAAACTGCTGCTGAGAAACTGTCTCTACCCAAGCTGTACCAAAGTTCCTCTGTGTTTCTCGACTTTGAGCGATACTGCCACAGGCTGAGCCACTGGGTACTTTGCCAACCTGGTGGGCCCACTGACAAATATCCTGAAGAAAGGCTGTAGTGCTCACTCTACCCCAGGCTAAGCCAATGTATTTGAGAAGGTGGAGTCATGCTTCACACCCCCACTTCTCTTATAATCCAACTCATTGCCATTGAATCCATTCCAATTCATAGTGGTTAAAGTACTTGCCTGCTAACCAAAAGATCAATGGTTCAAACCCACCAGCCGCTCTGCAGGAGAAACATGTGGCAGCCTGATTTTGTAAATATTTACAGCCTTGGGAACCCTACCTGCCCTATAGGTTCACTATGAGTCAGAACTAACTCGACAGCAATGGGTCCTTATAACAGCCCAGCCCATATTTGCCTATTTGCAGTCGCACAACTAACATTGTGATGGGGGCTATTTTACATGGGAGGATTCCCTCTCACTCCAGGTAAGGGTCCCACTTCCTGTGTCAAACTGAAATCTCTCTTCTTGTACCTTTCAATTGTTGGTCCTATTTTTACTCCTTGGCTGTCACTAATCCTTCCAGGTGGTAATTCTTCAGATAATTAAAGACCACAGACATATGTCCACCAACTCCTCTCTTGCGAGTTTCCCAATTATTCCATGTATATGACATGGTTTCCAGTGTTATCTTTATCCTGTATCTGGGCTTTGAATTTCCTTTAAATCTCTCTTAAAGAGCAGTATCCAGAATTTAGCACCATACCACTTAAAATAGTGAGCTTAAAATGGAAACCACCAACTTTTATATTCTATACATTTAACAAAACCTAAAATTATATGGGCTTTATTTTTTTAATGTTTTTAGTAACATGATACCATTTCATCATATATTACAAAACGTTACTTGAAATCTCTGTTTTTCAAACGCTGTTGCTAAGTCATGGCTTGTTCCCTCCCCACATGCTTTTTGTTAATTAAACTTCTCTTTTGAGATGATTGTAGATTCACATGCAGTTGTAAGAAATAATACAGAGAGGTCTCCTGTACCCTTTACCTAGTCTCCCCCAGTGGTAACATCTTGTAATATCACAATCAAAATAATGACATGGATACAATGAAGATACAGAACATTTCATCACCCCAAGAATCCCTAATGTTGCCCTTTTAGAGTCACCACTACTTTCCTTCTTCTTGCAATTCCTTTTTAAACCCTCGCAACTGCTAAACTGTTCTCCATTTCTATAATTTTGTCATTTCAAGAATATTATAAAAATGGAATCATACAGTATGCAACCTTTGGGATTGGATTTTTTTTTTTTTTCACTCAGCATAATTCCCTGCAGATTCATCCAGGTTATTCAATAGTTCATTCCCTTTACTACCGAGTAGTGCTCCATAGGATAGATGTACCATAGTTTATTTAACCATTGACTCAGTAAAGGACATCTGAGTTCTTTCCAGTTTTGGGCTATTATGAATAAAGCTGCCATAAACTTTCTTGTATAGATTTTTGTGTATACATAAGTCTTCATTTCTCTGGGATAAATGTCTAGGAGTACAGTTGCTGGGTTATATGGCATTGTATTCTGCTTTTTTAAGAAATCGCCATGCTGTTTTCCAGAGTGGTGGTGTCATTTTATTTTCCCACCAGTGATATCTGAATGGTCTGGTTTATCTGCATCCTCACCAGCATTTGGTGTTATCATTGTATTTTATTTTAGCCATTCTAGTAGGTATGTAGCCTGGGTGGTGCAAGCGGTTTGCAATCAGATTGGCTGCTAGCATAAAGGTTGGTCATTCGAAATCTCCCAGCAATTTGGGGGAAGAAAGGCCTGGTGAACTGCTTTTATGAAGATTACAGCCAAGATCGGACTCTGTCACATGCGTTCACAATGAGTCAGGAGCCAACTCAACAACAGCTAACAACAACAATAACAGGTGTATAGTGATATCTCACTGTGGCTGGCATTAATTCATTTTCCCCTAATGGCTAATGATGTTGAACACCTACCATATTTTTACACAAATAACACATCTTATACGTCAATCTGCCCTTCCCCTACAAGGTTTTCATAAGTGCACTATGCTAATGTATAACACGTACAACATTTGCGTAAAAATAAAGTATTCATGTACTTATTTGCCATCTGTATATCCTCTTAGGTAAAATGCCTGTTTGTGCCTTCTACCCGTTTTCTAAATTGGTAGTCTTCACTGTTAAGTCTTTTTTAATATAGTCTTTATATTGGCCGTTTGTCAAATAATGTGGTTTGCAAATATTTTCTTCCAATCTGCTGCTTGTAATTTCATCCTTTTAATAAGGTCTGTCACAGACAAACATTTGTAATGTTTATTAAGTCTAATTTATCAATTTTTCATTTTATGGATAGTGCTTTTGTGTCAAGTTTAAGAATACTTATCCTAGCACTATAAATCTCAAAGATTTCTTCCTATTTTTTTCCTAAAAGCTTTATAGTTTTATGTTTAAGTATGTGATCTATTTTTAGTTAATTTTTATATAGGATATCTGGTTTTATACAGGATATAGGGTTTTCTAATTGCTTCAGCACCATTTGTTGAAAAGGCTCTTTCCTCCATTGAATTGCTTTTGCACGTTTGTCATGAATCAGGCATATTTGTGTGGATGCATTTCTGTGTTCTCTTTTCTGTTCCATTGATCTATGTGTCTATACCTTCACCAAACCACAGACTTGATTACTGTAGCTTTGTAATACCTCTTGAAATTGGATAGACTGATTCCTCTCATTTTAGTCATCCTTTTCAAAATGTTTTCGCTATTATAGTTCCTTTGCCTTTCCATATAAATTTTAGCATAAACTTCTCTGTATCTACAAAAATTCTGCTGTAATCTTGATAGGAATCATATCAAACATGTATTAGGAAACTAAACATCTTCACTCTGTTGAGTCTTCCAAACCATGCACATAAGTCTATCCATTTATTTAGATCTTCTTTTATTTCTTTCATTAGTGGTTTATAGTTTTCAGTTTGCAAATACTGTACACTGTACTGTAGTTACATCTATACCTAAGTATCCCATTTCTTTTTTTTTTTTTTTTTTTTTAGCCATTGCAAATCATATTGTATTTTCAGTTTTGGTACTATGCGTATATTGCTGGTATATGGAAATACAATTGATTTTTTAATATTTATCTTGTATTCTGCAACCTTGCTAAAATCACTTAGTTCTAGGATTTTTTTTTTTTTTTTTAGATTCCTTTCTCCTAAGTACTGAGAAAAAGTAAATGCAAACCTAGTATTCTATACCCAAAGAAAACATCCTTCAATACCATCTTAGGCTGGGTTCTCTAGAGAAGCAAAACCAGTAAGGTGTGTAAATATATAGAGAGAGACAGAGAGATTATATCAAGGAAACAGCTCACGTGATTGTAGAGGCTAGAACGTCCCAAGTCCGTGGATCAGGGTAGAGGCCTCTCCCAAGTCACACAGCTGCAGAAGCTGGCAAGCCCAAGATCGGCAGGATGGAGAGCAGGGCTCCTGCTCACAGGCTGTGTAGATCAACGAATCCCAGGTTCAACAGATAAGCTGACAGCTCAAGTCCCAAGAACGGGAGATGAGATGACAGGAAGCAGCTGCAGGATCCAGAGAGAACAAAAAGCCAGAACGTCTGCTTATATACAGATGTGGGCCACACCCCCAAGGAGACTCCCTTTCATCTGACTGGCTACTCACGGTATATTCAATCATGGAAATGATTACATTAAAACACTGAAAATCATGGCCCAGCCAAGTTGACACACAATCTTAACCATCACAAATACTGACGGTAAAAATCAAGACATTTTCATACAAACAAAACTGGAAAAATCTGTCACCGGAGTTCTAGAACCAAATGAAAATACTAAAGGATATTCTTCAAGCAGAAGGAAAATAGTTCCACGTAGAAGCTTAAGAGCTGTAGGAAGAAATAAAGCATCAAAAATGGTAAACATACAGATAATTTTAAAAAGAACATCGACTGTATAAAACAGAAAGTATTTTAAATTTTAAAACACATAGTATTAAAATCCATGACAACTGTCTATAAATCAGAATGGTGTTAAATGGAATTAAAGTGTTCTAAGGATCTTTGTATGGTCTATAAAAGAGTGTTAAAGAATCAAGTAGTGTTATACTTTGATATGACATATAATTTCTAAGGTCGTTATTGAAAGAATCCCAAAAAAATGTATAATACAAAACTAAAACTGGAGAAAATTCAATAATAAAGTAGACTCAATGAATCCAAGAGAAGGCATAAAAAGAAAAGAAAAAAACAAACTGGACTGGATAGAATGCAAAGTTATATTCTGTTTCTAAAAACATATTTAATATATAAGGCTGAAATAAAGCTTGGAAGTAAAAGAATGGAAAAATATAATAAAAAATAAATCTGGTATAGCTGTATCAAAATATAAAAATAGATACAGGCTGGATTTAGCCTTCGGGCTGCAGTTTGCTGATTCCTAAGTTAGTTAATAGTTGAACTGATTTTAGGAGCCCCGGTGGCACAGTGGTTAAAGTGATCCACTGCTAACCGAAAGGCTGGCAGTTTGAATCTACCAGCAGCTCCAAGGGAGAAAGATGTAGTATCCTGCTTTCCTAGAGATTTACAGCTTAGGAAACCCTATGGGGTCTCTATGAGTTGGAATTGACAGTTGGTTTTTTTTTTAGTAAATGAGCTGATTTGGGGTTTTGTTATAGCCAGTTTTTACCCTCAGAGTCCCAGGGTGGTGGAAATAGTTACGGACTCAGCTGGTAACGGAAATGTTGGTAGTTAATTCCACCTTACAGGTACCTCAGAAGAAAGGCATAGCAACCTGCTTCTGAAAAATCAGTCACTGAAAAAACTCTTAAGCACATTTCTACCCTGACACATATGGGGTCGCCATGAGTCAGAATCAACTCAAAGGCAGCTGGTTTGTTTTTCATTTGTTTGTTTGTTTGTTTTTACTCTCAGAGCCCTGAAGGCTTCAAATTTCTCAAACAGTCAACTGCCAATAAACTTTAGTGAGGGGATTGGGGTGCAGAGGGGTTGGTCTCAGTGTTCCTGCTCTACCCTTCTCTTTCTGTAGTTCCTGCCCTCTGTGCCATGGGAAGGGTGTCACTCTACAGTTTGTCCCTGCCCCAGTGGCAGACCACTGTGGCTAAAGGTAGGCTCTTTCTACCCCTCTACCTTCTACCAAGTGGCCCTGGTGCAAGAGGCACTCCAGCCCCTCCCCGATGGCTCACAACATCAGCTTCCTGTGAGTATATGGGTCCAGAGAAATGAGAAATGTCTCATACTTGTCCCCCAGCAGTGGCTGATCACCTCCTGCAGCTTGTGACAATGAGGTGGGCTCCCCCTGGTCTCCTGCCCTGCTCCTAATCTTAGCTATAAGTACCTCCTGAAGGGCCATACACAGAGCCTGAGAGTGAGTGCAAACTCCCCTTCTGTCTGGGCTCCGAGATAATCTGAAGTGATTCGCAAGCTCACCCTCAGCCTTTAGGAATTTGTTTAAAATGTAGATGATTTCTTTTACTCCCTTCTATGTGTGCCAAAGCTGAAACAATTTGTGTTTCCTGTTTTTCCTTGAAGAGGCTCGTCACTCTGGAATTAAGTTCACTCGATTGCCTTGCAACCTCAGCTCTCTGATGAGTTCAAGATAAGTTATAGTTTTGTAAATTATCCAGCTTTTTCTCTTTGCTAGCATGGGAGCAATGTTATCTTGCAGCTTTCTATTCCCTGAGTGGAAGTGGAAGTCACAAGAAAATATAACTCAATCAGTTCGTAAATAACACTAACCAGAAAGAAGAGAAAAAGAATAATAACTTGGACTTTATAATTAAAAGCTTTTATTCATTGACATAAACCACTCAGAGCATGAACAAGCAAGCCAAACAGTAGGAGATGATTATTTCCTACCTATATAACCAACAAAAGTTTCAAATCCAAAATATATTTTAAAAAATCTCCTCCAACCCAATAGAAAAAATAGATAAGAGTGAGTAAGCACTTTACAAACAAGGCTATCTAAATAGCTAATAAACATATTAAAAGTACATAACCTTATTTATCATCAGGGACATGCCCAAGAGAACCACAGTGAGATACCACTCCACATGCACCAGAATTGATGAAATTAAGAAGACTAACAATACCAAATGTTGGGCAGCATCTAAAGCAACTAGAACTCTCATATCATGCAGTTGGGGTATGTATCGGTACAACCACTTTGGAAAAGAGTGTGGCATCATCAACTAATGCTGAACATGTGCGTTCACTATGATACAACAATTCCTCTCCTGGGCATATATATGTAACAAACAAGAGTGTGTGTGTGTGTATATATGTTATGTTTGCGGGTATGTGTATACCAACCCCCATACACCAAAGAATGTATTCAAGAATATTTATAGCAGGTTACTTTTTATAACCAAACACTGGAAACAACCCAAAGGTACCACAGTAGGATGGATAAGTAAATCATGGCACGTTCATCTACTGGAATACAATGCAGCAATGAGAACAAACAATATCTACATTTGACAACATAATGTTGAGCCGAAAAGCTAGGTACTGTATAACTCCATTCAGATAGCATTGAAAACCAGGTAAAACTAATCTAGGTTACTAAAAGTCATGAAAAATGTTACCAATGGGGAGGACAGTGGGCCTCGTAAGTGGACAGAGGCATAAGGAGTCTTCTGTGGTGCTGGTGATGGTCTATTACATGTATATGTTCATTTTAATAACTAACTGAGTTGGACACTTGTTGACTATGCACTTTTCTGAATGGATGTTATGCTTCATTAGCTAAAGTTACCTTTAAAAAAAAAAAAAATTACATGTTTTCCCCTTTCCCTGCCCCAGCCAGAGACAAGTTGTCTTCCAGGAAGGTGGATGAAATGTGAAATTTCTCTGGATCTCATTTTGACAGTTTTATTGGCATGCATTAGTCATGTACCAAATTCAGTTATTTTTAAGGAGCTCTTTGTGAGCTTTAGATAGTCGTTCTCTTATGCTGTTGTAAAAATCACAGTCAAGAGTTGCAACATTTTTACTCTCTCTGGAAAGAAGCATGCTAAGGTTTATTTCTTTCAGTTGTCAGTACATTTCTCAATTTTGTGGTTCCAGCAACACATTTCTCCAATTTATTAATAACATTTATGTTCGTGGCATTTCAGCTTGATAAAAGTAAGACTTGCCGATGGGCATGTGAAACATTCGAGAAGATCTGCTTGGTGTTAAGAAGTTCTGGCTTTCACTCTTACTATTAATGGATTTGGCTGTGAAATATATCTTACACAGGAATACTTGGTGCTTTGAAATAGTCTGTAGAAAGCTATGTAACTAAGATGTCAGCCTAGCCCCCCTGCTGGTTCCTCTTGGGGTTTATGTCGTCTTGATCATTTTAGCTCTGTGTTCCTGCAGGAACCTCTCTTGGGTCTCAGCTCCCAGGCCTATTCTCATCTCTCTGTTTCATGCCCTCTGTTGTAGGTAGAGATCCCTGGTAGCACAGTAGTTAACAGCTTGGCTGCTAACCTAAAGGTCAGCAGTTCGAATCTACCAGCCGCTCCTTGGAAACCTTATGGAACAGTTCTACTCTGTCCTATAGGGTCATTATGAGTCAGAATCAACTCCATAGCAATAGGGTTTTGGTTGCAGGCAGAATTTTAAGATGGCCTCTATGACCTTAACCCCCTGGTGTTGCTCCTATAATTACATTACGTGGTAAAAGGAATGTTGCAGATGTAATTAAGGTTTCTAATCAGTTGACTTTGAGTTAATCAAAAGGGGTATTACCTGGGTGGGCCCAATCTAATCACTTGAGCTCTCTAAAAGCAGAAGTTTTCTCCAGCTGATTAGAGAAGGAGAAAGATTTGAAGCACAAGGGGATTCAGTGTGTCACTGCTGGCTTTGAAGATGGAGGGGTTATGTGCACGGATGGAAGAGTGGCTTCTAATTGCTGAGAGCAACTCCTGGCCAACAACCAGTAAGAAAGGGGGAGCTTAGTCCTACAACCACAAGGAACTGAAAATTTGGCCAGCAGTCTGAACATGCACGGAAGCAGATTCTTCTGCAGAGTCTCCAGTCAGAAAATCCCAGTCTGGTTTACACCATGATTTTGGCCTATGATTCCCTAAGCAGAGAACCTAGTCAAGCTTGCCCAGACTTCTGACTTACAGAGCTGTGAACTAAGAAATATTGTTTAATACCCAAATTTATCATCTGAAACGGAACTGTGAGCTAATAAAAGGGTACTCTTCTGAGCTATTAGATTTGAGGTAATTTTTTTATGCAACGATAGAAAACAAATACACCCCCCCAGATGTGAAAATCAACATTTTTTTCTGTAATTCAACAAGCAAATATGCACGCAAGGCATTTGTACATTTTACAGACTTTTAATAAAAGTTAAAAAGGTAATTTTTAAAAACATACTGCAGATTCATGTAACAGTTAATCTAAATGTTGAAGTTAAGATTCTCTACTCTTTAAAAACCACTTGGCCATTTATGCCAAACCAAGAATCATCCTAAATTCAGGAATTCCTTTTCTAATTAGTTCCTGGGACTGTATTAATCAGCTGAAAATAAATACTATTTGAGTGCTAACTAGATGGAAGATAATCTTCTAACTAGATTCTCAGTTTTACATGCATCATCTGATATGTTCTTTCTGACAACCTTGTGAAGTAGTGATTATTATGCTCAATGTAAAGACCAGAAACCTGAGGTCCAAAAAGTCTCTCAAATTCGCCCAACATCACATAGTTAATGTAAACCAGGTCAGGGTTAGAAATCAGTCTCTCTAGTTCTAAATACTCTTAGCTGTCATACTTTACTGCCTCCTACCCATTCAGCCCTGGTGGCACAATGGTTAACTGCTTGGCTGCTAACCAAAAAGTCAGTGTCCAATGGCTCCGGGGCAGAAAAGACCTGACGATCTACTCCCATAAAGTTACAGCCTAGAAAACCCTATGGGTCAGTTCTATTGTGTCTTATAATGTCACTGTGAGTCACAATCTACTCGATTGCACACAACAATCCATTCAGTGATTATAGTAACTGCCTTGTGAGCATCGTGATGTTTTCCCTTTCAACTTTTTAGATAAAATTGAAGTTGATAAAATTGCTCTTGAGCATTATGGCTACCCAGAATAAAGTTAATATAAATATCCAGTGAAAAACCTTGTATTTATATAACAAGAGTTATGAAAAGAATTCATTTATTTAACAAATATTTTTGCTTAACACTCATATGCTAGGCACTGAAATTACAAACAGAAAATCAAATATGATCCCTGCTCTCCAATGGCTTATAATCTGTAGCTGGGCAGTTGAGTGCAATTAAACAATTAAATGGATAGTAACGAAGAATCTCACTCTCTCTGGTTCTGAAAGTTTTCCTGTATTTGGATTGAAAAACAGCACATTTACATCTGAGTTAAGCAAAAGCGTTTTCCAAAAGCGTTTTCATAAAGGGGCAACTTTTTAAGGCAGAGGTGCTGCAGGCATCCTCAGAGCAATTCTGACTCCAATAAACTGCTCCCCCCATTATGACGAACGGACTCTCCTTTGTCACATTAGCGGAACAGACAGCTGAAGTCATTTACCTGAAATAGATGTCCTAGTAAAGTATCAGATTAGAAAATGGATTGTTTGGATTTACTTGGGTGGAGGCAGTGGGCTGTTTGAGGAGGGTGTAAGCTTGTAGGCTCAGAGGAAGGAAGCATGACGGACACTGTAGGGGATGAACTCTGCATGTTAACTCGCAAAAGTAATTATGTAACTGTATCTTATGAAGTAGGGAACGGTCCTTAATGTGACTTTTATAAGGAACTTTAGGGTTTAAGATGAAAGGTTTAAACATGTTCATTTTACAGTTAAAATACATTAGAACCTTGCCTTCTGAATGCAAAATATGGCAGAGTTAACAGCAAATCTGCTATAAAGTAAGATAGTTAACTCATCATCTCTCTTTTTGATCTATTTCATTATAACGGAAATAATATTAGAAACTGTTATAAAACACGAAGTGAACGCTTTCTGAGTAAAAAATGCTGATATCCCCTGTAAACAAACTAACACTACAATTAACTTATTTCTCTGGCTAACGTAACATACCAGTTAGGGTTGCAATCTTGGTAGTACATTTCTAGAGCCCTGAAAAGGAGCAAGTGGTAGAATATATTCATGTGTAGCAATTTTCTTCTGTAGATATTTTGCTGACTTAAGTTATCAGTGAATACTTAAGTGTGTGTTCGGGCCAGAATTTCAATATTGTAATTGGTAAATATTGACAGAAAGCCTAAAAATATCCAAAACAGCCATTTTATAGAATTGTTCTCTAGTCATTTATTGTTGGGTTTCTAATACAAGATCTAGATGTTCTAAATTTCTGGATCCAAACATCAATTGTCAAGTTCCACTAAATTTAGGAGGAGTAGAATATACAGTTTTTTAGCATCCAACTGGACTCTTGAAAGATTGCTGTAACACTTGCTGAATGACTACATTCATTTGCCTGAACAACATTTAATACTCTAACCAAAAAACCAAACCCGTTGCCGTCAAGTCTATTCTTGACTCATAATGAACCTATAGGACAGAGTAAAACTGCCCCATAGAGTTTCCAGGCTGTAAATCTTTATGGAAGCAGACAGCCACATCCTTCTCCTACAGAGTGGCTGGTGGGTTCAACCTGCTGACCTTTCAGTTAGCAGCCCAGCACTTAACCACTGCATCACCAGGGCTCTTTATTTAATACTCTGGAGAGAGTATACTCTACAAAATGGTACATGTCCATATAAAAAATATTCTTCATTATAAAAAGAGCAGTTTTTTGTAAGAAGCAGTTTGTTATTGTTTCTGTGCTGGAACACATCATTTATTGACCTCCATGTATTTTATAATAAAAGGGATACTTCACTTAAAAAATATTTTATCTGATGTAAACTCTAAATAGTAGTTTAGAACAGTTTTTCCTCGTCTACAAGGTGAATATGTTCATGGAAAATGATATTTGATGGTTGAATTGCTGTAAACCCCAGGCAGGATTACCATTAATTTCAATGGGGAGAAAAGTTTTTGCATTTCTGAAATACAAAATTGATACCCACTGTTAATTTACAGGAGGAAGATGTGGAAGCCTGCTTCCCTAAAGATTACAGCCTTGGAAACCCTGTGGGGCACTTCTATGCTGTCCTATAGGGTTTCTATGAGTCGGAAATTAACTTCATGGCAATGGGTTTGGTTTTGGTTGCTAATTCAAAAACTAGTTCTCATTCAAATAAATAGACACATTTCAGTAGTTAAGGTGAGTAACTATTTACACCCACCATGCATCTGTCAGTTTGTTGTACTGTGGGGGCTTGAGTGTTGCTCTGACACTGGAAGCTTTGCCACTGATATTTCAAATACCAACAGTGTTAACTTTGGTGGACAGGTTTCAGCAAAGCTTCCAGACTAAGACAGACTAGGAAGAAGGACTTGGCAGTCTACTTCTGAAAAAATTGGCCGCTGAAAATCCTATGAATTGCTGCAGAACATTGTCTGATATAGTGCCAGAAGATGAGCCCCTCAGGTTGGAAGGCACTCAAGAGATGACTGGGGAAGAGCTGCCTCCTCAAAGTGCAGTCGACCTCAATGATGTGGATGGAGTCAAGCTTTTGGGACCTTCATTTGCTGATGTGGCATGACTCAAAATGAGAAGAAACAGCTGCAAACATCCAGTAGTAACCGGAACGTGGAATGTACAAAGTATGAATCTAGGAAAACTGGAAATCATGAAAAATGAAATGGAACACATAAACATCAATATCCTAGGTATTAATGAGCTGAAATGGACTGGTATTGACCATTCTGAATCAGACAATTATATGGTCTACTATGCTGGGAATGACAAAGTGGAATGGTGTTGTAATCATCATCAAAAAGAACATTTCAAGATCTATCCTGAAGTACTACACTGTCAGTGATAGAATAATATCCATATGCCTACAATGAAGATCAATTAATGCAACTATTATTCAAATTTACGCACCAACCACTAAGTCCAAATATGAAGACATTGAAGATTTTTACCAACTTCTGTAATCTAAAATTTGTTGAACGTGATCAGGATTCTTTGATAATTACCAGTGTTTGAAATGGTGGAGGTTGGAAATGAAGAAAGAGGATCAGTAATTGGAAAATATGGCCTTAGTGATAGAAATGATGCCGGAGCTTGCATGATAGAGTTTTACATAACCAATTATGTCTTCATTGCAAATACCTTTTTTGACAACATAAACGGTGACTATACACATGGGCCTCACCAGATGGAAACCACAGGAATCAGATCGACTACATATGTGGAAAGAGACAATGGAAAAGCTCAATATCATCAGTCAGAACAAGGCTGGGGGCTGGAACAGGTAATCAATTGTTCATAGGAAATTTCAAGCTGAAGAAAATTAAAACAAGTCCATGAGAGCCAAAGTATGACCTTGAGTATATTACACCTAAATTTAGAGACCATCTCAAGAATAGATCTGACACATTGAACACAAATGACCAAAGACCAGACGAGTTGTGGGAAGACATGAAGGACATAATACATGAAGAAAGCAAAAGATCATTAAAAAGATAGGAAAGACAGAAAAGACCAAAATGGATGTCAGAAGAGACTCTGAAACTTGTTCCTGAATGTTGAGTAGCTAAAGCAAATGGAAGAAATGATGAAGTAAATGAGCTGAACAGATGATTTCAAAGGGCAACTCGAGAAGACAAAATATTATAATGAAATGTGAAAAGACTTGAAGTTAGAAAACCAAAAGAGAAAACATGCTTGGCATTTCTCAAACTGAAAGAACTGAAAAGAAAATTCAAGCCTAGAGTTGCAATTTTGAAGGATTCTATGGGCAAAATATTGAATGATGCAAGTGGCATCAAAAGCAGATGGAAGGAATACACAGAGTCACTGTACCAAAAAGAATAGACCGATGTTCAGCCATTTCAGAAGGTAGCATATGATCAAGAACCAATAGTATTGAAGGAAGAAGTCCAAGCTGTAATGAAGGCATTGATGAAAAACAAACCTCCAGGAGATGTTTCAACAAATGGATACAGAACTGGAGGTACTCACTTGTCTATGCAAAGAAATTTAGAAAACAGCTACCTGGCCAACCAACTGAAAGACATCTGTTATTTGTTCCTATTCCAAAGAAAAGCGATCTAACAGAATGTGGAAATAACTGAACAAATATCATTAATATCATATGTAAGTAAAATTTTGCTGAAGATAATTCAAAAGTGATTGCAGCAGTACATAGACAGGAAACTGCCAGAAATTCAAGCAGGATTCAGAAGCAGACATGAGACGAGGGATATCATTGCTGATGTCAGATGGATCTTGGTTGAAAGCAGAAAATATCAGAAAGATGTTTACCTATGTTTTATTGACTATGCAAAGGCGTTTGACTGTGTGGATCATAACTGATTATGGATAACATTTCGAAGAATGGGAATTCCAGAACACTTAATTGTGCTCGCAAGGAACCTGTACATAGAACAAGAGGCAGTTGTTTGAACAGAGCAAGGGGATATTGCATGTTTTAAAATCAAGAAAGGTGTGTGTCAAAGTTGTATCCTTTCACCATACTTATTCAGTCTGTATGCTGAGGAAATAACCTGAGAAGCTTAACTATATGAAGAAGATTATGGCATCAGAATTGGAGAAAGACTCCTTAACAACCTGAGATATGCAGATGACACAACCTTGCTTGCTGAAAGCAAAGAAGACCTGAAGCACTCACTGATGAAGATCAAAGACTACCGCCTCCAGTATGGATTGCATCTCAACATAAAGAAAAAACAAGAATCCTCACAACTGGACCAATTAGCAACATCATGACAAATGGAGAAAAGATTGAAGTAGTCAGAGATTTCATTTTACTTGGATCCACAATCAGCACCCATGGAAGCAGGAGTCAAGAAATCAAATGACATATTGTATTGGGCAAATCTGCTGGAAAAGACCTCTTTAAAGTGTTGAAAAGTGAAGATGTCACTTTGAGGACTAAGGTGTGCCTGACCCAAGCCATGATATCTTCAATTGCCACATATGTATGCGAAAGCAGGACAATGCATAAGGAGGACTGAAGAAAAATGGATGCTTTTGAATTATGGTGTTGGCGAAGAATGTTGAATATACTATGGATTGCCAGAAAAACAAACAAGTCTGTCTTGAAAGAAATACAGCCAAAGCATTCCTTGGAAGCGAGGATGGCGAGACTTCGTCTCATATACTTTGGACACGTTATTAGAAGGGACCAGTACCTGGAGAAGGATATCATGCTTGGTAAAGTAGAGGGTCATCGAAAAAGAGGAAGACCGTCAATGAGATGGATTGACACAGTGGCTGCAACAATCAGCTCAAACATAACAAATTTGAGGATGGCACAGGATGGGGCATTGTCGCGTTCTGTTGTACAGAGGGTTGCTATGAGTCGGGAGCAACTCAGTCTCACCTACCAACAACTATTAACACAATCTATGTGGCAGTGTCTCTTCATTAATTTGATTTAATTAATTAAATTAAATTATTTTAATTTAGTATAGTTCTGAGTCAGCCCTTTGGAAGCTGCTATGCAATCTACACTTAGGCTATACTTGTGAACAACCACATAGATGATACTTTCTGTATTTCTGTAGACAGTCGTATTGCAACATTCCCCAAATGGGTCAATAAAGGCAAAAATCAATAAATGATAGAAATGATGTCAGACTCAATGAACAGATTGGAATCAAGGAGGCCTATTACAAGAATTCATGCTACAATAAATTAGCAAAGAAGTAGGACATTGAGAATTTTAAAATTACACCAGTTGCATACCTGTGAAGATGATGATTTGGGGGGACTCTAGTTTTCAGCTCCTCACCTGTTTATGAGGTGAGAGAAATCCTAAAAACCTATAACCCAAATTCCCATAGCCCCAAAAGGTATACTGCATGATTATACTCAGCAAAGGGGCATTTATTATTTTTAGAAGTTACCTTTAAGTTATATTAAGGGTTAATCTCCCTACTTTTCCAATTTAGGAAATCAGTGCAGTGTTTCATTTTCCTCTTAAAACCCTCTGGAATACTTCTATGAATGATGTCATTTAAACAAAGCACTTAAGATCTCCTTTCTTTGGCAATCTGTGTTGTCTTTGCTAAATTGTTATCACCATATATAGTTTAGGGTGAGGGGTGGTAGAAAAAATATCACATTCTATTAGTATGCATATGCTTTGATTTAAAATAATATTCATATCCATACATTTTCTTCCAGTTACTTCACTCTCTCAAGCAACCTTCACTGCCTGTTTTTCACAATTTTTCTACTTTCATTTTTTCTTCTCTTTCTAGCCTCCGTCCACTCCAATATGACTTTTGCCCAACACACCATTAATTCTCTTCTTAAAGTAACTAATAAGGGTACTCAATTCACTTTCTGCACCTAACTTTCTTGACTCCTAGCAGCTTTCCCCCATTTGAGCCTTCCCTCCTTGAAAGGATCACATCCTCTGCCTTCTAGAACATCATACTCTTTCAGTTTTCATCTTATTATTCTGTCTTCCCTTAATAATCTCCTTAGATGATACCTTCTCTCCTTCCAAGACTGTTTATACCCAGACGTACTTCTCTCCTGAGATTTCGACAAATCCCATCAAGTCTATTTAAATATCTCTCAAATCTGTCCATTTCGCTCTCTTTCCACTGCTGTCACACCAATAGAAGCCAATGTACCCTCTTACTTAGGTCATCTGGGATTCCCCACAGTCCCTCTACACCAACTTTTGTTGATGTTGCTAGTTGCCATTGAGTCAGCTCTGACTCATGGTAACTCCATGCACAAAAGTACGAAACATTGCCCAGTCCTGTGCCATCTTCAATTGTTGGAATGCATGAGTCCCCGGTTTCAGTCACTGTATATTTTGAGGGCCTTTCAACCTAGGGGCTCATCTTCCAGAACTATATCAAACAATATTCTGTTTTATTCCACAGGGTATTCATAGATTAATTTTCTGAAGTAGATCACCAGACCTTTCTTCCTAGTCTGTCTTAGTCCGTCCAGAAGCTCCACTGAGATCTGTCCACTCTGGGTGACCCTGCTGTATTTGCAATACTGGTTGTGTAGCTTCCACCATCACTGCAACCTGCAAGCCACCACAGTATGACAAACTGACAAACAGGTGGTGGTATCAGCTTTTACTCCCCTCCAATTCATTCTGCACACTACTACTAGACTGAATGTTAAAATCTCAAATCTAATGATGTCACTCGATTCTCAAATCTTTCAGTGACTCCTCAGTGTTCTACAGAAGAATTCCAAAATTCTCAACATGGCACACCAGGTATTCCCTGATGTGGTGGTCTCTTCTTTCATCTTTGATTTGTTATGTGCACTTATTATTTAATACACATGATTAAAAGATAGTAAAAATATAGTGCAGGGGTGAGCATGTCTTCCGATACAAAGAATGGCTTATCTAACATCCTTGTGGTGAAAGAGCAAGTTGCATATGAAGGACCTACCATTGTGAATCAGCTTTTTCGTGCCAGGTTTGTGGGGTACTTGACACCTGAACCAACACCCATGCTGAGGCTAGTGGATGCATGAAGCTGCCAGGCCACCAGGTATTGGAGTCATGGGAAATCTCAGCCTAGGTGTATGTGAAATGCAGGCAAGAGATAGAGGCCAAACAGTTCTGCCATAAGACTTACATAGAGGAGTTTGAAAGCTCTTGCTAGAGCTGTTTTGACTCTTGCTGTTTGTAAGTAATAAATCAACAATTACTATTTGGTTATTGTTTGATAATGCTTTTTTATTTTGCAATAAATCCTTCTGGCAGCAATGAGTTCAAAATGAGAGTACATGTTTAATGAAAAATTAAATACTGAATTTCCATTTCTCAAGATAGTTGATGATGAATATGTAACTTGCAGTAATTGTTTGTTGACATTTCCTATCCACTATGATAAATGGTACAGAAGCAGCTACAGAAGGTGTGTTTATGTATCACTCCGTGAAACATGTCTTTTCATCTAACTCAAATTGACTGCTGTTCTAATTAATGATGTTTATTTTGATTCCAAGTTTTCTTGCACACTTTTGAAACATGGAGTGATAGTGGTTAAGGTATCGGCTTTCTGAGCAGAAGACTTCGCAGACAGTTAAATGATGCCAGGATAACATCATGGTCATCAAATGCTTCAGGTGGAAAATAAGTAGGTTCTGTTAATGGTTTGATTTTTTTTCATTCAATTCATGGAAGTAAAGAAAAGCACTTGGAAGTTCGTTCAGTTGAAAGTGAAACATCTGATATTATTGTAAATTTGATTAAGTTCAAAATTGAAGATAAAATTATTTGTTTCTGTGGTTATAATATTCATACAATATATGTATGGTGGAGTACAGCATTTTGGTACCAATCATGCTGTAAATTAAGGAACTTATGGAACAGAAATTTCCTTCTCTATTCTGGTGTATACGTAAGTTATAGTTACAAACAAATGAATAGCAACATCTACCAATTGAAATGGAATCTATAGATGTCTTATTTTACAATATTTTTACATATATGCCCAGAAAAACTAAGTGAACTATAAAAGTGCTGTGATAACACAGATGTTGAATTAAACAAGAAAAGCTTCAGCAGAGCTGTAACGCACTTGCTCACTTTGCTGCTCATCACTGGTTGGATTTTAGACATGTCATACAGTGGCAATGAGCCTTTTTAAAAATTAAATCCATCCTCTAAATTTTGGTTGCATTTGTTCAAAATCAATTGAATATCTTTAATTAAGGTGCTTAACAAAGGGGATGCCAAAAATATCAGCTTTTGAAGCCTTTAAAAATCACAAGTATTAAAATTAAAGCTTACAATCAGGAAGGTACTGAAATTTATCCTTAAAAAAGCAAGAAAGGAACTAAACAAATTAAGCAATGATTGCTCAGGTGGTGTACGAGATTTAACTTTCTTTTGAGGTATAATATATACATAGTAAATGGCATAGTGGTTAAGAGCTCGGCTGCTAATCAAAAGGTTGGCAGCTCAAATCCACCAGCCGCTCCTTGGAAACCTCATGGGGCAGTTCTACTCTGTCCAGTAGGGTCTCTATGAGTTGAAATTGACTCGTCGGCAACAGGTTGGCTGGTTGGTTTTTAACAACAACAAAACAATATATGTGTAATGAAATATATATTGTTTTGTTGTTGTTAGTTGTTGTCAAGTCGATCCTGACTCATGGCAACCCTTACAGTGTATAATTCTATATATATATATATACACACACACATACATATGGATATGTGTATATATATACCCATGTTACTATCTCCTAGATCAAGATACGGAACATTTTCAGTACCCATTAAGGTTACCTCATACCTGTTTACAAAATTTCATTTTAAAATTGTGTAATTCAGATTTGGAAGAAACTTTTAAATGAGCTACTATTAATTGCATAAGTTTATATTACATACTGGAATGCAAGTAATTGAGAAGCCCTTTGATCCTGGCCATCTAAATTTGGCAAAACATTAAAAATAGTCATAAATTGAGAAAATGTATTTCATGAGTTTTGTCACTTTACAAGTTGTCAAGAAAGGCATTCTAAAAGGAGGCAAAGAGAGAGTACCTGTGAAAATATTTGGGCTGAAATTTTTATACAATTTAATACAAAACAAATTGGAATTGAGAACATCCTTCACTTCACAGAATTAGCTGTGAGTTCACCAGGTATCTTAGTAACAACCAAGTGAATATGTTTTCAATTAAAACTATTATTTTCTACAGAGATGCTTCAGTTGAAGGTGTCAACGATTTCAAATTTATCAAAAATAAAACTGAGTGAAAGTTTTTGAAAAATTAAGACTAGCATAACAGTAAAAATATATTCTTTAGAAAAATACTAATGTTATGGTATTAGATACAGACACAGTTAAGAAATTGATTTAAAAAAATGAGCATGTACCAAGAGTCTTTAACTGTGTATGCTGTTTTTAATGTTCACATGATTAATGCGTAAGTGTATATGTTATTTTAATTATTTTAGAAAATATTTTAACCCTTTATTAGGAAATCATGTCAAATACAGAAAAGTTACAAGAATAAGAATTGTACCTGTTGCTGTTGTTGTTGGATACTGTTAAGTAGGCTCTGACTCATGGTGACGTTATGTATAATAGAATGAAGCATTGCCCAGTCCTGCACCATCTTCATAATCATTGGTATGTTTTTGTTTGTCGTTGTAGCTATTGTGTCAATCCATCTCGTTGAGGGTTTCCCTCGTTTTTGTCTTGTTTTTATAATAATATTTTATTGTATTTTTGGTGAAAGTTTAGACAGCAAATTAGGTTCCCATTTGGCAATTTCTGCACAAATTGTTCACTGACGTTAGTTTCATTTTTCACAATGTTTCGCTCTCTTTAATTCCATTATGGTTGTTTCATTTCCATTATTCTATTTCCCTGCCCCCTTATGTTCTCAGCTTTACTTTAGAGTAATTGTTGACCTTTGGGTTAGGGTTTCCTTGTTTTTGCTGACCCTCTACTTTACCAGCCATGATGTCCTTTTCTAGCAATTGGTCTTTCCTGATGACGTGTACAAAGTAAGCGAGCCGAAGTCTTGCCATCCTCACTGCTAAGGAGCACTCTGGTTGTATTTCTTCTAAGACTGATTTGTTTGTTCTTCTGGCAGTGTATCTTTTTACTTTTTATTTATAAATATGTCAGCTTACACTTCCTAAAAGAAAATCCTTTAATAAAACCATGGTACAGTTATCACCACCAGTAAGTTTAATATCCATATAATACTTTAATCTAACTTCCATACGATAACTTTGCTCATTGTCCCAGTAATATCCTTTAGAGCATTTTTCCCCCCAAGGTAGAATCTAGGATCATGTCTAGGATCAGATTTCATTACTTGTTATATTATTTATTGATAGCAATACTCCAAAACTGAGTGGCTTAAATCGATAAACATTTTATTATGTATAGTTTCTATAGGTCAGGAATTTGGAAGCAGCTAACTGGGTCTCTCATGAGGTTCAGCCAAGGTGTTGATGGGACTATAGTCATCTGAAGACTTGACTAGGGCTGGAGGACCACTTCTAAGTTGGCTCCCCCACGTGGTTGGCAAGATGGTGCTGGTTTTTGGCAGAAGACCTCAGTTTCTTCCCACACAGGTGTCTCCTCAGGTCATTTCAGTGGCAATTCAATGCATGAAAGACTATACTAATTATCATTGCTTTACTGTTTGTTATATTTAGCTATAACTAAATTCTAGGGGTATTCAATTGTATAATAAAATATCAAAACATATTCAGCCAAATAGAGAAAATGTCAATTCAAATCCCTTTATTTATCATTCATTCATTTAACACATGTTTATTGAGCAGCTACTTCTGTGTGCTAGAAACTATGCTAGAGGCTGGGATTCAGTGTTTAAGGTTGTATTTCTCATGAAGCTTCCATTCTGAGTGAGGGAGACTAAAAAGAGGCAAGTACACTAATACATAAAAAATAATTCCAGATAATGATGAGTGCTCTGTATACAATACAAGATCTTGATGTGAGAGATAGCAACTTGGAGCAATGGGTGGAAAAGGCTACTTTAGACAGGGGATTACAGATGACTGCATTTCAGCTGATCTTGGGACCACAAGAGCCATCCCTTTCAAGAACAGCATGCTTTTCTGACAGGAAGGGATTGTGCATGAAATACAGCATAATTAATCTGTTTCAGAAATGCCTGCACACAAGAGCAACCAGAGATTAAGTCACAGTCAGTGATGAGAAGCAGCCTTAATTTTCTACAAAACGCATTTAATTTCCTTAAATGAAAAAGTATTTCTCTAGATTATTGCTATTACTGTTATTATTATAATATTATTACTTGCCTTTATATAGTTGCTGTTGTCTGGAGAATACAAATGTGTGTAACTGATTTACTCACGCTGCACTTTATAAATTTAAGCCATCTGTGAGTGCTTAGTAATATGTTAATACATGCACCTGGTTGTGTCTCAGCTCATAATAGTGTATGAATCATCACATTCTTAGTTCTGAGGGATTCCAGAAATCCTTGCCTTTTCCTTGAAGTCACTGTGATGTATTCAGACTGCTCAACCAATGAGATTCTGATATAAAAATACAGCCTTAACTCATTTAATTCCGGTCATATCCTTAAGTTGATGCTTTGACACATGTGTTTCTTACCAGTGGTGGAAACATTTACTGTGCAAACCAACTCTGACATGGGTTTTTGTGTCAGAGTGAGCTGAAACTAGAATTTCAGACTGCTGAGTATGCACTTGGTTTTATAAATCCCGATTAGAACAATATGGTTGGCCTTATTCTGCCCTTGTAAATAATTGAAATAAACTAAATATTTGGTTGGGCTGGGTTGTGCATATGATTTCATTGTTTCAAGTTATTTGTTCTTTAATCCTCTTTAAATATTACATTTATTCAATATATTTGTGACTCATGGCATTTTATGCAAGATATATATTTCTGAGAAATTTTGTGCAATCCAACCATTATAAATGGAATTGTTTTCTAAAAGTATAAGACAAGCTTAGATTTTAAAGGAAACCTACAGAATCATTTTTTAAGTAAGAATAATTTTATAAGGTGAATTGCCACTCTTTATTTTTTCTGTAGAAAGGTCAGATTTTCATGGATCAGGTTTTCTTAGAAAACATCTCTATATATAACATTCCTTATTCAGACACTTCCGTACTTTAAAAATACCTAAATACCTTCATATAGTCTATAATCATGCAATCTCTTTTAGAAGTAATCAAAGATTATAACAAATAGACCCTTTGTCTATGTTATTTACCAAATATGTCCACAATATTGCTTTATGATCTCCGGCCTTTTCTAATTTATTTTGGGTCTGGATGGCCTCACTACTGCATCCAAGAGAGTCTGTCATGCTATATTCTTGCTTTTCCTCCAGCATTTTATAGCTATTTGGAAGGTTCTTGAAGTTGGACTAGAGAGTGTCCTTAGACTATTTTTTTATTCACACTGTTCTTGTTCATAGTACTTCCATTTGACATAGAACAACTAGTTCTTAACAGTACATAATTGTGCAAAAAGCATGGACTTCAGACTCAAAAAGATCTATGTTTTGACTACGGCTCTCTTATAAACCATGGTCTTGAGCAGTTTACTGACATTCCCTGGCTCTGATCTCTCATCTGAAAGTCAGATGATGATAGCTCATAGGCATTTACAATGATTAAATGATATAAGTGGTAACTATAATTAACACAACAAGTGGTAATAATATATAAGAAGAATTAAAACACTCAAAACATGGTTGTTGTTGTTAGTAGCCATCAAATCAGCTGCGACTCATGGCAACCTTAGAAATAACAGAACGAAACATTGCCCGGTCCTGTGCTATCTTCATGATCATTGATTGTTATGTTTGAGTCCATTTTTGTGGCTGTTGCACACTTCATCGAGGTTTCCCTTATTTTGCCAACCCTCGACTTTATCAACCACGATGCCATTTTCTAGCAATTGGTCTTTCCTGATAATGTGTCCAAAGTAAGTGAACCAAAGTCTTGCCTTTCTCACTTTGAAGGAGAATTCCAACTGCATTTCTTCTAAGATTAATTTGTTTATTCTTCTGGCAATCCTTGGTATCTTCAATATTCTTCATCAACTCTACAGTTGGAAGGCGTCAATTCTTCTTCTATCTTCCTTTTTCACTGTGCAGCTTTCACATGCATATGAGATGATTGAAAAGACCATGGCTTGGGTCAGGTGCACGTTAGCCCTCAAAAGTGACATCTTTGCTTTTTAGCACTTTAAAGAGATCTTTTGCCAGAGCTTTGAATTTCTTAACTCCTGCTTTTATGAAAGCTGATTATTGATTCAAGTAGAAGGAAATCACTGGGAACTTCAAGTTCTTCTTCATTTATCATGATGTTATTTATCATAATATTAACCAAAATATGGTTACCCAGCAAGAAAAAAAATCAGATATTGTCATACGAGAATTTTGCCTTCAATCACATTTTTAAGACTTTTTGAGACTTAAACAAAAATTAGATGTATTCAAATAAACATAAGTTTAAATTAAGATAGTGTTTGGGGTACACTCTTTGCATCCTAAATATTTTAGCAATCTCTCATCAATTACCAGAACTAACGAGGCACTCAAATGCCCAGCTTCGTCTTTCTTGGACTCCAGTTTATTTCATAAGGGCAAAGCAAGAAAATCATGGCCATCTTGTCTGGGCATAACTTACTACAACCTCTTGCATTGTGTGTTGATAAAGTTCCGGACAGTGCTCACAATTCCATATATAACGTTTTACTACAAATATTTATCTCACCTTGTTGAGAGGATAGTTGGTATTTGTTGTTGTTGTTGTTGTTGTTGAGAGAAGTTCAATAACCATTTTAAAGGTATGAATCCTGCATAGTTCAACTATGTTAGAACTTTTAAAATCATGCTGGAGGCAACTTTTCCTGTTGTCTCTCATTAGTATCAAATAGAGGAGACTTTAAGACAAAGGTAGCACTAGAGATAAAGATGGGCATTTTGTAATGATAAAAAGACCAATTCTCCACAAATTCATAATAATCCTAATTTGCATATATGTATAAACATCGCCTCAAAATATATAAGCAAAAATAAATAACTAAACTGAAAAGTAGACAAATTCACAATTACAGTATGAGGTTTTAACACCAATTTCTCAGAAATGGAAAGAATTATTAAGGATACAGAAGATTTTAAATACATGATTAAGTCACAACTGTGACTTAATTAACATAAATAGAATAATATACCCAACAATTGAAGAATACACATTTCCTTTAATTTATTAAAATTGGTATACACTAGACCCTAACAGTAAGTCTCAATAAATTTCAAAAGACCAAAATGCAATACGGCAGAAGCCAATAACAAAAAGACAACCAGAAAATCTGAATATCTTAGAAAAGTATAAATAAAATTCAGAATAACCCTGGGTGAAAGAAGAAATTAAGTTGAAAACAATAAAGAGTTTTGAACTGAATGATAATGAAACAAAACATATTAACATTTTTAGAATGCAGTTAAAGCTGTGTTTAGAGAGAAAGTTAAACCTTGGATATATATATTAGATAAGAAGAGATATTGTAAATTAATCAAGAAATCTATCTTAATTAGCTAGACAAAAGATTGACAAAATAAACCCAAAGATAGTAGAAAAAAGAAAATAATAAACACAAGAGTAAACAAACAGAAACAAAAAAACCAATCCAATGCCATTGAGTCCACTGCAATTCATGGCAATCCTATGGGTTATGTAGGAGAACTGCAGTGATGTCACCACAGTGGGGTCACACAGTGGGGTAACTCATGGTGTCACCCCACCCCATGCTTATTACTACAATATCGTAGCTAAAACACCAGAAAATCTGACAAAATTAGTGACTATAAAAACACGGGCAGCAGCAAAAACAACAGCATGCGCTTGTAACGTGTGCAGATGAAACCACAAGATTGGAAGCATCATTGTAATTGGATAATAACAACAGCTCTGACCGGAGTGTTATTAAAAGGTTCAAAAAGTAAATGCACATAGAGTTTTAGCCTTGTAGGTATATTGTACACGTAAGCTGGGCTTATGGAAATTTTTTGTTTTTGTTATAACTAACTACAGGGATATTTTTATCAAAAATAATACATTTCTGCTGTACCACTGCACAAAAATTTTATAGACAGATTTTTGGTGTCACCCCCTCTGAAGGTATCACCCGGTACAGCCTGCACCCCCCACACCCCATTAGTGACACTACTGACATAAAGTTTTCTCAGCTGTAATCTTTACAGAAGCAAGTCACCAGGTCTTTCTCTCAGGGCTCCACTGGGTGGGTTCAAACAACCAACTTTTTGGTTAGTAGTGGAGTGCAAATTGTTTGAGCTGCCCAAGGAAAAGCAAGAATAGAAGTAAATAAAAAAGAGAAATAAAAAGTTGTATCTATTTAAAAAAAAAATCTAATAAAGCCAATAAACTCCTGTGTGATTGATCATAAAAAAAAAATTACAAATATCAGGAAGAAAAACAGGTCATCATTACAGGTTCTGTGGAATACTATAGAGGAATTAAAATGAATGAAGAGAAACTTGTGAACAACTTTAAGAAACTAAATTTGAAAATATAGATGAAACAGGCAAATTCCTAGAAAGCCACAACCAACAATATTAAAAATAAACCAAGAGGGAGTTCCGGCAAAATGGAGCTCTAGGCAGAAGCACCACACCGTTCCTCCACAGCAAAGATCCGAAAAACTAAGCTGAACAGAGAATACAACAATCCCGAAACCCTAAAACATCAAATAAAGATATAAAGAACTCAGCCAAGCACCAAACGGAGTGAGAAAACTGACAGAGAACGGAGAGCTAGGAGAGATTCATGCAGAGGTCCTACGAGCTAACGCAGTGCAGATCCGCCATCTTGGACTCCTATCAGAGACCAGCAAACAGGGGGTAAGAGAAAGCAGCCTCACAGAACTTCCAGCGGGAGAAAAACCAACCAGTAATTGGCGATAAATGCTTTCCCACCCCCCACCCTTCTTTACCCCTACTTGGCCTCATCTGCTTCCCACGGCCACAGTCTCTTGACCGGGAAAAAGCGGCTGCTTGGATTCCACAGACCTGAATGGGTGGCTCTCTGAGTGCCATTTGTTGGCTGCTGGTGTTGCTTTTTTTCCGCTTCTTTTTATTTCTTCCTTGCCTCTCCCCACCACCCCTTCCTTTCACTCGAGTACCTCACTCCGTGCGCCATCTTTGCTTCCTCCTGAGGGGCTGCGGAGCTCCCTTCGAGTGTGGAGCTGCTTCCTGGTTTGGGCTGCCGCATTGGTGGGATCCCGGGGCTTTTGTTCATTTGTTTGTTTTCAATTGTTTGTTTGTTTTCTTTTCCTTTTCTTGAGTTGGGAGCCCTTTCTGGCCAGGCAGAGCTGCTTGGCAGGGAGACGCCCCTTCGGCTTCCACAGACGTGGAGAGGAATCCCTGAGGGCATTTCTTTTTACATTGGGGTTTTTTTTTTTTTTTTCCCTTCTTTTTTTCTGTTTCTTTGGGGGCCTTTCTTGTTTTTTTTGTTTTTTTTTTTTAATTTCTTTAGCTTTCTTTTTCCTCTTTTTCCCTTTTTGTCTTTCTTAATTGCTCAGTTTCTTGTCTCTCTATATCTTCCTTCACTTTCTGTTCCCTGAATACCTGGCACTGTATACCTTTACGCCTTCTAACCAGGCTGTACTACAGCACTTCCCCAGACCTCATAGCTACACCGGTAGGATCCCTGGGAACTTTGCAGTTCTTTAACCTTTCTGATTCTTATTTATTCATTCTTTTCTTTTCTTCCTCCTCCCCTTTCTGTTTTTCTCCATTTCATAGTCTCTCATCTCTCCACTCTAAAGGCAAGCTCCCCTAGCATTCTTTTTTGTTTGTTTCTATGTTTTTGGCTCCTGTTCCTCTCTCCTCTCTCCCATATCCATCTTAGCTCCACATATAACAATCTCCCCACTGCATCCTGCCTACCTGCACCATGTGCTTGACATCATACCACCAAGCAGCACAGGCACAACCTACTGGAACTTGCCCTGCACTGATTACCAACCTGCTCTGGTGGCTGTAGTAAGTGCCACAAATGACCCATCCCAGTATCTGCTCTTCAGCTAGACCTGCCCTGCCGTAGCATATCTGAGTGACTCACCCTGTCAATTGGAGAAGGAGGCGAAAAGTATTGTGCCCACAGATGAGCAAACAACAAAGAACACACAGTCTGCCTGCACAGACATAGTCAATTTTTTTTTTTAAAAGGGATGAAACAAACAAATCTACAATCAATAAATGAAAAAAAAAAAACTACTGAATGCCCTGAAGACAGCAGAAAATAACAAAACATTTACAAAAACAGGACAGGATGGTTCCAGTAGGCATTCAAAATAAAACACCAGAGGACTCTCCTGTGGAAGAAAATGCACTAGAACTACCTGATAGGGAATTCAAATCTCTAATACTCAGAATTCTCCAAGAACTGAGGCAAAAAGCTGACAAACATGAGGAAAAAATAGGCAAATTCATGGAAAATACGGACAAAAAATTAGAAGAATTCAGGAAAATAATGCAGGAAAAAAATGCCAAAATAAATCCACGACTAGAAATTATACAAAGACAACAATTAGAAATCGAAAAGATAAACAACAAGATTTCAGAAATGGACGAAATCATACAAGGGCTGAGAAGCAGATTTGAAACGGTGGAAGACAGGATCAGTGGAATTGAAGACAAATGCTTGGATACAACTCTGTTTCAGGAAAACTCAGAAAAAAGAACAAAGAAAAACGAAGAGACCCTGAGAGTTATGTGGGACACAATCAAAAGCAAAAATTGGTGAGTGATTGGAATTCCAGAACAGGGGGAGAAAACAGAAAACACAGAGAGGATCATTGAGGAACTGCTGACAGAGAACTTCCCCAATATCCTGAAAGATGAAAAGCTAGCCATCCAAGAAGCTTAACGAACCCCATATGGAAGAGACCCCAAAAGAAAATCACCAAGGCATGTCATATTCACACTCACCAAAACTGAAGACAAACAAACAATCCTGAGGGCAGCTCGTGAAAAACAAGAAGTCACATACAGAGGAGAAACAATAAGACTAAGCTCAGATTATTCGGCAGAAACCATGCAGGCAAGAAGACAATGGGATGACATATATAAAATCTTGAAAGAAAAAAATTGCCAGCCAAGAATAATATATCCTGCAAAACTCTCATTCAAATTTGATGGTGAAATTAGGTCATTTCCAGATAAACAGAAATTAAGGAAATATGTAAAAGTCAAACCAAACTTACAAGAATTATTAAAGCAAGTTCTTTGATCTGAGGACAAACAGCTTCAGCTCACAGGCAAAACCGAGGACACAGGATAGTACCAGCCAGATACCAACCTAGGAAATGAACTCTGGAGGACTATCAAAAACCAAAAGAAATACAACAGGGAATCAGAGCAGTTAATCAGTAAATGACAACAACATCAAAACAATAAAAGAGGGAATAAACGGCATAGGTATAGAACGTTCTAATGGAGAGGAAGGCAAGGTGATACTAAGTACTGGTAGACTCCTTCAGACATAGAAAGATAAGGGTAAAATTCATAGTAACCACAAAGAAAGTTAACAAACATACTCCTTAAAAAAAAGAGGAAAAACATAAAGTCTCAGCAAAAACAAAACCTACAAAAACAAAAGAAATGAAAAAACATCCACAAACAAAACTAACTCAGCACAAGAGAGTCAGAAGAACAAAGAAAACTTCTACTCCACAAAAAAAAAGCACTACAAAATGACAGCAACAAACCCACATCTATCAATAATTACACTGAATGTAAATGGACTCAATGCACCCATAAAGAGATGGAGCGTGACAGAATGGATAAGAAAACAGGATCCATCAATATGCTGTCTACATGAGACACACCTTAGAAACAAAGATGTGAAATTATTAAAAGTCAAAGTTTGGAAAAAAGTATATCAAGCTAATAACTACCAAAAAAGAGCAGGAGTGGCAGTCCTAATCTCAGACAAAATAGACTTTAAAATGAAATCTACCACAAAAGACAAAGAAGGACACTATATAATGATTAAGGGGACGATCCATCATGAAGAAATAACCATAATAAACATCTACGCACCCAATGACAGGGCTCCAAAATACATAAAACAAACTCCAACAACACTGAAAAGAGAAATTGACAGTTCCAAAATAATAGTAGGAGACTTCAACACACCACTCTCAGTAAAGGACAGAACAACTAAGAAGAAACTCAGCAAAGATACAGAAGACCTAAAGGGCATAATCAGCCAACGTGACCTCATAGAAATATAGAGAACACTCCATCCAACCGCTGCAAAGTACACATTCTTTTCCAATGCACATGGAACGTTCTCCAGAATAGACCACATCTTAGGCCACAGAGCAATCCTCAAAAAGATCCAAAACGGTGAGATAATTCAAAGAATCTTCTCTGACCACAATGCCATCAAGGTAGAAATTAACAATAGAAAGAGCAAGGAAAAAAAATCAACTACATGGAAACTGAATAATACCCTGCTTACACCTCAGTGGGTAATAGAAGAAATCATAGTGGAATCAAAAAATTCCTAGAATCAAATGAGAATGAAAACACATCATACCAAAACCTGTGGAACACAGCAATGGCAGTCCTCCGAGGACAATTTATATCAATAGATGCACTCATCAAAAAAGAAGAAAGGGACAAAATCAAAACATTAACTACAGAACTCAAACAAATAGAAAGAGAACAGCAAAAAAAGCCCACAACCACCGGAAGAAAGGAAATAGTAAAGATCAGAGCAGAAATAAATGAAATAGGGAAGAGAAAAACAATAGAAAGAATCAACAAAACCAAAACTTGGTTTTTTGAAAGAATCAACAAAATCGACAAACCACTAGTCAGACTGACAAAAGAAAAACAGGAGAGGCCACAAATAACCCAAATAAGAAATGAAATGGGGGACATTACAACAGAACTAACCAAAATAAATAGGATTATAACAGAGTATTATAAAAAACTATACTCCAACAAATTTAAAAACCTAGAGGAAATGGATAAAGTTCTAGAAACACACAGCCTATTCAAACTACAACAAAGTGATGTTGAAAATCTGAACAGACCCATAACAAGAGAAGAGATTGAAAAGGTAATAAAAAAACTCCAAACCAAAAAAAGCCCTAGCCCAGATGGCTTCACTGGAGAATTCTACAAAACATTTACAGAAGAGCTTGTGCAAGTACTACTCAAGCTATTTCAGAGCATAGAAGAGGAAGCAACACTTCCAAATTCATTCTATGAAGCCACCATAACACTGATATCAAAACCAGGAAAAGATGTCACAAAAAAAGAAAATTACACACCAATATCTCTCATGAATATAGATGCAAAAATTCTGAAAAAATTCTAGCCAATAGAATTCAGCATCATATCAAAAAATAATACACCACGACCAAGTAGGATTCATACCAGGTAAGAAGGATGGTTCAACATTAGAAAATCAATCAACATAATCCACCACATAAATAAAAGGAAAAAGAAAAGAATCACATGATTATCTCAATTGATGCAGAAAAGACGTTTGACAAAGTCCAACACCAATTCCTGATAAAAACTCTCAATCAAATAGGTATAGAAGGGAAATTTCTCAACATAATAAAAGGCATCTATGCAAAACCAACAACCAACATCATTCTTAACGGAGAGAGGCTGAAAACATTTCCCTTGAAAACAGGAACAAGACAAGGATGCCCTTTATCACCACTCCTATTTAACATTGTGCTGGAAGTTCTAGCTAGAGCAATAAGGCAAGAGAAAGAAATAAAGGGCATCCAAATTGGTAATGAAGAAGTTAAACTGTCCCTGTTTGCAGATGATATGATACTATACACAGAAAACCCTAAAGACTCCACGAGAAATCTACTGGAACTAATAGAAAGATTCAGCAGAGTAGCAGGATACAAGATAAACATTCAAAAATCAGTTGGATTCCTATACACCAGTAAGGAGAACGATGAAAAGGAAATCAGGAAAACAATACCATTTTCAATAGCCCATAAAAAGAGAAAATACTTAGGAATAAATGTGACCAGGGATGTAAAAGACCTATACAAAGAAAACTACAAAACACTACTGCAAGAAACCCAACGGGATCTACATAAATGGAAAAACATACCATGCTCATGGATAGGCAGACTCATCATTGAGAAAATGACAATTCTACCCAAAGCAATTTACAAATACAATGCAATCTCAATCCAAATACCAACAACATTCTTCAAAGAGATGGAAAAACTAATCATTAACTTTGTATGGAAAGGGAAGAAGCACTGAATAAGTAAAGCACTACTGAAGAAGAAGAATCAAGTTGGAGGACACACACTACCTGACTTCAGAACCTACTATACAGCTACAGTAGTCAAAACAGCCTGGTACTGGTACAATGACAGATACATTGACCAATAGAACAGAATTGAGATCCCAGATGTAAATCCATCCACCTACAGTCACCAGATCTTCGACAAGGGCCCAAAGTCCATCAAATGGGGAAAAGGCAGTCTTTTTAACAAATGGTGCTGGCAAAACTGGATATCCATCTGCAAAAAAATGAAACAAGACCCATACCTCACACCGTATACCAAAACTACTTCAAAATGGATCAAAGACCTGAATATAAAGCCTCAAACTATAAAGTACATAGAAGAAAAAATAGGACTAACACTTCAGGCCTTAATACATGGCATTAACAGGATACAAACCATAACCCTCAATGCACAAAACCCAACAGATAAGCTAGATAACTGGGATCTTCTAAAAATCAAACACCTATGCTCTTCAAAAGACTTCATCAAAAGAGTAAAAAGACAACCTACAGACTGGGAAAGAATTTTTGGACAGTACAACTCAGACGAAGTTCTAATCTCCATAATCTACAAGAAAATCCAACACCTCTACAACAAAAAGACAAATAATCCTATTAAAAAATGGGCAAAGGAAATGAACAGACACTTCACCAAAGAAGACATTCAAATGGCCAACAGACACATGAGGAAATGCTCGCAGTCACTAGCCATTAGAGAAATGCAAATTAAAACTACAGTGAGATACCATCTCACCCGGGCATTACTGGCACGAATCAAAAACACTGGAAATAACAAACGCTGGTGGGGCTGCGGGGAGATTGGAACTCTTATGCACTGCTGGTGGGAATGCAAAATGATACAACCATTTTGGAAAATGATATGGCGCTTCCCCGGAAAGCTAGAAATAGACATACCATTCGATCCAGCAATCCCACTCCTAGGAATATATCCTAGAGAAATAAGAGTCGTCACTCGAATAGACATATGCACACCTATGTTCATGGCCGCATTGTTCACAATAGCAAAACGATGGAAACAACCTAGATGCCCATTAACAGATGAATGGGTAAACAAACTATGGTACATACACACAATGGAGTATGATGCAATGAGAAAGAACAACAATGAATCTGTGTACCATGTCATAACATGGATGAAACTGGAGGACATTATGCTGAGTGAAATAAGTCAATCACAAAAGGACAAATATTGTATGAGACCTCTATTGTAAAAACCCATGAAAAAGTTCACACACTAATTGTAACAATCTTTGTTGGTTACCAGGGATGGGAGGGGTTGGGTGGGGAATACTAAATGGGCATTAGATAAGTGGTATCTTGGGTGAGACAGTACACAATACAGGAGAAACCAGCACAACTTGTACAAGGAAAGGTCATTGAAGCCCCACAGACACATCCAAACTCCCTGAGGGACTGAATTGCTGGGCGGAGGGCTCTGGGGTCCATGGTCTTGGGGAACATCTAGCTCATTGGCATGACACAGCTTATAAAGACAATGCGCTACATTCTACTTTGGTGAGTAGTGTCTGGGGTCTTAAAAGCCTGTGAGCGGCCATCTAAGATACTCCACTGGTCTCATCCCTTCTGGAGCAAGGGAGAATGAAGAGAACAGGATACAAAGAAAAGATTAGTCCAAAGGACTAATTGTCCACAGCTACCAAGGCCTCCACCCGACTGAGTCCAGTACAGCTATATGGTGCCCGGCTACCACCGCTGACTGCTCTGACCAGGATCACAACAGAGAGTTCTGGACAGAGCTGGAGAAGGATGTAGAGCATAATTCTAACTCACAAAAAAAAGAGCAGATTTACTGGCCTAAAGGAGGCTGGAGAAACCCCAAGAGTATGGCCCCCAGACACCCTTTTAGCTCAGTGGTGAAGTTATCTCCAAGGTTCACCGTTCAGCCTGGGAGTGGACAGCCCCATAAAACCAAATGAGACTAACGAGGTACAGGAGTTCAGTGACAAGGGCCAGAAAGCAGAAGGGGACAAGGAAGCTGGTGATAGGGAACCCAAGGCTGAGTAAGGATATTGTTGATGTGCTGTGAGATTGTTAACCATTGTCATAGGGCAACATTTGTAGTAACTGTTAAATGTGAAACTATTTTGTTCTGTAAGCCTTCATCTTAAGTGAGAATAACACCACAATTCGAAGGGCGTAGTCAGTGTCACTGAACTGTGCATGTAGAAATTTTTGAAATGGTGTATCTTTGGCTATGTTTATTTTCACCAAAAAAAAAAACAAGAGGTTGAGAAGTTAGAGGGTTGATATGTTGTGGGGTTGTTAACCAATGTCATAAAACAACACGTGTACTTCTGTTTCATGAGAAACTATTTGTTCTGCAAGGCTTCACCTGAAGTACAATAAATATAAAATAAAATAAAATAAAATAAAATTGCTGACTAAAATAAAAATAAATAAATAAATAAATAAAAATAAACCAAGAACAAATAGAAAATCTTAATAGTCCTAATTTAAAAAGTTAAATATTTCATTAAAAATTTTCTACAAAGAAAGTTCTAAGTGAATAATATCTTTTAAATTAAAATGTATTTTTTAATTATGAATTATTTGTTTTAAAAACTAACAGTTTGAAATTTGATTCTTTATGTATCATCTGATATAATGATGTTATGTAAACACTTTCTAGTATAAATTTTCAAGTAATTTAAAAATAAATATCAATAAAAGTTATAATTACAGCTACTACTAAATCACGTTCTAACCAAAACCCATTGCTGTCGAGCTAATTCTGACTCATAGTGACCCTAATATTTTATGTTTTGAATTTGTTCAGTTTTATAAAAATTCACTTCATCCCTAGGCAATTATTTACATAGATTATTATTACATCAGTCTGTAAGAAAGAGATCAAAGTTCAAACTGTTAGGTACATATAAAAACTACTGACTGAATAGTTGTGCTTTTTTGTCCTGTTATTATTTGCACCTTTGTTGGGAAACAAGTGACTAGTTCATAATTATTCTTAATTTTGTCAAGAAATTTGAGGTAAGGTACTGGTATCATCATAAAACAATATTGACTCATTGTAGCACAACAAGAATAGCACCAACAACAGCAAGAACAAAATAACTCCAAAATAAAATACTATAATGAAATAGTATTAATATATTTTTCTCCTTTTTAAATGCTAATATTTTTTACTATTAAAAAATATTTACTGGCATAATTATATATTAAAATTCAATAATTTTTTTTACTGCATTACTTCATTTCTTTTCTGGAAATCACTAACTTGTATGAATTATTGATCTTTACTGAAACTGATTTCATTTTATAGAGGAGGGGGAGAAACAGTTGCCATTGAGTCGATTCTGACTCATGGCAACTCCATTTATGTAGGAGTAGAACTGTGTTTCACAAGATATTCAATGTCTGATTTTTCAGAAGTAGATTGCCAGGCCTTTCTTCTCAGGTGCCTGTGGGTAGACTCAAACCTCCAACATTTCAGTTAGCAGCTGAGCACATTAACCATTTGCACCATTCAGGAACTCAATAAAGGAGGAGAGGAGTGTTAAAATTATTGACTATAGATGTCAAATACACTTGGTACACCACTGAATAAAAGATTGATAACTTTGAGTAATCAATAAGAAATAGACAGTGAAAAGTAAGCCATAGATTGGGAAAAGATATTTGCAACACATATAACTGATACTGGCTTATATCCAGAACAGAGGACTGCAGAAAATCAGTAAGAAAGGAACAATTTACAAGGGAAATTGGCAAAAACCTTGAACAGGCATTTTTAAAAAGGTATCTAAACGCTCAATAAATGTTTTTAAAAATGCAAATTAAGTTCACAATGAGAATCTTATCAGTAGTATAAAAACTAAAAGAATGGACAATTCCAAGAGCTGGTGAGGATGTGCTGCAAAAAAGGGAGTTTAATAAAATGCTAGTGACGGAGTAATGTGACACAACCACTTGGGAAAAGTTCTAAAGTTAATGATATGCATTCTCTAGTAATTTCATATCTAGCAATTCCATCCCTAGGTATACCAACAAAAATACATTCACATGAGCACCAGAAGATATTCATAGGAATAGAAATAGAAAGTACAAAGATATTCATAGAAACATTATTCATAATAGCCCCAAACTGGAATCTGCCTAAATGTCCATCAACTGTAAATTTAATAAATTTTGGTATTTTAAAACAATGGCATACTATATAGGAATGAAAAATGAACAAACTGCAGCTACACACAGCAACATGGATGCGTTTCATGATCATGAAAATTAGCCAAATGAGCCACAAACTAATAATATCTACTGTGTGATTCCATTCATAAAGTGCCCAAATGCAGATTAAATTAAACTGTTGTTGGGCACCATATGTGGTTTTCTAGGCTGTAATCTTTACAGGAGCAGGTCACCAGGTCTTTCTCCTGAGGAGCTGCCATGTGGGTGCAAATCACTAACCTTTTGGTGAGCAGCCAAATACTTAACCGTTGTGCCACAAGGGCTTCTTAAATTAAACTGTAGTTCTTAAAAATTTCTATTTAGGTGATAATGTGAATGAAGAAAAATTCAATGAGATGTATATTTTTAGCTGGTGCATTTTATGTGTGTTGTTTCACAGTAAGTTTTTTTTCACTTTAAGAGTTATTGCTGATATTTTCTGGTTTCCATTTCTTGTTTTCTTTTTTGCAACCTTTGCTGAAAAGTAGATGTGACTCTAGCCGCCAGGGAAATGGAGAATTTTGTGAAAGCAACAATGAACTCTTCGGGAAACAAAACAGCAAAAAAACTACATCTGGAGCACACAAATGAGTCAATCAACTCTAGAGTGCTCTCTTTCTTGTGGTATGCAAAAGAGGCCTAGAAGAGATTGAAATATTCCAGCCTTCTACCACCTAATGTCTAAGGTATTGGGGGTATTTGAGGGAGAGATCACCATAAAGTGTCCTAGCACAGTGAGATAAACTGGTATAATGTCTTGTGAGTTCCTTAGGTGGCTCCAAAGCAGTAGATTACAGAGTTATTTAACTATAATCCTACATAGTGGAATATGGAGCTCTTTCAAGTGTTAAACACTGCTTTTCTGTAAAATAGAGCTTGCTTATAGGGCCTTTTAGTGAACCAAGAAAAAGTTGTTGGTTTCATTCCAATTTAATTTGTAAAGGCACCTACATCACTGCAGCAAGAGAAAACGGTTCTGGAAAATAGATTCTGTATTGTTCTGTGTTCTTTATCTCCAATAGTTTTTTTTTTTTCTTCTTTATTAATAAATAAAGAAGCATTTTTTATGATTAAAAATAGCAGCCTGGGATTCCTAAATATATTCTGCTTTTGATAATCTGTATAAGAAATGAGATGGGTGATATCACAACAGACCCAACTGAAATCAAAAGAATCATAACAGATTACTAAGAAAAATTGTACTCTGACAAATTTGAAAACCTAGAGGAAATGGACATATTTCTAGAAACTCACTACCTACCTAAATTAACACAAACAGACACAAAATAAACCCATAGCAAAAGAAGAGATTGAAAAGGATACTAAAAAACTGCCAACAAAAAAAAAGCCCTGGCCCGGATGGCTTCACAGGAGAATTCTACCAAACTTTCAGAGAGGAGATAACACCACTTCCACTAAAGATATTTCAGAGCATAGAAAAGGATGGAATACTCCCAAACTCATTCTATGAAGTCAACATAACCCTGTTACCAAAACCAGGTAAAGAGACCAAAACAAAAGAAAATTACAGACTGATATCCTTCATGAACATTGACGCAAAAATCCTCAACAAAATTTTAACCAATAGAATTCAGCAACTATCAAACAAATAATTCACCATGACCAAGTGGGATTTATACCAGGTATGCAGGGAAAGTTCAACATTAGAAAAACAATCAACGTAATCCATCACATAAATAAAACAAAAGACAAGAACCGCATGATCTTATCAATCAGTGCACAAAAGGCATTCGACAAAGTCCAACACCCATTCATGAAAAAACTCTCAACAAGGAATAGAAGGGAAATTCCTCAATATAATTAACAGCATTTATACAAAACCAACAGCTTACATCATCCCGAATGGAGAGACTTTGAAAGCATTCCCCTTGAGAACAAGAACCAGACAAGGATACCCTTTATCACCACTATTATTCAACATTGTGCTGGAGGTCCTAGCCAGAGCAGTTAGGCTAGAAAAAGAAATAAAGACATCCAAATTGGTAGTGAAGAAGTCAAAGTATCTCTATTTGCAGATGATATGATCTTATACACAGGAAACCCCAAGGAATCCACAAGAAAACTACTGGAACTAATAGATTTCAGCAAAGTTTCAGGATACAAGCCAAACATACAAAAATCAGTTGGATTCCTTTACACCAACAAAGAGAACCTCGAAGAGGAAATCACCAAATCAACACCATTTACAATAGCCCCCAAGAAGATAAAATACTTAGGAATAAATTTAACCAGAGATGTAAAAAGATCTTTACAGAGAAAACTACAAGACACTACTGCAAGAAACTAAAAGACATCTGCATAAGTGGAAAAATACACCTTGTTCATGGATAGGTAGACACAACATAGTGAAAATGTCAATTTTACCCAAAGCAATCTACAGATACAATGCAGTCCTGATCCAAATTCCAGCAGCATTTTTTAATGAGATGGAGAAAAAAATCACCAACTTCACACGGAAAGGGAAGGGGCCCTGAATAAATAAAGCATTATTCAAGAAGAAGAACAAAGTGGGAGGCCTTACACTACCTGATTTTAGGACCTATTATACTGCCACGGTAGTCAAGACAGCCTGGTACTAGTACAACAACAGATACATAGACCAATGGAACAGAGTTGAGAATCCAGATATAAGCTCATCCACCTATGAGCAGCTAATATTTGACAAAGGCCCAAAGTCCATTAATTGGGGAAAAGACAGTCTCTTTAACAAATGGTGCTGGCATAATTGGACATCTACATGCAAAAAACTGAAACAAGACCCATACCTCACACCATGTACAAAAACTAACTCAAAATGGATGAAAGACTTAAATATAAAATGAAAACGATAAAGATCATGGAAGAAAAAATAGGGACAATGCTAGGAGCCCTAATACATGGCATAAACACAATACGAACCATAAGTAACAATGCACAGGCACTAGAAGAGAGACTAGATAAATGGGAGCTCCTAAAAATTAAACATTTATGCTCATCAAAAGACTTCACCAAAAGAGTCAAAAGACAACCTACAGACTGGGAAAAAATTTTTGGCTACGACAAATCCAATCAGTGTTTAATCTCTAAAATCTACAAGATACTGCAAAACCTCAACAGCAAAAAGACAAATAACCCAGTTAAAAAAGGGGCAAAGGACATGAACAGGCACTTCACCAAGAAGATATTCAGTCACTAACAGACACATGAACAAATGCTCATGATCATTAGCCATTAGAGAAATGCAGATCAAAACTACAATGAGATATCATCTCACCCCAACAAGGCTAGCATTAATCCAAAAAACACAAAATAACAAATGCTAGAAGGTTGTAGAGAGACTGGAACACTTATACACTGTTGGTGGGAATGTAAAATGGTACAACCACTTTGGAAATTGATTTGGCGCTTCCTTAAAAAGCTAGAAATAGAAGTACCATACGACCCAGCTATCCCGCTCCTTGGAATATATCCTAGAGAAACAAGAGCCATCACAGAATAGATATATGCACACCCATGTTCATTGCAGCACTGTTCACAACAGCAAAAAAGATGGAAGCAACCTAAGTGCCCATCAATGGACGAATGGATAAACAAACTATGGTATACCCACACAGTGGAATATTACACAATGATAAAGAACAATGACGAAGCTGTGAAAGATCATATAACTTGGTGGAAGTTGGAACTTATTATGCTAAGTGAATTTAGTTAGTCACACAAGGACAAATACTGTATAAGACCACTATTATAAGAACTCAAGAAAAGGTTTAAACACAGAAGAAAACATTCTTGATGGTTACGGGGGTGGGGAGGGAGGGTGAGGGTTATTCACTAACTAGATAGTAGATAAGAATGATCTTAAGTGAAGGGAAGGACAGCACACACTACAGGGGAAGCCAGCATAACTGGACTAAACCAAAGCTAAGAAGTTTCCTCAATACAATCAAACACTTTGAGAGACAGAGTAGCAGGGATGCGGGGTCTGGGGACCATGCTTTCAGGGGACATCTATGTCAATTGGCATAACAAACCTTATTAAGAAAATGTTCTGCATTCTACTTTGGTGAGTGTCATCTGGGGTCTTCAAAGCTTGCAAGCAGCCATCTAAGATGCATCAGTTGGTCCCAACCGCTTGGAGTAAAGAAGAACGAAGAACACCAAAGATACAAGGAAAGTATTGGCCCGAGAGACAGAATGGGCCACATAAACCAGAGACTTCATCAGCCTGAGACCAGAAGCACTAGATGGAGCCCAGCTACCATCAATGAATGTCCTGACAGGGAACACAGCAGAGGGTCCCTGATGGTGTAGAAGCATGGGATGCAGAACTCAAATTCCAGTAAGAAGACCAGACTTAATGGTCTCACTGAGACTGGAGGCACCCCGAAGAGCTTGTCTATCACCCCAGAACGAAAACAATTTCCAAGGCCAACTCTTCAGACAGGGATTGGACCGGACTGTCAGACATAAAGTGATATTTGTGAAGAATGTGCCTGTTAGTCAAGTAGATACAGAGACCAAAGGGGTGGCTTCTGTCCAGAGGTGAGATGGGAAGGCAGAGAGAGTTAGGAGCTGGTTGAACGTTCATGGGGAATAAGGGACAGAGGGGAGGAGTGTGCTGTCGCAGAATGGGGTCAGTGGTTGGGGTCTCATAACAACGTATGTAAAAAAAAAAATTCTGTATGGGAGACTAACTTGAAATGTAAACTTCATTTAATTACAACAATAAAAAAAATTAATTAAAATAAATAAGTAAATATATATATATACTGCTTTGTATAATTAAAAAAGTGATGACAATATAAACAATTTTAAAATTTGACATTCAAATTGAAGAAATTCATATGGAAAATTTAAAACTAAGGAACTTAGAAAGTGATTGCATTTTAAATAAAATTTAACTCTTTAACAGTAAAATATTAAAGAACTGGAAACATTAGATATTCACCTTTCAGCCAAAGATTAGACAGGCCCATAAAACAAAACGAGAATAAATGGGCACACCATCCCAGGGGCACGGATGAGATGGCAGGAGAGGACAGGAAAGCTGGTAATGGGGAACCCAAAGCCGAGAAGGTGAGAGTGTTGACATGTCATGGGGTTGGCAACCAATGTCACAAAACAATATGTGTATTAACTGTTTAATGAGAAACTAATTTGCTCTGTAAACCTTCTCCTAAAGCACAATTTTAAAAAAACCCTATGGAGTGTAGTTCTATTCTGAATCATGTTGGGTTGTCATAAGTGAATCAACTCAATGGTAATGTGTTTGGTTTGGTATCTACCTCCTATTTCAATACCTCACATTATAGTCATGTATGTGACTGTATCTTCCATAAACTGCTTGAAGGAAGGTATCATTTATCTTATTTGCCCATTGCCACTACAATGCATCACTTATGTAAATGCTGAATAAAATTTGTTGTAATAAAAAAGTAAATAAATAAAATAAAACTTTCTTCCCCTTTGTGAAGTGAGAACTCAGATTTAGCAGTAACAAGCTACTCAAAAAAGAAAGTACCAAAATAATCATAGCTATAAAATGAAAACAAAATTTAAGTGGTTTACCAGCATCAAGAGTAGAAAGAGAATATTTTTCACAGAGAAGTAAAAAATATCCTACTTTCAGTTTGCTGTAGGCTTTAACATTTTAGACCAGGTTATTGGTGTATAACCACTAATGGGACAAAATTTCTGATAAGAGGAAACAGCTATACTTACAATAAATCGTTTGCTAAGTACATGGACTTCCCTGCGTGGTGCAAACGGTTAAGTGCTTGGCTCCTAACTGAAAGGTTGGCAGTTTAAATCCACCAAGAGGCACTTTGGAAGCAAGGCCTGCCAGTCTACTCCTGGAAGGTCACAGTCATTGAAAACCCTATGCACAGTTCTACTCTGAAACACAGGAGGTTCTATGAGTCAGAACCACTTGATGGCAACTATTTTTTGTTGTTGTTGTTGTTGTCTGTTTGTTTAAGTACACAGACAACTGAAAAATAAAAATCCTTTGGAAATAACGACATAAGCTAAAATTTTGTTTCAATATTCAAAAATTTAAAAAGTCAGTCCTAAGCGCTCAGCTGATAACCAAAAGGTTGGTGATAACAAAGACAACAAGTATAAGAAATATATATATAGCTTTACTATTGTGGGCTAAGTAACAGATTCTACTGCAAAGACAGGCCAATAATATTGTATCCAAAGCACTCTCTCCTACCTGATAAATCATCCAATTCTTCCACGATCACTGTGGGAATCTACCTCATACGGGAGGCTGAACTTATGCCCTTCCTCTGCTCCATGCTGCTTATCAGAATTGCTTACATCCAACTGTCATAGCATTTCTATATTCTCCAAATTCAAAACTATTTTGCATAAGTGGGAAGATCCCATTTATTTTCTTTTACCTTTGCTCAACTATAAAACCCAAAAACCAAACCCACTGCCATTAAGTCAATTCCAACTCACAGTGACCCTGTAGGACAGAGTAGAACTGCCCCACAGGGTCTCCAAGGCTGTAATCTTTACAGAAGCAGACTGCCACATCTTTCTTCTGTGGAGCACTGGTGGGTTCAAACCACCAACCTTTCAGCTAGCAGCCAAGCGCTTTAATCACTGCGCCACCAGGACTCCTTGCTCAACTATAAAGGGCACATTAACTCTTTACATTATTTTTTATTATAAGTAATTTCTGTCATAAAAACCAACATAATTACATTACTCTTCCTGCCTGTTAGGCCTGGACCAATATTTCTAGTCTACTATTTTCTCCATTTTCAGTTTTGGAAATCTATTATCACTCAACCTAAGTGGGTTACTAACCCAGTCATCTTCCAGTCTTACATTTAAGTGACTATTAGGAAGTACTTTATGAAGTTTGAAGTGACCCTCTATTCCTTCTCATATAAAATATCTATAAAATATCAGTGACACTCAGATACCATTTCTAGGGAAAAGCTACTATATTTTCTTCAAGGTCATAATTGTACTAAAGCATACAAGGGCAGTGTTTTCAGACTGAATTCTATTTTTTCCCTGAGACATATGAACAAGGATTGATAAGCTTATAAGTCAATACCCACTTACAGACTTACAGGAAAATTATGTATTTATAAGACTTCTGATGAAAGAACATAGGTCAAAGGCAAAAAGGAAATGGGGCAAGGAAAGTACAAAGTAGAAAAAAAAATCCCTGAATATTACTTGACAACAAAATAAATTTCTCAGAATGCTAAAGGGCTCTTTTAAAAAATACTGAGCACATGTTCTGGTGGGCTCTCACACACTGCAGTAGGCATCATGGTAAACACTCCATGAACACGTTCTGGCTTTCGAGTATAAAATAACTTGGTGAGCTGTGCAAGGCAGGTTTGACAATGATGTCTCCACAATGACCACCTTTGTTGTTGTTGTCAGCTGCCATCAAGTCAATTCCAACTCAAGGAGACCCTTACGTGCAGAGTAGACTTTCTCCACAGGGTTTTCAAGACTGCGACATTTCAGAAGCAGATTGCTAGGCCTTACTTCTGAGGCTCCTCTGAGTGGGTTTGAACCACCAACCTTTTGTTTAGTAGTAGAACACTTAACCTTTTGTGCCTCCCAGGGACTCCTAATGCCCACCTTACAGGTCTGTACACAGGTTTCCAATACCAAGGTTTCCTTATTGCTGTGGACATCCAGACACTGTACACAGTCCTCTGTCATGCATGCTATACTCTAAATCATCGGAAATACAAGGGCCTGAGTTAATTTCACCTTTTGGGGGGAAAAGAGAATCCCCCAAAGACTTAACATCTGCTCCATTTCACCCAAGCTACCTTTAATATGAAGAAAAGTGAAGCCATTAGATGTGACATCTATCCACTCTCCATCCCTTCACCTTAGTACCCGCCAACTTCATAGACTTCCTCTCTCATTCTGACCTCTTCCTCCAGGCTGGGGGATGGTTAGCCTTTCTCCTCACCAATGCCAATCCCTCCATCTGTGCCCTTAATACCATCCAATCCCAATTCCTTATGAGTCTTGCTCTGTCAAGTGTTCTCCCTTGCTCCTGTATTTTCTCCCTCTCCAACTGTACTTGCACCTTTCTTTTTGCTTATAAAATGCTCAAGACTCTGTCATCCTAAAAAGAAATCTTTTGGCTGCGTATATAGTCTTCCTCAACACACTACACTGTCTCCCTCATCTCTTTCTCATTCAAACTCTCAGAAAAGTCGTATGTATTTACTATTTACCCTTCATCATTCACTTTAAATTGTGTTGTCCAGCATCCTGCTGTTACACAAAACTACCAGTTGCCTCCTAATTATCCAATCCAGTGAATACTTTTTACTCATTTTTTTATACTAACAATGCACTTGTGTTGATAAAGTAGAAGGTCAGTGAAAAAGCAGAAGACTCTCACCAAGATACCTTGACACAGTGGCTGTAACAATGGGTACAAACATACCTACTACTTTGAGGATGGTGCAGGATCAGGCAACTTTTTGTTCTGTTATACAGGGGATCTCTATGAGTCGAAGCCAACTTGAAGGCACCTAGCCACACCACCACCCCCTTAAAACATTCTACTCCTTGTTGTTTATTTGTCTGAACCTTGTGTTCTTCTGTCATATTTCACTGACAATTTCCTTTCAGGCTACTTAGCCTTGCCTTAGGAAGATAGTTTTAGATAAGTTATCTCTCAAACTCATTTGAAAACTGCTAGGTTTTGTATGAAAGACTGACATTTTTCAAGATGTGGCAATGAAGCCCTCTGGGAAAAAAGAAGTCAGGTAGAATCAGGTATTTCTGTAAAGAAATTATACATTCTTTTCCCCTGAGTAAAGTTACCTGAGAGATGCATAATTGACCAAGTAGTTGAGCAACTGTTGCTTGTATGTGGACTTTGATGCCTTGAATTATAGCAATTGTCTCATTATTTTTTTTAACCATCATTTGTTTTCATCTCCCATTTTACACTGGAGTTTGAAATGAGTCCTATTTCCTAGGAAAGGATCCTAAAAATTATTTGAATTGTTTCTCTGAATGTTGATAGGGCCAAACTAAAACCAAAACCTGTTGCTGTCCAGTCAGTTCTGACTCATAGCAGCCTTATAGGCCAGAGTAGAACTGCCCCTATAGGGTTTCCAAGAAGTGGCTGAAAGTTGGACATTTGGGACATCTTTAACCTCTGCCTCATAGGAACCAGCTTGTGCTAATCCTTATAAAAGAAATCATTCGTTTAGCTTGTGATGGACTGGGAGTGAGAGAACAATGGCAGTGAGGTAGTGGCAAATAAATAGGTCAGAAGAGAAGATGGCCATGATCCAAGGAGCTGTTTATAAATTTCCTTGTGGATTCAAACTGCCACCCTTTTGGTTAGCAGCCGAGCTCTTAACCACTGCACCACCAGGACTGCTCTAAGAGAACCAGTGAGTAGTATTTCTGTGCTCATCGTCCAAGGCGCCATATTCCTCAGCTGAGATCACTCCATTCTGTAAGTTTGCAGGGAATCTAGGAGAGCCTGACCATAGTTTCCCCTGAATGTTAAATTCATTCTCGTTCCAAGGCTAAAAATATTACTTTTATTGCACCACAAAGGCAGTCAATATAGTGACCTGTTCTGAAAATTGGCCAATACATGTGCACAAAAACCTGTTGTTTGCAGCGATGCAACTACAGGCCAAAGTCTCACACATTATCCTGGGCCTCTTGCACACCTGCATACATCAAAAGAGGAACACACTCTAGAAACAATCACTAACACCAATACAAGTGCCAGTTTAAAGTTTTTTATTTTATTTTTTTCCCATACAAAACTTTATGCATACATTGTTATGTGATCCTAATTGCTCTCCCCACACTGTGACAGCACATTCCTCCTTTCCATCCCTGACTTCCCATGTCCATTCAACCAGCTCCTAACCCTCTCTGCCTTCCCATCTCACCTCCAGACCAAAGCTGCCAATTTAGTCTCTTGTATCTACTTGAGCTAAGAGGCACACTCCTCACAAGTATCACTTTATGTCCCACAGACCAGTCCAATCTTTGTCGGAAGAGTTGGCCTTGGAAATTGTTTTAGTTCTGGGATGATAGAGAATCCAGGGGCCATGCTTTTGGGGTTCCTCCAATCTCAGTCAGACATTAAGTCTAGTCTTCTTACTAGAATTTGAGTTCTGCACCCCACCTTTCTACTGCTCCATCAGGGACTCTCTGTTGTGTTCCCCGTCAGGATGGTCATTGGTGGTAGCCAGGAACCAACTAGTTCTTCTGGTCTTAGGCTGATGAAGTCTCTGGTTTATGTGGTCCTTTCTGTCTCTTGAGCTACTACTTTCCTTGTGTCTTTGGTATTCTTCATTCTCCTTTACTTCAGGTGGTTGAGATGAACTGATGCATCTTAGATGGCTGCTTGCAAGCTTTTAAGACCCCAGACACCACTCACCAAAGTAGGATGCAGAACATTTTCTTAATAAGCTCTGTTATGCCAATTGACCTAGATGTCCACTGAAAGCATGGTCCCCAGATCCCTACCCCTGCTACTCTGCCCCTCAAAGTGTTTGATTGTATTCAAGAAACTTCTTAGCTTTGGCTTAGTCCAGTTGTGCTGACTTGCCCTGTAGTGTGTGCTGTCCTTCCTTTCACCTAAGATAATACTTGTCTACTAGTTAGTGAATAAACCTCACCCTCTCTCCCGACCCTCGTAACCATGAAAGAATGTTGTCTTCTGTGTTTAAACTTTTTCTTGAGTTCTTATAATAGTGGTTTTATACAATATTTGTCCTTCTGTGACCGACTAAATTCACTCAGCATAATGACCTCCAGCTTTCTCCATTTTATAAGATGTTTCACGGCTTCATCATTGTTATTTATCGTTGCGAAGCATTCTATTGTGTGGATGTACCATAATTTGTTTATTCATTCTTCTGTTGATGTGCACCTAGATTGTTTCCATCTTTTTGCTATTGTGAACAGTGCTGCAATGAACATGGGTGTGCATATATCTAATCATGTGATGGCTGTTATTTCTCTAGGATGTATTCCAAGGAGCAGGATACCTGGATCGTATGATACTTCTATTTCTAGATTTTTAAGGAAGCGCCAAATCGATTTCCAAAGTGGTTGTGCCATTTTACCTTCCCATCAACAGTGTATAACCTCACCAGCATTTATTATTTTGTGTTTTTTGGATTAATGCTAGCCTTGTTGGGTGAGATGCTATCTCATTGTAGTTTTGATCTGCATTTCTCCAATGGCTAATGATCCTGAGCATTTCTTCATGTGTCTGTTAGCCACCTGAATATCTTCTTTGGCGAAGTGCCTGTTCATATCCTCTGCCCGTTTTTTAATTGGGTTATTTGTCTTTTTGTTGTTGAGGTTTTGCAGTATCTTGTAGGTTTTAGAGATTAAATGCTTATCAGATTTGTCGTAGCCAAAATTTTTTCCCCAGTCTGTAGGTTGTCTTTTGGCTCTTTTGGTGAAGTCTTTTGATGAGCATGAGCGTTTGATTTTTAGGAGCTCCCATTTATCTGGTCTCTCTTCTGGTGCTTGGACATCGTTACTTACGGTTCGTATTGTGTTTATGCTATGTATTAGGGCTCCTAGTGTTGTCCCTAATTTTATTCCATGATCTTTATCATTTTCAATTTTATATTTAAGTCTTTGATCCATTTTGAGTTAGTTTTTGTGCATGGTGTGAGGTATGGGTCTTGTTTCAGTTTTTTGCTGACGGATATCCAGTTATGCCAGCACTATTTGTTAAAGAGACTGTCTTTTCCCCAATTAACGGACTTTGGGCCTTTGTCAAATATCAGCTGCTCATAGGTGGATGAATTTATGTCTGGATTCTCATTTCTGTTCCATTGGGCTATGTATCTTGTTATACCAGTACCAGGCTGTTTTGACTACTGTGGCGGGATAAAAGGTTCTAAAATCAGGTAGAATGAGGCCTCCCACTTTGTTCTTCTTCTTGAGTAATGCTTTACTTATCTGGGGCCTCTTCCCTTTCCATATGAAGTGGGTGATTTGTTTCTCAATCTTGTTTCAAAATGCCAGTGGAATTTGGATCAGAATTGCATTGTATCGGCAGATCGCTTTGGGTAGAACTGACGTTTTCACAATGTTGAGTCTGCCTATCCATGAGCAAGGTATGTTTTTCCACTTATGCAGGTCTCTTGGTTTCTTGCAGTAGTGTCTTGTAGTTTTCATTGTATAGATCTTTTACATCTCTGGTTAGATTTATTCCTAAGTATTTTATCTTCTTGGGGGTTATTATAAATGGTATTGATTTGGTGATTTCCTCTTCGAGGCTCTCTTTGTTGGTGTAAAGGAATCCAACTGATTTTTGTATGTTTATCTTGTATCCTGAAACTTTGCTGAAATCATCTGTTAGTTCCAGGAGTTTTCTTCTGGATTCTTTGGGGTTTTCTGTGTATAAGATCATATCATCTGTAAATACAGATACTTTGACTTCTTCACTACCAATTTGGATGTCTTTATTTCTTTTCCTAGCCTAACTGCTCTTGCTAGCACCTCCAGCACAATGTTGAATAAGAGTGGTGATAAACGGTATCCTTGTCTGGTTCCTGTTCTCAAGGGGAATGCTTTCAAAGTCTCTCCATTTAGGATGATGTTGGCTGTTGGCTTTGTATAAATATCCTTAATTATATTGAGGAATTTCCCTTCTATTCCTATTTTGTTGAGAGTTTTTTTCATGAATGGGTGTTGGATTTTGTCAGATGCCTTTTGTGCATTGATTGATAAGATCATGTGGTTCTTATCTTTTGTTTTATTTATGTGATGGATTACGTTGATTGTTTTTCTAATGTTGAACCATCCCTGCTTACCTGGTATAAATCCCACTTGATCATGGTGAATTATTTTTTTGATATGTTGCTGAATTCTCTTGGCTACAATTTTGTTGAGGATTTTGGCGTCAATGCTCATGAGGGATATTGGTCTTTAATTTTCTTTTTTGTGGTGTCTTTACCTGGTTTTGATCTCAGGGTTATGCTGGCTTCGTAGAATGAGTTTGGGAGTATTCCATCCTTTTCTATGCTCTGAAATACCTTTAGTAGTAGTAGTGTTAACGTTTCCCCGAAAGTTTGGTAGAATTCTCCCGTGAAGCCATCTGGGCCAGGGCTTTTTTTTGTTGGCAGTTTTTTAATTACCTTTTCAATATCTTCTTTTGTTATGGGTTTATTTAGCTGTTCTACCTCTCTTTATGTTAGTTTAGGTAGGTAGTGAGTTACTAGAAATTTGTACATTTCCTCTAGCTTTTCCAATTAGTCAGGGTAAAATTTTTCATAGTATTCTATTATGATTCTTTAAATTTCAGTTGGGTCTGTTGTGATGTCACCCATCTCTTTTCTTACACAGGTTATCTGCTTCCTCTCCTAATTTTCTTTTGTCAGTTTGGCCAGTGGTTTATCAGAGAGCCACCTTTTGGTCTTCTTAACTCTTTCAATAGTTTTTCTGTTCTGTATTTCATTTAATTCTGCTCTAATTCTTATTATTTCCTTTCTTCTGGCACCTGAAGGCTTCTTTAGCTGCTCTGTTTCTACTTGTTCCAGTTGTAGGGTTAATGGTTTGATTATGGCCCTTTCTTCTTTTTGGATGTGTGGGTTTTGCAGCCGTACTATGAGCACATAATGCTGTTGGCTGTGAGGACTGGGGGGCACCTCTTTTTCATGGGCCCCTACTGCAGGTGGCTAGGTGGTGTAAGTAGAGCCACCAGTCCTCAGCCCCTGATGTGGGTAGGTGAAGACTTTGTTTAACGGGCAGACCAGTGTCAAATGTCAAGAGCCTACCACTTCACAGCTGAAACAGTTGAAGTTAGACTTCTGGTATATACCCTGTTGTACTGTGGTAATGACAGCCTGTGCTGTTGAGATGGGCCCCTACAAGTCTATGCAGCGGGAAAGGCACTAAAAGTCCATGGATCTGTTATGCCTGTGCCTAGGCAAAGGAGCTGTGCCTACCCTGGGTTCCTGGCTTAGGAGAGATGGCAGTTTATTTTCTCTCATTTGTTAATTTGTTCAGTCTCCAAGGCATGGAGAATGGCTCTGGGTGTGTGGTGCATCCTACTTCGGGCCCAGGGAACTCAGTAATTGCTGAAGCTGGCCCAGGACCCACTGCAGAGCAGGGAGCAGGGAGATAAATGGGAAAGAGGTTTTTCCCTAAGTGGGGTGTTTTTGATCCGCACGGTAGGCTGTAGGCTAGTACTTATCTTTCGCCAATCCAGGGCTGCTTCTCACGGGTTCTGGGTTGCTGTGTAGACACTATGGTGCTGGGTCTCTCTCAGTGCAGAAAAGACGCCTCCTGAGCACCGCAGCTTGCCTGCCTCACTACTCACCCCCGAGCTGATCAGGCCTGAAGGGCTCAGGCTCTCACCAGGTTAGGTCTGGCAACTCCTCGCTGCTTCTGAACTGTCTCTCCCTCCCCCTGCCACTCAGTCCAGTTCCTCAACTCTGCCTTTGATGTTCAGGGCTCCCAGATTGTCGTATATAATCGATTCACTTGTTTTTTTTTTGGTCTTTGTTGTAAGAGGGTCCACCAGAAGCATCTGACTGCACTGCTGTCTTGGCACCACCTCCACCAGTTTAAAGTTTTAAGTAATTTGATATATTGCAAATACCATAATTTGCTGATGATCTCACATTGCCCCCAAAAATTCATGTTAATCTTCGGAGTCACATCCAAACTCAAGACTTAACTAATGGTGGGTACTCTTTCTCATGCTGGTGCCCCAAATTAAATGATTTCACTAAGAAAATAAATGAATAAACAAACAAGTGATTACATATAAACAAAATATAGATTTAACATAATGTAAAATAGACATTAAAATATACAGAGAAATAGGTATTGAGATTTATACTAAATATATGCATCTTAATATGTATATATAAAATATGCTTTAAATAAATTGGAATTATAATGGTGAAAAGAAGCAGCTATCTGCTTCTTTTTTTCCTGAATAAAGTACTTGGCTCCCAAGAAATGTATGCTTCAGCAACCTTGTAGTAATAAATAAAAATCTGAGGGCTAGAATATGATTCAGAGATACCCAGAGTCTACAATTTATTCCCAAACAAAAGGAGTCGATATAAATCCTGTGAATTTCATTGTCTGCTGCCAGAAAACCTATTTAATTATGAATAAGAAACACTTAGAAATGTTGCCTCTTTAGGGATCACAATCCTTATTTGGAATACAAGACCTTGTAAGCCCTTTGAAGATTACCCATTGTAAGTACAACACTGTCACGTTGGTTCATCATTGGAGAACTCTGCACTGGAGTAACCTCAGAGCTCCTTAGTATGTTGGAAAAATGGTTATGAGAGCACGCTGAGGTTTCTCTGCATTCTCAGAGGTTTTGGTTACTGGACCTGTTTTCATTTATTTTATTACTTGTGGCTGCTTTGTGTGATTTCCATATTATGAATTGGATCCAGCTGTCCAAATAGTAACTTAGACTTACACTTTAAAGGTTTTTTTTCTTTATTGTAAAGATTATGCCCTCTAAAATGTTAGCCTATCACAATATGCCAAAGCAATTAAATGAGAATCATGTTAGAAGTACAGAAAGAAAATATCTGATCCCTTTCTAATTCAACTCCCTCGTATATATTCCAGAAGACCAAGAGGTTTCTAAACTCTGCTCTGGTTTGGAGATCACAGAGTACTGCAACATCATAATCATATTAAGCATCCAAGGTCAATGCAAGCCTAACATTACCAGACATTATTTGATTGGTTAGCTATCTGGCCTCCATGACAGGAAATATTTTACATAGGTTTAAATCTGTAATGAGTATGTATATATCTAAATTAGGATGTATTCAGTCTCAAGTTACAGAATGTCCCAAAAACTATGTCTAAAACTAGAACTTTTCAACCAGAGTGTTACAGTGTGCCATGAATGGGTTGTAGATGGCTGAAATGCTAACCTCAGGCCACCCTTACAGTGGCCAGGAGGGGCCCCCTGAGGCAGTTGAGGCCCCGGAGCGAGTTTTCTCTGTCTGTAAGGATTCTTACCTGTTTACTCCAATGCACCATGTAAATGTAATTTTATATGTATCCAGGAAATGTAAAGGTTGAAAAGCACTGAGAAAAAATAATAGACATTTAATTTTCACCAAAACAAGAGATTTGGAGGTAGACTTTCCTGGGATTGGTTCTATGACTCAATAATGTCATCAAGGACCTATCTTATTTCATTCTTCTATTTTCGTATGTTTCCATTTGTCTTCAGGCTTGTCACCTGATGGTTTCAAGATGGGTGATAAGGCTCTAGGCTTCACATTCTCAAATGAGAACATCCAAAGCAGGTGAGAAGACAGTGGTGATTCAGAGGTAGAATTCTTGCTTTCCACGCAGGAGACTTAGCTTCAATTCCTGGCAAATGAACTTCAAGTGCAGCCACCACCCATGTGTCAGTGGAGGCTTGCATGTTACTGTGATGCTCAGTAGATTTCAGCAGAACATCAAGACTAAGAAAGATGTGGAAGAAAGGTCTGACAATCTAGTTCCAAAAATCAGCCAATGAAATCCCTACAGACCATAAGGGTCTGATCTCATTGTACATTTCCTCACCTGAGTCAGGAGTGGACTCGATCGCAGCTAACAGCAACAACAAAACAGGAGAGAGGGAATGTTCAAAAGCAAACTTTTTGTCATGTGGCCATCTCTTTTGTAAGGGATGAAAAGCTTATCCTGAAGTGCTCTACCAAATTCCCTTTTCATTGCATTGACTAGAATGGGCTTACTTGCACGTGCACTGTACAAACAAGGAATAGGATTACCATGAATGGCTTGGACAAGCAGGATTTATTTCATGAGAGTGAGCACAGTGTCATATAAAAGAATTAAACAGGGGTTCAGTTAATAAGACATATAGGAGAATGGCTGCTACGTAACCAACCAACAGCATCTGCCACTTCCTTAATCAAAAGGAAAGAAATTATGCAGTTCATAATTTTAAGAGTCATAATCAATCATTGGAGCCCTGGTGGCACCATGGTTAAGAGCTCAGCTACTAACCAAAACATCGGCAGTTTGAACCCACCAGCCACTCCTTGGAAACTGTATGGGGCAGTTTTACTCTGTCCTATAGGATCTCTATGAGTCAGAATTGAATCAATTTTAAGTTAAAGAGAATATGTAGTTTCTCAAATGTTAAATGGTCTTTTCTCAAACCTTCATATCTACCATCATCAATTTTTATAGACAATTAAAAACTTTCATTTATGTAGAAATAGAGTTTTAATATATTGTTGTAGCCACAGATTTGAAGAAATTATTTAAAAAACAGATATATGATAAAGGACTTATATCCAAAATATACAAAGAACTCTTAAAATTCATCAATAAGAGGGAGTTCCGGCAAGATGGCGTTCTAGGCAGAAGCACCATGCAGTCCCTCCACAGCAAAGATCTGAAAAACTAAGCCAAACAGAGTGCAACAATCCTGAAACCCTAGAACATCAAATGAAGAGATAAAGAACTCAGCCAAGCACCAAATGGAGTGAGAATACTGACAGAGAATGGAGAGCGAGGAGAGATTCATGCAGAGGTCCCCTACCAGCCAAAGCAACGTGGATCCACCATCTTGGACTCCTATTGGAGACCAGCAAATGGGGGTACGAGAAAGCAGCCACACAGAGTGTCCAGTGGGAGACAAAACAGCAGTAATTTGCGGTGTGCGCTTTCCCACCCCGCACCCCTCTTCACCCCGGCTCAGCCTCCTCTGCTTCCCACGGCCACAGTCTCTTGACTGGGAAGCTCTGGCTGCTTGGATTCCACACGGATTCCCAAGCGGGCGGCTCTCTGGGTGCCATTTGTTGGCTGCTAGTGTTGCTTTTTTTTCCTGCTTCTTTTGATTTCTAGCTTGCCTCTCACCACCTCCCCCTCCTTTTGCTCGAGTGCCTGGCTCCAAGCACCATCTTTGCTTCTTCCTGAGGGGCTGCGGGGCTCCATTCAAGTATGCAGCTGCTTCCCGGTCTGGGCTGACGCGCTGGTGGCATCCCGGGGCTTTTGTTCGTTTGTTCATTTTGAATTCTTTGTTTGTTTTCTTTTCCTTTTCTTGAGTTGGGAGCCCTTTCTGGCCAGGCAGAGCTGCATGGCAAGGAACTCCCCTTCAGCTTCCACAGAGGTGCAGAGGGATCCCTGAGGACATTTATTTTTTCGTTGACTTTATTTATTTTTTTTCTGTTTTTTTGGGGGGCCTTTCTTGTTCTTTTTTTTTCTTTTCCCTCTTTTTCTCTTTTTGTTTTTCTTCATTGCTCAGTTTCTCGTCTCTCTATATCTTCCTTCTCTTTCTGATCCCTGAATACCAGGCGTTGTATGCCTCTACGCCTTCTGGCCAGGCTGTGCTGCGACACCTGAGAGTGACTTCCCCAGACCTCATAGCTGCATCGGTGGGATCCCTGGGAACTTTCTGGTTCTTTAACCTTTTTGATTTTTATTTGTTCATTCTTTTCTTTTCTTCCTCTTCCCCTTTCTGTTTTTCTCCATTTCATAGTCTCTCATCTCTCCATTCTAACGGCAAGCTCCCCTAGCATTCTTTTTTGTTTGTTTGTATGTTTTTTGGCTCCTGTTCCTCTCTCCTCCCTCCCATATCCAGCTGAGCTCCACACATAACAATCTTCCCGCTGCATCCTGCCTACCTGCACCGTGCGCTTGACATCACACCACCAAGCAGTGCAGGCACGGCCTGCTGGAACCTTCCCAGCACTGATTACTGACCCACCCTGGTGGCTGTAGTGAGTGCAACAAACAACGGGTCCCAGTGACTCCTCTTCAGCTAGACCTGCCCTGCTGTACCATATCTGAGTCACTGAACCTTCCAGTTGGAGGAAGAAGTGAAAAGTATTGAGTGCACAGATGAGCAAACAACAAAGAGCATGCAGTCCACCTGCTCAGATATACTCAAATTTTTTTTCTTTTTTAAAAAAAGGGACAAAACAAACAAATCTACAATCAATAAATGAGAGTAATAACTACTGAATGCCCTGAAAACAGCAAACAATATCAAAACATTTACAAAAACAGGACAGGATAGTTCCAGTAGGCATCCAAATTAAAACACCAGATGACTCTCCTGTGGAAGAAAATGCACTAGAACTACCTGATAGGGAATTCAAATCTCTAATACTCAGAATTTTCCAAGAACTGAGGCAAAAAGCTGACAAACAGGAGAAAAAATAGACAAATTCATGGAAAATACAGACAAAAAATTAGAAGAATTCAAGAAGATGATGCAGGAACAAAATGCAAAAGTAAATTCACAACTAGAAATTACACAAAAACAACAGTTAGAAATCCAAAAGATAAACAACAAGATTTCAGAAATGGACGATGTTATAGAAGGGCTGAGAAGCAGATTTGAAACCGTGGAAGACAGGATCAGTGGAACTGAAGACAAACACTTGGATACAACTCTGTTTCAGGAAAAATCAGAAAAAAGAACAAAGAAAAATGAAGAGACCCTGAGAGTTATGTGGGACAAAATTAAAAGCAAAAATTTACAATTGACTGGCATTCCAGAACAGGGGGGGAAAACTGAAAACACAGAGAGGCTCATTGAGGAACTGCTGACAGAAAACTTCCCCAATATCATGAAAGATGAAAAGCTGGCCATCCAAGAAGCTCAACGAACCCCATATAGAAGAGACCCCAAAAGAAAACCACCAAGGCATATCATATTCACAATCACCAAAACCAAAGACAAACAAAGAATCCTGAGAGCAGCTCATGAAAAACAAGAAACCACATACAGAGGAGAAACAATACGACTAAGCTCAGATTATTCAGCAAAAACCATGCAGGCAAGAAGGCAATGGGATGACATATATAAAATCTTGAAAGAAAAAAATTGTCAGCCAAGAATAATATATCCTGCAAAACTCTCATTCAAATTTCATGGTGAAATTAGGTCATTTCCAGATAAACAGAAACTAAGGGAATATGTAAAAGTCAAACCAAACTTACAAGACTTATTAAAGGAAGTTCCTCAATCTGAGGACAAACAACTTCAGCTCACAGGCAGAATCTAGGTTGCAGGATTATACCAATACCAATCATGCCAGATACCAATCCAGGAAATGAACTCTCGAGGATATCCAAAACCAAAAGAAAAACAACAGGGAATCAGAGCAGTCAATCTATGGATGACGACAACATCAAAACAATGAAAGAGGGAATAAACAGCATAAGTATAGACCCATCTAATGGAGAGGAAGGCAAGGCAATACCAAGTAATGGTAGACTGCTTCAAACTTAGAAAGATAAGGTTAAAATTCAGGGTAACCACAAAGAAAGTTAACAAACATCCTCATAAAAATAAAGACGAAAAACATAAAGTCTCAGCAAAAACAAAACCTACAAAAACAAAAGAAATAAAAAAAAATCTACAAACAAAAGTAACTCAGCACAAGAGAGTACGAAGAACAAAGAAAACTTCAACACTACAAAAAAAAGCACTACAAAATGACAGCAACAAACTCACATCTATCAATAATTACACTGAATATAAATGGACTCAATGCACCCATAAAGAGACAAAGAGTGACAGAATGCTGTCTACAAGAGACACACCTTAGAAACAAAGATGTGAATTTATTAAAAGTCAAAGGTTGGAAAAAAATATATCAAGCTAACAACTACCAAAAAAGAGCAGGAGTGGCAATTCTAATCTCAGATAAAATAGAATTTAAAACACAATCTACCATAAAAGACAAAGAAGGAGACTATATAATGATTAAGGGGATGAACCATCACGAAGACATAACCATAATAAACATCTACATACCCAATGACAAGGCTCCAAAATACATAAAACAAACTCTAACAACACTGAAAAGAGAAATTGACAGTCCCACAATAATAGCAGGAGACTTCAACACCACTCTCAGTAAAGAACAGAACAACTAAGAAGAAACTCAGCAAAGATACAGAAGACCTAAAGGGCACAATCAGCCAACTTGACCGCATAGACTTATATAGAACACTCCATCCAACTGCTACAAATAACACATTCTTTTCCAATGCACATGGAACATTCTCCAGAATAGACCACATCTTAGGCCACAGAGCAATCTTCAATAAGATCCAAAACGCTGAGATAATTCAAAGTATCTTCTCTGACCACAATACCATCAAGGTAGAAATTAACAATAGAAAGAGCAAGGAAAAGAAATCAACTACATGGAAACTGAATAATACCCTGCTTACACATCAGTGGGTAATAGAAGAAATCAGAGATGGAATCAAAAAATTCCTAGAATCAAACGAGAATGGAAACACATCATCCCAAAACCTTTGGGACACAGCAAAGGCAGTCCTCAGAGGACAATTTATAGCAATAGATGCACTCATCAAAAAAGAAGAGAGGGACAAAATCAAAAAATTAACTACAGAACTCAAACAAATAGAAAGAGAACAGCAAAAAAATCCCACAGCCACCGTAAAAGAGGAAATAGTAAAGATCAGAGCAGAAATAAATGAAATAGAGAACAGAAAAACAATAGAAAGAATCAACAAAACCAAAAGTTGGTTCTTTGAAAGAATCAACAAAATCGACAAACCACTGGCCAGACTGACAAAAGAAAAACAGGAGAGGACGCAAATAACCCAAATAAGAAATGAAATGGGGAACATTACAACACACCCAACTGAAATAAAAAGGATTATAACAGAATATTATGAAAAACTATACTCCAACAAATTTGAAAACCTAGAGGAAATGGATACATTTCCAGAAACACATGGCCTACACAAATTACAACAAAGTGATGTTGAAAATCTGAACAGATCCATAACAAGAGAAGAGATTGAAAGGTAATAAAAAAACTCCCAACCAAAAAAAGCCCTGGCCCAGAAGGCTTCACTGGAGAATTCTACAAAACACTTCCAGAAGAGCTTCTACCAGTTTTACTCAAACTATTTCAGAGCATAGAAGAGAAAGCAACACTTCCAAATTCACTATGAAGCCAGCATAACGCTGATACCAAAACCAGGCAAAGACATCACAAAAAAAGAAAATTACAGACCAATATCTCTCATGAATATAGATGCAAAAATTCTGAACAAAATTCTAGCCAATAGAATTCAGCATCATATCAAAAAAATAATACACCACGACCAAGTAGGATACATACCACGTATGCAAGAATGCTTCAACATTAGACAATCAATCAATGTAATCCGCCACATAAATAAAAGGAAAGAAAAGAATCACATGATCATCTCAACTGAGGCAGAAAAGGTATTTGACAAAGTCCAGCACCCATTCCTGATAAAAACTCTCAATCAAATAGGTATAGAAGGGAAATTTCTCAACATAATAAAGGGCATCTATGCAAAACCAATGGCCAACATCATTCTTAATGGAGAGAGGCTGAAAACATTCTCCTTGAAAACAGAAACAAGACAAGGATGCCCTTTATCACCACTCCTACGTAACATTGTGCTGGAAGTTCTAGCTAGAGTAATAAGGCAAGAAAAAGAAATAAAGGGCATCCAAATTGGTAATGAAGAAGTTAAACTGTCCCTGTTTGCAGATGATATGATACTATACATAGAAAACCCTAAAGACTGCATGAGAAATCTACTGAAACTAATAGAAAGATTCAGCAGAGTAGCAGGATAAAAGATAAACATTCAAAAATCAGTTGGATTCCTATACACCAGTAAAGAGAATGATGAAAAGGAAATCAGGAAGTCAATAGCATTTTCAATAGCCCCTAAAAAGATAAAATACTTACGAATAAATCTGACCAGGGATGTAAAACACCTATACAAAGAAAACTATATAACACTACTGCATGAAACCCAAAGGGACCTACATAAATAAAAAAACATGCCATGCTCATGGATAGGCAGACTCAACATTGTGAATGTGTCAATTCTACCTAAAGCAATTAACAAATACAACGCAATCCCAATCCAAATATGAATAACATTCTTCAAAGAGATGGAAAAACTAATCATTAACTTTATATGGAAAGGGAAGAAGCCCCGAATAAGTAAAGCACTACTGAAGAAGAAGAATAAAGTTGGAGGACTCACACTACCTGACTTCAGAACCTACTATACAGCTACAGTAGTCAAAACAGCCTGGTACTGGTACAATGACAGATACATTGACCAATGGAACAGAATTGAGAACCCAGATGTAAATCCATCCACCTACAGTCACCTGATCTTCGACAAGGGCCTAAAGTCCATCAAATGGGGAAAAGACAGTCTTTTTAACAAATGGTGCTGGCAAAACTGGATATCCATCTGCAAAAAAATGAAACAGGACCCATATCTCACACCACATACAAAAACTACTTCAAAATGGATCAAAGACCTGAATATAAAGCCTAAAACTATAAAATTCATAGAAGAAAAAATAGGACCAACACTTCAGGCCTTAATACATGGCATTAACAGGATACAAACCATAACCCTCAATGCACAAAACCCAACAGATAAGCTAGATAACTGGGATCTTCTAAAAATCAAACACCTATGCTCTTCAAAAGACTTCACCAAAAGAGTGAAAAGAGAACCTACAGACTGGGAAAAAATTTTTGGACAGTACAAGTCAGACAAAGGTCTAATCTCCATAATCTACAAGAAAATCCAACACCTCTACAACAAAAAGACAAACAATCCTATCAAAAAATGGGCAAAGTAAATGAACAGACACTTCACCAAGGAAGACATTCAAATGGCCAACAGACACATGAGGAAATGCTCGCGATCACTAGCCATTAGAGAAATGCAAATTAAAACCACAATGAGATACCATCTCACCCCGGCATTACTGGCACGAATCAAAAACTCTGGAAATAATAAATGTTGGAGGGGCTGCGGGGAGATGGGAACTCTTATGCACTGCTGGTGGGAATGCAAAATGACACAACCATTTTGGAAAATGATATGGTGTTTCCTCAGAAAGCTAGAAATAGACATACCATTCGATCCAGCAATTCCATTCCTAGGAATATATCCTAGAGAAATAAGAGTCATCACTCAAATAGACATATGCACACCTATGTTCATGGCAGCATTGTTCACAATAGAAAACGATGGAAACAACGTAGGTGTCCATCAACAGATGAATGGATAAACAAACTATGGTACATACACACAATGGAGTACTGTGCAACGAGAAAGGACAGCAATGAATCTGTGAACCATGTCATAACATGGATGAAACTGGAGGACATTATGCTGAGTGAAATAAGTCAATCACAAAAGGACAAATATCGTATGAGACCTCTATTGTAAAAACCCATGAAAAAGTTCACACGCAAAATGTAACAATCTTTGTTGGTTACCAGGATGGGAGTGGTGGGGGGGGGGGAAATACTAAATAGGCAATAGATAAATGGTATCTTGGGTGAAGGGTGAGACAGTACACAATACAGGGGAAACTAGCACAACTTGTACAAGGAAAGGTCATGGAAGCCCCATAGACACATCCAAACTCCCTGAGGGACTGAATTCCTGGGCGGAGGGCTCTGGGGTCCATGGTCTCGTGGAACATCTAGCTCAATTGGCATGACACAGCTTATAAAGACAATGCGCTATGTTCTACTTTGGTGAGTAGTGTCTGGGGTCTTAAAAGCCTGTGAGTGGCCATCTAAGATACTCCACTGGTCTCATCCTTTCGGGAGCAAGGGAGAATGAAGAGAACAGGATACAAGGAAAAGATTAGTCCAAAGGACTAATTGTCCACAGCTACCAAGGCCTCCACCGGACTGAGTCCAGTACAGCTAGATGGTGCCCGGCTACCACCACTGACTGCTCTGACCAGGATCACAACAGAGGGTTCTGGACAGAGCTGGAGAAGGATGTAGGGCATAATTCTAACTCACAAGAAAAAAAAAGACCAGATTTACTGGCCTAAAGGAGACTGGAGAAACCCCAAGAGTATGGCCCCAGATACCCTTTTAGCTATCTGGTAAAGTTACCTCTGAGGTTCACTGTTCAGCCTGTGAGTGGACAGCCCGATAAAACCAAATGAGACTAACGAGGTACAGGAGTCCAGTGACAAGGGCCAGAAGACAGAAGGGGACAAGGAAGCTGGTGATAGGGAACACAAGGTTGAGTAAGGATATTGTTGATGTGTTGTGAGATTGTTAACCATTGTCATAGGGCAACATTTATAGTAACTGTTAAATAAGAAACTATTTTGTTCTGCAAGCCTTCATCTTAAGTGGGAATAACAGCACAATTGGAAGAGCGTAGTCAATGTCACTGAACTGTGTATGTAGAATATCTTTGGCTATGTGTATTTTCACTGAAAAAAAAAAATGTTGAGAATTTAGAGGGTTAATATGTTGTGGGGTTGTTAACCAATGTCATAATACAACATGTGTACTACTGTTTCATGAGAAACTATTTGTTCTGTAAGCCTTCGCCTGAAGTACAATAAAATATTATAAACAAACAAACAAAAAAATTCATCAATAAGAAAACAAATAGCCCAATTTAAAAATTGGGCAAACATTCTGGAATAACATCTCACCAAAGAAGATATGCAGATGGAAATAAGCATATGAAAAGATGTTGATCATTATTTGTCATTAAGAAAATCAAAACAATGGGGAGGCGGGGCCAAGATGGTGGAGTACAGATGCTTCCAGTGGACCCTCTTGCAACAAAGACCCAAAAAAACAAGTGATTCAATTATATATGGCTATCTGGGACTCCTGAACATCAAAGGCAGAGTTGAGGAAACAGACTGAGTGGCAGGGAAAGGGAGAGACGGTTCGGAAGCAGCGATGAGGTGCCAGACCTGACCCGGCGAGAGCCTGAGCCCTTTAGGCCTGAGAACCTCGTGGGTGAGCAGTGAGGCAGGCAAGCAGCCGTGCTCTGGAGGCATGTTTCCTGCACTGGGAGAGACCCAGTGCCAGAAAGTCTACACGGCCACCCAGAGCCAGTGAGAAGCAGCCCTCGATCAGGCGAAAAGTAAGTACTTGCCTACAGCCTACCGTGCGGATCAAAAACACCCCACTTAGGGAAAAACCTCTCTCCCATTTACCTCCCCGCTCCCTGCTCTGCACTGGGTCCAGGACCAGCTTCGGCAATTGCCGAGTCCCCTGGGCTGGAAGTAGGATCCGTCACACACCCGGAGCCATTCTTCCTGCCTTGGAGAGTGAACAAATTAACAAACGGGAAAAAATAAACTGCCAGCTCCCCTAAGCCAGGAACCCAGGGTAGGCACAGCTCCTTTGCCTAGGCACAGGCATAAGAGATCCACAGAATCTGAGTGCCTTTACCCCTGCATAGACTTGTGTGGGCCTGTCTCAACAGCGTAGGTCCTCATTACTGCAGTACAATAGGGTATATACTGGAACTCTAACTTCATCTGTTTTAGCTGTGAAGTGGCAGGTTCTTGACATTTGACACTGCTGTGCCCATTAAGCAGTGTCTTCACCTGCCCACATCAGGGGCCTGCAGACTGGTGGCTCCACCTACGCCACCTAGCCACCTGTGATATGGGTCAATGAAAAAGAGGTGCCCCCAGTCCTCACAGCTAAGAGCATTACGTGCTCATAGCCCAGCTGCAAAACCCACCCACCTATGCCCCCTAAGGAACAGAGACACGCCTTCTTCCTGGACACTTAGGGGCAGCCATCAGCCCCCTGCCTTGCTCAGAGTGTGTCCCCTGCTGCAGCCAGATGCCTGTGCCTATACCAATCCCCCATGACTGTCTAGGACTGTAAAGTGAGAGCTTACACCATACACTTGGTGGCTATCTACCTGGGCACCTGAGCTGAATCCATACAGGAGGAGTGGGTGGACTCCTGAGCTCACATACCTACTAACAGATCTAACCACCTAGTGACGGGACATTAGAGCTTCAAATGTGCCAATAATCAAACTAGCTCATGTAAGCAGCCTATTTGGGCATATCAAAACAAAACAAGAAGCTAGGACACAGTAAGCAAGCATAAAATAAATATAATAACATATTGATGCCTCAGAGACAACAGTCAATATCAAATTACATAAACAGGCAATCCCTGATGGCTTCAGCAAGTTCACAAAATAAAGAATCTAGAAATTTTCCAGAGGAGGAAAATTTCTTGGAATTACCAGAGGCAGAATACAAAAGATTAATATACAGAACTCTTCAAGAAATTAGGAAGGAAATTAAGCAATACAGAACACCCAATAAAGGAAATTAAAAACATTAGAGAAGAGCATAATGACAGATTTAACAGGCTGCAAGAATCCATAGAGAGACAGCAATCAGCAATCCAAAAGATTAACAATAAAATTTCACAAGTAGACAGCTCAATAGAAAGTCATAGGAGCAGAACCGAGACAATGGAAGTCAGAATTAGTGAGATTGAAGATAAAGCACTTTTTTTTTTTTTAATATATTTTATTGTACTTCAGGTGAAGGCTTACAGAACAAATAGTTTCTCATGAAACAGTAGTACACATGTTGTTTTATGACATTGGTTAACAACCCCACAACATATTAAGCCTCTAAATTCTCAACATTTTTTTTTTTTTGATGAAAATACAGATAGCCAAAGATACACCGTTTCAAAAATTTCTACATACACAATTCAGTGACATTGACTACGCTCTTCCAACTGTGCTGTTGTTCTCACTTAAGATGAAGGCTTACAGGACAAAATAGTTTCTCATTTAACAGTTACTACAAATGTTGCCCTATGACAATGGTTAACAATCTCACAACACATCAACAATATCCTTACTCCACCTTGTGTTCCCTATCACCAGGGGACTTCCTTGTCCCCTTCTGTCTTCTGGCCCTTGTCACTGGACTACTGTACCTCATTAGTCTCATTTTTTTTTTTTAACACCATTTCAAAACTTTTTACTTACACATTTAAATGATATTGACTATGCTCTTCCAATTGTGCTGCCATTCTCACCCAAGATGAAGGCTTACAGGACAAAACAGCCTCCCATTTAATAGTTACTACAAATGTTGCCCTATAGCAGTGGTCAACAATCTCACAATACATCGACAGTGTCCTTACTCAATTTGTGTTCCTTATCATCAGTTTCCTACTCCCCCTCTGCCTTCTGGCCTTTGTCACCGGACTCCTGCACCTTGTTAGTCACATTTAGTTTTACTGGGCTGTCCACTCCCAGGCTTAACATCGAACCTCGAAGGTAACTTCACCTCTGAGCTGAAAGGGTGTCTGGGGGCCACACTCTTGAGGTTTCTCCAGTATTCTTTAGGCCAGTAAATCTGGTCTTTTTTTTTTTTTTTTTTGGGAGTTAAAATTATGCTCTACATCCTTCTCCAGCTCTGTCCAGAACCCTCTGTTGTGATCCTGGTCAGAGCAGTCAGTGGTGGTAGCCGGGCACCATCTAGCTGTACTGGACTCAGTCCGGTGGAGGCCTTGGTAGCTGTGGACAATTAGTCCTTTGGACTAATCTTTTCGTTGTACCCTGTTCTCTTCATTCTCCCTTGCTCCCGAAGGGATGAGACCAGTGGAGTATCTTAGATGGCCGCTCATAGGCTTTTAAGACCCCAGACACTACTCATCAAGGTAGAATGTAGAGCATTATCTTTATAAGTAGTGTCATGCCAATTGAGCCAGATGTTCCCCAAGACCATGGTCCCCAGAGCCCTCCGTCCAACAACTCAGTCCCTCGGGGGGTTTGGATGTGTCTATAGGGCCTCCATGACCTTTCCTTGTGCAGGTTGTGTTAGTTTCCCCTATACTGTGTACTATCTCACCTCTCACCCAAGGTACCACTTATCTATTGCCTATTTAGTATTTCCCCCCCCCTCCCCTCCCATCCCTGGTAACCAACAAGGATTGTTACATTTTGCATGTGAATTTTTTCATGGGTTTTTACAATAGAGGTCTCATACAATATTTGTCCTTTTGTGATTGACTTATTTCACTTAGCATAATGTCCTCCAGTTTCATCCATGTTATGAGATGGTTCACAGATTCGTTGTTGTTCTTTCTCGTTGCATAGTACTCCATTGTGTGTATGTACCATAGTTTGTGTATCCATTCATCTGTTGATGGACATCGAGGTTGTTTCCATCGTTTTGCTATTGTGAACAATGCTGCCATGAACATAGGTGTGCATATGTCTATTTGAGTGATGACTCTTATTTCTCTAGGATATATTCCTAGGAGTGGGATTGCTGGATCGAATGTTATGTCTATTTCTAGCTTTCTGAGGAAACGCCATATCATTTTCCAAAATGGTTGTATCATTTTGCATTCCCACCAGCAATGCATAAGAGTTCCCGTCTCCCCGCAGCCCCTCCAACATTTGTTATTTCCAGTATTTTTGATTCGTGCCAGTAATGCCGGGGTGAGATGGTATCTCATTGTGGTTTTAATTTGCATTTCTCTAATGGCTAGTGATCGCGAGCATTTCCTCATGTGCCTGTTGGCCATTTGAATGTCTTCTTTGGTGAAGTGTCTGTTCATTTCCTTTGCCCATTTTTTGATAGGATTGTTTGTCTTTTTGTTGTAGAGGTGTTGGATTTTCTTGTAGATTATGGAGATTAGACCTTTGTCTGACTTGTACTGTCCAAAAATTTTTTCCCAGTCTGTAGGTTCTCTTTTGACTCTTTTGGTGAAGTCTTTTGAAGAGCATAGGTGTTTGATTTTTAGAAGATCCCAGTTATCTAGTTTATCTGTTGGGTTTTTTGTGTTGATGTGTATGGTTTGTATCCTGTTAATGCCATGTATTAAGGCCTGAAGTGTTGGTCGTATTTTTTCTTCTATGAATTTTATAGTTTTAGGCTTTATATTCAGGTCTTTGATCCATTTTGAAGTAGTTTTGGTATATGGTGTGAGGTATGGGTCCTGTTTCATTTTTCTACAAATTGATATCCAGTTTTGCCAGCACCATTTGTTAAAAAGACTGTCTTTTCCCCATTTGATGTATTTTGGGCCCTTGTCGAAGATCAGGTGACCGTAGGTGGATGGATTTACATCTGGGTTCTCAATTCTGTTCCATTGGTCAATGTCTCTGTTGTTGTACCAGTACCAGGCTGTTTTGAGTACTGTAGCTGTATAGTAGGTTCTGAAGTCAGGTAGTGTGAGTCCTCCAACTTTATTCTTCTTCTTCAGTAGTGCTTTACTTATTCGGGGTTTCTTCCCTTTCCATATAAAGTTAATAATTAGTTTTTCCATCTCTTTGAAGAATGTTGTTGGTATTTGTATCAGGATTGCATTGTATTTGTAAATTGCTTTAGGTAGAATTGCCATTTTCACAATGTTGAGTCTGCCTATCCATGAGCATGGTATGTTTTTCCATTTATGTAGATCCCTTTGGGTTTCATGCAGCAGTGTTTTGTAGTTTTCTTTGTATAGGTCTTTTACATTCCTGGTCAGATTTATTCCTAAGTATTTTATCTTTTTAGGGGCTATTGAAAATGGTATTGATTTCCTGTTCTCCTTTTCATCGTTCTCTTTACTGGTGTATAGGAATCCAACTGAGTTTTGAATGTTTATCTTGTATCCTGCTACTCTGCTGAATCTTTCTATTAGTTCCAGTAGATTTCTCGTGGAGTCTTTAGGGTTTTCTATGTATAGTATCATATCATCTGCAAACAGGGACAGTTTAACTTCTTCATTACCAATATGGATGCCCTTTATTTCTTTTTCTTGCCTTATTACTCTAGCTAGAACTTCCAGCACAATGTTAAGTAGGAGTGGTGATAAAGGGCATCCTTGTCTTGTTCCTGTTTTCAAGGGGAATGTTTTCAGCCTCTCTCCATTAAGAATGATGTTGGCCATTGGTTTTGCATAGATGCCCTTTATTATGTTGAGAAATTTCCCTTCTATACCTATTTTATTGAGAGCTTTTATCAGGAATGGGTGTTGGACTTTGTCAAATGCCTTTTCTGTGTTAATTGAGATGATCATGTGATTTTTTTCTTTCCTTTTATTTATGTGGTGGATTACGTTGATTGATTTTCTAATGTTAAACCATCCTTGCATACCTGGTATGAATCCTACTTGGTCGTGGTGTACTATTTTTTTGATATGATACTGAATTCTATTGGCTAGAATTTTGTTCAGAATTTTTGCATCTATATTCATGAGAGATATTGGTCTGTAATTTTCTTTTTTTGTGATGTCTTTGCCTGGTTTTGGTATCAGCGTTATGCTGGCTTCATAGAATGAATTTGGAAGTGTTGCTTCCTCTTCTATGCTCTGAAATAGCTTGAGTAGAATTGGTACAAGCTCTTCTGTAAAGGTTTTGTAGAATTCTCCAGTGAAGCCATCTGGGCCATGGCTTTTTTTGGTTGGGAGTTTTTTTATTACCTTTTCAATCTCTTCTCCTGTTATGGGTCTGTTCAGATTTTCAATATCACCTTGTTGTAGATAAAGCACTTAATACCAACTTATCTCAGGAAAAAACAGATAAAAGGATTACAAACAAGGAAGAAATCCTAAGAATTATGTGGGACTCTATCAAGAGGAAAAATCTACAACTGACTGGAGTACCAGAATGGGGGCGACCACAGAAAATAGAGAATTGTTGAAGATTTGTTGGCAGAAAACTTCCCTGACATCGTGAAAGATGGCAAGATATCTATCCAAGATGCTCATTTAACCCCACATAAGGCGTATCTCAAAAGAAAGTCACCAAGACATATTATAATCAAACTTGCCAAAACCAAAGATAAAGAGAATTTTAAGAGCATCTAGGGATAAATGAAAAGTCATCTACAAAGGAGAGCCAAAAAGAATAAGCTCAGACTACTCAGCAGAAACCATGCAGCAAGAAGGCAATGGGATGACATATATAAAGCCTTGAATGAAAACAACTGCCAGCCAAGAATTATATATCCAGCAAAACTGTCTCTCAAATATGATGGCAAAATTAGGGCATTTCCAGATAAACAGAAGTTTAGGGAATTTGCAAAATATAAATCAAAATTACAAGAAATACTAAAGGGAGTCCTCCGGTTAGAAAATCAGTAACATCAGATAACGACCCATGACTAGAACACAGGACAGAGCAACCAGGTATCAACCCAGACAGGGAAGTCACAAAAGTAAATCAAAGCTAAAACACTGAAAATAGGGAAACAGATGGCAATATGTAAAAAATGACAACATTAAAACAAAAAAAAGGGACTTAAAAATGTAGACCTAGATTTTTCATATGGAGAGGAAGTCAAGGAGATATAAAGAAATAACAGACTGGTATAAACTTAGAAAAATAGGGGTAAATATTAAGGTAACCATAAAGGAAACTAACAATCCTACAAATCAAAATAAAGGCGAGAAAAATATAAAGACTCAGCAAATACAAAATCAACAAAAATGAAAAAGAAGAAATGAAAATACGTAAAGAAACACAACTCAGCACAGAAAATTAAGCGGAATAAAGACACTGTGAACAACACACACAAAAAAGACGTTGAAATGACAGCACTAAACTCATACCTATCAATAATTACGCTGAATGTAAATGGACTAAATGCACCAATAAACAGAGTGTGGCAGATTGGATAAAAAAACACGACCCGTCTATATGCTGCCTACAAGAGACACACCTTAGACTTAAAGACACAAACAATTTAAAAGTCAAAGGATGGAAAAAATTCTATCAAGCATACAACACTCAAAAAAGAGCAGGAGTTTCAATATTAATCTCTGACAAAATAGACTTTAAAGTAAAATCCACCACAAAGGATAAGGAAGGACAATATATAATGATTAAAGGGTCAATACACCAGGAGGACGTAAGTATAATAAATATTTACACACTCAATGACAGTGCTCCAAAATACATAAAACAAACTCTAACAGCACTGAAAAGGAGAGAGATAGCTCCACAATAGTAGTAGGAGACTTCAACACACCACTTTTGGTGAAGGACAGAACATCCAGAAAGAAGCTTAAGAAAGACATGGAGGAACTAAAAGCTAGGAACAACCAACTTGATCTCATAGACATATGCCGAACACCCCACCCAACAGCAGCCAAGTATACTTTCTTTTCCAACGCACATGGAACATTCTCCAAAATAGGCCATATATTAGGCCATAAAGCAAGCCTTAACAAAATCCAAAGCATTCAAATATTACAAAGCATCTTTTCTGACCATACAACCATAAAAGTAGAAATCAACAACAGAAAAAGCAAGTGAAAAAAATCAAACACATGGAAACTGAACAACACCTTGCTCAAAAACTACTAGGTTATATAAGAAATTAAGGATGGAATAAAGAAATTCGTAGAATTAAATAAGAATGAAAACACATCCTATCAGAGCCTTTGGGACACAGCAAAAGCAGTGCTCAGAGGTTAGTTTATAGCAATAAATGCTCACGTCCAAAAAGAAGAAAGGGCCATAATAAAAAAATTAACCCTACAACTGGAACAAGTAGAAAGAGAGCAGCAAAAGAAGCCCTCAGGCGCCAGAAGAAAGGAAATAAGAATTAGAGCAGAATTAAATGAAATAGAGAATAGAAAAAGTATTGAAAGAGTTAACAAGACCAAAAGCCAGTTCTTTGAAAAGATCAACAAAATTGATAAACCACTGGCCAAACTGACAAAAGAAAAACAGGAGAGAAAGCAGATAACCTGTAAGAAATGAGATGGGTGATATCACAACAGACCCAAATGAAATTAAAAGAATCATAACAGAATACTATGAAAAACTGTACTCTAAGAATTTGAAAACCTAGAGGAAATGGACAAATTTCTAGAAACTCACTACCTACCCGAACTAACACAAACAGAGGTAGAACAATTAAATAAACCCATAACAAAAGAAGAGATTGAAAAAGTAATTTAAAAACTGCCAACAAATAAAAGAGCTGGCCCGGATGGCTTCATGGAAGAATTCTACCAAACTTTCAGAGAAAAGTTAACACTACTACTATTAAAGGTATTTCAGAGCATAGAAAAGGATGGAATACTCCCAAACTCATTCTATGAAGCCAGCATAACCCTAAGACCAAAACCAGGTAAAGACACCACAAAAAAAGGAAATTAAAGACCAATATCCCTCATGAACATTGACGCAAAAATCCTCAACAAAATTGTAGCCAAGAGAATTCAGCAACATATCAAAAAAATAATTCACCATGATCAAGTGGGATTTATACCAGGTGTGCAGGGATGGTTCAACATTAGAAAAACAATCAATGTAATCCATCACATAAATAAAATAAAAGACAAGAACCACATGATCTTATCAATCAATGCACAAAAGGCATCTGACAAAGTCCAACACCCATTCATGAAAAAACTCTCAACAAAATAGGAATAGAAGGGAAATTCCTCAATATAATTAAGGATATTTATACAAAGCCAACAGCCAACATCATCCTAAATGGAGAGACTTTGAAAGCATTCCCCTTGAGAACAGGAACCAGACAAGGATACCGTTTATCACCACTCTTATTCAACATTGTGCTGGAGGTCCTAGCCAGAGCAGTTAGGCTAGGAAAAGAAATAAAGACATCCAAATTGGTAGTGAAGAAGTCAAAGTATCTGTATTTACAGATGATATGATCTTATACACAGAAAACCCCAAAGAATCCAGAAGAAAACTCCTGGAACTAACAGATGATTTCAGCAAAGTTTCAGGATACAAGATAAACATACAAAAATCAGTTGGATTCCTTTACACCAACAAAGAGAGCCTCGAAGAGGAAATCACCAAATCAATACCATTTATAATAACCCCCAAGAAGATAAAATACTTAGGAATAAATCTAACCAGAGATGTAAAAGATCTATACAATGAAAACTACAAGACACTACTGCAAGAAACCAAGAGACCTGCATAAGTGGAAAAACATACCTTGCTCATGGATAGGCAGACTCAACATTGTGAAAACGTCAGTTCTACCCAAAGCGATCTGCAGATACAATGCAATTCTGATCCAAATTCCACTGGCATTTTGAAACAAGATTGAGAAACAAATCACCCACTTCATATGGAAAGGGAAGAGGCCCCAGATAAGTAAAGCATTACTCAAGAAGAAGAACAAAGTGGGAGGCCTCATTCTACCTGATTTTAGAACCTATTATCCTGCCACAGTAGTCAAAACAGCCTGGTACTGGTATAACAAGATACATAGCCCAATGGAACAGAAATGAGAATCCAGACATAAATTCATCCACCTATGAGTAGCTGATATTTGACAAAGGCCCAAAGTCCGTTAATTGGGGAAAAGACAGTCTCTTTAACAAATAGTGCTGGCATAACTGGATATCCGTCAGCAAAAAACTGAAACAAGACCCATACCTCACACCATGCACAAAAACTAACTCAAAATGGATCAAAGACATAAGTATAAAATCGAGAACGATAAAGATCATGGAAGAAAAAATAGGGACAATGCTAGGAGTCCTAATACATGGCATAAACACAATAAGAAACATAAGTAACAATGCACAAGCACTAGAATAGAGACTAGTTAAATGGGAGCTCTTAAAAATAAAACACTTATGCTCATCAAAAGACTTCACCAAAAGAGTCAAAAGACAACCTACAGACTGGGAAATAATTTTTGGCTATGACAAATCCAATCAGCATCTAATCTCTAAAATCCACAAGATACTGCAAAACCTCAACAACAAAAAGACAAATAACCCAATTAAAAAATGGGCTAAGGATATGAACAGGCACTTTACCAATGAAGATATTCAGGCAGCTAACAGACACATGAAGAAATGCTCACGATCATTAGCCATTAGAGAAATGCAGATCAAAACTACAGTGAGATATCTTCTCACCCCAACAAGGCTAGCATTAATCCAAAAAACACAAAATGATAAATGCAGGAGAGGTTGTGGAGAGACTGGAAGACTTACACACTGTTGACGGGAATGTAAAATGGTACAACCTCTTTGGAAATTGATTTGGTGCTTCCTTAAAAAGCTAAAAACAGAAGTACCATACAATCCAGCTATCCCACTCCTTGGAACATATCCTAGAGAAATAAGAGCCATCACATGAATAGATATATGCACACCTATGTTCATCGCAGCATTGTTCACAACAGCAAAAAGATGGAAACAACCTAAGTGCCCATCAACGGAAGAATGCATAAACAAATTATGGTACATCCACACAATGGAATACTATGCAACGATAAAGAACAATGATGAAGCCGTGAAACATCTTATAAAATGGAGGAAGGTGGAGGTCATTATGCTGAGTGAATTTAGTCAGTCACAGAAGGACAAATATTGTACAAGACCACTATTATAAGAACTCAAGAAAAGGTTTAAACACAGAAGACAACATTCTTTCATGGTTACAAGGGTGGAGATGGAGGGTGAGGGTTATTTACTAACTAGATAGTAAATAAGAATTATCTTAGGTGAAGAGAAGGACTGCACACACTACAGGGGAAGTCAGCACAACCGGACTAAACCAAAGCTAAGAAGTTTCCTGAATACAGTCAAACACTTTGAGGGACAAAGTAGCAGGGGTAGGGGTCTAGGGACCATGCTTTCAGGGGACATCTAGGTCAATTAGTATAATAAAGCTTATTAAGAACATGTTCTGCATCCTACTTTGGTGAGTGGTGTCTGGGGTCTGAAAAGCTTGCAAGCGGCCATCTAAGATGCATCAGTTCATCCCAACCACCTGAAGTAAAGGAGAATTAAGAACACCAAAGACACAAAGAAAGTCTTAGCCCAAGAAACAGAAAGGGCCACATAAACCAGAGACTTCATCAGCCTGAGACCAGAAGCACTAGATAGTGCCCAGCTACCACCAATGACTGCCCTGACAGAGAACACAACAGAGAGTCCCTGATGGAGCAGGAGAAAGGTGGGGTGCAGAACTCAAATTCTAGTAAGAAGACCAGACTCAATGGTCTGAGACTGGAGGAACCCCGGAAAGCATGGCCCCTGGATTCTCTATCATCCCAGAACTAAAACAATTTCCAAGGCTAACTCTTTAGACAGGGATGGGACTGGACTGTGGGAAATAAAGTGATACTTATGAAGAGTGTGCCTCTTAGCTCAAGCATATACAAGAGACTAAATGGGCAGCTTCTGTATGGAGGTGAGATGGGAAGACAGAGAGGGTTAGGAGCTGGTTGAATGGACATGGGGAATCAGGGGTGGAAAGGAGGAGTGTGCTGTCATAGTATGGTGAGAGCAGTTAGTCACATAACAATGTATAAATTTTTGTATGGGAAAAAATAAAAAAGTTGAAACAATGAGTTACTGCTACACACTTAATAGAAAGGCTAAAATCCAAAAAAACTGACAATATCAACCGTTGTGAGAATCTGGAGTAACAGGGATTTTCATTTATTGCTGGTGGGGATGCAAAATGGTAAAATCACTTTGGAAGACAGTTTGGCAGCTTCTTAGAAAGCTAAACACAGTCTTATAGAATACAGCAATCATGCTTTCAGGTATTTACCCAACTAATCTGAAACTATGTCTACACAAAAAAAATTTACATGCATATGTTTATAGCACCTTTATTCAAAATCACCAAAAATTGGAAGCAACAAAAGCTTCCTCCAATTAGAGATTGGATAAACAAACTGCGATACATCCATACAATAGAAAACTATTCAGCCATAAAAAGCAATGAACCATCAAGCTATGCAAAAACGTGAATGAATTTTAAATGCATATTTCTAAGTGAAAGAAGTTAGTCTGAAAAGACTGAACTGTATAGAGATGGTAAACAGATTAGTGACTGCCAGAGGTCTGGGGAGGAAAGAGGGCTGGGTAGGAGAAGCTCAGGGGATTTCTTACGGTAGTGAGACTAATCTGTATGATACTATAAGGGTGGATACATGACACTATGCAGTTTTCAAAACCCATAGAATTTTATAGTATGAAGAGTTAATATATACAATACCTAAAAAATAATTTAGCAAATTGGGAGATCCCAAGATGGAATGCAGATTGTGACAAAAGAATCAAATTATATTACAAATGCATGAAACAACTTCACTGAAGAGAGTTGGAGAAGAAAGTCCTGACCTAAGTAACTTTAGAAATGAGTGGAGACTGTAAGACTACAGGAAAAAGGAACTGTACATAAGCACTGTAGACTCATTGATAAAGCTTTTTCCCATCAGGTATGAGTTAACAATTCTGAAATGACTATACATGTATACTGGAATCGAACATTTAAGTAAATGGATGGCAGGATGGTAGGAACCAGGTTTCTCGCTGTTGGAGTAGGAGGTTACAGACCAGCAAAGAAGAAGGCTTGAATGATCCATGTGGTAATGGATTAGAGTTGGTAGGATCAGTATGAACTCATGTTTAGTTTGACATAGGTACTGATGGGTCAATACAGAAAGAGTTATAGGTATGCATATATACATATATACACAGGTTAGTACGCACACATGTATTTCTTTGTTGTGCCAGATGAGAGGGTCTAGAAGTCACAAGAGCCACAGTAGCAACAAACATGCTTAGTACTCAGATCTTGATTTCTGGTCATATTCTCCAATAAAAGGAAACTAGGCTCTGTAAGAAATGACTGATTCTAGGGTTGGGGCAGGAAATAAATTAATCTGGACCATCTTGCAGCAGCAGAAGGTAAGTAAATGCTCACAAAACAAAACAAAAAAAGAACCACAACGATAGGGGTGTGGCTAAGAGATACAGGAACCAGCAGAAAGCATTCCCAGTGGCCAAAGTTGGAACAATTTTAGCAACAAAGTAAAGTAAGTAGTATGAGAGTATACCCAAAGCATAAAATAAATGTGCGTGAATCCAGACTGATGTAAGTAAACGATTGACTCAACAATAAACGGAGAGAATAGAAAAATCTCCCCTGTTGCAGAATTCCAAATAATTATGTAGATACTCTGTCCTCAAGGAGAGGGAGCATAGAACCCCACTCCATGATTGTAGGCTGGGCATGGTGACTTCCTTCCCAAGTGTACAGTTTGGAAAGTGTGAAACAAGAGTTACTTTACTGTGGAGAAACCTAGCAAACACTATCTCAGCCAGGTGACCATGATTAACATCAACAGTGATAAGTCATGTTGATACTATGTACCACTGATGTGATGTGATGAAAAGGGAACTATCCCTGTGTGGTCTTCCTCCCCAAAATCCGTTAAGTCCCATCTAATGAGGAAACCATCAGTTAAATCTCAACAGAGGGACGTTCTACAAAATATCTGACCAGTACGCCTCAGAACAGCCAGTTGTCATAAAAAACAATTGTACTTTTCTCTTGAGAGCTTACCAGGTGGGGTAAAAGGGAGCAGACTTTACACCTATTATATCGCCAGGTATTAAAAAATATATATATATCACATTTTAAATAATATCACTTTCAGCTCCATAAAGCTTTGTGCTGCATTGAGTAACCATAGCCATATACATGTATGTAAGTGTTCAGCATGTCGTTAGTCTTTAATTCAGATAAAAGATGGAAAGTCTGCCTTCTTTCAAAAAGGACCCTGATGGAACAGCTTGGATGGAAAATACAACAACTCTCCCCTCTAAACTTGGACGCCTGTTTTCCCAAGTGGACTGCAAGGCCACTTTAAGAGGCAGACATGGAACAAAGTAGAACAAGCAGCCCAGAATTGAAGTCAGGACACCTGGGCTCTAATCCTGCCCCTTTCATTACTTAACTAGAAGTTTCACCTTAGGCAAATATTTTTAATATTGCTGAGTTTCTTATCTGGAAAATAAGGTGTCGGGCTAGAGGATATATTAAACTAACATAACAAAAATGCCATGGATATGCTCCTTTCCTTTGAATAGCAGGGCTGAGATCTGGGCATTGTCTGTTCAGGACTGGCTGCGCTAACCCCTGACTTATATGCTGAGCAGCAAGGATACAGCTCCAGACATGGAGAGGCCATTGCCCACCGGGAGGAGAGGAAATGGTCCAGGAACAATTGTTTCCATATGCATTTCCAGAGCTAGCTGAAACACAGGAGTGCTTTGGAGCCAGCAGGAAAGGGAAGCAATTTATCCTCTTTCACATCCTTCAGAAAGCTTCCTGGGGAGTTCATGACCTTGGTCTATCAAACACCTTTTCTCTGTATTATTTGTGAACTGGAGGCAGAAGCCACCTTAGGAGTTAAGGACATTCAATTCTGAATTCCACTACATTAACCTTGTTTAGAAGCATGGTTTGTAGACCAAGCTCTTTGTACACAGGTTTAGCAAAATCTGTTTAAACAGAATGTGGAAAAGTAATTTTACCTGTGATATTAGGCAATGCTTATTAACATCATAGACAATGATGTGTGTGTAGTTATTGCATTTTGCTTAGCCACAAATAATATTCACCTTGATAATAAATTTTGATACTTTGCTCATTGTATTATTTACTCTGATTGCAAATCAGCAGGCAAAATTTAGCAGTGCTTTTATTTCTTCCACTTAAGCACGTGAGTGTCCAATCAGTGATGTCTAAAATAAAATATTCACTTTCTGACTTCCTTTTATATTTTCTTCCTAGACACAAGCTCATACCAACCCACTCTGTGCCAACACAGAGAGGGAGAAAATTGAATTCCCTCAAATGATACTTTAAAAAATTCCCACAGTATAATCATAAATGTATACAGAAAAAGAATAAGGCACCAATGGCCATGGATGTCCCACTGCCCACTGATATTTTTCTCCACCCCTCAATTGCACTGACCTTTGGTTGCCATTTGGGAGATTTATTTTTAGTGATGCCTGAAGAAGAAAGCTGCATATAATGTTTTTTAAATCAATAGCTCTTCTTCTCACATATCTCAGGCTGCCACCAAGTGTTCTGGCTATTCTCGTTTCTAGTTTGATACCACGGGCGTGCACAGCATAGGAGCAAAGGACCAACACTACCACTTCTACCTTCCAAATGGTATGAAATATATTGTCTTCAAACTATAACTAGGATGTCCCACTTAACTGCAAAGTATGGATTGATACTTAATAAATTATAGTGTCACAGGCAATAAAACGTTTGATTTTTTTATGAACATAACTAAAATTATGGCTTAGTTATTTTTAAGACTAAATGTATACCAGTAGTGACTACAAAAAAACCAACGGCCTTAATTTTTCAACTGAAGCTTGAGCAGAGACTAACGAGTGTAATACTCAATATAGGAAAATAGGAAAGGACATTTTCATCATCTGCCTTCATACCTGTATATTCTAGACTCGGGTTTATTCATGCTTATTTTATCAAATTGTACCCTACCAGACAAGGTTTATACATCCTTTTGTCCAGATTAGCAGGAGACACAGTCTTCCTCCATCAAGACCCTTCCTCCCATCAAAGTTACTTAGTTCTAAAGCTTCACCAAGTTTGGTCCACTTTGCTCCCGTCTTGAATCTGGAGCCAGAACTCAGGCATATCCTTTTGAGGTTGGATGGTTCCACAACCCCTACCAGAAGGAGTTTACTCCAACAATAAGCCCTTGCACCAATTTTAGTATTCTTCTTGACCCACCTGGTTCCCCTACATGTACTCTGATCTTCAAAACTGGACAATCAGTAACTCCTCCTCACCTTCCACTTGGATCCCTACCTGGGTCTCTTTCCCGGCAGTATGACCTGGACAGTTCCTAACACTTCTTGCTTCCAATAATCCATCCTTACCCCTTCAAAACTTTCCTCATTATTCAGGGACTTTTCCTCTGTTCTGGTGAAAATCAGTTTCCAGGTTAAAATTTCCAGGTAGCATATATAAGTAAAGGAGACTTCTGAAGAAAATGCCTTGGTTTAAAGGAAGTGGTTCCAAAGATAAGCTATAGGAGGTGAGAGGATTAGCTGAGATTTGGGGAATAGGGCCACAAACTACACAGCTTTTTCATCCTTCTATGCATAGAGTTGGTTGTGGCCAAAGATCCATCAAGATAAGTTTCATTACACCAGCTTTTCCCAGATATATAGTCTTAGAGTAGTGTAGTTGACAGGAGAAACTACATTATTCCTTCCTTCCTTTTCTTTTTCTCTACTTGGCAGCTGTCATGCGGGTTGTCCTATAAATCTCCATTAACAGTTTTATTACTGTTTCATGTATACTAAACATTTTCAAAATGGAATTCAAAGAAATAAAAAGGCAGCGGTCCGATCTTGATGGTCCTAGAATGTCCTGCAGTCTTTATGGAGCACTCATGTAATTCTTCAACAAATAAATAAATACTGGCCAAGGTTTCCAGATCACTTGGAATAATACTCCTATCGCTAAGAGGCAGTAAAGGGTAGTGCTTATGAGTACCTGGTATACAGCCAGGCTGTTTGGGCAAAACTTCTGCTTCTATCACATACAAACTTTATAGCCTTGGGGCAGGCTAACTAAATTATACATATTAGTATTCTTGATCTTTAAAGTGAGGGTGATAAAAACAGTACTTATCGCATAGTGCTGTTTGAAGGTTAGATGAGTGCATGTATGTGAAGTGCTTGGAAATGTGGCCTGCAGTAAACACGCAGTAAATATTTATTCTACCTAGAATGTGAAGTCCATGAGAGCCAAGATTTTTTTTTTCTGCTTCACTTACTTCTGCATCTCCAGAGTTTAAAAATAAAAGGGACTGCAATGAGAGGTGCTCAATAACTTATTGCTGGATTCAAATGAATGAATGAATACTATGTAGAATAAGAAGCTCCCATCTTGTTGAGACACAGCATCTTTAAGTAGATGACTTATTCAATTTCCATAAAATTTGTTCTTCAGAGATCAATTGGAAGGGCATTGTAAGTGTTGCATCAAAAAACCAGTGCCATAGGTTTTAGTTCATAATGAAAAGGGTGTCATAAGAAAGAATATCGTAAAACTAAAACAATGTTTAAAAAAAGAACGAAAGAAAACCAAACAGCTAAAATATCCTAATGTTTAGCGCACACTCTTCCAGTGTAATTGCACACAGCAAATCTCTTATTTTTGAACAGGTTGGTGGAACGAATCACAAAGGAGCATTGCATCACTGAGGAGGATAAGAACCTAAGACAGTTACTACCAACATCTGAAGAATAGCTCTTTGAGGAGCTTCAGGTTTGCCACTGACGTCCTCTTAACCCCTGGGGTTTAGACAGGAGACGTAACCAGGTGTAGCATACTGAAGCCTTTAATAAAGGAAAACCCAAGTCTTTCAATATATTTTAAACAGGATGTTGCTTTCCTAGATTGAGCATGTCATGTACCACAAGAGGTACACTGGTCTCTCCTGAAAACAGCCCTACAAAAGAGGGTTGATGAGAAAAGAGGTAATAGAGCCTGACAACTAGAGAATTGGTTTGCCTTTGGTTACCAGATGTCTAACTTTTTTCTTTCTTTTTTTAGTGTTGTTGTTCTTTACTTTGATCAGAATCATGTCTAGGAACTGGACCATCAATATGAGAATAGCAACAACCTGATTCTGTTGGAATGGTTCTCAAGGAGAATTGTTAGTTACCAGCATTTGGGGAGCTTACTGTGTTTCAATAAAAGCAAGCATTAAAAAATAATGATACACAATAACTTTAAGAGATGACTGTGTGACAAATAGGTTGCTATTCACTTAAGAGATACTCTTAATCACGTCATTAGCCCCCCTATGAATACATGAATTCAGATACTCAAAATGTTATTTTATCAAGGCTCTTAATCTTTCTCTGTTTATGTCTCTCTCTCTCTCTCTCACACACACACACACATGCACAGACCCTAAGTGCATTGTAATATGATACTGAAGCTAGATAAAAGCAGTTGTTACCTTTCTAGAGAGATCCAGAAATATAAGTTCCTATGATTAGGTGTGCTAAATGGTCACACTGTGCTATTACAGATCCTAAATTTTTATAAGCATCAAATTCATCATATAATTTGTTACATTTCATTTCTTGAAAACAATAAATCCAGTGCATTCATTAATGTACCATCTTACACATACCTAAATGCAACCATTATGTTAAACAATTTCAATTATTTTAAAAGATATATTTGGGGGAAAAAACTTGTCTCTGGGTCCCATTTAAAATGAATCGTCATCATTTAAACACAAATAATGAAGGACAATGCTATTGACAAATTGACTCATATAATATGTTTCAAGAAATGAAAATTGAAAGAAAATAATTTTAGAAGATTCTTTATTTTTGTTACTTGAGGAGAGTTTTTTCTGAACAATGTTAGAAATTTTTAGTTTAGTCTTTATTGTAGTCAGAACATTTCCACTGGCCAGTGAGGGGCCACTCTCAAATTTAAGCAACAAACAAATATAGCTGTTCAAAAACACTGAGAAATCAGGTAGGGCTGGATTAATGTATTCAAATGAGATCACATCACATCTCTCAATCAATCTCTCTCACACGCACACACGTGCGCGCGCACGCACACACAGAGTTCTACTTATCTTTCTATTACATCATTCTTAGGACAACTTTTTCAGGGTGGCCAGGCTGGGCACTAAAGTGTGTTGCCCAGAACAAGTCCCAAGTATTATTAACTGGGGTGAGGGTTGATTACAAACGTTGTTATTGTTGTCAGGTGACTTCAGGTTGGTTGCTACTCATAGTGACCCTATGTACAACAGAACAAAACACTGCCCAGTCCTGTGTCATCCTCACAATCATTATGTTTGAACCCATGGTTGCAGCCAGGGTGTCAATCCATCTCACTGAGGGTCTTCTCTTTTGCTGGCCTTCTAACTTACCAAGCATGATGTCCTTTTCCAGGGACTGGTCCCTCCCAAAGTACATGAGATGAAGTCTGGCCATTCTTGCTTCCAGGGAACATTCTGGCTGTACCTCTTCCAAGACAGACTTGTCTGTTCTTCTGGCAGTTCATGGTGTATATTCAGTATTCATCGCCAACACCGTGATTCAAAGGCATCAATTCTTCAACAGTCTTCCTTATTCATTGTCCAACTTCTACATGCATATGAGATGATTGAAAATATCATGGCTTGGGTCAGGCACACCTTAGTCCTCAAAGTGACATCTTCACTTTTCAACACTTTAAAGAGGTCTTTTCCAGCTGATTTGCCCAATACAATATGTCATTTGATTTCTTGACTCCTGCTTCCATGGGTGCTGATTATGGATCCAAATAAAATGAAATCTCTGAATACTTCAATCTTTTCTCCATTTATCATGATGTTGCTTATTGGTCCATTTGTGAGGGTTTTTGTTTTCTTTATGTTGAGGTGTAATGCATACTGAAGGCTGTAGTCTTTGATCTTCATCAGTAAGTGCTTCAAGTCCTCTTCACTTTCAGCAAGCAGTGTTGTATCATCTGCATATCGCAGGTTGTTAATGAGTCTTCAACCAATTCTGTTGCCACATTTTTCTTAGTATGGTCCAGCTTCTCGGATTATTTGCTCAGCATACAGATTGAATAAGTATGGTGAAAGAATACAACTCTGATGTACACATTTCATGATTTTAAACCATGCAGTATCCCCTTATTCTGTTCGAATGACTGTCTCTTGGGCTATGTACAGGTTCTACATAAGCACAATTTAGTGTTCTGGCATTCCCATTCTTTGCAATGTTATACATAATTTGTTATGATTCATACAGTCAAATGCCTTTGTATAGTCAATAAAACGTAGATGCACATCCTTCTGATATTCTCTGCTTTCAGCCAAGATCCATCTCATGTCAGCAATGATATCCCTCGTTCCACATCCTATTCTGAGTCCAGCTTGAATTTCTGGAAGTTCCCTATCAATGAGCTGCTGCAACCATTTATTTAAAATTATCTTTAGCAAAATTTTACTTGCATGTGATATTAATGATAGTGTTCAATAATTTCCACATTCTTTTGGATCACCTTTCTTTGGAATAGGCACAAATATGGATCTCTTAAAAGTTGGTTGGCCAGGTAGCTGTCTTCCACATTTCTTGGCATAGACAAGTGAGCCCCTCCAGCACTGCATCCTTTTGTTAAAACATCTCAATTGGTATTCCATCAATTCCTGGAGCTTTGTTTTTCACCAATGTCTTCAGTGGAGCTTGGACTTCTTCCTTCAATACCATCGGTTCTTGATCATATGCTACCTCCTAAAATGATTGAACATTGACAAATTTTTGGGGGGACAGTGACTCTGTGTATTCCTTCCATCTTCTTTTGATGCTTCCTGTGTCATTCAATTTTTTGCTGATAGAATCCTTCAATGTTGCAACTCAAGACTTGAACTTTTTCTTCAGTTCTTTCACCTTGAGAAATGCCAAGTGTGTTCTTCACTTTTGGTTTTCTAACTCTAGGTCTTTGCACATTTCATTATAATACTTTGTCTTCTCAAGCCATCCTTTGAAATTTTCTGTTTAGCTCTTTTACTTCATCATTTCTTCCATTTGCTTTAGCTGCTCTATGTTCGAGAGCAAGTTTCAGAGTCTCTTCAGACATCCATTTTGGTTTTTATTTCTTTCATGTCTTTTTAATGACCTTTTGCTTTCTTTATGTTTGATATCCTTGATGTCATCCCACAACTCCTCTGGTCTTCGATCACTAGTGTTCAATGCATCAAATCTATTCTTGAGATGGTTTCCAAATTCAGCTGGGATATACTTATCTTATTTTGGTTCTTGTGGAGTTGTTTTCATTTTATTCAGCTTCAACTTGAACTTGCATATGACCAATTGATGATCTGTTCTGCAATTGGCCCCTGGCCTTGTTGTGACCGAAGATATGGAGCTTTTCCCTTGTCTCTTTCTACAAATGTAGTTGATTCGATTCCTGTGTTTTCCATTCAGTGAAGTCCACGTGTCTAGTCACTGTTTATGTTATCCAAAACTGGTATTTGCAATGAATAAGTCACTGACCTTGCAAAATTCTTTCATTCCATCTCTAGCGTTGTTTCTATCATCAGGACCCTATTTTCCAACCGACAGATATGTGGTGGTGCTTACAAATAGTCAAATAAATCTGGCACATATTTGGTTAATCGACATTATACTGTTTACTTTACTAGGGGCTTTAATACAGTCATATGCTGATGAACCTCCAGTAGGGTAGGGATCATGCTGTGCAACAATTGCCAGAATTACCTGCCACAGAATCCTTTTCTTTTCATTTTACTGAGGCAGATCTCATAGCCGTGGTGTGACAAGGAAATACGTAAGGAAGGACACAATAAACTACTTCAGCAGAGTCACTCTCAGTCTCAGTTCTCTGCCCCATTTTCTTGGTGGCTTGGTTTGTTCTGTGGGGACAGTCATAATGTTTAAAATGGCCTCCTTATCAGAGTCATGTGCGAGAGCTCCACAAACCCCACACGCCTTCCATCAGAAGCGGGTGTGTCTCCAGTCCCTACAGGCTTATTTAGTCTTAAAACTCTATTAGAGATATGTATATGTGTGTCTGTGAGTGTGTGATGTTGCTAGAACAGATGGATGTCTAAAGATTAGTGACTCACCTGCTTATCTCACTAAAAGAGATCAACCATTTGAGATTAACCATTTTTTCCAGCCACATCCTGCTAAGACAAATGCGTCACTCACGGCAAATTTTAAAATAAAACATAAAATCTATGGCCATTTATAATCTAACATAGTTTTATAACTTGTGTCTCTCTTTACTCTAGGGGAAAATTTCTAATAATATTTTGTTAGAAAAATCCCAATATGTAAGATGACAGTATGATTTTCCTCATCATCCAAATTAGATGAACAGAACATTAAGAAATTTCTCATATGTGGAGAACAAAGCTCATTCAAAATAAAACAGGAGATGGGGAGAATTGACTTATATTTCTTCTTCATAACATACTTCAATCACATCAATGACATTTTCCAAAGAAGTCATAGATATTCTGTATTACAGATTCTACTATATTTGCATAACTTGTTTTGCATTTCTTGGCAAGATCCAAAGCTTTCTCAGTTTTGTATATTTGGATGTTATTCTGATCACAGGGAATGCATATGCTTTGAATCAGAGGGTAAGGTGAAAGAAAGCAAGTGTGGGAGAGTTCAGCATCTAATTTACCACAAGGGTAGCAACTGACTCTAGAATATCTTTCTATTCCCTGTGCTTAGCAAAATACTTGATATCTTAGTTACCTAGTGCCACTATAACAAAATATCACAAATGCGTGGCTTTAAAGAAAAGGAATTTATTGTCTCTTAGTTTTGGAGGCTAGAAGTCCAAATAAAGGCATCAACTCTAGGGGAAGTTCCCTCTGTCGGTTGTCCAGAGTGTTACTTGACATTTTCTGGCTTGTAGACAATTTCCAAATGGTCTCTTCCCCCTGAGTGTGTGTGTGTCTCTTGTCTGTTTTGCCCTTTTATAAGATACCACTCAAAGGATTAAGTTTAGGACCCACTCATAACCTACTCTGGTATGACCTCATTAACATAACAAAAGAAAACCTCTATTTCCAAACAGGGCTATTTTTTCAGGTACGGGGTGTATATATATATGCATATTTATACAAGGGTATAAAAATAAAACTTTTTGGGGGGGCAGGCAAAATTCAATTCATAACACCTGGATTTAGTAGAACTTTAATAAATAATCTAATTGAAGTAGAATTTGAATTTTTGATTCAAAGCATGCTTCTGCAGTTTGGCTCAAATGGGTTCAGATTCTGACTTATCACGTGAGTCCGCCAACAGCCATTTACTAGTTTGGATTTTGCTCCTTACTTTCTGTAAGCTGATCTGCTGGCTGGCGATTTTTCTGGATTTCTCATTTTCTCACCTTCATTCTAACCATTACTATTTTCAATATTTTTATGATCTATTTTCAGGTAATGTGACAACAAATCACTTTCCACTAGGCATCTGCAGTTACAGTGTTAAGCATTTCTTCTATCAAGCATCAATTCAAATCCTTTAAAAAATATAAAGAGAATGGCCAATCTCTTTACACACAACGATCTAGTGAGAGATATTAAAAATCTAAGGTTATTGCATTCAAGAAAGGTCTAGAACTAACAAACTAACATTGCCGTTTTCCATAAACTACATTGTAAAATATTGTAATGAAATGTCTCCTGTAATATTAAGAAATGAAATAAGTAAACATACAAACACCCAGGTTCCTGGCAAACTAACTACAAATTTACAGAATTGAACGGATAGGCTCAGTGTATTTAATATGCTACATAATGACTGTAGTTATGCTTCATTTTATAACTAGTAAGTGAGATGTGGAGCCCTGGTGGTGCAGTGGTTAAGAGCTCGGCTGTTAAAAAAAAAAGGCTGGCAGTTCAAATCCACCAGCTGCTGCTTGGAAACCCTACGGGGCAGTTCTACTCTTCCCTAAAGGGTCACTATGAGTCAGAATTGACTGGACGGCAACAGGAACTGAGACTTATTAAATACTTACATAACAATTTACATTTCATAATATGCTTACTGAAGAATCAGTGCCAGATGCCATCGAGTCAATTCTGACTCATTGTGACCCCAGGTGTGTCAAAGTAGAACTGTACTCCATAGGGTTTTCTAAGGCTGATTTTTCAGAAATAGATCACCAGGTCTTTTTTCTGAGACACCTCTGGGTGGACTCTAACCTCCAACATTTTGGTTAGTAGTTGAACATGTTAACCATTTGCACCGCCCAGGAACTCCATGCTTACTGGAGAGAAATGGTTTAATAAAAGTTTTACTTATGTACCCACCTTCCTATTGTTGTTTACAAAGGCCATTATATTTGTGGTTTAAAATCACATTCCAAGCTTCACTACCTTGTAATATCATTTTTGTAACACATTTCCCTCATATTTATTCTTCTTAGTAAGTTTATTTCAAATTCCACTTCATATTTTCTTTTCCAGGAATTTCTACTGATTTTAATTCTTCTAAAACATTTCTAAATTTTAATTACTGACCTCTAGTGTATAGGGTCTCTATGAGTCGGAATCGACTCAACAGCAACGGGTTTGGTTTTTGGTTTAGTCCTGTATATAGAGGGCAGTGGTGGCTCAGTGGTAGAATTTTCATCTTCTGTGCTGGAGAACTGGGTTTGATTCTGGCCAGTCCACCACAGGTGTAGCCACCACCTGTCTGTCAGTGGAGATATGCAAGTTATTATAACATTGAACAGATTTCAACAGAGTTTCCAGATTCAGACAGACTAGGCAGAAAGGCCCAGTGATCTACTTCAGAAAGATTAGTCAGTGAAAGCCCTATGGATCACAACAGTTCGATCCCATTTTGTATAGGATCCTCATAAGTTGAGGGCCGACTCAACAGCAGCTAACAACAACAGCATCCCTGTATACATTACTTAGCTGTAAATTTTCACTAGAAAAAGCACTATCTGAAGGCTCCTTTATAAGTCTCTCCATTCCCATTGGAAATGCCACCGTTTGTACTTCCAGTCTCTTAGACTCTTGCTGCTCAAAATGTAGTCCTGGGGCCAGCAGTATAGGCATCGCCTGTGGGTATGTCAGAAATGCAAAATGCCAGGCCCTCCCTAGACCTCCTGAATCAGAATTATCATTTTAAGGAGATTGTCAGATGCCTTGTATGCATAATAAAGTTTGAGAGGCACTATCTTAGAAGATTTTCCAGGAGTCATTAAAGATCATCAGATAGTTTTTGAATTGCCAAGTCTACAACTTGCATACAGTTTTCTGAAATACTTTTTAGCACATATTTAAATGTCCCTGCCATTCTACCATTGGATCTTGTCTTAGTCTGTGGTCTCTAAGACAAAACCAATACACATACACATATATATGTATGTGTACTGGTTTTGTCATATATACATGTGTGTGTGTATATATATATATAAAGAGAGAGAGATTTACCATATTCTAATGCAAATAATGCACACCCTCTGCATTTGTTTGCTGGCTGCGCCCTCCCCCCACAAACTATCTTTGTAAGTATGCTATGCTAATTTTTCTTTTACAGCAACATGTAGAAGAGGACTGGCATGGCAGCACTTGGGAGGATGCTTTGTAGGGGAGAGTGCGGCTGACAAACAAATGCAGAAGGTGCATTATTTGTGTAAAAATATGGTACTTAGTTACTTCAAGAAAGTGGCTCACACCATTGTGGGGGCTGGCAAGTCCCAAATCCATAGGTCAGGTGGTAGGCTGGATACCTCTGCTAGCTCACAGGATTGCGGCGGCTGGCAAATCCAAAATCTGCAGGTCAGGTTGCAGGCCAAAGACTTCTGCAGACTTACATCCCCAAATCAGAGGTCAGGCAATGAGAAGAGTGGATGGTCAAGAGAGAGAGAGACAGAGACAGAGACAGAGAGATTTGCCAGAACATCCATTGACATACTAGAGGCAGTCCACACCCTCAAGGAAACTCCCCTTTCAACTGATTGGCTGATCATATTAGATCACATCATGGAAAGTGATTACATTATATTACATTATCGAAGAGCAACCAGTCAGGTGTCTGCCAAACCACTGAGAACCATAGCCTTGCCAAGCTGACACATAATATTAACCATCACAGAGCTCTTAGAGGGGCAGGAGCAAATTAGACTATTCTCTATTCCCTAAAGCCACATCAAGTTGAATGATAATTGGATGCTACTCTGTCTTTTGAAGCTTCTTCAAATGACCAGTTATAATTATTTCAGGAAATAGTCTCCAGGCTGTTCTTTTGTTTCCTTTTTGATTGAATGTTACTCTGCTTTTTATGTTTAACCTGTATCCACTTCAGGAACGTATTATTTATGATTGAACCAAACTCCCTTTCTTGGAGCTATTTGTTCTCCACTATTTGCAATCTGCCAGTACATGATACGCAGATATAAACATTCAAAGCAGTAAGATATGGGATATACATAGCATAACCAAGTTGGTGTTGGGGACACTGTCTTAGAACTCACAGCTTTCCTTAACTGGTAATTGTATAGCCCTGCAAAGCACTGCTACTTGTTGTAACTAATATATACACATCTGTATTCGCTGGACTGAAAACTCTATGAAACCAAAGAATCTCAGCAGCTCATCACTCCAGTGACCAGCACAGTGCTTGCAGAGTAGACACTCAAAAAATAATGAAGTAAATTGTATTATCCTCTGTTCATTCTAAACCACAAAGGCTTAAAATATACTGAGTTAAACAGAGGTAGTAATTCTTTTGAAGTCTAAAATGCATGAGTTCATAATAAACCAAAAGAACTTTTGATGGTTCTATCTCTTCACACCTAAACAAAATAAGGAATGGGAAAAATAGTTCTGCTAATTGCTTCTCCTTGACATTTAAACACTGACTAACATTACACCCAGGTAGTTGGGTAAATCAAGCTCATAGAAATACCAAGGTTTATCTTTAAAAATGTAATTCCCTATCACTCTTAAAAATCACATTTCAGAATTGACACAGAATGTACTTTGCAACACAAGTGAGTCAGCAGACATCAAATAAAAACACCCACAAGCACGGATGCAGATCTCAAATCCCCCAGCTAATAAACAAGGTTTAAAGGCCTTAATAGCCTCCAGCATCTGGGAGAACATAAGGGGGTGGAAGAAAAATGCCTCAACTTTCCCATAACCCTGTGCTCCAATCATTTCCAATACTTCCCACCCACTCAGCTAATTTACTAAAAGCTTACTCGTACGGAGGACAGGAATAAGAGTTCCTCAGAGCAATAAAACTCAGACAGTGAGTTTTAAAATTAGAGGAACAAGCAGACTTTCAACAAGAGGTACATGACATTTCATACATCTGAAAAGTCTTCAGCCAGATAGAAGCACCACACTGCCTCTTATATTAGCCTTGATAGCAACCAGCTGCGGCTCAGCTAAATTCACACATCACCAAGGGACAACACCGGCTTTGGGCTACCTAGATTGAGTCTTTCACAGCTGGAAAGAGTGTAAACCAAGTAGAAAGTATATGTATGATTCCTAAGAAACCCTTTGCTTTCATTCATTTCGTCTCCCAAATATGCCCTGTCCGCATAATAGATTATACTAGTAGCCTGTCTAATCACCTCCAAGCCTCCACACAAATCCCAGAGACATCAGTATGTGTTTTATTGCCCATGTTTCTACTGAAAATCCTGCCTAGGTAGCAATATCTAAAAATACTCCAAAACCCTGTTCCTTTTCCTGAAGCTTTTTCTGAACAGGCATTCTAACCAGTGCTTCTATGCAGTGGAATTCTGGAAAGATGGTTTTGTCTGTTCCGTTCATCAACATCAATTAATGTTATGTTCGACATCACTCACTATGCATATGTGCATAAGTGTGTTTGCAATTCACCCTGGAAAAGGTAAGACAGAAAAATAGTAACTTGTATTCACACAGCATGCTTTGCCTCTATTGATCTCAGGTGGATTAAATGAAATGATCTAATTCCACATTCTAAGGTTCCTGTAAAAAGGAACATTTTCCCTATTTTTAATTTACAGAGCGTCTGGCTCTGCTCTTGTTTCCAGTCACATCTACGATCAGGTTAACCTGTGTGCCATCCTTCTGACATGGCTCACTTATTCCTCAGGTGCTCCCCAGCCAAGTCAATCCAAGGGACTGGCTTTGGTTTAACAGAATTTTTTATCTTTTGTCTTGAGTCCTTGCAATTTTTTAACAAGATATTGTGTCACACACACACACACACACACACACACACCCCTTTTAATTGTTGTTTTTTTTTTTTTTCTCTTCTCCTACCTCACATTTTTGATTTCTGGATCTCTCTTTACCATGAATTTCTGAGCACTTCCAAGCCTTGGCACCCTTACCCTCTGGTTAAATGCTGCTTACTATTCCATTGAGAATCAGACCTTATAATTCAACAATGAGAAAAGCCTGTTGTCTGGAAAGGACGATGAGCTTAAGGGAAGTTTTAAAGAGTCACACAGACAGAGTGCTTTTTATTGTTTGAGTAAACCCCATTGCTTTCGCATCTTCTTTTACAAATTAAGGACTTTGTGAATTCCAGGAGAGAATTATGGTTGCTGCAAAAAGAAGGCATAATAGTGCTTAAGATAAAAGCCTTTCATTTTAAATAGAGATGAGAGAACCTTAACTCCCATTCAATTAGTGTCACTTTATTTAGTTTGAGAAAATACCATCTGAAATGCAAATAATAGCCTATTTCTTGTATTCTTAGTTCTCTAGCGTGTGGCTTCTTAACTGTTCTGAAGTGCCTTGTGTACAAATTATATTAAATTATATTTCAATTAAACAAAGAGCACTGAATATCTACTCTATGCAAAGCCCACACAATAATGTACCAGAAAGCCCTGGTCTTCAGGAAGCTTACAGTCTAATAAGGGAGGCAGAGGAGCCCCCCACAAACCCCCACCGTGAGGAGCGGTGAAGGCGAGCAGGTGTTTCTGGTTGGAGTCCTGGCTCTGCATCACTAGATGTGTTACCCTTGGCAAGTTATTCAAATGCTCTCAGTCTCAGTTCCTAATTTTTAAAATGATATGGATAATACTCAGTACTTCATAGGATCTTGAGCAGTAGCCATCAAGCCCACTCTAACTCGTGGCAACCCCATGTGTGTCAGAGTAGAACCGTGCTCTGCAGGGTTTCCAACAGCTGATTTTTCAGAAGTAGATCACCAGGCCTTTCTTCCAAGGTGCCTCCAGGTAGACTCAAACCTCCAACCTTTTGGTTAACAGTGCATTAACTGTTTGCAGCCAGGGGCTCCTATAGGATCATAATGAAGATTAAATAAGATATTGTCTATATTGTATTTAGTGCCATTCTAGCATATGATTACAGCCCAATAACTGTTAGTTATTACTAAAGGAAGATAAGATGTTGAATAACTATAATTCAACATCTTTTTTCACATTGGGCACCACATTTAGTAGTTTTACGTGTTTACTCATTTTATACTTAAAATAATGCTATATTCTTATCTCCATTTTATAGATGATTAAACTGAGGCTCATAGAGTTGAAATAAGTTTTCTCAAGGTCATAAAATCAGTGAAAAGACAAATGAGAAATTTCGAACTCAATTTTTTTTTTTTAATTGTATTATGGACCACAAAGAAAAAAATATATAACTGCAGATAAAGATGCAGACAGGCATGTCAGAAAGGATCTGAGACTTGAACAAAGGGTAGTGTTTTAACGAGCAGATGAGTGCCCAAGAATTTGCAGATAGGGTAGGGGAAACAAGAAGAAGAAAGGTAGAAAATTTTAGGGAATTCTTGGAAATGTCAACGAACTCAACCTGCCTGGAACATAGAATATCTAGGCAGTGTAATTATTTATATACCCTTACTATTTAGCACCTACAATGCCCAATTAGGACAGAACGCATCATACTAGGAACTCAGGTGGTATTTATTCACTGGTTTAATGGTAAGGGCTGGAAAGATAGAGCAAGCCAAGCCTGGAAAAATCTTAAGTGTTAAGCCAGTAAGTGATAGACAAGGGAGAGCCATAGCAGGTTTTTAGGAAGGTCCTCAATGCTCAGCTTGAATTAGGAGAAGGAAAAATTGGAGGCCACTGGGAATGGTAATGAGAATTTATACTCAAGAAGTGAACACAGAAGGGGTAGAACAGATTGCATTCTTATCTGATATTTGAGTGTTTCCTGAAATTTTAATTTATTATTAATAGGCTTTATTCTTTATAATCTAGAGTCCCTGGGTGGTGGAAATGGTTAAGCACTTGGCTGATAACAAAAAGGTTAGAGGTTTGAGTCCATGCTTTGGTGCCTCAGAAGAAAGGCCTGGCAATCTACAGTATTTTTACAAAAATAATGCACAAATTATACTTTTTTCTTCTTTTCCACTGCACCCTCCCCACAGTGTGGTATTTTTATAAGCATGCTATGTTTTGTTTTGTTTTTTTTTTACATGTTGGAGGTTCAAGTCCACCCAGATGTGCCTCGTAAGAAAGGCTTGGCAATCTACTTCTAAAAAATGAGCCATTGAAAACCCCATGTAGCACAGTTCTACTCTGACACACATGGGGTCACCATGAGTTGGAGTAGACTTGACAGAAGCTGGTGGTGGTGGTGGCACATTCTTTACAACAGTTTTAGATTTACAGAAAAATTGAGCAGATAGTTCAGATTTTCCACATACATCACCACCACCCTATTATGAACAGCTTACATTAGTATGGCATATTTATTATAATTAATGAATCAGTATCGATACACCCTTGTTAACTAAAGTCCATACTTCATTCACATTTTCTTAGTTTTGACCTAATGTTATTTTTATGTTCTAGGATCCCATCCAGGATATCATATTACATTTAAATGTCATGTCCCTTATGCTCTTCTTGGCTATGGCAGTTTCTTAGATTTTCCTTGTTTTTGGTGACCTTGACAGTTTGGACAAGTGCTGGTATTTTGTAGAATTCCCACTGTTGGAATTTGTCTGTTTTTCTCATGATTAGAGTGGGATTATGGGGTTTAGGAGGAAGACGTCAGAGGTAAAGTGCTATTTTCTTGACATCATAGCAACAGTACATAGTATCAACATGATTTATGATTGTTTATGTTGACCTTGGTCACTGGCTCAACTCCTGCATTTTTTAAGAGCAAAATGTCTAGACATGTATCTAATACTGACGGAAGAGTAGTTAAGAGTTCAGATTGGACATATTAGGATTTGATGTCTGGTTCTGTTACATAATAGTGTAATATTGGACAAGATAACTTACTTCTTTAAGCCTGAGCTCCCTCATCTATAAAGTATAACTTGTAATATCCATGTCATAGAATTCTTTTCAGGATTAACAATTATATAAAAGGCATAGCACAGTGCCAAACATTTAGTAAGTTCCTCAAAAATAGTAGCTATTATCAATATGCTATACTTTTTATTCTCATGTAAACATTTATATTATCATACATTAAAATGAAATAACTGGACTGGGGTAAAACTGTCTTTAAAACTGGATCTCCATTTTCTGTTCAGATTACTAGACAGAGGATTTGTCATCTGGTTACATTGAAATCAATTTCTGAGAGAATTAAAATGAGCAAGTAAGAGCAACTGAAGATCTGGGTTCAAAACTCACCTGCCTACAGGAACCAAGTCGGTAGCAGGTGAACATAAATTGAACCAGATGAGACTAAGATGCAATAGTATCTATGGCTACTGCAGAATGTGTTCTGTAACTAATGGAATTCAACCTTAAAAATGTTTGCTGCCCAAATAAAATGTCTGGGGTGTGTAGATATGCAGCTCTTTGAAGTACAATGTCTGGTTTAAACCAACCTTTTTTAACTGTGAGCCACAGTAAGAAATAAATTTCGTGTCACAGAACAGCACATATGTAGATGTATCCCCAAAATAAATTTTCTGAAGCAATGTTGTTGTTCTTGTTGGGTGCTGTCGTGTCAATTCCAACTCATGGTGACCCCAGGTGACAGAGAAGAACAGCCCAATGGGTTTTCTTGGCTGTAATCTTTATGGAAGCAAATATACTTAAGACATATGAATCCTATTAATAGTCTCTATTCTGTTCCATTCTATTCCACTAGATTTCTTTATATTCCCTTCATTCCTACTCTACTGTTTTCTATCCTATTCTATACCATCCTATCTCATTCAAATAAAATCCTGGGGCCAGGTTCTCTAAATTTATTTCTCTAGCCTCTAATGGGTCACAACCCAGAGTTTACCAAACTCTGTTTTATAGCAGTAAATTAAAAAAAAAAAAATTGTTTGCACTCCTGTAGTTGGTTGACTACAGGGTTCTCAAAAACTCATGTCTATCTAGAACCTCAGAATGTGACCTTGTTTGATATTAAGGTATTTGTAGATGTAATCAGTTAGGGATTTCAAGGAGAAATTATTCTAGATTTAGGATAGCCCCAAATCCAATGACTGGTGTCCCCATATGAGGAGAAGAGGATGAAGAGAAGTATAGAAGACTATCTGAACACAGAGGCAGAGACTGGAATTATGCTACCACAAGCCACAATGCCAGGAATCACCAGAAGCTGAAAGAGGCAAGAAGAAGCCTCCCCTAGAGTCTTTGAATGGAGTGTGGTCCTGCAGAAAACTTGATTTTGAACTCTAGCCTCTAGATTGTGAGAGAATCAATTTCTGTTATTTTAGGCCACCAATTTCGTGGTAACTTCTTATAGCAGCCAAAGGACTAATACAACTCCCATCAGTAAATTTTTCTGAAAATGATACCCAGATATGTATATTTATTCATAATCATATATATCCACTACTGTTGACATGCTTATTAAATGTTATGTTTTAGATAAAATTATAAATAGAAGTGATAATATTTTTTCCACACCACAGCACAGTAATTAATCTTATATACACCTTGGTGAGTTCTAAGCTCAGCTCCCTCAATTTACCACTTGTATGGCTTTAAGCCAGTGACTAAACTCTCTAAACTTAGAATTTGTCATCTGTAAGTTGGGAATATGTATTTCATAGTTGGGTTGGGGTAATTTAAAGCAAACGACATAGTGCTTGATCTCCCCACTAGTAACTAATATTATTTTAAAATCAATATTAACTAAACAAATTCTTATCAACTACCTTCTATGTACCAGGTACTGTGAGAATGCAAAAGTCAATAAAAGATAAGATGTGAATATGGTGACGATGACAATGACAATGATGAGGTAGAAGATGATGGAAGATGAAAAGATGGAAGAATGAAGAGAAAGAGGAAAAAGACAATCTAGTGGGAGAGCAACTCATAAATATTATAAAACAAGGCAGAATACATCACATCTTGCCACGGTGTCTAACCTATAGGGTGAAATAATTTTTAATATATGTGTGCAATCATGAATGAATGAATGAGCTGATATCTTTGTAGTTGCCACATAGACGTCCAGCTTCTGTTACAATCTTGCCACCAATAGTTGTCATATGTTGTATACCCTTCATTAATGCCACTTGGATATTTAAGATGAAAAATAAATGTGATCTCTAAAATTCTCAGCTTAATCTGTGAAATTAAAAAATGACATATCAAAGTGTCCATTTCTGAGTTCTGGCAAAATGGCTCTCTAGGCAGAAGCACCATGCCATCCCTCCACAGCAAAGATCTGAAAAACTAAGCTGAACAGAGAATACAACAATCCTGAAACCCTAAAACATCAAATGAAGAGATAAAGAACTCAGCCAAGCACCAAATGGAGTGAGAAAATGGAGGAGAGATTCATGCAGAGGTCCCCTATCAGCTAATGCAGCGTGGATCCACCATCTTGGACTCCTATCGGAGACCAGCAAACAGGGGGTACGAGAAAGCAGCTTCATGGAGCTTCCAGCGGGAGACAAAACAACTGGTAATTTGCGATATATGCTTTCCCACCCCCCACCCTTCTTTACCCCCACTTGGCCTCCTCTGCTTCCCGCTGCCACAATCTCTTCACCGTGAATCACCAGCTGCTTGGATTCCACACACCAGAACGGGCTGGCTCTCTGACTGCCATTTGTTGACTGCTGGTGTTGCTTTTTTCCGCTTCTTTTGATTTCTTCCTTACCTTTCACCACCTCCCCCTCTTTTCGCTCGAGTACCTCGCTCCATGCGCCATCTTTGCTTCTTCCTGAGGGGCTGCAGAGCTCTGGTAATTTGTGATATACGCTTTCCCACTCCCTACTCTTCTTCACCCACACTCGGCCTCCTCTGCTTCCCACGGACAGTGTCTCATCCGAGAAACACCCGCCGCAGTAGCTGGCTCTCTGAGTGCAATTTGTTAGCTACTAGTGTTGCTTTTTTTTCTGCTTCTTTTAACTTCTTCCTTACCTCTCACCACCTCCTCCTCCGTTCGCTCAAATAACTGGCTCCGCGCACCATCTTTGCTTCTTCCTGAGGGGCTGTGGAGCTCCGTTCGAGTGTGGCGCTGCTTCCTGGTCTGGGATGCTGCACTGGTGGGATCCCGGGGCTTACGTTTGTTTGTTTGTTTTGAATTGTTTGTTTGTTTTCTTTTCCTTTTCTTGAGTTGGGAGCCCTTTCTGGCCAGGCGGTGCTGCATGCCAACGAGACGTCCCCCTCGGCTTGAACAGATGTGCATAGGCATTCCTGAGGGCATTTCTTTTTTTGTTAGTTTTTTTTCTTTTTCTGTTTTTTTCGGGGGCCTTTCTTGTTCTTTTTTTTTTTTTTAATTTGTTTTCTTTTCTTTCCCTCTTTTTCCCTTTTTGTCTATCTTCATTGCTCAGTTTCTTGTCTCTCTATATCTTCCTTCTATTTCTGTTCCCTGAATACCGGGCGTTGTATACCTCTACGCCTTCTAGCCAGGCTGCACTGCAACACCTGACAGCGACTTTCCAGACCTCATAGCTGCACTGGTGAGATCGCTGGGAACTTTGCGGTTCTTTAACATTTCCAATTTTTATTTATTCATTCTTTTCTTCCTCTTGCCCTTTCTGTTTTTCTCCATTTCATACTCTCATTTCTCCACTCCAACGGCAAGCTCCCCTAGCAATCTTTTTTGTCTATTTGTATGTTTTTCACTCCTGTTCCTCTCTCCTGTCTCCCATATCCATCTTAGCTCCACACATAACAATCTCCCCACTGCATCCTGCCTACCTGCACCATGAGCTTGACATCACACCACCCGGCAGCAAAGGCATGGCCTAATGGAACCTGCCCTGCACTGATAACTGACCCGCTCTGGTGGCTGTAGTAAGTGCCACAAATAACCCATCCCAGTAACTCCTCTTCAGCTAGACCTGCCCTGACATACCGTATCTGAGTGACAAACCCCGCCAATTCGAGAAGGAGGCAAAAAGTATTGCGCCCACAGATGAGCAAACAACAAAGAACACACAGTCCGCCTGCTCATAGTCAACTTTAAAAAAAAAAAAAAACAAAGGGATGAAACAAACAAATCTACAATCAATAAATGAGAAGAATAACTACAGAATGCCCCAAAGACAGCAGACAATATCAAAACATTTAGAAAAACAGGACAGGATGGTTCCAGTAGGCATCCAAAATAAAACACCAGATGTCTCTCCAGTGGAAGAAAATGCACTAGAACTACCTGATAGGGAATTCAAATCTCTAATACTCAGAATTATCCAAGAGCTGAGGCAAAAAGCTGACAAACATGGGAAAAAATAGACAAATTCATGGAAAATACCGACAAAAAATTGGAAGAATTCAGGAAAATAATGCAGGAACAAAATGCCAAAATAAATTCACAACTAGAAATTATACAAAGACAACAATTAGAAATCCAAAATATAAACAACAAGATTTCAGAAATGGATGATGTCATAGAAGGGCTGAGAAGCAGATTTGAAACGGTGGAAGACAGGATCAGTGGAATTGAAGACAAACACTTGGATACAACTCAGTTTGAGGAAAACTCAGAAAAAAGAACAAACAAAAATGAAGAGACCCTGAGAGTTATGTGGGATACAATCAAAAGCAAAAATCTGTGAGAGATTGGAATTCCAGAACAGGGGGAGAAAACAGAAAACACAGAGAGGATCATTGAAGAACTGCTGACAGAAAACTTCCCCAATATCATCAAAGATGAAAAGCTGGCCATCCAAGAAGCTCAATGAACCACATATAGGAGAGACCCCAAAAGAAAATCACCAAAGCATATCATAATCACACACCAAAACCAAAGACAAAGAATCCTGAGAGAAGCTCGTGAAAAAAAAGAAGTCACATACAGAGGAGAAACACTAAGACTAAACTCAGATTATTCGTCAGAAACCATGCAGGTAAGAAGGTAATGGGATGACATATATAAAATCTTGAAAGAAAAAAATTGCCAGCCAAGAATAGTATATCCTGCAAAACTCTCGTTCAAATTTGATGGTGAAATTAGGTCATTTACAGATAAACAAAAATTAAGGGAATATGTAAAAGTCAAACAAACTTACAAGAATTATTAAAGGGAGTTCTTCGATCTGAAGACAAATAGCTTCAGCTCACAGGCAGAATCTAGGACGCAGAACCATACTAGCCAGATACCAATCTATGAAATGAACTCTCGAGGACTATCCAAAACCAAAAGAAATACAACAGGGAATCAGAGCAGTTAATCAGCAAATGACAACAACATCAAAACAATAAAAGAGAGAATAAACGGCATAGGTATAGACCCTTCTAACGGAGAGGAAGGCAAGGCGATACCAAGTAATGGTAGGCTGCTTCAAACTTAGAAAGATAAGGGTGAAATTCATGGTAACCACAAAGAAAGTTAACAAACATCCTCATAAAAATAAAGACGAAAAACATAAAGTCTCAGCAAAAACAAAACCTACAAAAACAAAAGAAATGAAAAAAAATCCACAAACAAAAGTAACTCAGCACAAGAGAGTAAGAAGAACAAAGACAACTTCAGCACCACAAAAAAAAAACACTACAAAATGACAGCAACAAACTCACATCTATCAACAATTACACTGAATGTAAATGGACTCAATGCACCCATAAAGAGACAGAGAGTGACAGAATGGATAAGAAAACAGGATCCATCAATATGCTGTCCACAAGAGACACACCTTAGAAACAAAGATGTGAATTTATTAAAAGTCAAAGGTTGGAAAAAAATATATCAAGCTAACAACTACCAAAAAAGAGCATGAGTGGCAATTCTAATCTCAGATAAAATAGACTTTAAAACAAAATCTACCATAAAAGACAAAGAAGGACACTATATAATGATTAAGGGGCAATCCATCATGAAGACATAACGATAATAAACAACTACGCACCCAAAGACAGGGCTCCAAAATACATAAAACAAACTCTAACAACACTGAAAAGAGAAATTGACAGTTCCACAATAATAGTAGGAGACTTCAATACACCACTCTAAGTAAAGGACAGAACAACTAAAAAGAAACTCAGCAAAGATACAGAAGACCTAAAGGGCACAATCAGCCAACTTGACCTCATAGACATATATAGAACGTTCCGTCCAACAGCTGCAAAGTACACATTCTTTTCCAATGCACATGGAATGTTCTCCAGAATAGACCACATCTTAGGCCACTGAGAAATCTTCAACAAGATCCAGAAGGTTGGGATAATTCAAAGTATCTTCTCTGACCACAATGCCATCAAGGTAGAAATTAACAATAGAAAGAGGAAGGAAAAAAAATCAATTACATGGAAACTGAATAATACCCTGCTTACACCTCACTGGGTAATAGAAGAAATCAGAGATGGAATCAAAAAATTCCTCGAATCAAATGAGAATGAAAACACATCATACCAAAACCTTTGGGACGCAGCAAAGGCAGTCCTCAGAGGACAATTTATAGCAATAGATGCACACATGAAAAAAGAAGAAAGGGACAAAATCAAAACATTAACTACAGAACTCAAACAAATAGAAAGAGAACAGCAAAAAATCCCACAGCCACCGTAAAAGAGGAAATAGTAAAGATCAGAGCAGAAATAAATGAAATAGAGAACAGAAAAACAATAGAAAGAATCAACAAAACCAAAAGTCGGTTCTTTGAAAGAATCAACAAAATCAACAAACCACTGGCCAGACTGACAAAAGAAAAACAGGAGAGGACACATATAACCCAAATAAGAAATGAAATGGTGGACATTACAACAGACCCAACTGAAATGAAAAGGATTATAACAGAATATTATGAAAAACTATACTCCAACAAATTTGAAAACCTAGAGGAAATAGATAAATTTCTAGAAACACACAGCCTACCCAAACTACAACAAAGTGATGCTGAAAATCTGAACAGACCCATACAAGAGAAGAGATTGAAAAGGTAATAAAAAAACTCCCAATCAAAAAAAGCCCTGGCCCAGATGGCTTCACTGGAGAATTCTACAAAACATTTACAGAAGAGCTTGTACCAGTACTATCCAAGCTATTTCAGAGCATAGAAGAGAAAGCAACACTTCCAAATTCATTCTATGAAGCCAGCATAACGCTGATACCAAAACCAGGCAAAGACGTCACAAGAAAAGAAAATTACAGACCAATATCTCTCATGAACATAGATGCAAAAATTCTGAACATTTCTAGCCAATAGAATTCAGCATCATATCAAAAAAATAATACACCACGACCAAGTAGGATTCATACCAGGTATGCAAGGATGGTTCAACATTAGAAAATCCATCAACGTAATCCACCACATAAACAAAAGGAAAGAAAAGAATCACATGATCATCTCAATTGATGCAGAAAAGGCATTTGACAAAGTCCAACACCCATTCCTGATAAAAACTCTCAATCAAATAGGTATAGAAGGGAAATTACTCAACATAATAAAGGGCATCTATGCAAAACCAATGGCCAACATCATTCTTAATGGAGAGAGGCTGAAAACATTCCCCTTGAAAACAGGAACAGGACAAGGATGCCCTTTATCACCACTCCTACTTAACATTGTGCTGGAAGTTCTAGCTAGAGCAATAAGGCAAGAAAAAGAAATAAAGGGCATCCATACTGGTAATGAGGAAGTTAAACTGTCCCTGTTTGCAGATGATATGATACTATACATAGAAAACCCTAAAGACTCCACGAGAAATCTACTGGAACTAACAGAAAGATTCAGCAGAGTAGCAGGATACAAGATAAACATTCAAAAATCAGTTGGATTCCTATACACCAATAAGGGATGTAAAAGACCTATACAAATAAAACTACAAAACCCTACTGCATGAAACCCAAAGGGATCTACATAAATGGAAAAACATACCATGCTCATGGATAGGCAGACTCAGCATTGTGACAATGACAATTCTACCCAAAGCCATTTACAAATACAACGCAATCCCAATCCAAATACCAACAACATTCTTCAAAGAGATGGAAAAACTAATCATTAACATTATATGGAAAGGGAAGAAGCCCCTAATAAGTAAAGCACTACTGAAGAAGAAGAATCAAGTTGGAGGACTCACACTACCTGACTTCAGAACCTATTATACAGCTACTGTAGTCAAAACAGCCTGGTACTGGTACAATGACAGATACATTGACCAATGGAACAGAATTGAGAACCCAGATGTAAATCCATCCACCTACGGTCACCTGATCTTCGACAAGGGTCCAAAGTCCATCAGATGGGGAAAAGACAGTCTTTTTAACAAATGGTGCTGGCAAAACTGGATATCCATCTGCAAAAAAATGAAACAGGACCCATACCTCACGGCGTATACAATAACTACTTCAAAATGGATCAAAGACCTGAATATAAAGCCTGAAATTATAAAGTTTATAGAAGAAAAAATAGGACCAACACTACAGGCCTTAATACATGGTATTACCAGGATACAAACCTTAACCATCAACGCACAAAACCCAACAGATAAGCTAGATAACTGGGATCTTCTAAAAATCAAACACCTATGCTCTTCAAAAGTTTTCACCAAAAGAACAAAAAGAGAACCCACAGACTGGGAAAAAAATTTTGGACAGTACAAGTCAGACAAAAGTCTAATCTCCATAATCTACAAGAAACGCCAACACCTCTACAACAAAAAGACAAATAATCCTATTAAAAAATGGGCAAAGGAAATGAACAGACACCTCACCAAAGAAGACATCCAGATGGCCAACAGATACATGAGGAAATGCTCACAATCACTAGCCATTAGAGAAATGCAAATTAAAACCACAATGAGATACCATCTTACCCCGGCATTACTGGCACGAATCAAAAACACTGGAAATAAGTACAGCTAGATGGTGCCTGGCTACCACCACTGACTGCTCTGACCAGGATCACAACAGAGGGTTCTGGACAGAGCTGGAGAAGGATGTAGAGCATAATTCTAACTCACAAAAAAAAAAAAAGACCAGATTTACTGGCCTAAAGGAGACTGGAGAAACCTCGAGAGTATGGTCCCCAGACACCCTTTTAGCTCAGTGGTGAAGTTAACTCCAAGGTTCACTGTTCAGCCTGGGAGTGGACAGCCCCGTAAAACCAAATGAGACTAAGAGGTACAGGAGTCCAGTGACACTGGCAAGAAGGCAGAAGGGGACAAGGAAGCTGGTGATAGGGAACCCAAGGTTGAGTAAGGATATTGTTGATGTATTGTGAGATTGTTAACCATTGTCATAGGGCAACATTTGTAGTAACTGTTAAATGAGAAACTATTTTGTTCTGTAAGCCTTCATCTTAAGTGAGAATAACAGCACAATTGGAAGAGCGTTGTCAACGTCACTGAACTGTGCATGTAGAAATTTTTTGAAACGGTGTATCTTTGGCTATGTGTATTTTCATAAAAAAAAAAGGTTGAGAAGTTAGAGGGTTAATATGTTGTGGGGTTGTTAACCAATGTCATAAAACAACATGTGTACTACTGTTTCATGAGAAACTATTTGTTCTGTAAGCCTTCACCTGAAGTACAATAAGATATAAAAAAAAGAAAAAAAAAAACACTGGAAATAATAAATGTTGGAGGGGCTGTGGGGAGATGGGAACTCTTATACCCTGCTGGTGGGAATGCAAAATCATACAACCATTTTGGAAAATGATATGGCACTTCCTCAGAAAGCTGGAAATAGACATACCATTCGATCCAGCAATTCCACTCCTAGGAATATATCCTAGAGAAATAAGAGTCGTCACTCGAATAGACATATGCACACCTATGTTCATGGCTGCATTGTTCACAATAGCAAAACGATGGAAACAACCTAGATGCCCATCAACAGATGAATGGATAAAAAAACTATGGTACATACACACAATGGAGTACTATGCAACGAGAAAGAACAACAATGAATCTGTGAACCATCTCATAACATGGATGAAACTGAAGGACATTATGCTGAGTGAAGTAAGTCAATCACAAAAGGACAAATATTGTATGAGACCTCTATTGTAAAAAGCCATGAAAAAGTTCACACACAAAATGTAACAACCTTTGTTGGTTATCAGGGATGGGAGGGATGGAGGGGAAATACTAAATAGGCAATAGATAAGTGGTATCTTGGGTGAAGGGTGAGATGGTACGCAGTACAGGGGAAACTAGCACAACTTGTACAAGGAAATGGGACACACCAAACTCCCTGAGGGACTAAATTGCTGGGTGGAGGGCTGTGGGGACCATGGTCTCGGGGAACATCTAGCTCAATTGGCATGACACAGCTTATAAAGACAATGCGCTACGTTCTACTTTGGTGAGTAGTGTCTGGGGTCTTAAAAGCCTGTGAGTGGCCATCTAAGATACTCCACTGGTTTCATCCCTTCGGGAGCAAGGGAGAATGAAGAGAACAGGATAAAAGGAAAAGATTAGTCGGAAGGAGTAATTGTCCACAGCTACCAAGGCCTCCACCGTACAGAGTCCAGTACAGCTAGATGGTGTCTGGCTACCACCACTGACTGCTCTGACCAGGATCACAACACAGGGTTCTGGATAGAGCTGGAGAAGGATATAGAGCATAATTCTAACTCACAAAAAATAGACCAGATTTACTGGCCTAAAGGAGACTGAAGAAACCCCAAGAGTATGGCCCCAGACACCCTTTTAGTTCAGTGGTAAAGTTATCTCCGAGGCTCACCATTCACCCTGGGAGTGGACAGCCTCAAACCAAATGAGACTAACGAAGTACGTAATCCAGTGACAAGGGCCAAAAGGCAGAAGGGGGCAAGGAAGCTGGTGATAGGGAACCCAAGGTTGAGTAAGGATATTGTTGTTGTGTTGTGAGATTGTTAACCACTGTCATAGGGCAACATTTGTAGTAACTGTTAAATGAGAAACTATTTTGTCCTGTAAGCCTTCATCTTAAGTGAGAACAACAGCACAATTGGATGAGCGTTGTCAACGTCACTGAACGGTGCATGTAGAAATTTTTGAAATGGTGTATCTTTGGCTATGTGTATTTTCACCAAAAAAAAGGTTGAGAAGTTAGAGGGTTGATATGTTGTGGGGTTGTTAACCAATGTCATAAAACAACACATGTACTTCTGTTTCATGAGAAACTATTTGTTCTGTAAGCCTTCACCTGAAGTACAATTAAAAAAAAAAACATTCAAAAAAAAAAGCATCCATTTCTGAAATGATGATTAAAATAGAGAATCCCAACTTTTCGTTATTACAAATTTTTCATTTGCATCAAAATTTCATGGAGAGGCAATAACTGTTATTCAACCTTTTTTTCCTTCTTATTTAGTATTAGACAGTAAAGGCATCCAACAACATCCATGTTAAGTAACGGAGCATATGTTACTAATCCAACAGCTTCTTCAAATAAGTTGACAATGAAGTTAAATATTTTTATAGTTATGTCACTTTATAAGTCAATAGTCAAGGCTATTACAACTATATCACGCGCTCTTTCCATATAAATATACTAAAAGCCCATCTTCAAATATGTGTTCATTTTTTATCTTTTCTCACTCACCACTTCTTTTCTATTTCAAATGCAATAGAAAAATCTACTTAAAGAGGTCTCATGTTATGGAGAATCTAGAAATGGGTTTCAGATTTACTTTCTGGTGCAATAAAGTATGTTTTATCATTCAGAGGATGCAACATATAAGGTGTCACATTGTAACCAGATAGAGAAGTAACATTTTTCAATTGCTATTGGCTATAATGCTGCTTTTATTAACCTTCTTGCTGGTTAATCTGAATGCAAGCTCTATGGAGTCAAATGTGAAATAATAACTTTCTTTAGAGCCATTCAGGCAATAGAGAATGATTTTCCATTTGTGGAAATATCATCTAGGAAATAACCTGTAAGGGCAATTTGTCAAGAAAAGAAATCCATCACCAAACTTGATAACACTAGCAGAGAGTGAGGCATGTGCGTACAGATTCACAGTTACCATTTGACCCCAGAGGTCCTCATGATTATCAATCATCCTATGATTTTTCCTACTCCTCCTTCATTCTCTCACCAAAGAGGCTTGCAGCTGTGTTTCTGGATTCAAAATGCTGGTTGCAGGCAATTGCTTTTAAAATATTTTCACAGACATTTATTTTCTCATTTCATACTTTCAATAACCCTGTGAAGTTGATAGGGTAGGACTATCATCTCTGTTCCATAAAAGAGAAAAACTGAAGTCATGGTTAAGTGAGTTGTCTAAGGTCACACATCTGGAAAGATGTAAAGGTGTGGGTAACACTGCTTTTTGGATCATTGCTCTTTGGTATACATTGATGCTCAGTGACCCACCAAGAGTTAAACACCAGTTGCCGCCATGTTGACTCCAACTTATGCCTATCCCATGTAAGTCATGGTAGAACTAGGGTTTTCAGTAGCTGATTTTTCAGACACAGATCTCCAGGACTTTCTTCCAAGTCACTCCGGGTGGATTCAAACCTCCAAATTTTCAGTTAGCAGCTACGTGAATTAACCATTTGTACTATCCACATGCTGCTAGGGGATAAATGAAGGAGGCCATAAAAATCAAAATGCCTTGAGCCTATGAATACTGAATATTTCACCACCTTCTCATTATTTAAGTCATTTTTTATTTTATTGAACAAGTAACTGATTTACTGAGAACACTGTATCAGTTATGACTTGCCACAATAATGCATTGGTTCTTAGAAAAACCCACTTTAACTGCAAGATATATATATATTTTTCTTGCTAAAATAAGCCAAATGGACCCTGTCAAATAAAACCTATTACTTCGGCCATACCATCTCCCTACCTGATAATTTGCTTGCCAGTGACAATATCCACTAAGCCCCTACTTAAGTGTCAATGTTAAATGTTAAGTTGAAGTCTGTTACTTTTATGATTTCACAGCTAGGAACCCTGATGTGTTTATAATCTACCTTGACCTCTCTTTCCCATGGAGACCCTTAGCACCATACACACAAGGAATAATAGAAAAACAGGAATCACAATACCAAGCCAGCGCCCAAAGCCCTAACACAGGGCTTCTTTGGTAAGGTATCCTGGAGCACAGAACTTAGGCTTGCGTACAAAGCAAGACCTCTTACTTCTCCTTCTAATATAAATCTTAGGCCCAGTAAGCGGAAGTGTCCCTGCAAACTCAGAGAGGGAAACACGGCTCCCCTGGCAGATCAGGTGAAGGTGGGAGGAAAAAGAGAGACAGGAAAGAAAAGACCAGCTGGAGTTGCCCTAAGGAGATAGCCCTAACTAGGCCTGCTCCTACGTGACACAAGGAGTATCAGCGAGGAGGGTGTGTTTCTGCCTTGCAGAGAGTAACACCCCCTGCCAACAAAACCTTGTTGTTGTTAGCCATCTTTGAGTTGGCCGTGAACTCATGGTGACTCCATACACACAGAATGAAACGCCACCCAGTTTTGTGCAATTCCCGTGACTGGTTGCACATTAAACCATTGTGATTCATAGGATTTTCACTGTTTGATTTTCAGAAGGATATCACTTTGTGCATCTTAGTCTGGAAGTTCTGTTGACACCTGTTAAGCATCATAGTAATATGCAAGCTTCCACTGTCAGATGGGTGGTGGCTGAACAAGAGGTGCGTTCTCTGGGAATTGAGCCCGGATCTGGCTCAGGATAGAGAAGAGGATAAAATCAGCAACTCATCCTCCCTTAGGAGAAAGCCAAAAGAGAGTCTGGGCGAAGCTGACTTGCCATGGAGTGAGGATAAGTGTTATGGACTGAACTGTGTCCCGCAAGAAGAAATGTGGAAGTCCTTACCCCAGGACCAGTAAATATGACCCTGTTTGGAAATTGGGTTTTCTTTTGTTTTGCTAATGAGGTCATACTAGAGTAGAGTGGGGCCTAAACCTAATCCTTTCTGAATGGTGTCTTACAAAAAGAGCAGAATATACACAGACACGGAGAAAACAGACACCACATGCCGGCTCAACTACAAGCAAAGGAACGTTAAGAATTGCTGGCAGACACCAGAAACTAGGAGAGAGGCCCAGGGAAGGAATCAACATAGTTGAGACTCTAATTTGAACTTTTAGCCCTCAGAATTCAGACAATACATTCTTGTCCTTTAAAGCCACCCATCTGTGGTGTTTTTGTTACGGCAGCACAGCACCCTCCCCTAATAAAGGTATGCATGGCTTTTTTTTTTTTTTTAAATCAACAAATCTTTTTTCAGTTAGTACAAATCGTTCTTATGACAGTTCAGAGAGATTTATGGGAAATCAGAGATATTATCTATCTTCACGACTGTAAAGATTTTGATTTAGTGTCACATAGCATGAGTATCAATACTTCATCAAAATAGAGGCAGCACCATCATTCGCTGGATATGTAACTAGTTTTAGGATCCTACTTTATAAAACGTCTATGAATAAATTAATGTCAAAGTAGAGAGGCGTAAAGCAAATGCTCATACTATGCCCAGTTCTGTGTTCAGTGCTTTTCCATATGTTAATCCGGAAGGAGTCCAAGTATATGATCATAGGTGAGTCACTTTGCAGAAGAATGCTGCCTCAGTAAGCACATACAACACCTCAGAAGAGAAAGCCTGAACTACAGTAACCTTGTAACTGAAGGAGTAAGAGAAGAGGTTCAAAAGAGAAAATTGCTGTATAATAGTCCCAAAGAGAGAGAGAGTTTGCACAAGTTCCAATAGGCAAAGGCTTGAAAAAGTATGGTTTTGACAGAAAAGTAGGACTTGGTGGATGACAACCTTGCTTAGAGACTGCAGTGGATCCTTGCCTACGTGTAAAAAGCAAGTATGACATTGTATGTATCAAAAAAAAAAAATCATGAGGTAGTCTAGCATCATCTTGAGGAAAAAAAATCAGAACATTATTGGCACAAGCTTGGCAAACTAATGAGGGTTGTAGAGAATAAGAGAGGTTTTAAGAGAGGTTTCAGAGATTAGCTGTAAAGATTATTTAATCGTATGTAACACCTAAAGAAATGTTGAAAGAACAAGGTTTATTCTGTTTGCAAAAAATAAAACTGAGAGAAATGTAATAATAGTTATCAATATAAAAAGGGATCTCTCAGAGAGAATAGCGATAAGCAGTTCCCTTGACCCACAGTCGACAAAAATCATAGAAAACTGTTTTAACCTGTATCGGCCTGACATATTCATAACCACATCTCTACTTAGGTATACTTGAAAGCTTCACTGTGTATTCATGAAAGGCAATTAATATATATATATATACACACACACATATTCACATATACACGTACATACATACATATAAAATTACAAATGTATGTATCTATTACGTATAAAGTTATTTGCATGCTGTGGCCAGATTATTGAGGTTTCTTTTTCTTTAAGTCCAAGTCCTGCCATATGGTATTTAACACAACACTGCTTGCAATTAAACACTTAATATGGTCTTTGGATGGTATAATAAATAATATTTTCCTGTCTTGTAGCTGGTGAACATTGGTAAGGTGTGGAATCTCATTCCCCAAAGCAATTCATTCTGATTTTAGCTTAAGAAACATTAGGCGTCCTTGGATATTGATTTACAGAAAGAAGCCAAACAGAAAATTAGCTCCCATGTGTCTATGTCAGCTTTTATGATAAAGTACTTTGGGCTAGGCTTTATTGTCATTCTTTTTAAGAGGTCATAGTCTATTATGCAAATTAATCTTTTAGGATCTAAATTACTACAAAGTATAATACCCTTATTATACCATTAATTTTTATTTACACTGTACCTATTATAACCTTAATGTGACTAATTTGTAAAGTTGTTTATTTTGCCAATTTAAATACTTTCTAAAGAACATATTTCTGCAAGGATTCTTAAGCAATCAAAAAGCTGCTCCAGGATGGGCTACCTGGTGATCTTGAAGAAAGGATTAGATCCTCATAGTCTGCAATAGAGCTTAAGAAAAAGTGGTCTATTGGTGAGGAAGTGGAATGTGGGATGTTCTCTTCAATTCTAAGTTATTATCCAGTTATTATTGGTACAAACACATTCAGTGGAGTTGACTGGTGATACAAGATAAGTGATAGATCATGGGTAGATAATAGATTGATAGTTAGAAGGATGGATGGATGGATGGATGGACGGACAGAGCAGTAGACTGAATGATTTTAGACACCTTCCTATCCAACTCCTTTATCTCACGAATGAGTAAGGAAGACAAGCTGAGAGAAGTTACACTTATGGTTGGTCCTGGCCCAGGCTAGAATTCAGAATTTCTTGCTCCTATTTGTAATACATGGTGTTGCCTCTGCTGATTCATTGTCTCATATGGGTAGACATTATCTTTTAATAATGCTAGGAAATATATAAGGAAGTTGGAAACCAAGAAGAAGGATCAGTAGTTGGAAAATATGGCCTTAGTAATAGAAATGACACCAGAGATTGCATGATAGAATTTTGCAAGACCAATGACCTATTCATTGGAAATACCTTTTTTCAACAACATAAACTGTGACTATATGTGGACCTTACCAGATGGAATACACAGAAATCAAATAGACTACATCTGTTGAAAGAGATGATGGAATAGCTCAGTATCATTAGTCAGAACAAGGCCAGGGGCTGACTGCGGAACAGACCGTCAGTTGCTCATATGCAAGTTCAAGTTGAAGCTGAAGGAAATTAAAATAAGTCCATGAGAGCCAAAGTATGACATTGAGTGTATCCCACCTGAATTTAGAGAACATCTCAAGAATAAATATGACACACTGAATACTAATGACTGAAGACTAGATGAATTATGGGAAGACATCGAGGGCACCACACATGAAGAAAGCAAAAGGTCATTAAAAAGACAGGAATGAAAGAAAAGACCAAAATGGTTGTCAGAAGAGACTTTGAAACCTTGTTTTTATTTGTAATTTTTTTATTGTGCTTTAGGTGAAAGTTTACAGAGCAAATCAGTTTCTCATTAAACGATTAATACACAGATGTGTATTATGTGTCACCACCCTGCCATTGTCCACCTCAGGTTTCCTGTTTCCATTCATCCAGTTTTCCTGTCTCTTCCTGCCTTCTAATCTTTGAGGTGAGCCTCAGAGCCCAAACCTTCTAAGAGACACCTCCTCTGGCTTATCCTCCTACACCAGGCAGAATAAGCTGCAGTTTCTTTTGAAAAAGTCTTTGACAAGATAACCACAGAACCAGCCATCGATGGCCTCAACCCAACTCTGGGTGGAGACTTAACATCCTAATGAAAGAAAATCAACCTCTTCCTCCATGCTGAGGGATTGAACCCTTATCTAAAGAAAATATATAGTTATCCCCAAGCCCTGAGCACCTGCGTGAAGGCCAATCCTGAATATTCATAATGAATTTACATTTCCTTGTCTGCTCTCTGTAAAAGCCCACCTGCCCAAGCTGCCCGGGAGTAGTCTTGGAGGCAGCAGCACCAACTGTTCCTTTCCTTGTACAATGAAATAAAGGTGTCTTTCTGATCTCCCACCTCGGCCTCTTGTTTATTGGCTACAACAAATCACACCTAGTAAAACTGGGGGTTGTTACCTGGCAACAAACGCACTGGCAAAAAACAAGTCTCCAGGAATAGACAGAATACTAACTGAGATGTGTCAACAAACGGATGCAGCGCTGGAAGTGATCACTCGTCTATGCCAAGAAATTTGGAAGAGAGCCACCTGGCCAACCAATTGGAAGAGATCCAAATTTGTGCCCCTTCCAAAGAAAGGTGATCCAACAGAATGTGGAAATTATTGAATAATATAATTAATATCACACACAAGTAAAATTTTGCTGAAGATAATTAAAAAAACTGTTGCAGCAGTACATCGACAGGGAACTGCTAGAAATTCAAGCCAGAATCAGAAGAGGACATGGAAGGGGGATATTGCTGCTGATGTCAGATGGATCTTGACTGAAAATAGAGAGTACTAGAAAGATGTCTACCTGTGTTTTATTGACTACGCAAAGGCTTTCAACTGTGTGGATCATAATAAATTATGGATAACATTTTGATGAATGGGAATCTCAGAACATTTAATTATGCTTATGCAGAACCTGTACATAGACCAAGAGGCTGTCCTTTGAACAGAACAAGGGGATACTATGTGGTTTAAAATCAGGAAAGGCATATGTCAGGGTTGTACCCTTTCACCATACTTATTCAATCTGTATGCTGAGCAAATAATCCAAGAAGCTGGGCTACATAAAGAAGAACGTGGCATCAGGATTGGTGGAAGACTCATCTACATGAAGAAGAACGTGGCATCAAGATTGGTGGAAGACTCATTAACAACATGCAATATGTAGATGACACAACCTTGCTTGCTAAAGTGAAAAGGACTTGAAGCACTTACTGATGAAGACCAAAGACCACAGTACGGATTACACCTCAACATAAAGAAAACAGAAATCCTCATAACTGGACAAATAAGCAACATCATGATAAAGGGAGAAAATACTGAAGTTGTCAAGGATTTCATTTTAGTTGGATCCACAATCGACACCCATGGCAACAGCAGTCAAGAAATCAAATGACATATTGCATTGGGCAAATCTAATGAAAAAGACCTCTTCAAAGCGTTAAAAAACAGGGCTGTCATTTTGAGGATTAAGACATGCCTGACCCAAGCCATGCTATTTTCAACTGTCTCGTATGTATGTGAAAGCTGGACAATGAATAAGTTTGACTGAAGAAGAACTGATGCCTTTGAATTATGGTCTTGGCGAAGAATATTGAATATACTATGGGCTGCCAGGAGAATGAAAAAATCTGTCTTGGAAGAAATACAGTCAGAATGCTTCTTAGAAGCAAGGATAGTGAGACTTTGTCTCACTTATTTTGGACATGTTATCAGTAGGGATCAGTCCCTGGAGAAGGACATCACGCTTGGTATAGTAGAGGTTCAGTGAATAAGAGGAAGACCCTCAACAAGATGGATTGACACAGTGGCTGCTACAATGGGCTCAAACATAGCAACCATAGTGAGGGTGGCACAGGACCAGGCAGTATTTCTTTCTGTTGTACACAGGGTCGCTATGAGTTGGAACTGACTCAACGGCACCTAATAATGGGAAATACAAAAGCACAACCACCAATTTCTTTTGTGACTTTATGTCTTTTAACTAGGGTAAAATAAATTCTTTTAATCAGTAAGACAGTTCAAGTTTTAGGATTTGATACTAAATTTTAATCCAGAGAACAAGACTCCTTGGAAAATTTTTTAAGGAAATTCTGAGAGATATAACTTACTAACCACTATGAGTCTCTTCTATAAAACCATCCACGCAAAGAGCCTTGTTCATTTATCTACAATGTTATCAACACTGGCATTAAATTAAACACAATTTAACAAGATGCAACAACACAAAGGCCATGATTTACTTGTGATATAGATGACAAAATCATGAAAACATCAAGTCACCAGAGCCAGCTTTTTGCATCTTTGTAATTCTTTAAACTATTTTTCATTTGTGGTTTGCAAAAAAAAAATCAAAATAATTTTGTATGACATCAATATGCACAGAATATAATGTATCTAACAGTTAAAGTTTTCTAAAATGTTTATTGTAACTACAGTAATTTATTAAGTAATAAACCAGGAAACTCATTAATGCAAAACCATTAATTTTCTTCTTCCAATATTCTTTTGAGAGAGATTTCATTTTAATTTCAACTGTGAGTAGTTGATATGAGTGTAATTTTTATACCTGTAGTTGAAGAATGATTACATTTTGTTTCTGTCAAATAATTCTCAAGATTTAATACTATTTTGGAATGGTACTTAGCATTTTGTTAACAATAATAATACTATAACAAGTTACCAGCTCTTACATGTATCTGATGTGTGCCAGGTGGTGTGAGATGCTTTGGCAACGAACAAAGCAAACTTTTTGCCCTCAAGGTGCTTGTAGTCCAAAGAGAGATGAGCATAGATACAAATAAGCACTGTGATCAATTGCAATGACAGAAGTAGTTTCAAGGTGTAGTGGGAAAAGCAGTGTTTCCTATAGACTCATGCTCACGAGAAAATTAAATATGTAACAAATAGACAAGAACTATTGATGAATGCCTCCTTCTTGGCTCCCCAAGCTACCTGCTGACTTCTTTCACTTATGTAGAGAAAGGAGAACACATATGTGTACCTTATTTAACTTCTGAAGTTCAAAGAAGAGTCCTTTCTTGGTAGTCAGACACCCTATCCAGGCCCGCAGGCAGACTGAACAAATGTCTGGGAGGTTTGGAAAGTCAATGTCCTTAATTCTCACAATCCAGTTCTGTCTTAGTTATCTAGCAGTGCTATAACAGAAATACTAGAAATTTATTTTTTCACAGTTCAGGAGGCTGCTGACAACGTTGTTAGGTGCTGTTGAGTTGGTTCCGACTCATAGCGACCTTTGTAGAACAGAACAAAACACTGCCTGGTCCTGTGCCCTCCTCACAATCATTGTTATGCTTGAGCCCATTGTTGCAGCCACCATGTTAATCCATCTCATTGAAGGTCTTCCTCTTTTTCCCTCACCCTCTACTTTGCTGGAGCCCTGATGGCTCAGTGGTTAAGGGATTGGCTGCTAAACAAAAGGTCGGCAGTTAGGATCCACCAGCCACTCCTTGGAAACCCTATGGGGCAGTTAAACCCTGTCCTATAGGGTTGTCACGTGTTGAATCAACTCAACGACAACAGGTTTGGTTTTTTTTGTTTTTAGTTTTTGGTTTTCTACTTTACCAAGCACGATGTCCTTCTCCAGGGACTGATCCCTCCTGATAACATGTTCATTCTTTTGGTGGTCAGTATTCTTTGCCAATATCATAATTCAAAGGCATGGATTGTTCTTTGGTCTTCCTTATTCATTGTCCAGTTTCTGCATGCATACGAGGCGATTGAAAACACCATGGGTTGGGTCTGGTGCACCTTCATCTTCAAAGTGACATCTTTGCTTTGTAACACTTTAAAGAGATCTTTTGCAGCAGCAGATTTGCCCAATGCAATGCATCATTTGGTTTCCTGACTGCTGCTTCCACCAGTGTGGATTGTGGATGCAAGTAAAATGAAATTCTTGACAATTTCAATCTTTTCTCCATTTATCATGATATTTCTTCATGTATGATGTCCTTGATGTCATTCCGCAACTTGTCTGGTCTTCGGTCATTAGTGTTCAGCGCATCAAATCTGTTCTTGAGATGGTCTCTAAATTCAGGTGGATATACTCAGGGTAGTACTTTGGCTCTTGTGGACTTGTTTTTATTTTCTTCAGCTTCAACTTGAACTTACATATGAGCAACTGATAGTCTCTTCTGCAGTTGGTCCCTGGCCTTGTTCTGACTGATAACATTGAGCTTCTCCATCGTCTCTTTCACAGATGTACTCAGTGGTCTTGCACAATTCTATCATGCGGTCTCCGGCATCATTTCTATCACCAAGGCCACATTTTCCAACTACCGATCCTTGTTCTTTGTTTCCAACTTTTGCATTCCAATCACCAGTAATTATCAATGCATCCTGATTGCATGTTTGATCAATTTCAGACTGCAGAAGTTTGTAAAAATCTTCAATTTCTTCATATTTGGCCTTAGTGGGTGGTGCGTAAATTTGAATAATAGTCATGTTAACTGGTTTTCCTTGTAGGCCTGTGGATATTATCCTATCACTGACAGTGTTGTACTTCAGGATAGATCTTGAAATGTTCTTTTTGACTATAAATGCAGTGCCATTTCTCTTCAAGTTGTCATTCCCGGCATAGTAGACCACATGATTGTCCGATTCAAAATGACCAATACCAGTCCACTTTAGTTCATTAATGCCTAGGATATTGATGTTTATGGGTTCCATTTCATTCTTGATGATTTCCAGTTTTCCTAGATTCATACTTCAAACTTTCCACTTTCTGATGATTAATGGATGTTTGCAGCTGTTTCTTCTCATTTTGAGTCATAGAAGTCTGAATTCAGGGTGCTGGCTTTAGGGGAAAGCTTTGCTCGCTTTGAAGGAAAATCTTTCTCTCTTTCAGCTTCTCTTCTTGGTTCCTTGGTGATCTCCATGTGGCATCAATCTTTCTTTATTTGTGCTTCCTTGCTTCTGTGCACAGGAGCCCTGGCGGCACAGTGGCGAAGGGCTCAACTACTAAGGATCGAAGCGACCAGCCACTCAATGGGAGAAAAATGTGGCAGTCGCCTTCTGTAAATATTTACAGCCTTGGAGACCATATGGGACAGTTTCACTCTGTCATATAGGATTGCTATGAGGAATGCACTCAATGGCAACAAGTTTTTTTTTTTTTTTTTGCTTCTGTGCCTAATCTGCTCTTTTTATATCTCAGAAGTGATTGGTTTAAGACACACCTCACACTGATATGATCTCATTAACATAACAAAGGAAACCCTACTCCCAAATGGATTACATCCACAAGTATAAACCCGTTGCTGTTGAGTCCATGCCAACTCATAATGATCCTATAGGACAGAGTAGAATTACCCCATAGGGTTTCCAAGGAGCAGCTGGTGGATTTGAACTGCTGACCTTTTGGTTAGCAGCCAGTCTCTCAACCACTGCACCACCGTAGCTCAATCCACAAATATAGGTGTTAATATTTACAACACATTTTTTGGGGACACAGTTCAACCCATAACAACCTCTACTTCACCCCCTATTCCTCATGCCATTGTCTCTATGAACATGTCTGGGAAGTTGGAAGAGATGAAAGTTGGGAACAGGAGATGAAGAATGAGATGCATAGCTTCCTCCTGGGTAATGTGAATAATGGAGGCAGTGGATGAATTTCTTCTCAAGCTTGGTAGTGATTTTGAATATATGACTTCTTCTTTCCTGGTGTTTGTTATTTAGAAGAACCCCAGACTGAGATAGAACTTTTGTCCAATAGGGAAGAATAGAAAGAAGGCATAGTGACAGAGCAAGGTGGAGGAAGGCATAGACTGCCCTAGGTGTGCAACGTAGGAATTGCCAAGTTTCCCATGGGCAGAGTGTAGGCTGCAGGTGTTAGCTGAAAGCATGAACTGGTTTGCTGTCAATCCAAACCTGCCCAGGAAGACAATGAAACATGATTAATAGAATTATGAAGGTAGAAAGGTCACTGGGTTGGCAGGGTGTTTGAAGGGTGAGCAAGGGGACTCTTGCCTTATTAAGATTACCCTCTCCAAGTAGCTGCTTTGAAGGCCCAGCTGAAGGTGCTAAGAGTTTCTTGTGTGCCTCATGAGAGAGCAAGCATGGGGCACCATCCATGCTAACAGGGGCAACCATCAAGGCCTTAGAAGTTGGGCATTATCAAAGCCATAGGACCATACTAGCTTATGGCCTTGTGCACTCCTTTAGAGGTTCCTTCCTGTAGTTATGCACCATTGTACAAAGATACTATGCAATCTAGAGGCAGCAGCTTTCATTAAACAGTTCCTACAATAATAATGCCTAGTTTACACTGGACTATTTTTGGATTACACTGAGCTTACTGAAATGGGACAGCACAAGTGGTTTATTTGAAGCAGATGGGGTCTCAAGAATCAAGGAAAGCATGTCAGGTGCAAAATAAAGCAAAGTCCTTGTTTGCAAACATCTGATTTGTGAAAGTGAAATTTATACTTGTTACATGCTGGAGCAATATTCATTGTCTCACATGTGGAGCATGTGGGAATTAAATACTGGAAGAAATCAATTTGGGGCAAAGTTCCAATTTCTAAATACATGGGGAGGAAAACACAAGATGAAAATTAAGATTTACTAGGGAAGGACATGCAGCCATAAAAAAATTTAAAATATTATTTTCCATTGTAGGCTTCCTCACTAAATCCTCTCACCAGCTCACTGAACTCTCTTAAATGAATCCCAAAGGCCTGTTCACCCGCCCCTCCAGATGCCCCTGTCCTCGGTAATCAGCTCCAACCAGAGTTGAGTAGAACCACTGTGGAAACAGAAACAAAGAGGGCATATACTGCTCAGGATTTGAAGGATGTCTGCAGAGCCAGTGTTTCTGGTAGAAGAGATTTGAGAAAATGATGGCAGGCTGGAGATGTTAAAGAAGGAAGCCTACAGAGAAGAGTGGAGAGACATGTTTATGGTCAGGGAAATGGGAGACTCTGGAAGCTGACCTTGTGCCAAGTTGTTCTCCTGCTGCCTTCAGAGCTATCAGATGGAGAGACATCTCACAGTGTCTGAGATGATTTCCTCAGCTCTTACGTCACCTCCCATAATCAATTCTCAGAGGGAGTTTCACTGTCCAACAGTCCTGGACACTGGTAGGTCTCCAGAAGAGAGTCTGAAGGAATTTGCCACCTTTGGAAGGATGATGGCAGGAAGCTTTAATCCCTGATCAATGTAAAGCAAATGTCCAAGTTATACTTTTTAAATATCATATACCTTACTCTATGGATTTTAGGATGCCATTGACCGTAACATATGTCATTTTTTATGGGCCACTGTCTTAGCTTCCTAGTGCTACTGTAATACAATTACCACAAGTGGGTATATTTAAGGAACAGAAATTTATTTTCTCACAGTCCTAGAGGCTCAAAGTCCAAATCAAGGTCTCCACCATGTCAATTCCTTCCTCATCATGAGAGGAAGTTGTGGCAGTCTTCTTCATAAAGATTCAAAAACCCAAACCAAAGCCATTGCTGTTGAGTCGATGCTGACTCGCAGCAATGCTATAGGACAGAGTAGAACTGCCCCAGAGGGTGTCCAAGGCTGTAATATTTACAAAAGGAGCCCTAGTAGTGCACTAGTTAAGCGCTAGGCTGTTAACTGAAAGATCGATGGTTCGAACCCACCAGCTGCACCACAGGAGAAAGATATGGCAGTCTGTTTTTGTAAAGATTTCAGTCTTGGAAACCCTCTGGGGCAGCTCTACTCTATCCTATAAAGTCACTGTGAGTCGGAATTGACTCAACAGCAACAGGTTAGGGCTGTAGTAACAAAGGACCACAGACTGGGTGGCTTATAAGAACAGACATTTATTGTCTCACAGTTCTTGAGGCTAGGAGACCAAAATCAAAGTGTCAGCAGTGTTGATTCCTTCTAAGGACTCTGAGGGAGAATCTATTCCAAGCCTCTTAGCTTCTGGTGATAGATGGTGATGCTTGGCATTCAGTCCCTGCCTTCATCTTCACGTGGCCATCTTCTCTCTGTTTGTCTCTTTGTCTATTCTACTCTTCTATAAGGACACCACTCATACTGGATGTAGGATACACCCTACTCCAGAAGGACTTTTTGTTAACTGATAACATTTTCAAAGACCCTATTTCTAAACAAGATCACATTCATAGGTACCAAAGGTTAGAACTTCAACATATCTTTTTGGTGGGTACAATTCAATCCACAACACCTACAGAATCAGAAACTCTGGATTTGAACCCAGCAATCTGCATTTTAACACAGTGGCATCATTAAGGTTGGTGTCACCCAGTGTGGTAACTCATGGTGTCACCCCTCCCATGGACCTTCTCCCATATCAGATCATACAGAATCCTTAGTAATGTTTCTTGTACTAATGTTACTCATAAATTGTAATCCTGTATATTACCCTTTCTTTTCCTTTAAACACTACTTAATTCTCAAAGAAGTTATTGATACAGGTTCACCCCCCACAAACCCCTAGTGACACCACTGTTTTAACAAGCCCTGATACACACTCAAGTTTGAGAACCACTGCTCTGGGATATGAGGGTCTTGGTAAGAAAGCAAAGCAGACATTCAAGGCACTGAGGACAAGACCAGTTCCTGGGAAGGAACCAGGACATGAATTAACTCTAGAATAAGATCCAAAATGATGGGATACTGACTTGCTTGACTATGGAGCCCAAAGCCTAGGGTGAAACAAGTCTACGGGTAGCAGGTTTGTGGTCCAGTAATGGGAATTAGAAGGATCCATTCAGGTCAGTGCACAATTGGGAAAGAAACAAACCGCAGACATTGAAATGTTGTGAACAGGATGCCACTCACGAAGAAACGAATGAAGAAAACTCTTCCAGACACCTTCACAATTCTGCCTTCAGGCGACCCATCTATCCCCATCTGGACTCAGACAAATGATACCTATGTGGGTAACATGTTTTTATCCTGCCTGGGCAAATATTTGCATACCCTAACTGGCATTATGGGCACAATAGTGTATATCGGGAGTAAGGACAGGAATGCTTTGGCATATGGGTCTTTTAAAATTGGAAATAAGGGTCAAGAAAGTGTCAACTAAAAACAAGATTGAACCTCTGACCTAAGAACTAAAGCGTCTTTCCTAAGTATATGACTTCAGTTTAGGAGATCAGTATCTGTCCCTTTATCCTCTCATGGGTCACGTCATACAAAGCATGCAGCAGCTAATTTTCTACTTGGTTTTTGTAGGAGGTTTTTGAGACAGGTTTATCACAAGTTAATATCTCCTTCTCATTGTTAGTTTCTAAGGAAGTCTAAAATTTTTTAACTTGAAGTTCACACTCAGCTCCATGAAAAATTAATCTTTATATTATTCCAGCTAACTCTGCACATTAAATGATATTCAATCCATTTTTTTGGGGGGGGGGGAGAGATTTTTTTTTTAAGGAAAACTTTAGAATACACATTGATTTTTTTTTTTTAATTGTACTTCAGGTGAAGGCTTACAGAACAAATAGTTTCTCATGAAACACTAGTACACATACACATATTGTTTTATGACATTGGTTAACAAACCCACAGCATGTCAACCCTCTCCCTTCTCAACCTCTTTTCTTTTTTTTTTTTTGGTGAAAATATACATAGCCAAAGATACACCATTTCAAAAATTTCTACATGCACAGTTCAGTGACATTGACCACGCTCTTCCAATTGTGCTGCTATTCTCACTTTAGATGAAGGCTTACAGAACAAAATAGTTTCTCATTAAACAGTTAGTACACGTGTTGCCCTATGACAATGGTTAACAACCTCACAACACATCAACACTATCCTTACTCAACCTTGGGTTCCCTATCACCAGCTTTCCTGTCCCCTTCTGCCTTCTGGCCCTTGTCCCTGGACTGCTGTGCCTCATTAGTCCTATTTGGTTTTATGGGGCTGTCCACTTCCCGGCTGAACAGTGAACCTCAGAAATGACTTCACCACTGAGCTAAAAGGGTGTCTGGGGGCCATACTCTCGGGGTTTCTCCAGTCTCCTTTAGGCCAGTAAATCTGGTCTTTTTTGTGTGTGTGTGTGTGTGTGTGAGTTAGAATTTTGTTCTACATCCTTCTCCAGCTCTGTCCAGAACCCTCTACATCCTTCTCCAGCTCTGTCCAGAACCCTCTGTTGTGATCCTGGTGAGAGCAGTCGGTGGTAGCTGGGCACCATCTAGCTGTACTGGACTCAGTCTGGTGGAGGCCTTGGTAGCTGTGGTCCATCAGTCCTTCAGACTAATCTTTTCCTTGTATCCTGTTCTCTTCATTCTCCCTTGCTCCAGAAGGGATGAGACCAGTAGAGTATCTTAGATGGCTGCTCACAGGCTTTTAAGACCCCAGACGCTACTCACCAAGGTAGAATGTAGAACATTGTCTTTATAAACTGTGTGATGCCAATTGAGCTAGATGTTCCCTGAGACTATCATCCCCAACATTGATTTTTTTTTAATTAAATAGTTTTATTAAATGTTTTAATTAAATAAAAATGATATAAAATCTAAAATTATTTTAATTGAACAAACATAATCAACAAAAACCCATGGTTAACTTAAAATAGGAATAATCGTTAGCATACTTCATATCTCCTTAAAAATTAATCCCATGCTACACTAGGGGTATATCAAGGACAACTGTACAGGCATGACAAAATTGGGCCCATATGGAACATATTAGAAGATTAAGCATATTACTCCAAATGAAAGCCTTCAATGACTGTGTTTGGAACCAACATTTTCTGTAGAATAAATAGTTGTGATTCTCAACTGGTTGGTCGTGATTAACTAATTCATCTTTCAGGCCAGTTTAGCCTTTCAAGCTCTGTGTCCAGTGAAGTACTCCATGAACTCCAGCCGCAGGATATTTTTTTGTAGGGTTGGGTTGGTGGATGCTAAGGAAGGTCTTGGCCTTAGAGAGGGCTCTCCTGAACCTCAGCCTCAGCTCTTTCCTTCTTCTCACTCAGGTTTAGCCTCGATGTATATCCTCAGGTGAATTTTTATTTCAACCATTTTTCAGCAGAAGTCTCCTTTGTTTGAAAGAGGTATCACAAATACAAAAATTTTCTTGGTGAAAAGCAGTTTATTCCTGGTAAGAAGCCAATGTCTCTCACATCAGTAATACTGGCAGGAAGGCGGGGTGGAGAGAGCTCTGGAATTAGAGTGACCTGGGTATAAATCTTGATTCTGCCACCCATGATGTAAGCACATTATTTAATCTTTCTAAGTCTCTGTTTCTTCATCTGTATGGCGGGGCTCATAATATCTACCTCTTAGGATTACTGTAAGATAAAGTGGCAAGATCATAAAATTTAATCCATCCTACAATTTGGATATGTAGAAGAAAATGTAGTACTTTTATCTAATATCAATCTTCTCTTTCTCTTGAGTCCCCAACCAGGCTTAAATGGAAAATAAATAAACAACAAATACCTGTATTAAAGTAACACTAACAGATAAACTTTCATATCTAACTGACTTCTTATAGAAAATAAGGTATATTTCTCATCCATGCAACAATTCAATGTGGGTATAGTCTGGTGGGTGTTGGCTTCTTCCAAGTGGTAACTCAAGGATCCAGGCTCCCTCATCTCTTAATGATGTCATCTTCAACACTCCCATGGTCACCCTGGACCTCGACATGTAGCTGGTGGATGGTAAAATGGAGGTGAAGAGGGCATGCTGATACATAACCATCTAGGCCACGAAGCGTTACATATTACTTACAATCACATTTTATTGATAATAACTATTCAAGTGGCTATAAACTATCTCTTCCAGGTCACATAACTCTCATATATTCAAGCACATCTTCCCACATACAAGACATATTCACCTACACATCAGAAGAGACAATCCAAAGTCTCATCTAGTTAATCTTACTCTATTTACCTGTGACAGGAAGGTTAGCTCAATGAAATGGAAAGAGTATGGCATAGAGCACCTTGAGGGTTACCATTTAAAAAAATCTAAAATAATCGGTATTAGTTTAGTGATTGCATCAGCAGGAGATTAAAAAAAAAAAAATCTTGGGATTGAGACTGTTTAAATAGTGCTTGTCTCCTCTCTGTATTGTTCAGCGATCTCCTGAGGACTGAAGATAATGGAGGCATAGGGGATGAGGACACTAGTCCCTCCTCCAGCATGGAGGGCAAGGATAGTGTTTCCGCCTCTAATTTAGTGCTTAAGGAGAGTAGTTACTCCTCCTTGGGTTGTGCGATCCCATTAGATTATGAACTTTGGACAGCAAAACTGACTTACTCATTTTGCATCTCCAGCAACTAGCATTGTCGTGAACACGCTGAAAATGCTTAATAATGTTTATAGAATAAATTATAAAATATCGGTAATTAATCAGCAATATATCTTACTTTAGTTCAGTGGTGACTGTGAGTTCCCTGGACCAGCAGCATCACCATCTGGGAACTTGTTAGGAATACAAATTCTTCAGCCTACTTTGGACCTACTGAATCTGGACCCACAAATCTGTGTTTTAACAAGCATTTCTGTGATTCTGATGCACACTAAAGTCTGAGAACCACAGCATTCGCCCATTATAACTTTCCCTAGAAATATCTAGAGTTAAAAGCTTTTATCCACAAAGAAGCTAAAATTGATTTTTTTTTCTTTTGAAGACAAGCCCATTGAATTTGATAAGTAAGGCATTTCCTTAATATTAAAACTTTTTAAAAATTTTATTTGGTAGACAGCATATCAATGGTCTATGAGTTTATGCACAATATGTTTTGAATAGTTCTCTCAAGAGCCCCAACTCTTGGTAACTTTTCTGGAAATATCCTGTCATTGTTTAACATACAAGATTTTCATTGGAGTTAGTTAAAGTTCTGAGAATAGGTCAATAGCAGGATGTGGTCTCAGATTAGAGACAGGACGCCTGGCCTCCTCCCACCACTATATTCTTGGATGTATCAGACTTCACTGTGGGCTACACTGGTTACTTCCTTGTCAAGTTATGAGGCTGTCTCTAATCCCATGTTGTCTATTTATCACAAGGTTGAAATCTGAGTCACTTTCACCATTGTTTGAGGAGACTCTTGCTGTCTAAGAAGATTATCTTTTTATTTTCTTTTTCATGCAACAGACTAAATTTGAATTATCTGTGTTAACTAATACAATCGTATCTGAGACATATGGTTTCAATTTAACTGGCACTGAATGTCCTTCTCAGCTGGCCTTATGGCAGCTAATCAGTACTGCTAATGAGATGCTTCATGATGTCATCATTTCCTTGAAATAAATGTCCTAGAGTATTTTTGCAGTGTTCAATGTGATTAAAGCAAACACATTTCTACAATGGTTCAAAAATATATAAATATTCATTGCTTTGCTTTTTATCATTCCCATAAATTGAATTCTTCCAGTGCTGTCCATTTCAGCCAAAACACTTAGGAAATCGTGTAGGTTGAGATATTGACAGGTGGTTTGATTATCTGGCAACCTTTGGTAAATATTATAATCAGTATGGCCTGAAGTAAGTGATAGATGTAATTAGCGACAGAACTTAAGTCTTCTTGATTGTACCAGGAGTTTCTCAAATTTTAATGTGTGTGCAGATCACCTGAGGATCTTATTAAAACTCAGATTCTGATTCAGTAGATCAGGGGTGGAGCTAGAGATTCTACATTTCTAACAGGATCCTAGGAGATGCTGACGCTGATGGTCCACAAACCACACTTTGGGCAGCATAGTCAATAGAAGGCATTGAGCTGAGAAAGAAAGAAGACCAAATGCAAAATAACTTATAGGTAGCTGTTCTGTCCTGTTCATTTTATTTAAAAAATAAATAGTTATTACAAAAACAAATAAAGTAGCAGTTCATGCGCATACAGAGCACTGCTACTAATTTTACAAATTGTTGCGATTTCTCTATCTGTTGGTGTGCTGCAATACATATTCATTAACTATCCAGATTTTAAGAATCTTTGGAGCAGTGTGTTTTGACTATAACATCTTCTCAAGTGAAAACAATAATAGCACAGTCTTTATATTACTGGATTCTGCAGAAGCTGGGAAGTGGGGAAGTGTGTCTGCGTGTGCAGGTGCACGCTTTGTGAGTGGAGTGTGGTGGGACAGAACCAGGAAATATAACCCCCAACACGAGATACTCCATGAGAGGGGGCCACAGAACTATGTGTAGGAATTTAATTGCATGTCTTTAGGATAAATGCCAGTACCAGCACCAGTTGCTGTCAAGTCGACTCCAACTCATGGCAACGCCAAGTGTGTCAGAGTAGAATTGTACTCCATAGGGTTTTCAGTGGCTGATTTTTCGGAAGTAAATCACCAGGCCTTTCTTCTGAGGTGCCTCTGGGTAGACTCAAACCACTAATCTTTGGGTTAGAAGCTGATCACTTTAACCATTTGCACCACCCAGGGATTCCTCTAGGATAAGAAAATTAATCTTAACTTTAGGGGAACCAAATCTGTGAAATGGGACTATCTGGAAAACATAGAATAAAGGGGCTCATGTTTTTCACTTCCATGTTAACATGGAAACAAAGGTGAGTACAGGACGAGTAGAGGCGGCATGGAGTCTCTGGGTGGGGCAAGTGGTTAAGCACAGGACTACTAACCAAAAGGTAGGCGGTTCAAACCCACTCAGAGTTACCTTGGAAGTAAGGCCTGGAGATCTGCTTCCAAAGGTCAGTCCTGAAAACTCTATGGAGTGGAGTTCTATCTGGCACACTTGGGGTCGCCATGAGTTGGAATCAACTCAACAGCAATTAACAACAACAACAGAGACGGCAGGTTCGTTTTCAAGCTTGTAAGAGTAATAGCACATGTAACTTTTTGCTCTATTTACTGTCCCTGGAAGAGCTGGAAGAGCAGGCACTTGTCTGAAGTGCAGGCTTTTGCCTTTCATAAACATTACACTCTTTCTCCCCACCAACCTGCATTTGGACGCAGATCTAGAGACTATACTTACATAGAAAATGATCCATCCCCATCACACGTCTTGGCTGGTTTTATGTGGGCTCCCAGATTTCCTATCTCCCCTCATTACAGCAGAAGCCTCTCTGTTTTCTGAGCTCCGCAGACTTCCCTCACCCCACTGACCCCCTCCTTTGGGTTCTTCTTGGTTAAGCTGATTGAACAAGGAGCAGTCAGCATTGAGTGGTACTCTTTCTCCTTTGCAATTACCATTATTTTTAACTTGAGAAATCCACCTGGTTGGACTACTGCCTGTTTGCCAGGCAGAGGCAGCTGCTGTCAGGATTCTGCCACAGCCCTAGGACAGCCCATTGGGAAATATGCTCATGAGCAGAGTTTGGCCTGGACCTCTCAATAGCTTGGACTTTGGACCTCTCAATAGCTCTTCTTCACAGTGTTTTGCTGGCATCGAGAGTAGATGCTACACCAGCCCAAAGAAGATGCTGCTGTTTTTACTCTGTCTTTTCAGCATACACACACACACACACACACACACGCACGCACGCACAAATACGAACAACATGCACACACATGCTGACGTTCGCTTCCTACATCCACTCCTTGGAATAAAAAGGAAACCCTTGTAAGGAAATTGGCTGGGTGCCACATGGCCATAGGCGCTACTATAGGTGTTTTGGATAAAGCTCATGTAGGAACATATGGGCCTCATGAAAGAAACACCTGCTTGTTCAAACTGGAAAATAAAAAAGAAAAGTAGTCTCACTGCTAATCTGGAACCCCTAGAAGGAAAGCTGACTGTGATTAAATGAAGGAGGCTGCTTGAGGCTCTTTTCTGCCTGTATCCTCTCAGCTGAGGCATTTCCATTCTCTCGATTTTTTTCATATTTAAATGTTTTTATCTAAGAAATTATTTTTCAGGGCCCAAAGTCCACGAAATGGGGAAAAGATGGCCTTCTTAACAAATGGTGCTGGCAAAACTGGATAACCATCTGCAAAAAATGAAACAGGATCCATACCGCACACCATATATAAAAACTAATTCAAAATGGATCAAAGACCTAAATATAAAGCCAAAAAGTATAAAGTTCATAGAAGAAAAAATAGGACCAACGCTACAGGCCCTAATACATGGCATTAACAGGATATAAACCATAACCATCAACACACAAACCCCAGAAGATAAGCTAGGTAACTGGGATCTTCTAAAAATCAAACACCTATGCTCTTCAAAAGACTTCACCAAAAGAGTAAAAAGAGAACCGACAGACTGGGAAAAAATTGTTGGACAGTACTAGTTAGACAAAGGTCTAATCTCCATAATCTACAAGAAAATCCAACACTTCCACAACAAAAAGACAAATAATCCTTTTAAAAAATGGGCAAAGGAAATGAACAGACACTTTACCAAAAAAGACATTCAAGCAGCCAACAGACACATGAGGAAATGCTCTCGATCACTAGCCATTAGAGAAATGCAAATTAAAACCACAATGAGATACCATCTTACCCTGGCATTACTGGCAAGAATCAAAAACACTGGAAATATCAAATGTTGGAGAGCCTGCGGGGAGATCAGAACTCTTATGCACTGCTGGTGGGAATGCAAAATGATACAACCATTTTGGAAAATGATATGACGTTTCCTCAGAAAGCTAGAAATAGACATACCATACGATCCAGCAATCCTACTCCTAGGAATATATCCTAGAGAAATAAGAGCCATCACTCGAATAGACATATGCACACCCATGTTCATGGCAGCATTGTTCATAATAGCAAAAAGATGGAAACAATCTAGATGCCCAACAACAGATGAATGGATAAACAAACTATGGTACATACACACAATGGAGTACTACACAACCATAAAGAACAATTATGAACCTGTGAAGCATCTCATAACATGGATGAAACTGAAGGACATTATCCTGAGTGAAATAAGTCTATCACAAAAGGACAAATATTGCATGAGACCTCTATTGTAAAAACCCATGAAAATGTTTACACACAAAAAGTAACAATCTTTGTTGTTTACAAGGGATGGGAGGGGTGGGGGGAAAATACTAAATAGACAATAGATAAGTGGTATCTTTGGTGATGGGTGAGACAGTACACAATAGTGGGGAAACCAGCACAATTTGTACAAACAAAGGTCATGGAAGCTGCATAGACACATCCAAACTCCCTGAGGGACTGAATTGCTGGGTGGAGGGCTGTGGGGACCATGGTCTCGGGAAACACCTAGCTCAATTGGCATCACACAGTTTATAAAGATAATGTTCTACATTCTACTTGGTGAGTAGCGTCTGGGGTCGTAAAAGCCTGTGAGCAGCCATCTAAGATACTCCGCTGGTCTCACCCCTTTGGGAACAAGGGAGAATGAAGAGAACAGGATACAAGGAAAAGATTAGTCCAAAGGACTAATTGTCCACAGCTACCAAGGCCTCAACCAGACTGAGTCCAGTACAGCTAGATGGTGCCCAGCTACCACCACTGACTGCTCTGACCGGGATCACAACAGAGGGCTCCGGACAGAGCTGGAGAAGGATGTAGAACAAAATTCTAACACAGAAAAAAAGACCAGATTTACTGGCCTGAAAGAGACTGGAGAAACCCCGAGACCATGGCCCCCAGACACCCTTTTAGCTCAGTGGTGAAGTCACTTCCAAGGTTCACCGTTCAGCCGGGGAGTGGACAGCCCCATAAAACAAAACGGGACTAAAGAGGCACAGCAGTCTAGGGACGAAGACTAGAAGGCAGAAGGGGACAGGAAAGAAGTGATAGGGAACCCAAGGTTGAGTAAGGACAGTGTTGACATGTAGTGGGGTTGTTAACCATTGTCATAGGGCAACATGTGTACTGTTTAATGAGAAACTGTTATGTTCTGTAAGCCTTTGTCTAAAGTGAGAATAGCAGCACAATTGGAAGAGTGTAGTTGATGTCACTGAACTGTGCATGTAGAAATTTTTGAAATGGTGTCTATTTGGCTATGTGTATTTTCACCAAAAAAAAAAAAAGGTCAAGAAGAGAGAGGATTGACATGTCATGGGGTTGTTAACCAATGTCATAAACTAATATGTGTACTGACTGTTTAATGAGAAACTATTTGTTCTGTAAACCTTCACCTAAAGTACAATTTAAAAAAAAAACTTCAGGAAAAAAAAGAAATTATTTTTCAGATGAGGAAACTGAGGCTTATTTTTCAGATGGGGAAACTGAGGCTACAAGACTTGCTTAAGCTCACAGAACTAGTTAGTGACAGAGCCCGTCTGTTAACACTCAATTTTTGTTTCCACTGCACTTTAGGAAAAAAAAAAAAAAAACTGGTGTCATTAAGAGAGTGAGTGTTCTGTATTGAAATTCTGGGAGCCTAAAAAGCAGATTTAAGTTCCAAAATTGGATCCTCCTTTGGCCTTAACAAGGATTTTAAAAAAAAAAGTCAAAATTTAGATTTGCACCAGCCAATAAGTTCAGGATTTTCAACAGGATCCATGCACCTGCTCTCAACTTTTGGGATGTGTATATTTTTGAATTTTATTGTGCTTTAGGTGAAAGTTTAAAGCCCAAGTTAATTTCTCAATCAAAATTTATACACATATTGTTTTGTGACATTGGTTGCCATCCTGCCGAGTTTCATGTATCCATTCATTCACTTCCTGTCCTTTCCTGCCTTCTTGTCTTGCTTTTGGGCAGAAGTTGCCCATCTGGTCTCGTGTAAGAATATGTAATGCTTCACAAAGTTGCGTGTCATCCTTGCACAGGGGCCATGCTAATTTTCTCTGTGTTGTTCCAGTTTTAGTATATGTGCTGTTGAAGGGAGCACAACTTATGGGATATTCTGAAGGAAAATTAACAACTGAAGTTAGGTCATTATTTTCAAAAGTACAACTCAACACCCAAAAGTGATTTGGTAGAGGTAAAATATACAACACATTTTTTTTTTTTTAATTTACTCTTGGAATTGAAAATGATTTTAAAATACAGCATACCATGAAGACTGTAAGTTGTTTTCAATAAAGTTAGAATCTAAAATAACAAAAGGAGATATTAAGATTTTTTTTTAATCTATATATTCCAGTGTAACAAAGGAAGTCTATATTTTTTCACGTATACTTGATGATAGAAAATCCAGGAAAATCCACTGCCACAAGATTGGTCAATTCAGAGTTGTTAGAGGCTAATGAAACAAATTATGAGTCTACCAAATGAGTTACCAAGTACATATGTAATAAATTAGATATGTAATTTATAAGTTAGTTGCTGTGCAGTTGGTCCCTGACTCATAGGACCCCATGCACAATGGAATGAAACACTGACCAGTCCTGCGCCACCTCCATGATCTATTGTGGATTGGATCATTGTATTCCACAGGGTTTTCCCTGTCTGGTTTTTGGAAGTAGATATACAGGACTTTCTTCCTAGTCTGTCTTAGTCTGGAAGCCCCACTGAAACCTGTTTAGCATCATAGCAGACAGGTGGTGGCTGTGCATGAGGTGCATTGGCCAGGAATAGAGATTGGGTCTCCCACATGGAAGGTGAGAATTCCACCACTGAGCCACCAATGTATATATATATATTTGTATATATGTGTGTGTATACATATACAGTATATGCACACATGTGTATACACAAATATACATACTATAATTTGATTTTTGTAAATTTTTTTTCCACATAGTAAAATACGTAAAGTCATATGAAACAAAAGTGTTTTGTTTTGTTTTCCTGAGGAGTAAGATTATGGATGTTTTCTTATCTTTTTTTTTTGTTGTTGTTGTTGTTCAACTGTAGTTTCTGACTTTCTTAGACTTAGTATTTGTTACTTACATAATAAAAATAACAATAAAGGGTGAGAGGAGGGAAACAGTGCAAAACATATTCCAAGCTAATTTAGACCCGCTTTCTGGGTTACCCTGAAATGTCCGTTAGCCATGGAGGAGAGCTGGCTGTGATGTTAGGAACCTGCCTTCTTAAGGTATGCTTCTTGTTCTTGTTATGGATTCTTTTCATTTAGAGAAAAATGTGGAAGCTACTGCCTGGGGCCAAATCTGGCCTGTAACCCATTTTTGTAAATTAAGTATTATTTACACAAACAGAGATATGTTAATTTGTTTACATATTATCTATGTCTTCTTTTGTGCTACACGATAGAGACACACACAGAGAGATTGTACGTGGCCTGCAAAGTGTGAAATATTTACTGTCTGGCCCTTTATAGAAAAGGTTTGTTGGTTCCTGATCCAGAGCATTTCTCAGGGCAAAGGACTTCTAGAATATCCTCATATTCAATACAGAGCCTATTATCTTTCATTGTTGAAAAGCTGTGGTTTATGACATTGTGAAAATCCAGAACACATCATTAAGCCCTTTAGCCTCATAATTTTCAATAACATGGTTTCAAAGAAGTTCAATTCATGTATGTCTGATGCAATCAAATTTAATTAAGCTAATGGTGCTTTTGGAAGATTTGTTTAATGTTCAAAGAAAGCACCCATACCATTCCCAAATCCTGGAAGTTGTGCTTATGCTGGAGAGAATAAACTTAAAAACCCTGAAAAACAATGAGTTATAATTAAACTCAGGATCAACATGGTAAAATACATATGAGCTCTTTTGCTCTCTTAAGAAAAAAGAATGACAGTTTAAGTGAGGATTGGACCTGATAAAGTTGGCTTAGGACTGTATTTTAAAATTTCTGTGGCACCAGTTTTTGTTCTCTGTACCAAACTATGCCCCTCAATCAAGTTTCTTCCCTACTTTTTATTTAGCTTGAGCATTAATGTTAATAAAACAATGTATGTCAAAGTACTCACTTAAAATACACCTGTTCTCCTCAAGAAGTATAATAGCCCTTGAAATTCAGAGTAGACAACCAGAGGGAAGCAACCACAGATATATTGATCACAGAGCCAGACTCTGAGCATCTTAATCAAATTTGACAAACCTGCATTTCACCAACCTGTGTTAAATCTCCTGGAGAGTCAAATGAAAGACTAGCTGAGCACTCACGAAGCCCCCCATGTGACTCATTTTGGGATCTATAGCTTACCATTCCCTTACAGTACACACGAGACCTCCCTGAAACACCAGAACCTCTTGCTCTCCACTGCTCTTCTTTTCATGGTTTTCCTGTGTCATAAGTATTTTCTTATCAAATCAGGGAAATGTTTTCCCTGGTGAGAGGAAGGTTTAGTGTTTGTGTTAATCTCCTGCAATTATCTGTTAGCCGTTGTATAACCCCTCACCCCCAAAATAGCCCCCAAATAATCAACTGCAAAAATAAGAAGACTATGAAAGAAATTACAGGATTATTTCTATGGAATTTTTCAGGTAGAACGATGAGCAGAGTTCTTATAGTTTAGAAAATTAGGAATTAATGTGAAATCATTAATAATAATAATATCAACAGATTAGCATTGACCTAAGCAGTTGACATGAATTATCTCATATATTCCTTCCAATAACGTTATGGGGAAATTTCTATTACTGTACTCATTTTTCAAAAGCTTAGGAAGATTAAATCACTTACTCAAGAGCATAAGAGCTAGGTAAAGGTAGAGCAGGGACTTGCAGCCAGGTCTATCTGAGGCATTGCCTATGTCTTCCTGTCTCCCAGCTCTCCTCCTTACACACCTCTATGTGTTTCCCACAAATAAGTGCCTGTTCATTTAGGGGCAATCTTAAAACTACCTGACAACTGAAGTAGCTTGATAGGTCTCAGGCAAGCTAACAAAATATAGCTAAAATTTTTAGTTTTAGTTTAGTGAGCAGAGGAGGACAAGCCAGAGAAAACTGATCCCAAGCATACTTGATGGCACCAGGGGGATTCCTAGAAACAGCTGGGAGACATTTTGGAGGGGGGGAAATTCCCAGCAATCAGGCCATTGTGGACTATGCTGGAGAAACAACAAAAAGAAAAAAAAGGAAATGTAACTTATTTGGTAATCGCAGACTGTTGAGACCTAGGATTTATGTGTCTCATGAGGTAAAAGAATGTTTAGAAATATCCTGGTCTTTAACAAATACTTCTGGGGCTGCAAAGGCAAGCCTAGGGCAACCTTCCCCTGACTTCTCCCAGTCCCAGGAGTTGACCCGTCCACACATGGTCATTGTGTCCTCTGTTATACAGGGAGGCAAGTTAACTAATAGGATAAAAATGGAGATGTACTTCCAAATAAAGCCCTGCCCCTCTTCCCCATACCCATGTAGTGACCTGTCTACTGCTACCCATTATGGCGTTAAAAAAAGGAAATATCCTCCATAGAGACTTGCTATTATAGTGCAAACTTGCCCCCTTGATTCTATGCCTCTTCCCCAGGACATCTCCTCACAGAGAATCATAAAAACTTTCACTACACTCAACACAATGAGTATAAGAAAGTTTTATTACTGCATGAAAAGCCTGGCTACAAATGCCATGTGATATTATGTTGATATGTTTCATTAATTTAATTAATATTTATGCAGCACCTCTTTGTACTAGGTGCGGTGTTAGAGGACCAGGAGATTTTACATGGCAATTTGGGATCATAATACAATTTACTGCTACCTGCTGCTATCAGGTTGGTTCCCACATGTGCAGAGTACATACACTCCATAGGGATTTCAAGGACGTGAATTTATGGAAGAATATTGCCAGGCCTTTCTTCCAAGGCACCTCTGGGTGAGTTTGAACCACCAACCTTCCTACTTGTAGTCAAGTGCTTAACCATCTGCACCACCCAGGGACTCCATGATACAATACAGGCCATATAAAGATTGAAAGAAAAATTAATGTTACCAATTTCCTGAAGGAAACTGATTTCGACTCATACATTGAATGTCTAAGTGCTATGAACACATAAAAGGAGCCAGGGAGAGCAAATGAATGGCATATAACTTTGTGGATATTTTACTTTTATCCTAGGCTAAAGTCAAGTCAAAACTTTTTCCCTTTGTGTAAAGAAACCTGAAAATCAAAGTGGATGTCATTTTTAAATATGGTTTTGTAAAATAAAAAAACACTATTGGAGTAAATAATGTTTCTGTTGATCCTTCATTTTCTATTAGAACTTCATACAAGGAGAGATGTACCTTAAATGTAAGGGATGTGTATTAAATGTAACAGATTTAAAAGACATGATTTAATTTTCCATGAGCTTTAGATATCTCAGAGTAAAGACTAATTAAATAACCCATTAGATAACCTCTCTCAAATGTGAGCTATTTTAAAAATACTTTGGTCAGTATTCTATAATGGCCAAATAACTTGCTTGTCTAAATATATGTATGCATATATACACCTGATATACCTAGTACAAGAAAGGTAAAGATGTAATCTAACTGTGAAGATTTGGAGACTGGTTTCATTTGCTCAGAGGGGCTCCTACTTACTGGTCAACATGGGCCTCGACCATAAGAGTAACATGTATATACGAAAAAAAAAAAAAAAAACCCCAAACCCACTGCCGTTGAGTCAATTCCAACTCACAGTGATCCTATGGGACAGAGTAAACTGGTCCCATAGGGTTTCCAAGGGGTAGCTGGTGGATTCAAATGGCCAACATTTTGGTTAGCACCCGAGCTCTTAACCACTGTGCCACCAGGGCTCCAACGTGTATATAGAACTCATATATGTCTTAGGGGAAAAAAAAAAAAAAACTTTGTTTTTATTCTAGCAATTGAATGATTATTATTTGGACCCCAAATTCTGTTACGAATGGAACCTAAAAAAGTATGTTTGGCTGCATGATAATGGTTAATTGTTTCAGCTATTAAAAACAAGCTAAATAAATATGCAAAACCAAAATTCTCAGTTTGGTCCCTGTGGAACACTTAATCCTACAGAAAGTAGGTCTGTCTTCCATCTGGTTGTGCCATTATGAATAAATTTCAACCCTTCCCCCCTGAAAGTAACTGAAAAGTTGACCCACTGAGGATATTTCATAAACCTTTGAATGCCCATAAAATATAAACAATCGTTTTGTGGTACTTGATTCAGAGGAGCACCCTCGGAAAATAGTAGCCCTATGGTTCTACCTGCTTATTATAACTGTTCTTTTTCCTGAGCAGGAGAACTGATTTTTCTTTTCTTTTTTTTAATATTCTTATATTCCAGGCACAGTGCTAGGTACTGGGCATATGGTGGGGAAAAAATCACACCCTGCCCTCCACAAATTTTGGATCAGCCTGCTGCAGGACTGCTTAAATTTCACCTAAGATTGAAAAGAAGGCAAAACAGGAAATAGGCAAATGTCCAACCCTTAATGATCTTTTCTGGGATGTCCAGCATAATCATAGAGTCCATCAAATTCCACATTATTAGCTTTGTCTCATCACCTTTTTAAAGTCTATCCCATCTGTCCCCAAAGAAGCCATCTCTCTCTCTCTCTCTGACCTCCAGACTTCAAAGAAACAAAGTCCTGTCTAACTGGCTCAAGAACTCACCACCCTTCTTGAAGCGAACTGCTCTTCTGGGCAGTTCTCTGAGCAATTGTTCTGTGCTTTTTAGTTCAAGACCTTCAAACAATCCTCACTTCACTAACTTGGTTCAATTTTTCAGTCTGATGCCCTCCGGCTCCTGCCTTTCTTAAATCAGTCTATTGTATATATTTTTAAGCTCTTGTAAAAACCCTCTTCATCTTTTTCTATATATATGGAAAATAGATATATTCCCTACTCTGGTGGGCCTTCTTTGCCCCACAATAAATTAAGATGTACAAGTATTACATTCACATGATCTATGAAAAGTAAATAATGATGCACACAACTCACGTATTATCTTTAGAATTAATTTTAAGTTTTCCTACCATGTGCATTTATCTGGGGAGAATTTTTAAGAAAGTTTTCAGAGATGAAGGAAAGGCTAGAAGGGGAAATAGTTTCTGGTGTGAGAGACAAGCATTGGACACTGGAATGTAAGGGATTTAATACACATGATTTCATTTTCCATGAGCTTTAGAGATAAAAACTATCACATCTCTTTATTTTAGATTCAGGGAAATGACACATTTTACCATAGACAAAGGCAAAAGGAAAACATTTTTTAAAGGTATAAAGATTACAGAAGAAATCAACTGAATAACAAATTAAGTTGTTTTTTTTTTTCAGGGTGAGAAATAAAGCAGAAAGATAACCATAGGTTATTACGGAGCCAGCTAATAAAATATGCCTGGGAAGAGAAATCTGTGATTTAAGAAGAAGCTTGTATTATAATAATTTCTTTTTATTATCTGACCTACCACCCCCCTCGGAGCACATTCCATCTCCTGTGCAATCAGCAGTGGCTCCATCAAAGTTGGCCTTGTGTAAATACTAACTCATCTTCAAAGATGCATGCAAGTACTAAATTCAAATCTATTTTGCTTTTCTAGGCAGCAAATAGATTGTAACAATCTGCTTGGTTCACTGTCCCTGCCTCCCCATGACCTTCAGGGCTGAGATCACTGAAACCCTAGAGGTTTAGCCTTGATCAGATTCTGAATCTAGGATGGTCTCCCAGGACTTATAAGGAACCCAAAACTAATAGCTAAATGTCTCCACTTCTGTTTAGAATTGCTGCAGATCTTACTTGGACCTTATTGCCTAATAAAGAATTTGGGCTCACAATTTATTTTGTGTCCCTCCCATTTCACTAAATGATCCCACCCTTTTCCCCTTCCCCTAATTCATTCCACAGTTGGAATCCTGCCCGTGGGCTCTCTGTGTAGGTACTGGCTACCTGTTGTCTGAACTTCCAATGTCATAAAGACACTCTCCCGCCATATCTCCATCCATTGCCTACTGCCGAATCCTCCCCTTCCCCAGTGCTAACTTCTTCCATGCTTACTCTACAAGTTTCTCCCCTGAAGTTCAGCCTGGGCTCTAGGTCCCAGCCTTCCCACACAGGCCTGCCATGTCACTGACTGGGGAACATAACCCCTCCTTCGAGGCTCATCTAATCATCCAGGCTGAGCTTTTAATTGTCTCCAAAGATTTGCTACACAGACTCACTTATGATTAAACACAGTCATAGACATGGAAAGATTCTTGTTGGGAGCTGCTGTTGAGTCAGCCCTAACTCATGGTGACAGCATACACAAAGGAACAAAACCCTGCCCAGACTTATGCCATCCCTATGATCAGTTGTGGACCGGACTATTGTGATCCATAGGGGTTTCATTGGCTGATTTTTGGAAGTAGATCACCAGGCCTTTCTTCCTAATCTGTCTTACTCTGGAAGCTCCGCAGAGACCTATTCAGGATCACATTAACACACAATACTCCACAGAAGGATGGCGGTGGCTACACATGAGGGACGTTGGCCGGGGACTGAACCCAGGTCTCCTGTATGGTAGATGAGAATTCTACCACTGAACCACCACTACTTCACCTCCTGAAAGACTCTTATTGTTGTTGTTAGGTGTTGTTGAGCTGATTGCGACCCAATGTGACAGAGTAGAACTGCCTAGAGCGTTTCCTAGGCTCTTAGGGATCATGTATTCCAACTCTCATAATTATGCAGATAAACAATCTGAGGTCATATACCTTGTTGTATACTTTTTATACAAGCGAATACCCAAAGAATGCGTTAGTGGACATTTTGGATCCTGAACACCTAATGGACTGCCCCCTATCCTCAACTTAGGCTGTAGTATTGGAATTAAAAGCATAGGTTATGCTATCCAATATTAAGGGTTGCAGAGAAACTAATTGATCAAGGTTTACTGAGCTTCTATCATGGCCTATATACTGTAGGGGAACTAAAAGACATAAGAAAAAGTTCCTAAACCCATTGGGAACAAAAGGTATCAAGCACCTGAGTACAACATGTACTAAATGTTAGGATTCACACCAGCAGAGCTACTGGCGTCATCAGGGATTCAAGCTGAGATTTGAAGGATGCAAAATATTTGGATAGGAAAAGAGACAGAAGTAAAACAGCAGCAGAGATTCAGAGACCAGGATAAATTAGGGGAAGCCTAGCGCAGTATGGGACTAGGCTGATTGGAGTAGAGCTTTGTGCTGTGACAATAATCCTTATCAGAATCTATTTATCAAAGCTCCTACTGCCACAACAGACTTAGGGGACAGGCCTCTGCATTAGAAAGCAGAATAAGAGCTCACGAGAGTAACATTTTTTTTTTTTTTTCCCCACACCTTGTCTTTAATTCTGCTTTGGGTGAAGGTTTACGGAGCAAATTAGTTTTTCATTAAAAAAATAATACACATATTGTTTTGTGACATTGGTTGCCAATCCTGCAATGTGTTGACACTCTCCCTTCTCGACCTCGGCCTCCCTATTGCCATTCGTCAAGCTTTCCTGTCCCCTCCTGCCTTTTTGTCCTTGCCCCTGGGCTGGTGTGACCATTTAGTCTCATATACATGGTTGAACTACATGTATTATTGTTTGTTTTATAGGCCTGTCTAATCTTTGGCTGAAGGGTGAACCTCAGGAGTGACTTCAGTACTGAGTTAAAAGGATGTCTGGGGGCCATACTCTAACAGTTTCTCCAATCTCTGACAGACCAGTAAGTCTAGCCTTTTTTTGTGAGTTTGAATTTGTTCTACATTTTTCTCCAGCTCTGTCTGGGACCGTCTATTGTGATCCCTGTCAGAGCAGTAGGTGGTGGTAGCCAGGCACCATCTAGTTGTGCTAGACTCTGGTGGAGGCTGTGGTAGTTATGGTCCACTAGTCCTTTGGACTAGTCTTTCCCTTGTGTCTTTGGTTTTCTTCATTCTCCCTTGCTTCAGATGGGGTGGGACCGGTAAAGTATCTTAGATGGGTGCTCACAAGCTTTTAAGACCCCAGATGCTACTAGCCAAAGTAGGATATAGAACATTTTCCTTATAAACTATATTATGCCAATTGAGCTAGATGTCCCTGAGAACATGGTCCCCAGCCCTCAGCCCAGTAACTCGGTCCCTCAGGGAAGATTAACAAATATCTCAACTGTCACATTGAACTCTATGTACTTCATTTTTTTTCAGTTGTAAATTAGATGTAAGACAATCAGCGCTGCCTACAGCTCATGCTTACACTGAGAAAGATGTGTCGACGGATGACTTCTCTTAAAAGACTGTAACACAGCGTTCTAACGTCAACATTCTAATATGAATTGGTCAGCATCTGTATTTTGTCAGCTTGACTCCATTGCAGGATCTCCACACAGCAGGTTTAATTTTTTTTTTTTTTTTTTAGGGAAATTATTATTGAGAGCCCACTGTGTGCTCCATTCTGCTTAAGGGTGTATTAACTGAGTTAATTCTACTGCCCAGGGTAATTCTTGGACCCCTGATTGCTGACAAAGCCAAAAATAATTCTAGGATCCAGGTCTATTTATCCTTTAGATTTGAATCTGTGTCTTGGATTTTTTCTGAACCCAAATGCCCTGTAGAGAACTTGAGCCCTGTCTTGAACACTGGGCTTCATGCAATGGACCATAACCCCTACCTTCTCTTTGCCAAATCTTTGTCTCCTAAAACAGGACATGGTGTTGTCTGATCCAGACTGGGACTAAGATCCTAAAAACTATTGCCTGGAGACTTATGGGACATTCTCTTCTTATCATAAATTTAGATCATTATGCCTTTAGGAGAAAGTTCTTTAAGAGGTTATTTCTGTCAGACCCAAGGTGTGCCATTTTGGTTCCTGCCCTTCCCCTAGCTTGTAGCCGAGGCCCTTGAATGCTTTGCAGCTACGTACACCTTATGTGTAACACAGGTGTACACATATCTAGGACCCCAGTATCAGTCTCCATCCAGTTGAAAATATGAGGACCCATTCATACCTGAAATTCTTTTTCTAGTGTAAAACACTCAGAAAAGCACCATACCTGTTGCTCCTTGTTATGGATTGATAGTGTCTCCTAAAAAGTTATGTTGAAGTCCTAACCCCAAAACCTATAAATATGACCATCTTTGGAAATAGAGCCTTCTTTTGGATATGTTAATGAGGTCATACCAGAGTAAGGTGGGTCCTAAACCTAATCACCCTGAGAGGTGTCTCATGAAAAGACCAGAGCAGCAACAAACACACACAGGATATAGACAGATGTTATGTGATGACTCATCTACTAGCAAAGGAACACCAAGGATTGCTGGCAGTCACCAGAAACTAGGAAAGGTCCACAGAGGGAACTGACAAGGCCAAGACCCTGATTTGAACTTAGCCTCCAGACTGTGAGAAAATAAATCTTTGTTCTTTAAAGTCTGTTCTGTTCTTTAAATACTTGTGGTATATTTTGTTATGGCAGTGCCAGGTAACTAAGACACTGCTTTAGCTTGCAATTACTATATGCTTCTACATAATTCTTGATTTTCCTCAGAAGGATCCTGCTTTCAGTGCAGCACTGTATCCCACTGAAATTCAACCCTTAGATCTGAATCCTTAGGGCTTGAACAAAGAAACATTCAAATAATCTCAGGTGCTTACAGTCCAGCAGGACAATTTCAGCTCTGTAATGCATTCAGACACCACATTAGTTACACATTAAACATTGAACATGTCTCTCTCTCTCTCTGATAGATCTCACACACAAAGCCAAAAGATTCAAATCAGATTCCAGCACCCTAGCTTTTCAGTGAACAGCACCTGAAATTAAATTACCTTGCTTTGGCCTAAAGCACAGGCTGATGCTCAACATTCCCTTTCTGGAGACAGAGTTAACGTTTGGTGATGTTCTCATTTCCCTTTTAGAGATGTTTCTTGTTGTTGACAATTCTGGGTCCGGAAGCAAAAGATCTGCTCTGTTGCCAGACAGGCTCAGCCCGCCACAGAGCAGGTGGGAAAGTATGTGCTGATTGTGGGGAAGACACCCAGGCTGAATTTTAAAGCCTGATAATTTTAAAGCTTGATGTTGTGATTTCATCAGATCATCGTGAGGATTTTCAGTTAATAATGGGCAAAATGCTCAGAAAAAATTCCAATTATTGTCTTATTTTCCTATCTCTTGGAATCGCCCCTGTATGCCCCCATGAAATTAAATATAGCTTCAAAGAGAAGCATTGGAATGGGTTTAAAATATATATATATATATATATATATATATATATATATATATAGGTATAGTTTTATGTGCTTAAACTTTTGTAAGTGTGAGTTTCTAGTTTAGTTGATTTTTCAATCTACCTTATTTGATCTGGGTGATAGAGAAAAGGCAACCATTTACTTTACAAGAAGAACAAATATTAACGGCTGCCCTGCTGGACTTCTTCAGATAAGAACAAATTCACAAAAAAAAAAAGGAAAATTTCAAAGTTTGACATAATTATTAGATTCATTATGATATATTTCAATCATACTGAATTATATTTTACTTTCACATGGTTATAATTTTTACGAAAGATACTGCTGTTTGAATTTTAATGAACCATTCATCTTAAATATCACACTAAAGCTATCTTGTAAGCTTTCAGGCATTTACATGACAAAGGGAATTAGTTTGATTTAAATGGCTTAAGCCAAATCCAATTTTTTGATTTGTCTGTAAACACAGGATCACCCCTGATTTTTGAAGACTTGCTATGTTGGTACATTTATGATTATACCACAATGGAAATGATAAAGAATAAGAGAAGGAAAAAAAATACATTTCACGCGTGTAATTGATCTTGGTATTTATTATAGAATTGAAACTGCACGATGATCTTGGTAACTTTAAATTCCATTTCCAGTTTGATTTCACTTTGTTACAATATACCTAGAAGTGGGGCATGACGTGTTCGCTTACATACTAGAACAGATTCTTAAACTCTTTGGATCCCAGGATTCTCCCTCAGTGGGAATATATGATGTCTATGAATCTGTTCATCTAATATTCCATGATGTTATCTGAAAGTTAGTACACTAGCTATATATGACAATACTACCTTAAAGCCCCAAGATATTTTCAGGATTCTGCACACAAATCTGATTTTTCTTTTTTTACAGCCTCAGTCATCAGATTCCAAAAGTAAAAGAAAATCCAAAATTTATGTAATTCTACTGTATAAAAAGTAACCATGGTGGCGCAGTGGTTAAGAGCTCGGCTGCTAACCAAAAGGTCAGCAGTTCGAATCCACCAGCCGCTCCTTGGAAACCCTGTGGGGGCAGTTCTACTCTTTCCTATAGGGTCTCTATGGATCAGAATTGACTCACCGGCAATGAGTTTTAGTTTATATGAGATAGTTTTAGGTACCTCTGTCATTGTAATTCCTGGCACCTATTTGCCAGTGTCAGAGATCCCAAGGAAATCTAGGTGGACTGACCATGTATAATTTCTAATAATTCACCAATGTGACTGTTCTTTTAATGAAAACTACACTAAAGAGGAAATTTCAGCTCTGATCAAAACAAAAAGCAGTAAAGGAGAAAAAGATGAAATCCCACTAGAAGAGTAGCCAAGAATCATTCAAGTAAATAGGGAGGCCTTTGGGGGAATTCAGGAGTCCAGAGGCCGACTTAAAAGTCTTCAGATCGTGGGATGCAGTGAAGAAAGATGATTCTTTCCTTTGGTCATACCCTGACAATATTATCCAGATAAATCCAAGTTAAAAATACACAAGATCGTCTACCATTTTGATTTTGTGCAAGGTTTTTCTTGACCAATGCAAACCATATCTAATCATGTGAGGGGTAGAAAACCATTTATTAAATGTTTTTTATTTGTCACCATTCAGACATTGTACATAGGGATCTCATTTATTCTCTACACCAAATTTGTGAAGCAAATATTATTAACTCCATTTACAGTTGGAGAAACCAAAGCTTAGAAAGATACAGAGCCATCAGGATTTTTCTGGCAATAAACCCCTGTTTTGGGTGGTATTTTGTTTTTCTTTGTTTTCTGTTAAGCCGTGCCACTTCCTGAGGCAGTTGGATTAAATTAAGTTTAGGGTTTGGAAGGGCGGTGCAATCAAAGGACAAAAGCTCCAGGAAAATGTGGTAGATCCAGAGGAGGTGTGTCCAAGAACAGTTGATTAGATGACATTGTTTTAGTAGCACACTTTTTTTTGGTAGAATTATATGTTCCTTTTTCTATTCAAAGAAAAAGAGTTTGGAGTGTGTACTTACTTATTCAGAGCCAAAGTTGAACTATCCACAGGGAATGTAGGAGAAATAAGCCACTGTCCATACCTAGGATTTAATCCATAACCCACCAAAAGCTGAGACAGAACTTCAAGCTTTCTTGCAGTGAGACTTAATATTTCAGCAGCTGTGGAGAAGTGCGTCCTCCACTCTTAAGTAGAAAGTATGATCTGAGTAAGAGCCCCTCATCATTTTAGGCTGGGAATCTCCTTAGATGGCCTTATGTAACTTTGCCTTTAGCTGCACTCAGGATCACCATATTGCACAACTCCAAGGGATGCCATTGCATTGTGGCCTATGTGAATGGTGACCCCTGAGTTGAACAGTGTAAGGTTTGCATAGCTAGAAATGGTGACCTGGTATGACTCAAGGACCAAAACATATTCCTGTATTTGAGGGCTAGGCCATTTGACTCTTTGGACACAGAACACCCTCAAATGTTGAACACACCAGGGTGCTAACAGAAAAAATATATATACACATTCAAATAGAAACCACTACAAAGAAACAGCTTCCAGTCATTGTTGGTTCTTTTACTTGTCCTTTATCTTGTATCATTCCTACACCTCAAAAGGAAGCACTCAATTTTTGTCAGTCTCATTAGAATCCACACATCACCCCAACTTACTCAGGTTGACTATTAACTAATATCTTCTTAACAGAGAAAAGGGAAGTGAGCAGGTATAAACTCCTGAAGTTTCCAACTCTCTCATTTTCAGTTGTCTATGTTGCTGTTGTTGTTGTCTGCTGTCGAGTCAACTCCGACTCATAGTGATCCTATACTACAGAGTAGAACTGCCCCATAGGGTTTCCTAGGCTGTAATCTTTACAGTAGCAGATCACCAGATCTTTCTCCTGCGATCTTCAGCCCCTAAGGAAGAGCTTCCTCATTGCCAAAGCTAAATCCTGCACCTGTGCCCTTAACCCAATCCCACTTCTCCCATTCTCAGACCTCACTCATCAGTTTTCGGTTTCTTTGCTCATTCAGGTCCTTATTAATCCCCATATATGTATGTGGTAATTTCCAAACCGATCTCCCAATTGCCAGGTTTCTATCCTCCTATTCATTTTCCTGCTTTGCACTAGAATTATCTTTCTAAAAAGTGCTTTTGTTCATATCAACTCTTCAGTGCCTCACATATCATGCAAGAACCTTTGCAATGTTAACATTATTTTAGCTTTACCTCCCACTATGCTTTATCATTGACTCAACATCATGGCCCTACCTGCGCACAGATGCACGAAACAGCAAGACCTCAGCAGAAGGTTGTATAGTTTGTGCCGACTTGAGGATAGGAACTATGTGTTATTTCTTTTGGATTCTTTTGGGAGGACAGTCTGCCATGGCTCTTGTGGCTCCTATTTGGGCCACCTAATCAGAAGGCTTGGGCCCAGAACATTCTCTGATAGTGGAGGCTGGAAAGTGGGCTTCTCTCTATTTCCCAGTTTCTTCTCCTTATCAGGTAAGCCTCTCTCTCTGTTCTGGGCACACCGTGACTTTCTCTGTTCTGCTCATGCAGCATACTATATCCTGGCCAACCCCATTTCTACTTCTGTTCCCAGTAGGCAAGGAACAAAGTCCTTCACCTGCAGCACAGGAGGGGTGCACGTATAACACCTGAACTTGGTTGGCTTCGAGAAGTGACTTGCTGTCCATGAGGGACTGGTGCCTGCTAGCAAAGCTGACTTCATTCTGTCTCTTTGCTATGTAAGTAAAGCATTGCTCCATGCACTGCGGGTGTGTGATTTGTCTTTTGTTTGCAGCCTCAAACCCTGGCTCAACAAATTTCCAGTGCTAGCACATCGTCAAGAAGAGTATAGACAGCCAACAACTACTTATTGAATATGTTATATGCTGTTCTCAAAATTTATCTCCCTACCTTTTTCTTTCAATCTCAATCACCAGAGTACTATTTCTAAGAATATTCCTGTCACTCCCCAACTCACAAAACTTCAATGGAGCTTTAGTGCTTATAGAATAACTACCAACCTCTCCATCCTGATAGTCAAGGTGGTCATGATTTTTCCTTTATGTATACATCCAGTTCTTTACTTTCATTAAATTATCCCTGTTCCTCCTGATAGCCCACATTATGAATTATACTTCAGTAGCTCACTGAACACGCTGAACTGTTTCATCTCTGCTTTTACATGATCTGTTCTCACGTCTAAGATTTCCATTTTCCTCCACGTCTACCAATTACAGTCCTAATCTTCCTTCAAGGTGCCGTTCAAATCTCACTTCATCCAAAAAGCCCACCAAGATTTCTCTATGCAGAACTAAGCTCCTAAACCTGTGCTGCCATAGTGCTCATCTGTACCTCTTTCACCGCAATGAGCAATTTGTCCCTTGAATTAGAGTTACTGTCTATCTCCCCTACTACAATGTAAATTGCTGGTTTGCATACACCACATCTTATCTATATATACCTTAAAGCACCTAATACAGTGCTGTGAGCATAATAGTTTCTCAACAAGTACTTGTTGGTTTGAATTAAAAACAGCGTTAAACTTACTAATATCAAAGTGTGGTTGTTGGTGAGAAGAAAAGAACAGTATATATTTTATTGCTTTAATAAAATTGTGAGGGTTTCCCATAAAATGAGGTTAATAAGACAGCACCACAATAACAACACCTAATTTTCATTTTGCAATGTTTTATAAAATAAAATCAAGAAAACTTGAAACTGTTTGAACCTGAATGATTCGGGGGCACTTTACTGTGGTTAGTACTAGTAATAGCCTTAAGAAATGCATTATGTATTTACAATACAGGAGTCTCTTGGTGGCACAAATGGTTAAGCGCTTGACTACCAGCTGAAAGGTTGGCGGTTCGAACCCACCCAGAGATGCATCAGAAGACAGACCTGGCAATCTGCTTCCAAACGGTAATAGCCTTGAAAACCCTATGGAGCAGTTCTACTCTGCACACATGGGGTCATTATGAATCAGAATTGACTACATGGCAACTGCCACCACCGAACACATTTACAATATGATTTTTCTCACTTTCATGGGTGAGGTATGATGACTCTATCCACATTGAAAAACGGGATTGACAGGTGTCATGGATTGAATTATGTCCCCCAAAAAATGTGTGTATCAATTTGGCTGGGCCATGATTCCCAGAATTGTGTGGTTGGCCTCCATTTTGCGATTGTAATTTTATGTTAAAGAGGATTAGGGTGGGATTGTAACACCACCCTTACCCAGGTCACATCCCTGATCCAATGTAAAGGGAGTTTCTCTGGGGTGTGGCCTGCACCACCTTTTATCTCTCAAGAGATAAAAGGAAAGGGAAGCAAGCAGAGAGTTGGGGACCTCATACCATCAAGAAAGCAGTGCCAGGAGCAGAGCACGTCTTTTGGACTGGGTCCCTCCGCTGAGAAGCTCCCAGTCCAGGGGAACACCAAAGAGAAGAAGGCCGACAGAGAGAAAAAGCCTTCCCCTGGAGCTGACGCCCTGAATTTGGACTTTTAGCCTCCTTTGACTGTGGGGAAATAAACTTCTCTTCCTTAAAACCATCCACTTGTGGTATTTCTGTTACAGCAGCTCTAGACAACCAAGACAACGGGACTCCGCCAAATACAAATTGTACGCTATACAGTGGGAAAGACAATGATTTGACAGATATACATACATGTGCATTTTGAGCAAGACATTTTCCTTCAGTCACCTATCCGTTCATTCATTCAAAAGCAACACCATTAAGTATGAGTAAAAATATTCTTGCATTACTCTATCTATTAGCGTCCCCTCAGCAACATATGCTTCTGTAGCTTGTCTGTCCTTACCTCCTACCTAACATGTGTTCATTCTCCTATCTAAACCCATCTCTCCCTCTGAGCCCCGAATTTCCTCATGGCTCTCAATCGATTACTTCTCAATCCACCTATATCTTCAAACTCTTCCTTCCCTTTGACTTTTTAGCTCAAGAGGGTTGTGGTAGGCAGCATTCTAAGAAAGCCTCCAAGATTCCCACCCTCTGGTATCACACGTGCCCTGTGTAATTCCCTCTCGTTAGTCTGGGCAGGATCTGTGAACATGATGGGATGATCAGTCCCATGAATAAGTTATGTTATACGGCAAAGTTAATTACATTAGGTTATAATGACTCTGTCATAGCAGACTGGAGAGGGATTGGCTTGTTGGCTTTGAAGAAGTAAGCTGCCATGTAGAGAGAGGGCCATTTGGCTAGGACCTGAGGACAGTTTCTAGAAACTGAGAGCGACCCCTTACAACCAGCACAAAAATAGGGACCTCTGTCCTACAACCAAAAGGAAATGAATTCTGCCAACAACCTGTATGATTCTGAAAGAGGACCCCAATCACCAGAAAAGACCTCAGCCCAACCAACACATTTATTGCAGCTTTATGAGACCCTAAGGGATGCTCAAAGTGGCACATAGCAATGAAGAGATTAAAGAACAAAAAACAGGATTCCGTGAGAACCTACAGACTGGGAGAAAAAAAATTGACTATGACATATCCAAAAAGGGTCTAATCTCTAAAATCTATAGAATATTTCAATTATTCAATAAAAAAGACAAATAATCCAATTAAAAAATGGGCAAAAGATACGAACAGATACTTCACCAAAGAAGACATTCTCGGGGCTAACAGACACACAAAGGAATGCTTGCAATCATTAGCCATTAGAGAAATGTAAATCAAAACTACAATGAGATACTATCTCACCCCAACACTACCGGCACTAATCACAAAAACAGAAACTAACAAATGTTAGAGAGGTTGAGAGGAGCTTGGAACTGTTATACACTGCTGGTGGGAATGTAAAATGGTGCAACCACTATGGAAAACAATATAGAGTCTCCTTAAAAATAGAAACACCATATGATTCAACAGTCTCACTTCTAGGAATATGTCCTAGACAGATAAGAGCCATCGCATGAATAGACATATGCACATCCATTTACACTGCAGCTTTATTCACAATAGCAAAAAGATGGAAACAACCTAAGTAATCATCAACAGATGAATGGATAAACAAATTATGGTGCACACACACAATGGAATACTATGCAACAATAAAGAACAATGAAGAATCTGAAAAACGTCTCACATCATAGATGAATCTGGGGGGCATTATGCTGAGTAAAATAAGTCAATCACAAAAAGACAAATATCGTATGAGACCGCTATTATAAAAACTCAAGAAAAGGTTTCCACACAGGAAAAAAAAATACCTTTGATGATTATGAGGGATGGGAGGTTGGGGTTGGGGAAATCATTAACTAGATAGTAGACAAGTGTTAACTTTGGTGAAGGGAAAGATAACACATAATATAGGGAAAATCAGCACAACTTGACCAAGGCAAAGCCATAGAAGCTTCCTAGGCACATCCAGACACCTTGAGGAACCAAGTTATTGGGGCTGAGGGCTGGGAACCATTGTCTCGGGGGACATCTAGGTCAACTGGCGTAACATAGTTCATAAAGAAAATGTTCTACATCCTACTTTGGTGAGTAGAATCTGGGGTCTTAAAAGCTTGTGAGTGGCTGTCTAAGATACTTCACTGGTCTCACCCCGTATGGAGAAAGGGAGAATGAAGAAAACCAAAGACACAAGGGAAAGATTAGTCCAAAGGACTAATGGACCACATAACCAAAGACTCCACCAGTCTGAGCCCAAAAGAACCAGATGGTGCCCTGCTACCACCACTGACCGTTCTGACAGGGATCACAATAGAGGGTCTCAGAGAGAGTAGGAGAAAAATGTAGAACAACATTCAAATTCACAAAAAAAGTTCAGACTTACTGGTCTGACAGAGACTGGAGGAACCCCTGAGACTATAGTCCCCAGACACCCTGCTAACTCAGAACTGAAGCCACTCCTGAAGTCGACCTTTCAGCCAAATATTAGGCAGGCCTATAAAACAAGCAATAACACATGTAAGGAATGTACTTCTTAGTTCAATCAAGTATACAAGACCAAATGGACAACACTTGACCAAAAGCAAAGACGAGAAGGCAGGAAGGGACTTGAAAAATGGATAAATAGACACAGAGAACCCAGGGTGGAAAGGGAAATGGGGAGAGTGTTGACATATTATGGGGAGTACAATCAATGCCACAAAACAATTTGTGTTAAAATTTTTGAATAAGAAATTAATTTGTGCTGTAAACTTTCACCTAAAGCACAATAAAATTAAAAAGAAAAATAAACACACACACAAGAAAACAGATTTCAGTCTTCTGTATGGTTTCTTGCAATCTACTACCCAACTACTAAGCGTTTCTGCAGTATCTTACTGCAAAGTACCAATTTCTGTATTAGGGAGGGTAAATTATCTACTCTAACAGTCTGAAAACTCAGTGGCTCAACACAATATAAGCTATTCACATCATATTGTAGTGTGAGTCAGTGTGAAGGGTGTGTTCTAGTCTGTCATTCAGGGACCCGGGGTTCCTCCTTTTTGTGGCTCCGCCCCCACCCCAGGTCTTCAGAGTCTTGTAGTCTTCTCCATTCAGCTGGTGGGTGGAGAAAGAGAGAGCAAAGATTACACATAGGAGTTGTTCGCGCACCAAGTCCGGAGTTGCTGTGCATCACTTCTGTTCCTGTTCCATTAGCTCCAAGTCTGTCAGAAAATCCTTCGAACTGCAAGGAGCCTGGGAATGTAATAGCTATGTGCCAAAGAGGAGGAGAACATGAATATTGGCAAGTACTGGCAGTCTGAAACCAAGTCCACAGTAAAATAGGCATTCAGAGGGCTCTAAGAGGAACGCATTTAAAATAATTTAAATGGATTCAAAATCAACAAATTGTCTGATTAGGAGCTGCAGGTCTTACTAGTATAGGTTAGAAAGCATATATTTCTTTTCTCAGCAAGAAAAAAATAACATAAGAATAGCATAGGAACAAAATAGTACAGGAAAAATAACATAACAATAAAATCAAGGGCTTCGGGGAAAAAAAATAAAACTGTACAAGAGGGTCTTGTTCCAAAAATAAATTATAATTTGCATGATTTGAGTATTGATGGAGTTAAACAAAACAGAAAACCTCCTTGACTTTGATAGTTGAAATATTCTCCTTCATACGGCACAAGCTTAGTGATATTGGGAAAGACTTTCCTTCTCTTCGAGTCCTATATAGTACCACCTACAGTGAATAATATATAATAGTTATACGGTAAATTGCTTAAAATGTTTATAAACCATGTATACAAAAAAGATTTAGTTAGAGACTAGAATCTAAGGGTTTTTATATTTTGTCAATGTAAAAGAATATTTTATAGCTGAATACAGAAAACCATAAGTGTCCAAAATTAGGAATGTTCTGGTATAACTAAGCCACAGAAAAAATTACTACATTTAAAACTAATAAAGAAGAACAAGGCCACCAGTACTTGCTCTAAACATTGTCACTATGAATATTATTATGTTTAGAAAAGTTCCCCCAAAATGTTTTCTTTCAGTGCTTTGTTTATGAATAATTATCTACTATTACCGGAATTTAGCAAATTCAAGACTATTTTGAAAAAGTAAGCAATTTCTTCCATCACTTACAGCTTTTGTAAAAATGGAGCTAGCAACTGGGAGATAGTAAGAGCATTGGATTAGAACAACCTTTGTGAAAGCTTCACTCTGTAGGGCTCCTTCTATACTTCAGATAATGTATCCTAGTTATTTGGGGTCTGAGGCTTATCAAAAGAGATGGAATTAATCATGCTGGGTTGTATGATATGTTTTGGAGAATGGACATGACTCCACTAAAATGAAAACGGCAAAATGATCTTCTCTGGGCTTTAGAATCTTAATGTTACCCTCCTCTTCCCCCTATTGTCCATCTACGGATTAAAGCTTGGAGCAATCACCCGATTTTAAAGTGATGAGGGAGGAGGGTGGAGGCAGGCTGCACCTGGAAACTATTTTCTTGATTTGTGCTGGCTGGAGTCCTGGAGATATAACAGCAAGAATGCCTCTCTGGGAATTCTTTGAAATCTGGGCAGGGTGATTTGTCTGAAGGGAAGCATGGGCGTGGGGGAGGTGAAGGGTGGGGAAAAATTCATTCCTGGTTGCCACATTGTTTTTCTGCAGTGGAGGAGCTTGGCCTGACTTGAGTGAGTTGAAAGGAAATCAACAAGGCAGCCTCAAGTTTGCAGAAATTTTGCTGCCCCGAACCTGCATTATTGAAACATAACGGGGTATTGTATCCTCTCTAGGGGGTTGCCAACATCAAGGCTCACAGTGTTCTATGTAGAAGATCTTTCCAATAGCTGTGCAAATTACAACGTGTTTTCATCTGCTTGACCACATTCAAAGGATGACAATTCTCTCTGCTTACACTACCTGGAAACGCACAGTACAGCATTGGCTTGTGAAGTTCTCCTTGTTGTGTCACCAAGCATTCGCATACCTGAAAGTCTCTCTTTTTTTTTTTCTGTCTGTACCAACTCTGAGCTCCAAAGGGTGACATGCACGTTACCCAACAAGGAGGACAAAAAAATGTAACAGGATGAAACCGATAGTCTTAATTTCCATAAACATTTCTCATATGCTTTTATCTAGCATTAACGAGTTTCCACCTCTATGTTCCTTTCTTTACGCAGCATGAAGCTGTCCACCTAACTTAAGACACTAACTACAGTAAGAATAAGCAGTTTTGGAGTATCTTTAAGGTTCCCAGGAGGCACAAATGGCTTGCGACCGACTGCTAACCTAAAGGTTGGTGGTTCAAACCCACACAGCAGTATTGCAGAAGAAACGACCTGGAGACCTGCTTCCATTAAGACTACAGCCAAGAGAAACTTATAGAGCAGTTCTACTCTGTAACACATCGGGTCACCATGAGTCAGAACCACCTCGACGCAAACAACATACGTGCCAGGAAGTTTATTCACATAATTTCTAATTCTCACAACAACACTGTTCAGGACAGGTACTAAAAAAAAAACAAAAAACAGTTGCTGTTGAGTCGATTTGACTCATAGTGACCTCGTGTGTTTCAGAGTAGAACCATGCCCCATAGGGTTTTTCTGCTTTCCTTTCAGATGTGGATCACCAGGTCTTTCTTCCAATGTGCCTCTGGGTGGGTTCAAACCACCAACCTTTGGGTTAGTGGTCAAGTGCTTAACCATTTGCAATGCCTAGGAACTTGAGGACAGGTACCACTGCCTTTAAATTAATGATGAGAAAACTATAACTAGGAGAAGCTAACTGATTTCTTCAAGACCACACAGCTACAAGGCAGGCAGCCTCAGAGCTCAACCCTTCTAAGAGACACCTGCTGTGGCTTATCCTCTTACACCAAGCAGAATAAACTCCACATTCTTCTGAAATTGTCCTTGACAAGATAACCACAGAACAGTCATAGATGGCCTCAACCCGCCTCTGGGTGGAGACTTATCATGCTAATGAAAGAAAATCAACCTCTTCCTCCATCCTTGGGGATCAAACCCTTGTCTAAAGAAAATGTATAGTCATCCCCAAGCTCTGAACGCCTGCATGAAGGTTAGTCCTGAATAGTCATGATTAATTTACATTTCCTTTTCTCCTCTCTGTAAAAGCCCATCTCCCCAAGCTGCCTGCCAGCAGTCTTGGGAGGCAGCAGTTCTGATTGCTTCTTTCCTTGTACAACGAAGTAAAGGCATTTTTCTGATCTCTCACCTCGGCCTCTTGTTTATTGGCTGTAACAAGTCACACCGAGCAAAACCTGGGGTTTTCACCCAGCAACAGCTAGTGCATGGTTGGGCCCAGTTTTGGACTCCAGGTAGTGAGACATCAGAGTTTATGCTCTTGGCAGCAAGCCGTGTTTATCATACCATCTTCTGATATAGTGCTGAAAGATGGGCCCCTCGAGTTGGAAGGCACTCAAATTATGACCAGGGAAGAGCTGTCTGCCTCCTCAAACCAGACTCAACCTTAACAATGTGGATAAAGTAAAGCTCTCACGACCTTCATTTGCTGATGTGGCATGACTCAAAATGAGAAGAAACAGCTGCAAACTTCTATTAATAATCAGAGCATAGAATGTACAAAGTACAAATGTAGGAAAATTCAAAGTCATCAGAAATGAAATGGAACGCATAAAGATTGATATACTAGGCATTAGTGAGCTGAAATGGACTGGTGTTGGCCATTTTGAATCAGACGATCATGGTCTACTATGCAGGGAATGACAAATTGAAGAGGAATGGCATCACATTCATCATCAAAAAGAACATTTCAAGGTCTATCCTAAAGTACAACACTGTCATTGATAGGACAATATTCATACGCCTACAAGGAAGACCAGTTGATATGACTTTTATTCAAATGTATGCACCAACCAGTAATGCCAAAGATGAAGAAATTGAAGATTTTTACCAACTTCTGCAGTCTGAAATTGATCAAATACACAATGAAGATGAAGTGATAATTACTGGTGATTGGAATACAAAGTCAGAAACAAAGAAGAAGGATTGGTAGGTGGAAAATACAGTCTTGGCGATAGACACAACATTGGAGATCTCATGATAGAATTTTGTAAGACCAACAGCTTATTCATTGCAAATATCTTTTTTCAACAACATAAACAGTGACTATGCATGTGCAGCTCACTGGATGGAAAACACAGGCATCAAATCAACTACATCTGAGGAAAGAGATGATAGAAAATCTCCCTGTCATCAGTCAGAACAAGGCCAGGGGCCAACTGTGGAACAGGCCATCAATTGCTCATATGCAAGTTCAAGCTGAAGCTGAAGAAAATTAAAACAAGCTCACAAGAACCCAAATACAACCTTGAGTATATCTCACCCGAACTTGGAGACCATCTTAAGAACAAATTTGACGCAATGAACACTACTGACTGAAGACCAGATGAGCTGTGGGATGGCATGAAGGGTATCAAAGACTATAGTCTTCAGTATAGATTATGCCTCAACATAAAGAAAACAAAAATCCTCACAACTGGACCAATAAACAACATCATGATAAATGGAGAAAATATCAAAGCTGTCATGTATTTCATTTTACTTGGATCCACAATCAACACTCATGGAAGCAGCAGTCAAGAAATCAAATGACATATTTCAGTGTGCAAATCTGCTGCAAAAGACCTCTTTAGAGTGTTGAAAAGCAAAGATGTCACTTTGAGGACTAAGGTGTGCCTGACCCAAGCCGTGGTATTTTCAATCACCTCATATGCATGCGAAAGCTGGACAAAGAATAAGGAAGACCAAAGAAGAATTGATGTCTTTGAATTATGGTGTTGGCAAAGAATATTGAATATACCATGGATTGCCAGAAGAAAAAACAAGTCTGTCACGGAAGAAGTACAGCCAGAGTGCTCCTTGGAAGCAAGGATGGCAAGGCTTCTTCTCATGTACTTTGGACATGTTATCAGGAGGACCAGTCTCTGCAGAAGGACGTCATGCTTGGTAAGGTAGAGGGTCTTCGAGAAAGAGGAAGACCCTCAAGGAGATGGATTGACACAGGCTGCAACAATGGGCTCAAACATAGCAGTGATTATGAGGATTGCACTCTATTGTACATAGGGTCGCTATGAGTTGGAACTAACCTGACGGCACCTAACAAATGCCTTACAAAAAACATGTTTATTACACGTAGTTTTACAAACCTATCTTCTTTCTTTTCTTTAGGAGAGCTATTTTTGTACTTAAATACTATTTTATTGTTCTCATGCAAAAGAAGCTGGATGGACTCAAGTTTAGATCCAGATCTGGGTTTGAATTTTGACTCCACCACTTCTGACTTTGTGACCGCAAGTAAGACACTTGATTTACATGACATCAAATTGCTCCATCTGTTACATAGATATAATAAACATGTGCCTGTGCCATAGAGTCATTGTTCAGATTAAAACAGTAAGAAAAACCTAGCTACTCTACTAATGTTAGTTAGTACTTCTATAAATTTAGAGAGGAAAAGTATAATCAAAGAAAAGAATCATAACAGATAGTAAATATACATCAAATCATTTTGTATCATCTTTTCCCATGAAGGAGCCCTGGTGGCACAGTGGTTAAAGAGTTTGGCTGCTAAGCAAAAGGTTGGTGGTTCAGACTCACCAGCTGCTCCTATGGATGTGGCAGTTACCTTCCGTAAGTATTTATGGCCTTGGATACCCTATACAGTAGTTCTACTCTGCCCTGTAGGATTGCTATGAGTCAGAATCAACTCAACAGCAACAGGATTCTTCCTATATACCCCAAAATGTACAGGCATCTATATACTTTATCAACTTTTATTTTTTCTCTCAAATATTCATAATTAAATATTTTATAATTAGTAAAATCCCAATTTCATTCAACTGTTGATACAATCAGTAGCAGCTTCCTTCCCTCCTTCCTTGCTTTGTGTATTTGCTGAGCAATTACTATGTGCTAAACTGTGTATTACTGGAGATATAGGTATAAAAGACCCAGCTTCTGTCCTCAAGAAATTCTCCTTTTATTAGGGAAGACAGGAAAGCAGCTGTGTATATCACAGGGTCATATATGCTGCAATAAGTTCTGAATAGTGCACTGTGTTAGTACTAAGCCCAGATTGGCTGACTCGGAAAAGCCTTCCAGAAAAGATTATACTTAAAATGAGATTCGATAGCTGAGTGGAAATAAGCCAGGCAAAGAAGGTGAAGGAGAGGCAGAGGGCATTGCAGATGGAGGGAGCAGTGTGTGCAAAGGCGCAGCACTATTAAAATGCAGGACACCCTCCATTAACTGCAAGTTGATCAGCTTGGCTCAAGCACAGGGAGCAAAGGCAAGTGATGGGAAGTCGGGGGAAGCAAGATCAAGCTCCAAGAGACCCAAATTGCCACATGTGAATTCAAATGTTCATAAAAGTGCACAAATAATACTTTTGTTCTCAAAAGAGAATATGCTCTGAGAAAGATAGGTGAGCAAGGGCAAATTTGGGTAGTACACAAATGTCTAGGGTTTTCTGAACATTCTAATCAGGAAATCATTCTAATTGGTGAGTTGTACTGTGGCACATCTGTTGACCATATCATCAGTTGGAGGGCAGTTAAATGTCAGCACCCTTATGAAACAAGACCTGCCAAATTTAGAAAAAAGGAAAATAATAGTACAAAATGTTAGATATGCTCGTTTTCATACAATGTTGATTTAACATGTGAGGGGAAATTTTTTCTTACTGAATGGACAATATGGTAAATTTGTCTAGCTAACAGGAAGGCACTTTCACTAAAAATTTATGCAATTTTTAAGAGATAAACTCTTTTAAGTTGCTTGATGTTACCTTGGCTTATCTAAACTATGTAATAAATACTATAGAGGATGTGGACGAGGGAGAAAAGGAACAAGAAATTGCCTTCCTCAAAACATTTATAGTCTACTGTACCTGCCTAGTTGAAACATGTGATTCCTCAAAGCCTGGGGATAGAACTTCTGGCTGAAGTTATATTAGGCCTTGTTTTACCCAGAGTAAGTGTTCATTGGGAAAATATATCCTTAAAGTATTATAAAGAATCATTCTTCTGAAAGTTTCTTTATGGATCAAGGCTCCCAACCTAAGTCTGGAATTCAGGTGTGTCAGTAAGTCTCTTGGGTTCTCTTCTACTAGGAGACTATTTGTGTGGGAGAATGAGTAGTCTTTGGAAAAGAATGAATCCAAAGGCGAGTCAAAGGCACACAATCCCTCTTCAATATCAATGTCACAGTCTTCAGGGGCTAAGAACAAAGTAGTGATGCTTCTCCCTCAGATGATCTTCTAGTCCAGATCAAGAATTCTTGATAGAAACTGGGAAATGTGATGAGGATAGGGTCCCTAAAAGTAAAACCTGAAAGAACTTCGTCATAAACATCCCCTTGAGGCTTTGAGAATACAAAGCAGCATTGACCTGGCACTTAGTAATCAAATAAGCTAACACTTAGCATGTTTATAATGTGCCGTGCTCTGTTCCAGAATATTTTAAATGATCAAATCCTCACAAGAACCCTATGAGATAGGTATTTTTATTCTCATTTTACAGATAAATAAAGTGTAAACTGGAGAGATTGAGAAATTTGCTCGAGGTCACACAGCAAGTAAATACAAAAGATAGGATTTGAACCTAGGCACTCAGCCTCCAAAGCCATGCTATTAGCCATAGTGCAACTTAAAAGTGGTGGGGAGAGGGCATACCCCACCTTTACACTAGGTGTCAAGGCTCTCAGGCACTGTCATCACTAACAGCATTCACAGTTTTGCACTCCCTGTGGGTTTTGGCACAACGAGGGGCTTTGCACTAAAGGACTTGACAGAGTATGACTTCAACAACCATCAACTTGGGCCAGTGTGAGGGATCATCTGAGGGAGAAGCATCACTCTACTTTGCTCTTAGTCCCTGAAGACTGTGACACTGATATTGAACAGGGATTGTCTCTCCTTTGGATTCATTCTTTTCCAAAGACTACCCATTCTCCCACAGAAATAGTCTCCACTGGAGAGGAAGGTAAAGACGAGTTGAGGGGAGTCAGAGGGTTCCTCACAAACAGTAATGGGAGATGGAGGTGGAGAGAAGGAAAATCAAGCAAGTTATATAGTAGTTGGGAATGGTATTCATGAGCCCACATGAGACACTCCCAGGAAATCCCGAGATATGGGAGAGATGACCAGAGGAGTGGGCAGGCTCCCCATGGAAGAGGACAAGAACCAGGGGACACTGTTTATGAAAGTGGTGACCCAATTTTTGGTATGGCCTGAGAAACATAAGATGCATTATTAATGATTAACTGTAAATCTTAATAGCGTCTGAGAAGTCCCAAGTGATAGCATATATCAAATTTCAACTGTAAAACAATGGAAAGAATTCAAGCAACTTGTGACACAATCCAACAGCGTCTCGCCAGTGGGGAGAGCAAAGGATTTGAATTTAAGAAATTCAACTCAATCACTGTCCAACTTAGTCAGAAGCTCCCATACGTCTCAAATGTATTTATATCCCAGTTTTTTCACTGATAAACGCAGGCTATAACAGTTATCCTCTAACTTGTAAAGATCAATGTTAAGACAAGAACCACAGGAATAGGAGATAATGACTTAGATCCATATACGAAATGTTACTTGAAATCACAGAATGTAGCCATCTCTTCGTTTCAAGCATTATTTTGCAATTCCAGTGTGACTAAGAAGGCCATATGCCAAACTAACATTTCCACCATAAGTGGCAATTTAAATATGATATACAAATGAGGTAAATGATTCCATTTTAACTAAATGGAATTTACTGGTGAGGGATGCTTTAGAACTGGCTTAATAAAGCAAATCAGCCTTGACAAATCATCTCAGAAATAATAGTATTTTTTTTAATCTAATGCTTAAAAAATAAACACAGTTTAAACTCATCTTAAGTGATGTTTTTCATAAAACATTAGAATATTGGAGAAAATGAAAAGTTGACATAAATTTACAGTTGCTTTCCTAGGAGAAAAAGAATCAATAACTAGAAAACATTTTAAGAAGGCTCTCCATTCAGGCTTTTAAGACAGCTGCCCTATAAAGTCCTACTTAACCATGTTTCTGGGTGTCAGAGACTTTACGTCTTGTATCAATTAGCTTAAGGAAGCATTCTAACACTGGACTCTCACTCAAACATTTTTCTATAGGCTTCAGCATTCCCTAGCTTGATTATTGCTAACTTACTGTATGCAGTGATCATACTGCTATAATCCTAACCAAAGCTCTTTTTTCATTATTATTATTCCCCATCATGAAGCTTATGTCTATGTTGCATTGTAAATTGCTATGCAGAGATGTAAAATATATCTCCCTGAGTCAATGCTAGCACCATAAATACGCCATTATGGGATATTAATGAAAGGGATTTCCAAGGTAGCCATTGTGCTAGCTTAGCAGAGGGTACATAAAAGAGTGATAAGAGCAGTGGCTCTTAACAGTTGATTTATGGTACTTAACATATAAAACGTGGTCTGTGTCAGATATATGGTTGCAGATTCTCCTAATCCACCAGTAGGCTGATACAAATAACAACAACAACAACAAAATAACCAGTATGTTGACATCACCATGCCCACTTGTCTTCATGATTCCCTGACCTCTCTATGTTCAGAAACGATCGCTGAAACCATAAAGCCACATCTATTGGCTGAGTAACGTCCCTTGTCATATGACCCCTGGAAAGTTTACTGTAAGAGAATTTAACAGGTTCCTGGGGGAGGTGGCTGCAAGAAGACCAAAGGGACAGCTCATGTGTCAAAAAACCAAACCCACTGCCATTGAGTCGATTCTGACTCATAGTGACCCTGTAGGACTGAGTAGAACTGCCCCTTAGGGTTTCCAAGGAGCGCCTGGTGGATTTGAACTGCCAAACCCTTGATTAGCAGCTGCAGTTCTTAACCTCTATGCCACCAGGGTTTAGGAGTATTCAAAACAATGGGTGCTATTGCCATATCCCAGAAAACACCCATTTGTCTAAGAACAGACTGCCCACTTAGGCTAATAGTTCAATGATCAGTTAGACAACAATGAGTCCTGTGGATCAATTGATACATGTTTAGAGCTATTTTGGTTCCCCCCTGGACCCTGTACTGAATATTTATTACATATTCAGCCCCCATCTCATGCAAAGCATAGCCAAAACAGTCTTTCATAGCTGGCATTTCATGGAAAAGAGAGTCTATTTGGGAACTTAGAGAATAAGACTCAGTGGGGAATTTTAGCCTCTGGCTGCTTTATGAAATAAATACTTCAACAAAACCATTTGCATAATGAAACTGTATCATCCATAAGAGATTTAGGAAATTGTATCAAATGAAGTTAAACTACAGTTTAAGAACATGTTTTAGAGGGTAGATAAGGGAATCTTCTCAATCCATATAGATTTTTTTTGGGGGGAGGGGGCCTCTACTCATCTTTGGGATGGAGAATGCTCATCTGAAAATAACAGTAGCTGTTCTTGCAGTATAAACCAGTCTCCATGATTTATGAGGAGGGTTTCCCAATTCTGTTGCCTCTTCCATTCTCCAGTGTTATAGTTCACATATTTGGTATGTCTGTAGGAAATTGGCATCTAGGGAACAACCACTAGAAAAAAAAAAAAAAAACAAAGAAGGCATCAAGGGATCACGTTAAATTTCTCCCCTTAAAACTGAGCTGTTCTTACTTGGAGTATTGATTCCTGTTGTTCCATACTCAGTTCTGCCAGAGAGAGTAAAGGTGTATCTATAGTCGTAAATTCCCTATGCATTTGCCTAAAAAGTCTTGGTGACATAATGGTTAAGCAAAAGGTTATTGGTTTAAATGTACCCAGTAGCTCTGGGGAAGAAAGTCTGCGGATCTGCTTCCATAAAGATTGCAGCCAAGAAAATCCTTTGGGGCAGCTCTACTCTGTCACATGGGGTTGCCATAAGTCAGAATTGACTTGATGGTACCCAACAACACTTGATTCTGGAACCTTTGAATATTAATCAGTATGTTTCCTTTTGAAGATTACCAAATGGAATTTTTTGACAAAATACAAGAAAAGCAGTCAGAAATTTATACTCAAAGTTTCTTACAAATCATAATGTAATGTATTATAGGATATCTGTGTCGTATTTTTTGCTTTTTTTAACTCGGTCCTTTGGTGAACCGGAAATTTCTTGTTATGTTGAAAAATCTAGATTAAAATCAAAGAATAATAGAGAGTTTTAAATCTTAATGAATAACACAGTGAATGTTCTAATGTCCAGTATATACTTTAATTAATCACATTTATTCTGAGTTTCTAAGCAACTCTGGTATTTTCAGATTCCTGAGAGGTTTTGGACCATGCACTCTGAGCATCGTAACTGTCACCATCAAACATTCATTGAGTACTACTGTGTACGAGGCTCCGTGATTACTTCCGTTCTGAAACTAATCAAGGACCATTTTGTACAATTGAATAACCGTGTATAATTTGTATACAGATCTCTGCTCCCTTCCCCCAAGCTGTGCCACCTGCTTTTGGCTGCTGAAAGATTTTAAAACCAAACCAAACCCGTTGCCACTGAATTGATTCCAACTCATAGTCACCCTATAGGACAGTGTAGAACTGCCCCATAGGGTTTCCAGGGAGCGGGTGGTGGATTTGAACTGCCGACCTTTGGGTAGCACCCAAGCTCTTAACCAGTGCACCACCAGGGCTCCCGTCTGAAAGGTCTTAGGGGGTGTTTAATCCTTGCTTTCTGGGTAAGGGGATGATTATGGGAAAGTAGCTCTTAAACAAAAAAAAAATTGACTACATATTACTAACTGCATCTGATACTACAGCCAGCAATTTCAACGGGCTGCTACTGGGAGGGATTTGGAGAAAGTGTCAAACACTTCCCTGGGTGATACAAACAGTTTGAGCTCGACTACTAACCTAAAGGTTGGTGGTTCAAACCCACCCAGTGGCATCAAGGAAGAAAGGCCTAGCATCTGCTTCCATAAAGATTACATCCAAGAAAACTCTATGGAAAGTGTACAGAGATCAAAAGTTATAAGTGGTTACCAGGCGGGAGGGAGGGAGAAAGGAAGACTCAGTGCTTAAGTGACACTGAGCTTCTGTTAAGGGTGGTAGAAATATGGGGTAACAGTTAAATGGTGATGGACGAACAACATGAGGAACACATTTAACATCACTGAACTGTGTACCTGAAGACTGTTGAAATGGCAAATGTTTTGTTACCTACATATTCACCACACACACACACACAGACACACACAAAGTATTTAAAAAAAAAAAAAAAAACCTGTGGAGAAGTTCTATTCTATAACACATGTGGTTGCCATGAGATGAAATCGATTCCAAGGCAATTGATTTGGGCATTTTGTTGTTGTTGTTGCAGTTTGGCCAAACACGTATAAAAGAAGAAGGAAATATAATTTTTCTTGTTCTTTTCAATAGCTTTAGGATTATAATTCACCGAAAGTTATCAGTGGTGAAGTCACTCCGGAGGTTCAACGTTCAGCTGGGGATTGGACAGACCCATAAAACGAAATGAGACTAATGAGGCACAGCAGTCCAGGGACAAGGACTAGAAGGCAGGACGAGACAGGAAAGCTGGTGATAGGGAACCAAAGGTTGAGAAGGGACAGTGTTGACATGTCGTGGGGTTGTTAACAATTGTCATAGGGCAATATGTGTACTAACTGTTTAATGAGAAACTATTTGTTCTGTAAACCTTTACCTAAAGTACAAAAAAAAAAAAAAAAAAAGATCTATGTGAGATTAAATTGACAACAGCAACTCAAAAGGTTTGATGGGAAGCCTAGGGGGCAGTGAACTGAAGATAATGGTGATGGAATAATTTGGAAAAGATAGTGAGAATAGCAGCACAACTGGGAGAACGTAACCAATGTCACTGAATTGTACATGTAGAAATTTTTGAAATGGTGTATCTTTGGCTAGGTATATTTTCACAAAAAAAAAAAAAAAAGGTCCTCCAAGGTCTAGAAGGGAGAGTGTTGACATGTTGTGGGGTTGTTAACCAATGTCATAAAACAATATGTGTACTGACTGTTTAATGAGAAACTATTTGTTCTGTAAACCTTCATTTAAAGTACAATTAAAAAAAAATTTTTTTAAAGTTATTCCTCTCATTACTCTGAGTTCCCAATATATACACTATAGGTGAGTTTTAGGTCTGGAACTATAATCATGATTGTACAGTCAGGACAGGCTAGGCAATGTTGCTGTAACAAAGTAAACTTGAAGTGTCAACGACTTTACACAACAAAGGTTTATTTCTTGTCCAGGAGAATATTAATGCGGGTCAGGCAACTTTCCAAGGATGCTGTTCTTTGTGAAATGACTTAGTGATTCAAGCAGTTTTGATGTGCAAGACTTCCATATTATCATGTGATTTCCGGATCACTGACTGCAGCAGGGAAGAGAGAGGAGGAAGATGACCTACTGTTTTTAATGCTTGGGCCCAGAAGTGGCAACAACCTTACAATAAATTGGCCAGAACTAGTCACAGGCCAAGCTACAAAGGGACCACGAAATGTGGGGAAGCACATAGATATATGGAGAACAATAAATATCTCTGCTGCAATGAGCCGAAGAAAAGACCAATGGTGTGTAACCATGCTAAGTATTTATAAGACTCTCACTTCAGAGATGATAAAAATTGAGGCTCACAGAGGCAAGCAACTTTTCCAAAGGCACACCGTGGTTGAGTCAGGAGTTAAACCCAGGCAATCTGGCTCCACAGTCCACACCCTTAACCACAATAGCATGCCATTTGCACAGTGTCACTACTAATTTCTGTGGCATTTGGCAAATAATCTGACGTTTCTTAGTTTTTCCACAAGCATGCCATTTGCACAGTGTCACTACTAATTTCTGTGGCATTTGGCAAATAATCTGACGTTTCTTAGTTTTTCCACATGTAAACTGAAGATAAAAACATATGTCCTTTGTGTCTTATTGTGCAAACACCATTCTTACTATTTTCAAGCACCACTAGATGCTCAGGACATTATATACGTTATCTACTATAATCCTCTGAACAGCCCAATGATGATGATGATGACAGTATCTGACACTTAAACTGAAAATACCATGCACTGTATGTACTAAGCACTTAGCATAAATTATCCATTTAATCCTTATTATAATATTATGCTCAAAGTGCTGTGTTCCCACTTTACAGATGGAAAAAAAAAAAAAAAAGATGTTGAGAAAGTTTTACACAATTTTCCCAAGCCCTACAGAGCTAGTGAAGTGGCAGAGCTGGGATTCAAAACCTGTATTCATTTCCACTGCACTGCTCTGTTTCCTACCTAATGAGCTATTAAATGCAGAAGTAGTAAAAAAAAAAAAAAAAAAAGCCCAGGCACTATGCAACAAACTAGGAGGTGAAACAGAAGCACTAAACATGTTATTAGGCCAATTAACTGCGATGTCCCAGGAAACCATGACCCTAAACCTCCAAATCAAGGAACCAAATCCCATTAGGTGTCTGGTTGTACATAAGCAGACTACTTTTGTTGTTGTTGTTGTTGTAAATATATCTATCATACAACTTTTGGCAATCCAGCTTTTTGCAGGTATACAAGTTAAAACTTGCAAGCAGCCATTCAAGTCACAACAATTGATCTCTATCCACCTGGAGCAACAGAGGAAAAAGGAGAGTTAGGAATAGAAGGAAGAAACGGGGTATATGGCTGTTTCCATGAATAGGTGCCTCCCTTGCCATGAGACCAGAACTGGATGGTGCCTGCATACCATTATTAAATGTTTTGATGAAAGATTTTATAGAAAAATCCTGATCAAAAAGGGGAAAATGCAGAACAGAATTTCAAAATCTCATGAAATCTAGAAATGCTGGAGCCATGGAGGCTGGATGAACCCCTGAAACTATTGCCCTGAGATAATTTTTAAACCTTAAACCAAAAATATCTTCTGAAGTCTTTTTCAAACCAAATAGTTTTGCTTAACTAGTCAAGAATGCCTACCTTGAGCATTGTACTTGTTTAAGGTCTATCTATATGGGATCAAATTGACAACAGCAACTCAAAATATTATATAGGAAATTCAGGCAACAGTGAGTTTATGTTAATAGAGAGGAACAATTCAGAAAAGGAGGGTGAGAATAGTTGTGCAACACAAACAATGTAATCAATGTCACTGAACTGTACAGTTGAAATTGTTGAACTGGTGTATATTCTACTATGTATATTCTCAACAGCAACAAAAATAAATCGTAAAAAAGTGAAAACACTATGCCAACTTAAAATATTATTACTTATACTTAATCTGTGATAGAAATTCTGTTTTATTTTTTCCACTCTAAAATTTTCCCTCTTATTGCATAGATAATATTGCCTCAAATTCTTCTCAGGGTTGATAAATAAATGGCAGGAATAGAAGTTTCTCAAAGGCTGTGACTGGATCTTTGGCTTCTTCCACAGTTCCCACATCATGCCACATAGTTGCTGAAGTTTAATAAATGTTAGCAGAGTTAAATTCAAGTTCTTATTGGAAATATAAAATTTTATAGTAGTATCATGCCATTATATGCCATTCTGAGTGTAAGTCTTTTTTCTCTTTTTTCCTAGACTGTTTTTGAGACACAATGGTTGTGTCATTACTTCATTCCACGAAAAATCCAATTAGTATGGATATCTCTAGTACTGTTTTGTGGGAAATTCAGTCTTTTACAAGCCTAGCATGGCTTTCTAGTTAATACTTAATAGTCTTAATATCCTTAAGGACATCTTTTGAATTGCCATATTCTATTTCCCCGTATCTGGAATAATAATAGTGTTTCTTAATAGATGAGGACCCTACTTGCCACCAAATCATAGGCAATTTCATGGCTCAGATTAGCAGAAAAAAGGCATAGTTATACAAACATGGTGAAATGAGTTCCTTTATGTGGCCTTTTGCCTTGGTTCTTTGGAAAAACAGTTTGACGCTTTTTTTCCCTATGCCCTGAGGGTTACCTTTGCCCTAGTTTTCTACCCCAGAGGGTTTTTACTTCTGTCCTGGTTGATTGACATTTCCTGAGCAAGCTGTAAACAACTTGACTTTTTGTCTGGGCTGCAGCCTGCTCTGTGATTGGTATGCACCTTGCAGGGATTGACCAATACATCCATGCAAATGAAGTGACTATGGACTATAGCCTACTATGCAGATAAAGTGTCTGTCACCTACAGCGAGGGGATTGGTCAGTTTGTGGCCCCCTCACTGGGAGGGGCCATGCCTTGAAATTGACAAGGAGTTGTATATATACGCAGCCAGTCCCACAGAGGTTTTTGAGACAGAAAGAAGAAGAGAAGCAGAAGGAAGAAAGAAGAAGAGAGACAGAAGACAAAGAACCTCCTAAAAGAGTTGTAACATGGGTCAAGGGCTGTAACACTGAAGACAGTGAGAGGCCCAGAAGGGGCCCTGTGGCAGAGCTACTGGTGACAGACAGTAGGGCCAAGAGGAGCCTGTTCTGAGGGAGCCAAGAGGAGGTCTGTCCTCAGGGGGCTGAGAGGAGGCCTGCATGGCAGAAAGGAGCTGAAAGAGCTGTCCTGCACTGAAGAAGGGAAACTGCCTGTGTACTTCCTGATCCTGATCCTGAGTTGTACCCTGTTACTTCATTAATAAACCACTTAACTGTAAGTATGGTCTGTGAGTTCTGTCTGGCCATTGCAATGGATTGTCAAACCCAGAAGAGAAGTAGAGAGTGCCCTGGGAAGGATGGCTGGTGTTAGAATTGGTAAAAAGGTTGGAAACTGAAGGTACCTCTGACCTCCACCTCATAGGGATCAGACTTGGGCTGATCTTGATTGCTTTAACCCCCGAAGTTAGACAGGTTTTGATGCTACTACTCCCACTGTTTTACAACAAAGTAAATTTTAAGGTCCGTGCCTGAGGTTGATAACCATGGCTGTGAGGGTTGACTTTTTTTTCATGTTATTTTGTGTCCTTCCCTTCCCTTCCCTTCCTTTCCATTTCTTTCTTTACCCTTCCCTTTCCTTTTCTTTTGAGACACTGCATTGACTATGCACTAAAAGAATTATTTTTTTTCACTGAGTTCTCTGACTTTCACTTATGAGATGATTTTTTTCTTTTTTTTTAATTAAAGAAAACCTCATAAGCTAGAACTCACTAACTCCTCTAGTGGCTCATGCATGTATTGATCCCCACCCTATCACAGAAGCTCATGAGCCTGACATATATTTGTTGAATCCTCCAAGTTCTTAGCATAAAAGAGGTTCTGGGAAGTTCTATACACTAATGAAAATATTCACACTCTCTCTCCCTGAAAAGCTCTATACACTAATGAAAATAAATGTTCACACTCTCTCTCCCTGAATAAACCTCCTTTTTAGGGTCCTCTCACTTCAGTTTTTCTACAGCCATCATGCCAGGCCCAAGGAACACATCCTCAACTCACTATATTTGGTCCAACATCCTTGCTCACTAAAAGACATCCACCTTTCCCCAATCTCTTTTCTCTAGTAACTTCCTTTGAACTTCTTCCACAGAAGTCTCAGTTTTCTACACAGTTCATCATTTTTGTAAAAAACATTCCTGAAAATTTTAGGGTTTATAATAGCCATAAAGGCATACTTGTGAAAATAACGGAGTGTGCTTTTATTTAAACATTTGTCTAATTCCGTTGTAGCTACCAATCAGTCTAGATTTATCAGTTGCCTTTTTTTTTTAATCTATTTTCTCCCAGTTCATGCCAGAACAGATTTTGTGTCCTTGGGATACTTTATCATGTGCCTCATATTCTGGGCATCTATTCACAGAAATGCAGAATGCCCCTTTTTGCAACATGATTTAAAAAACAGAGTTTTTCTACAGAACCTATATTATCACCAACTTGTACAAGTTCAACTAACCTTATGAGAGAGTATTTTTCCTTATTCTTATTATATGTTAAACTTTACTTGAAAACTCACAAAATTAGAGACTTCACGAAAGTGAGGTTCTGTTTTTCTTACTTCTGGAATAAAAATAAGTCAACATTTTTATTATTTTTAAATATAATTAAACTACAATCTATGCAGGCTTTTTCTCCCGTCTTCCCTTTGTGTTTTATCGCCAGTAGCATTCCACGCCTGGCGTTGTATTCCTGGGCAAGGAATGACTCCTCTTTACAGTTCTTTCTCAAGCTTTTCTCAGAGATGCTGACAACACAGCCATTTTAATCATTCATTGATTCATTCATTCAGCAAATATATGTTGATCACCTACCACATGCCATGTTTTACTGCAGACACTGGGAAAACATCAGAGAACAAAATAGTCCATGCCTTCCTGGAACTTAGTAAAAGGAGACAGATAATGAATACATGAGGAAATTTGTAATATAAAAATATAGAAAGGGTAACACGAGTTATGAAGAAAAATAATGTGAGTAATGTGAGTAAAGTAGATCAGGAATGCAGGATGGATATAACTCTGCTATTTTATATACAGCCATCAGGGAAGGTCAATCAGGTGATCGAAAAGGGGTGATCGTGATAATCCTACCTGACTTGCTTTATTTCATATTGAAATTAGAGGATCTGAAGGGAAAGAAGGAGGAAACCATTTTATTTTACTTAGTGTGTATGTTATGTAAATTTCTAATTTTAAATTTGCATGATATTGTTTAAATTTCTAGTTTTTTTTCTGGAAATTCATAACCTTATAAACATTAAAAAAAAATCTTTATATCTGCTGAAAGTACTATGCCTGAAAGAGTATATTTGAGCAGTTGAAGAAACAGTAGAATAAGCTAAAAGGGAAAAAAAATATCCATGGTATATAACTTTCTGTCTGTCTGTCTGCCTATCTACCTATCTATCTATCCACCTATCTATCATCTATCTTGTCCATCCACCCACCCATCCATTCATCCATTCATTGACAGTAGGGGTCAGAAAAGCCATAACCAGGACTGAGCCTAGGAGGCCCATGACAGTAAGAGAAACATACTGCCTGGATATTATCAGGAGATGGTCGTTAATTATTTAATTACCTAATCAATTATTTTAACTTTTTCTTGATTTGCTACTATGTGCCAGGCATTGCTCTTGGAGCTGGGGATATGTTTATAGGCTCCTGGCCCTTACATTCTAAGCATTCAGGCCAGGCAACACAGCACCTCACAGTGAGATCTCACTGTTGACCTGAGCAGTGCTCTAAGTTGGTGTGTGCTTGGACTTCAGATTCATGTGGTTGATTTTTTTTAATTTTAAAAACGTATTTTTAACTCAATATATTCCAGTGTGGAAGCATATTATCATTTCAACATGTAAGCAATATAAAATATTATTAATGAGATATTTTACATTCTTTTTTCATACTAGGTCTTCAAAATCTCGTGTATATTTTTTACTTGCCCTTCAGAAAAAGCTGTTGAGTTGATTTCGACTCATAACGAATCTATAGCACAGAGTAGAACAACCCCATAGGGTTTCCAAGGCTGTAATCTTTATGGAAGCAGACTATCTCGTCTTTCTCCTGCGTACCAGCTGATGTGTTTGAACTGCAGACTTTTCGACTAGCAGGCAAGCAGCATGTCTTAATTCAGACTAGTTGTAATTCAAATGCTCAATAGTCACCTGTGGCTATTGGCTGCCATCTTGACAAACACAGCTACAGAAGGTAGCATGTGATTGATTTTAAGCTGCTTTTCCCACTCTTACACATATACTGGTCAGGATGTGAAAGTTACGCTCGGGGCCTATGTCTATCCTAACTTCCTTGTCTTCGTCCTTACCAGTTGCCATCTAGAGGATTCTGAATCATGGCCTGTGTGTGTCAGAGTAGAACTGCGCTCCATAGGGTTTTCAATGGTTGTGGTCTTACAGAAGTAGATCACCAGGCCTTTCTTCTGAGGAGTCCCCAGGTGGATTCAAATCATCAGCCTTTCGATAAGTAGCCAACTATTTAATTGTCTGCACCCCCAAGGGACTCCATGTACCTATAAGGGAGCATTATTTAGCCATAAAGAGAAATGAAGTTCTGATGCACGCAACAACGTGGATGAACCCTGAAAATATCACACTGAGTGAAATGTCAGACATACAAAGATAAATATCGTACGATCCTCTTATGTGAAATATCTAGAATAGGCAAATGCACAGAGACAAAAGTTTATTAGTGGTAATCAGGGACTAGGGGAGGTGGAATGGGGAGTTATTGCTTAAGGTGTATTGAAATTCTGTTTAGGGTGATGAAAAATATTTGGAATAATGGTTGTACAACATGATGAATGTAATTAATGTCACTGAGTTGTCCACTTAAAAATGGTTGAAATGGCAAATGTTATATATATATATTCACCACAGTAATTTTTTAAAAATATAAACAAATAAAAATAATAGTAAAATTAAAATATCATTCCTTAAGTTCATGTTTCATTTTTTTAGTTGAGTGACTCTTAATTTTTAAGAATAACCACAAAACTTATAAAGACATAGCTGATTAATATTTTTATGGTTTTGTCCTCTGTCTTCAGGCAGAAAAAACTGAGGTTAATCATTCTATAAGCATTACAGTTTTCTTAGTCCTATTGTTCTTTGAGGAGCCCTGGTGGTGCAGTTGTTAAGAGCTCGGCTGCTAACAAAAACGTTGGCAGTTCAAATCCACCAGCCGCTCCCTGGAAACCCTATGGGGCAGTTTTACTCTGTCCTATAGGGTCACTGTGAGTTGGAATTGACTCCACGGCAATGGGCTTTTTGGTTTTTATCACTCTTTGACCTTACACCAGATTCTGACTAGATTGCTTGATATTCTCTACCATTTTAAAATCAAATTTCCTACATTGCTTTTATTGAAGAAGGTCACATAGCCATAGATGTAATCACCCGATTAATAAACCTTCAGCTGCAGTGTAATAAGTACACTGCTTTTATCTTCTAACGGGCTGAGTTCAGATGGTCCCAAACAATATTTTTAAACTGTCACTAAATCTTTTACATCTAATACCTAGCTACTCTATAAGATCATGGTGAGTATCTGCAAGGTTTTATAATTCATCTTAGAAAGTGTTTTTTCTTCAGTATATTTGATGTCAACAAATGCAGAAGTCTTTAGTATTAGGATAAAATAATTACCAACCTTTAAAATGATGATTTATTATGGGATACAAACCAGAGTTTAAAAGATACATTTCCAGTTTGCCCTTAAATAAAGCAAAGATTTCTGAGGAATCAATACTCATTTATCCTATTTGTTTTAACTGGTCGGATTTTATTGCTTTTGATCAAAGGCCATTGTGAAGTTTTTGGTGCAAGAAGCTGAGGGTAACCTAATATTTAGAAGAATTGGCAGAACAGTAATGTTTCTAAGCATTAACATATATAACACATCAGAACAAATAACCTAATAGGAATAATCACATTATTCTGTGTCAGTTTAATACCTTTAACAACTTTAGCTTTACTTCTTAAACAGCAAATTAAACAAATGGTAGATGCTCAGGATTCATACTTGTCTGCACTAAAAAGTGAGCAACATCTTTTCCCAAATACAATTTAGTGTTACCCCAATTGCTGTTGGATCCAGAAACAGTGGGATAAAAATGCTATAAAAGACAGTGTGACTTAAACAGTTATAAAATACTTACTTGCTAAGCTAGGAGAGTCTATCTTGAACTGCAGCTAACAATGGATTGCTCTGAAGAAAAGTTTGGGCTGAGAAAGTTATGATGTTCAAGAAGATTGACTACTTTGATAACTTCAAAAGCTTTCCAACAAACTAAGAAAAACAAGTTTGTTTGTTTTGTCCATCCTGTAGGGTAGAACATTCGGGTTGCTTTTCCAGTTGTGTAAATTAATGGCTATGCATCATAACAAAGAAACAAAAGACTCGTTCAGTTTTGGAAGTCAAAGGCAGGTGAAACAACTGTAGACACTGTTAACCTCCATTTGTCGTTCCTTGCATGTTTCAGACGCGCAAAGTAACTGGGATGCCCGGCAGTAACAAGGCAATCTCTTAATCTCTGTCCCCAGTACGGGTTATTCAGCTTTGGGTTCACCCAGGTTAACTTTACAACACAGCAGAACGTTCGCACCTGGCTTTCTTATCATTGCAGACACAGGAATACAATTCTAAACCCTAAATGCCCTTTGCCTCCGCTTCCTTTATCTTTCCTAAGGCTGCATGACAAAGATTTTACTCCTGCTCCATCATTCCACTTTTTTTCTTCCCAAACTCTAATTATTATCAGTAGTAATAATAAACTCAGTCTTCATAATTCTGTGGTTGAACCAGTTTTGATGGATGAGTTTCTGTCAAAATTCCAATTATTTGCTTGTTGTTAGCTATGGTCAGGTCGTCCCCAAGTCATAACCACTGGATGCACAACAGAACTTAACACTGCCTGGTCTTTTGTCAGCTCCTTGATTAGTTGCATCTTGGGCCTTTGTGATCCATAGGGTTTTCACTGGCTGATTTTCAGAAGTAGATTGCCAGGCCTTAAGCTCTGCTGAAACCTCTTCAGCATTACAGCAACACGCAAGCCTCCACTGACAGATGGGTGGTGGCATCACATAAGTTGCATTGGCCGGAAATCGAACCCAGGTCTTCTGCATGGAAGACGAGAATTCTACCATGGAGTCAAAAATGCGCCCCATAATTTGCCTAGACCTCATAAAATGAAGGACTCTGACTAAGGAGAATTTCACTTTTCCCTAATCCAGAATAGATACACCAGAAGGTTATTCAGAAATTATTTTGAAGGATTTCCCATTCCACAATGTGCTTATGTCATCCCGATTCTATTTGTTTTATGGAGAATGACATTTTGGGATTGCAAATTTCAACAATATATGCTGCAGTTCTGCAATATACGCTACAGTTCTGCAATACACAATCACTGAGTTTGAGACCTTCCAAGTTCGGCCCTCTCTGTTTACACACAAGGAAATGGAGGCCCTGATAATTAGCATGACTTGACAGAGGATACAAAGTTGTAACAAGCAGGGTTGGATCCAAACTTGAGCCTTCTCACCTCAAGTACAATAAATTTTTCACAACTGCTCTTGGTCTCTTATTGCACCACTACCATATTAATGAACATTTGCTAATGTCATTGACATTTTTGTTTAGGTTGATATAAATAATACAAATTTGACTTCATTTTTATGCAATTTAACGTCCAGCTCTCTCAGCTGCAGTTAGTCAGTATCTGAGTAGATACTTCAGTGTTGACAGTACTGACAGGAAGTACCACAGAATGTGTCATATGGGAGAGATGCACCACTGAAGCTAGCAAGACAGATGATACATCCCAACTTACTTTTCCTCCCAGCGTTCTCACCTTCCTTAGAGGAAAAAGAAGGTGTTGGAAAACAGCATGGTCCATATTTTAGATCACTGTTAGAGGAAAGAAAATCCGAAGTTCAGGCCACAAGATTTGAGTTGAATAAGGAAATAGTTATAAACACCACATTGAAGATCCCAGAATTGATCAGTTACTGAGCAAATCATTTTGCAGTAGAACACATAACTGAAATAGAGATTGGACTAATCTCCAGCTTCATGATCTCCTTCAATTTCCTGCTTATATACCTTTGATGAACCTATCCACATCCAATTCACACACCTGCTTCCCATTTGATTTTAGAGAATATATGGTTCACAACTTTCTATGTATTTGATAGTCTCCTTTTGCTGCAAGTGACAAAGGGGGAAAAAAATAACTCGTGCTAGCTTAGCACAAAAAGGAGGCAATTTGGCTCACATCACCATCTTCGAAAGGGTCACGTTTGACATGGCCTCAATGACAGCTGAATGCAAAGACTCAGCCCACTGTCCAGATATTTCTCTCCCTTCATTGCTTGTCTCTACTTTCTCTGCATCTTGGTTGGCATCATTCTCTACTGTTACATATGATATGGCCTTCCTCCACAGAGCAAAGGATATGGATACCAGCAACTCTGGACTTAAATGCTTATAGGCTTTCAAAAGGAAGGAAAGAAAACTCGCCACCAATTTAACTCAGGTAGACAAATTCTCAGGATGGATTCTGCTTGTTCTGGCTTGAATCATGTGCCTGCCTTTGAAGCAGTCACTATAGTCAGAAGTCACTATAACCGTCCTACCTTTGGCCATGTGTCCATCCCTTCTGACAGTAGGGCAGGGTTTTTACCAGAATAAATTAAAGTAGAATAGACATGACCACTTTAGGAGTCCCAAACCTATTAGCTGTGCCAGGCTGTACCTGTTATGGATTGAATTATGGATTAAATCATGCCCCCCCCCCCCCCAATATGTGCTATAAATCCTAACCTCTACACCTGTGGATGTAATTTCATTTGGGAATAGAGTTTTATTTGTTATGTTAATGAGGCCATATCAGTGTAGGGTGTGTCTTAAACCAATCACTTTTGAGATATAACAGGAACAGATTAGGCACAGAAGCAAGCAAGGACCGACGAGGAAGACAGATGTCAGGCCACGTGAAGATTGCCAAGGAACAGAGGAACAGAAGCTGAAAAGTGACAAGGACCTTCCCCCAGAGCTGACAGAGAGAAGAAGACTTCCCCTGGAGCCAGCACCCTGAAATGAGACTTCTAGCCTCTTAAACTGTGAGAAAATTTCTGTTCATTAAAGCCACCCACTTGTGGTATTTCTGTTACAGCAGCACAAAGAAACTAAGACAAATAGCTAATAGCCAACACTTGTTATTTTTGTTAGTTGTCCTCTAGTCAATTCCAACTCATGATGACCCCATGTGTTACAGAGTAAAACTGCTCCATAGGGTTTTCTTGGCTGTATTCTTCCTGGAAGCAGATCGCCAGACCTTTTCTTCTGTAGTACCGCTGGGTGGGATGGAACTGCCAACCTTTTAGGATCGCAGTCAAGTGCAAACCATTTGTGCCACCTAGGGACCTTAGCCAACACTTAATAAATGTTTACAATGTTACTACAAACAGTCTTAGTGTTTTATACTTGTCAACTATTTTAATTCTCATTGACCTACAAGATAGGCTCGTCTACTTTCATTTTATAGATGATGAAACTGAAGCCCACTGGGGTGAAAATTTTTGTCCAGGTCACACAGCTAGTAACTGACAAATCCTGGGTTCCAGCCCTAGCAGTCTGGTTCCAGGACACCCACTATTAATCTCTACAGCGTATTACCTTTAGAATAATGAAATAATCTTTTTACATCCTAGAGGCCCACTGGTAAACTTTTGGCTACATCTGCAGAGATCCTTACTTCATCTTCTCCGGTTCTCAGGAATATTTTCTTATTCAGGGTCAACCTTTCACTTTAATTCTTCATTCCATCACCTTTTGGAGCCTCAGGACTTGTCAATCAAATATTCCCTCTCTTGCCAGTGTCTTCAAACAATTACTTTCTACTAGATCTTTTCCCTCAGTATCCGCCCACCAGTTCTCCCCACATAATTTCTTTTATCATTCAAGCTTTTAAAAATAATGCTTTTCCTTAGTGCCTCCATTTCATCATCTTTTTCCCATTCCCTGCAAACCATCCTCACCTCCTCTTATACGGACCTTTTCTATTGAAGTGGTTTTATCAGTGATTTCATTAATGTTGAGTTCCCAAAGGCAAAATTCAATCAACACTGTTCAGTCCTTCTCTTTCCCTCTGTTCTAATTAACATTGCTAATTGACCCTCTTGCTTTTTAAAGCTTAATATCCCACCCATTCCTAAGGTTATTCATTCTCATTATTTATTGAACCATTTTGCTTGGACCACTTCTGAAATGATATACTTTTCCATGGTTCCACCCTTGGCTCTTTTGTTTTCTTGCTCTGTGAGAGATCCTTAAGAATTCTCATATAGACACGTGTACCTAACTTCCATCTCCACGCTGATATCTCCCAAGTCTATAGGTCCATTTCTGAATTCTTCCCCCTGAATTCTAGACCCATGTATCTGATTTCTTCAGCTATCTCCACTTGGACATTACTAATAAGTTATGAGGATCAAGTGAATAGTTTAAAGCAGGACAGGCACATGATCAGATTTTAATTTCATAAAACAGCAAATATTTCTTAAGAAGCAATGTAAAACCTGAGGTAGGAGTCTCAGGAAGATCTGTTACGAAGATATTGAAATGGTTCTGAGACAATAAAATACTAAATTAGAACATATAGGGTGGAGAGAATGAATGTGAGCAAAATGTCAGAGGTGAAATGGAATGAATTTGATTGAATGTGGGTACAAGATGGGGATGCGTAGGAGTGACTTTGAGCTTCTGGCTTAGATAATTGTATGAACAGTGATGTCATCAAACAAGATGGGAATACAAGTCCAATCTTGCGTTTCCTAGATAGGAAGAACAATTTCTGAAAGAGACAATAATAGATCTAGCTATAAGAGTTTAAATCTTTCCTTTCCCCTCTTCTTCTCCATTATCCCTACCCTACCACCACCACCACGTCATTCTAAACATGTACACATTTACTTTAGGTCTGTTATGGATTAAATTATGTCCCCAAAAATATGTGCAGAAATCCTAACCCCTGTACCTGTAAATATGACCCTGTTTGGAAACAGGGGTTTTTCTTTTATGTTAACAAGGTCATAACAGTGTAGGATTGATAGTAACCTGATCACTTCTGAGTTATGAAAAAAAAAAAAATAGAATAGTCACAGAGACAAACAAACAGGGGGAGCACAGATGCTATCTGACTATGGAGGCAGATGAATCTACAATCCCAGAAACGCCAAGGATTGCCGGCTACTAAAGGCTGAAATAGACAAAGAAGGACTTCTTCCTAGCGCCAGACCCTGAGTTTGAACTTGTAGCCTCCTGAACTGTGAGAAAATAAATTTGTGTTCTTTGAAGCCACCCACTTGCTATATTTCTGTTATGGCAGCACTAGGAAACTAAGACAGTTCTATGGGCTCCAGGTTTATCCCTATATCTGAGAACTAGAGACCACATGGTCCCCCTTAGAAAGCCAGAGTGGAACATTGTTTTTCAGAAAAGCAAATGTAGAAAAAAACAGCTGCTACTACAGAAGACATCCTCTAGGTCAAAGTGAACTGTCTGGTCCCAGAGCAAATGAGTTGCTACCTTCCTGATCAACTGTATCTCTCAGGCAAACACTTTCCTTCTTGGTTTACTCAATCCTCTCTGATTCCCTGCATCGACTTTAATTGTTAAAATTTGTTCCCTCTTGTTCACTAAACTCTCTTTTTAGTATCTCCTTTATCTACAAAAAGCAACTCTTTGTATCATCCATCTGCTTTGGGTACTGTTAATCACTTTTGGGCTTTATTTTGAGAGACTATATGCATTATTTTCTTTCACCTATTTATCCTCACAGCTGATACTTGATCCACTCCCAGTCTCAACCTGGGGCTTTACATTTTGTTTTGCCCCAGTAGAAGGAAAATTGGGCCAAATGTTCCTTACCTTAGTTTAGTAATCCCTTTATGAATCACTTATATGCATCACTACGATGTTCTAAACCTGGATGTTAACATTGTTATCACAAAACCAATGCCATAAAAAACAAAACCTGACATAACTAGTGATTCCTGTGTATGAGACAGATATTAAATATTGAACAAATTCCTTTTGGCTATAACGCTTATGATTAGCTATTCTTTGGCTTTAATTGTGCCACAGGTATGGAAAAAAGAAATTAATTTGGAAGCACAAAATACTCAAAAGCATAGTCCACTGGAATTCCCACTAAGGAGAACCAATTTCCCTGTGATGCAACCCATTGCTTTCCATGAGTAAACTATTATTCTATTTTCAGGTGCACGTATTGAAAAGAGTAGGGCACAGTGGGTAATAAACATGCATTGACCTTGATGAGTTTACTCACTAAAAATACAGATTTATCCTTAGAGTTTGGCTGAAGACAGGGTTTAAACCACATGGTGAGATGGGTGTGACCACATTGTGAGATGGAGGTGGAGTTGAGGAATTGCACGACTCAGGACACTGGCAAACAGGGAAAAGGAATATAATACCACCAATAATACTACAAAAACTTGAAGACGTGTGAACGTGTGTATTAAGTTTCACATTTATCTATCTATAAACTTGACCGACATACCCCAGCCACACCATCTACTGCCATTCTCAGTCTTCTTCGTTTCAAGCTGCACGTTTAACTCACTTTAATTTGATATAAGCTTGATAAAAATTTTTGGGAGCCAGAGGAGCATACAACTGATCTGCATAGGGTCCCAAATCTTCCGATGGAAGGGAAAAATAATTTAATGTTTTTCAAAGGACTGAGCTATTTAATTCTTTCATAAACCTGCAAACAAGATCCTCCGGAAAAAAGAAAATGCTTTTCCTGAATAAAATATTTGAAAAATTTCTTGCTTACACATATTTTGTCAACTAACTATGTTTCTTCAATATCAGTGGACATCAAGTCAATTCTGACTCATGGTGACCCCATGTTTGTCAGAGTAGAACTGTGCTCCATAGGCTTTTCAGTGGCTGATTTTTCGGAAGTACATCACCGGTCCTTTCTTTTGAAGTGCCTCTTGGTGGACTCAAACCTCCAATGTTTTGGTTAGCAGCTGAGATTGTTCACTGCTGACATATATGGGGCCACTGTTTCTTTAATATTTATTTTAAAATAAAAGTAAATATTTACCAGTTTCTTGAGTTTTGAAGTGAAAACCATTCTAATCTACAGGGTCTAAATACATTGAGTCTAAACACATTGTCTCCAGCATTTTCATGTAGTCACTTTGAGCACATGTGTAAAAGCACTTCTCCTGGCTCAAATCCCAGCTCATTTATTAAAAACCTCCATTGAAACCACGCCCATAAAAGGTATTAGGAATCCCATAGCTCCTGAGCATGCCTCCAGGACAGAGTTAATGATTTATAATGCCCTGAGAAATTGAGGTCTACATATGAAATCTTAATCCCTACTCTGAGCCACACAGATTTTATCCAAGAACTAATAGTGTTAGTGTAAACATACTCTAAAGGGTCAGACTTGCTAATGCCTATTTAATTCTTTCCATGAATGCCCATCTCCCTTGAGAAAACTATCCAATCATAATAAAAAGTAACAGAGATTTGCAGCAAGGGTCTGACACTGAATACAGAAGTGGAGAATGAGATGATAGCTGGGTTTTGATCACAGACCTTAACAAAATCCCTTTACTGTAGGGAATTTTGGTTGACTAAAACTCATCAGGAGTCCTGGTAGTATAGTGGTTAAGAGCTCAGCAGCTAACCAAAAGGTTGGCAGTTCGAATCTACCCGCTGCTTCTTGGAAATCCTACAAGGCAGTTCTACTCTGTCCTATAGGGTCGCTATGAGCTGGAATTGACTCGACGGCGATGGGTAAAACTCATCACTCGAGAATGGCAGGAGGCCCTGAGGCCCAGATAGGAGAAAGTTCTCTGGCCAACATAATAAATACTTCTCCAAAAGGAGAAATGTCATTACTTAGGGGATGGACTATCTGAGAAGTCGCTGCTCACCAAAATTCTAAAATCATAGAAAGAAACCGTTGTTATTGTTTGCACTCTCTGAAGGTGCCCTCTCTTTACTTCTTTACTTCTAGGCTTAATGTGACAGAAAATATAAACTGCTACACTGTATGCTTCTATTGCAGGGAAACAGCATTCCTCAGGAGCTTTGTCATATGGTCACGAACAGCATTCAGTCATCTACTAGGAAAGTAATAAATAGTGACTGAATAAAAATCTCACCAAGGTATCAGAGCTTGTTGGAAATCATAAAAAAAGAGCAAGGCTTATTTGTTGTTTGTCAGGGAAGTAGTTTAAAAGTTTTGCCTTAAGACAGGAGTCTCAGTTAACCTCATTGTATTAGCAACTTTCAATTTTAGCTGTACTTTTTTTTCCTAATTGCAGATACTGCTTAAGGCTAAAAATAGTTTCACTTAATGAAGCAAGTTCTTTTTTAGAGAGAGAGTGCTATAATCACAAACTTGGATTTACCTGGTGAAGGGATCGCCCTCCAAATTTGCATAAATGAAATCACCTGCGTGTGTCCCTTATTTAGCCCCCAATTCCTGGAAGGGCCGTAACAGTCCTTCCGCCTATAGTTTACATTCAGAAGGAGACTCAATGCAATGTGCGCTAGTTACCTGACTTTTACTCCTACTGAGCTTTGAGTCACTTACTTAACATGAAATTCAGATATTCATAGAGGATCTTATCACAGCAAGGTACCAAAAAACCAAACCACACCCATTGCTGTAAAGTTGATTTCAACTCACGGCAACCCCACGTGTTACAGAGTAGAACCGACCTCCATAGAGTTTCATTGGCTGTAATCTTTATGGAAGCACACTGCCACACTTTTCTTATGCAGCACCACTGAGTGGGTTCAACCAGTCAATCGAAAACCATTTGTGCCACACATGGACCCTAACAGCATGGTAGCTAGCTGTATAATAGGACATAGTAGAAACTGCTCCACTTTAAAATAAACTTTATTTTTTTAAGGCATACTACTGATATGCCAACTTGTTTGGGTTGAGGTTGCAGGCAAGTTCAAGAAACACTTCTCTTCAGCGTACTCTAAAGATGCCTTTAGTACTCACTTCTTTAGCATTTACCTCTCTGAAACAAACAAAAAAATCATTGCCGTCACACCAATTACTACTCATAGCAACCCTATAGGACAGAGTAGAACTGTCCCATAGGTTTCCAAGCAGCAGCTGGTATATTCGAACTGCTCACCTTTCCGTTAGCAGCCGAACTCTTAACCACTGTGCCACGAGGTCTCCACCTCTCTGAAATAGAGCTAATTAAACCAGCAATCATTTAATTGTAACTGAAAATTTATATGGAAGTATTCAGAATCCTGTCTAAACAAATAGAAACAAAATTAGCCTCTAATCAGAAATCTGTTTTCTCCCAAATCTCTAGAGATTATCAACTGGACCAGAGAACTCTGCACCATTAAAACACAGCACATCAGCATCCCAACCACAATCAACTCCTCTCTTCCAAGAGCCTTCCCAGACCAAAGGACAACCTCATGGCCAATTACACCTACAAGCATCATGTCCTTCTGCTCCCTGCTTGTTAGGTATCTGGGTTCTCAAGACTTCACAGGGGAGTTACCTAAAGTGCATTGCTTTAGGGATTTTTTTACTATTCGTTCATTTAGACAATAGTTTGCAGTCAGTGGATACTCTTCTGACTGCTTAAATTAGTACATGCTACTGTCTTCAGTGCCTGGAATTCAAAGGCAGCTAATGGCAACAACGTTTTCTGCATCTTACCAGCTGATTTTGTGTGTGTGTGTGCAAGCAAAAGACTGACCTGGTGTCCTGATAAACTAGTCAATCATATCCAACAACCATGCAGTCACTGGTTCTTTGAGATGTAAAGAAAATTTTAAATCACAAATTCCACTCAGTTTAAGAGAACTGAAACAGACTGGCATGTTTATTCCCCAGAGTTCCTTTCATTTCTGCCAAAGATAATGCATTTTTAATATACAATTAAATGTTATGATAAAAAATATATAAGCTTATAATTCTAAACTTTTCTACTGCTGAGTGAATTCTAAGTTTGTTTTCAATAGCTCTTTCACTGAATAGAAATCATAACATTAAAAAAGATCCTACTCAAAATTACTAAATGATCGGCTTTCTGTGATAGAGGCGTCACCCAAAAGTACACGTTTGCATTTTAATTATTTATATAACTAACATTAAAAACTAAAGTCAATTGTAAAGAATAACTAGGCTAAATTTCTAGATCTATAGTTCCAAAGAAAACAAAATTGAGGCCACTTGATTTGCATGTGGCTTTGGCAATTCCTCATCTAACTCAATTCTCTTATCCAGAAAGTAAAGTTGACGCAAAGGAATCAGCAAATGAAGAGTTCCTAAAAATTTACACAAGAACGGGGGACATATGAATACAATCAAACACTCTGAGGGACAGAGTAGCAGGGGTAGGGATCTGGGGACCATGCTTTCAGGGGACATCTAGGTCATTTGGCATAACAAAGCTTATTAAGAAAATGTTCAGCATCCTACTTCGGCCAGTGGTGCCTGGGGTCTTAAAAGCTTGCAAGCAGCCATCTAAGATGCATCAATTGGTCCCAACCACCTGGAGTAAAGGAGAATGAAGAACACCAAAGACATACATATTAGCCCAAGAGACAGAAAGGGCCACATAAACCAGAGACTTCATCAGCTTGAGACCAGAAGAACTAGATGGTGCCTGGCTACCACCGACCGCCCTGGCAGGGAACACAACAGAGAGTCCTGAATGGAGCAGGTGAAAGGTGGGGTGCAGAACTCAAATTCTAGTAAGAAGACCAGACTTAATGGTCTGACTGAGACTGGAGGAACCCAGGAAAGCATGGCCTCTGGATTCTCTATCAGCCCAGAACTAAAATAATTTCAGAAGCCAACTCTTCAGACAGGGCTTGGACTGGACTGTGGGACATAAAACGATACTCGTGAGGAGTGTGCCTCTCAGCTCAAGTAGATACAAGAGACTAAACAGGCAGCTTCTGTCCGGAGGTGAGATGGGAAGGCAGAGAGGGTTAGGAGCTGGTTGAATGGACACGGGGAATCAGGGGTGGAAAGGAGGAGGGTGCTGTCACAGTATGGGGAGAGCAGTTAGGGTCACATAACAATGTATGTATAAATTTTTGTATGGGAGATTAACTTGAAATGTAAACTTCAGCTAAACTACAACAATAAAAAAAAAAAAATTTTTTTAAAGAACAGGGGAGGCAGATGGGCCTCTTCTTCTTGGGATCTGTTCTCAATATTGTCAGACAAAGCTCTCCTATTTGGTTAATAATTGGCTTTTGGTCTCTTGTATCACTAGTCTCCAGTTGCCATCAAGTGATTCCTACCCATGGAGACCTTATGTATGCATGGAAATGTGCTCCTTAGAGTTTTCAAGGCTGTGACATTTCAGAAGCAGATTGCTAGGCCTTTCTTCCAAGGCACCTCTGGCTGGGTTCAAATTGCCAACCTGTTAGTTAGCAGTTGAGCACTTGACCAGTCGTGCTATCTAGGGAACTAACGATTGGCAATTTGAACCCACTCAATGGCAGCATGGAAGAAAGCCTTGGCAATCTGCTTACGTAAAGACTGTAGTCAAGAAAACCCTATGCAGCAGTTCTACTCTGTAACACATAGGATTGCCATGAGCTGGAATCAACTCCAGGGCAACTGCTTTGGGTTTTTTGGCTTTTTATTACTACTCTTAACCACTATAGAAGAATGTCAGAGACGATGAATGTCTCTGTATTCAAAGGCAGGAGGGCAAGGTTCTTCCTGCAAAGCAGAAGGAACTCTGAAAGTATTTTTTCTCTTCTTTCCTTATTCAGAGACTTCTCTGTTCACATTCTGAAAGATGGAGAAGATGTTCTCTGGAGAAAAAAAAGAGTTACTATAAATAAAAATTGGGGGGCTTGAGTGAGAAGAGAAGATGCCTGAATTTAAACGTTTGTTGTCATCGTCTTTGTTAAAACACCTCACCCAAAACAAATCTCCAGGAGCACAGCCAACTACTATAGCATAAAATGAAAGTCAAGACAAAGTTTCATTAATAAGAGGTGCTGGCAGGTACTCATGTAAAATAAGGGTGTTTTCATTTAGAAATGAACAGGACAGGAAAAGTAACTGTAAGTAATTGTGTGTCTGCCATTCAAGTATAAATTCCAGCTGCTAAAGGGGCAACATTAATTAGTTCACGTTCCAAGCAAACATATCTTTGCCTCGTTTTCAGAGGACGCTTTGTTTAATCTATCTGGAATTTTTTTTTTTTTTTTTTTTAAGTCTCCGACCTCAGTTGCTAATAGACAAGGTTTCTCTTTATCTTTGACTAGATATTTCTTTCCTCAAGAGAAAAAGAGACAATGGACAATGGAGTTTTCTTTATTTTTACTGAGGATGAATTGGGCCTGGTTATCTGAAATCCATGCCTATGACAAAACAAGGAGAGGAAATATAGTTGTAGCAAAGCTATTAATAGAAACACTTCAAGGATAATGCAAACAGAAATATTTTAACTTATTAGAACTTTCATAAAAATAAGTATGGAAGAGAGAAGAAAAAATGGTGAAATTGCTTAGTAATCATCCATTCAACTCTTCATAATTTATTTTCAAACATACAATGCATGTTAATATATTAACTTCTGAGATTTTACAGAAAAAGCTCACCAAATATTATTGTATCTGTGTGAGTGTGTCTACAAATGTACATATATAGTGGATAGGGGAGGAAGGCAGATTCTTAGCAGAATAGGAGGGAGATTGCAGACAATGTTGCAAGTTAAACTTTTATAATGTAAATAGTCTTCAGAAAGTAGATAACCAGATACTGGATCGTCATAAGTTTATATTTAATTAAAACATTTAAACTGCTTTAGGAATTAAGATTAAAAGATATTTTCCTTACCACAAAGTGAAATTTTAGGGAACCATATATCAGATAATGGCCTAATATTCAAAACATATATAAAACTTCTTCAACTTAACAACAAAAAGAGAAACAGCCCAATCAAAAAATGGGTGAAGAAATTGAACAGGCAGTTCACCAAAGAGGATATTTAAATAGCCAACAAGCACATGAGTGGATGCTTAACATCATTAGCCATTGTTGTTGTGTGCCATTGAGTCAATGCTAACTCATAGCAACCCCATGTGACAGATTACAACTGTCCTCCAGGGTTTTCTTGGCTGTATTCTTTACAGAAGCAGATTGCCAGGTCTTTCTTCCACACAGCCACTGGGTGGGTTTGAACCACCAACCTTTTGGTTAGCAGCTGAGCATTTAACCGTTGTGCCACCAGGGCTACTCATTAGCCATTATGGAAATACGAATCAAAACCACAATAAAATATCACTTCACTCCCACTAGAATAGCAATGATCAAAAAAACAGAAAACAAGTGTTGGTGAGGTTTTAGAGAAGCTGGAACACTCAACCATCACTGGTGAGAATGTAAAAGAGTACAACCACCGTGGAAAACATTTTGGTGGTTCCTCAAAAAAATTGAACGTAGAACTTCCATATGACCCAGTAATCCCAATCCTAGGTATATATCCAGAAAAAGTAAAGGCAGGAAGACAAACAAAAACCTGTACACCAACATTCATTGCAGCATTTTTCAAAATGGCCAAAAGCTAGAAACAACTGAAATGTCGATCAACAGATGAATGGATAAACAAACCTGGGTATATACATACAATGAAATATTATGCATTCCTATAGAAAAATAAAGTTTTAATGCATGCCACAACATAGATAAACCTTGAAAACATTATGCTGAGTGAAATAACTCAGTCACAAAAGGTCAAATACTGTATGATCTCACTTATATGAAATAAGCAAAGGCATAGAAACCAAAAATTATTAGTGGTTACCAGGGGTGGAGAGGAAAAAAGGGAGTTTTGGTTAGGGGGCACTGAGTTTATGTTAATGGCGGTAGACTACTTTGCAAAAGGATAGTGATATTGGTGGCACAACAATGTCATTGAATTATAGATGTGGAAGTTGTTGTGCTGGAAAATGTTTTGGTGTATATAATGTTCATCACAATAAAAAATGAAAGAACAAGAAAGATTACAAATATTTAGCTTAAACCAGGGATCAAATTTATAGAAATAATAGTCAACATATTTGATAATATAAATAGGACTGCAAGATTTGGTAAATAAAAATATAGGGCATCCAGTTAAATTTTTATTTCAGATAACCACAAATAATTTTTAGTATATCCAAAATACCGCATGGGGAATACTGAAAAGCATGCAAGGCTAGGATACGTTTGCTTGAAACAACAATTAATGTTGCCCTTGGCAGTTAGAATTTGTGTATTTGTGGCAGACACATAATTACTTATTTTCCTGTCTGTTCTGTTCATCTCTGAAATAACAACTTTCTCATTTTATACTAGTATCTGTCATCTTGGGACATTGTTGTTGTTGCTACGTGCAGACGAGTTGGTTCCGACTCAGCAACCCTACGTACAACAAAACGAAACACTGCACAGTCCTGCACCGTCCTCACAAGGTTGCTGTTTGAGCCCATTGTGGCAGCCGCTGTGTTAATCCATCTTGTTTAGGGTCTTCCTCTTTTTAGCTCACCCTTTACTTTATGAAGCAAGTTGTCTTCCTCCAGGAACTTGTCCCTCCTAATAACATGTCCAAAGCACGTGGGACAAAGTCCCACCTTCTTTGCTTCTAAGGAGTATTCTGGCTGTACTTCTTCCAAGACAGACACATTGGTTCTTCTGGCAGTCCGTGGCTTATTGAATATTCATCACCAACACCATAATTCAAACGCATCGATTCTTCTTTGATCTAGCTTATTTATTGTCTAGGTTTTGCATGCATATGAAGCAACTGAAAGTACCATGGCTTGGGTCAGGTGCACCTTAGTCCTCAGAGTGACCTCTTCGCCTTTTAACGCGTTAAAAATGTCTTTTGCAGCAGATTTGCCCAGTGCAATGTGTCATCTGATTTCTTGCTTGCTGCTTTCATGAGTGTTGATTGTGACTCCACGTAAAATGAAATCTTTGACAACTTCAATATTTGCTTCACTTATCATGATGTTGCTTATTATATACTGGTGGCATAGCTTCCAGCACACAGCAATACACAAGCTACCACAGTATGACAAACTGACAGACCAATGGTGGCCAGGGGACATACTTATACTAAAAATATTACTTTTTATTCATCAGAAATTTAAATTTAATTGGGCGTCTTGTATTTTATCTAGCAACACAAGAAAATGCTAGAATATCTTTGAATATTTGGGACATATTTAACATTCTTAAAAAGCTGATTCAGCTTCCATATGATTTGGAGTGTTTATTTAACACTGAAAAAAAAAATCAAGTGTTAACCTAGGATAAAACCCCATTGCCGCTGAGTTGATTCCAGCTCAAATGTAGTTATGATCAATGCATCGTAGAGGCATTTTTCAGTATATCTAAGTAATAATCCTTTTCCAGCCCAAAGTTTCTAATCTCAGTTTTGTAAAGGTATCTTTTATGTTGAGAGCTAGGAGACAAAAAAATTTCTTAATATCCTTGGAATATCTGTGTTTCCCTCTCTATGTTGTTCCAATAGGTCCATCCCAATAGGTCCTTCCCTAAGACAGTCAGTCCAGTCTGTCTTCTGCCACTTTCTCTCTGCCCAGTTGTACGTGGTGATCCAGGTTGTTTCAGGTTGAGTTCAGGGTCTTCAAACCAGCCCTTAGCTTTGTTGCTCACACTCTAGGAATTCTTCAGATCAGTAGTGATCAAAAACCTGACCGAAATGTGTATAGTCAGGTGGGTTAACCTGAGGTGTTGATTTGTCTCTATCTCAAACAAACTTTTTAATATAACTGAAATGTTCAGTTAATGTTTCAATGACCATAAAAGGATGATTAAAACAAAGTCCTGTCCTTTAGTCTGGTAAAGACCATTATCAAGCATTTGATACAAATCATAACTTAGTGTAGATCCTACAGGGTGAATTCTAGAAGCCCTCATTCTAGCCGTCAACAAAAAGAACTGTTGCCACTTGTCAGTTGCTGTTGATTCGGCTCCACTCATAGTGACATTATGTATAATTAAACAAAACATTGAAATCATTTACAACAAGTCTGTTCTCATTTCTGCTTAGAGTTAGTCTAAGAAGGCTCCTGAAAGCAAGGTCTGTGTCTGACAGTCATTGGTTGCATGAGGTAGAGGTTTAGTGATTCAGATATCCTTGTGTACACCAGATTTGATCCTGTAGGTCTCCATGAATAAGACCAAAGGAAAATTAAATGTAAAGTCATCAACATAGTGAATTTAATACTTTAATAGTTAGATCCAAATAAATTATGCCTACGTGAAATTATCTTATTATTTATTTGTTTATGTATTTATTGTTTACATTCCCCTTCTCCTCCTCTCCCACCCCTCACGCTTAGAATGTAAGCTCCATGAAGGTAGGACTTAGTCTGTCTTATTCTCTGCTCTGCCTTCAGTGCCTGGAACAGTGCTTGGTATACAGCAAGTTTGAGGAAGTAATTTCAAATAAATAGAAGAAAGGATGGTTGGATGGATGGACGGATGGATGAATGGACAGACAAATGGATGGACAAATAACTAGTATTGCCTAAACAGATAAAACGTTGTGTCTGTAAGCACTTCAGTAGTCTCCAGGGAAGGATGGTTCTTCGTTCAGGTTTCCATCTAGACTCTAGAGCAAAAAGAAAACAATTTATATATTATTCTTATCCTGTCAAAACCACTAGTCTATCAGAAAATTTCCAAGCCGTAGGGCAGAATTTTCCAGCTGGAACTGATGGGCCCTACAATCAGTCCACTGGTGTATTGGTTTGATACATCCAATATAATAAAACAGAACATTTACATTTTAAAAAGGCTTTTGGCTTCTCTGTAAAAATCAGAAAGATTTGTCATACCTGGATACACCTTCCTACACAGCAACAATCCGATGGACCTGACCAGTTGCTGCCCCCTTTGAAAAGAGCACCCCTTCCCCAGCTCACTATGATATCGCTTGTGCTTATTGCCTTTTTCCCACCCTGTTCTCCTCATTTAGGTTACCTGTTTGGCTCTAAGAGGCATGTGAGTTTATGATCCATGCCATAAAGTTTTAGCTTATTCTCTTTCTTCTCTAAAAAGCATATGAGAAACATTCAAAAGATAAAAATATGCATCAACACCCAAAACGAGAACTGACTGTCAACCTGTTCCAGAACCTTAAAGGAATTCCACCTACCTGGGAGAAAATGGATCTGAACTGAAAGGAGGAAGAGAACAAAGTCCCATAAACTATGTCAATGAAGATGTAATAAAACTCTCCACGTGAAAGCAAGTAGAAAGGTAGGTTGTCATGCCCTCACTCTCTGCCCTTGGTGCTGAAAGAAAAAGTGCCAAAAAGGATTTAGGGTAGCTGTTCCTTTCCTGCAAGGGTACAGCTTTTTCATACATAAGAATGCTGGCCCTACTGCTCTATTGCTGCCCCATCAATAACTTCTTTTCTGTGTCTGTTTAGTGGCAGTCATTCTCAGAAAACTACTGGACAGGTGGTCAGGGGAAGAAAATGGTTGTGGCATCTTAGACCCTGGAGGATCAAGTTTCCACAAGAAAAGAACTGTAAGGGAGGAAGTGAGGGCAGATGAGAGGGTCCCTGGTAACAGGACTATTATGGATTGAATTGTATCCCCAAAAAAGATATGTACCTGTGAATGGAACTTTATTCAGGGAAATAGTTTTTCTCTGCAGATGTTATCAGTTAAGTTAAACAAGGCTGTACTAGAGTAAGGTGGGTCCTAGTCCTAATCGATTCTGAGTGGTTTCTTATAAAAGAGAAAGACTGACCCGGAAACAGTCACACGCACTGGGGGAAGACACTATATGAAGATCTGTCTACAAGCAGAGAGAAAATAAGAAATGCCTGGGGAACCAGAAGCTGGAGGACAGGAGAAAGGATCCTCCCCCAGAGCCGGTGCCCTGAATTTGGACTTCTAGCCTCCAGAACTGTGAGACACTAAATTTCCGTTTTTTAAAGCTACTCACTTTGAGGTATATTGTTATAGCAGCTCTAGGAAATTAAGACAAGGACTGTCTAGGAATTGTGGCTTTTCATGTACTTCATGTAAGGAGCCCTGGTGGCACAAGTGTTAAATGCAAGGCTGCTAACTGAAAGGTTGGCCCTTTGAACCTGCCCACCAGCTCCATAAGAGAAAGACCTGGTGATGTGTTCCTGTAAATTATACAGCCTGGAGAAACTATGGGGCAGTTCTACTCTGTCACATAGAGTCGCTATGAGTTGGAATCAACTCGACGGCACCTAACAAAAACAACATGTACTTCATGTATTCATAATGTCATCAGGAAGGATAAAAGAATTTAAAAACGAAAATCAAAGAGTCAGAATGTATATTGTAGGCATTCAACAGCAGAATGTAGATTGTGTAAAACTGAATTAATGAAATAGACGGGAAAATCTGAGATGCTTTGCCTGCACACAATGGAAAAAGACAGAGTCAAGTATAAGATCTGAAAGACAGAAAAATAGAGATCTGACTGAATAATTACAAGCACTGAAAAATGATTGAGGGAAAGAAAAAGCAAGAACAATGGAAAGAGGTGTAATAAAGTCATATTTGAAGAACACTTACCTGAGCTGGAAAAAATATAAATAAGCAATTGAAGTCACTCTGTGGCAGACCAAATTTATGAAACTAACACAACAGTAAAAATAAAAATATAGATTTCATTGAAAGAAACAAGAAGAAAAAAATTGTATGGCTTCATTCACTTTTCTTTCTTAAAGACAAGGAAAATTTGCCTATAAGTTTTAATATTTTATACAAAAAGTTGTAACCCATATGAAAGAATAGATAGATACAGCTGTCTGGGAATAGTAAATTTCTCAATATCTATTTTTCAGATTAGTAAATAATCTCATATCCTCTCATTTAGTCAAGAATTTTACCCAAGCACTTATCTCTTTCTTCTGCAAAAGTAATCCCTCTCCTTTCACATATTGGACCATTCTGATATGTCCTGCCCCTTAATTTCCTCTAGCTGCCACCCCATATCTCTGCTCTCCATTACAGTAAGACGCTTCCAAAATAAGCACGTGTGCTTGCTCTCTATACTTACCTTCCTCTTTCTCTGTTGATCCCACTCTAACCAGGCTTTTGTCACCACCACTCAATCAAAGGAGTCCTGGTGGCATAGTGGTAAAGAGCTATGGCTGCTAACCAAAAGGTCAGCAGTTCAAATCCACCAGGTGCTCCTTGGAAACCCTATGGGGCAGTTCTACTCTGTCCTATACAGTCACTGAGTCGGAATCCACTTGACGGCAACGGGTACTCAATTGAAGTCACTTTTATCGAGATTACCAATGAGGGCCACATTGCCAAACTCAAAGGACAACTCTCACTGCTCATATTGCTCAACCCTATGCAGTTTCTCAGTCCCTTTTCCTTGAAGTATCTTTTTATTTAATTTCAATAGGTCATATTCTCTTGAATTTTCTCTTACATTAAAACCAGTTGCCACTGAGTCAACACTGATTCATGGCAACCCCATGTATATCGTAGCAGAACTGTGCTCCACAGAGTTTTCAGTGGCTGATTTTTCAGTAGGTCACCAGGCCTTTCTTCCAAGGCACCTCTGGATTGACTCTCACCTCCAACCTTTCGGTTAACAGCTGAGTGCATTAACCATTTGCACCATCCAAGGGACCCCCTCTCCATCCTAAGTGTTCTAATTCAGTATTTCATTATCTCAGAACCATTTCAATATCTTTTTAACTGATCTTCCTGAGACTCCCACCTCAGGCTTCACATTGCTTCCTGAGAAGTATTTACTCCACCTCTTACATTACCAGCTAACATTTCTCAGACTTTCTCTTGCCACCCTTTAAATGTAGTGTATGCCTCAGGACTCAGTCAATCTACTGACTGATGACTCCTAAATCGGTACTAGGAGCCCAGACCTCTATTCTGAATCCTAGGGATCCTAGACACAACTGCTACTATATATCTCTACATCTTAAGAGCATATGTTCAAAACATAAAATTGGACTTCACTAAACCTGCTTTGCTCTCAATCTTCCTCACCATTTAACTAGCTCAACCATTATCAACATTTGGTCCAAAAACCCTTGGGGGTCCCAGTGACCCTTTCAAGGGGTCCATAAAGTCAAAATTATCTTCATAATAATATTAAGGTGTTATTTGCCTTTTTCACTTTTATTCTCTCATGAGTGCCCAGTGATGTTTTCCAGAGGCTACATGACGTGTGATAACAACACTGCTCTGGACACTAACAGAATGTGTGCTTGTGTATTCCTGTGATTTCAAATGTTCTCAGTATTAATGGGATGGAAAATTTCAATAGACATAACCTATATAAACAAAAAAATTACTGAAGTTCTCAGTAATTTTTAAGGACTTAAAAAGGTCCTAAGGTCAAAATGGTTGAGAACAACTGATCTACCTGTTCAAGACCAAGACTGTGGCTTCTCCCTTACTTTCATGTTTTGCATTCAATCCATCAGCATATGCTTTCAGCTTTACCTTCAAAATAAATTTCTATTCTACTATTGCTCCCCACTCCCCACTTCTATGACGACCATTTCTCACCTGGATGATTGCAATGCTCTCTCGAGTGGGTTCCCGGCTTTTACTTGCTCCACCTTTGAATCTATTTTCCAGTCAGCAATCACAATGATATTTTAAAAATATAAACCTGATTTTACAAATAATCTGCTCAAAATCTGTCAATCCCCAAGGTCCAGAAGACAGAAGGGGACAAGGAAGCCCCCTGGTGATAGGGAACACAAGGTGGAGTAAGGATATTCTTGATGTGCTGTGAGATTGTTAACCATTGTCATAGGGCAACATGCGTAGTAACTGTTAAATGAAAAACTATTTTTTCTGTAAGCCTTCATCTTAAGTGAGAATAACAGCACAGTTGGAAGAGCGTAGTCAATGTCACTGAACTGTGAATGTAGAAATTTTTGAAACAGTGTATCTTTGGCCATCTGTAATTTTCATCAAAAAAAAAGGTTGAGAATTTAGAGGCTTAATACGTTGTGGGGTTGTTAACCAATGTCAAAAAACAACATGTGTACTACTATTTCATGAGAAACTATTTGCTCTGTAAGCTTTCACCTGAAGTACAATAAAATATATATATAAAAAAAAAAATCTGTCAATCCCATTTTTCTTTCACAATTAAAATCCGAGGTCCATGGCTATCATTACTACTTCATTTGGCAGACTCTCTAGGATTTTCTATTCATGTCATCTATGGGTAAAAACAGTTTTTCTTCTTCCTTTTCTAGGTAATAAATGTTTTGTTTTTTTTTTCTAAATTTTATCTATTTTGTTGTTGTTGAGAATATATACAGCAAAACAAACACCAATTCAACAGTTTCTACATCCAGAATTTAGTGAAGAATTATATTCTTCAAGTTGTGAGACCATTCTTACCCTCCTTTTCCTGAGTTGTTCCTCCCTCATTAATATAAACTCGCTTCCCTTGAGGCTTCTGTCTAATCTTTCAAGTTGCTATTGTCAATTTGATCCCAAACAGATAGTTCTTAAAAGAGCATAATGCTCAAGGCAGAACTTTTTTGCTAGTTCAGTTAAACTATTATTTGGTTTTAAGGTGACTTTAGGGGATACTTTTGGTTTAAGGTTTAAGATTATCTCAGGGCAATAGTCTCAAGAGTTCATCCACCCTCCATGGCTCCAGAACATCTAGAATCCATGACAATATTAAATTCCGTTCTGTATTTTCCTCCTTTTGATCAGGATTCTTCTATAGAATCTTTGATCAAAATGTTCAGTAATGGTAGCCAGGCACCATCTAGTTCTGGTCTCATGGCAAAGGAGGCAGTTGTTGATGGAGCTGATTAGCCACATATTCCATTTCCTCCTCCTATTCCTGATTCTCCTTCTTCTTCTGTTGCTCCAGGTGAATAGAGATTAATCGTTGTGCCTTGGATGGCTGCTTGCAAGTTTTTAAGACTCCAGTTTCTACGAAACGAACTAGGAGGTGGAATAGAAGCACTAAACATGTTATTAGGGCAATTAACTGGGATGTTGCATGAAACCATGACCCTAAACCTCCAAACCAAGGAACAAAATCCCATGAGGTGTTTGGTTGTACATAAGCAGACTCAGCAGCTACTCTTTTTGTTTTCATTGTTATAAATGTATCTATTACATAACTTTTGCCAATTCAACTTTTTACAGACATACAACTTACTGATAGCAATTACAATAATTGGCTGTGCAACCCTACCCTTAATCAATGCGATTTTTCCCTCATCGTTAACTCCCTTTTTCCCTTCCCTGTCCCTGGTAACCACTAATAAACTTTGATCTCTATACGTTAACCTTTTCTTTTCCTTTTATATATTGAGATCATACAGTTTGTCCTTTTGTGATTGGCTTATTTCACTCAGTGTAATATCTTCAAGCTCCATCCATACCGTAGCATGTATCAAGACTTCCTTTTACCTACTGGTTGAGTAGTATTCCATTGTATGTATGCATCACATTTTGTTTACCCATTCATCTGTTGATAGACAATTAGGTTGTTTCCACCTTTTGGCTATTGTGAATAGTGCTGCAATGAACATTGGTGTACAAGACTTTTTGAGTTTCTAGTTCCACCTAGGAGTGGAATTCTGGATCATAATGATAGTTCTGTTTTCAGTTTTTTGAGGAATTGCCACACGGTTTTCCACAACAGCTATACCATTTAGCATTCTCACCAGCAATGGATATATGCTCCAATTTCCCCACATCCTTGCCAACATTCGTTATTTTGTGATTGTTTGGTTTTTTTTTGGTTTGTTTAAAAATCTTAGCCATCCTAGTAGGAGTGAAACGGTATCTCGTTGGTGTATTGACTTGCATCTCTCTAATGACTAATGCCCCCACGTGTCTGTCAGTTTGTTATACTGTGGGGGTTTGCATGTTGCTGTGATGCTGGAAGCTATGCCACTGGTATTCAAATACCAGCAGGGTCACCCATGGTGGACAAGTTTCAGCTGAGCTTCCGGACTAAGACAGACTAGGAAGAAGGATCTGGGGGTCTACTTCTGAAAAAAATTAGCCAGAGAAATGCATTGAACACTAATGACCAAAGCACAGATGACTTGTGCAATGACATCAAGAACATCATACATAAAGAAAGCAAAAGGTCATTAAAGAGACAGGAAAAAAAGAAAAGACCAAAACGGATGTCAGAGGAGACACAGAAAGTTGCACTTGAACATAGAGTAGCTAAAGCCAAAGGCATAAATGATGAGGTAAAAGAGCTGAACAGAAGATTTCAAACGGCAGCTCGAGAAGACAAAGTAAAGTATTATACTGAAATGTGTAAAGACCTGGAGATAGAAAACCATAAGAGAAGAACACACTTGGAATTTCTCAAGCTGAAAGAAATGAAGAAAAAATTCAGGTGTCAAGTTGCAATATTAAAGGATTCTATAGGGAAAATACTAAACGATGAAGGAAGCATCAAAAGAAGGTGGAAGGAACACAGAGAGTCACTGTACCAAAAAGAATTGGTTGGCATTCAACCATTTCAGGAGGCAGCGTATGATCAAGAACCAATGGTCCTGAAGAAAGAGGTCCAAGCTGCACTGACAGCACTGAAGAAAAACAAACCTCCAGGAACTGATGCAATATCAATTTGAGATGTTTCAACAAATGGATGCAGCGCTAGAAGTGCTCACGCTTCTATGCTAAGAAATTTGGAAGACAGCTACCTGGCCAACCAACTGGAAGTGATCCATATTTATGCCTATTCCCAAGATAGGCTATCCAACTGAATGTGAAAATTGTCGAACAATATCATTAATATCACACACAAGTAAAATTTTGCTGAAGATCATTCAAAAGCAGTTGCAGCAGTACATTGACAGGGAACTGCTAGAAATTCAAGCCAAATTCGGAAGAGGAGGGCGAATGAGGGATACCGTTGCTGATGTCAAACAGATCCTAACTGAAAGCAGAGAATACCAGATAGATGTTTACCTGTGTTTTATTGACTATGCAAAGGCATTCGACTGTGTGTATCATTACAAATTATGGATAACATTATGAAGAATGAGAATTCCAGCACACTTGATTGTGTTCACACGGAACCTGTATTTAGACAAAGAAGCAGTCGTTTGAACAGAATAAAGGGATAGTATAAGGTTTAAAGTCAGGAAAGGTGTGAGTCAGGGTTCTTTCCTTTCACCATACTTATTAAATCTGTATGCTGAACAAATAATCTGAGAAGCTGTACTATATGAAGAAGAACATGGCATCAGGATTGGAAAAAGACTCATTAACAACCTGTGATATGCAGATGACACCACCTTGCTTGCTGAAAGTGAAGAGGACTTGAAGCACTTACTGATGAAAATCAAAGACCACAGCCTTCAGTATGGATTTCACCTCAACATAAAGGAAACAAAAATCCTCACAACTGGACCAATAACCAACATTGTGATAAACGAAGAAAAGATTAAAGTTGTCAAAGATTTCATTTTACTTGGATCCACAGTCAACGCCCATTGAAGCAGCAGTGGAGAACTCAAACAACATATTGCATTGGGAAAATGTGCTGCAAAATATCTTTTTAAAGTGTTAAAAAGCAAAGATGTCACTGTAAGTACTAAGGTGCCCCTGACCCAAGCCATGGTGTTTTCAATCGCCTCATATGCATATGAAAGCTGGACAATGAATAAGGAAGATTGAAGAACGATTGACACCTTGAAATACTGTGTTGGTGAAGAATGTTGAATATACCCTGGACTGCCAGAAGACCAAAAATCTGTCTTGGAAGAAGTACAGCTGGAATGCCCAGTAGAAGCGAGGATGGTGAGACTTCGTCTGTTATACTTGGGACAGGATGGAGGGACCAGTCCCTGAATAAGGATATCATGCCTGGTAGAGTAGAGGGTCAGTGAAAAAGAGAAGGACCCTCAACTACATGGATTAACACAGTGGCTGCAACAATGGGCTCAAAGATAACAATGATTGTGAGGATGGCGCAGGATGGGGCAGTGTTTTCTTCTGTTGTACATAGGGTTACATGAGTCAGAACTGACGTGAAGGCACCTAACAACAACAATATTGTATTTCTTTAGTTGCGTCCTAGGATATGTCATATTTTCATTAAAACGCTTACCTTCCCTCTGGGGACATTTATTTACATTTCTAATGTAAGAACCCAGGACTCTTCTCTTTACTGTCCCAGAGAGAATTTACTTGTACTCCAAAAAAACCCAAACCCCTTGCCATCGAGTAGATGCCAACTCATAGTGATCCTACAGGACAGAGTCAAACTGCCTCATAGGATTTCCAAGGAGCAGCAGGTGGATTTGAACTGCTGACCTTTTGGTTTGCAGCCATAGCTCTTAACCACTGAGCCACACAGAGTGATTAAATTCCTTTCCCTCTCAGGAGGGGTGAGGGGACAGCTCTCCTTCTGTACAAACTCTCAAAATCGTACTTTTAGAGTTTCTTACCTATAGTACAGACCCTGGTAAGCATAGGGTGAAATCTCTCTGGCTCTAATTACATCATTCAAGAAAGAGATTAGAATTGAGACAAGGGAAACCAATGCAATTATTCTCGTAAATAATAATCAGTCTGTTCCTGTCTCAACCTTGGATTTTCTTCTTTTTCCTACTACTTTAAGTTTTTCTCCTTATTATTGATTTTAAGCAGTTTGACCATTATGTGCCTACGTAGAGTTGGTTTTGCATTTATCCTTCTTGGTTTTTCTTGAATTCCTGACTGTAGTTTGATATTTTTTTAGTCAAATTTAGAAAAACTTCAGACAATGCTTCACATATTTTTCTGCACCATTATCTCTCTCCAACCTCCTTTTCTCTTCGCTTTAGATAATTTCTATTGAATTGTCTCCAATTTCATCGATCCTTTATCATGTTTGCCCAATCTGCTGTTTAATCTCATTCAATGAATTTTAGTTTTCAAATACTGAGATATTTAATTATAGCATTTCTATTTGGTTCTTCTTTATAGTTACCATACCTCTTGTGACATTCCCCATCTCTTTACCCATCTTTTCCTATAGATTAATTAATAAATTTATCATAGTAATTTTAAAGTCTTTATCTATTAATTCCAACATCTGGATTGTCTAAGCATCTGTTTTTATTGACTTTTTTCCCTTGACTATGGGTCACATTTTCCCATGTTTTTGCATGTCTATTTTATTTTATACTGGGAATTTTGGATGATATATTGATAGGTATCTGAATTCTGATTCTTCCCTAAAGATAAGGCAGGTCAATTATTGGCTGATAACCTAATCTTGTGGGTGCCTTATTACGGTGTATCTTATTGGAGCACTAGTTCTAGGTATAGCCACTAATCATGGGACATGGACTTTACTTCTACAATACAACCCTAAAGGGGTTCTAGAGAAAGTCTAGGGGACAGTGTAACCAACCTCTAACTTTGCAATACTTCAACTCCAAATTTTGTCTTACTAGCATTTGATAGCTTCTGAAATTTCTGCCAAGCATTTATAGTCTTTAAGTTGTTTTTCCACGGGAACTTTGTATTCTTACTTTTTGCAGGTGTAGTTCACAAGTCAAGGATAAGAGAGGCTTGTATGTGTGTTTTCTGAATTCCTCCCTTCTTGAATTTATCAACTAAATTTCCAGCCACTCCGACAACCTCAATCTGACCTGTTACTTTTCAGTACAATTACACTGCTGTTTTCTGCTTGAGCTTTAACCTCCCCATGTGTCATGCAAATTGGGGAGTACCCTCAGGCGATAAGCTACATAGATGTTCACTGTAGTTTGCTTTTTACAAAAGTCTTATCATCTCTAATTTCAGCTGCTTTTTGTTTATGTTCCAGTGACCTTCAAGTAGTTGGTTTTTTTTTTTTTTTGGTCCAGAGTCTACAGTTATTATTAGCAGGAAGGTTAGTCCAATTCAATCATTTCCAAACACAATCAACATCTTCATTTCAAGGGAGCTTGGTTATAAAGTCTAACTAGTTAACTCCTGCTGATATCTTGCCAGACAAACTTGTATCAGCCAGTTATGGCATGCGCTTAGAGATGCCAGGCCTCCAGTCTGTGGAGTCTTTGAGAAACATGAGAAATCTTAGGTTAAATTATATGAAATCTGTGTATTTTAAACAGAGGCTGAGTAGACTTATCTTATAGAGAGAATAGTGTAAGTGCTCTCACAACAATGAATTTGTCATTTATTACATAGTATATATCTATAACAATTTATTCATTTTATTGCTTGGTAATAATCTTTTAGTTTGCAATAAACTCTTTTAACAGCAATGAGATAAAAAGTGCATATTTAATGAAAAATTAAGCATTAAATTTCCATTTCTCAAGGAAATTGATTATAAGCAAGTAAATCGTTTGTATACAATTTCCATCCAACATGGGGGCCATTCTAATAGCAGAAATAGTGAAAACTAGAACACACAAATCTGCTGAACAAGTACCAGCATCTGCTCAAAAGTTAGTAGTTATATTGACCATTTAATGCATCCATTTGAAGACAATGACTTAACGTGTACCCTCAAGAGGTACTTGATTTCACATCGTGAAGCAAAACTTTCCAATTAGACCAAAAGACTTTTCTTCTAAATTAATTTAATTCATTTTTAGTCGAGGTTTTCTTGTGCATATAAAAATAAAGCAAGAGCTGTTAGTACATTGGCTCCATTAACAGAAATAAAACCTTGAAAATAGTTAAATGCAAACAGTTTTATATCAGTACTATCAAGCCTTCGAATAGATAATCTGTTAATTTGAAGAATAGTTTGATCTTTTTCATCCAATTTATGAAATCAAAATAAAACTCTCAATTCATTTTTTCGATTGACAATTCAGTATGGGTCTGAAACCTATTGTAAATTCAGTTATAAAGTTAATCATTAAAGATAAAATTACATGTTTTATGATGATAATTAAACATAAATTTTGATGTAGGCCGGTATATATAATAAAAAAAACTTTTCTAATTAAATGAAGAAACCTATGGAACAAAAATGTACTTGGAATTGGTTGTGGTACACATGTAATTTAAAATTGTATCAAATATTGTTTTATATTCAGCCCATTGAAAGTTGTAGTTATCCATATTTACAAGTAGTTTTATATGAGACAAAATAACTAAGCTACAAAATTTTTGTTACTAGAATGACCTTGAATATAAAATAAACACTTCAGCATGATAACATGTGCTTTCTCTCTTTCTGTGTCCACTGTCAATTAAATTTCAGTATATTTGAGAATCTGGAAAACTACTTTTTCAATTAATTGTCCTAAAATGGTATCGAACATTTTGCAAATGTATCCTCTAAGTATCAGCAACATTTTGTTCAAAATCATCGAAAATCTTTAATCAAAGTCTTCAGTGAATGAAGTGTCAAACATAAACTTTTGAAGCATTTATTGAACTGCAATTATTGAAAACAGAGCTTGAAAACAGGGAGACATTAAAATGTGTTGTTCAAAAGCAAGGGAGCAATTGAACAAATTGAATAATAAGAGCTGAAATGATAGACAATATTTAATTTTGGAATTTTATAATTGTGCTTTAGAATGGCACTTTGCAAACTATCTGTGGTGAAGAAACAGTTCTTCTTTTCAATTTTCAGCCTTTCACAAATAATACTTTTGTGAAGTACAATAAAAATAAATTGCTAGAAAAATTAAATGGAAAAAGAAAATATATAAAATTCAAGCCCAAATTTTTATCATTAGCTTCAATGGACATAAAATGACAGATAGATAGACAGATATTTAGAGCAATCATAAGAGAGAAAAAAATAACAATAGAGTTACAAAAATTGTACAGTGTGTTCATTGAAAGTATATATATAGCCAGACTGAGTCCAGCACAGCTAGATGGTACCTGGCTACCACCACCAACTGCTCTGACAGGGACTACAACAGAGGGTCCTGGACAGAGCTGGATAAAAATGTAGAACAAAATTCTAACTCACAAAAAAAAAAAAAAAAAAAGACCAGACCTACTGGCCTGACAGAGACTGGAGAAACCCCGAGAGTATGGCCCCAGACACCCTTTTAGCTGAGTACTGACGTCACTCCTGAGATTCACCCTTCAGCCAAAGATTAGACTGTCTTAGGAAACAAAACGAGACTAAACGGGCACAGCAACCCAGGGGCAAGGCAGGAGGGCACAGGAAAGCTGGCAATGGGGAACCCAAGGTCGAGAAGGGGAGAGTGTTGACATGTCGTGGGGTTGGCAACCAACATCACAAAACAATACGTGTATTAATTGTTTAATGAGAAACTAGTTTATTTTGTAACCCTTCATCTAAACTACAATTAACAAAAAAAAAGAATGCTATGCAGTTTGGACATGACTAGGGGGAAAAATGTGTCTATATAGGCAACTAGTATGTATAAAGAAATACTATTAGACTCATAACTTTTTGTCGTTCTGCAATCATAACGAAACAAACATTATAATTGAAATAGTGATTCCTCTTATTAAACACCTGTATGCACACATTGAAGGAACATTGTATATGTCAATATTTAAAGTTTTTAATCCGACGATTCAGCTTGCTTCTTTACTGTCAATTTATCTAATCGAGATTGGATTGGCAGCAATGCTACTTGTAGAGGATAGTATATATTCTTGTCATCTTTTTCTTTTTGTATTAAAATATGTAGAAAATCTAGTGTCACAAACGTGGATGGAAATGAAAGAAGAGTGTTTTTTTTCAATTTGAGCAAAAGCTGAAGTTATTTCTTAACTTTTATGTAAAACAAAGCAAATGATATTATATATTCATAATTTGTATTTAACCTTTCATACGTAACCAGTTGTGACAATTTGTCCTATGAAGTTATAATTAAATTTGCTACATATTTGATGATATAAATGAATTTTTGCACATATATAGTATCAAGATCATCACTTATTTCATTGATAACTATTGTTTAATTATGAACATGCTATAATAATCTGTAGAAACTCTTTTTTCCCAACTTCTAAGTTTATGTTTGTCCTTGATTCTATTTGCCAACAAAAAATGAGTTGCCTTCCTTCATTGTATGAAAGCAATAAGGTCATTTAAAACACCAAAAATATCAGACAAATAAGCAAGTCCAATGTTCAATTTACGTCTTTAAAAACCTGGGACCAAATCGTTTTCTTATCTTGCAGAAACACTTTCTCAGCAGAATTTTACCTTGATAACAATCATGCCTCAGTATGCAATATCAGTTGTTTATGATCTGCTTCCATATTATTACACAAAGAGAAAACACTCTTAAATTTAACATCTGAGTAAAAATTGGTATAAAATCTATTGATCTTCTTTTGTCCGAAACCACTTCCAACACTATCATCACTATTTGGTTTACTACTATTGCTGCATTCAAAGAAGGCATGTCTTTTCAAGCATAAGACCAAACTTATTTTGCCATCAGTAAATCTGAGTTAAAAATAAATACTACATGCTTGTGACCAAAATAAAGCTACATAAATACAGGTGTTTTTGAAACTACATTAAAAAGCTGAGGACAAAAAGTAGCCTAAAAGAACCAAACTTCAGAAAATGGTAAGCCTCTAAAAAGAGAGAAAAGACCCACAACTCTTGCTATATCTGACCAAAATGGGGGTGGGGGGTAGGGAGAAGGGGAGGGCAACCTGCCACTGATAATGGTAATGAGTAATCAGCCTAACTATTAACAAAGCTTTCAGGGCTGTGTGTTAGTCATCATGATGAAGTAGAATCCAAAGGAACCCAAGACGCAGAGGGAGACTGCGCCGCACTCCCATCCTCTCCCTCATGTCTGTACTGAATAACGGGGGTGACACCCTAAAAATAGGAGCCCTGGTGGCACAGTGGTTAAGCACTTGGCTGTTAACTGGAAGGTCAGTAGTTGGAACCTACCAGCCGTTCTGCAGGAGAAAGATGTGGCAGTCCTTCTGTAAAGATTTATAGCCTTGGGGACAAGGAAGAAAACCAAAGACACAAGGAAAATATTAGCTCAAAGGACTAAAGGGCCATATGAACCAGAGACTCCATCAGCCTGAGACCAGGAGAACTAGATGGTGCCAGGCTTCCACCAACCACCGCTCTAACAGGGATCACAACAGAGTCCCAGACAGAGTGGAAGAAAAATGTAGAACAGAATTCACAATTCACGAAAAAAGACCAGACTTACTCATCTGACAGTGACTGGAGGAAACCCCGAGACTATGGCCCCTGGTCACTCTGCTAATTCAGAACTGAAACCATTCCCAAGGCCACTTTTCAGACAAAAGATTAGACAGGCCTATAAAACAAACAACACAGGTGAGGAATGTGCTTCTTAGTTCAGTCAACTATATGAGACCAAATGGGCAACACCGTCCAAAAGCAAGATGAGAAGGCAAGAAGGGACAAGACCCGGACAAATAGACACATGGAACCTGAGGTAGAAAGGGGGAGCGTGCTGTCACATTGTGGAGATTGCAACCAATGTCACAAAACAATGTGTGTATAAATTTTTGAATGAGAAATTAACTTGACCTGTAAACTTTCACCTAAAGCACAAAAAATTAAAAAAAAAAAAAAAAAGAAGGATCCATTACAGGCCTTCTATAGCTGGCTGCTCTGGTAATGGATGGGCCTGGGCAGGTGAGATTAAAAGAAAAAAAGATCTTTTTACAGCCTTGGAAATCCTATGGGGCAGGTCTACTCTGTCCTGTAGGGTCGCTATGAGTCAGAATCGATTTGACTGCGCACGATAACACCCTAAAAATGGGACAGAAAAGGAAAGCTGATAGAAATTATCCCAGGCATTCTAGGTTTTTAGTTAAGGAAGACTGGGGAAGAGCTCAGAGAACCCCACTCTCTCAGGTACCTTGGAATTTCATTTACAAAAAACTTAGGGCAGGAGAGGAGAGCTGAGTTAGAAATCCCTCAGGGGCAAACCCCATCTTCACAGTGTACCCAGCTACGGCCACTCTTTAAAGGCCAAGAACGCTAAAGCAGTGATGAAAAAGAGCACTCACGGCTCAGAGAGTGGAGGACAGGACTGAAGGGTGAAGAGAATTCCCAAACCACCCAGAATGCTGGCAACCAGAAAGCAAGGCAGGGAGAGATCTCCCACAGTTCAGAAAGCATGTGGCTTGGCTGTGCAACACAGCAGATCCTGAAACTTGCCAGTGCTCAGATTCCAAGCCCTGTGAAAGGAAAGTCTATTTCTATTTTAGATCCTACAATGCATTGTTGTTGCTGTTGTTAGGTGCCCTTGAGTCAGTTCCGACTCATAGCGACCCTGTGTACAACAAAACAAAACACTGCCCAGTCCTACGCCATCCTCACAATTGTTGTTATGCTCGAGCCCATTCTTGCAGCCACTGTGTCAGTCCATCTCATTGAAGGTCTTCCTCTTTTTTGCTGACCCTCTGCTGTACCAAGCATGATGTCCTTCTCCAGGGACTGATCCCTCCTGACAACATGTCCAAAGTATGTGAGACATAATCTCGCCATCCTTAGAAAGGAGCATTGTGGTTGTGCTTCTTCTAAGACAGATTTGTCTGTTCTTTTGGCAGTCCATAGTATTTTCAATATTCTTCACCAACACCACAATTCAAAGGTATCAATTCTTCTTGGATCTTCCTTATTAATTGTCCAGCTTTCGCATGCACATGAGGTGACTGAAAACATTATGGCTTGGGTTAGGTGCACCTTAGTCTTCAAGGTGACACCTTTGCCTTTTAACACTTTAAAGAGGTCTTTTGCAGCAGATTTGTGCAATGCAAGTGGGTCTTTTGGTTTCTTGACGGCTGCTTCCGTAGGTGTTGATCGTGGATCCACATAAAAGGCATTGCTATCATTGTTTTACTCACTCAAAAATCATTTAGATTTACCCACTGTCTACTCTTTCCATCACTTTACATTTCTTCCTCAATCTCTGAGTTTCATTTTGGAACCATTTTCCCCTGAAGAACACTTTTTTGAACTTCCTATAGAATAGGTCAGGTATTGATAAAATATCTTCATTGCATCTTGATTTTTGGAGTATATTTTTGCTGGGTAAAAAGATGTAATATAAAAATATAACTACCAGTTTAAATGGTCCTCATAAGGCCTATTTCTTGAAATTCCAGAGAATTTCTCTCTTCATAATCATGTCATAGTTAACTTGGACACTGTCTTATAAGGAAGTGTGTGTTTAAAGCAGACACAACCTCAGGATCTCTGAAAGATAAGAGACTCCGTATAGGCCAAAAATTTGACCAGTATTGGCAAGATTTTTGCAACTAAGCCTATCAAAGTTTATGTTGACCTAACCAACCCTCTACCCAAGCTGTACCATACCCTTTGCACCAAAGGAAGGATTAAGGCCCACAGTATAAGCACAAACAAAAATAGGATTTGTTATGCCTTTCACTATCCCTTGTAATACTCCTAACTTGATTTAGACAAAAGTTCAAGATCACATATTTATTAATAGGAGGATTATACCTCACACTCTAGAAGTGTCAGAGTCCCTAAGTTGTGCAAATAGTTAACTTTGAGCCCACTCAGAGATGCCTCAGAAGAAAGGCCTGGTGATATACTTTCAAAAAATTAGTCACTGAAAACCCTAAGGAATGCAGTTCTACTCTGATACACCTGGGAGTTGCCATGAGTTGGAATCAACTCAACAGCAAACACTTTTTTTTTTTTATCCCACGAGTATCAGATCCAAATACTATTTCTTCTCCTGATACCTCACAAGGCCACCTATTTTACAGTTATGGGTTTATGTTCTACCTCTTTTAGCATCCTCTTAGAGTTAGACAGTCAATTCTTATATGCCTTTACTTGACAGAAACATCAATATACTTGGACAGTCATGGCCCAGGGCCTTATCAAGGCTCCATATTACTTCTCCCAAATTCTTAGTGAGGAATTTCAAGGACTTACCTTCTCCTATAATTCTACCCTAATTCAACATGTGGTTTACCTCTTGCTAAGCTTCAAAGATAAAGAAAGCTCTAATATGAATTATATGACACCATCTGACTGTTTTAACCAAAAAGTATACAAGTTACCGAAGAAACAAGTACAATCTTCATTATTTTGGGTGTGATTTGTCTCAAAAATCTAAGTCACTTACCCCTGATTGACAAAAAGTTATCAAAAACTTAATTAGGCCAATTAGTAAAAGACAACTCAAGAGGTTTCTAGTCTCATTGGCTACTAGAGGAATGGGTTCCCAACTTTTCTGAAATTTCTTCTTTTGTTTATTACCTTATAAATCCTCAGTGACAGAACTCTTCCCCTGAAGAACCCAAACATGAACAGGCATTTTGAAAAATAGTCCGCTCTTCAAGATCCCCTGCCCTATGTCTGCTATAAACTAAATCTCCAGGAAATTTTTTCTCACTGCTTGCGCATAAATGATCTAGTAAGACTCATGATGTTTTAGCTCAACTACATGAAAACCACCAAACACCAATAATCTATTATAGCCTCTCTCTTAATCTGGAGGCAAAGACTTACATACCTAGTCTCATGGCCAAAACAGCTACATCCAAATGTTTAGAGGCTTCACTGATATTGTTCTGGTGTCTTCCTTGAACCTACTGATCCACCAGGTTGAACTATCTCTGCTACAACATTTCTCCACAAACTGGCTATATCCTAATCGATCTCGTCTCTTTCTCCTTCTCATAATATTATCTTTCATTGTAACGCTTTGACTCCTCTTACTCTCCTTTCATTACCAGGAGAAGGAGAAATGAATAACTGTTTAGTTGCTCTCTCAGAATTTCCCCACGCAAACTCACTAAAATCTTCTTTAGACAATTTAGACTTGACTATTTATGATATACCTAAAGACAGAAATGAGAATTGTAAGGATGACTATAATGTAACTGCCTCATTCCACCCTTAGAATACAATCTCTTACTGGGCATTAATTCAGCCCAGAAGGCAAAAAGTGTTGTCCTCAATAGAAACTCCCAATGGGCCAGAAACAAGACAGTAAGTATATACACAGATAGTAAACATATCTTTTGGGCCACCAGTGATTTGGGAATGCTTCAAAAATAGCAAGACTTTCTAACCTCAGCAGGGACCTCTATAAAAATGGACAACAAGCCAAGGAACTTCTAGATGCCCTAATGCTACAAAAGAAGTAATTTTTATAAAAGTAAAACCTCACTCAAAATAAAGATGTCCTAGAGGTTAAAGGAAATGCCCTGGCCGGTCACTACACTAAGCAGGTAGTTAATACAAAGTCTTAGGGAGATTCGAAAGGGCCGTTATCAAATTTCATGATTTGGCCCCCATTTCAAAGGAAAATAATTGGAAAAGATCTGGATGTAATTTAAATAATTTACACAGCATCAAAGGATATTAAGTAGAACACTGATCAAATGTTACATGAGATCACCCACCATAACAAGAGCAAACTGACCACCATTCCAAACCACAACCCTTTGGGGGATTTTGGAAAAGTTACCAAGGATGTCTCTAGTGCATGCTTCACATGCTAACAATATAATCCTGAAAGAACTGTAAAGGTAGTGTAGGCAAAACCTAAGGGCTCTTTGAACGCTTCCAAATGGACTTTGTACTCTAACTCAATGAACGTAGAGTATAAATATGTTTTAATTGTTGTATTTTTGTTTTTAGAGTGAAGAGAAGACTTTCCCATCAAACAGATACAGCTATAACGGTGGTGACATAGTACTAAAATTCATGTTTCCTCTTAGAGCAACATTTCTTTCCAGTGACAGGATATGCATTTTCATGAAATTGTCATTTAAGATTTCTGGAAGGCCTTACCACTTACTCAGTAACTTCACTTACCATAACATTGCCAATCTTCAGCAAAGTAGAAAGGAAAAAAAAGTGGAACTCTTAAACTTTTAGAAACACTTAAACTTCCTGACCCAAGGTACTATGCTTGGTCTTAATGGAAATAAGATAAATTTCTTCTGGTATTAACTGAGTATCTCTTTATGAGTCAGGCCAACATATGTATCTGGAAGTATGCCACCACTTCTATACTCTGCAATGCCTCAAGAAAATATGGCCGAACTCTTTAGAGACTCTGGCAATATCCAAGTCTTGTGATCAGCAGATATAGGCAGCTTTTCCTCAATATCTTCTTAAAGCAACCCTTGCATAATCAAAACCATCAAAGAAATACAGCCTGTGAACTCAGATAAAAAGTACTTCATCAAGTACTATTAATAACTAACACAATTAGAGACACAGATAATTCCTGGAATGTTACAAAGCTGTCTATTGTGGATTGAACTGTGTCTCCCCAAAATTCATGTCGACTTAGCTAGGCCATGATTCCCAGTATTATATGATTGGCCACCATTTTGTCACCTGATGTGATTTTCCCATGTGTTGTAAATCCTATCTCTATTATGTTAATGAGGCAGGATTAGAGGCAGTTGTGATAATGAGGCAGGACTCACTCTACAAGATTAGATTGTATCTTGAGTCAAGCTCTTTTGAGATATAAAAGAGAGAAGCAAGCAGAGAGGCAGGGGGCTCTCATACCACCAAGAAAGCAGAGCCGGGAGCACAGGACATCCTTTGGACGCTGAGAAGCAACTAGACCAGGAGAAGATTGATGACCTTCCCCCAGAACCAACAGAGAGAGAAAGCCTTTCCTGGGAGCTGGCCCCCTGAATTCGGACATTCAGCCTCCTAGACTGTGAGAGAATAAATTTCTCTTTGTTAAAGCCATCCACTTGTGATATTTCTGTTATAGCAGCACTAGATAACTAAGGTACCATCCAAACTGGACACCTTAAGCAAATATTCTTAAGAAGCCTCCAGAAATTGATAATCTTCAGGAGGCTATTAACCTAAGAGCTTTGCATCAGTTGACAACAGTTCAAAGCAATTCGGCCTCCATCTAAGATCTTCAAAATAAAATGGAGACAGAGATTAACATACTGTCCTTCCTCTGTTTTTGCTGTTAGCTGCCATCGAGTCAATTCCAGCTCATGGCAATCCCATGTGTGCATGGTAGAACTACTCCATAGGATTTTCAAGGCTGTGATATTTCAGAAGCAGATCGCCAAACCTTACTTCTGAGGTACCTCTGGGTGGGTCTGAACTTCCAACCTTTCAGTTAGTAGTCCAGTGCTTCACCATTTGTGCCACCCAGGGATGCCCATCCTTCTTCTAGCACTCCTATGTTTATTTTTGCCTATTATTTTTTCCACTTTGCTAATATATGGTAACAGATTGTTGACAATACAGCTCTTGCACCATAATCTTGTTGAGATTTCCTTTAGCCATCATCATACTCCTTGTTCTTCCCAAGTGGAATTCCAGGGGATTAATCAACTCTAATGTTAGATTCTCAAGACTATAGCTATAGCCTTAAACCTTACTGGATTTTATATTTGCTACCCATCATCTGATCCTCTGAATCTAACAGTTGTCACCCTAAACAAGTCAGAGTCATTTTCTTTCCATTGGCCCCTCTGGAACCTAAAATATCTCCCACATTTTATCTCCCACTTTTAGCCATGACAAAAAATTTTTTAAAATTTTAGACTCTGACCCTGAAAGAGCAAACTGCTTCTGCAAAAATAATCACAGTGTTGTCCATAGAGGCCAGGGACACAACAGAGTTAAGAATAAATATTGGGACGATTCTTTCTACAGAGTCCACATTTTCTCCTTAGAGACTTTCTAACCTGCTGTCGTCTCCAGGGAACCTGCTCTTCCCAAGGATCAGATAACTGGTGCACATCTGACATAGTAAATGATTCCTACACTATCATACAGTAAGTGTCCACCTGAATTTTTTTTTATGTGGAACCAATCTTTTGCTTATTCATCACACACAAACCAGTTGTATCTATCAGGAAATTATTAGAGACGTTCTGATGTTCGAGATTTTTTACATCCCTTGGGAACCAGGTACCTTTGTAGCATGTGCCCAGAAACTTATAAAATGAAGCCACATAGGCTACCTTGGGAAGTTTTCCAGAAGAGTTAGTAATTTACCCTTGTATGTGCACCATCCAAGCAATAATTCCTACAATAAGGTTTATACAACTCGAAAAGGCGGTAGGAAATTAAATCTTAGCTGACATTATAAATGATACTTCCATAGCTCCTGATTCTCAATAGAGAAATCTAAACTCTTTGGTCCAAGTAGTAATGATCAAAGTAATAGCTTTATACTTTCTGTTAGCTTGTCAATGTGGTTTCTGCACCACTGCCAACATTTCATTGTACTGGAATAAACATTATTGGCTAAGTAGAACAATTCATCTCTAAGAAGATATCCATCTGGCTCTTCAAAAGTAGACCCAAATGGACTCTGGATATATTTTCTTGCCTGGATTCTAATTATCATTCTGCTCATAGTCTTTTAGAGTGTTGCAATTACCAAGTGTGAACTCTGCAGAGTCTTAAATGCTTCTGCACAATCACTGTCACATCACGTGATTCAACAACTTCCCATTGGATAAAAGGAGAAAATAGGATAGACCCTGGTCCAACTCTAAACTCTTCTTGTTGTTGCTGAGATAATGATATCATCTAGAGATTAAGACAGTGATGTAGATCTGGAGTGAGAGTGTTCTGTGCCTGCTCTGTAGGCCTGGCTAGAGGCTGGCCAGAAGTGGGACCAAGAGAAACTAAAAATAGAAGTAATTACCCCCATCAGATACACAAGCCTGAGAACAATCATTTTTATCAGTATAACTGCAGAATGTCATTTGATTTGCATAATACTTCTTAGCCCAGAATGTCATCTAGTTTGCAGATTCTCACTTTAAGAAATCAATCAGTCTAAAGGCTCCCCTCCTTCTGATAGCATGCTCCAAGAACTTTTGAGGTCAATCCATAAACCATAAAACCCCATGCTGTCTTTGCCTACTAAGATGCCTCTTCAGAATTGTCTGTGTGGTGTTCTCCTCTACTGCAGTAAGTCAACAAAATTGACTTACGTCATAGGAGGTTTATTTTAGTAAGAGGCTTTCTGTACATAGAATACAGAAATATTACATAGGATACAAAATATACCTATTAGGTTATAATTAAACCAATTCCAACTCACGGTGACCCCATGTGTGTCAGAGTAGAACTCTGCTCCATAGGGTTTTCAATGGCTGTTTTTCCAGAGTATATCATTAGGCCTTTCTTCTGAGGCACCTCTGGGTGGATTCAAACCTCCAATCCTCCAGTTAGCAACTGAGTGTGTTATCCATTTGTACCACCCATGGACTCCAGTTAGATTATAGATTAGCACAAATATGCTTGGCTTTAAAAAAAGAAGCAAATGACAAAGCAGATCCTAAGAAACTATAAAAATGAATTGATCCTCTCACCAAAGACTCAAAATGCTATATTGTTTGATCGCTCTGCAGCATTCTTTCTCTAAAGAACATGGAAATACCTTGAGAAAATGGCATTTAAACCATCACAATGATTATTAGCAGTATCGAGTCACTGTTAGTATGCATCTTAAAAGAACAGTCTGGAATAAAGTAATGAAAGTTTTGGTACTACACTAGAGAAACAAGCTTGGGTTGAGGACAGCTCTGGTGATCCATAACAATACTACATAAAGAAAGTCACTTAACTTATAGACCTCAATTTTCTCATATATAAAATGAGAATAATAATGTCTGTCATGCCTAACTGAAGGTGTTACTAAAAGAATAAAACTGAATAATAAAAAATAATTTAATAATTATAATGTGAAAACAACTGTAAAACTGCAAAGTACAACATGAAGTTAAGTGTTATAGTATGCGCTAGGTTTTTATGTAGCTTTTTTCATGAATTTATACTATTATAGCATACCTACCCACTCTGCTATCCCCACAGTTATCCACCCAAATTTCTCGTGCCAAAATTCAAAATACTACACGTTGACAGCTTCCAGAAAATTGAATATTGTGAATTAAAGATTTCATTCAACGTACTTATTTTCTTGAATTTAAACCCATGGCAGGAAGTAAGGTTGAGAGATCACGGGTGCAGCACAGCTAATCAACTTTGATAAACGCCAACACTGAGAAATCAACTCATCCAAAAGCCGTGGGTAGCTGTATGAATCAAAAACAGTTCATTTGAAATGCAATTTTGCATGTGATTAATCTATCATCTGGTCTGATTGCCTGTGGTACATTTTTGTAATTATAAATTGAATGCAGAATAAAGATAATTCAAATAATCTCATTGGCTAAAGCACAGGGCATTAATTCAGCTTTTAATAGCAATAATGACCTCAGCCCAGGACATTTCCAGGCAATTAATGACTGGTTGAAGTTAATGGCCCAAATTTCAGCCAAGGACCATCAACTCCTCCTAGCTGGCCATCAATCCTCAGAAAATGCCCACTTCTCAGAGCACAGTCGGACCTATTCAGAGTTTGACATCACCCCAACTTTACATTTTCAAATAAGTTCTGTTGCTCTACTCTTCTCCCTAAAAATCTGCTTCTCTTGTAAACTAGGTAAAGATAATATATTGTTTTAAATAAATTAATTCATGGAACATAAGAACAGCTAAAGGTCACAGGTTTGATAGTACATTAAGTAGTACTATAATATTGAAAACATACTACAGACCCAAAATATAAGACATCTATTTTCCAACCCTGCAAATGCCTCCAAATCAGTCCTACTAAGGACAGCAGATGAAGCTAAGGCACAGGAGAGCTTGGGTTCTGAGCCTCGCATTTTCAGGTTCTTATTTTATCATCCAAAGAAAAAACTGGATGTGATCTGTAACTTGCACTGTTTTACTTGCTATCTAACAAGCTATCCTACTGGACTCTAAATTCTTTTCCAGGGGTGAGCAGGAGACATGGCAGAGAGAAACATGACTTAATATTCAAGCTAAAGCGATACCACATGACAGTGTCATCAGTCATTTCAAGCTCCTCTAGAGTTCCTCACATATTTTTTTTCCATCTCATAGGAGGCATATGAAGCAGAGGACCTGGATCACCAGCATGGCACACACAGGCCCTTTGTGAGCCGTTCAAGCAGACAGAGGGACTTGGCCAGCCAACCCCTGTCTCTCCAGGGGGCAACCAGGAAGCTGCTCTAGCAGGGGGCTACAGCCTACAGGAAAGGCAATGATTGCTTCACTGAGTTTGCTTCCCACCAGCTTTTTTTCTTACTTTCTTTCTTTTTTTTCCTTTCCTGATTCCTTTGCTGTTTTAATTTATCATGCGGAAGGCAGAAGTCACAGAATGTCAGTGTATAAAGTGTCCTGTACAATCAGGGTCACTGCTGGAAGACATGAACTCAGACCACCTGTGGCTGTTAATGAAAGAGAAGACGCCTTCATTCAGGAATCACACTCGCTCAATGCCCAAAGTCCTCTTGGGACGGCACTTTTTGCTTTCTATTCATTATCTATTTGAAAAGACAAACCTTTTTAAAATAAGTATACTACGTTCAAGTGGGCAGTTCATTACCGTTACTACTTACATGAACAGCTAACGTGCACAATAGGCCACATGCCGGTTATGCACAGTCATTGTCTATAAAAAGAAACAGAATGCCCCTCAGTAGATGGACCAATGCCTTCCAGAGGGGATATCTCAACAGGAATGGGAACTGTGTTGCCAAAGAATAAAGTCTGATCATCAGAGATGATTGATTATGTTAATAACGTTAATAACGACAAATAATAATTGACTTTTATAAAGTAAAGGAAAACATTGCATTCATGTTTTCTTACTTACTGGGAAAATGAATATCTATTATTAAAACCATTATTCCTGCTGTCAAAAACCAGACACAGGGTAAGGGGCAAGATGGCGCTCTAGGCAGAAACACCACGCCGTCCCTCCACAGCAAAGATCCGAAAAACTAAGCCTAACAGAGAATCAACAATCCTGAAACCCTAGAACACCAAATGAAGAGATAAAGAACTCAGCCAAACACCAAACGGAGTGAGAATACTAAAAGAGAACGGAGAGCGAGGAGAGACTCAGGCAGAGATTCCTTACCAGCTAACGCAGCGCGGATCCACCATCTTGGATTCCTATCGGAGACCAGCAAACGGGAGAGCAGCCTTGCAGAGCATCTGGTCGGAGACAGAACGACCAGTAAACTGCGGTGCGCGCTCTCCCACCACCCACCCCTCTCCGCCTCAGCTGGGGATCCCCTGCTTTCCGTGGCCAGGGTCTCTGGGCTGGGGGGTGCTGGTGCTTGGATTCCGCGCGCCTGGGCTGGCGGCTTTCTGGGAGCCGTTTGCTGGCAGCTAGCGAACCTTTCTCTGCCGCCTCCCCCTCCTTTTGCCTGGGTGCCTGGTTCCGAGTGCTGTCTCTGCTCTCTCCTGCGGGGCTGTAGGGCTGCGTGCGGGCGTGTGGCTGTTTCTGGGTCTGGGCTCCCGCGTGGGTGGGATCCCGGGGCCTTTGTTCGTTCACCCCTCTGCTTTCCGTGGCCGGGGTCCCTGGGCGGGGGGGCGCCGGTGCTTGGGTTCCGCGCGCCCGGGCTGGGGGCTTTCTGGGAGCCGTTTGCTGGCACCTAGTGGACCTTTTTCTGCCGCCTCCCCCTCCTTTTGCCTGGGTGCCTGGGTCCGGGTGCTGTCTCTGCTCTCTCCTGCGGGGCTGTGGAGCTGCGTGCGGGCGTGTGGCTGTTTCTGGGTCTGGGCTCCCGCGTGGGTGGGATCCCGGGGCCTTTGTTCGTTCACCCCTCTGCTTTCCGTGGCCGGGGTCCCTGGGCGGGGGGGCGCCGGTGCTTGGGTTCCGCGCGCCCGGGCTGGGGGCTTTCTGGGAGCCGTTTGCTGGCACCTAGCGGACCTTTTTCTGCCGCCTCCCCCTCCTTTTGCCTGGGTGCCTGGTTCTGAGTGCCGTCTCTGCTCTCTCCTGCGGGGCTGTAGGGCTGCGTTCGGGCGTGTGGCTGTTTCCAGGTCTGGGCTCCCTCGCGGGTGGGATCCTGGGGCCTTTGTTCGTTGGCCCCTCTGCTTCCCGTGGCCACGGTCACTTAACCCCGAGACTATCGGCTTCTTGGAATTCGCGCCCCTGAGTGGGGGCTCTCTGGGTCCCATTTGTAGGCACTGACTGCTGGTGTTGCCCTTTTTTTTTTTCTCAATTTTATTTTTCTTCCTTTTTTGATTAGTTTTGTCATATTTTACCTCTTTTTCTCTTTTGTCTTTCTTCATTGCTTAATTTCTTGTCCCTCTATCTCTTCCTTCTCTTTCTGATCCCTGAATACCAGGCGATGTATGCCTCTGTACCTTCTGGCCAGGCTGAGCTGTGAAAATTGAGACCGACTCCCCCAGACCTCATAGCTGCATCGGTGCGATCCCTGGGAACTTTGCAGTTTTTTAACTTTTCTGATTTTCATTTGGTCATTCTTTCCTTTTCTTTCTCTTCCCCCTTCTGGTTTCCTCCATCCCATAGTCTCTCATCTGTACATTCCAACGACAAACTCCCCTAGCATTCTTTTATGTTTGTACGCTTTTTGCTCCTGCTCCTCTCTCCTCTCTCCCATATCCAGCTTAGCTTCACACATAACCATCTTCCCGCTGCACCCTACCTACCTGCACCGTGCACTAGACATCACATCACCAAGCGGTGCAGGCACGCCCTATTGGAACCTGCCCAGCACTGACTACCGACCGTCCTGGTGGCTGCGGTGAGTGCCACAAGCAACCGATCCCAGTGGCTCCTCCTCAACTAGATCTGCCCAGCTGTACCACAAGAACGAAAAAAAAAAAAAAATCTACAATCAATAAACGAGAGAAATATCTACTGAATGCCCTGAAAACAGCAAACAATATCAAAACATTTACAAAAACAAGACAAGATGGCTCCAATAGGCGTCCAAATTAAAACACCAGATAACTCTCCTGTGGAAGAAAATGCACTAGAAGTACCTGATACGGAACTCAAATCACTAATACTCGGAATTTTCCAAGAACTGAGGCAAAAAGCTGACAAACATGAGGAAAAAATAGACAAATTTATGGAAAATACAGACAAAAAATTGGAAGAATTCAGGAAGATGATGCAAGAACAAAATGCCAAAATAAATTCACAACTCGAAATTATACAAAAACAACAATTAGAAATCCAAAAGATAAACAACAAGATTTCAGAAATGGACGGTGTCATAGAAGGGCTGAGAAGTAGATTTGAAACCATGGAAGACAGGATCAGTGGAACTGAAGACAAACACTTGGATACAACTCTGTTTCGGGAAAACTCAGAAAAAAGAACAAAGAAAAATGAAGAGACCCTGAGAGTTATGTGGGACACAATTAAAAGCAAAAACTTACGAGTGATTGGCAAACCAGAACAGGGGAAGAAAACAGAAAACACAGAGAGGATCATTGAGGAACTGCTGACAGAAAACTTTCCCAATATCATGAAAGATGAAAAGCTGGTCATCCAAGAAGCTCAATGAACCCCATATAGAATAGACCCCAAAAGAAAATCACCAAGACATATCATATTCACACTCGCTAAAACTAAAGACAAACAAAGAATCCTGAGAGCAGCTCGGGAAAAACAAGAAGTCACATACAGAGGAGAAACAATAAGACTAAGCTCAGATTATTCAGCAGAAACCATGCAGGCAAGAAGGCAATGGGATGACATATATAAAATCTTGAAAGAAAAAAATTGTCAGCCAAGAATAATATATCCTGCAAAACTCTCATTCAGATTTGATGGTGAAATTAGGTCATTTCCAGATAAACAGAAACTAAAGGAATATGCAAAAGTCAAACCAAACTTACAAGAATTATTAAAGGGAGTTCTTCGATCTGAGGACAAACAGCTTAAGCCCTCAGGCAGGACCTAGGACCTAGGATGCAGGTTAACATGAACCAGATACCATTCTAGGAACTGAACTACAGACGACTTTCCAAAAACAAAAGATATACAACAGGGAATCAGAGAAATCAATCAAAGGATGACAACAACATCAAAACAATGAAAGAGGGAACAAACGGCATAGGTATAGAACCTTCTAAAGGAGAGGAAGGCAAGGCGATACCAAGTAACGGTAGACTGCTTCAAAATTATAAAGATAAGGGTAAAATTCATGGTAACCACAAAAAAAGTTAACAAACCAACTCATAAAAATAAAGACGAAAAACATAAAGTCTCAACAAAAACAAAACCTACAAAAACAAAAGAAATGAACACAAAATCCACAAACAAAAGGAACTCAGCACAAGAGAGTAAGAAGAACAAAGAAAACTTCAGCATCACAAAAAAAAGCACTACAAAATGACAGCAACAAACTCACATCTATCAATAATTACACTGAACGTAAATGGACTCAATGCACCCATAAAGCGACGGAGAGTGGCAGAATGGATAAGAAAACAGGATCCATCTATTTGCTGTCTACAAGAGACACATCTTAGAAACAAAGATGTGAATTTATTAAAAATCAAAGGTTGGAAAAAAATATATCAAGCTAACAACTATCAAAAAAGAGCAGGAGTGGCAATTCTAATCTCAGATAAAATAGACTTTAAAACAAAATCTACCATAAAAGACAAAGAAGGACACTATATAATGATTAAGGGGATGATCCATCATGAAGACATAACCATAATAAATATCTATGCACCCAATGACAGGGCTCCAAAATACATAAAAAAAACTCTAACAGCACTGAAAAGAGAAATTGACAGTTCCACAATAATAGTAGGAGACTTCAACACACCACTCTCAGTAAAGGACAGAACAACTAAAAAGAAACTCAGCAAAGATACAGAAGACCTAAAGACACAATCAGCCAACATATAGACATATATAGAACAATCCATCCAACCGCTGCAAAGTACACATTCTTTTCCAATGCACATGGAACGTTCTCCAGAATAGACCACATCTTCGGCCACAGAGCAATCCTCAACAAGATCCAAAATGCTGAGATAATTCACAGTATCTTCTCTGACCACAATGCCATCAAGGTAGAAATTAACACTAGAAAGAGCAAGGAAAAAAAATCAAACACATGGAAACTGAATAATAATCTGCTTACACATCAATGGGTAATAGAAGAAATCAGAGATGGAATTAAAAAATTCCTAGAATCAAATGAAAATGAAAACACATCATACCAAAACCTTTGGGACACAGCAAAGGCAGTCCTCAGAGGACAATTTATAGCAATAGATGCACATATCAAAAAAGAAGAAAGGGACAAAATCAAAACATTAACTACAGAACTCAAACAAATAGAAAGAGAACAACAAAAAAAGCCTACAACCACCGGAAGAAAGGAAATAGTAAAGATCAGAGCAGAAATCAATGAAATAGAGAACAGAAAAACAATAGAAAGAATCAACAAAACCAAAAGTTGGTTCTTTGAAAGAATCAACAAAATCGACAAACCACTGGCCAGACTGACAAAAGAAAAACAGCAGAGGGCACAAATAACCCAAATAAGAAATGAAATGGGGGACATTACAACAGACCCAACTGAAATAAAAAGGATTATAACAGAATATTATGAAAAACTATATTCCAACAAATTTGAAAACCTAGAGGAAATGGATAAATTTCTAGAAACATACGGCCTACCCAAACTACAACAAAGTGATATTGAAAATCTGAACAGACCCATAACAAGAGAAGAGATTGAAAAGGTAATAAAAAAACTCCCAACCAAAAAAAGCCCTGGCCCAGATGGCTTCACTGGAGAATTCTACAAAACATTTACAGAAGAGCTCGTACCAGTTCTACTCAAGTTATTTCAGAGCATAGAAGAGGAAGCAACACTTCCAAATTCATTCTATGAAGCCAGCATAACGCTGATACCAAAACCAGGCAAAGACATCACAAAAAAAGAAAATTACAGACCAATATCTCTCATGAATATAGATGCAAAAATTCTGAACAAAATTTTAGCCAATAGAATTCAGTATCATATCAAAAAAATAATACACCACGACCAAGTAGGATTCATACCAGGTATGCAAGGATGGTTTAACATTAGAAAATCCATCAACGTAATCCACCACATAAATAAAAGGAAAGAAAAAAATCACATGATTATCTCAATTGATGCAGAAAAGGCATTTGACAAAGTCCAACACCCATTCCTGATAAAAGCTCTCAATAAAATAGGTATAGAAGGGAAATTTCTCAACATCATAAAGGGCATCTATGCAAAACCAACAGCCAATATCATTCTTAATGCAGAAAGGCTGAAAACATTCCCCCTGAAAACAGGAACAAGACAAGGATGCCCTTTATCACCACTCCTATTTAACATTGTGCTGGAAGTTCTCGCTAGAGCAGTAAGGCAAGAGAAAGAAATAAAGGGCATCCAAATTGGTAATGAAGAAGTTAAACTCTCCCTGTTTGCAGATGATATGATACTATACATAGAAAACCCTAAAGACTCCACGAGAAATTTACTGGAACTAATAGAAAGATTCAGCAGAGTAGCAGGATACAAGATAAACATTCAAAAATCAGTTGGATTCCTATACACCAGTAAAGAGAACGATGAAAAGGAGATCAGGAAATCAATACCATTTTCAATAGCCCCTAAAAAGATAAAATACTTAGGAATAAATCTGACCAGGAATATAAAAGACCTATACAAAGAAAACTACAAAACACTGCTGCATGAAACCCAAAGGGATCTACATAAATGGAAAAACATACCATGCTCATGGATAGGCAGACTCAACATTGTGAAAATGGCAATTCTACCTAAAGCAATTTACAAATACAATGCAATTCCGATACAAATACCAACAACATTCTTCAAAGAGATGGAAAAACTAATTATTAACTTTATATGGAAAGGGAAGAAACCCCGAATAAGTAAAGCACTACTGAAGAAGAAGAATAAAGTTGGAGGACTCACACTACCTGACTTGAGAACCTACTATACAGCTACAGTACTCAAAACAGCCTGGTACTGGTACAACAACAGAGACATTGACCAATGGAACAGAATTGAGAACTCAGATGTAAATCCATCCACCTATGGTCACCTGATTTTTGACAAGGGCCCAAAATACATCAAATGGGGAAAAGACAGTCTTTTTAACAAATGGTGCTGGCAAAACTGGATATCCATTTGTAGAAAAATGAAACAGGACCCATACCTCACACCATATACAAAAACTACTTCAAAATGGATCAAAGACCTGAATATAAAGCCTCAAACTATAAAATTCATAGAAGAAAAAATAGGACCAACACTTCAGACCTTAATACATGGCATTAACAGGATACAAACCATAAACATCAACACAAAAAACCCAACAGATAAACTAGATAATTGGGATCTTCTAAAAATCAAACATCTATGCTCTTCAAAAGATTTCACCAAAAGAGTTAAAAGAGAACCTACAGACTGGGAAAAAATTTTTGGACAGTACAAGTCAGACAAAGGTCTAATCTCCATAATCTACAAGAAAATCCAACACCTCTACAACAAAAAGACAACCAATCCTATCAAAAAATGGGCAAAGGAAATGAACAGACACTTCACCAAGGAAGACATTCAAATGGCCAACAGACACATGAGGAAATGCTCGCGATCACTAGCCATTAGAGAAATGCAAATTAAAACCACAATGAGATACCATCTCACCCCGGCATTACTGGCACGAATCAAAAACACTGGAAATAACAAATGTTGGAGGGGCTGCGGGGAGACGGGAACTCTTATACACTGCTGGTGGGAATGCAAAATGATACAGCCATTTTGGAAAATGATATGGCGTTTCCTCAGAAAGCTAGAAATAGACGTACCATTCGATCCAGCAATCCCACTCCTAGGAATATATCCTAGAGAAATAAGAGTCATCACTCGAATAGACATATGCACACCTATGTTCATGGCAGCATTATTCACAATAGCAAAACGATGGAAACAACCTCGATGTCCATCAACAGACGAATGGATACACAAACTATGGTACATACACACAATGGAGTACTATGCAACGAGAAAGAACAATGAATCGGTGAACCATCTCATAACATGGATGAAACTGGAGGACATCATGCTGAGTGAAATAAGTCAATCACAAAAGGACAAATATTGTATGAGACCTCTATTGTAAAAACCCATGAAAAAATTCACATGCAAAATGTAACAATCCTTGTTGGTTACCAGGGATGGGAGGCGGGGGGGAATACTAAATAGGTAATAGGTAAGTGGTAACTTGGGTGAGAGATGAGATAGTACATAGTACAGGGGAAACTAACACAACCTGCACAAGGAAAGGTCATGGAGGCCCTATAGACACATCCAAACCCCCCGAGGGACTGAGTTGTTGGACGGAGGGCTCTGGGGACCATGATCTCGGGGAACATCTAGCTCAATTGGCATGACACTACTTATAAAGATAATGCTCTACATTCTACCTTGGTGAGTAGTGTCTGGGGTCTTAAAAGCCTATGAGCGGCCATCTAAGATACTCCACTGATCTCATCCCTTCGGGAACAAGGGAGAACGAAGAGAACAGGATACAAGGAAAAGATTAGTCCGAAGGACTAATGGTCCACAGCTACCAAGACCTCCACGGGACTGAGCCCAGTACAGCTGGATGGTGCCCGGCTACCACCAATGACTCCTCTGACCAGGATCACAACAGAGGGTTCTGGGCAGAGCTGGAGTAGGATGTAGAGTATAATTTTAACTCCCAAAAAAAAAAAAAAAAGAAGACCAGATATACTGGCCTAAAGAATACTAGAGAAACCTCGAGAGTGTGGCCCCCAGACACCCTTTCAGCTCAGAGGAGAAGTTACCTTCAAGGTTTGATGTTAAGCCTGGGAATGGACACCCCAGTAAAACTAAATGGGACTAACGATGTACAGGAGTCCGGTGACAAGGGCCAGAAGGCAGAGGGAGAGTAGGAAACTGCTGATAAGGAACACAAATTGAATAAGGACACTGTCGATGTATTGTGAGATTGTTGACCACTGCTATAGGGCAACATTTGTAGTAACTATGAAATGGGAGTCTGTTTTGTCCTGTAAGCCTTCATCTTGGGTGAGAATGGCAGCACAATTGGAAGAGCATAGTCAATATCACTTAAATGTGTAAGTAAAAAGTTTTGAAATGGTGTTTAAATAAAATAAAAATAAATAAATAAATAAATAAATAAATAAACAAATGAGACTAAAGAGGTACAATAGTCCACTGACAAGGTCCAGAAGACAGAAGGGGACAAGGAAGCCCCCTGGTGATAGGGAACACAAGGTGGAGTAAGGATATTCTTGATGTGCTGTGAGATTGTTAACCATTGTCATAGGGCAACATGTGTAGTAACTGTTAAATGAAAAACTATTTTTTCTGTAAGCCTTCATCTTAAGTGAGAATAACAGCACAGTTGGAAGAGCGTAGTCAATGTCACTGAACTGTGAATGTAGAAATTTTTGAAACAGTGTATCTTTGGCCATCTGTAATTTTCATCAAAAAAAAAGGTTGAGAATTTAGAGGCTTAATACGTTGTGGGGTTGTTAACCAATGTCAAAAAACAACATGTGTACTACTATTTCATGAGAAACTATTTGCTCTGTAAGCTTTCACCTGAAGTACAATAAAATATATATTAAAAAAAAAAAAACAAAAAAAAACCAGACACAGAACAACTCAAAAACTGCCTTAAAGAACACCTATGTATTGATGGTTTGATATTTGATGGAGCTAGGAAAAAAAAAAAAAAAAAATCCAGAATACAGGAAGCTGTCCACACCTTAATGTTGTATGTTGTGCTCTCCAGCTCCCTCCTCTTACCCCTCCCACTTCCTAGAAGCCACATGCAGGTACTGCAAATCAAGATATTGAGGATTGTCAGGAGTGTTGTCGTTGTTAGTTGCCGTTGAGTCTATTCCAACTCATGGCGACCATATGTGTGTACAGTTGAACTACTCCATAGGGTTTTCAAGGCTGTGACCTTTCAGAAGCAGATTGCCAGCCTGTCTTCCAAGGCTTCTCTGGGTGGGTTAACCGTTTGTACCACCCAGGGAAAGTACCAAAAGACGACCTGTCAAGTTTTGCTAAGGTAGATCTGATGTACTGAAATAGTACACATTTTAAGTTTACTCAAGAAACTAGATTTATGCAAATAAAGCCAAATTTGAAGACAAAGAAGTTCCCTAATAATGAAAATAAAATTTGAATTTGAGAAAAAAAAAAAGAACTAATTTTTACATCAATTTAGAGAAAGCAGTGATGATCAGTGTCAAGAGTCCTAACAATTTCTGGAAGCTGACAACTTGGAAATATATATATTTTACAGATAAAGTTGTAATTAGAAAATTGGTATCAGACCAGATGTTTTACACTCGAGAGGGAACATTTCAGGTAAATTAAACCTAATTTAGCAGAGCTAGGAAATGAAACCACAACTGTCTGAGCACAAAGCCTATGTGCTTTCTGCTTCACTCTGACCCTCCCTGTGTGCTCAAATCTCTTCCTAAAATTCCATACAATGTGCTATTTAACTTAGAGGGATTTCACAAACCATTTAGTGTGCAAACAAGAAGGAAGCTCGTTCACAATTTCTCCATAAGGAGAAACTTTACTAACCAGCTATCTAACCTATTAAACTATAAGACAAGAAGACACAATTCATGCCCTCAAAAAGTTTTGATTTACATCTAATCAAAGATTAGAATTGGGAAAATCTTTTTGTCTAATGAAGGCTACAGTTTCAAACAAAAGATGGTGAGGAAGTGATGTCAATACCCAAACTGCAAAGCATATTTTAAAACACTCCCCAAAGAATACTTAAACATTAATAACCAAGATTAAGAATCATTTCTGCAAGTAGAGTGAAATGTGTGTGAACGTTATTAACACTAGAGGTGTAAGAGGGAAAGTCATGTGGTTAAATATATTATTTTCAGTTGAGTCCAGGAGAAGAAAAGCAATAAGCATTTGTATACCTTTCTGAGTACCAGGTTGATAGTCTCTGTTCTTTTACACTCCATGGATTAAAGGGTCTCCTGCCTAGTGGAAATGTCAATGCATTCATCTGTTAACTGAAAAATTGGAGGTTCAATCTACCCAGAGGTGCCTCAGAAGAAAGGCTTGGTGATCTACTCTCAAAAAATCAGCCACTGAAAACTCTATGGAGCACACTTCTATTCTGACACACATAGGGTCACCATGAGTCCGAGCTGACTTGACAACAACTGAATTGATTTAAGATATGCTTATCTTGTGAACTCACGTGCAGTTTCCATTAAAATCACATGGTGTTAACTGTCTTCTCTCAATCTATTGGGAATACATTAAATTACACTAGTTTTTTCTACAGGTGCTCATGAGCATGTACTGTACAGACAGCAGAGTCAGGAAACTTATGAATCACAAAGACATCTGCCAAAAATGTTGCCCCCCCCCCACCTTTTTAAAAATAATTTATTTTTTTTGTTGTTGAAAATATACACAGCAAAACATATACCAATTCAACAATTTCTAAATGTACAATTCAGTGAAACTGATTACATTCTTCAAGTTCTACAACCATCCTAATCCTCCTTTTCATAATCGTTCCTTCCCATTAGCAAAAACTCATTGTCCCTTAAGCTTCCTATCTAATCTTTTGAGTTGCTGTTGTCAGTTTGATCCCATATAGATAGTTCTTTAAAAAAATGCAATGCTCAAGGCAGACATTCCTTATTAACTAAGCTAAACTATTGTTTGGTTTAAAAAAGACTTCAGGGGTTGTTATTGGTTTAAGGTTTAAAGATGATCTCAGGGCAATAGGGTTGGGAGTTCATCCAGCCTTAATGGCTCTAGAAACTCTGGATTCCATGAGAATCTGAAATTCCATTTTGCATTTTTCTCCCTTTTGATCAGATACTTCTATAGAATCTTTGATCAAAACATTTAGTAACGGCAGCAGGACTACATCCAGTTCTTCTTGTCTCATGACAAAGGAGGCAGTTGTTCATGGAGGCAGTCAGCCACACATTCCATTTCCTCCTCCTATTCCTGACTCTCCTTCTTTCTCTGTTGCTCCAGATGAATAGAGACCAATTGTTATACATTGGATAGCCACTGGCAATCTTTTAAGATCCCCAGGTACTACGCAAAAACTAGGAGGTAGAACAGAAGCACTAAAAACTGTATTAGTCCAATTAACTGGGATGTGCCGTGAAACCATGACCCTAAACCCCAAACCAAGAAACCAACTCCCATGGGGTATTTGGTTACACATAAACAGCCTCAGCTGTTGCCCTTTGTTGTTGTTGTTGTTATAAAAATATACATCACACAATCAGTTGCCAATTCAGCTTTTTACAGATGTGCAACTTATTGGCATCAATTACATTAATCAACTGTGCAACCATTACCCTTAATTAATGTGAATTTTCTATCACCGTAAACAAAAACTCAGTGCTGCATAAACAATAACTCCACCTTTCCCCCCTTTCTCTCACCCCTGGTAACCACTAATAAACTTTGGTCTCTGTACATTTGCCTGTTATTGTGCTTTTATATAAGTGTGGTCATACAATATTTATCCTTTTATGATTGACTTATTTCACTCAGCATGATGTCTTCAAGCTCCGTCTATATTGTAGCATGTATCAGGACTTCGTTTCTCTTTCTGGCTGAGTGTTATTCCATTGCATGTATGTACCACATTTTATTTATCCATGCATCCATCGATGGGCACCTAGCTTGTTTCCACATTTTGGCTATTGTGAATAGTGCTGTAATGAACCAAAAAAAAAAAAAAAAAAAACCCAAACCTGCTGCCATCGAGTCGATTCCAACTCATAGCAACCCTATAGCACAGAGTAGAACTGCCCCCATAGGGTTTCCTTTTGATTAGCAGCTGTAGCTCTTAAGCACTGTACCACCAGGGCTCTACTGTAATGCACACTGGTGTAATATGTCTGTTGCATCACTACTTTCAAGTCACTTGGGTATATTCCTAACAATGGAATTGCTGGGTCATATGGTTGTTCTATTTTTAGTTTTTTGAGGAACCACTACACTCTTTTCCACAACAGATTATCATTTTGCATTCCTACTATCCTTGGATAAGGGTTCTGTTTTCCCCACATTCATGCCAACATTTGCTACTTTCTGTTTTGTTTTGTTTTGCTTTTTAATCTTAGACACCCTAGTGGGAGTGAGATGGGATTTCATTGTGGTTTTGATTTGCATCTCTAGGAGTTGCCGTTTTAGTCTGTTTTAAAATTAAGTGTTGCAGCAGTTCATGATGGAATGAGTCTCACTCCAGCCCCAGTTTATGGAACAGACTGATACAAGATGGTCTTTCTAAAAAGAGTCCATTTTTAAGATGTGGTCCACTCTCTTTGGAGATGTAACAACAATAAACCAATCCTGATATATAGGTAGTCAATCTCAGTTTACAAACAAGCTTCCTTTCAAAAATCTCCAAAGCAGTTGCTTAGAACTGATTGCTTTTTCCCATACAATTATGTATATATAGTAATTATGTTGCTAAAATATCACACCAAATTGACCCAAATATTAATATAGTTGAATGTGTCCTAAGATCTAGGTCCTGACACCAGACCCAACCATAAAGACAGAGAGGGAGAAGGAGGACAAAATATAACTCTTCTTCCTCAAAGCTAATGACAGGGATGTGTCTCTAGAGAGTTTTGAAATAGGCGAACTCTGTCTTAGGACTTCTCTCACTTCACTTTTTACACTGCCCCCCTAGTACACTGTCCTTTCTCTGGTGATGACCACATGCCCAGTGCCTTACTCTTCTTTATCTTCCCTACTGCACTCAGTCCAAGACTCCCAGAAATCATCTGCTTCATTGTCCTGAAACCACATCTCAGAATCTCTTTGTGCAGTGGTTCTTGGGTAGGAGTTAGGAAAACGATAATTTAAACCTCTGTGTCTCATTTTCCTCCGATGAGAAATTCCCTTTGCATAAACATGGGATAGTAATAAGAAATAACATTTAAAACAGATGTATATATGAAAGCATGAGACAAATCCTAAGTATTATTGTATTGAACTAAGTTACACAAATGTGTGAAGGACTTATATCCCATTAACACTTTGAGAATTAAATATATTTTAACAAGAGGATGACAACAAACCTTGATTGATCTCTAACTGGTAAAATATTCAGGTGGTGTTAAAAGTGCAGGTGAAAATGTCAGTAATTGGGGGAGAAGATACTTTGGGCAAAAAGATCATCCACGAAGTCAGTGCCACAGAGTCTGCCAAGATCAGTGTCTCAGAAGGTTATCCTACTTCCTGTTTTTTCCATCTTTCTTGTCTTTAAAATTACGTCTTATTGTGACACACACATGTAGATTCTATGATAAGGACAAAGGCACTTCCATGTGTCAGTGGTTTCTGGGAAAAGGAGACAAGGGTTGAGAGAGTGGCTGTCTCCTAGTAAAGGCCTTATGTAAATGGTATCATTACCCAAATGACCACCCTGACTACAGTCACTTGTATGATGGTTCAAACATGTCAGTTTTGGAAAATAATTCAAGTCTGTAGTTTCTCCTGTCTGAGAAAAGTCTAGCTACTACTTTCCTCTTCAGATAAATGGCACATAGTCCATATCTAATATCTTAAGAAGCATGACTGATTTTCAATCACAAAACTTGCATTAGAACACATTTTAGCCTGATGAAAAAGGAAAGGCTATTTGGAGTGATATATGAGGGTGTCCTCTGCAGGTTGGAGCCCTGGCGGCACAGTGGTTAAGAGCTCAGCTGCTAACCAAAATGTTGGCAGTTCAAATCTACCAGCCGCTCCTCCGAAACTCTGTGGGTCAGCTCTACTCTGTCCTGTAGAGTCCCTATGAGACGGAATCAATTCAATGACAATGGGTTTGGATTTTGGGGTTTTTCTTCAGGGAAGGTAAAAGAGACGAAGACTTCACTAGATGGAGGCTGGACTGGATACCCTTATGTACATAAAGTGTATTTGTGGCTCTTAAAAGATAATGGTACGGAGAATTTTATACTATGTTGTTGTTGCTATTAGGTGCTGTCAAGCTGGTTCTGACTCATAGCGACCCTATCTACCACAGAACAGAAAACTGCCGGGTCCTGTGCCACATTCACAATCGTTGTTATGCTTGAGCCCATTGTTGCAGCCACAGTGTCAATCCATCTCGTTGAGGGTCTTCCTCTTTTTCACTGACCTTCTACTTTACCAAGCACAACGTCCTTCTCCAGGGATTGATCTCTCCTGACAACATGTCCAAAGTATGTAAGATATAATCTCGCCATCCTTGCTTCTAAGGAGTATTCTGGTTGTGCTTCTTCCAAGACAGATTTGTTTGTTCTTTCGGCAGTGCTTGGTATATTCAATATTCTTTGCCAACACCACAATTTAAAGGTGTCAATTCTTCTTTGGTCTTCTTTATTCATTGTCCAGCTTTCGCATGCATATGATGCAATTGAAAATACCACGGCTTAGGTCAGGCACACCTTAGTCTTCAAGGTGGTATCTTTGCTTTTCAACACTTTAAAGAAGTCTTTTGCAGCAGATTTGCCCAATGCAATGCATCTTTTGATTTCTTGATTGCTGCTTCCATGGGTGTTGATTGTGGATCCATGTAAAATGAAATCCTTGACAACTTCAATCTTTTCTCTGTTTATCATGACGTTGCTTATTGGTCCAGTTGGGAGGAGTTTTGTTTTCTTTACGTTGAAGTGTAATCCATACTGAAGACTGTGGTCTTTGATCTTCATCAGTTAAGTGCTTCAAGTCAAGCAAGCAAGGCTGTTAATTAGTCTTCCTCCAATCGTGATGCCCCGTTCTTCTTCATATAGTCCAGCTTCTTAGATTATTTGCTCAGCATACAGATTGAATAGGTATGGTGAAAGAATGCAACCCTGACGCACACCTTTCCTGACTTTAAACCATGTAGTAGTCCCTTGTTCTGCCCAAACAACTGCCTCTTGATCTATATACAGATTCCTCATGAGCACAATTAAGTGTTCTGTAATTCCCATTCTAATTTTATACTATGCCCTAGGTTAAAAACACTTCTTCTTACCACACCTTCTTTCACAAAAAAATGTCTTGTAAATTGGGGGGGGGGGGGGGGGCTTTTGTGTAAAACAAAACAAAACAAAACAAAACTGAAGGTATAATATCACAGGACTTCAACCCATTGATCAAAACAACTCATAAGGCCAGCCCAAATTCAAGGGGAGGGAAAATAGACTCAACCTCTTGATAAAGGAACACCAAAAAAATCTGTGATCATCTTTAATCCACAATAATGTATCTGCATGTAAACTGTGGCAGTTACTCCAAAGCAGACAGAAAGTGGCTCAGAATGGGAATTGAGAATGAGTAAAGATAATCAGGTTGTTTTTTTTTTTTTTCTTTACGATTTGCAGATTACTCTCCAAGTTCACTCATACACATGGGTCTCTGGCCTTCTCCTTAAATTTGTCCATTCATCCCTCCACTAGCACCCATTTATCAGAGCAACAAAATATAGAACCGCAGTTCTGTACAACAAAGTATAGAACAGCGAACTACATCCATGAGCCAAATCCAGCTTGTCTCCTATTCCTATATCTAAACTTTCATTGGAACACAGCACTGTCCACTCATTTGTATACTGTCTATGGCTGTTTGATGGAAAAAGCTGAGAAGTGTGACAGAGACTGTATGGCTCACAAAGCCAAAGAAATTTACTACATGGCCTTTTCAAGGGACAGTTTGCTGACTCCTGGAAGAGAGCAAAGAATGCAAATCCAATTGTTACAAGTCTTGAATTCTAGTTTCAGTTCTGCCACTTACCAGCTGGATCACTTTGAACCAGTCACCAAAACTCTTTGATTCTCTTTCTACATGACTAAATTGGGTTCAAAGTCATTTGTACTGCCTACCACATAGGGTGATTGCAATATCAAATTAGGATTCTTTGAAAAAAGAAAAATTTCTATGAAAACCAAAAGGTATTGCATATGTGGAAAATATATATAAAGTAACTAAAACGTGTGACTACATTCTCACTAGGCTTTGCTGGGCCCTGTACAACACAATGTACCCACAGACATTTTTAGGAGATCCAATTTAATTGACATTCAGAGATTCAGATAAGCATCTACTCTCATTTAAAATTATATTATTTATCACACTAGTTGTTTACGTGAAATATATTTCTGGGCACAATACAGATTGCCTTTATTATAAACTACAGGGTGTGACCTACAGAAAATAGCACATTTTTCCTTGTCTTATTTTACACTATAATCAGTGCATTTAAACCACAGAGTGAAACCAGAATATCAATCTGTTTAGCATGCCTCCGTTTAATTCAGTAACTACATAAAATATACGTACATTTGCAGTTGAAATGAAAAATAATGAGGCACTTAGAGAAACTGGATTACTACATTACAATATAATAAGAATTTAATGATACAAGTAACATATACTCCTCATACATTTTGCTATATGGGAATCTACACTATTATCAACAATTTGAATTTTTTCCTTTTGGTTGCCAGAACGTATTCATGTGATTTACAATCAGATGTAACAATGTTGTTCTATTGGAATAAAACCCATTATGACATTATATATGACTTTTATTAATTCTTTCTATTGGGTAAGTAGAGACATCCAATGTTTTTTTAAAATGACAGAGTAGAGAGCTCAGCTCATTTTACACTTTTTAATTTCATGCTTGTCTTTGGCTAAATCTTTTTCATAAATTTAAATTCAACAAAACTTTGATGCAGCAGCACCAAGTTAAAGCTTAGTGAATAGGTTAGAATTAATAAAGAAGTCAAAGAAAGTGGATTGTTTTTAACTTAAATATTTCTTCTCAATTAACGTGAAGTTGTGTTGAAGAGAGTTATGTCTGAAACACTCTTACGCCACTAATAAAATTGAATGTATATGACTTGGATGCTAAGATGTCAGGGCAAATAAAAATAATTTAAGAGTCATGGCCAATGTTTAATCAGATCTGCTGAGGATTTCAGAATCCTTTTGCATGCAATCTCAGGCAAATATACGGCAAAGTGATAGAATGCCACGGGCCAGTGCCTTTTGGTTATGTCATATTGCACTGCCATCTCTTTTTCCAGAGTGACAGTGATATATACCATTCCAGTAAAATTGACTTTTCCATGCTTGTTATAGATTGAATTGTGTCCCCCCAAAATATGTGTTGTAAATCCTAAGCCCTATGCCTGTGGTTAATGGAGCCCTGGTGGCACAGTGTTTAAGAGCTTGGCTGCTAACCAAAAGGTCAGCAGTTCAAATCCATCAGCCGCTCCTTGGAAACCCTACAGGGCAGTTCTACTCTGTCCTACAGGGTCATTATGAGTCAGAACCGACTTGACGGCAACAGGTTTGGTTTTGTTTTTATACCTCTGAGTAAGGAACCTTGGTGGTGTAGTGGTTAAGCTTGACTGCTAACCAAAAGGTTGGCAGCTCAAACCTACCAGCCACTCCACAGTAGAAAGATCTGGCAGTCTGCTTCTTTAAAGATTTACAGCCTTAGAAACCCTACGGGACAGTTCTACTCTGTCCTACAGGGTCGCTATGAGTTGGAATCAACTTGACAGCAGTGGGGTTTGGTTTATACCTGTGGTTATAATCTCATTTGAGAATGGGTTTTTTTTGTTATGTTAATGAGGAAGTACTCGTTTAGGGTGTATCTTAGGTCAATCTCTTTTGAGATATTAAAAAGAGCACACTAAGCAAGCAACCAAGCACAGAGAGGAAGGCACTTGAGACACGATTGCCAAGGAACCTAGAAATAGAAGCTGAAAAGAGACAAGGACCTTATCCTGGAGTGGACAGAGAGCCTTTCTCTAGAGCCGGTGCCTTGAATTCCGACTTCGAGACCCCTAAACTGTGAGCAAATAAATTTCTGTTTGTTAAACTCACCCACTTGTGGTACTTCTATTGATAACTAGGACAAAACTGCATGACTCAATTTGTTTGGAAAGGTCATGCCTAGTAAATAGAAAAAAAAAAAAAGAAGAGGTAGTATATCAACCTGGGAGAGATTGGCATGACATTTCATAATTTATTAAAAGAAGAGTAACAGTACCTCTTTGGCCTCCATTAAAAGTAATTCTAATATGAATACTGTTTTGGCATTGCTGAATGGAACTACCTACCCAACCACATGGTCATCAAAAATTAATATTTAGTTTTCCTAAGGCCAGAAGATTTCAGTTTTCTTCCTGTAAGACTGTTAGGTTAGTTGACTTTGTCACTTGTATCAACAGTTAATTTAAAACTATTTTTTCTTCCTTTCATAGAAGTGTACATTTTTTCCTGAACTTTTGTAAAAATTTTTTAAGTAAAAAGAACAAACTAAAAGGAAATTGTCTACAAAAAATGGGCAAACTAACAACCATGTTCATCTTATGAATCAACAGAATCATCATTTCTCCCTTACCTAGCAACACGTCTTCCAAGGCCTAACTACAAACAAGTGGCTTAGGAAAGTTCTGCCTTGTATTAGAGTGATCTGACTTATGCAACTTAGAATCAGAAGGAGGAGTATGACTTTTCTACCTTCTTCTTTGAGGGTTAGGAGGTTGAACATAAAGATGCAAGTGGAGATTAGAGTCGTAGAAACAAAGGGGCCCAGGATGGGTCAGGCATTGAAAGGAGCTTCACTTCTAGAAAGTGTTTCAGGTATAAGACAGGAGTGTGGGATCAGACATGCTATCTAGTAGCAGAACACACAAAGAAATTAAAATAAGGCCCTGGGCCTCAATCATACCTAGAGCCTTGGGCTTCCAGGGTAGATTTTACCAAAGGGTGACACAAGGCAATGGGCAAACCAAGTAGGCAGGTAAGGGCCAGAGGAGGACACAGACACGGGAGAAGAAAGTGAGTCAAAAGCTCCTGGAGGAAGCTATCTGAAATCAGGGAAACTAAAGGTCAATATACACTGAGCAGCATGATTCAAAAGCATTGATGAAACTTGACCACTGGGACCACTTTCTTCTCTACCAAAGAGGAAGCTGCTAATATATTTCCCACTAAATAGGAAAATATGTATCTCCTGAAATCATCCATTTATGTCTAACTCTCCCTACACATACTAATCCCAGCCAATCTCAAATCTTGCGTGGTTTAGGGCAAGAGTTTTCTAGTTGCCCACCACGCTTTCATTTTCAACCTCTGTGATCTATTCTCCGCTTTCCAGCCCAAGAGTTATAAATCTGATCATGCCACTCCCAAGTTCAAACCAGCTCTTCGGTGCTTCCCCATTTCCCTTGGGATAAAGTTCAAGTTCATTAACAGGACCCATAAGGCCTTGCAGGAGCTGCCTCCTGCTTACCTCTCCAGCATCGTCACTTGCCATCTTCCCTCTTGCTCTTTACATTTGTCGTTCAGCTTCTGGACCATTCAGTGTTCTTTCTCATCTGAACATGCTTTACGTTTCATCTGGAATATTCTTCTACCCCTTCTTCACAGTACTTTTTTCTGACCCTCCTGGCATATGTGTACTTTCCATAACACTTTAAATTGCTTTTTTAATAGCTGTGTTCCCCAGAGGTTGTGCGCTTCACAAGGGCAGGGTTGCTGCCATAGCCTTTCTGCCTAGTACAGTGCCTGGCATATAGTAGTTATTCAGTAAATATTTGTTGAGTGAATAAACTCTTTCTAGGCATCCTTTTTTCCCCTGTCTCTAAAGACAAATGTTAACTTCTGTTCCCATCCCTTGTCTCAGATACATCTTGGGATTATTTTAATGATAAAATAAGTATTTTTTTTTTTAAATAAAAAAGAAAGTTCTTTGAAATGCATAAAACCTTTTACAAATCAAAAGATACTGTTGTAAGTCTATAATCATCCACATAAATGATTTGAGAAGGTCTGGAAAAGACTTTGAAGTTAAATTATCCTGAAGAAAAAAATGGCTTCAGATTTAAATGGCGTGGTTAGCAACCTCAGGCTGTTGGAAGCTGATTATTACCAATCTTACTATCATTAGATTATCCAAATCACTAATCCTTACGCCATCTCAAGCTCCTTGGTCGCTTTCTACCTAACACCACATCAGTGTTTAATCATTTGCCTTCCTCTTTTTTACCTTCTGGTTTACTGTTATGAGTATTATGTGACAAGCACTATACCAGGTTGTAAGAGTATAAAGACAACCATGATAGAGTTCCTTCCGTTTCCACTTGCTATTATAACTATTAAAATCCTCCCACATAATGTAATGCTTATGAAGAAAGACAGCAATGGAATTTTTTCGGAATATATTGAATGGGTTAGGACTATCACTACGGTGTATTTCTTCATAATGTGGTTAATGAAAAACTATTACTTATAATAAAAGTGTCAGTTTTTCCACTTGCTGTTTGCTTGCACTTGAATTAATAGTGTTATCTTCAGTCCTCGGTGTGATTTCAGGAACCTTTCTAGCCACTTGTCTATTTGTGAGGGCCAGTTTACTTAAAATTAAGTAACTTAATCCATAAATAGTCTTAACTGGACCCCAGTAAACTGCAATGTCTTGTAGACTTATGAAAGTAAACTCACCCAGGAGGGTGCTGTTATCAGACCCTCCAAGTTTTAGGTCTGCCAATCTTCCTCATGGACCCAGGAAGGGCACCAGGGTAATCTCTGTATATTAAATATTAACAAATTTTTATTTCTTAGGTCATAGATAAAAATACACATAAAATACCTGCTCTGATATTTCCTTCTCACAATTCCTAGGGATGTATGCACCCTACTTTTGAGACCACCAATCTAGAGAACTTCTTAGATCATTATCAAATATTTCATTGCGCACCTGTCTGTGCTCGACAATGAGCTCTGTGATAAGTAACATCTTGCAACAAAGATGCAGAGACATGAAACTCATTAGAGTTATTTGAGTTCATCTGCAGTGAAAAACAACTTGAAATATTTACTATTTTAGTTTACTATGTTAACAGTGCATGTAGTTTTGCTTTCGGGTTGTTACAGGATTATTACAGATAATTCTACTTTACTGAGCACTTATTATATGCAAGGTACATACTAGATGCTTTAAATGCTACTTCATTTCATCTTATTGATTGTTTTGGTAGCTTTTAAAAAAAAAACATTTTAAAGGTAAGGAAACTGAGGCTGAGAGATGTTTGTTGAAGCTCACAGATCTAGTAAGTGTTAGAGTTGAAATTCAAATTCACATCTTTCGATTCTGACTCATAGGAACCCTATAGGACAGAGTAGAACTGCCCCATAGAGTTTTCCAAGGAGCTCCTGGTGGATTCGAACTGCCAACCTTTTTGTTAGCAGCTGAACTCTTAACCACTACACCACCAGGACTTCCATTCAATCTATTACCCTCCTTAAAACATAATACTCCAAGAGTTATAGAGCACAAAAAACATTTTCGTACGTTAACTAATAAAATGTAATTAATGCTTAAGTCATCATTTTGTAATATCTTTTCATGTGTGTTTTATAATAATAACAATATTTATTAAGCGCATACATGTGCAAGTTCTTATTCTAAGTACTTTGCATATGTCAACTTATTTAATCATAACTACAACATAGAAAGCAGAGCCTATTTTTATTTCCATTGTCTAAATGTATAAACTGAGGCACTGAAAAGATAAAGTAACTTACCAAGGTCACATACTCAAAAGGTGGTGGAATACGGTCATTCTCACCCCAGATTCCATGCTCTTAAGCACTCTGCTATCTACCTCCCTAATATTTTACCAATATTACTACAATAGTACATGTAACTAATGTATAATCATGTGAATGCACATATACTATGATTCTGGTTCAGTTTTGGTTTTTTTTTTTTCATTAGTAGGGTCTTTGGCACAGTGGTTAAGAGCTCTGCTGCTAACCAAAAGGTCGGCAATTCAAACCCACCAGCTGCTCCTTGGAAACCCTATGGGGCAGTTCTACCCCGTCCTAGAGGGTTGCTATGAGTCAGAATCGATTCGACGGCAACAGGTTTGGTTTTTGGTTTAATCCAATATAGACCATGGATAAGACCATGGATAAGAGACTTCTGACAGAGAATTCTGGGAGATGGCAACCTGAACGAAGCTTGCTGCCCCTCCACTTCTAAACTGAATCTGCCCCTCCTAAGAGAAAAGTAGTTCAAGCAAAGAAAAAAAAAAAAATGATACAGGTGAGGTCATAGTCTCAGTGCGAGAAAAGTCGTATACAGCTTTCTACTTCTTAAGCAGCTAGTAAGAACCTGTCCACGTGAATCAGAAAGTTCTAGGGTGATGAGTAAGATGATTAAGCTATTGGAAAGATCTCGGCCTTCAGAGATCTGTGGACTCTCTGGGGGACAGTCAGCATCAACACGATGGCTATCTGGCTAGTCTCCCTGGACCTTATGAGGCCAAGAAGCCAACAGCTGATAAATTGAGTCTTTCCAGTCCAGAGGCTGGGAAAGAGAATCCTAGGAAACAGAAAGAATGTTCTGGGTGCCTCGGTAGAGTCAAGAACCCTTCCAGCTTCTGCAATATAGCCCACCACTTTTTACCTAAGCTATTCTAAGAGCCAGATCAGAGCTCCAGTGACAAAGGAAACTCACATCCCATCTAAGAGATCTTAACAGTGAGGAAATAATAAGAAAAAACGGACTACTTGCCTAACTGCTGGAGAACTATACTTATTTTTATTAGTGTGTAAAAAATTACAACAAAATTAATGACTTAAAACAACTTAAGTTTTAGTGAGTTTCCAAGTTAGGAATGTGGGCATCATTCAGCTGTGTTCTCTCCTCTGGGTCTCATCAGACTGAAATTAAGGCATCAGCCAGAGTTGCAATCTTATCAGAGGCCCGGAATCCTCTACCAAACTCATTCAGGTTGTTGGCAGAGTTCAGATCCTTGTGGTTGTTGGACTCAGGTCCTGGTTTTCTTTCTGGCTATTGGCTGGGGTCACTCTCAGCTCCTCAAGTCTAGCCACATTGCCCTCTCATAGCATGTCAGCTTGCCTCCTCAAGGCCAACTAAAGAATCACACTCTATTCTGCTAAGAGGCAGTGTTGTATAATGTAATGTAATCCCACCACCTTTCTCTTATACCCTTGCCTAGTCAAGGGGACAACTATCCCATCATATTCACAGGTCTCACCCATACCTAAGGCATGTCCAACAGGGATGGGGACTTGGGAGTCATCTTAGAATTCTGCCTACCACAAGGAGACAGCAACTTGAAAGTAATAACAATAATAATAATAATAAAGAGTTTCTGTTGTTAAAAAAATATATGATTTCTCAACTATGTAATTTAGTAGATTAAGTATGGCCACCACTGAGCCCAAATATACAGCAAAAAAAGAAAAATGGAAGAAATATCTCAAAATAAAAAGTGATAAAATCATCTTGGAAAATTTAAAAGACTTGGAAGATAGGTCCATGAGTCTTGAAAGATAACTAGTATAATTCCAGAAAGAAATAAAGTAATAGACAGAAGATAGACAACAAACAAAGGAAGAAAAAATTCTGCATTGAAAACAGACTAAGTCTGCCGGTCTCAGTTTGATTGATAAGAACAGGCACATAGTCAGCACATCCTGGTAAAATCTGTGAAATTAAAGAATTAAGAGAAAAACCTACAGGTATTTAGACAGAGAGAACAACTTTAAATAAACAAGTATCAGACTGACACTGAGTTTCACTCATACCCTCTAAAAGCTAGAAAATGGAGGCACTATTACTAAGAAAAAAGAACTCAATAATGCCATGCCAGCTAAGACGTCATTCATCTGCAGAATATAAAAACATATATGAGAATGTGCAAAAGTTCTAAGAGGGTGTGATCCACATAATAGGTCTTAGGGAAATACTTAACCGTGTACTTAACCTAACAAACACAAAGGAAGCAGAATCAAGACCTCACAACAGGGGAAAATAAACAGGAGCAAAAATAGTAGTGAACGATGAATCTTATAATTTATATAGTTAATCTAAACAGATAATCATAGATCTTCCGGAAATACGTGATGAAAGTGTTTGGAAAAAAATAAGATATTTAGAAAAAATTATAATGATAAAAGACAACATTTTACAACAACATAATCATCATAAACCTGTATGGAATATACCACCACATAGCAGCAAAGTATAAAATGCAAATGTCCAAAACATCTCAGAAGAACCAGACAGAAACATGATTAGAGTTGGAATCTCCAATCTGTTTCATTCAGAGTTAAACAATCTAATAAACTAAAAATAAAAAGACCTTGGAGGAGTTTGATAATACAAAAATAATATAATCGAGAAAATAATTTAATAGACATACATAGCCACATCTCTAGAACAAATAATATGACATTTTTGTGTATACAAATACTAGTTAATGAAAATCAATATATACTCATCCACAACAAAAATTTTTACAAGTTTTAAAAGTAGACATCCCATTTTCTGATCATAACCTAACAAATATAGAAATAAATAGTAAAATTATGGCAAGAAAATTAATTGGAAGTTGAGATATACTCCTAGCTAACCCTCAGTTCAAAAAAAATCAAAAGGTAATTAAAATCTATCTAGAAAAAATTAAAAAGTGACTACTTGATGTCAAAGCTATGGAAGACAACAAAAGCTATTCTCAAGGAAAATTACATAGTCTTCATTGTTAAAAAAAGAAAGGCAAAAATATATGGAATAATGAAATAAAGAACTTTATTATTCATTGGAGAAGTCCTGGTGTCACAATGGTTAAGTGCTCAGCTGCTAACTAAAAGGTTGGCTGTCCAAATCCACCTAGCGGCTCTGCAGGAGAAAGACCTGGCAATCCCCTGTAAAGATGACAGCCTAGAAAACCCTATGGGACAATTCTATCAAAATCAACTCTATGGCATCTGATAACAACGTTATTCTTCATAAGAATTAATAGAAAAAGCAGTAGTTGAAATTATTCACTTTGGAACATTTTTACAAGTTCACTCATAGCATGTATACTAGATAAGAAACTTGGTTAGTATACATACCCAACAGAATTTGCTTTGTTAAGAGATTCAGTTCTTAGTAGCAGCTGGCTAACTCGGGTAGAATGAATAAGGAGATCTATTTAATTATCAAATCAGAGTGTAAACATGAAAAATTATTGTCAGAATCAACTCGACAGCAACAGGTTTTGTTTTTTAGGGGGGAAAAAAAAATACCCAAAGAGCAATCCAGTTTTTTCTTTTTTCTTTTATGCTGTCTGCAAAAATCCTTTGTCAAAGGCTCTCGTGTTAAAGGTTCGGGTTTCGTTTTCAGGGTGCACACATACGGCATGAGCTGTTCCAGAGAAGTGCTGTCGGATGTTGAGCACCTCTTACAGAAAACCCAAGGAGCCAGATCCAGATGAAATGCCTTAATTGTTCAGGAGGCAAAATTTCTACAAGGAAAAAACCCCATCACTGGGATGAAGAGGAGGTTCACACAGAAAAAACTTAAGAGTATTTAAGGCCCAAGGAGCCGTGGGTGGTGCAGTGGGTTAACTGCTCCACTGCGAATCCTTCAGTGATTCCTCGGGAGAAAGCAGCGGCGATCTGCTTCCTTAAAGATTTACAGCCTTAGAAACCCTATGGGGCAATTATACTATATCCTATAGGGTCATTATGAGTCAGAATTGAGTCAACAGCAAAGGTGTGTGTGTGTGTATATATATATATATATATAAAAGACCCACTGCTGGGTGAGGAAACTATGTGTGCATAAGTACCTAGATCTAGATCCTTGCCCCATCCCTTAAAATTCTAATGAAATAGCCATCATAATAGGTAAAAAGTAAGAAATCCAGAGCAGCACTGAAAACCAAGATTAGGTACTATACACACAAAATCACCTAGCAAAATCAACTCTATGCCACCTAATAACAACTATTATTCATCATAAGAATTAAGAAAAAAAGAATCTCTAGATGATTCTAGAGAACACTGCATACCAAATTGGATGACAAACCATAGACTGGGAATGCAAGGCTGATGGACAAATAGGGAAAAGTTAATCTTTTACTATGTTATGACACATACAACTAAATAAGAAAAAAGAACTAAGCACAAGAACTAATTTCACGCGTACATTGTTGGTGTTGCTGTTAGTGGCTGTCAAGTCAATTCCATTTTCTTGGAGACCCTACATACACACTCAAAGAAATGAAACAGCTAATAACATAAAAAGCTCAATCTCAGTACACATCAATGGCTACACATTAAGACTACCATTTGCCCCTGAAATTAGTAAAAATAATAATAATAATTATTATTATAAGACTTAGTATATGAGAAACTACACTGTGATGGACACATGCGTATACGGCTAGTGATATAGTGAATTGAAACATTTCCACAAAATAATTGGGTAAATTTTGTACAGGAACTTAGTGTTTAAATCTTTTGATCCAGTAATGACTGTTCCAGAATTCTATCTTAATAAAACCTCTTCACCACAGCCTGACCTTACAATGGGAAAAAAATTTAAAACAACCTAAATATGTAATAAAATATGATTAATTAAATATACTTATGGATCATCCATACAATATAATTTTATGCAATCATTAAAATATCATTTAAAAGTCTGGTACAGAAAAATACTTGTTATATAATATTAATAAAACATGCAGTCTAAAACTCATATCTATTATTAAATTGTAATGTAAAAAATGTTTAAGAAAAATGCTAAATTAAAATGAAACAAAATACAAACAATGAATCTATCAGGGGGGAAATTTAAAGACTGTACTAAATGCTATACTTTGACAGGCTGATGCTTACAGAATGTGTTAAGTTAGGCGAATTCCCTGCTTATCACTCGGCTCCATGCCAAGTTTTGTGATCTATATCAGGAGTCATTTATCCGTATCCTAAAAGCTATTTCACCTTCATTTTGATTATATCTAGGATCTTTGATCAAATTATTAATGTCATATTATATTAGTTGAGTCCCAATTTGAGTTTCTGCTATGCCTATCATGATGTTTTGTATTCGGCTGTTAAAAATTTCACTTTACTTTGGTAATCACTTATACTGGGCTGATTTTAATACACAGACACCTGGATCAGAAGTTTACTCCCTGTTTTTTCTATCTAAAAATTATGGACATTTTTTCCTGCCATGTTCCTTGCTTATCTGGCTCTCATATTTTATCTTCTCCTTGCAAAATTGCATAGCAGTTCTTTCTATTAAGAGTTTTTCTTCCCACTCATCAAAATTCAGTATAACACCAAGACATAGGACCTTCACTTCTTCTTCCAAACATTTCATGGTACTCACAAACCTGCATCAGAAACCCATTATTTCAATCAATACTATCTACATACCCTGTTATTCTCATCATTTTTTCTCTGCCTATCGGGTCCCTATGAGTCTGAATCGACTCGATGGCATTTTTTTTTTTTTTTTAATCACAGTCACCAATCAGAAGAAGTGAAACTCACTGCCCCTCTCCCGAATACACACCAAATCCTTAAAGTTCCTTTCAGAAGGTTAATATCTAAAGCTGCATCAGAGATTTTATCTTGATGAGTAATGCAGAAATGAATTGTACTTGTTACTTGCTATGGAGTCGACTCAGACTCATGGTGACCCCACGTACAACAGAGCAGTCTTGTACCATCTTCATGATTGTTAGTATGCTTGAGTCCATTGTTGCAGCCACTGTGTTTTGTGAGTTCCTTCCAACCTAGGGGGCTCATCTTCCAGCACTATATCGGACAATGTTCTGTGTTATTGTTAGGTGTCATCAAGTCGATTCCCACTCGTAGTGACCCTATGTACAGCACAAGGAAACACCGCCCTCACACCACTATCCTCACATCATTGCTATGTTTGAACCCATAGTTGCAGCCACTGTGTCAATCCATCTCATCAAGTGTCTTCCTCTTTCTCACTGACACTCTACCATACCAAGCATGATGTCCTTCTCCAGGGACTGGTCCCTTCTGATAACACGTCCAAAGTATGTGAGAAGAAGTCCTACCATCCTTGCTTCTAAGGAGCATTCTGGCTGTACTTCTTACAAGACAGACTTGTTTTTAATTCTGGCAGTCCATGGTATATTCAGTATTCTTTGCCAACACTGTAATTCAAAGGCATCAATTCTTCTTCAGTCTTCCTTTCATTATCCAGCTTTCACATGCATATGAGGTGATTGAAAACATCATGGCTTGGGTCAGGTGTACCTTAGTCCTCAGAGTGACATCTTTGCTTTTCAATGCTTTAAAGAGGTCTTTTGCAGCAGATTTGCCCAGTGTGATATGTCATTTGATTTCTTTACTGCTGCTTCATGGGCATTGATTGTGGATCCAAGTAAAAGGAAATCCTTGACAACTTCAATCTTTTCTCCATTTACCATGATGTTGCTTATTGGTCCAGTTGTGAGGATTTCTGCTTTCTTTACGTTAGAGTGCAATCCATACTGAAGGCTGTAGTCTTTGATATTCTATAGTCCTCAGTCAATTTAAGAGATTTATGAAAAGTATTCTCATTTCTTAAAATACAAGTCCAGGAATGCAGGCACTGCAATAACACAACACACAGCTGCTACCTAACATCTTTGTGGCCTCTTGGTGTGAAGTAGTCACCAACCCAAAGACCTAAAGTTTTATAGGAACACTTTCACTTGCAGTTCCTGGGCTTTCATGCCTTTATCTTGCTCTGGTTGGGTAGTGGTGAATCATTTCCAAGTTGTTCTAAGTTACCATTGATGAGAAAATTCCCTGCCTATTTCAAAGGTCCAAGGGTAAAGAGTTTCTTATTCTCTTTCTTCTCTGAATCTTCCACTTGTTTGTCTCTTGCACAGATTTTGCACCACTCAGTGTTCTATTCTGTAAGGATCCCTTCCTTCCAAAACCTCTTTAATAAAATGATTCAAATTTAAGTGGATCTAAAACTCACATGGGAAAACTTTTTAAAAGCACATGCAGTTTCCTGCTCTCCCTCGCCCCCAGGAATTCAGTTTCAATAAGTCTAGGTTGGGCACAGGAAATTAGAATTTTTAACAAACATTGTGGTGATTCTATTGTAGATGATCTTCCAATCACCCATTGAGAAATACCCACTTCATAAGATACCAGAACCTAGAACATCATTCTTCAATCTCCTTCACCTTGCTCTCTAACAGTTTCTACATGTAGCAGATACAATTATTTGATGGCATAGTATCAGAAAGACGCATTCATATAGCACTTGTCCCAGAGATCAAAGCAATAATTTTGTGTCTGTGTGTGTTGGAATTCCTTTTTTACCTACATGAATAACGAATCTCTAAACTTAATTTGGGGGAAGCAGTGGTTTGGTGGCAGAATTTTCACCTTCTATGTGGAAGACCCAGGTTTGATTCTCAGCCAATGCATCCTATGCACAGCCACCACCCATCTATCAGTGGAGGCTTGCGTGTTGCTATGATGCCGAACAGGTTTCAATAGCGTTTCCAGACTAAGACAGACTAGGAAATCTACTTCTGAAAATCAGCCAATGAAAACCTTATGGATCACTATGGTTTGATCCATAATTGATCATGGGGATGACGAGGGAACAGGAGGTGTATTGTTCCATTTTGTATAGTGTCGCCATGAGTCAAGGGCCAACTGGATGGCAGCTAACGACAACAAACTCACTTCAGGGCCTGCCTCTGAAAACAGTCAGCCTGCGAACATGCTTCACATGGTTCCTTGTGATGGTCTTATTGGTTCTACCTCTCTATTTAATTGCTAATTTGTATGAAGCTGAATATTAACATATAGAATATATAAATATCTTCCTTAGCGGATTTACAGCAGTCTCTGGTTAGGCTAATGGTTTTCATTTGACTGCTAGCCTAAAGTTTGGTGGTTTGAGCCTACTTAGTGGCACCATGGAAGAAAAGCCCGGCAATCTGCTTCTATAAATATTATGACCAAGAAAGCCCTATGGAGCACAGTTCTACTCTGTAATACACAAGGTCACCATTATCTGGAATCAACTCAGCAGCAACATTTTGTTTTTGTTTTTTTAGGGGACTTACACACACCACAAGATATTTCCTAACAACCCATGGGTTATCCTTCCATACAGTAGCAGGCAGCACCATAAAATAGTACTGACTCACCTTTTCCCATCTATTTCTGGTCTGCCTCTGGATCTGTGCACCTGGGTCACAGATAACATTTACTGCATTCTTAATGCATAAGCAGCTTTCAGTATCTACATTTTCATGGTCAATTATATCACATAACTAGCAGTTATTTCTGATTTTCTGAATAAATTTAAATCTGGGCCCCTCATTTTTATTTGATTTTAATATCTGCTCCTGTAATGTATCATACTCAGCTTCTTTTTCTCCTGACCCCTTTCACCTTTTTTGTAGTTGTTCCTATTTTCTCCTTTAATTATCAAACCTGTATAAATGTCTTGTGCATTTACAGACCCTTTCCATATTAGTCTACCTAATGCCCTATAGGAATACAAAGCTTATAACAGTGTTTACTGTTAACATCTGGAGAATAAAGTTATGTCCATTAATATTTAGGAACTTTTCAGTCATTATTTGGATTTCCATTACATAATCAAGGCAGAGAGTAGTACAACAAATTGTGATAAGTTTTTCCTCCTTTCAGTCAAATATCTCACTTGCAACAAAAGGTCTTTACCCAGTAAAGGTAAATTGTATTTTCATTTATGGGAGTCTTTAAGTATTAGAAACCTTCATTTATAACATAGCCTTTTTTTCCTCTCACGTCAGATGACTGATGGTTTACAAAGAGGGAATAGTTCACCAGTTAGAAACAACATGATAAGCAAACTTAGCTCTTCATAGAGACCATGAAAGTGCAGCTATTTCTCACAAATGCCCATTAAGTACAGTTGAACATTCTATCTGAAAGATGCTTACTACAATCTTACCAATATCATCTTTAAAGCTAATACATTCAGACATTTCTTGGGGGGAAAGTGACTTCTGTGATGAATTTTAAACCAAGTAACAAAAATATATTCCACTTCCAAAGTATATGACATTGTGTGTAAATGTATTTCCACTTACAAATATTGTAAATACTTAGTGGCTATAAATATGATAAATGTAAAACAAGTGGAAATGTTTTCCCTTGCAATACAAGCTATATCAGAGATTATCTCAATGTTTCTCAAGCAACATGTAATGCATGGGAATTATTTCCCAAATTGCCTTGAGAGCAAGGGTAAACATATCATTTGAGGCAGGGATAACCAAGAAGTCCCTACAACTCAACAGTCTGTATTCAGATCCCCCTGCACATTTAGAATGGTTATTAAATTTATTTATGCCTCTGTTTCAGTATCTACACAGTGGAGGTTATTAAATACCTATCTGATAGGGTTGTTGTGAGGGTAAAATGAGATGATAAGTGTAAGGAGTTAGCAGAGTCCCTGCCCACGGTGAGCACTCACTAAATAAATGTAGATTATTATTATTATTACATGTGATTTTTGGCCACTGAAATTTCCATAAGTGATTAAATCAGTATGCCTTATTTTATTATTAGATTGGTTTCTTATAAAACAGATGTTTCCCAACTGTACTGTATGGTCAAAGTATCAGATAAAAAGCAAATATGATGGTATAATGCTGAACCACTTTCAAAAGCAGACTGCATTATTTCAGGTATAATTTTTACTGTTACAAGTTTCAGGCATTATATTTACTGATAATGATGGGAATGAGGATGGCTATACATCAAATCTAAATGTTATCTAGATGGTCCCATTTTCTCAGGCCTTCGGGAACCACTCCTCCTTTCCACACAAGTAGCACTAGTCCAAGTCCCTATCCTTTGTTCCTCATCCCTCCCCTACCCCACCCCTACCACTGAGTAATGCACGCATGTGTCACAAATCTGGCCTAGGGCACCATTATACTCTCTGAGTTGCTTCTTCTCAAGTATGTGCATGGTCTGCCCTTAGACCCCAAAGTCCAGCTAAGATCAGCCTGAGCATAAGCAAAGGGAAGATAACTGTAATGAAAAAGGAAAACACAATTGCCTATTAGTCTCTCCTAAGGTGGTTCCTTATTCTCCTTACCCCTCAACTAGTTCTCTAGAAGTTGGTCTTCCCCTTCCCAACTGAAATTGTTTTAGACCACATCCTCCCAATTGAGAATCTAGGTACATAGTTCTTGGCTATAGAAAGAAGTGTAGGATCCCCCTCTAACGCAACACTTCAGTCCAAACCCTGCCTCCTGTATATCCAAATGGTAGTTAATGGTGGGAGCACCCAGAAAAAAATAATAGTATTAATAGTCAAGGGTATATTTCCTAAAGTTTGGAATATCTGTTTGAACAGCTTCACATGAAAGTCACAACCAGTAACTCTTCATAGTCTTTTCTATATTGTAAGAAAAAATATTGGACTGTTCTAGGGTATATCCCTTAAGCGCTTGACTACTAACCAAAAGGTTGGCAATTAAAACCCACTCAGAGGTGCCTCAAAAGAAGGACCTGGCTATCTGCTTCCAAAAGGTCACAGTCTTGAAAACTTTATGGAGCACAGTTCTACTTTGCACACATTGGGTCGCCATCAGTCAGAATCAACAGTAACTGATACTGGTAGTGGTAGGGCATAACCTTAGTAAGTATATACCCAATTTACATAACATTTCAGTCTGAGGCATCTGTATTAGTATTATGTCTCCAATTCTGGCTTTTCCAAGTACCATGAATTAGACATTTGCATTATATCAGCTTGGCTAAAGCTGCTCACAAAATTGTTCCCCAACCACAACAAAAGAGGTTTAATCCCCAGACTAAGTTCTCTCTTCTGCTCTGAAATTTAAAAACTATTTACCACCTCCCAAATGGCATTTTTCCAGTTTCAATTATTTTAAGATCTGGGCAACCCACTTTGTAAATACAATCATGAATTCATATTTAAGTAAACATCAAGCACAAAAAGAAATTCTAAAAACTGTTATTTGGTAAGGGATAGAGGAAACATATACACACAATTCATGAGAGACTTTTCTTGTAGCCTATGAATTCTAATAAGCATCAGATTATCGATCTGGGATTTGTAGCTGAGGAAAAGTATTCCAAATAACTCTCTCCCATGGCCCAAAATATAGCCAAGTCAAAAAAGAAGTTAGAAGTTCATGCTGAGATAGCTTGTTAGAACTTGAGCATATTTGCTCTTCTATTTCTTAGAGAAAAAAATAACATCATTTATTGTCTGTTATTAGACAGCTCAGCCTACTTACTAAATAAATATTTTTTAAAAGTGTATTTGGCATTAATTAGATAGCCATTTTGAAATGTAAAATATCACGGCAAAGGACAGAAACAATAATCCCAAAAAATAGTGGTTATATGCAGATTTTACCACAACATAAATACTACCACAAAGCACAAAGGTTAGAGCACAAAACACATTCAGGCACAAAAGAGTTTAACGGTTTAACTTACAAACTGAAGCGAATGCCCTTGTGGTTCTCTGAGACGCTTGTCTCAGTCAATAAATTTGATGTGTTCAGGGCTCTTCTCAGGTGAGGCTCGGCGAGTGACGAAGCTCCGTATAGCATGAGCTAATCAAGGTAGACACTGAAGGCTAATCAAGGTAGACACTGAAGGCCCAGCATGGCCTACCTGAGACCAGCAGGGAGTCAAATCAACGTTTCTTAAAAACTCTTAATGAGCAGTGAGCATTCATTCTTCTCAGACCAGTTATTGATAATTAAAAGTTTAAAGTAAGGTGATGTGGCTGTCATAAGCTTACTACCTTTGTTATATAATAAAAAGGAGCAACTTTTGTCCAAACGGGGTCAGTTACACCCCTATAATTCAACCATTATCAGAAGTATTTGAACTTCAGGGATCTTAATACTAATTGCAAGTGTGTAAGCAAAACTTTTTCTAAAATTATAGCTTTTTTTAACTTAAATTATGATTTACAGTTCCTCTTTTAATATAAAATAACAAAAATGGATTTCTTTTTTTCTCTCTAGAGCATTTACTTATCACCGAATGCATACTTATCACTTATAAATCAACAGATTTACAGGAGTAATGTTACGACAGATGATAAAAAGTTAGGAACGTTAAACAACTCTACAACTCGGCAAATGAACTGATGGGACAGTTTGAATCTTTGCTGATATATTTATTGAACTTACTCAAATGATTCTCCAATTCTATCAAATTGTTAAACTTATAAAACATATCTTCATCGTTTTTATCTTAAACCGCAATTTTCAAACCAAGATAAAGCAGAGTTCCTGAAAATCCTGATGCTTTGGAGTACATTCTCTTCATGGAAATTTTTTATTAATCTTAAATTACATTAAGATATGCTCACAAACGTCATATCACAGTTGCTTAAAAAATTAAATATTAAAAGCTTGTGAGCAGCCATCTAAGATACTCCACTTGTCTCACCCTGACTGGAGCAGGGGAGAATGAAGAAAACCAAAGACACAAGGGAAAGATTAGTCCAAAGGACTAATGGACCACAACTACCACAGCCGCCACCTGACTGGGTCCAGTACAACTAGATGGTGCCCGGCTACCACCACCGACTGCTCTGACTGGGATCACAACAGAGGGTCCTGGACAGAGCTGGAGAAAAATGTAGAACAAAATCGTAACTCACAAAAAAAAAAAAAAAGACCAGACACTAGTCTGACAGAGACTGGAGAAGCCCCAAGAGTATGGCCCCTGTACACTCTTATAGCTCAATAATGAAGGCATTCCTGAGGTTTGCCCTTCAGCCAAAGATTATACAGGCCCATAAAATGAAACAAGACTAAATGAGCACACCAGCCCAGGAGAAAAGACTAGAAGGCAGGAGGGGACTGGGAAGCTGGTAATTGGGAACCCAAGGTCAAGAAGGGGAGAGGGTTGACATGTCGTGGGGTTGGCAACCAACATCACAGAACAATATATGTATTAATTGTTTAATGCAAAACTGGTTTGCTCTGTAAACCTTCGTCTAAAGTACAGTAAAAATTTAAAAAAAAATTAAATACATTTTCTCTGATTATGAACATCATTCTTATTCTAATGCTCTTTTAAAGATGTATCTTATAGTTCCATTTATGTAGGAGCAAGCCAAGAACTCTTTTTATTTTCTTTAATTCTCAAGTGTTTATGGTAATACCGAAGACACTGTACTAAGACACTCCACAACTTTCACAAACGTCTTACGATACTATGCCCTGGCATGTGTTGGTTGATTGCATTTTTAACTATATTGGAACTAATGCTTTTTTACGGATGACAAGCAGCAAATTCCTTCAATTATTTCTGTATCAATGTCATTCTTTCCTTGTGTAGATATCTTTGCCTATCCTCTCACCAATATTCCCTGTTACAATTCCAAGAAGAGTTAACTTAGGCTTCTGCCATAAGGTGAAATATATGTTGGTTTGAATTTATTATATGAGCTTTTCATTTTTTACATTTTCCTTTGACTAAGAAGGAGAGTCACTGTGACTTTCTTTTTAAAATTGCTTGTATGGGATTTTCTAAATATATTTATGTTTCTAGTCACAGGTGGCGTCTCACTAGTAAGAATGTATGGCATTAGCATGGCACCTGTATGCATGTACATAGTCCCTCCTCTTAAAACAGCACTCACAGTAGTCAGTTTAAGACTGACATGTAGAAAATACTCAGGACAGTATTAAAAATAACATGAAGGAATGAGAAAAAAAATACTCAGTACCTATGCATCTCCACATTCATTATCTTGTCTAATCTTCACATAACCCTATGAAATAAGTATTATTGTACTACTATAGATGAGAAAAACTGATGCTCAGTGAACTTCCCAAGGTCTCATCTTGACTCCAAAGCCCATATTCTCCCCACTGTGTCACGTCATAGGTGTAACCATGGAAATAAAAAATGATATGTAGGATCTGTCTTTTGTCTGAAGTATTATGATAACCTTTCATTAGATGCTCCAATATGAGGGAGGATGGTTTCAAGGCTGTTGATGTTTTTCAACAATGTAGAGAGACAAGGGAAAGGTTGAGAAGGGCTGTTTGCTGGTTTTTTGTTTTTTTTTTTTTTTTTTGGAGTCTTGGTCACAATATGAACTTTATGAATGCCTATTTACCAGCAAATGCTTTTAAAAGGGAAGAGTGATGTCATCAGCCATTATCAAGTAACAGCATTGCAAATGGTTAATATCAGCAGAAATACTTGTGACAGAGATAAAGGGGCCTGCATCAGCAGGACTCTGGGATGATTGCAGATAGAGATCAAGTGAGAGGGAGGAGTCAAGGATGACTCCTATGCTTCTAGCTCCATGAATGAGAGAAATGTTATGTCATTCATTTCCCAACTCATAGCCACTCTATAGGACAGAGTAGGACTGTCCCATAGGATTTCCAAGGAGTGGCTGGTGGATTTGAACTGCCGACCTTTTGGCTAGTAGCTGTAGCTCTGAAACACTGCACCACCAGGGCTTCTGGAGAAAGAATACAGTTCAGATATAGGTTTTAGGTGATTATCATTAGGTCATTTTTAGGACACACAGAGCTCAAAATTCCTGTAAGACATTTAAGTAGAGACTTCCTGGAAGCATCTGGATTTGTACATCCTGAGTTCAGAGCAGAATTTAAGGCTAAAAATATAACGTAAGTAGTGAGTGAAACCATGAGTGTGGTTGAAGTCACCTTAGGAGAGTAAGTAGCAAAAAGAATAGCAAGCTGATGAAACAGCCTTGGGGAACGCGACCATTTAAGGAATGGGCAGAAAAAACATGCGTTCATGAAGGAAAGTAAAAAGGAAAGATACTACGTAAGAAATCCAAGAGAAAGTAAAGTCACAGAAGCTAAAGCTGTGTTTCTTGCTTAAATGTGAGAATGGTCAACAATGTCAAATAAGATACAGATAAAAAGGACCTAATTCATAGGTTATTGTTAATGTTGGGAAAAATAAGGAATGCATTTGTAGTGAAGTGGCAGCAGTAAATGTTTATGCCTCTACCAAGAAACTTGATTATTACAAGAAGTTAAGAAATCGGGTATAACTAAGTGGGGATGGTGATGTCAAGACAGGGAATTTTAAGGACGGCAGAGGCTTTGTGTTACATAATTTTTTTTTCCAAAATTCTTAGTAGTGAAGGAGCAAAGAGGTAAAACAGTTGAATCAATCCAAATTAACGGTTTTAAAAGGGAATTTTGACAGAAAGGCAAGGGGAAACATGGGCAGAGTAATTGTGAGAGACAGAGTGAGATGACAGACTTTGGAGTCTAGGTTAGAAAAAGGCAGTGAATCCATAAAAAAGCAAATACATTAGAAAGAAATAGAGTAGTCCTGAGTCTGAAGTTTCCTAAGGTCAGTGAGTAGGTACATTAGTGTTACAGAGTTGAAATTATGGAGTGTTGTAGTAAAAGCAAGAGTGAGAAACTGAAGTTTAATATTTCAGATGGAGCATAGTGCCCTGGTGGTGTAGCGGTTAAGCGCTATGGTTGTTAACCAAAAGGTCGGCAGTTTGAATCCACCAGGCGCTCCTTGGAAACTCTATGGAGCAGTTCTATTCTGTCCTATAGGATCGCTATGAGTCAGAATCCACTTGATAGCAATGGGTTTGGTTTTGGGTTTTGGTATAGTGCTAGGTTATGACATTTCAAGGTGTGGCTACGTGTGTTGGATATTGAATGTATCCATCAAGATTCTCCAGAGAAACAGAATCAATAGGAGATTTTACATAGATAAATAAAACATATGTATACTTTACATATACATGTACATCATATATATGCATAATATACGTATACATGTAAATAAAGAAATTGAAGTTGCCTGGGAAAATATTAAGATTCAAGTAGAAAGGAATACCCTAATCCAGACATGAAAGTACATTTCGGAGACAGACCATAAGGCATGCAGATGGCAGTCATGAGAAGAGTATACAGTATACACTCACTGCATAAGAAATACATGTACAGAGAGAGAGAAAGATACTTATGACGACATTACCATCCCCTTTTAGTTATATCCAATTTCTTGGCATATTGTGATGATCTAGCATCTTTGTAGAAGGATAAATATTTACTCCTACCACTTCACTACAAATTCATTCCTTGTTTATGCCAAGACTAAGAGATTCATTTTAAAGAATTGACCCATGCGATCATGCGGGTAGGCAAGTCTGAAATCTGTAAGGAAGCCTGGGAGGCTGGAAACTCAGGTAGAACTTGATGCTGCAGTCTTGAGATAGAACTTTTTCTTCTCCAAGAAATCTCAGATTTTTGCTCTTAAGACCTTCAGTTGGTTGGATGAGGGCCACACACATTATCAAATGTAATCTTTTTTACTTAAAATCAAGGGATTATAGCTGTTGACCGCATCTACAAGATACCTTCACCACAAACCTAGATTAGTGTTTGATTAAATAACTTAGTACTATAGCCTAGCCAAGATAACACATAAAATTAACCATCACACCGAATTAACGTAGAGGTAAAAATCGTCAGAATTGAAGTCAAGAAATTGTCTTGGATTGAGTCATCCATAAGGAAATTGAAGTTGCCTTGGAAAATACTAAGACTAAAGTAGAAAGGAACACCCTAATCAAGACATGAAAGTAAATTTGGGAGAGTGATCATAAGGTAGGCAGATGGCAATCACAAGAAGAGTACACACTAATTGCATGAGAAATTATACGTATAGTTCTTAAGACCTATAAAGGCAGGTGTGGTAGTCATTCTCCAGAAATGGTTGCTCAAAGAACCACTTGTACACAACACTGTGTGGTCCCCTCCCCTTAAAACTGACAATAGAATGCAGCAGAGCTGACACTGGCTTCTTATTTTGTTTTATGGTAATTGTGAGACTTGCCATTTCACGGGACAAACGACCACATTACAGGAAAAGAAATAATAAAGTCTATCACTGTAACTATACTGATAAATCTGTATGATTTTCCAAATAATTTTTTCCTAAAACCTCTCATTGGTCTATGTTTTCATATTTCTTTTTAATTACTTTACTTCCACCATTCTATTTGACTCTAGCAACCCAAGGAAGTCCCACTTGAACGTATATGTTCTTCCTAGAGTGCATTTGGTGGGAAAAGGGATTTGTAACTGCAGATCCAAAACAAACGAACACTTGAGTGCTGCAGGGATCTCTGGTTAAGAGAAATGAGCTATTTGCACATTATTAGGCACATTTGACCTTGGAATACCAATCGTCATAATTTATGGGCAGGATTTGTTAAAATACAGATGAATTTCAGAAAATAAGTTATAAAGAGGATATAACTACTAATTATTATAGTGCTATTGCTTATAAATTAATTTTATGCCAGTCTAGCATTCTTTAATTAAATCACTAATACAGCATGCTTCATCTGTTCTATCTTTAGAAAGCTAAGAAAGAGCTTATATCCCTTAATCTGAGTATATGGAATCATAAATTATAGTGTTGGAGTGGAGTTAAGAGAGCTAAATTAAACTCCTTTGTATTTTACAAGATGAACTTGGGGACCAAAGAAATGACATGACTTGGTTGGCTACAGGCCCAGAGACAGTTTTTTTTTTTTTTTTTTTTTTGCACATAAGGAGGAGAACAAGCTCTTCTGCCCCTAATCTTGTATTTTTTCCAATGTTCTGTGCAGTTTATAATACAGACAAAATGGTTTTATTAGCCTCTGATTATAACTGATTATAACAGGGCACTCAATTTCCTCAAAGCAAATTTCAGGAAAGATTATTTGAACCAATTTCAACTTCAATAAAATGTTGTTTTTGATTTAAAATAGCCATTTCCAAAATTTAAGTGTTTTAACCAAATATTCAGAGCATGTTACTTTTATATAACACTTAAAGACAACATTTCACTCCTTAATTACTTCTTTTGTTTCTTAAAGTAGACATTTTTTATTCGGAAAAAGTTGAAAGTGTAAGCTACAATTAGTAAGACTGATTTTGTTTCTCATCGCAAATGCCATAGTCATTCTGTCATTTATAACTTTTTCCTGGCAGAGCTGCTCTGATATTTTCCCAACTCCTGGCCAAGCTTCTCTGGAGCTGCTTTCCAGGAATTTCTGGAATTAGAAGCATATTTTTCTTTTCATTCCTTTTCTTTTTTCCTTGGGTTATTAATTCTGTTTTTTTTTTTTTTTTTCTCTCCCCCTCATTTAGCTATTGGATGTGGTAGCTAACATCTCAGTGACATTTGTAAAAGAAAACACATTTTAGTCCTATCTTTTTGCCATCTTCAAACTGCACGACTAAGAGCTGTACGGAAGTAATACCTTTCAAAGCTTTTTATATAGGTTTTTTAACTCCATATTTCTCTTTAACAGTTTAATTGAGGTATAATTGACATGCAATAAACAGTATATTTAAAATATTCAATTTGATAAGTTTAGATGTATGGATACATTCACGAAACCACCACAAACAAGATAGTGAACATATCCTTCACCCTAAAAAGTTCTCTCATGACTCTTTGCAATCCTTCCTTCCCACCCCTCCATGACCTTCCCCCATTCCTAGGAAACCACTTATTTGCTTTATGGCATTATAGATTAGTTTCCATTTTCTAGAATTTTGTGTAAATGCCACTGTATGTTCTCTATGTTGTCTAGCTTTTTTCACTTGGCATAATTACTTTGAGATTCATTCATGTTGCAGCTTGTTTCAATTGTCATCTGGTTTACTGCAGAACAGTGTTCACTGAATGGATCTACAACAGTTTGTTTATCCATTCAGCTGTTGACGGGCATTTGGGTGGTGTCCCTTTTTTGTCTATTAGAAATAAAGCTGCTGTGAACATTTGCATACAAGTCTTTGTATGGACATACGTTTCCATTTCACATGGGTAATGAGTAGAATGGAGGGATCATATGTTAGGTGTATTTTAACTTTTTGAGAAACTGTCAAACTGTTCAACCAAGTGGCTCTAACATTCTACATTCCCAACAGCAGTGTATGAGAGTTCCACTTCACCCATGTCCTTAGCAACACTTGGTAAGGTCAGTCTATTTTATTTTAGCCATTCTAATAGGTTTGTAGTGGTATATCACTGTGACTCTAATTTGCATTTCTTTAATGACTAATGACATGGTCACTCTGCCTGCAGTAATAATGGGACCACTGGCTTGGATCGCTACACAAATATCCTGGGGTCACAGAGGCTAAGGTCTGTACACACAAATGGCTGGACTAAACGAGTTCCATGCAACTGACCCAATGGAAAACACTAAAAGGGCACTGATGTCTCTTCAAACAAGATGAGAAAAGTGAAATAAAACAACATGTAGCTGGTGGAAATGATAGATCAAGAAAAAGGGAACAATACCTTGAAAATTCAAAGGAAAGCATTCTCTAAAAGTTATTTGTTATAGGAAGCCAAAGAAATTTTCAGAAAACTGCTTGATCTTCAATAATATATAAAAAGAAATGATCAGAATAGAACAGGGGCAGAAGACCTTGCAAAGGGACCAGGCCGAGATTAAAATACAACTGTATAAAGTGGCAATGGATGTAGCATCTCTAAAGTTCTGAAGGAAAATGTTTGTGATACCAAATATTTAGCCAAATTGTCTTTAACACGTGGAAGCAACAAAAAGATATTTGCAGATTGTGAGAGCTCCAAAAATATATAAATCACTCTTTTATAACAAAATAATTAAAGACATATCTCACTAAACTGAAGAATGAATTCATTTATTCATCTATTTACTCATTCGATAAATATTTATTGAATATCTGTCACCTGCCAGGCAATGCCAGGCAACCTCAAGGTCTTGGGAACAATAGAACAGGTATTACTTCCTTTCATCAATACAAATCCAAAAGATGATTCATACAAAGTGAGAGAAAAAAATAATAGATGGTAGCCCTTCAAATGCATTATTAATAATGAATTCTTTAAATATTAAATAATGCTTATCATTTAAAGAATAAGAATTTAGCTGTGAATAAAATGTTTTATGGTTAACTGTTTTATTTGACAAGGTCACTGACAGAACTTTTCTTATTAATCCAATACCATTATTAATAGAAACTTCGTGGAAATTTACTGCTTACACTGAGAAAGAGTAACTAATTACAATGTGCATACATACATACATACACACATACATATAGAGTTTGACTGTAAAGTCATTTGCCATCTCCATTCTACAATTCATAGAAAATTTCAAAATTCTATAGTACCTCAGGGTTCTTGCTATAAGCACGTGTTCTTGTTGTTCAATACCCAAAAACCCACTGCCAGCAAGTTGATTTCAACTCATAGCAACCCCGTAGGGTTTCCGAGCCTGTAAATCTCTACGGAAGCAGACTGTCATATGTTTCTCCTGAGGAACTGCTGGTGGTTTTGAATTGCCAACCTTTGGTTAGCAGTCGATCACTTTAACCACTGTGCCACCAAGGCTCCTTTCGTATCAAAATGCAGGTTTCTAGAATTCTAAATATGCCTAACAGTATGCCGAAATAATAGTTTCTGTTTTTGTTCTTGTTATTTGCCATCGAGTCAATTCTCATTCCTGGCGACCCCATGTGTACCAAGTAGAACTGCTCCATAGAGTTTTCAAGACTGTGACCTTCTACAAACAGATAGCCAGGCCTGTCTTCCAAGGCACCTCTTGGTGAATTCGAACTGCCACCCTTTCGGGCTAGTAGTCCAGCACTTAACCGTTTGCGCCACTTAGGGACTCGTTTATGCGACACGGACATTTAATTTCAAGCGACGGCTTACTTCTCACAATCTGTCTTCCAAATGATGAGGCAAGGGAGTGGGAAGAGGGAATATTTGATCTCCGAGATTCCTTTGCTCCACTGTTCCCAGGTTAGACCCATTCTTGAAAATGTAATGAGAACTTCTGTGTCTCCTAAGCACTGAGCTGCTGATGGAAAGGTGGGCGCTTTGGACCCTCCAGATGCTTGTGGGAGAAAGATGTGGTAGTCTGCTTCCATGAAGATTTTCAGCCTTAGAAACCCTATGGGGGCAGTCCTACTCTAAGTCGGGTCCCTGTGAGTCCCAGACAATAGCAACTAAACAAGGTTCTCTTTGGCAGTAAGCTAGTGAGTTAGCTGGCTCCAGAAAAAGTATGACAAGTGAGGAGCCCCTCTCAGGGAATCCCTGAAAATCGAGCATGTATTTTCCCCTCTATCCCATGCCATTTCAAGCATTTGTTTCATATAATGGAAGGGTTTTTGTTGGAATCACAGAGAGAAAAAAAAAAAAAAAAGACTCTTCAGAGAAACAACAAACTTCTACACTATTATTTCTGCATTACTTGTTGGCTCGCTTGCCTCTCCTGCAATAAATAATTGACTGTAATGAAAAATCTACTACACTAAAACTATTACTAAGGTCACTGAAAAAATAAATCATCTGGTTTAACAGACAATGCCTTGCTAACCAGCTTTACCGCTTGGATTTTTATTTGCGGGGTGATGGGAAGCACAAGGCAGTTAGAGGAAGTAGGGATTTTACTGAATGAAAATTAAAACCGTTCTATAGGAAGCTCCTGGGACTGCATTTGTTCTTTGGTAAACAAATCATAGAATCTCATAAAAGTTGTGCTTTGAGCCACATCAGAATCATATTTCTGTACAAAATTTCTGGTGAGTTCTCTGACAATATGCGTACTAATGACTCTCAAAGGAAAGAACAAGACATAATGCTATCTTGTTAGCATCCTTCAAAAAATATGAAAAAAAATATGGACACTCTAAAGTCATTCTGCATCCTCAAATACTCAGTTACAAAAATGCCCATTAGCCTGGTGTCTTCTATATACTGTATTATCTATCTATCTATCTACCTACCTACCTATTTATAATGTATCAAGTCTACTGGAAAAACTTTGGGTAACACTTTAATAACTGTAATTTAGATAACAAATGGAAATAAACCATTTCCAATTGTCAAAATAAAATTTTGGATATGATCTGAATTGCTTTGTGAAGGTTAAATGATATCGCACAGTTTTAAAACATGTTAAGAATAATATCAATGGAAGAAATGTATGCCTGAGATTATTTAGAGAGAAAAGTAAGAATTCTTAAATCTCAGTTATGTTATTCATATTTAGAATACAACAGAAGGGAATATACTATTTGCACTTTAATGCTAATATCTTCCTGATCATAGCTTCCAATTATTATTCCCAGGAGACTTACCTCTCTCCAGCTTCATTTATCATTCTTGATTTTATAGCTACACTTTCCAAATATTTATTTATTAATTCCCTCAACAAACATTTATTGGGCTCCTAATATGTATTTAAATCACAGTGCTAGTCATGGTTGGAACTGTGACTATGGCGTTATTTATTCTGGCCATCAAGGATCAAGAAGTCATAATACCTGTTCATGGGACTCTAAAGCAGAATGGAAAGTGAAGATCACCGAAGTCAAGGTTGTAAACTAAGGAAGCCAGAGCATTGGCAGAGTTACCAATGAGGATATTGAAGTCAATGGAAATGTAGCCAGGAATCAAAGCAGAAAGAATCTGGAGTTGGGTGCTAAAATCTAATGGACGCTAGAAACCTGCAGTGGCCTCACCTTCACTCACGTCCTCTCCATTTTCCTTTTTTCTGATGAACCTCTGTCCTCATTCTCAATATGATGAATGATATACAGTCATGCACCAGGTAACATCCACTCGGGCAACGTCCGACCACATATATGTTCGTGGTCCCATAAGTTTATAATAGAGTTCAGAAATCCCCACCGGAGAAGGGGACACAGTGGATGTAACATGATGTAGTAAACCCAACAGCTTCCTGCATGCAACACGTGTATCTCTTGTCTCTTGTATACAAAGTGACTGTACTGCCAGGCATATAATGGTACAGTAAATTGTAGAGAGAAGTTATTTGCCCCAGCAAATAAAATTGTGTTCGCACAATGTCCAAATCACGTAACATTCTATTTCACAGAACATATCACGGACGATGAGCAATGCATGACTGTATATCATTCCCTAGGTATAAGGCTTTTGAGATTTCATTATGGTGACCCAAGGCAAGTAGGTAGGAGGAGTGAGACAGGGCCTAATTCAGATATACATTGGGGCTAAACTGTGATAAAATGACTTCAATCATATGATCTGATCCTGAAGTATAGCAAGAGTGTCTTAGCCTGGTTTCTTTAGAGAAGCAAAACCAGGGAAGCACATATATAAATATATAGAGAGATATATTTCAAGGAAATGGCTCCTTCAGGTATGGAAGCTGGCAAGTCCCAAATCAATGGGTCAGGCTTCAGGCTGGAGGCTTCTCCTGACTCATGTGGTTGCAGGGGTGACCAAGCCAATATTGACAGGTCAGGCAGAAGGCTGCTGCCTCACAGGATTGTGGGAGCTGGCAACTCCCAAAATCTGCAGGTCAGGTGGAAGGTTCATGTCCCAAGAACCATAGGTCAGAGGATAACAAATCGGATGCAAGATTGAGAGAGTTTGATCTTTGCCAGATCATCCATATATATTGGATGCAGGCAACACCTCCAAGGAAACTCCCCTTTGAACTGATTGGCTGCTCACATCAGATCACAAAATAGAGGATAATTACATGATATCTACCAAACCACTGAGAATCATGGCTTAGCCAAGATGACATACAACCTTAACTATCACAGTCCACACCTTGTCTACTTTGTACCTGTACACATCTCCTTAAACCATACATAATCTGTAAAGACAATTATAAAGTCATGCTTGCTCCTAACATGATACAACTAACATGCATGCAACCAAAAATGCACTAGCCTCGCTTACATCTTATATTTTGTAATAAGTAATGGAATAAAGGAGGGAAGAAAACAAAGATATTTTCTATACACACACGTACACACACACACACATATAACAAAACAAAGAAGAAATACTCAGACAATTACAGTTCTCGTTTCTGCAACTTGTCATGTGGTCGTAGCTGCTATTCAGAACTACCTTCTTCCACCATCCATTCTGTATTCCCTTTGCATTCAACAAGCACCTCAGCTGGCCATAGTTCTTTGCCTGGTGGGTTGACCCAAACCTTCATTTCTGAAGAGTCTGGGCTATCATTAGTCATGTCAGTATTGGTTTGTTATAGTTTTCCATTGACTTTAATCACAGTACATGGTAGTACTGAGATGCCCTAAGAGAGCTCCTGTATTCCAGACATACTTTATTTTTTTTTTACCTCCATTATGTAATACCAATCCTTTTCCCCTTGGTAATTAGGATCAATCATACCAGCCAATACAGTAACTCCCTTCTTTGCCTGTTGATCCAGAGGAAAGAGAAGCCCAAAGTGGCCAGACGACATTCTTAACTTCCAATTCAATGGAATCAGTATTGTCTCCAGGTAGGAGCATTCCTCTCTTTGGAGCTAAGACCTCTAGACCTGCACAGCATAGGGTTGAGGGGACTGGAAGTAAAAATTTTGCAAGTGGGTCACTAGGGATAATAGTGAGTGGTGCCACTCCCATTTCTACTGCTAGATTCTTGGACCCATGAATCCTGGCTACAGGAGAAAGAGCGCCATATATTGGATGTTAGATTAGACTATATACAGCCTCATGGAGAACATTGCCCCAACACTGCAAGGTATTTCCACCTAGCTGGACCCATAATTGTGTCTTCAGGAGGACATTCCATTGTTCTATCAAGCCAGCTGCTTCAGGATGATGAGGAACATAGGAAGATCAATGAATTCCATGGGCATGGACCCATTGCTGCACTTCATTTGCTGTGAAGTGAGTCCCTTGATTCAAGGCAATGCTGTGTAGGATACCATGATAGTGGATAAGGCATTATGTAAGTCAATGGATGGTAGTTTTGACAAAAGCATAGTGTGCAAGGAAGGCAAATCCATATCCACAGCAAGTGTCTATCCCAGTAAGAACAAAATGCTGCCCTTTCCATGATGCAAGCAATCCAATGTAATCAATCTGCCACCAGGTTGCTGGCTGATTGGCCCTAGGAATGGTGCCATACTGGGTGCACTCAGTGTTGGTCTCTGTCGCTGGCAGATCAGGCACTCAGTAGTGGCTTTAGCCAAATCAGCCTTGGTGAATTGAAGTCCATGTAGTTGAGCTCACGCATAACCACCATCCCAGCCACCATTGGGCAATGACAAGATTGGCTAGGGAAAGCTGACTAATACCCACAGAATCTATCAACTTGATTGTTAAAGTCCTCCTCTGCTGAGGTCACCCTTCGGTGAGCATTCACCTGAGATGTAAATATCTTCACTTCTTTGGCCCATTCAGAGAGGTCTAGCCACATGCCTCTTCTCCACACCTCCTTGTCACCAATTTTCTAGTCATATTCCTTCCAAGTCTCTGACCATCCAGCCAAACTATTGGCCACAGGACCTAAATCAGTATACAATCGCACATCTGGCCATCTCTCCTTCCAAGCAAAATGAATAACCAGGTGCAGCACTCCAAGTTCTGCCCACTGGGAGGATTTCAACCACTGCCCTTCAAGGAGGTTTCAGAAAGGTGATGCAGTGATGCTGCTGTCCATTTCCAAGTGGTGTCTGAATACAATGCAGAACCATCTATAAACCAGGCACAAGTTTTCTCTTCCTGAGTCACCTGATTGTAAGGAACTCCCCATGAGGCCATAGGTGCAGACTGGGAGAAGGAAGGCAATATGACTAGAGCGGGGATCATGGGCATTTGGGCCACCTCCTCATGTAACTTACTTGTGCCTACAGGTCCTGCTCGGGCCTGATCTCATACATATTACTTCCATTTAATAATGGCGTGCTGCTGTGCATGTCTGACTTTATGACTCCATGGATCAGACAACACTCACTTCATGATGGGCAGCTCAGGCCGTATGGTGGCTTGGTGGTCCGTGGTTAAGCATTCTGTCTCTACTAAGACCCAGTAAAGAGCTGAAAGCTGTTTCTCATTAGGAGAGTAGTTATCTGCAGAGGATGGCACAGCTTTGCTCCAAAATCCCAGTGGTCTGCACAGTGAATCACTAATAGGGGCATGCCAAAGACTCCAAACAGCATCTCTATCTGCCAATGGCACTTTAAGCACCATTGGATCAGCCAGATCATATGGTCCAAGTGGCAGAGCAGCTTGCATGGCAGCCTGAAACTTGCAGAGCCTGCTCCTGTTATGGGCCAACTCAAAACTAGAACCTTTTTGAGCTACTTGATAAATAAACTGAAATAGCACACTCAAATGAGGGATATGTTGCTTCCAAAATCCAAAGAGGACCACCAGACATTGTGTCTCCCTTTTAGTTGTAAGAGGGGTCAGTTGCAATAACTTATCCTTCACTTAAGAGGGAATATCTCGACATGCCCCACACCACTGGACCCCTAGGAATTTCACTGCGGTGGAAGGTACTTGGATTTTTGTAGGATCAATTTCCCACCCTCTAGCATGCAAATTGGAAACCCTAGTGGTGTAGTGGTTAAGAGCTATGGCTGTTAACCAAATGGTCAGCTGTTCGAATCCATCAGGCACTCGTTGCAAACCCTATGGGGCAGTTCTACCCTGTCCTTTAAAGTCACTATGAGTCAGAATCAACTCGACAGCAGTGGGTTTGGTTTTTTTGGTTTAGTACACAAATGTCTTACCAATAAGTCCAGACTCATTGATGCTTCTTCCTTACTAGGTCCGATCAGCATAATGTCATCAATGTAATGGACCAGTGTGATGTCTTGTGGAAAGAAAAGACGACCAAGGTCCCTGCCAACTAAATTATGACACAGAGCTGGAGAGCTGATATACTTCTGAGGTAGGCCAGTGAAGGTGTATTGCTGGCCTTGCCAGCTGAAGGCAAACTGTTTCTGTTGCTCCTTCAAAACAATTATGGAGAAGAAGATATTGGCCAGATCAACAGCTACATACCAGGTACCAGTATATGTATTAATTTGCTCAAGCAATGAAACCACATCTGGAACAGTAGCTGCAATTAGAGTCACCACCTGGTTAAGTTTACAAGAATCCACTGTCTTTCTCCAAGGTCTATCTGTTTTTTGGCACAGGCCAAACAGGTGAGTTGAATGGGGATGTGGTGGGAAACACCACCCCTGAATCCTTCAGATCCTTCGTAGTGGCAGTAATCTCTGTAATCTCTTCAAGAATGCGGTATTACTTTTAGTTTAATATTTTCCTAGTTAGGGGAAGTTCTAATGGCTTTCACTTGGCTTTTCCTACCACAATAGCTCTTATTTCACATGTCAGGGATCCAATATGGTGGTTCTGCCAGCTGCTGAGTATATCTATTCCAATTATGCATTCTGGAACTTGGGAAATCACTACAGGATGGGTTCAGGGACACACTGGACCCACTGTGAGATGGACCTGAGCTAAGACTCCATTAATAACCTGACCTTCATACACCTCTACTCTGACTGTGGGCAACAGTCATGTTTTGGGTCTCCTAGAATTAGTGTAAGTTCAGAGCCAGGGTCCAGTAATCCACAAAAAAAGTCTGATTATTTCCTTTTTCCCCAACGAACATTCAGTCTCACAAAAGGCTGTAGATCCCTTTGGGGAAGGCTTGCAGAAATATTAACAGTATACATTTTTTACAGCGTAGTGGGGTCCTTCCTCAAGGGGAACCCATCTCTCCTTCATTCAAGCTGCTGTGGGTCTGTAATCTGGCTCAAGTCTGGGAACTGATTGAGGGGCTATGAGTTTCTATTCTGGGGATTCAAGTTAGACTTCTTGTAGTTCATTTGACCTAGAACTCTTCCACTTGTACAGATCAAGTAAATATTTAGTATATTTCCCATCTATTTCACTCCTGGGAACACCATGACTAAGTAGCCAATGCCATAAGTCCATAGTAATCAGAATACAGGCATACCTCATTTTATTGTGACTTGCTTTACTGTGCTTTGCAGATACTACGTCTTCTACAAATTGAAGGTTTGTGGCAACCCTGTGTCTAGCAAGTCTATCAGCATAATTTTTGCAATAGCATGTGCTTACTTCTTGTCTCTATGTCACATTTCAGTAATCCTTGCAATATTTCAAACTTTTTCATTATTATTATATCTGCTATGGTTATCTGTGATCGGTGATCTTTGATGTTAGTATTGTAATTGTTTTGGGGGCGCCACAAACTGCACCCGTATAAGACGGCAAAGTTAATCAATTAGTGCTGTATGTGTTCTGACTGCTCCACTGACCAGCAGTTTCTCCATCTCTCTCCCTCTCCTTGGGCCTCCCTGTTCTCTAAGACATGACAGTATTGAAAGGTAATAACCCTCCAATGGTCTCTAAGTGTTTACGTGAAATGAAGACACACACGCCTCTCACTTTAAATCAAAGCTTGAAATGCTTAAGCTTAGTGAGGAAGGCATATTAAAAGCCAAGATAGGCTGAAAGCTAGGCCTATTGTGCCCAACAGATAGCCAAGTTGTGAATGCAAAGGAAAAGTTCTTAAAGGAAATTAAAAGTGCTACTCCAGTGGACTTATTAATGATAAGAAAGCAAAACAGACTTATTGCTTATATGGAGAAAGTTTTAGTGGTCTGGATAGAAGATCATACCAGCCATAATATTCCCTTAAGCCAAAGCCTAGTCTAGAGCAAGACCCTAACTCTCTTCAGTTCTATGAAGGCTGAGAGAGGGGAGGAAACTGCAGAAGAAAAGTTTGCAACTAGCAGAGGTTGGTTCATGAGGTTTAAGGAAAGAAGCTGTCTCCCTAACATAAGCACAAGGTGAAGCACAAAGTGCTGTTGCAGAAGCTGCAGCAAGTTATCTAGAAGAACTAGCTAAGATAATTGATGAAAGTGGCTACCCTAAACAACAGATTTTCAATGAAGACAAAACAGCTTTATACTGGAAGAAGACATCATCTAGGACTTCCATAGCTAGAGAAGAGAAGTCAACGCCTGGCTTCAAACTTCAGAGGACAGGCTGACTTTTGTGTTAATGGCTAATGCAGCTGCTGACTCTAAGTTGAAACCAATGCTTATTTACCATTGTGAAAATCCTAGGGCCCTTAAGAATTATGCTAAATCTACTCTGCCTGTGCTCTATAAATGGAACAATAAAGCCTGGATGACAGCACATCTGTTTACAACATGGTTTACTAAATATTTTAAGCCCACTGTTGAGACCTCTGCTCAGAAAACAAGATTCCTTTCCAAATATTACTGCTCATTGACAATGCACCTGGTCACCCAAGAGCTCTGATGGAGATGTACTAGGAGATTAATGTTGTTTTCATGCTTGCTAACACAACATCCATTCTGCAGCTCATGGATCAAGAAGTAATTTCGATTTTCAAGTCTTATTATTTAAGAAATACATTTTGTAATAGCTGCCATAGATAGTGATTCTGCTGATGGATCTGGGAAAAGTAAACTGAAAACCTTCTGGAAAGGATTCACCATCCTAGATGTCATTAACAACATTTATGATTCATGAGAGGAGGTCAAAGTATCAACATTAATAGGAGTTTGGAAGAAGTTGATTCCAACCCTCATGAATGACTTTGAGGGATTCAAGAATTCAGTGGAAGAGGTAACTGCAGACCTGGTGGAAATAGCAAGAGAACTACAATTAGAAGTGGAGTCTGAAGATGTGACTAATTGTTGCAATCTCATGATAAAACTTTGATGGTTGAGGAGTTGTTTTCTATGGATGACAAAGAAAGTGGTGTCTTGAGATGGATCTACTCCTGGTGAAGATGCTGTGAACATTGTTGAAATGACAACAAAGGATTTAGAATATTACACAAACTTAGTTGACAAATCAGCAGCAGGGTTTGAAAGAATTGACTTCAATTTTGAAAGAAGTTCTACTGTGGGTAAAATGCTATCAAACAACATCGCATGCTACAGAGAAATCTTTCACGAAAGGAAGAGTCAATTGATGTGCCAAACTTCATTGTTGTCTTATTTTAAGAAATTGCTACAGCCACTCCAACCCTCAGCAGCCACCACCCTGATCGGTCAGCAGCCATCAACATCGAGGCAAGACCCTCTACCAGCAGAAAAGATTATGACTTGCTGAAGGCACAGATGATGGTTAGCATTTTTTAGCAATAAAGTATTTTTTACACATTGTTTTTTATGCACATTGTTTTTTCAGACATAATGCTATTGCACACTTAATAGACTACAGTATAGCATAAACATAACTTTCATATGCACTGGGAAACCAAAAAATTTGTGTGACTCACCTTCTTGTGATATTTGCTTTATTGCAGTGGTCTGAAACTAAACCCACAATATCTCTGAGGTAAGCCTGTATTCTGATTACTGCTTTGGCTTTTCTGTCCATTACAGTAACCATGCCCATTTTATCTCTGGCAATTAAGTGCCACCACTTGGCCTCTACCACCATGGAGTCCAATCAGCCCCACTGTAGTTAGATGTCTTAATTAGGTTAAGGCAGTTCCCACTGTCAAATCTGACTTACATAAAATAGTAATCAAAGCCGTCTTCAAGGATGCCGGGGCTCCCTTCACAAATTTGTTCCTCACTGTTGGAATGAAAAGTGTGTCCTCAGGGCACTCCATGTGTGGATCCGTGGGTCCAACCTGATAAATCCACTCTAACATGCCAATTTCCCTGAGCCTTTGGATACCATCTTCTACAGTATACGGAGGCAGGTCTGCATTTCAATTTGATTTTGTGTAGGCCACCGCTTAATCCAAGCTTCTGTGAACAAACCAAAATAAACTTAGATCCTTTTGTAACTTCTCTAGCTGAAACACTGAATGAGGAATCTGTGCTTAGTGGGCCCATATCAATAAACTCAGACTGATCCAACTTTATGTTCCTTGTACCACCAACCCACATTCATAATAGTCATTCTCAAACATATTCCCCAGGTCTATGTTTGTATATATTAGAAAAATCAAGCATTTCTTTTGGAGTGTGGTGTACCTCCTCATGGGTCATACTTTGTACTTCACTTCTTGGGGCTTACTGGGACTTAAGTCTAGTTATAGGTCCAGAAGTAAAAATGGGGAGGGGGGGGTAGGTCCCGGAAACATTCAGAAATGTCTTATAAGGCACCTACTTTGGGCACCTTGGGTGCACCCCAGTCACTGCCCCAGGTGATCTCCCAGACAAAAACTCTTCACGCACTGGGTTAATCTCATCAGATGGGAGTGGAAGGGATAATGGTTTTACTGGGGAGGGTGGCTTAGCAAAGATGGTGTAATCTCTTCAGATGGGAGTAGAAGGGCTGGTTCTGTTGGCAGGAATGATTCAACAGAATTTAGGAGCTCAATGTCCCCAGCTTCCTGATTATCTCCCCATATGTCCTCATCCCAAGTTTCAGGATCTCATTTCTTCCCAAACAATGCCCTCACTTTAACTTCAGACACCATTAGATGCTGGGAATTGGCATGGTAATTCAGCCACTCTTAGATAAGACTCTGGGTTTGGTTTTCAATAATATCAGCTCTATTACTACAAGAAATAAGCCTTTCTTTAAGGACACAAGTGGCCACTTTCAGGTCTTGTATGCAGCCCTTGAGCTGTGACTCTGAAGCTTTGAGCTCATCCCTTTCTTTCACCATTTTGCCTAGTGAAAGTAGGAACAACCAACCAGTTTCCTTATACTTCTCATTCTCACAAAATTGTAGAAAAGTATCAAATATGCAATCACTCAGAACCTTGTCTCTCACAAATATTTGATCCATTGGTAGTGATATTTTGCTTATTTCTATGGCCACCTCATATCAAGGATTAGCAGTGCCCTCTTTACTACTGGAGGCAGAGTCATCAGCACAGTTAATACTAGCCATGCTTGAGAATCATTTCAGAAAACTCATCCTTGCAATTTTCTTCTTCTAGAACTACTCTCGGTACCAAATGCCTTAGGCTTGATTCTTTAGAGGAGCAAAACTAGTGAAGTGTATATATAAATATATAATGAGATTTATTTCAAGAAAATGGCTCACAGAATTATGGGAGGCAAGTCCCAAATCCAGTGGGTCAGGTGTCAGGCTGGAGGCTTCTCCTAACTCATGTGGTTGCAGGAGCTGATGAACTCAAAATCGACAGGTCAGGTAGAAGGCTGCTGGCTCAAAGGGTTGAAGGAGGGGACGAATCTCCAAATCTGCAGTTTAGGCAGAAGACTGCTGGGTCGCGTGCCAAGAACCAGACGTCAGAGGATGATGAGTCGGATGCCAGATTGAGAGAGTGTGTGCTTTGCTAGACCATCCATATATATTGGATTCAGGCTACACCCCCAAGGAAACTCCCCATTTCAGCTGATTGGCTGCTCACATCAGATCACAAAATGGAGACAATTACATAATATTTGCAAACCACTGAAAATCACGGCCTAGCCAAGTTGACACATAACTTTAACAATCACAAGGAGGGTTAGGCACAGTTCTTAAGAGAAGTAACCACCAAAGCCACTCTTTGAAGAATCAAAGAATAGGGAGTGTGGCATGGCAGCCGAGAATTGGGGTGATGACATCCAGAAGTCTGAGAACCACCAGGTAGGCATTATCCATCCCTGATCACCCCAGCCTCAGATGCTAATCAGTCAGAGAATAAGGGGAAGGGCTTCCTGTGCAAGGGGATGCACAAGAACAAGGGAGGGGAGACATATTCCCAGCCTTGAGCTGAAGCAGAGAAATGCCGTACTGTACTGAATAAAGAATTAAGATCAAGGACCAAGACAGAATCCCATACCCACAAATGAAGCCAATACATGAATAAATTATAAAGCTGCCAGCTGTGCAAAAGAAGTTTTGAAAGAAGGTTAGGCAGGGTAAATCCAGATGTTGTGGGGTCTGAGATTTATATAATTTGGAGGACCTGTTTAAGCAAAAGAAAAAAAAATTATAAATACAAAAATTTAGGGTTCCTCCATAAACTTGGAAGAAGTTCATGAAAATAGAGTCCTATAGCATAAGCTACATTAGCTTTACACTAAATTCACCTTTGAAGGTGGGTGAGGTAAGGGGAAAGCTGTTTGAAGGGGGTAATGCGAGAACTTTACTGTTGACCTGAAGCACCCATCTTTCTTCTAGACTTATGATGACTGTATATCAGAAAATGCAGGTATATAGACATGTATACATATTTGATTGTTATTTTTATATAAATAAAAACAGGTATACAGACATTTGCAGGATAAAATAACATATACTAGAATAGAGTAGTAATGTGTCTAGGTTTATAATAATGTATTTTTTAATTTTTAAAATTATAAGACATATGTGATAACAATATTACAGAGAAAAAAAAAGAGAGAGAGAGAGAATAGTTATCCTCAACCCAGACACATCCATTATTGTTCTTGTTCATTCTTTCCAGACTTTAAAAATATTCACCTTTGCTTATACAGTCCCCTGTGTCCTTTGGAATAGAGGGAAAATCTTCCTCAATGTTAAAATGTACCTCTATTATTACTTATTCACTGAGTTCTAAACTGAATCCTCCTCCCTTTGAACCCGGCCAAGCTGCATTTCATAATTTAGACATCATTTTCATCCCTGTTACTAACTGCTTAAAAGCAGCTGATGCAGCCCTTGATTTCATTAATGGGAGCATAATGCCTAGAACATAGGTGTTATTAGCCCCTCTCTACCCTGGGCTGGACAGACCACATGTAGATCACTGTGTTCACGCTCAGAAACATTTTATAAGGGTCATTGACAAATGGAATTACATCCATTCCAAGGAGGATTATCAGGATGGTAAATGCAAATGAGCAACATTAAACAAATTGAGGGTGTTTAACCTTGAGAAGAAAAGCCCTGCAATGAAATAGGGAGACATGATAGATCCCATCAGTTATCTGAAGGTTTGTCATGTGGAAGAGGCATTAGACTTCTTCTGTGTGGCTCAACCATTAGGTAGAAGTTACTGGGAATCCAGTTTCTTCTCAGTCTAAGAGAACTTTCTAACAAGGACGGCTGCCTGCAATTTTAATTAGCTATCTGTCCCTCATCCTTGAAAATGTTCAAGCAGAGGCTGGAGTACCACCTGGAAGACGTACTTAATTGGAAGGTAAGTCGAACTAGCAGGAGTTACAAACTCAGATGTCTTGGAAGGCCCAGGCAGGTACTTGAGATGAAGCCGGCTAGTGAGTTAATATGAAGGGATGGAAAATGTGGCATACTGGAGACGAATGTCCTGCAGCCTTGCCCCTGCATCTGATGGTGTGCACGTTCGTTTTTGAAACACTAGGAATACACACACAGACACATGCACACACACCAAATTAACAAGTCCTATTCAGCCAATAGGCACCAGTTCACGATCTTTATGTCACTTTTGAGCTCTCTTCCAAGCTTAAAATTCCTGAATTCTAGGACTATGTTCAGTACTGTGCCCTAAGGATTATATACTATCTTTATGTTAATGACCACAAATAACTTTCCATTTATTTTAACTTGAACTAAAGCTGTATGACTTGTAGGGCTCCATTGATATTTTACAGTTTTTAAGGAAAACATGGACTTTTATAAGTTAAAATATATTTCCATTGTTTCCTCATCACTACTCCAAAACCCAAGGTTAATTAATAGAGCTATACAGCATGGACACAGACACACACACACACACACACACACACACAGGGGACGGGAAAGATGCCGTGTGAAAATCATCTATAAACCAAGGAATCAAGAAATTCCTAGGACAATTTTCAAGGAAGGAATCAAAATGGCTGAGACCTTGATTTGGACTTTGGTCTTCCAGAACTTTGAGAAAATAAATTTCTGTTCTTTAGAGTTACCCGCTTAGAGTATTTGTGTTACAGCAACACTAGGAAACTAAGCCAATGGCCTCCTCCAATATGGCCGCCTATTTTAGTGAGACCAAAAGGAGAGTCTCTCACCTCAGGAGGGCCCCGTTGCTCTTTTAAGAGCTTTTATAGATGAAGTCAGGCCCATCCAGGACAATCATCTTTTTGATTATAACCCACTGATTTGGGGTGCTACTTATATTTGCAAAATCATTTACTCTTTGCCACATTTATTGGCTAGAAGCAAATCACAGGTCATGAGTACCAGGGGTTTGGAATAATGGAACCACTCTAGGATCTGTCTGCCACAGAAAATGAAACACAAATGTCTAATAAGACTCTCAATGTCATATCTTTTCTCATCTTTCAAATTGTCATGAAGTTAAAAATGCTGTCAAGGATTTGAAGCAGCAAACACTCTCATGAACTGTTGGTACATTATACAAGGATACTCTTATTGTGCAAGGTGTTTGAAATTAGTTACCAAAATTCAATATGCATATACCCTTTAGGCCATTAATTTGACTTCTTGATATTTATACTACAGAAATATGAATACTAAGATAGATGTATAAAAATGTTCAAAAAAACATTATTGTAATGATGAAATTTGGAGAAAACACAAAATGCCCCCAACAGAGGCAGAATTAAATAAACTATGGTGCGTGTGCACAATGCAGTATGAAACTACTAAAAACAAATGAGGTAGAGCTGTATGTTCTAATAGAGGAGGAACTTAATACAGGTTGTTGATAAAAATACAAAAGCAAGTTTTTGAACAATAGAGTCTTATAATACCATTTTTGAAAAAACACGCATATATATCTATCTGGTTATTCATTCATCCATCTTCATTTCATGCTTTAATGAGTAAACATATGCAGAAGAATACAACCCAAATTGCAAACAGTTTCTTATTAGTTGAATGTTTAGGACAAACGAGTGCTATTTGTATATTTTATATAATTTTTATTTTTTACAATGAAGAGTTTGTTGCATATTTTATATAAGTTTAAATATGATACATATTTACTCGTTAATACTCTCAATCAAGTTAAAACACCTTTCTTCTATTCCTAGCTTTCTAAGAGTTTTTATTAAATTGCTATTGTATTTTTATTCACATATCCTTTAGGCCACTAATTCCACTCCTTAATATTGTTCCTACAGAACCATGTGCACTAGGATAGATGTACAAAAATGTTTAATATCACATTATTGCAATAATGAAAATTTAGAGAATACCCAAATAGTCACCACTAGAGAGAAGGTTAAATAAATTATAGTACATGAACACTAAAAAGTGTGCAGCTATTAAAAAGAAGGACCCTTTTCTGCATTTGTGGTTATGCTGTTGTTCTTTCAATAAATTGCTACACCCATTGTTTTGCATCTTTGTATCTTATTTAGAAGTGCAACTACTCTATACAGTTTTTTGTTGTTGTCATTGTTACTAGGTTTTGGTATTAAAACCCAAAAAAAACCAAATCTGTTGCCATCGAGTCTATTCTGACTGATAGCCACCCTACAGGACAGAGTAGAGCTGCCCCATAGGATTTCCAAGGGGCTCCTAGTGGATTTGAACTGCCAACCTTTTGGTTAGCAGCCAAACTCTTAACCACTACGTCACCAGGGTTTCCAGGTTTTGGGTATTAGCATTAATCTAATCTCATAGAAAAAATAGGACTTCTGCCATCATTTTTCCATGATTTTTTGTTTCAATATACTTTAAATTATATATAAATTACTTTAAAACCATGAAAAAACTGGCCTAAAACCATACATGCCTGGGTGTTTTTTGTCTTTCCAAATTGCCTTCTGAATTTCTTCTGTAGTAATGGGAAGTGAAGAGAATATACTAGACAAAGTTGAAGGAGAAATTTTGTTTTTGGAGAAAGACTTGTAGTAAAAGCCTCAAGGTGAAAGAAGCATTCTGAGATCAAGCTGAGAATGTGGGTTATTTAATTTCTCAGGAAATAGGGATCTCAGAGAGCAATAGATGGAAAGGGGACCTATGGGAGACGGAGCCTTAGGAGAGCAGGGGAAGAAGTGTTCTGATAAGCAGAGGAGCCTGCAATTTGGGCAATATCCAGGGACTCTGGATAAAAGAAGGCTGGATGGAATTAACTCGTCTCGGGAGCCCTGGTGGTGCAAACAGTTAAGCACTCAGTTACGAACCAGTCCAGAATTTCAGCGGGAGAAAAATCTGGTGATCTGCTTCTATAAAGGTTGCAGCCAAGAAAACTCTATGTGGCAGTTCTATTTTGTCACATAGGGTCACTATGAGTTGGAATAGACTCAGTGGCATCTAACAACAACAACAGGACTCCCAAATTGAAGACAAAAGTATTTTGCTTTGGTATCAGAATTACTTGAGGCACTGCCTATGAGAATTCTGCCTGACTCTATAGTCAAAAATGGAGATCTGGGGCAAAATCTTAGGGTTGGTTGGGAAAAAGCAGTGGCTCGGCCTCAAAATCTACCCATCTTTTGGGGCCTATCATATGGCCCTTTCCTCCCAGAAGCCATCTGTACCTACAGTGTTGATCTTTCCTTCCTTTCCTTTCCTAGTAGTCGTTCATATCACACAGTTGGGCCATTGTTAATTTTTTTGTTTTAAATGAACTTTTTTATTTAGGAATAATTTTAGATTTTTGGAAAAGTTGCAAAGATAGTTTGGAGAGTTCATGTACACTTTCACCCAGTTCCCCTAATATTAATTAGGGCAATTTGTCAATTCTAAATATCTAACATTAGCATGATGCATCTGCTCCTCACTTATCAACTATCTCATTATGCAACATTTCACATTTACAATGGTAAAACATCTACTGTCCAATTATTTTGTGCATTAACAACGTACATCTGGCAGTAATGAATGCTGACACACGAGGTGAGAGTAACACTGGCTTTGATGGTTAAGGCTATGTATCAGCTTGGCTGGGTCATGGTTCTCAGTAGTTTGGCAGTTATGTAATGATATAGTCATCCTCCATTTTATGATCTGATGTGGTCATCTTCCATTTTCACATAACACCGATTTTCATATACTGACCTGGTATTTGGAACCTAACCATGTCGATAAGCGAGGAGTAGGTGTACTATTAATTAAACTACAGACTATATTCAGATTTCACTGGTTTTTATTTTAATGTTCTTTCTTTGTTCTAGGATCCAACTCAGGTTAGCATGCTGCATTTAGTTGCCATGTCTTCTAGGTTTCCTCTAGTTTGTGACAGTTTCTCAGTCTTGCTTTTTATCATCTTAAGAGTTTCAAAGAGTCTTGCTCAGGTGTACATTAGAATGTCCTTCAATTTGGGTTTCTCTATCGTTTTTTCATGAATAGAGTGAAATTATGTGCTTCTGGGGGAAGAACGTCACAGTGATAAGGTGTCCTTGTCATCATAAGATATCAGATTACATGATATCCATATGGTACATGATATCCATATGACTTATCATAGAAGGTACATGGTATCCATGACTTCTCATTGGTGATGTTAACTATGGCTTGTCACTTGGTTAAGGTGGTGTCAGTCAGGTTTCTCAACTGTAAAGTTACTGTTTTTCCCTTTCCATATTCTGTTCTCTGAAAGCTAGTCACTAAATCCAGCCTACCTCCTGGAAGGGAATTATTTACACATATTATTTGGAATTCTTCTATAAGGAAGATTTGTCTCCTCTCACATTTATTTATATATTCAATCATTTATCTCAGTCTGGATTCATGAATGTTTATTGTATTCTTTGGATAAATAGTGTCATTATTTTATTGCTCAAAGTTAATGTTCTTGCAACAAGTTATGTGGGTAGTGTTTGGCCCCCACCCCCATATTGTCTCTACCCTCCCATCATCAGATGGTAAAGTTCTGAACCCAGGCATTTGCTTTATAGAATTCCTTTGTTTTCCTCCATAGCACCCAGCATAGTACACTGAACATAGTAAATGTTTATTAAATACCTGTTGACAGCTGGTAACTAGAAAGATAGTGACAGACATCTTTCTACCACAAGGTGGGTCTGTATGAAAACCATTTGAGGTATTTAATTTCCTGCCCTAATAATCTTCCAGATCTCAGGGGGGAAAATGTTGATTGAGAAATTGAGGGTAATATAAGTACACTTAAGGAAAAACAAAGACAGTATCAGGACAATTCTCAGAGGTAAAGAACTGTTTGTATCAAAGCTTATTTCCTACTTAGCATAAGCTCTGACTTTTCTCTTTCTACAGCGTCACGTCTATGTGAAGTACTCTGTTCTGTCCCATAAAACTGCCTCTTTACAAAGAAGAGCTACAGGTTTTAGAAAATCAAAACCCTAAAGACTAATTTTAAAGCAACTTAAAATTAAAAAAAAAAAAAAACTAACGTTTACCCAACATAAAACGGAAACACTGAATATTTTAATTACCCTAATCTAAAAGAAAAACAACTGTCATTATTGTAATAATTAATTCCAAAGCTGCATATGCTAATGAGATAAACACACTACTCTGATACTTGAAAGCTCTTGACCCTAATGTACTAGAGATGTGAGATTGTCGAATTAGGATTCACACCATCATGTGCTACCACGTTTATCAGCTAAGGAATGCGTCTGTAAATTCCTTTCTGTGAGCAAAATGCCAAGGGCTCAAAAGGCCAAGTCTAAACAGTCAAAATGAAGCAGAATATCAAGTAATTACATAACAAATTCAGATGAAGTAGACAAAAATTACCGAAGCCAAAGCGTTTATTCTGGGCTCTGGAGTATCTAAGCTATCTATTTAAGTATTGGGCCAGCTCCACATAGACGTGACATCAAGTTTAATATAATTATTAAGATAAAGTTTAACAGGCTTGATCGCTATGTATTCCAGTTAAGAAAACAGGAGCTAACTTTGTCAAGACAACTATTATATTATGATTAAAATCCGAAAATAAACGAACTGCAAGAAGGACAATCCCTAGCTTTAACTAGGTTTGCTGTAGAGTTGGAAGAATGTACGTGTTTAGGGGTGGGGGGAAAGCTCATCAGTAAAAAAAAGTCTACTTTTCTTCTTATTTCATATTTGAAGTCATCAGATTTGACAAGCTGTTAGCCCAAGAAAAGCTTAAGTTTCTAATATATCTTGAAATAGGCTGACTGCTATTTCTACACAGGATCGAAGCTGGAGTGTACATGTTTTACATTGACAGCTCCTATAAATACTATTTTCCCATTGCTTCCTTAAGGAAACACACCACCTGATCCCCAATTAACACAATGATTTACGGGAAATGAAAGCCCTTGCTTCTTTGTTTCACTGTCGTCCGTCTGTTCTATGCCTAGGCAGAGCAACATTTAAAGCAGCATCCGACAAGTACATCTATTGGAAATGAAGAACACACACAATCATCGTTCTCTCTTCACAAGTTTGCAGGTATTCCACACAGAGAGGAAAAAGAGACTCCGACTTCTTACATTTGCAGCCCTAATTCTTTCTGCTCTTCTCTCCACAGTTATTTCAAAGCAGAGTTTCATCCAGCAATCAGTCATGGTGGGAGGTGCTGCCTCTTTGCCTCAGAAAAGACTCAGGGACGAAAGGGGTCCTGTTCACGCGTGTTTGAAATTCTAGTTTGTTAGGGTGAGCAGTGGAAATAAAATTATTTGTTTGGGGAAGCCAGGAGGGGTGGTGACAACGTTAACTGTCAGCTGTACATGGTAGTGGGCCAATTACCCAGCTTCCCTGCGCTCCTGTAGCAGTGGTCCAGGAAGCGCATCATCTCTGTTGGGACCACACCCCACTGCTCCATTTTCATCTCTTCTGAAGCTCTATATTTCAAAGGGCTCTGAAGAAGGGCAAAGAGAGAAAATCTGATTATGGCCGCTAACATACTGAATGTGGCACACTTTCCTTTGAAAACGACTTGATCAAAATATATTAGGTAAGAGTTATTTCATTATCAATTAATATGGATTAGGCAAGGCTGGTTAAAATGCGTTTTGTTCATGTTTTTCGAACATTAAATCAAATTGAACAGGAGCAATTGGATGTGCAAATGCTATATTCCTTCTCATATCTCCAGTTACTATTTACCAAAGACCAATTTTTTTCTCTACCCTAGTACTTCATTGCTGTTTATGATTAGTATATATTTATTATAGGTAAATATTTTATTTTGAAGTATTTGAGATTGTAATTTAAATGGAAATAAAATATTCTCGTGGCATCAAGGCATATGATATAGGCTAACATTATACGTGAAAATTTTGAAATGTCCAGTGCCTTATAGTTCTGAATCTGAAATTGTGAAGGTGTTAGAAGAACTATCTGAAACAGACCTAAATTTTTGTATTTGCCTAAGAAAAAGTGGGAAAGTCTTAATATTTTCATTTCACTTAAATTTAAGGAATTTTTTTTATTAAGACATTTCCAATAAAATTATAATGGAAATCTTACAACGAGAGAAGCATATTAAATAGTTTAATGACAGGAAATCAGAAAGAGAGGGCTTAGATCAATTTAACTTTAAGAGACGATGTAACTAAAGGGCATATCAGAAAATATAAAAATATGCTCAATTAATATCTTTAGATATGAAAAACAAATACGCTTATAACTAAATTTAAACCACAACTTCAAAGTGACAACAGCAACCCAAAAGATTTGATAAGAACCTTAGGAAACCCTGGTGGCGTAGTGGTTAAGAGCTACCACTGCTAACCAAAAAGTAGGCAGGTCGAATCCAACAGGTGCTCCTTGGATACTCTGCGGGGCAGTTCTACTCTGTCCTATAGGGTTGCTATGAGTCGGAATCGACTCGACGGCAAGGGGTTTGGTTTGCTTCTGGTTTTAGGGGGCAGTGAGTGTATGTTAATAGAGAACGAACTACTCAGGAAAGGAGGGTGAGAACGGTTGCACAACTCCAAGCATGTAATCAGCGTCACTGAATTGTACCTGCAGAAACTGTTGAATTAGTATATGTTTTGCTGCGTATATTCTCAAAAACAACCACCACTAAATAAATAAATAAACAGGTTAAGCGTGTATGAATTTCTATGTGCCAGCAATTTAAATAAATAAATAAACAAATTCAAATCGCATCTAGGATTGGCTAGGCATTTCCTCTGTTGAGCGATATTGTGCCACGTCATCGGGAGCCAGGAAGGAAACAGAAATGAGTGAAAGCGTACCTGTGACTCGCCGCGGAGAGCAAGTCCTTACAGAGCTCAGCTGTCGCTCAGCTCCAGCCAACTGTGACAGGATAGACCACCAGCCTAGTGTTGCTATAGCTTTTAATTTTTCAAGAGAAGTTTAAAATTTAGATTTTTATGAGAGATGTGTTATTGTTCAAATAATTAATATTTAATTATTTTAATGATGTAAACTAATTCCTTTTTAAAAAATTTTTTCAGCATTTTGCTGACTAAATGAAATGCATTTGCAGGTTGGATTAGACACACAGGAAGGCAGTCTATCCCTCAGTGTTAGAAAGATTCTAGAGCAGCAGAGGGTGGAGAATGCTGAGTAGGCAATCAGTCAAGCCCGAAATGTCACTCACTGAGTACACTGACATGCCCAGTTCACTGAGGGTATGAATGCAACCTTCAAGGATGCTTAACTCAGAATTACTCAGCAGCTCATGATGAAGCTCAGTACCTTTATTGCAATAATGAATTTTCAACTTTATGATAATATATATGATGGCAGTATAATATTCTGTTTTTATGAGCTTCTTTGTTTCCTAGGAAGGAATGGAGAACTCATTTATAATGTTTGGCCATGAATGCCCAAACTTTAAGCCAGACAGGGCCTAATAGGAACTTGGACCATGAGCACAGCACACAAATGTCACAGGCTGCAGGGCTGCACCAAACAGGATTCTTTTTTGTTTTATGATGCCAAAGAGATCTGCTGAAGAGGAAGAGGCAAGATTAGACTCCAAGGAATAGAGCCAAGTGTAGGAAATCAGGCAGACAGCTTATCAGTGTTGCAAGCAAGACAAAGGTAGAGCACACAGATATAGGAAGATCAACCATGGGAAAACTAAGTTGGAGCAAGGTAGGTACAATGTGAAAGGAGGAAGCCCAGGAGAAGGTTTTTAAATATCTCCTATGCACTACAGCATCACTTTTACATGTAACCCACATCAATCCCGTAGAGGAAGTAGCAAAATTTGAAAGGGATCAAATACTGGCAGGATTATCCATGGTGGACAGGTTTCAGCAGAGCTTCCAGACAAACAGAGACTAGGAAGAAATGCCTGGAGATCTACATCTGAAAATTAACCAGTGAAAACCATATGAATAGGTTTATGAATGCCAAAACAATGAACTCAAATATACCAATGAGCATGAACATTGTATAGGACTGGACAATGTTTTGTTTTGTTATACACAAGGTCAGAGTCCCTGGGTGGCGAACAGTTAAGTGCTCAACTACTAGACAAAATGTTGTTGGTTCAAACCCAAGCTGAGGTACCTTGGAAGACAGCCCTGGCAATCTGATTCTGAAGTCACAGCCTTGAAAACCCTATAGAGCAGTTCTATTCTGCACACATGGGGTCACCATGAGTTGGAATCAACTCGACGCAGCCAACAATAACAACATGCATAAGGTCACCATGAGTCAATAACAACACTTCACAACAATAACAACATAAAGGGATCAGACAATGTTAGATTTGGGAAAGACCCACAAACTCCACAAAAGGCTACATGTGCATCAGCAGATTATTAAACACAAGTGTGAAACATGGGGGAATTTGGATGCTGCTCCATATCTGATACAATAAGCCCTGTTACAGGGTTTTTATTTTTATTTTGAAATCAGTTTGGCACAGTTGCTGGTAGATGTAAGTTATAGCTCTATAATGCTCAATAGTGTTACTTATACCTGTCATTTAAAGCCTCTGCAATTGAATGGCACTTTAAAGATATAAAGTAAAACGTTTTTGGCAAGAGGGTGAAGGTGGTCTCAGGAGTAGAAAATTCAAGCGTGAATGACAATTAGGTGAACCAACAGGAACAACCCCAAAAAGAACAAAAGAAAGTCTCCCCCAAGTCCCATACCATTCAACATATTTTCTTGAAAAGGCCATTAACAACAGGCCTAAATCAAAGTGAGTAGTATGTATGATAGTCCCCCAGTGTCATCATAATCTCAGCACATTCTTATAAATCAATGGAGCAACACGCTCATAGAAACAGTGTAAAACCACAGTATAAAACTGTCTACTGCATGTGATAAGGCCACTGGCTCTTTAGAATATAAGTTGATTTTTAAGGGATCTCTAGAGGGCCATAAAATCCATTTTTTTGCCTCATGTAAGCACTGATTAGTCCTCCTCCAGACTCCATCCTGCCCCCCTTTTTTTCCTGTGCTTCTCCTTGAGCAGTTCTATCCTGTCTTGGCAGTATGATCTTTGGCTTAACTCTAACCTGCGCCATGATATGAGATTCCAAGCAAAGTTTCATATCAGGGACTTCTGTTCAGACATAAAAACTCTTTAACGTCTACTAAAAATCACACAATGCATGCCGGTGTCTGAGATGTTTTATCCACTACCATTTCATTTCAAAATGACAGAATGAATTAGAAATAGAATCATGGCTATACCTTTTAGCACTGCTCAAAATATGGGCATATCTATGATCTCCTTTAAAGGTAAATGAGGTTTTCTTTAACATAGAATTTTTCATATAATCATCCTCCCTGCTTACCAGCTTAACTGCCCTCTTATACATTTACTTTACGTTCTTTATATTGACTTTTAGTTACTTCACTTTTACTATGTTTTAAGTGATTGTTTTGTACAACCATTCCAATGTAATGTTGAGTTCTTATGTGTCAAGTTTGGTGCCAACTTATTTTAGCCATCTAGTATCCTTGGAAGCAGATAGGGTTTAAATTGGTAAGTAAATGAATAAAGAATAATTTTTTTTTAAGTAGCTAAACATTTTTAGAACATTCACCACCAGTTGCTGTTGAGTTGCTTCTGACTCATGGTGACTCCATATGTGTAGAGTAGAACTGTGTTCCATAGGGCTTTCAATTTCTGATTTTTTCAAGAGTAGATTCTAGGCTTTTCTTCTGAGGTGCCTCTGGGTGACTGGAACCTCCAACCTTTCCATTAGTAATCAAATGTGTTAACCTTTGCATCACCTAGAGGCTCCTTTTTAGAACATGCATGTCTGGTATTTGACAGGGCACCAAATAAAATAGTGGCTCTCAACCAGGGTCTATTTTTCCCCTCGAGGCAATGTCTAGGAGCATTTTTAAATTGTTATAGCTGAGGGTGGGTGCTCCTGGAATCTAGTGGGTAGAGACTAAAGATGCTGCTGAATATCCCACAAGACACAAGAAAGCCCCCCACAGCAAAGAATTATCTGTCCCAACATGTCATAGCACTAAGGCTGAGAAATCCTGGATTAAAGCATCAGAAGGCCTGGCCTATCTTGTCACCTACTATGTCTTAGTTAATTAAGTCAGATGCTTAAATAATTACGACTTTGGTGTCAACAGCTCTAAAATGGAAACGCTTCACAGTATAGATGAAAGGAGTAAGTAAGATAATGTACATGATAGTGTACAAAGGGGAAGGAAAGTGTAAGCTAATGGTTGGGGCCATGACTCCTTTCACTGAGAGCCAGTGCTGTTGGTGGAAATAGAGGAAGGGGATGGGAAAGGAAAAGCCTCCAAGCAGAGGGAGATGGACAGTCACATTATTCCGTTATAAAGTCAGCTCAGTGATGGAAGGTATTTAATGTGCTGGAAAAACAACTACGGGTTTGCTTTTTTTGTAAATTTGTCTCCTGTTCCACTAAGGCCCACCTTTATGGTATCTTTGGGAAAATTACAAAGAGATGCCGCCCCTGGAAAGACAGTTCTGCAGGGGGCAGAGCTTGGGCAAAGTAAAATGTAGCCCCTCCTATCCTCTCCCCACGTGTCCCCTTGACCGGGCACTTCTGCATGGTGTCAAAATGAGCTGTTCAGGGCTGGGGATATGTATGTTGCTGAATTCAGATTTATCTATAGAGTTCATCACATTAAAGCATTCTCTCCAAAAAGTTAAATCTACCTGTGCCTCTTGAAAGGGCAGAGGTAATAGTCACAAATGAGGATCAGCGAAGTTTGAGAGAGCTGGATAGCTGTTTAGGAAGGTCTGAAGCACAGGCCAGTAGAAATACAAAGCAAGAACATGTCCTTAATTATAGGAGTGGAAAGGACATAAAACGAAAGATAGAGATTTAGAGTAACAGAACATTGAAGAAGAGTTGATTAAGTCAAAAGAGGTTCATATTTTTGATATTCCCAGCAGTATTAGAAGGGATATGTCCTAGGAAGCTTAGGAAGCTCAGTATTCCTTGACACTATCTGAGAAGCTCATTAATTTCATTCAACTGATATTTATTAAGTACCTGCACCAGGTAATAATAAAGCTAATTTCTTTGCTCTAACACTAAGCCAGGAAATATGTGAAGCACTTAACAGGAGTGCTTCATTTCATATTGCATTTGAGTCTCCTACAGTCTGTTATTTTCCAAAATTTACAAATGAAGAAACTGAGGCACAGAAAGGTTAAGTCAGTTGCCCGAGTCACAGAGCTAGAGAGCCTGCTATTCTGACATCAGAACACATAACCTTAGCTACTGTGCTATAGTAGCCAGCACCAGGCACCAAGCTATATCCAGGGGATAAAATAAGGAGTAAGGTCATCATGACTCTGGGCTTCAGAGGGTATCAGATGTATATGGAATACACCTAGCACTGTGGTAAGCACCAGCAAATATTTCTTCAGTTGCAGTAAATAAGCATAAACCATTAGGTGATCAAGTTAAACAGGAACCAAACTTGGATGATGAAAAGTAAATGCCATAAACTACTATATTAATGTACTACTCCAGTGTCAGAAAAAGGCAAAGCAGTAACGGTCACAGATGGCAACAGCGGCCTTATGCCCACAGTCTATTCATAAGCCATTTGGACCTAGTATAAAATTTTAAAGGGACATTACATTGTGTATAAAAGTGACTCTACCTTGCACCTGGAAATTACTGGACCTTAGGAGAGAATGATACTCAGAGAGTATCATGTTAGACACTAGAAAAAAAAATGAGCTAGATTTGTTTTTGTTTTTGTTTTTTTTCTTTCTTTTTTTAAATGTTTTTCTCTTGTATATTTCAAGGTTTATAACTCCCAAAGAGATCCATGTGCCTCTCTGCCTGAACACAGGCTCATTATATTTGGAACAAAAACCAGAGCAATGTGTCCTGCAGGTGCGATGTTTTTTTCAGGCAAAACCATTAGTCCACCAGGAGTTGCCCATTAAATGTGTGTCTTTTTACAACCAGCTGGATCACTTCCTATTACTCATGACAGGGTTATTTACAAATGAGATGCTGAAAGTATAACGTTGTCTGCCTTGACCAAGGTACCTTCTCAGGGATTCTGTCCTATTAAGAATATATAAAAGTAAGCAACAGAAAGGAAACACATTTCTTGGCAGTTAATGAGATGCTAGTTAAGGGCCTGAGGCAAAGCCCAGAGCCCTTAAACTAGCCAGTTATGAATAGCTAGGAAATGCCCACAGAGGTGTCAACACCGATTGTGAGAAAGAGCACACGGATCTAGGGGAAACATTCACCTCCGCATGAACGGGAAAGCTGAAGGACGCGTGAAGACAGACATAGAACAATCCAAGGAAAGGCTTCCCTTGGTTTTCCCCTGAAATCAGTTCCATGATAACAGAGCTTTTTCGGACGGAAAATCATGGCGTCCTCCTCCTCCCTCCTTTCATGTATTTTATTTGTTTTTTAAACCTTTTGCTTTCGCTTCCTCAATGGAATAACAAACTCTACATGTAGGATCTGATGACAGATCTGGACGAAACATTATGAATTTTAAGGAAAAGAACTTCTCGTGAATGTCTTCTCTGCTCCATGCTTCATTTTGGTTTAAAAATGCATAAAGTGCTGTTTTATTTGGTTTTGACCAAAGATCAAAATGAAACCAAACCTCCACAAAATACCTAGGTTGGGCTGATCTTGAAGAGCTAGTAAGTTTACTCCCTAGAAATATTCACAACATGCCATTCCTGCTTGATTAAAGATTAAAAAGTCAATTTTGATTGGCAACAGCCTCATGCCTGGAGCTGCTGATGTGATATATTCCTTTTGGCTTTGGTTTTTAAAATGTCAGCAGGCAGAGAAACTGAAAAGAAGTAAAATGATATGCGAGGGTCCAGGGAAAAGAAACCAGAAGTTTTCTCCTACTGCCGTGCCTTGCAAGTTCCCCTACTCCACCCACCCTCCCTACCCCGGACTCGCTAGTGTTAAGATCTGTGATATGTCTCACATGCTCTTTCTATGGGCTGTCTCTGAACAGGTAATTTTCTGCTTTGTTTCTCCTTGCCCACCAATACACAGGGCTCTGAAGTTCTTCACACGCCCCAGAAACAATCAACTGACAGCAAATGTTGTAGAAAGCAATGTAGTCAATTCCCTAAGATTAAATTGAGGAGACCAAAGAGGTTTTATGCCACTTACCCTAGAGAACCCAGTTTCTTAATTTCATCTGTCTCTACACCCAGATTTCCCTGCTCTTGCTATTAACCACAAAAATCCAGTTGCCATTGAGTCAATTCCAACTTATGTGTGTCAGAATAGCACTGTGTTCCATAAGGTTCTCGATGACTATGACCTTTCCAAAGTAGATTGCCAGGCCTTTCTTCCAAGGTGCCTCTAGATGGATTCAAACTATTTGTGTCACCCAAGGACCCTTTGCTATCAACGAGGAATCTATTTTTATCATCTTTCCCCATTTAATGCTCAGGCATTCCTAGATTGTCACAGCAGTTAAGCATTGCCTCAAACTTGCATGAAAACCTAGTGTTGGCAAAGACTAACCCCCTAGAAGACAATCTGGTAACCACATTTTGTTACTTAATCATCCACTTGCCTCCATCTGTTCATCAAAATATCTCTTCCAGTCACATATACACTCAGAGCTCAGCTGCTAACCAAAAGGTCAGCAGTTTAACTCCTCCAGCCACTCCTTGGAAACGCTACAGGGCAGTTCTACTCTGTCCCACAGGGTCGCTATGAGTCAGAATCGACTCATTGGCAACGGGTTTTTGGTTTTTTGTGAGGAATTCTAGTAAGTGAAATTTTCTCTTTCAGTCACACAGATATTATCAAGCATGTGGACCCCACCAAAGCGGCAGTGTTACGACTCGCTTTTGTGAGATTATTGCTCAAGTAAAGTATTGTGAGGTAATAGCTCAAGTAAATAACAGAGAGACAAAATGAGGTAATTTTGTCAAATATTTCTTACTGCTATGTAAAGCTTGTTACTAAAAGAAATACAGAGGAAATGCATGAGGGATGTCACTCTGAGTGGAAGGCTATTTGGGAAATTTTATTAGGAATCCTCACTCTGCTCCTGAATTTTTGGTGGGGTAGAAAGTGGAGAGTCCCTGGGTGGTGCAAAAGGTTAATGTGCACAGCTGCGAACCAAAAGGTTGGAGGTTGGGATCCATCCAGGGGTGCCTCAGAAGAAAGACCTGGTGATCTGTTTCCAAAAAAATCAGCCCTTGAAAACCCTGTGGAGCACAGTCCTACTCTGACACTCATGGGGTCACCTTGAGTCAGAATCGACCCAATAGCAACTGGTTTAGAAGGTAGAGATGTCAGTCTTAACTCAGAATTTAACATACAGATGAAACAAAAAAGCGGAACCTTTAGGAAGGTTAAGAAACACCGTATCTCTTTTCTCCTTTATCCCATCAAATTTCACTTCCGTATCAAGTTCAGATATCTTCTTTTTTTGTTGTTGTTGTTTTTTCCACCTAATTTTTTTTTCCTGGCACGGTTGGTAAAGCAAAAGAAGTGATCTTTAGATATAGTCTGTAACCATGTATATCGTGTTTTGTGAGGGTAGGGAAACTGATTTTGGATACCAATGTTTCAAGTAACAGTTTTGTCGCACTTTATCATCTGTGCCTCAATATGAGACAGCCAAGCATTCAACGGCAAAGGGTTTTAAGTGACCAGTTTGTGGTAGTAGGGAAGGTCAACCAGAATTAGGAAGAATTGGGTCTCCCCAAATTGTTCTCAGTTTCTTGACATCCTGCATCACCCTAAAAGGTAATGTACAACTTTAGTCCAATTCAAATTCTCCAACGAGACAAATAAGGCATGCTAGCCTTTGCTTCTGCTCTCAAATTATCATGCTGGAGGAGAATACAGTTGATTCATGCTGTTCCATCCAGAATTACAAGCTCAAAACATAAAGCATACCATTGGTAATTAAATGGTACTCTGCATTTACAAGATATTTTAAATTCATTAATTAAAATTTTAGTTTATGTTTATAATTAGGAGTAGTAGATCTTCCATTTTGTAGCTAAAAAATAGTTTTACAGGGTAAGTGATGGGAAAAAAAAAGTCAAGTTCCTCTGTCATAAAAAGAGGATTACCTTTCAACTGTGGTTCCCTAATTCCCCCTCCCTTCATTTCACTCAGTTTCCACAGCAAGACTGTTCCTCATCATACCAGATGTCTATAAATGAGTCCTTTTATAAATGAGTTGGGTTTGGAAATAGAGATATTTTGCACGCATAATGGGGGCAATTTTTTTTCAATCTAAAAATGAAATCTCTGGGACAGCCAGACATCAATTTATCAATCACCATAAGTACTCTGGCACTGTTACAATTAGTTCCGTTTTTGTCATTACATATGTCAGTAAATACTTGCCTTCAGATTGCCACTTGTTCTTGTCATTTACTAAGGCATGACAAGTTTTGTCTCATGCCATTCTAAGACATTTTTGTGCAATGACTACAGAAAACAACTCCAAAACTTTTCTGAAGGAGCAGAGTGAGCCATGAGCCACAACCTGTTTGCCCTAAAACATCAACCAAATTTCAGCTCAAATTATCTGAGGGAAAAAGTATTATTTTACAGAGTTCCAAGACCTTTCATAATCATGGATAGATACCCCATGTCATGGATTGAATTGTGTCCCCCAAAAATGTGTGTTGTAAATCCTAACCCCATACCTGTTGTCAGAAGCCCTGGTGGTGCAGCTCAGGCTGCTAATCAAAAGATCAGCAGTTCTAATCCATCATCCGCTCCTTGGAAACCCTTTGGGGCAGTTCTACTCTGCTATAAGTCGGAACTGACTCGACAGCAACCTGGGTATACCTGTGGTCGAGTGCTTGGCTGCTAACCGAAAGGTCGGCGGTTCAAATCCACCAGCCACTCTGAGGGAGAAAGATGTGACAGTCTGCTTCTGTACGGATTATAGCCTTGGAAACCCTATGGGGCAGTTCTCCTCTATCCTACAGGGTTACTGTGAATCGACTCAATGACAGTGGGTTTGGTTTTGGGGTTTATACTGTGGTTATAAACACATTTGGGAATGGGTTTTCTTTGTTATGTTAATGAGGCAGTATTAGTGTAGGGTGTGTTTTAAGTCAATCTCTTCTGAGATATAAAAGAGCAGATTGAGCAAGCAGGCAGAGATGGGGGAAAGTAGATGCCAAGCCACGTGAAGCTCACCGAGGAAAAGAAGCTGAAATGAGACAAGGACCTTTCTCCAGAGACAACAGAGAAAGAAAGCCTTCCCCTAGATTCAGTGCCCTGAATTTGGACTTCTAGCCTCCCAAACTGTGAGAAAATAAATTTCTGTTTGTTAACGTCATCTACTTGTGGTATTTCTGTTATAGCTGCACTAGAAATCTAAGATACCCCATATCTTAAGAATGTATAAAGATCATTAAAACGCTTCTCTTGTGTGTTTATAAAAAAGAAACCATGGTTAATTTTTGTCATAACATATTCTCTGCATGCTTTTTTGTATATTATGGCCTAACCACAAAATGAAGCATGTCGACTTCTTTTGGAGTTTAGTGGCTTGATGTGCAATCATACAAGATAGCAAGATTTCAAATAATCACTAAAAACTATGTAAACCAGCTGTTGTCAGGACAACTCCAACTCATGGCGACCCCATGTGCCTCAGAGTAGAACTGTGCTCCGCTGGGTTTTTAACAGCTGATTTTTCATAAGTAGATCACTAGGCCTTTTTTCCAAGGCATTTCTGGGTGAATGTGAACCTCCAACCCTTCAATTGGCAGCTGAGTGTGTTAACTATTTGCACCACCCAGGGACTCCAAAAATTATAATAGTGAGTACACAGTCATCAGGGAAAGAATAACCTACAGGAAATTGTAAGACTAGACGTGAACAATTTTTAAAGCACAATGTTTAAAAACAATATGTATCGTATCATTCCCATTTAAAATACAATTAGGTGCCTAGGTGATGCAAACGGTTTGTGCTTGGCTGGTAACCTAAGGTTGGTGGTTCAAACCCAGCCAGTGGTAATGCGGAAGAAAAGGCCTGATAAAGATCTGCTTCCATTAAGATTACAGCCAAGAAAAGCCTATGGAGCAGTTCTACTCTGTAACACATGGGGTTGCCATGAGTCAGAATCTATGCAATAGCAACTAACAACAACATATATTCACACATATGTGTGTATTTGTTGTGTGGATATGTGCATAATTTTAGATCTGGAAATTTATTCACAACAGTCATCACAGATGCTATAGATTGAAATGTGTCCCTCCAAAATACATGCTGAATTCCTGGCCCTTGTACCTGTGGAGGAAACCCTGGTGGCGTAGTGGTTAAGTGCTGCATCTGCTGACCAAAAGGTCAGCCATTTGAATCCACCAGGCACTCACTGGAAACTCTGTTGGGCAGCTCTACTCTGTCCTATAGAGTCGCTATGAGTCAGAATCGACTTAGAATTTCGGAATCAACTCGACAGCAACGGGCTTCCTTTTTTGGTTTTTGTACCTGTGGAGGTGATCCTGTTTGGAAATAGGGATTTTTCTTATGTAAATGAAGTCATACCAGTGTAGGCTTGATCCTAAACTTAATCACTTCTGAGTTATAAAAAGACCAGAATAGACACACACAAAGGGGAAGACAGATGACATGTGAGGATCATCTATAAGACAAGAACACGAAGAAACCAAGAAATGCATGGGGCTACCAACAAGGAAGTTATCGACACAGCCCAGACCCCAATGTAAACTTCTAGCTTCCAGAACTGTGGGAAAATACATTTCTGTTCTTTAAAGTCACCCGCTTGTGTTACAGCAGCAGTAGGTAATTAAGACAACATAGAGATTCTCTACATGTGGTAAGACTGTGGGCCTCTTAAACGCTCTTCTTTATATTTTTCTTTAGCCTTCAAAATTGTCTATAATGGACAGGCATTAATTATACATTAAGGAAAAAGAGTCTTAAGGAAAGATAAAAACAGAGAAATAGATGAATAACCAACCATAAATTGCCTAAGATTAGAAGAGTCATTTCTTTAAATTATTTAAAAGGAAATAAGTTAAAAACTTATAGGAGAGTAGTATTATACCTTCAAGATTCTTAAAATAATTTACAGATCAAGTCAATAAGTAAAGTAACTCCCACTTTCTACTGAAAGGGAATCGGGTACTGGAGATAAAAAGTAGTTAAGGCCAAAACAAGGAAAAGAAACGGAGATTTTCAACCTAGAACGTTAACAGTAAATGTCTCATCATCTCTTTTCTTTGAATGTATTGCAACTAGTTGCAGTTTGCTTGGCCCCAGTTAAGTGGATTCATAATTACATTGTTTAATTTCAACGAAACTAAATGAAGCTAACCCTCATAAAATGGACAAGTGCCTTTAAAAGACTCTTGCAAAAGAACTGCAGATTGGAACTAATACTAATCATCCAAAGCTCAAGCAAATAATAGAATGGCAGAGCTGACATCTCCCACTCCTCATACAAGATCTTCATTAATCGTATTAACGTCTTAGAAGCAATATTCATTTGATAATATCTAAAATTCAAAATAATCAAGAAGATGATCTGGAACTTGTGTGTGTATGTATACACATATTTTGATAATAAATTAATCTCACTCTAAATGCATTGTGTGCCTTAAGATACTGATGATAATATGAAGCCATCGCATTAAGAAGACATATAAAAAAAGAACACTCAGAATATAAAGACAGAACACGACAATTTTAAAGGATGTTTAGGTCATGTCATACTCAGTGCAGAATTCTATAAAATTTCTCTATTAAACCTTATGGAAAATGTTTAGGAGCCTATTTTGAGGTTTCTTCACTTCACTGTAAAAAACAAGTGCTATGTACCAGTGAGGAAACTCCCCTGTCCCCAACAGTGAAATGGATTGCAATAAAATACTGAAAACAATAGAGAGGTAATGGAAAACAATAGAGAGGTAATCAAAAACCATTTCTTTCTCAGAAAATATTGTTGGAAGATAGAAAATATTGCTGGAGATTGAAGCAAACAAGTCACAAATCACACATTGTGGGAAATTTGCTTTTTTTTTTTGATAGAAGTATGGATTATAGTATGTCTCAGTTTATGATATTTGCTATATGCTGTTTCAGTAATGAAATATACAAAGAACTACGTGTGTGCATGTGTTTGTGTGTGTGTTACTAAAGATAGTTGTTCTATTTAAGTGTAACCATTGAGAAAATGGGTGTTCTGGATTGGAATTTAGAAGGGATTCTGCATTAAGAGCTTACATATAGCTCCACTTGTGAAATTCATTCACTGCATCATTTATACATAAGATACTGCAGCAAAGAATTGAAACCAGAAGGAAATAAATAGCTACAAGATGTCAATCAGGGTGTCTACTGCACAACTCCAATCATGTATAAGGCAATATGAATGATCCCCTCTGCAGTTATGCAACCATGTGGCCCCAGATTCATGTCACCAAAGGAGAATTTTTTAAACGTGGAGGAATACTTAAAATAATTAATGGAATGGGGAGTGAACATAATCTTTTGAAGCACACAGAGGTTCACTATTATCTCACAGCAAAGCTTTTAAAGAGTTATCAATTAAAAGATGACTGTGTGTTTTTCTTTTACAAAAGACAAGAGTTTCAATTTTGCTGACTGTTAATCCGATAAAAAGTAGCCATTAGGAATATGTTACCCAAGAATATAATTTTGAAGACATTAACATATTTAATCTACCCTTTTAAAGTAAACATATTTTAATAGTAAGTCAAAAGTATCTGCTTTAAAAAAAAGAAAAAAATGTATATTATAAAGAGAGCATTTTAAAAATTGATGTTTAAAAATGTTTACATCTTGATGGGATTTTTGTCACTGAAAAGTGATATAAATAAGTCACCCAGAAAAAACACTCATATTTGCACACTGGATAAACTTGGAAATGGGTCTTTCTAACCTGCTTTAAGAACTTCCAAATAAAGAGTTTCAATAGAGTATGAATCTATCCATTAAAAATATTAAAAGACAGCAATTCTGGGTTTCACATTAGGAAAAATGGATATTTATCACCCTGTTTTCAACAAATGCTTTGCAAAAGTGGGGATGAGATTGAAAAATACGTCTATTGCTTGGGGGTGCACTGTGTTGTTGTTAGGTGCAGTTGGGTCCCACTCATAGCAACCCTATGTGCAACAGAATGAAACACTGCCTGGTCCTGCACCATCCTCAGTCATTGTTATGTTTGAACCCGTTGTTGCAGCCACTGGGTCAACCCATCTTGTCAAGGATCTTCCACTTTTTCGCTGACCCACTTTACCAAGCATGATGTCCTTCTCCAGGGACTGGGCCCTCCTGACAACATGTCCATAGTATGTGAGACAAAGTCTCACCACCCTTCTCCAAGGAGCACTCTGACTGTATTTTTTCCAAGACAGGCATGTTTGTTCTTCCAGCAGTCCATGGTATATTTGACATTCTTTGCCAACACCATAATTCAAAGGCATCAATTCTTTTTCAGTCTTCCTTATTTATTAACATTTGGTAGCTCCAACCATTTAGACCTATATATATTTGTGAAATACATTTTTTAGCTGGACTAGACTTAAACTCTAGTATCAGAATGAACAACATCTAGAACCTAATTTTAAGTTGCTGAACTATGCAATGCTAAATGGAGATTTTTTTTAAGCATGCTCAATTATGTTGCTCAACTTTTAACAAATTTTAGAGAGTACAAACATGCCTAATTAAACTAATAAAGAAAATAAAATAACTATTTTAAAACCAAACTTTATTTCAGCTTCTTTTCAATCTTTTGAAATGTCTATTCCACATATTTTATACTATTTAATTATATTAGTTCAATAGCATAAGTAGATAATTTATGAATATATGTATGCATATGCATGTATACATATATTTATTTGTTGAGGGGTTGTTATACAAACTTTACATGTAAGATATACAGTTTAAAAATGTAGTCCACTGGTCTACAAGATGTGTCTAAAACAAGCTTTCTAAACTTTAAATGCAGTAAGAGAATATTTAAAGGAAAGTTCTAGCTCATAAGTAAGCACATCAATCTCAATGTATTTGTTACATGGGTTAGATCACAAGGCAATGAGACATTTTGCCAGGCAAAATATTGTGCTGTGCCTCCTAATTGTGCTGTGCCTGTTTCATGCAAATTGTTTTTGCTGCTGTAAATGTTCCCAGGACCTCACCGAGGCTTGCCTCGCAGCCAGAGCACCAGGAAAGCAGCACACGTTTCAGAAATAGATAATTTTCCAAAATGAGAGAGTGATCTCCGGAGAGAACAAGACCTTTATTTTCTCAAACCTTGAGATAGTTCAGGTTTCTGTTAAAAAACCAACCCTCTATAAAAATCACAGCCATTTATCTTACAATTCAAGAATTCTTCACAGTTGCCACATAGTTTTATTACAGAAACAAAATGGGAAGTAAATTTCTTTACTCTCCCCAAATTAGATAACAGAATTTGCATCTTTCTCCTTGACTTAGTTATTTATCTAGGACTTCCAGGTAAACACTCTATACTTTATGAGAGCATCACATCAGGTACACAAAGCAATCATTTAACTAGGGCGTAGGTAGGTTGTTTTCTGTTGGTTTCACTAACAGCCATAAATATATTTTAAAGTAGTAGTTAACCATCAAGAAGATCACCTACATAACCTTCAAAGGATTAAAAAATCATTCTATATGCATTCTTAAATGACAATATAATGCTTATTTGCTCTGTGAAGATAGATGATTTTTTAAACAATTTTTTTTCTGATAGTACACACTCATTGTAAAGAATTTTAAAAATATAGAAAGGTACAAGGAATAAAATAATATCAAACAATAGGAATTCTCATATCATATAGGTGGAATGTAAACCGACAGCCACTTAGGAAAACAGGCATGTTCTAGCACAACTGGAAAGTTGTATCCCTATGACCCAACCATTCCCTTATACCCAGGAGAAAGAAATCTTTGCATACCAAGTATCGGGAAACACGTATGACAATCTTCTTAGTAAGGCCGTTCATAATAGCCCTAAACTAGAAACAAACCAAATTTCCATTAAACGTGGAATAAATTACTGAATGCTCATACATGGCATATTGCACAGCAATGAAAATAAATGAAGTACAGCTACATGCTACATGGAATACTGTACATTAATAGAAATAAATGAACTACATTTACATATTGCTTGCAATAGTGTATAGAATGAACCTACAGCTACATGCTATATTTAAAAGGAAGGCTCCAGTTAAATGGAACGCTGTTATTTGTCCACATGTATGAATCTCACAAACACATTTTTGAGCAAAAATGAAAGTCGCAAAAGAATAAATATTTTTCTACTTAATGAAATACAAAAAAGGGCAAAGCTATATATTTTTGAAGTACATGCATGGAGTTTAAAGCTATAAAGCAAGCACAAGGTTATCCCAAATCAAGATACTGGTTATCTCTAGATGGAAGAGAGAGAAATATAGATAATGAAAGGCAAGCAGGGACCTATTAAGATATTGGCAATTTTCTTAACATGGGTGATGCTTACAAGAGAGTCTGCTTTAAAACTATTCTTTAGTCTGTACATAACTGTTTATATATTTTTCTGTACAAATGTTTCAAAATTATAATAAATATCTCCATAAATCTACCATCCAATAATAACTTCTGTATAATGAACCTCTCATATAATGGAATAAAACAAACATTTTATTCCAGTCTTCTTTTAACTGTGTGTGCATATGAGTAAATATGTGTGTGCATCTGTGTGTACATATATATATATATATATATATATATATATATATATATATTTACTCATATGCACACATAGTTAAAAGAAGACTGGAATACAGTGCTTATTTTATATATACCTGTAGACCTATATGGTGGTGTAGTGGTTAAGGGCTACCGCTGCTAACTAAAAGATCAGCAGTTCAAATCCACTGTTCAGAAAAGATGAGGGGCTGTATGTGTTTACCTGTGGGTGGTGACTTTACGTAAGATTGTAATGCCTGTCTTGCAAGGAGGCTCTTTCCCTTGCTTATCCTGAGGAACCACACAGTTCCCACATGGTAAGGAACTGAAGGTATCCTCTGACTGACAGCCATCGAGCAGCTGAGGATCTTGGGCCAACAACCTGCAAGAAATTCTGAATTCTGCCACGGACCTTCTGAGCTTCGAAGTACATCCGTCTTCAGTCCAGCCTCGGATGAAACCTCAGGCTGGTCAACCTCAACTGGAGCCCTTGCAGAAGCCATTAAGCTGTGTCCAGACTCCTGCCCATGAACACTGTGAGACAGTTTACGTGTTGTTTTTAAACATTTAAGTTTGTGCTACTTTGTTACATAGCAATCTTTCCGTTCCAGCTGAGTCAATACTGACTTACGGCAATCCCTTGTGTTACAGAGTCGAACTGCTCCATATGATTTTCTTGGCTGTGACTTACAGAAGCAGATCACTAGACCTTTCTTCCAAAGAGCCACTGGGTAGGTTTGAACTGCCAACCTATCGATTAGTAGCCAAACACAAACCATTTGTGCCACCCAGAGACTGGCACAGCAGTAGATAACTAACATATCACCTTTTATTTTTTTCCTTCAAGTATAAAGAACATCATGATGAACATCGCTAGACCATGCCATTCCCATAAAAAAAAAAGTAGATATATCTAAGTCTAGTTTATCTGGTTGAAATGCTTTGCCCACTTTTTTAAAAAGAAAAAAACTCTAAGAAGTTTTTTTAACTCCAAAAATATGAAGTATTAATTAATATTTGACATATATCTAATCTAATCTAATCATAGCATTCACCTTTGCATGTATTTGTTACTACTGTGACTCAAAACAGAAATAAGTGAGAGAGAATATAACATTGTATAAGTCTTGATACCATATTATTTGAAAGACACTGAAAAAACTTAGGGTTATGTGAGTTAAAGATTGTATTCTTCAGTAAGTAATAGAAAGCACAACTAACAGGGGCTCATCCTATCCAACAAGAAATCTTAGCTGGCAGTCCAAGGCTGGCCCAGTGGCTCCAGGATGTCGTCAAGGACCAGGCTCACTGTGTCTTCCTGTTCCACCGCCCTCAGTGTGTGGCTTTTGTCTTTAGCTAGCAAGAGGACTACTGCACTGCCAGCCATCAAGTCTACAATCTAGGCAGGAAGACAGGAGGGTGTGCAGAGCAAAAGGATGTAGGGATACAGCCGTTCAATCTGTCTCATTTGATGCCTGAAGTGCAGCACCATCTTGTTACCGTGAAGACAAAAGCCACACTCTGGGGATAGTGGAACAGGAAGAAACAATGAGATGAGATGAGACGAGATTTTCCCATCCACCTCTTCTGGAGGAGGAGTTAGGAAAGAGAAGCTAAGGTCTTTATGTGGGAAAAAAAGTATGTTTTGTGTGTGTGTGTGTGAAAATGTGAGTACAAATATAATATAAAAATAACTATTTGGGTGTAGTATCCTGTTTTTTTAATGAAAATGTTAGGAAAAATATGGAAAGAATCATTTGGGTGTAAGGAAATTAAACCCATTGTTTTTGAGTCAATTTCGACTCATAGCGACCCTATAGGGCAGAGTAGTACTGCTGCATAGGGTTTCCAAGGCTGTAAGTCTTTACAGAAGCAGATTGCCACATATTTCCCTCATGGAGCAACTGATAGGTTCAAACTATTAACTTTTCGGGTTAGCAGCCAAGCGCTTAACCACTGCACCACGAAGTCTCCATAAAGAGATTGAGCCTCATCCAACATGATGATCAAATACTGAGTGCAGTCAGGGTAGACTGGGCATTCTCTGAGCGACATTCCATCTGTCATATACTTGATGACTATTTCTGGGCTGGTGCAGTCTTCAAATCGAATGATGTAGCCTATCACTTAGCCTAAGCAACAATCAAACTCCTCTGACACTCTTTGGGCCACTGGCCCGGCTTCCACTCTTCAACTGGGTACATCCAATCTTGTCCCTGGATGTGTAGCCTGCCTCCGCCAGGTAATGGGTAATCTGTGTTGTCTTCCCATATCCTGTCTCTCCAATAACAATCAGGGTCTGATTGTGATGGACAGCCTGGACCAGCTGCTCCTTGAGTTTGTAGATGAGTGGGCTCTCCCTCTGCTCAAACATTGACATCTGGGTCTTTTTCCCACAAGACACTTTGTGACCCCCAAAGACATGCTTCTTCCACTCAGCAATGTCATTGGGCATAATCCCAATACCCCTCATGTGAGCACCAATCTGCCTGCCTTCCTCATAAGGCAGAGGAACAACCCAGTGTTTGTTGAGTCCCATGGGAATAGAATCCATTCAGCTTCCCACTGGGCCTGCTTGAATTCCTGACTTTCTTTAGCCAAGGCACCCTACATCATGGCTGCTTGGGAGAGGGAGCCATCTGGTTCTTAAAAATTTTAATGGGGCTCATGTCCATGCTTTGCCTGGTGATAATTATTTTGCAGATGATACAGCATTTAGACATCTTTTTGAATAACCTAGAGGTGCGGTGGTTAAGATCTCAGCTGCTAACCAGTTTGAATCCACCAGTCACTCCTTGGAAACCCTATGGGGCAGGTCTACTCTGTCCTATAGGGCCACTATGAGTCAGAATAGACTCAACGGCTACTTTTTTTTTTTTTTTTTAAATAGAGGGGGAAGATAACCTAGTATGTTGACAAATGCTAAATCCTGAGACAATGTTAATATTGGATTCTATAGGGGAATGTGAATTTTAGAGATGTAAGGGGACATAGGGAAACCCTGGTGGCATAGTGGTTAAGTGCTATGGCTGCTAACCAAAAGGTCAGCAGTTCGAATCCACCAGGCACTCCTTGAAAACTCTATGGGGCAGTTCTACTCTGTCCTATAGGGTCACTTTGAGTCAGAATCTACTTGATGGCAACAGGTTTGGTTTAGTTTTTTTTTTAAGGGGACACAGGGACTGTCCACTTCAACACCCCTTTAAATATCCCATCTCATTATAATAAACGGTTTATGCAAATACTGTGTCATGGATTGACTCATATCCCCCAAAAATATGTGTCAACTTGGCTAGGCCATGATTCCCAGTATTGTGTGATTGCCCACCATTTTGTCATCTGATGTGATTTCCCTATGTGTTATAAATCCTACCTCTACGATGTTAACTAGGCAGGATTAGAGGCAGTTATGTTAATGAGGCAGGACTCAATCTACAAGATTAAGTTCTGTATTAAGTCAATCTCTTTTGAGATGTAAAAGAGATAAGCAAGCAGAGAGACAGGGGGACTTCATACCACCAATAAAGAAGCACCAGAGCATAGAGGAAACTCTGGTCGTGTAGTGGTTAAGTACTATGGCTGCTAACCAAAAGGTTGGCAGTTTGAATCCACCAGGCTCTCCCTGGAAACTCAATGGGGCAGTTCTACTCTGTCCCATAGGGTCGCTATGAGTTGGAACTGACTCGACAGCCCTGGGTTTGGTTTTTTGGTTTGGGAGCATAGGGCATCCTTTGGACCTGGGGTCCCTGCACTGAGAAGCTTCTCGACTAGGGAAGACTGATAACAAAGATCTTCCCGCAGAGCCAACAGAGAGAGAAAGCCTTCCCCTGGAGCTGGCACCCTGAATTCAGACTTCTAGCCTCCTAGATTGCGAGAGAATACATTTCTCCTTGTTAAAGCCATCCGCTTGTGGTATTTCTGTTATAGCAACACTAGATAACTAAGACACTGTGCTTCAAAACACATGAACTCATTCTTACGCATGAACCCATTCTTTCTTCTCTCACTTTAATTTCTATCTCAGTGTCTTCACGTAGTGGAGTCCCTGGGTGGTGCAAATGGTTAATAAGCTCAGCTGTTAACCAAAAAGTTGGAGGTTCAAGTCCACCCAGTGGCACCTTGGAAGAAAGGTCTGGCATTGTACTTCAGAAAAAGCAGCCATTGGAAATCTTATGGAGCACAGTTCTACTCTGACACACATGGGGTCACCATGAGTCAGAACTGAATCCATGGCAACAGGTTTTGGTCTTCATATAGCACCAGATTTATATTCCCTGCAAGCTGCTGGAAGGATAAGTACAGTCAGAGTTTGTTTTGGTGTTCTTTCTCTCTCCTTTTATAAAATGTTCCTATGCATTCTAGTTACACAAATAATTAGATTCAGAAACAACCAGAAAATAGCCTGGTAGGGAATTGGAAAGAGAAATTTCCAGGGTCCCTGGCTGTAACATCATCCAAATCCCATCCTTGATCCCAGAAACCTTGTCACTCAATTCAGTTCCTACAACATGATAAATATGCTATCAACCTAGATAGTTCATCTACATAATGATTTCCTTCTAGACTTCTCTTGAACCTTACTTTAGAAAACAGTGATCTTAACATGCAATAATTCCTTTTTGTCAAACATGTATTTTAATTTCTACTCTTACTACATCTTCTCCTCCAGGGTGGAAAATACTTATACTATCAATATAGCCGTTGCTGTCAACTGGATTCTGACACATAGCAATCCTATAGGACAGAGTAGAACTGCCTCATAGGATTTCCAAGGTGCGGCTGGTGGATTTGAACTGCATTATGACATAAAGAAAACAAGAGCTGTGGAGAAGGAGTTGGTCTTAAATTCTGTGGCTGTTCTTTACTGACTACATAAATTTCTGAAGCTTTGTATTCCTCATCTGCTAAATCAGGACAATAAAGACTATTTCATAGGATGATTATAAGAATTGTATGGAAAAAAAAAGTCTGGTTTGTGCTTCTCAAAATTCTGCAGAGTATTGTGTTTTGAGACAGGAAACATCATGGTGCAGCCTCCTGGAACATAAATTTTATTTTAAGATTGAGGAGCAAGGGGAGCTAAATTAATTTGACTGATACATAATGTAAAACATTGATTAGCTATTAAAACAAGCACACATCATAGAGTTCAAAATTAGCATGACTATCTAAGCTGAAACAGGAAACGTCAAAGAAATCTTACACTGAAGTGGACAGACTTCACTGTGCTCTTCCATTCAATGTACTTTGGTGAAAAATTTTTAGAAGCAATGTATACATGCCTTCCACACTGATAAGCACTTAATATATGCTCAATAGCAGTAAAGCTAAACTTTCTTCATCTCAGTAAAATTCCTTTTCAGTGGAAATTCCTCATGAACTTAGCATTGCACTTCACACCAACTATGACAGCTCAGTAGGGATGAGCAGATAAATAAAAAGGCAAGAAGAGAACAAAGCACAACAGACGTGACAGAATCAATAACTCCTTGAACCTAGCAGACGAAACAAAGGCATTTCTTGGGATTAGGAAGTTTGGGGATAGTTGATAGCCTGAGGTAAAGCCAAAGGCTCTTTGTCCCACCCAGTCATTAGCTTTCTGAAATAGCTACACATGACTTCCGCATCAAAGTGATGTACATACATGTTGATGATGATAACACAATGGCAGATGGTTTGCTAATAGACTTCTGCGTGGGCATCTTGGAGTCAGAGAATGCACCTTTTTCTTTTCACCCTGTTTATCATCTTCACAGATACAGAGACTATTCCTAGATTAGCCTTGCTGTTTTGGAACTAGCTATAAAATACTAATGCTTTTGAAACTGAAAATTGTAATTCATTATTAGGTAAGCCCAAAGACTTTAGGGATTTTGCACAAGTAGATCATGGGTTTTTGTTAAGGTTAGACCTCAGGCTTGAACTCAGATCTCTTGATTGATTCCCAGTTTGTTTTTCTGTTTCTGCCATATTTTTCTGCATTGCCAATTCATCAACGCTTTGAAAACTTATTTCTTAGTTTCCTTGAGAAACATCCAAATGCCATTTAAATAAATACAAAAATGTTCATGTCAAAGTGCCTACATTTATGAAAATATGTTTATCACTGAAGTCTTTGCCCCATTGCCTAATAAAATTGTGGTAGGCCACCTCTCAGATAGCTCCCAATGGTCCCAGCCTCCTGGTATGCAAAAAACTAAACCAACCAGTTGCCGTGGAATCGATTCTGACTCATGACAACCCCATGTGTGTCACAGTAGAACTGTGCTCCATACAGTTTCAGTGTCTGAGTTTTCAGAAGTAGATTGCTAGGCCTTTTGTCCGAGGTGCCTCTGGGTGACTCAAACCACCAACTTTGGGTTAGAACTGTTTGCACTACCCAAGGACTCGTGTGGTAGCCAAGCCTTTTATGTAATTCTCTCCACTTGAGTATGGGCTAGTTTTAGGGACTCCTTTTTTTTTGTTTTGTTTCTGTTTTTTTTTTTTTTTTTTAATAGTGTTTTACTGTGTTTATGGTGAACATTTACACAGCAAATTAGGTTCCCATTTGACAATGTCTACACAAGTTGTTCAGTGACATTAGTTACATTTCTCACAATGTGTAAACATTCTCTTTAATTGTGTTCTGGTTGTTCCGTTTCCAGTACTGTAGTTTCCCTGCCCCCTTGTCTTCTCAACTTTGTTTTGGAGTAATTGTTGACCTTTTGCTCTCATAGAGAGAGTTTTTTAATGAAGCACCGTACTCACAGGTAATATCCTTTATTTTGTGTGCCAATCTGTTATTTCACTAAAAGGTGACCAAAAAGGGATAGTTTCAGTTCAAGGCTTAAACAATATCTCAGAGCAATAGTCTCAGGGAGTCCTCTAGTCTCAACTGGTCCAATAAGTCTGGGCTTTTTAAGAATTTGAGTTCTGTTCCACATTTTTCTCCCATTCTATCCAGGTCTATCTACAGTGGCCCTGATCGGAAAGGTTGGTAGTGGTAGACGAGCACGATTTAGTTCTTCTGGTCTCAGAGTAAATGAGGGCATGGCTCATGTAGGCTATAGTCTTGTAGACTAGTTTCTTCTCTGAGGTGACGCACCCCTAATGAATAAAATATGACAAAAGTGATGGGCTATTACTCCCAAGTTTAGGTTACAAAGAAATTTAACTTTCATCTTGCTTGCTGTTTCTTTCTCTCTCTCTCTTGCTCACTCTGATGAAGCCAGCTGCCATCTTGTAAACTGCTCAATGGAGATGTCCATGTGGCAAGGCACTGAGGGAGTCTTTAGCAACAGCCAGTGAGAAACTAAGACTTTCAGTCCAGCAACCCACAAGTAACTGAATCCTGCTAACAAACATATAAGTGAGACTGGAGGGCTTCCTTCCCCAGTGAAGCCTGAAGTTGAGACCACAGCTCCAGTCTGCACCTTGATTGCAGTCTTGTATGAAACTCTGAGCCACAGGACCCATCTAAGCTGCACTTGAATTCTGGACCCACTGAAAGTAAAGATAATAAATGTTTGAGGTTTTAAGCTGCTAAATTTTGGGATAATTTGTTACACAGCAATAAATAGCCAATACATTAATTATTTCCCATTGACAGATGAAAAATACTAAGAATAAACTGTGATCATTTTTTCCATTAGTAAAAGGAATTGTTAAAGTGGCTCTTAATACAAATAATCTCATGGGGCTGGCAGGAAGGAAAATGGAGAAAAGTAAGACTAAGGTGTATGTTATGGATTGAATTGTGCCCCCCAAAAATACGTGTTGTAAATCCTATTGTAAATCTTAACCCCTATACCTGTGGATGTAGAACTTTCTTTGTTATGTTAATGAGATCATATCACTAGGGTGTGTTTTAAACCAACCAGCTTTGAGACATAAAAAGAGAAGCAAAGACAAACTGGGGAAGATTGATGCAACCTGGAGATCAGCAAGGAAACAAGGTACAGAAGCTGAAAAGAGATAAGGAGCTTTCCCCAAAGATAACAGAAAGAAAACCTTCCCCTAAAGCCCTGAATTCAAACTCTTAGCCTCCTGACTGTGATAAAATTTCTGTTCATTTAAACCACTCATTTGTGGTATTTCTGTTATAGCAGCACTAAGAAACTAAGACAGTATAGGAGACAAAAATGTGAATATAGGGTTGAAAATAATAAATTACAAAAGGCAATATAAAATGACTATAATAATAAAAAAATGACAAGTGTTAATGAAGATGTGGAGAAATAAGAACTTCATACACTGATGATGGGAATTGTAAAATGGTGCAGCCACTGTGAAAAATAGTTTAGCAGTTCCTCAAAAAGTTAAACATGGAATTACCATAGGACCCAGCAATTCAACTCCTAACTATATACCCAAAGGATTGAAAGCATATGACTACACAAAAACTTGTTCACATATGTTCATAAGCAGCATTATTCATAATAATCAAAAATTAGAAACAACCCAAATGTCCATCAACTGATGAACAGATGAATAAAATGTGGTATATCCATACAATGGAATATTATTCTACTATAAAAGGGAATGAAGTACTGACATATGCTACAACATGGATAAACCTTGAAAACATCATGCTAAGTGAAAGAAGCCTACACAAAAGACCACATAGTATATGATTCAATTGATATGAAATGTCCAGAATAGGCAAATTCACAGAAACAGAATGTAGATTAGTCATTGCTAAGACTAAGGGGCAGGGATAACGGGGTGTAACTGCTTAACAGGTACAGGGTGATGAAAATGTTCTGGAATTAGATAGTGGTGATAATTACACAACACTGAATATATTAAATATCACTGAATTTGCACTTTAAATTGTACACTGAATTACACATTTTAAAACTGGTTAAAATGATAAATTTTATATGAATTTTATCTTAACAAAAATGCAGTAAGAGATGACAGAATAACGTAAGAGATAAGGAAATGGAGCAAAACTGAAAGAAAGGACTCTTTGTTCATTCTTTATAACTCTCCTTCAGAGGAACTGCTATGTTGGCTCAGAGGAGTCACAAAGCCAGTATGGGGATTAACCCATCTGATTCATCACACTACCATGAAGCAGCCGAGCAGTAACCACTTCCAATCGATAATATATCCTATTTAAGAGGAAACCCAAGGGGAAGTTCTTGCTTATGGGGCACTGAGTTTTTGTTTATGGTGATGTAAAATTTGCATTGACAAGGGTAATGGTTACATAACTGATTAATGTAACTGATGTCAATAAGCTGCACGCCTGTAAAACACTTTATAAGATTTGGTTTCTTGATCTGGAGGTTTACAGTCATTGTTTCATGGCACATCCTAGTTGGCTGGCCTAATATCATGTATGGCGCTTCTCTTCACCTCACAGGTGGTTGCATAGTGTCTGAGACTTTAAAAGCTTGCAAGTGGCCATCCATGGCACAATTGGTCTCTACTCAACAGGAGCAACAGAGGAAGAAGGAGAGTCAGGAATTGGAGAAGGAAATGCAATGCACAGCTAATTGCCTCCATGAACAACTGCCTCCCTTGACATGAGACCAGAACTGGATGGTGCCCAGCTACCATCACTGAACATTTTGATCAAAGAACCTACAAAAGAACCTTGATCAAAAGGGGTAAAACTGCAGAACAGAATTTAAAATTACACAGAATCTAGATTTTTCTGGAGCCATTAGGCCTAGATGAACCTCCAAAACTATTGCCCTGAGATAATTTTTAAACTTGAAACCTTAAACTGTAAATAACCCCCGAAGTCTTCTTTAAATCAAACAATAGCTTAGCTTAATTAGTAAAAAATGTGTACCTTGAGCATTGTGCTCTTTTAAAGAACTATCTATAGGGGATCAAATTGACAACACCAACTTAAAAGATCAGATAGAAGGATAGAGGGCAGTGAATTTATGTCAGTGAGGTAATGGGGGAGGAACAACTCCAAAAAGGAAGATTAGAATGGCTGCACAACATGAAGAATATAATCAATGTCACTGGATTGTACATGTAGAAATTGTTGAATGGGCATTTGTTTTGCCACAATAAAATTTTAAAAAGAGAGAAAACACAGTTCCTCCCTAAATCATCTGAGTATTTTTTCAACTTTAGAGTATATTAAGGTCAAAGACTTAATTTCCTATATTTCTTTCCATGTAACAGTTTATAGGGATCAAACATTTTATTATTTTCAGATTATTCCCTAATGGTATTTTCTACATAGCCTATTAGAGAGGAAAGTCTTTCAAGTGCTTGAAGAAAAGTTAAAAGTCTGTCATTAGGCCATAAAAGGAGAGAAGAATATTCTGTTCAACAGGATCATTTAGTTAGGAACCAAGAAAGAAGAAAATTTGACATGTACAAAGTATGGGTCATTCTGATATATTTCAGAAAGGTGTACTCTGAAGAAAAAAATTCATTTATTATGTTTTCAGAAACTTTAGTACTTAAGTCTATAAATTATAAACTTTTCCATGTCCAGCCCTGGATTTCTTCCTCTCCCTCAAACCTCATATTTAAACTACCTCTGAATCTGAGGCTGTGTCTTTTGCCATCATAACACTTTAATCCCTCTTGTCTGCAGTCCAGTTTCCCCGTCCAAGACTCACCATTTCCTTTCTAAGCTTTTGGAATAACTAACAGGCTCTAGATTTCAAGTCTTTCTACCAGGTTTATCCCTCCCTAACTCTTCCTCTACAGTCAACAGTGTGATTTGTCTAAAACATAAATATGATAAGTCATTTCCAAATATTCCCTTCCAAATGACAAGAAGTGATCTCTTGTTGAATTTTTAAAACAATTTAGTAGATCTCAGACGACAGGATCTTTTCAAACAAATATAGTATATTCGTTGCTGTTAGTTGCCGTACAGGCAGCTCTGACTCATGGAGACCTCATATATAACAGAACAAAATGTTGCCCAGTCCTGTTCCATCCTCATGATCCTTGGAATGTTTGAACCTATTGTTTCGGCTATTGTGTCAATCCATCTCGTTGAAGATTTCCCTCCTTTTTGCTGATCCTTTACTTTACCAAGCATGAAGTCCTTCTCTAGCCATTGGTGTTTCCCAATGTCCAAAGTAAGCAAGACAAAGTCTCGCCATCCTTGTTTCTAAGTAGCATTCTGGTTGTATTTCTTCCAAGATTGATTTTGTTCATTCTTTCTTCATTGCTCATTTTTTGTTCATTCTTTTGGCAGTCCACAGTATATTCAATATTCTTTGCCAATACTACAATTCGAATGCATCAATTCTTCTGTCTTTTTCATTGTCCAGCTTTTGCATGTAGATATATGTATATATAGGAAAGACCTGGTGATTAACTTCTGAAAATTAGTCAGTGAAGACCCTGTGGATCTCAGTGGTCCAATCTGCAAGGGATCCAGGGGATGGAGCAGGACCAGGCAGTCTTTTGATCCATTGTACATTGGGTCCCATGACGAGTCTGAAGGTCGAGTCTGAAGCTAACAAAAACACATACATATAAGAGGGCAAGTCAAAAAGTATTGCTACAAAATCATAGAAACTTTTATTAAACAAAAATATCAAAATGTCAAACAAACAATAGTTTCTCAATATATCCTCCATCCAGGTCTATAAACTTCTGAAGGCGGTGTTACCATCTCTCTAACCCTTCCCTGAAGAATTCTGTGCGTTTCGATTTATACTACATGAAAAAGGCAGTTTTGGCATCTTCCAGGGATTCAAATGGTATTGCTTTTAAATGTTCTTTGAGTCTTGGGAACAAAAAGATATCTGAAGGGGCAAGATCAGGGCTGTAGGGTGGATGGGGTAAGGTTTCCCAATGAAATTCTCATAGGAGAGAGTCTTTGCTACCTTCGAAGAATGAGCAAGTTTATTGTCGTGATGGAAAAAAAAATCCTCAGTGCAACTTTTCTGGCCTTTTTCTCACCGATGCAGTTTTCAATTTTCTTAAAATTTCTTCATAATAAGCCCCTGTGATCATCCTGTGTCATTCAAGAAAATCTATCATGCTTACTACTTTGGAATCCCAAAAAACAGTCTCCATAACCTTCTGAGGGCTCTTTCCTGTCTTGGGTAATCTTGGAGGTCTTCCCGACCTTCGTTAAAACATTTGATCCATCTAAAAACTGTTGTGTTATGTGCGGCAGCATTCCCATAAGCTTTTCGCAAAGCTTCAATGATTTGGGAAGATGTCCACTTGAGTTTTGCTAAAAATTTGATATCAGCCCTGACCTCAAAATCTCTTTTTTCCATGACACAAGAAGTATCCTTTTTTTTTTTTTTTAAGGCACCCTATTGAGACTAAGACAAATGTATTACTGAGAGAACTTGTCTGCAGCCATCCACTGATCAAATAGACATATTCAAGCATGTTTTCTTTGGAATAAACCCCTGAATGTATGAACTGGAACCCTAGTAGCAATACTTTTTGAGTTATCCAAGTGTGTGTGTGTGTGTGTGTGTGTGTGTGTGTGTGTGTGTGTCTATACATATATACACATATACATACACACATACATACACTGAGTTTTCATTGGCTAATTTTTGGAAGTAAATCACTAGGTCCTTTTTCCTAGTCTGTCATAGTCTGGAAGCTCTGAAGAAACCTGTCCACCAGTGGTGACCCTGCTGGTATTTGAAGTACTGGTGACATAGCTTCCAGCATCACAGCAACATGCACATCGTGGTACAGCAAACTGACAGACAGGTAGAGCCCTCAACAAGATGAACTGACAAAGTGGTTGCAACAATGGGCTCAAATATACCAACGATCATGAGGATGGCACAGGACCAGGCAACATTTTGTTCTGTTATACATGGGGTTGCTATGAGTTGGAACCAACCTGGTGGCACCTAACAACAATGACGACAACACTGAGTTGAGAATTTCTTATAGTCATTCAGGGTCAGAAAAGTTTGAAAGCCACTAAACCCATCACCACTGAGTCGATTCCAACTCATACTGACCCTATAAGATGGAGCAGAACTGCCCCATAGGGTTTCCAAGGAGCAGCTGATGGATTCGAACCAGTAACCTTTGGGTTAGGAGCTGTAGCTCTTAATCATTATGCCACCATATGAAAAAAAAAAAACCATTGCCGTCAAGTCGATTCCAACTCATAGCGACCCTATAGGGCAGAGTAGAACTGCCCCATAGGGTTTCCAAGGAGTGCCTGGTGGATTTGAACTGCTAATCTTTGGGTTAGCAGACATAGCTCTTAACCACTACGCCACCAGGTCCTGAAAGCCGCTAGTTGAGGTAAAATGAAGTTTTAACTTGATTTACAAAACCCTTTTGATCTGACTTTTGCCTGCTTTTCCAGGCTTTTCCTTAGCCTCTCCAGCCAGGTTTTTTTACACTGTGCCTTTCGTGTTCCAGTAAAGTCTTCCCTACCTTGTCTGTCTGGCAATGTCTGCTTCTCCTTCAAGAGGCAATTCAAACTCTTTTTTTACACAGAGGTCTCCAGTCAACTTGCAGGCAGAGCACAACACTACCTGTTCCAGCCTGCCACAGCCCTTTATTGTAAGTTCCTTTATCACACTGTAATCATTGGCTGATAAGCTTGCTTTTCTAAGGCTTCTAAAATGCAGAGGCCCTGTTGCTTCTCTAATGCTGAGAACAGTGTCCAATTTGTGTTGTTGTTATTGTTGTTGCTGTGTGCCATCGAGTCGATTTCAATTCATAGCGACCCCATATGACAGAGTAGAATTGCCCCGTAGGGTTTTCTAGTCTGTAATCTTTATGAGAGCAGATCACCAGGTCTTTTCTCCTGCAGATCCACTGGGTAGGTTTGAAATGTCAACCTTTCTCTTAGCAGCCGAGTGTTTAACTGTACCAGCAGGGCTTATAAATAAACATAAAAGTATGAATAAACAGAGGTTAAATTATCTTCTACATGTTTATATATTGTTATACTTCCTCTTGCTTAAATTATTCCTGCACAACTTTTGTTCGCTTCTACCACAGAATTAGAAATTGCTTGGGAGAATTATTATCCGTCTCTAATTACACATATGCCGCAGTTCCCATCCTGCGGCTTACTCCATAGGTTTAGCAGCGGTGTAGGAACGGATCTCATGCTGACTTGGCAGCCAACTGCTGATGTTCAAAGCCCAGCTCCACCACTTCTTAACTGTGACGTCTGACAAATTACACAGCAGCTCGTTATTTCAGACTCCTCATATGATGATAATAATAGTAAGGTTTAAATTATTTAATATTCTATGTGCTGGCAGAGAACTGTCCCAGCACATAGGAAGAGGTCAATAAATCCTAGCTATAGTTATAGCCCATGTAAGATGCAGAAAATCGATGCCTGTAATTCAGAGATTCTGCCCTAATCACTTTCAATTTATTTATAAAGCACTATTTATTTGAAAGCCCTATTTGTTTTCTCTGTCCTCAGCTCCTTGAAGTGTATGGTGTATATTTACCTACCAGCCAACATGTGGGCCTTCTGGTGTAGCTCAGATTCAGCTGCTCCAGTTGTTAACTACCTACCTCTCTGAGTTGCCTCCCAAGATGTGTAGCGAGTCTGTATTTTAAGCCATACCAGCTCAAACACAGCTCTCAAATACTATCTTCATGTGATGGCGTAAGAGACAAACAGACTCAGAGTTCATTATTTTCTGTAAAGATTTTATCCTTTTTGTTTTAAGATTTGTAAGTATGGAAATTGCCAGACTGTCATAAGACGCAGTTATTAATTTACAGATGCTAGTCATGTTCTATAGGGTCGCTATGAGTCGGAACTGACTCAACGGCAACGAGTTTTGTTTAAGTCATGTTCTATGAGTGGCGCAAATTGTTAAGTGCTCGGCTACTAACTAAAAGGTTGGCAGTTCAAATCTACCCAGAGGCACCTCAGAAGAAAGTCCTGGCAATCTACTTCCAAAAGGTCACAGTCACTGAGAACCCCATTGAGCACAGTTCTACTCTGAAACACATGGGGTCACTATGAGTCAGAATTGACTAGATGACAACTGGTTTGTTTTTGTTTTTAATCATATTATAGTCCTTAACTTACGTTATGGTTTATACAAGTGTGTCACTTTGTGGGAATTCATTGCACTGAACCCTTATGACTTGTGCATGGTATAATTCAATAAAGGTTCATTAAAAAAAAAAAGAAAAATGTCTTATCTACCAAGTGATTATGCCCTATGAACTTCCGTGTTATATGTCAGAGTTGTTCTGCCTGTGCCACAATATTGCCAGTGAGAGGGGGCTAATCTCAATCCTCTCCCCAAGAACACTTTCCTTCAATTAGCCAACCATAATATTACAACTCTGTTCCCCAAATCAGAAACCACAGAGTAAAAATTGATTCCCCATCTCCCTTATCAACAGGAGTAAATACCCAATCAATCAGCAAGTCCCATTAATTCTACTTCTAGACTATCTCTCAACTCCCATTAAATGTCTTTCCATTCCCAGTGTCAGTGCCCTAATCCTGGCTGCTATGGATGGAACTGTGTCCGCCGAAATCTGTGTTGTAATCCTTAACCCTTATTTCTGTGGTTATAATCCCATTTGATAATTAGTTGTCTTTTTTATGTTAATGAGGCAGGGTTAGTGTACAGTGTATCTTGAGTCCATCTCTTTTGAGATATAACAGATTAAACAAGCAAGCTGAGGGAGACATGGGGTAAGACAGATGCAAGACACATGGAGATCTCCAAGGAGCCAGGAAGCAGAAGCTGAAGAGGCAAGGACATTCTTCCAGAGCTAACAAAGAGAAAAAGCCTTCCCCTAGAGCCGGCACTCAGAATTCGCACTTCTAGTCTCCTAAACTTTAACTATTTGTTAAAGCCATCCACTTGTGGTACTCCTGTTAGAGCAGCACTAGATAACTAAGACACTGGCTCTGGGCGTTTTTCATCTTGATTACTGCAAATGTCCATTGACTGGAATTCCAGGCTCATGAGCATCTCCAACCCATCCACACATTGCTGCCAGAGTGTCCTTCCTGAGAATCACACCTGGTTATGCAATTTATGTATTTAAATGCGGTTGATATTTTCCCATTACCTGCAGAATAAAGTTTAAGTCCCTTAAAGGGTATATGCATATCTTCCAAAGTGACTGCAGCCTACCTTTCCAAGGTTATCTCCAGCCAGTACCCAGCATTTCTCTTACATTTTTCACCATTTCCAAGAACTTTCCAAGAACTTCAATGTAAGTTCATACCTTTGATCATTCTATTTCTCCACTTTTCATTTAGCAAAATCCTGCTCATCCTTCAAGGTTCAGTGCAAAGGTCATGCCTTCTGTGGCTTTCCTTCACCTGTCCTGCATTTTCCCAGAGAGCATAATTAACCTTTTGCATATCGTCATTGCTCTAGCGTTCCCTTTGTACTTTACTATAGCATTGCTATGCAATATTATAGTTAGTTGTTTACATATTCATTTATGCAAAAATATGTTATGAGCATTAGTTATATGATACTCTGCTGACTTCTTGGAATTCAGTTACAAGCAAGATAGGTAAGGAGTGTCCTATTAGGCCTTCTAGACTAAGCTTCTTAAAGTTAGAGAATATATATTATTTATCTTTGCATCCTCAGGCTAGGTCAGAGCCTTGTTGTCATTGTAAGATGCCACAGAGTTGATTTCCTCTCATAGTGATACTATGTGTCAGACTAGAATGGCCCCATAGGGTTTTCTAGGCTGTAATCTTTATGGGAGAAGATTGGCAGGTATTTCTTCCCTGGAGCCACTGAGTGGGTTTGAACTGCCAAACTTTCAGTTAGCAGATGATCTTGACCATTGTGCCACCAGGGCTCCTTTGATTAGAGCCTAACATCTAATTAAAAAGGCTTCAATCAAATGTATGCTCCCTCAGGAACAGAGATTTGTGCCATCAGTACCTAGAACAGAATGCCAACATAGTATTTTTTAGTATAATGTAAGAATTCAGAGATTTTTTAAATAACTCAATCGATTAATCACTGTTGTTTTCCATTCCCAGTGTCAGTGCTCTAATCCAAGACTCTGGATTATTTTCCAAGTAATATCAAACAGTCCTTTGCTAAATGCACCCAAATTTACATAATTATCTGCCATGAGTTGCATCAGTGTTCTAAGAAAATTAAAGACCTAAAATAATCCTGAAAGGCGTATATCTCCCAGAATTAAAAGGTGCATTGCTGAGCTACTTAAGTTTGTTGTTGTTGTTGGCTGCCGCTGAGATGATTCTGACTCATAGCGACCCCACGTGACAGAGTAAAAATGCCCCATAGGGTTTCCTAGGCTGTAATCACCAAGTCTCTTCTCCCATGGAGACACTGGGTAGGATTGAACCTCTGACATCTTGATTAGCAGCCGAGCACTTAACTTTGCACCATCAGGGCTGCCCTATTTAAGTTTAGCATAGCAGATAACCCTTGCTCACCAGATCCCTAAATGGGAACCCCTGTCTTTTCCTTCCCACAGGCATCACTGACGCCCTATATCCGTAGACTCAGACCCATCTGGTTTTCAAATCAATCCATATTAGACTAAAGAAATCTATCAGCAGCCTCTCCTGACCAGCTGTGGCCTAAATGACTTGGATAAAATCTGGTTTCCTGTTTGTCCCTGGGTCATTGTTTCTACCATCCAAGGCCATCCTACAGGAGCTTGGTGACTTAAGAGGTTCGAAATCAAGGTCAGAACTTTGAGGCTCAGGAGCCACCTCTGAAGCTAAATCAGTTTATCTTAGCATCCTTCTCTGCCTGGTCACAGTTTCCATCCTATCTCTACCGGTTTATATTTCCAACATCTGAGCGTGTTTTGTGCTTAAAATAAGACACTAAGTTTGTCTAGTATGACCAGGCCACAGCCAACACCACCCACTTCCTTCCGAATGAAACTATAACATTGTTCAGAAATTGGATACTCATATTCTTTATGGGCAACTTCCCAGACCCCAGAGTAAGTGAATGTTAATTACTCTAAGGCAATTATACTAATTCCATTCCCACTGACAGCAAGCTTGGTATGTGACACATCCCTGGAAGATGATACATGAGGGACAATCTATTGCAGGGCTTCAAGGAAAGTGCCCCTTGATGTTAAATAGACATAAGACAAAGATCTGTTCCCCTCTAGCTCTGGAAGTTGCTGTAGATAATGCTTGAGGCCACAGCGGTCATCTTGCCCCAAGAACAAAAAGACAAGAGAATTCGTGAGATTCTGAGCTGGGGTCACTGAATTAGCCAAACCTGTAACCCCTACCTTCAATCTTCTTATGTTTTTATCATTACTGAAGTCAATTTTACTGAGGAATTCTATATTTACAGCCAAAGTCATCCTAACCAAAGTATTCTAGTTCAATCCAGGCCTAAGGTTGAACCAGGATGGAGCTAAGGTTCTCTTTCAAAAGTTACAGACCCATGTAAGGTAAATATATGAACTCATATAAAACAAGAGGGAAAACTGTGTTGCAGGGGTGTGTGTGCCAGGGGGGATGGGATGATGGTAAATAGGAAAACACAAAGTACCATGAGTTCTTCCAGCCTGAACAAGATAGTGTAGACTCATTTCTCCAGGCTCCTCCTTGCTCATCATATCTATAAACCCTTTGGAGGCAACCAAAGGAAATGTCATAAAACTAGCTTCAAGGAGGTAAAATGGTTTGGGACCCCAGGACTAGAAGAATAACACAGCTCAGACATGTTATGTCTCTCCACCCAACAGAAGAAGGCCACCCAGACCTGGAGCTTCTCCTTTTCCCACTTATCAACAGAAGGTAGACCAGGTAGGCCCATTCCTCCAGCAGACCAAACAGGAGTCTCACTTACAGAGAACACCAGACAAGCTTGATACCACTGGCAACTGGGATCCATGCAGAGCCCTTCTAACAGCTACTGGCCAGGGCAACAACTTGGATGACCCTCCAGGGACTTGTGCTGAGTGAAAAACAGCCAATCCCCAAAAGTTACATATCATATGGTTCCATTTATATGACTTTTTTTTTGGCCTGTACAAGAATGTTCATAGTATCTTTACTCCTAATAGCCAAAAACTATAATCATCCCAGATGTTCTTCAACAGGTGAATGGTTAAACAAACTGTGACTCATACATCCCATAGAACACTACTCAGCAATAAAAAGAACAGACTATTGATACACTCAACAGCTTGGATGAATCTTGAGGGAATTGTGCAGAATAACAGGAGGAACCCCAAACCACCTCTCACTCCAGATCCACCTGAACGTTGGTGACCCAGAAGTGCAAGCTGAAAGCCCTGAGACCTACCACTGCCATTGCTTACATGGGGCCATTGCCTCCCTCTAGAGGCTTGAAGAAGGATCCCTGGTGGTGCAACTGTTAAGTGCATGGCTGCTAACTGAAAAGCTGGAGGTTTGAACCCAGCCAGCTACTCTGCAGGAGAAAGACCTGGTTATCTGCTCCCATAAAGATTACAGCCTAGGAAAAAACCCTATGAGGCAGTTCTACCCATCACATGAGGTTACTGTGAATCCAAATTGGTGCAGTGATGGTCCCCAAGGCTTCTTCAACTATGGCAAGCACAGTCACAAGGTTTGCTACATCTGGGAGGGAGGTCAGAGTCACTAAGAAGCAACCTGCCATTTAATTGTGGCAATAACTTATCTTTTTGTGATTCCTCCTTTAAGCCAGATTACTCCAGCCTCTACTTTGCCATTGGAATTTCTCTTTCTCACAACCAACCTTAGCTTTCGACATTTTAATTGAAGTGCCTCCAAGTAGGATTTCTACCCGCTTGAAGTTTTTTTTTTAATTTTATTGTGCTTTAAGTGGAAGTTTACAGTGCAAATTAGTTTCTCACTCAAAATCTTATACACAAATTGTTTTGTGACATTGGTTGTAATCCTTGCAATGTGTCAGCACTCTCTCCCTTTTCCTTTCCATCCAGGGTTCCCCATGTCCATTCGTCCAGTTTTCCTGTCCATTACTGCCTTCTCATCTTTGCTTTCGGGCAGGTGCTGCCCATTTAATCTCCTATACTTCATTGAACTAAGAAACATGCTCCTCTTGTGTATTATTGTTTATTTTATGGGCCTATCTAATCTTTGGCTAAAAGGTGGACTTCAGAAATGGTTTCAGTTTTGAATTAGCAGGGTGATTGAGGGTCATAGCTTCGGGTTCTTCCAGTCTCTGTCAGACCAGTAAGTCTGGTCTTTTTTTTAATTTGAATTTTTTTCTACATTTTTCTCCCGCTCTGTCCACAACCCTCTATTGTGATCCCTCTCAGAGTGGTTGGTTGTGGTAGCCAGGGACCATCTAGTTCTGCTGGGCTCAGGCTGGTGAAGGCTGTGGTTCATGTGATCCATTAGTCTTTTAGACTAATAAATTCCTTGTGCCTTGGTTTTCTTTGTTCTCCTTTGCTCCAGATGGAATGGGACCAATAGATATATTTTGATGGCTGCTTGCAAGCTTTTAAGACTCCAGATGCTACTCACCAAAGTAGGATGTGGAACATTTTCTTTAATGAACTATGTTATGCCAATTGACGTAGATGTTCCCCAAGACCATGGTACGCAGCCCTAAGCCCCAGTAACTCAGTCCCTCAAGGTGTTTGGACTTGCCTAGGAGGCTTCTATGACTTTGTCTTGGTGAAATTGTGCTTCCCCTATATTGTGTGTTGTCTTTCTCTTGACCATAGTTAATGCTTGTCTACTATCAAGTTAGTGATTTCCCCTCCCCTTCAGTCTCCTCCCTCGTAACCATCAAAGATTGTTATTTTCTGTGTGTAAACCTTTTTTTGGTTTTTTATGATAGTGCTCTCATACAATATTTGTCCTTTTGTGTTTGACTTATTTCACTCAGAATAATGGGCTCCAGATTCATCCATGTTGTGAGATGTTTAGCAGATTAATCATCGTTCTTTACCATTGCGTAGTATTCCATTGTGTGCACGTACCATAGTTTGTTTATCCATTCATCTGTTGATGGGCACTTAGGTTGTTTCCATCTTTTTGCTATTGTGAATAATGCTGCAATGAACATGGGTGTGCATATGTCTATTCGTGTGATGGCTCTTATTTCTCTAGGATATGTTCCTAGGAGTGGGATTGTTGGATTGCATTGTATTTCTATATCTAGCTTTTTAAGAAGGCACCATATTGTTTTCCATAGTGCTTGTACCATTGTACATTCCCACCAACAATGCATAAGAGTTCCAATCTCCCCACAACCTCTTCAACATTTGTTATTTTCTGTTTGTTTGTTTGTTTGTTTGTTTTGATTAGTGCCAGTAATACTGGCGTGAGATGATATCTCATTGTAGTTTTGATTTGCATTTCTCTAATTGGTAATGATTGTGAGCATTTCCTCATGTGTCTGTTGGCTGTCTGAATGTCTTATTTGGTGAAGCATCCTATATGACATTTTTCAAACAAAATTTTAGAAATAGTGAACAGATTAGTCGCTGCCAGAGGCTGGGCATGGGGGGACAAGGGAGTTTGAGGGAGGTGGGCATGGCTATAAAAAGGAATCCTTGTGAGTTTGGAACTGTTTGGTACCTTGACTATGATGGTTGATATATGAACCTACACATGCAATAAAAGTACAAAAGTACAACTGAGTACAAGCAAAACTGGGACAATCTAAGTTAAGATTGATGACTTTTATAAATTCCAGTATCCTGCTTATGCTATTGTTCTATGCTTTTGTAAAACGTCACTAATTGGGGGAAACCTGGTAAAGTGTACACAAGATCTCTCTGTATTACAACTTCATGCAAATCTACCATAACCTCATTAAAATTTTCAATGAAAAGAACAACACGTGAGGACCAAATAAAATACAGCTTCAACCCTGTCCTTCAGTTTGCAACCCCTACATTAGAGAATCTCTGAAGGTCAGAATAGTTCTACAAATACCCAGGAAATACAAGACCTCTCTAGGTTCAGGTCCTGGTGACCTTAATAAACCTCTCAACCCATCTATTCTGATAAATGTCTAAAAAGATCCAGTTAATTCTGAGGAACATATTGTGTCAAACAAATGCTGCCCACCCTCCCCCATCTGATTAGTCTTTGGTTTCAACATACAGACCAAGCCTGTTTCCTGAGAGTTGCAAGGCTATATATAACTATATCATCTTATACCAAATCCTAGGTATTTCAGTAAACATAATGTACTCTTTGGGAGGAAAAGCCAGGGGGATAAAGGGATAATGAGGGAAGTTTACAGTGAACCTCACAGCCGTGAATAAAACTGTGAAGTGCTATGCTAATGAGATGACAGAGTTGCCAACAGGTCCTTATAAAGATGGTATAGTTGATCCTAAGCCAGCCACAGGCAGATGGTTCAATGTCTACCAATGTTGTCAAACATCCATAACCCTTCATTTATAGGCATGTAAGTCATACCTCATGTAAACCAAAACTAACACTGTAAATCATCAGTGTGTGAAGTTGCAGAGTGAGACATTAAGTACCCTACTTTTCTAAATAATTTTGAAAAAATATTCTGGAACTCTTCCCTGTTCTTTCAATATGCTCTCCTGCACCTCATTGGTTGGAGGAGATAGAGTAGAATACATACTAAAGAGCTCAGTGTGTGCCGTATCTCATATGAATTAATTTCTTCCTCATTCATGGAAGGTCTCGGGGGAATGGGAAGGGCAGGAGAGGAAATGAAGCAAGGAGGGTTTGGTCCTTCTCCAAGCAGAATTGCCGGGAGAAACTAATGAGAAACTATTTGTTCTGTAAACCTTCATCTAAAGTAGAATAAAAAAAAAAAATTAAAAAAAGAATTACAAATTATACCTAACTATAAATTTTCACAAGGAAAATCACTATTTATAGTCATTGTCACTGACCTGGAATGTTAGGAATTGTAATAGCTTTCTTCAATCTGCAATTCTGCTGTAACTTTCTTTCTTTCTTTTTTTTTTTTTTTTTTTGTGGCATCTTTGCCTGGTTTTGGTATCAGCATTATGTTGGCTTCATAGAATGAATCTGGAAATGTTGCTTCCTTTTCTATGCTCTGAAATAGCTTGAGTAGTACTGGTACAAGCTCTTCTGTAAATGTTTTGTAGAATTTTCCAGTGAAGCCACCTGAGCCAGGGCTTTTTTGGGGGGGAGTTTTTTTTATTACCTTTTCAGTCTCTTGTCTTGTTATGGGTCTGTTCAGATTTTCAACATCACTTTGTTGTAGTTTGGGTAGGTAGTGTGATTCTAGAAATTTATCCATTTCCTCTAGGTTTTCAAATTTGTTGGAATATAATTTTTCATAATATTCTATTATAATCCTTTTTATTTCAGTTGGGTCTGTTGTAATGTCCCCCATTTCATTTCTTATTTGGGTTATTTATGCCCTCTCCTGTTTTTCTTTTGTCAGTCTGGCCAGTGGTTTGTCGATTTTGTGGATTCTTTCAAAGAACCAACTTTTGGTTTTGTTGACTCTTTCTATTGTTTTTCTGTTCCCTATTTCATTTATTTCTGCTCTGATCTTTATTATTTCCTTCCTTCCAGTGGTTGTGGGCTTTTTTTGCTGTTTTCTTTCTATTTGTTTGAGTTGTGTGGTTAATGTTTTGATTTTGTCCCTTTCCTCTTTTTTGATGTGTGCATCTATTGCTATAAATTGTCCTCTGAGGACTGCCTTTGCTGTGTCCCAAAGGTTTTGGGATGATGTGTTTTCATTCTCATTTGATTCTAGGAATTTTTTGATTCCATCTCTGATTTCTTCTATTACCCAGTGATGTGTAAGCAGGGTATTATTCAGTTTCCATGTGATTGATTTTTCTTCCTTGCTCTTTCTGTTGTTAATTTCTACCTTGATGGCATTGTGGTCAGAGAAGATACTTTGAATTATCTCAACGTTTTGGATCTTGTTGAGGATTGTTCTGTGGCCTAAGATGTGGTCTATTCTGGAGAACGTTCCATGTGCATTGGAAAAGAATATGTACTTTTCAGCTGTTGGATGGAGTGTTCTATATATGTCTATGAGGTCAAGTTGGCTGATTGTGCCCTTTAGGTCTTCTGTATCTTTGCTGAGTTTCTTCTTAGTTGTTCTGTCCTTTACTGAGAGTGATGTATTGAAGTCTTCTACTATTATTGTGGAACTGTCAATTTCTCTTTTCAGTGTTGTTAGAGTTTGTTTTATGTATTTTGGAGCCCTGTCATTGTGTACATAGATGTTTATTATGGTTATGTCTTCATGATGGATCGTCCCCTTACTCATTATATAGTGTCCTTCTTTGTCTTTTATGGTGGATTTTGTTTTAAAGTCTATTTTATCTGAGATTAGTATTGCCACTCCTGCTCTTTTTTGGTAGTTGTTAGCTTGATATATTTTTTTCCAACCTTTGACTTTTAATAAATTCATATCTTTGTTTCTAAGGTGTGTCTCTTGTAGACAGCATATTGATGGATCCTGTTTTCTTATCCATTCTGTCACTCTCTGTCTCTTTATGGGTGCATTGAGTCCATTTACATTCAGTGTAATTATTGGTAGATGTGAGTTTGTTGCTGTCATTTCGTAGTGGTTTTTTTTGTGGTGCTGACACTTTCTTTGTTTTTCTTACTCTCCTGTGCTGAATTCCTTTTGTTGTGGATTTTTTTTTCATTTCTTTTGTTTCTGTAGGTTTTGTTTTTGCTGAGACTTTAAGTTTTTCCTCTTTATTTTTATGAGTATGTTTATTAACTTTCTTTTTGTTTACCATGAAATTTACCCTTATCTTTCTAAGTTTGAAGCAGTCTATTATTACTTGGTATCGCCTTACCTTCCTCTCCATTAGAAGGTTCTATACCTACACCGTTTATTCCCTCTTTTATTGTTCTGATGTTGTTGTCATTTCCTGATTAACTGCTCTGATTCCCTGTTGTATTTCTTTTGGTTTTGGATAGTCCTTGAGAGTTCATTTCCTAGATTGGTATCTGGCTGGTATGATCCTACATCCTAGATTCTGCCTGTGAGCTGAAGTTGTTTGTTCTCAGATCGAAGAACTCCCTTTAATAATTCTTGCAAGTTTGGTTTGGTTTTTACATATTCCCTTAATTTCTGTTTATCTGGAAATGTCCTAATTTCACCATCATATTTGAACGAGAGTTTTGCAGGACATATTATTCTTGGCTGGCAATTTTTTTCTTTCAAGATTTTATATATGTCATCCCATTGCCTTCTTGCCTGCGTGGTTTCTGCCAGATAATCTGAGCTTAGTCTTATTGTTTCTCCTCTATATGTGACTTCTTGTTTTACACGAGCTGCTCTCAGAATTCTTTTGTTTGTCTTTGGTTTTGGCGAGTGTGATTATGATACGCCTTGGTGATTTTCTTTTGGGTTCTATCCTGTATGGGGTTCTTTGAGCTTCTTGCATGACCGACTTTTCATCTTTCTTGATATTGGGGAAGTCTTCTGTCATCAGTTCTTCAATGATCCTGTCTGTGTTTTCTGTTTTCTCCCCTCATTCTGGAACTCCGATCACTCAAAAATTTTTCCTCTTGATTGTATCCCACATAACTCTCAGGGTCTCTTCATTTTTCTTTGTTCTTTTTTCTGAGTTTTCCTCAAACAGAAATGTATCCAAGTGTTTGTCTTCAATTCCTCTGATCCTGTCTTCCACCATTTGAAATAAGCTCCTCAGCCCTTCTATGACACCGTCCATTTCTGAAATCTTGTTTATCTTTTGGATTTCTAACTGTTGTTTTTGTATAATTTCTAGTTGTGAAATTATTTTGGCATATTGTTCCTGCATTATTTTCCTGAATTCTTCCAATTTTTTGTCTGTATTTTCCATGAATTTCTCTATTTTTTCCTCCTTTTTGCCTGCTTTTTGCTTCAACTCTTGGAGAATTCTGAGTATTAGAGATTTGAATTCCCTATCAAGTCATTCTAGTGCCTTTTCTTCCACTGGAAAGTCACCCGGTGTTTTATTTTGAACACCTACTGGATCCATCCTGTCCTGTTTTTGTAAATGTTTTGATATTGTCTGCTGCTTTCGGAGCATTCAGTAGTTATTTTTCTCGTTTGTTGATTGTAGATTTATTTGTTTCGTCCTTTTTTTTTTATTTGGCTGTCTGAGCAGGCAGGCTGTGTGTCCTTTGTTGTTCGCTCATCTGTGAGCATGATACTTTTCACCTCCTTCTCCAATTGGCAGGGTCAGTTGCTCAGATACGGTACAGCAGGCCAGGTCTAGCTGAAGAGGAGTTACTAGGACGGGTTGTTTGTGGCACTCACTACAGCCACCAGGGTGGGTCGGTAATCAGTGCAGGGCAGGTTCCAGTAGGCCATGCCTGTGCTGCTTGGTGGTGTGATGTTAAGCATACGGTGCCAGTAGGCAGGACGTAGGTGGGAGATAATTTGTAATTCTCTAGTGAAAATGTTTAATTTTTGAGCATTATTTGATTCATTTATTTTCCTAAATAATTTTTGGCTTATGCAATTTGAACTAAAAAATTTAAAGGGGCAACTACTTGGATAAATGTAGAATAAGCTTTTGTTACCAGTATCCAAAAACATCAGCCATTGAAAATCCCATGAAGAACAGTTCAACTGTGACACACATGGGGTCGCCTTTTGGTTAGCAGCTGAACTCTTAACCACTGCACCACCAGGGCTCCTTATCTATATAGTCAGCTTAATGTTTTACTTTTTCATTACTCTACACCATGGGCCCAGTGACGGCTTCAACCATCAGGGAAGAACCACACTGGAAGCAAAGCCATCCATTTCATTCTGGGCTGCAATGTGCATATTTTTGACTGGTAGGAAAATACAAAAGAAGAAACTATTTAATTCTGCTTAAGGTTATAATTCAATAAGTCACATTGCCCCCCAGGGCCTCTAAACCTCAGTCCCTGTGGTTATTCAATTTATGACTTTTTGTCAATCTTTCTTTCAATTTATTTCTAAACCACTATTGACATCAGATCTAAAAATTGGATTTATGAAAAAAAACCAAAGGGTATGTTGATACCTGTTTTAAGGCTGTCAGTGAAAACTACCTTTATGAATACACTATGCCCAAGTCATAAATTCATTCAGAAAGGTTAATATGAAGGCAAAAAAATCCTAAAATGATGTAATCTACTTACTAATTTAGCTAAAGAATCCGTAAGACTAAACTACTCTACCTAGTAATTTTCTGTCATACTATTGTTTATTATAACTTTCTGGTTCACAAGTACTGCAATATGCCACAATTACTTAAGCTATATCTTTAATTAAGCATTAATAAAATATGAGTTGGATAATTATTCTAGCAATTTTATTATATAATTAGTGAATAATTTAGTATGAAATGGCATTATGCGATTTCATATAAAATTTAGTATGTGCATATGAGAAGCTTAATTTAATGACTGAAATAATCTTCAAAACAAAAATAAGAAAGATTTTTTTTCTGAATAAATGTTCCTTATTTCTAGAAATAATTCCCAAGGAGAGAAAAAAACTTCAAATAATTAGCTATGAAAATTTAGAAGTGGAAAAAAAAGTATATACATCTGTGGTTTTCATTTTCAGCATGTCCTGGGGTCTCTCCTTCCCAATCCTCTCACTGTAAACAGAACAGGTTCTAGTAGACCTTTGTCAGAGAGAACGAAGCACATTCAAAGTCACAGACCATTTAAGCCACTTGCCCACCCTTCAGTAGTGAGGCCGGCCCAGTAGCTTCCAATTAGTCCAGTTCTCTCTCACTTACATCAGGCTCTGTGCAGCATAAAACATTAATGCTTTAATTATGTGATGAAATGAGAAAATATACATTAAGTTTATTGCTGAGGGAATTTAAACCAGTTAGAGTGAGCATTACTTTTAAGAGCAATGGCCATGCCTTATGAAGAAGTAGATAAGAGAACAAAAATCAAGTGAAACATAATATGGACAAACACACAAGTTGAGTCAGAGGGAAAAAGTCTTTTGTAATTGATTCAAGACACTGACTTCATCATAAATTAAGTTGATAATTTTGGTTCTATTTCTGGAATACTAATTCTGGCCTACATGTGTGTCTCCCCCCCCTCCCCCACTATAACAACAAAGTTTTAATTAATTAATTAAACATTAAAATTAGTCCAGCTAGTCCCTCTTTGTTGTGTTCTTTCTGGGAAATTTTATGGTCAGTCTTAGGTAGTCCCTGGGTGGCACAAATGATGCCATGGAAGAAAGGCCTGGCAATCTGCTTCTCTAAAGATTACACCCAAGAAAACCCCATGGAGTATTTCTACTCTAACACATGGGGTCGCTATGAGTTGGAATAAACTTGACAGCAACAGGTTTGGTTTGGGTTATTTACGGTCAGTCTCATACTTCATTTTGTACAATTTTCTCCTTAGTTTTTTAATCTTGAGGTTATTTTAACTGAGACCTCATTTAATTCACAAATAAAATTGAGAACTGTCTTTTTAACATATTCAATCTTTTCTTCCAAGAACAAAGTATATCTTTTCAATTACTGAATACATGGATGAATGTTTAAGGTTTTCTTTATCCAGAACTTAAACATTTCTTGTTCAGTTTATGCCTAGGAATTTTTGTTACTGTTGTGTTGCAACTGTGTGTGTGTGTGTGTGTATTTATAACTAGTGTTACTTTATTATATTCTCTTATTGTTCCTAATAGGTTTTCAGTTAAATATTCAACTATTTAAACATACTACTTGCATATACTGATGCTTTTACCTTTTCCTTTCTAACATTTGTACTTCTTATTTCTCTCTCATCCAGTTGGATCAGTTCACAATTTCAGAGAAATACAAAAGTATAGAAGTCATGGAAGTATAGTTGTTATAAGTTCATTGGGATATCACCTGTTTACCATTAAGCATAATGGCTTTTGTTTAATCTCCACACATCTAGAAATACAGAGAAGGTAGATACACACAAGCACACACACACACATACACACCATGTAACTATTCCTACAAATTTTAGCCAGGATAGAAATTGTCCCATGAATGCTTTTGGGGGACTCTACTGAGGTAGTAGTATTTTTATCTGATTTTCATGGTGAATTACATTAGCATAGCTTTTATTTACTATTAAAGCATCATTGTACTCCTGGGATAAAACTCATTTTTAACGCTGCATTACTCTTTTAATGTAGTGATGAACTCTTAAGATTATTTTGTGGTTTTAAAGATCTTTTGTGGTGGTGGTGATGGTTGATGTAGTTACTATTGTAACTGATAAGTTTATGTGTGTATGTGTATATTTGTATACGTGTGAAAGTATGTGTTATTTTCTGGTTTAGATACCAAAGCGATGCTGCTACTGTTAAAAATGGAAAGAAACACGGGGCTTTCCTTCCTTCTCTACACTACTGAAAAGGTGAAAATGTCAGGAAGTAGGAACCTGTTCCATGAAAGTTGAAAAACATTTACCTGTGAAACTATTTGAGGCCTGATTTCATCAATTTCTCCCATGATTACTCATTTTTTGGGGGGGGGGGTTCCCTCTCTTTCTGCCTTCATTTGGATAAGATATATTTTCACAGATAATTCTTTCCTCTGTAGATTCTATCAAATGTGTTTGCACAGAATTTTGCAAATTACACTTTTATGTCCATCAATGTCTTTTATATAGCTGGTTATTTCCTAGTATTGCATTTTAATATCCTCTCTAGTTTTTCCTTGATTAGGCCACTTAGTGATTTATCTACTTTATTGCATGTATGTATGTTTCCAAGGAGCCAGCTATTGGATTAGAAAACAAAAAGCAGCCAAAAATCACTCACCAGAAAAATGTTGCCACAAAGCAGATAAAAATCAGGACAAGATATATGTATGAATCAAAAAATGAAAACTTAAAAGAAAGAGTTGCCTGTAAAAAACTACAAAAATAATAATAACAAGTATGTATACAGTTCTATTATAAGGGCTTCAAATAAATTAACTTGTTTAATCCTCACTATAACTCTATCAAAGAGTCTGGTGACACAGTGGTTAAAGAGCTCAGTTGCTAATCAAAAGTTCGGCGGTTCGAACCCACAGCCACCCTGTGGAAGGAAGATGTAGCAGTCTGCTTCTGTAAAGATTTACAGCCTTGGAAACCCTATGGGGCAGTTCTACTCTGTCCTACAGAGTCTCTATGAATTGAAATTGAGTCAGCCACAGTGGGTTTGTTTGTGTGTGAGTGTGTGCATTTGGTATAACTCTATCAAGCAGCACAATCTCAAGTGGAATGATTATTATTCTAAGATAAAGAATTAGAAGCACTGAAAAATTATAAGTTTAATTTGGTAAGGGGCAATAGTTCAAAGCTGGAATATAAAAGCTCAAGAAAGATAAGATAGAAGGTGATATAACATTAGTTTACACAGAAAAATAAAACCTTCACAGTTATGATAACACAAAAGTTGATAAATTGAAAACAGAAAAAAAGGGAAAGCAGACCCTATAAAAATGCAGTGGAAATTATGAAGGACAGAGCAGGAACAAGCAAGTAAAATGAAAGGGAAATAAACAAAGAGTTAAAAATTAATATATAAAAAATAGAAGACATACAAGGATATCCAGTATGTGCATAATAGGTATCCCAAAGGAAAAGACTGAAATAGTAGATCATAAAAAAAAATTTACAGATATAATGCCAGAAATCTTCCCAGAAATAAAAGAAGGTTTGAGTCTGTAGGCATTAAAGGACATATTTTCCCAGGGATGTTGGCACTGACACAGAAAACTCAATACCAAGACATACTCTAGTAAAGTTATTGAAGTTAGAAGATGAAGAAAATAGGCACATAGACAAAAAGATCGAGCCACCTTTAAAGTTAAAGAAATTAGACTAACCTCAAACTTCACCACAATATTCAGTGCCAGGAAACAGTGCAAAAATTCCCAGAGTCCTCAAGAGGGGGAAAAAATTAACCCAATAAATATCTTAACTTCCTCTTATTTGAGAATAAAGGCAATTGAAAATATAGTTCTCAACAGCTTTTCCTGGAAAAACAAAAACAAAAAATAATAAAAGAAAAATCTCATTTAACCAGGGGATAGAAAACCTATTGCAAAAGTGCTGGCCATGGGTGTTGATTCCTTTTGAGTGCTGGACTAAGATTAAAGTAAATGTCAGAATTATAGTTACAGGATAGATTGTAAATGGGGTAAACTCAACACAAGTTGGAAAACGAAGAGTGAGAGAAGTGGGAGTTAATAAAGTACGTGGACCTCCTCATCTTTTAATATGATATATGTATGTATGTATGATATATATATATCATTAAGATTTTACAAATCAAATAATAAAAGCGTAACTATATTTAATGGTATAAGGAACTGATAACTAAGAAATATAATCAACTAAATCAAACGATGGGTGGTGTAGAGGGGAGGAAGTGGCAACATAATAATTTGGTTGTATTTCAAAGCACAAAGTCAACAGGAAACTTCTAGAGAAATGGAGAATTAAGTATATTATATAAACGTTAATTTCATACCTTGGTGAAGCCTCTGTGAAGGGCGTCTAGGCAATAGTATCCAAATAAAAACGTGTACTCCTTTAACCCTGAGCTTCTACTTTTAGGAATTTATCCCACAGATATGCCTAAACATGTTACAGAAATATTTCTAGGGATAATCTAGACTGGGTGTAATAGCTCCTCTTGTGAACTCTCTGACCTTAGGCAAACGACTCCCATACCCTAGGCCTCCATTCCCTTGTCTAAAATATGGAGCACATGGTCTCCATTAACCCTAAGGACCCCTCTATCTCTAAAGTTTTACGTGAAAACTTTAATGGATTAGTTAATTTCCCCCGGAAGTAAAGGAAATTGATGACTCTGGATCCCAGAGGAAACAGAATCTTCCTAAGGACTGGGAGAATGAGATTGGCACCCATTTACAGGAACTGCCTGGGGAGCAGCAAGCAGCGAAAGAAGCACCGGAATGGGGTCTGGTCAGCCAGAGAACAGTAAGGGCTCTAGTGAGGTAGAGGATTGCAAGAAACCCAGGGTGCACTCAGCAATAAGGTATAGGGGATACCAGAGAAGTAAATGCATCTTGAAGCTTTGTGCCACAGAACTGTCCATTCCCTAGTAGAGAACTAGGTCAGGAAAGATGTGGTAACTGACTGTTCGAAAACACACACACACACACACACACAATACATATAAACATATGTCAGACAATAATGATAGAATTGGACTGATATACTTGCTTGTCAAGCAATCATCAAATGTTTGCTTAAAAATAAAAACACCTTTAGGTGCTAATTGGCTTCATAAGAACACCATGGCAATCACTTTAAATTTTGCTTTGGTTGTAGCAAAGCTGAATTTATGAGGCATCCAGGTATTTAAATGAAATCATGGCTCTAATTGATTAAATGCATAAAAGCAAAACGACGCTGTGTAAATACACTTAAAGTATAATGACACAGGAATTAACATAAAATAAGAAAGACTCCACTTCATGCACGCCCAAGCTCTGAAGCATGCTCAGAGGAAAGTGAAGCTTTCTTTACAGACCCCCTGTACAGGCATGGTCTGGCTTGATGTTTCCATTGTTATTCAAAACTGGTTATCAGGAACAGTCAAACCTCCAAACGGAGCCCACAGCAAGTACAAGCTATAAAAAGCATTCAGTTGTCACTAAGGGAATATGAACAGGTTTAACACATCTACTTTTCCACACTTCAAGTTTCAAATGAGACTGTAAGGTGATTATCAAGGGATTTTGCAGGAAGGTAACTTTCTCTCTAAATCTTTTCATCCAGGCATGATATACAAATGTGCAATATATCTTTCCCATAATTAAGTAAACTGTTCCCTTGCTTCGTAGTTACTCAGCACCAAATGACACTTACATGATCTTTCTAGAGGAAAAAAAAAAATCAGAACTTATTTATTGCCAAGTGAACTCTTAGGAAATGGATATTTTAATTGATTATTCTGGTAGTAAAATAATTGAGAAAATACTTTTTCATCATATTTCTTCTTTACAACCCCCTTTCATCATTGTTTAGAATTTTGGCTATACTGCCAAAAAGCCACATCCCATTTTGTTACTTTGTCATCTTGTCTCAAGAAAAAAATGTCTGCCTGGGAAAAACTGTTTAGTCAAAAGAGAATATGAGGTGTCTGAGGAAAAAAAAATCTGTATCTATCTATATAGATAAATATAACTGTATAGATAGATATATAGTTATAAATGATATAGATATATAGATTCCTTTAGTAATGTCACCACCAGAAGATACTAGTTCTGATAATGTTTTCAAATTCAATATAAAACGTCTATAATAAGATGGAAGACTATATCAGACTGTATATAAAACCATCTTCCAGTTCCATTTACAATCAGCCCTTGAGAACTCATCATATGCTAGGAGCTGAGCTTGAAACTGGTATACAAAGATAAAAACACATAATTTCTGCCTTCAAGATCTGAACCTAATAGTGAAGACAGATGTGTAAATGAGAAAATTTAATAGACTGTGAGAATTGCAAAAATGGTCTATATATGCATGACAGAATAAATGATTCATTCTGATGGCACATGGGGAGGGAAGTTAACACCAGGCTGTATTTTGAAAAGGACAAAATGGAGTTCACCAGGAGAGAAGGGGAAAGTAATTCCAGGCAAGGGGAGCGTCATATACAAACACATGCAGGTGTGACATATCACTGTGCTTTCAAGGAACTACAAATAATTGAGTATTGACAGAAGGTGAAATGTTGGGGATAGGTGGCAATAAGAGGTTAGGGTTGGAGAATTAAATATACGTCAAGTTAAGATGAGCCTTAAATATGGTAGCTAGAAGTTAGAGTTTTTCTTGAGGGAAATAAAGAGGTTTTGAAGAGTTTTAAGCAAAGGAGTAATATGATCAAGTGTGATGCTGCGAAGGGGCATAATACTTGGAATGTAATCAGCCTGATTGGTGGCAAGAAGACTGAGGAACAGTCTAATTATGAGAAACCATGTTATGGCTTCTGGACTAGATTGTCTACAATTTCTCTAATCCTACCCACATATTAATTTCATTTGAAAACTACATTTTCATGGCTCAAAGTGCAAAAAGAATAAGGTATATAAGGATGTTCAGCAAAATTTTAGCTTTAAAGGGAGAATGAAGAAAACCAAAAACACAAGTAAAAGATTAGTCCAAAGGAAAAATGGACCAAAACTACCACAGCCTTCACCAGACTGAGCCCAGCACAACTAGATGGTACCTAGCTACCAGCACCAACTGCTCTGATAAGGATCACAACAGTGGGTCCCAAACAGGCCTGGAGAAAAATGTAGAACAAAATTCTAACTCAAAAAAAAAAAAAAACAGACTTACTGGTCTGAGACTGGAGATACCCCGAGAGTGTGGCCCCCAGACACCCTTTTAACTCAATACTGAAGTCACTCCTGAGGTTCATCCTTCAGCCAAAGATTAGACAGGGCCATAAGACAAAATGAGACGAAATGGGCACATCAGCCCAGGGGCAAGGACAAGAAGGCAAGAGGGGACAGGAAAGCTGATAATGGGGAACCCAAGGTCTAGAAGGGGAGAGTGTTGACATATCGTGGGGTTGGCAACCAACGTCACAAACAATAAGTATATTAATTGTTTAATGAAAAACTAATCTGCTCTGTGAACCTTCACCTAAAGTACAATTTAAAAAAAAACAATTTTAGCTTTACACATGTCCACAAGTCACCCACGTCCCTTCCTTGAAGGCAACAAATGTGACTAGTTTTTGTCTGTCCTTCCAGAGATATTTATGCATATATAAACATTTATATACCCCCCATTTTTTACACAAATAGTTGCACACTCAACACACTGCATTTTTGCTTCACTAAACAATGTCTCTTAAAGATATTTCTATATTAGTGCACAAAAAGCATCCTTAATCTTTTTTTTTTAGCTGTGCATTTATTTTTCATTGTGTATATGTACCATAATATATTTAACCAGCCTCCTATTGAAGGATATTTAGATTGTTTTAGTGCTGCAATAAATAACCTTGCACAAGTTTTATTTTGCATGTGAACAATTATATGTATGGATTTCTGTTCCCATCATCTATTGTTGTGTAACAATCTACCCCAAAACTTAGTAGCTCATACCAACAATTATTGTTGTATCTCACAATGTGGATCACGAATTTACTAGTACTTGGCTGGGAGATTCTTCTGTCCCATGTAACACCAAAAAAGGTTACTTTTCTAAAAAAAAAGAAAATTCCCATTCAAAAGTGGGGAAAAAAGAAGCACATATTGATAGTTTCTTGATTAGGGGCCAGTTTTCTGTGGCTCTTGGTTCCACCTTCTGGGCCTTTGGTTCTGACCTCTTAGTCACCTGTTAGTTTCCATAAGAAATAACCCATGTTTATAACTAAGTGATCTTTTCAGCCTTCTTACTTTACCTAGAGGACTGGGGGGATCAGGGGCCCTTTTTTTTTCAGCTGTATCTATCCCTTTTGAAGCTCTGGTGGTGCAGTGGTTAAGCATTGGGCTGCTAACCGAAAGGTCAGCAGTTCGAATCCACCGGCCGCTCCTTGGAAACCCTATGGGACAGTTCTACTCTGTCCCATAGGTTTGCTATGAATCAGAACCAACTCAACAGCAATGGGATCCTTTTTGTTCCAAGCTGACAGTACTAACACAATTCTCTCATAAACTAAGTAGGATTCCTACGCATCTTAGTAGGAGTCACTATATTCTATAAATACTATACCCATAAATCTCTCAAAATAGGCTCTCAGAGGCTTGGAATAAGAGTTAGGATGATGTGGGGAAATGCCTTCAAAATCCCAAGAAGCCTTTTTGTCTAGTTGTATCTATGAGGTATGTCCTTAAATCTTTCTAATATTTTAATAGAGGGTTTTATGAGAAAATCTTTACCCTGTAGTCATTTCTTAATTTAAGCATGAAACTGGGAATTAGAAACATTTTTATTTTCAAATGAGCAAGTTATGCCTCCTTTGTATTTTTCTCTAAGTTTTGCTTGAAAACTGAATTTTTCCTTTCATAGCTCATTTCTTTCTATTTGTGTCTTATTGTATAGGGCCCAAAGAAATGAGATCACACTTTCAACATTCTTCCTGGAAATTTTTTCAGCCATATTTACTAATTCATTAGGTATATTTTATTTTCCATGTTATCACAAGTAACTATATTGTCAAACTTTGGTCCATTACAACAAGGTTGCTTTTTTCCAGCCTCTAATGACAATTTCCTCACTCTCCTTCCAGCTTTCACAGTCTTCACAAAGCCCTTTCACCTTCCACCTCCCACTTGTTTGTTATGGCAACACTCTACTGCCATGTAACGAATTATCTATTGGTTATCTATTGCTGTTAACAAAATACTCCAAAACTCAGTGGCTTAAAACAAAAACCATTTTATCATCTCTCAAAATTTTGGAGGGTCAGAAATTTGGGCAACACTAAACTGGGTGATTCTTCTCTACATGGCATCAACAGAAAATATTTTAGCAGCATTCAGTTGGATGGGCTGGCCTGGAGGGTCCAAATGATTACTCACATATCTAATTGATCTCTATATTCAAAACAATGTCTAGGAAAATCCTAGCAGGGTTTATGAGAAATTTGACAAGCTGATTCTAAAATCTGTATAGATGAACAAAGGCCCAAGAATAGCCAAAACACTGGGGCCAGAGGAGGGGGAACAACAATAGGGAATACTTCCCTACAAGATCTCAAGACTTACTGCTAAAATACAGTAACTAAGATGGTATGTTATTGGCATACGATTTCATCAATGGAGCAGAAAACTGAGCTCAGAAACAAACTCATGCACATATGGAGATAGGTATGTGTAAAAAGGAGCATTACAGAAAAAACTATTCAATGAATGGGCCTGGGAAAATTGGTTAATGTAAAAAATTTTTTCATGGGATATCTACCTCCTCATGTCATACACACACAAAAATCAACTCCAGATGTATAGGGAAAAAAATAAAATGTGTAGTATAAAGTAAAGAAAAAAATGTGTATCATGCAAAAAAGCATTAACTATAAAAGGAAGATAAATAAATTCAACCACATTAGTGCTTTTGTTCATTAAAAACACATTACAGAAATAGAAATAACAATCACAAAAAAATGGAGAAGATATTTGCAACACACATAACTGGCAAAGCTTAATTATTCGTGGTGGATAAGTAATAGGTGAGTTGATGGATGGTAGTTGGATGGATGAATGGATGGATGGATAGATATTGCCTATGGATAAATAAAAATAGAAAATGAAATAATAGAATATGACAAAAGATATTAAACAGATGTATCTCAGGAAAGGAAACTTGAATGACAAATACATAAAATAAGAAGCTCAACCTCATTAGTAATCAAGAAAATTTATACTAAACTCACAATTAGTTATAATTTTCCATTCATACATAAAAAAGTTAAGAATAGTGTCTTAGGCTGGGTTCTCTAGAGAAGCAAAACCAGTAAAACGTAGAAATGTATACATAGAGAGATTTATATCAAGGAAATAGCTCATGCAATTGTAGAGGCTGGAACGTCCCAAGTCCGTGGATCAGGATAGAGGCTTCTCTTGATTCACGTAGCCGCAGAGGCTGGTGAACCTAAGATTGGCGGGTCAGAGAGCAGGGCTCCCACTCACAGGCTGTGAGGATTGATGAATCCCAAGACTGGCAGATAAGCTGATAGCTCAAGTCCCAAGAACCGGAGGTTAGATGAACAGGAGGCAGCCGCAGGATCCAGAGCAGCAAAAAAGCCAGAACGTCTGCTTATATTCGGACGCAGGCCACACTCCCAAGGAAACTCCCTTTCAACTGATTGGCTACTCACAGCAGATTCCATCATGGGAGTGATCACGTATAAACACTGAGAATCATGGCCCAGTCAAGTTGACACACAATCTTAACCATCACAAATGGCAATACTAGGTGTTGAGGTTTGCACAAATAGGAACTCCATTGCAAACATATATTGGTGCAAACACTTTGGAAATCAATTTGCTATTATCTTACCCATATAAGCATTCACATACCACAGGATCCCCAGTGCTAGGTATAGAACAGTGCTACTGAAGTATGTTCCAAGAACAAGTACTGGTCCTCAAACTACCTATCAACAGATAGCAATGAGATAAGGAGCTTGCACCAGAATGTAAATAAACACAATATTTTTTCATTGAGGAAGTCTTAGAATAAAAACCACAAACAAAAAACTAAATCAGCTGAATTAAAGAAAGAGTTCTTAATGCATAGTTGATTTACATTCAGGTGCAAACTGCATTTCTCACTGCAGACTGGCATTTTGAATTGCTCTGCCCCAAAATATCTGTTTGCTACTCATTAGTGGACAGTGAAATAAATTTGGTAGGCCACAAGTAGTATTTTAAAAATGAATAAAAGTGAATAGAATAGACATAGTAAACTGAATTAAACAGAAAGTAGCAAAGCACATCATACTATTGTTTCATGTATAAAGATTCATTTACACACACATACGCTCATACACACATATATGTATGTGTACATTACATAAAATCTTTGTTCTTGTGGATCACTGGAAAAACTATTTTAAAGCAATTTTCCTAAAGAAATCCTTGTATATATGCTCCAGAAGACATGATGTTTAAAAAAAAAAATTCATAGCAGCATTCTTTATATTACCATATAATAAAAACAACTCAAATGTAGTTTTAAAGGATAAAAGTTTACTTACACAGTAAAATATTACAAAGTTACAAAAATTTTTTAAAAACTTAAAAATTCAGGATTAGTGATATGAGTGAAAGTGGCAGAGTAAGGGCCTTATAAAATTCTCTTGTCCATATGCATAAATAGTCTTTTTCAGAAAGATCATTTTTCCAAACTACATAACCTTCACAGGTTTCTGGCGATTAGGACGTAGACATATCCTTTGGAGGCCACAATTCAACCCACTACACCTTTCAAAGGGGAAAGAGGAATCTCAACAAATGGCGCTAGGACCATTGGATATCCACAGCAAAAGAATGAATTTGGACCCTTACCTCACACTGTATTAATTCAAAGTGGATACAAGATATGAATTTAAGAGAAGAAGAAACTATAAAGCTCATAGAAAAAAACATAGGTATAAATCTTTTTAGGGAAGAATTCTTAGACATGATAGCAAAAACACAAAGAAAAAATAGATAAGTTTGACTTTTTCAAAACTAAAATATTTGCATGTCAAAAGATACTATGAATGAAGTGAAAAGACAACCCGCAGAATGAGAGAAGAATTTGCAAATCATATGTCTGATAAGGGACTAGTATCTACCACATATAGGGAACACTTACAATTCAACTCTAAAAAAGTTACAAATAACCCAACTGAAAAATGAACAAAGGATTTGAATAGGCATTTCCACAAAGATATACAAATGGATAATAAGCACTTGAATCGATGTTCAACATTAAATGCATAAATTTTACAGTATATAAATTATCAGGCATTAAGAAAATGCAAATCAAAACCACATGAGATACCATTTCACATTTTCTAAGTTGGTTATAATAAAAAAAAAAAGGGAAATAACAAGTGTTAGCAAGGATGTGCAGAAATCGGAAACTTCATGCATTGCTGATGGGAATATACAATCATGCAGTTGCTTTGTAAAACTGTTTGGCAGTGCCTCAAAAAGTTAAACATGGAATTCTCATATGACCCAGCAATTCTACCTCTAGGTATGTACTTAGAGAATTAGAAACATACATCCACACAAAAATTTGTAAATGAATGCTCATAACAGCATTATTCATAATAATCCAAAATGTGGAAACAACCCAAATGTTGACAAATGGATAAGTAAAATGTGGTATATCCATACAATGGAATATTATTCAGCCATAAAAAGGAATGAAGCACTGATAAATACTACAACCTGGATGAATCTTGAAGCATTATAGTAAATGAAGAAAGCTAGACATGATAGGTCACATACTGTATGATTCCATTTATATGAAATGCTCAGAATAGGCAAATCTATAAAGACAGAAAGTGGTTGCAGAGGATAAGAGGAGGTAGAAATGAAGAAATACTGTTAATGGGTATAAGTTTCTTTTGGGGGTGATGAAAATGTTCTAGAATTAAATAATGGTGATGGCTTACAACCTTGTGATTTTACCAAAAAAATCAGTGAACTGTACACATTAAATGTGTAAATTTTATAGTATGTGAATTATATCCCAATAAAAAATTAAAATAAGAAAACTACAGCTACCCATAACTTGGATGAACCTCATAAAAATAATGTTGCTGAAAAAAAATACAAGTCACACAAGACTACATATAGTAGGATACTATTTATAAAGCTTAAAAGTGAAAAAGTCTAAAACAAATAACATTTAGGGATATATATATAAGTGTTAAAAATAATTTTTAAAGACAGATGAATAATAAAATTCAAGCTACTATTTACTCGTGAAGGTAGCACAAAGGTAGATATAAAACTAATAGCATTGTTTTAACTGTTAAGTATGGTGTGTGCATGAATGTTAATTTTATAAGTATGCTTTGTACTGTACATATACACTTTTGTATGATTTAAGTATTATATAATAAAAACACTTCAGTGATTTGGCTTTCAATTTTAGGTTAGTGGGGAAATGATAGTGTCACTAATAAAAACAATGGAGTTAAAAGCAGATGACCTGTCACTCCATGGCATAGATCAGCCTTACTTCTTCTGGTCAACCTGTTCCACCCGTCTTCTAACGATTACTTCTCCTGAGTCACCAATCTGTTGACCATCTGCCAGGTGAGTCAAGAGTTGAGCTTTTTATAGATCTTGAGCATTAGAAGTGAGTCGTCGACTCACTTGTGGCATAGTTCCCTTCAAAAGTATCTCCCTTCTCCTCTCAGCTATAACTAGTCTGGCTATTATTTCATCGAAGCCCACAACATTGTTATTATGATATGTTTAATATTTATATTTTGAATTCCACTTAAATTGCAATGCTCCATGATTCCCCATCTGTTGAATGAAAATGTCTCATTGTTTAGGAGAAAGGTATGTACTGGCCTAGAGCAACAAAATCATTGTTCAACTTTCACAGACAAATTGGACTTCTTTTTTTAGTTCATGGTATGACAGTCATGTTGAAAGGCAAGTCTGTTGAAAGAGAAAAGGTGTTTTTTTGCTTTTGTTTCTAATTCTAAAAGATTCTCTTTACATACATTTTTTTTTTATTTTAAGGGAGATCTCACATTGAAGTAAAGGTACAGAAACCTTTCTAGGTTACCAAGAGGAACTAAGGAAGAGAAAAATAGGGTAAAGAAGTAAATTTCTTAATCCCTAGTCTTGGGATCAAATATTATGTGTAGAAATTGTACACAAGAAGGAGGGGACTTTGCCGAGGTGAGGATCTTGCAGACCTTCACTCCCCAAAAAAGAATCATTAAACAGGTGAAAATTAAAAAAAAAAAAACAACCGTTTAAACTCTCTGCAAATTGGCCTAAGGGCATGCAATAAATTGAGAAGCATTTATTCAAGAAAATCTGCATAATTTTGCTAAGAGCAGTGGTAGTGGTAGGCTGTGGCATTTGAGTAAGAAACTGCTCCCATTACCGGCTCCAGCTCTGCTCCCATTACCTACTCCAGCTCTGGGCTGCAGATTTATTCTGGGGAGGTGAGACCAAGAAGAAGGTGACTCCTTTCCTCTTCCTACTGCTTCTCAGTTGTAAGGCTATGGTTTCACTATTAGAGGTGCGGGCTATCAGCCTTTCTCATCTCCTTCCCTAAACTCTATATTCCAGAAGATCTATTCTAGGAAGGTATGACCAAGAGATAGAGTCTCCCAACCTCCACCCAGCTCCTACTCATATGGAGCTATATTCTGATCGGGCATGGCATGCTGTGAGCTTCAGGCCAACGACTGGGGGGTTCCCATTGCCCCTAAAGCTTCTGCTCATAGGGCAGAAATTCTATACCAGGAGGGGTAAGCTGAAAAGAATGGGGACTACCATCCCCTCTAATTCCCCTGTAGGATATAGGTGTTGGGGTATGGGGAGGCAATGCATGAGGACTGGTAGCTTCACAGCACTGCTTGTGAGGGATGACTTTATTTGGAACAGTAAGTTGAAGAACTCATGCCTAAAGGCATTGTCAAAAACAAGAGAGATCATAATGATAAACAATTAGCAAAGTGACTGGATACTAACAACAGCAAACAAAACAGCAGACTAGCCAGAAATTTAACAGAGACACCCAGAAATAGAGACAGCCAAAGAGGACTCTGCTAAGATCACACACATCCCTACCTAGTGGTCTGGAAGGCTGTACATAAACACTAGGGTGCATCCACTTAAAAGCAATTGGAGAGAGTATTTGTGGGCTGTTAATCTCTGACTAAAGCAGGATAGACTTGAAAACTTCCTGAGATGGGTGGAAGTCTTAACCGGCTCAAGAAGCTAAGTCAGAATCCCTCACCAATAATTGCCTGAACACTAAACTATACTATTGATCAGTGGCAACTCTTAGGAACCCAGGTTTAAAAATAAAAACAGAGATAAAAATTCTGATCATTGGCATCAGGGGTTACATATTTCAGGGAAAGAGATGTCACAAAATCAGTCCAGACAAGCTATTGTTGTTGTTGCTGTTAGCTGCTGTTGAGTCAACTCCAAATCATGGCGACCTCATGTGTGCAGAGTAGAACTGCTTCTAAATGAACAAACAAAAAATAAAAAAGCAACAATAAGCAGTTCCAGGGAAGTATAATAAATATCTACAGATACTATTATCTAAAATGTCTAATTTTTAAGGAAAATTACAGAATATGCAAAGAAACAAGAAAGTGTGGACCCATACTACACAAGAAAAATAAATGAGGTGATAGATACTGCCTTTAAGAGATTCCATTTGCTGGATTTAGCAGACAAACACTTCAAAAAGCTACTGTAATTATGTTCAAAGAATTAAAGAAAACAATACTTAAAGAATTAAAAGAGAATATGACATCACTGACTCAACAAATACTGAACATTTAATAAGCATATACAAATTACAAAAAAAAGAGCCAAATGGAAAGTCTGGAATTGAACTATACAATACTGAACCAAAAAATTCACTAAAGGAATGAAACAGCAGATTTTACGTAGCAGAAGAAAGAATCAGATAACAAAAAGATAGATCAATAGAAATTATGCATTATTCTTCTCCAGTACACAAGGAATAACATAGTGGAAAAAATCATGAAAAATATAAACAGAGCCCAAGAGATCTTTGAGACACCATTAAGTGTACTCGCATCTGTGTAATGGGAGTACTAGAAGGAGAAAAGATCAAGGCAGAAAAACATCCAAAGACATAATAGCTGAAACTTCCCAACTATGATAAAGGCATGAATTTACACATCCAAGATCAATGAACTCTAAGTAGGATATGCACAAAGAGATCCACATCTGGACAAATAAAAGTTAAAATATTGAAAGCCAATAACAAGAACATTTTTAGAGCAGCAAGAGAAAAATGACTCACCACATACCAGGAAACCAAAATACCACTAACAGTTGACTTCTCATGAGATACAGTGGATGCCAGAAAGCAGTGGGATGGCATCTTCAAAGTGCTGGGAAAAAAAAAGAAGAACCAAAAATCTTATATCCAGCAAAACTATTTTAAAAAATGAAAATGAAATAAAAACACTGTTGTATTAATAAAAACTGTATTTGTTGCTAGCAGAGCTGACACAAGAAATACTAAGATAAGTTCTTCAGGTAGAAAGGAAAACGAAAAGAAAGAGGCCCAGTAAAGGTAATTTTGTAATAACTATTGTCCTAAAGATTTTGACTTCAGTTTTTTTTTTCTTTTTGATGTGTGACTATTGATGGCTTTTAAGCCTCACCTCTCTCTTTTCCCCTTCTGCCACACATGTGGACAAGCTGGTAAGAAATCTGGGTGCTCACTCCATTGGTGCTGGTGGGAAGCACAAACCATGTGTGGGAACCTCATTCTGACCCCACCCCTAACCACTATAAAAATCCCAAGCTAGTCTCCTTTCTTTACTCTCTCAAGCCATTTTTAGACATCCTTGGAGTCACACACATCTCCCCAGAAATCCTCATTATATGAGTAATAAAACTTTTCATACTCTCTTGATATGTGTGTGTTATCATTCTCCACATCTGAACCAAATATTGAGGGGGGGGGGCCCTCCTCACTCTGTGAAATTGCCGCAGTAGAAGACAGTATAATTATATATTTATTCTGCTATCTTTTCTTAATTAATTTTTAAAACAATTGTGTAAAATGGTATCAATAAAATTGAATTATAGGGCTGATAAAATATAAGGATATATTTCTCAGTAACGGCACAAAAGAAGTTAAATTGGAACGAGGAAGTAATACAAGACAGTAACTGAAAACCATAGCAAGAAAAAAGTACCATAAATGGTAAATTAGAAAGTTAATATAAAAAAATCATAAATTTATTTTTCTCCTTTCCTCTCTTAGTTACTTCAAAATACATAATATTACATAAAGCCATAATTATAAATGCTATATTGTTTTGTTTCATATTGTGTATGTAGACACAATATATATGACACTAGTACAAAGGGGAGAGAAGAAATGAGATGGTAGTGGATCAAAGTTTCCGTATCTTGTTGGGATTAAGTTTGTATAAATCTGAAGTAGATTCTGATACGTTAAAATGTATATTGTAATCCCTCTAGCAACAACTAAGAAAATAACTCAAAAAATAAAGTTAAAAATAAATAAAATAAAATGGTACATTACAAAATATTTACTTAATACAAAAGAAGGCAGTAAAACAATAACAGAGGACTCTGATGATTCTATTCTATTCATCTGTATGTCTATCCTTATGTCAATACCACATGTCTTGATTACTGTAGTGTTGCAGTCAGTTTTGAAAACATGAAGTGTAAGACCGCTCAGATTCTCCTTAACCAAGCCTCTTCTAGGGGGAAAAAAAAAAGCAAAGAATGTGAATAGACATTGCTCCAAAGAAGATATATCAGTGGCCAATAAGCATATACTAAATGAACTCAATATCATTAGGGAAATTCAAATTAAAACCAAAATAGGATATCACTACCTACCTATGAGAATAGCTATAATGAACATGATAGACAATAATAACTGTTGGCAAGGATGTAGAAAAACTGGAGTAATGGAAATACTTCCTATCTTGAATAGAGGGGTAGTTAGACTCTTCTGGAAAGAGTGGTAAGTTTCTTTCTTACTAACGTAAGTTCAAACATTGAAGTTTCTAGTAGTCTGATTTTAGAGAAGAGCCCCGGTGGTACAGTGATTAAAGCGATTGGCTGCTAACCAAATGGTTGGTGGTTCTAACTCATCAGCCTCTCCATGGAAGAAAGATGTGACAGTCTGATTCCGTAAAGATTTACAGCCTTGGAAACTCTGTGGGGCAGTTCTGCTCTGTCAGATTCGGTCACTATGAGTCAGAATCGACTCAACAGGAATGGGTTTGGTTTGGGTTCGGGTTTATGATTTTAGAGAAAAAGTTTTCTCAGTGAGTTTTCAGTTAAAGTAGGGATTGGTAGGACAATTTACAGCCATAGTTGTCCTTAGGAGACACTGAATCAACAGCCGGAATTTTTTTTTCTCAAAGAAAGCGTCAAGACTAGAAGATTTTACAGAAAAGTTTCACCAAACTCAAGGAATATGTTACTCTAACCCTATACAACTCCTCCAAGGAAATGAAAAAGAGAACATTCCCCTATTCATTCAGTGAAGCTGGTATAATCTTAATACCTTTGCCACTTGGAAATGTCCCTTATTTCTTGTGAGTTCAAACAAGATGTTAACAAACATGTATCTTTAAATTTATCCAGAGCAGGGAGGTCCTCAGTGCGGATCATCACTATTTTTCCAACAGAAACTGAGACACAGAGGAATAGCTTTCCATTAGAATTATAACTAAATATCTTTACCAGTGCTATTCAATGTAAAAGTATTTACAGTATTTGCTTTCTCTATGTCATATGTACCAAGAATAAATTCTGAAAGGAATCTGAAGTACTTTAATTTTGTATTCAAGACTATTTTTAAGTCAAAAATATTTGCTTATAATTAGAATTGCCCAAAGGCACTATAAATATAGCCTTAAACACTAATTTTAGAGTGTTGTTTGGTTACCTGTTGACCAAATGTTTTTTCAAATTAAATGCTTTCCTCATTCAAACAAGGGTAGTATTGGCTACCCTTGATTCTATTTCAAGCTCTCTTATAAGCAACTAAGTCTAAGGACATTTGAAAACCCTTCATTTTATCCTTTGCTTATTCCTCCACAAACTCATTCTGGCCACTTAGAGTATAAACTGTTAGAACAGGTCTTCTTCACTGTAGATATGGCAGATTAAGAGCTCAAAAATGGATTAGAAGGCTCTAGTGTTAAGATGTCAGTTCTCCCCAAATTTATACATAGATTCAACATAATACTGCTTAAAATCCTATCAAGTTTTTTTTGTAGAAATTATTAATCTAATTCTAAAATTTATATGGGAATGCAAGAACCTAGAATAGCCAAAACAACTTTGAATGAGAAGAACAAAATTGGAGGATACACACTATCTGATTGAAAGAATTTCTACAAAGCTACTAATCAAGACAATTTGGTACTGCTGTAAAGACAGAACTATACATCAATGGAATAGGATAGAGAGCCTAGAAATAGATCCACACATATGTTGTCAACTGATTTTCAACAAAAGGTCGCAAAGCAATTCAGTGGAGAAAAGAATAGTGTCTTCAATAAATGATACTGGAACTGGATATCCATATGTAAAAAAAAGAAAAAAATGAATCTCAATGTTTACACCATACATGGAAATGGATCTTATTCATAAATTTAAAAGTTAAAACTATAAAACTTTCAGAAGAAAATACAGCAGAAAATACTTGCAACCCAGGATAGGGAAAAAAATTCTTAAATGGGACACAAAAGGAACAAAACATAACAGAAAAAAATGATAAATTAGATGTCATCAAAACTGAAAACTTTTGTTTTTGAAAATACACCATTATGAAAATGAAAAGTCAAGGCAAATATTTGAAGAAAATATTCACAATATATATGTATACGTGAGATATATGTGTATATATGATAAAGGACTTCTATCCAGAATATGTGAAGAATTACAATTCACCTAAAAACAAACAAAAATCTGTATAGACATTTCATCAAATAGTATATGTGAATGGCAAGCAAGCACATGAATATATTCAACAGGAAACCCTGGTGGCTTAGAGGTTAAGAGCTACAGCTGCTAACCAAAAGGTCGGCAGTTTGAATCTACCAGCTGCTACTTGGAAACCCTATGGGGCAGTTCTACTCTGTCCTATGTGGTCGCTATGAGTTGGAATCAACTCGATGGCAACGAGTTTGGCTTCTTGGTTTTTTTTAGGGGTGGTTCAATCATTTCAAAGTGAGGGCAAATTTCCATAACATTAAAGGGCAAGTACGAGTTGTCCGTAAGTCAGACATTCGTAACCCGGAGACTTCCTGTATTGCTTTAAAAATGAAGTTTTTTCTTTAAGTGTTTCCCTTTCTGTTCCTAAGGGAACTAAGAATCCAAATTCTAATACAGGTTAGAGAGTTAGTTACTCATATCTAGTGCAGATGATGCATAGAGCTGCCACAACACAACAACATTTATATAATTTATAAATTCTTGGTGTTAATAAATAATATTAACTCACTTAGGGAGACTATAATTAAAGGAAACCCTCACAATCAGCTCACTACTTTGTTCTGTACATTCAGTGTTCTATTCAAGGGGGCTTTCTTTTTTATTGTAGTATTAGAAAAGTAACTCAGGATGAAAGGACACACTGGCCATGGGTCAGCAGTAGCATTTTGGCAAACAACAGACAATCCAATTTTTTCATTTATAGAGTAACACATAGAGATCACAGGAGCACAAGATAACCTGTGATTTTATTGTATTAAACTCATGGCATTTTCCTTCCCAGAACTCCTAGCTAACTAGAACTACGAAGGGCCACAAAGACACATTTTCTGTAGGTTAACCTCTTTACAGATAAAGGAATCCTCAGGATAGAGTACATATGAAGTGAATCTGTTAGATGCTTACATTGGATCAATACCTCTTTTACAGAGAATGAAACAGAAGGTACTGAAGTATCTCATTTGATTACTATATGGAACAACAAGACAGCAGGAATCACCTCACTGGGCTCCTCCCTTAGGGATCCAAGACAAAATATTTCAAAGATTCACATTTTGCCCTCAAAAGAAAGTGAGATCAATCCTTCCCTACTTAACTAGATGTTTCTACTAGCTTCAGAGATAGATTTCACTGAAGCTATTGTAGGTGGGATCCCTACTCACTGGTTGTCAGTGTAAATTTCATAATAATTTCACTTTCAAAATACCTAGCGGTAAGCAAAGAGGCCTGGTAGCACAGTGGTTAAGTGTTTGGCTGCTAACCAAAAGGTTTGCAGTTCAAATCCACCACTCACTCCTTAGAAACCCTATGGGGCAGTTCTACTCTGTCCTATAGGCTGCCATGAGTCAAAATTGATGGCAACAGGTTTAGCAGTAAGAAAAAGGTTGATGTATTAAGCAGTGACTGCAGCAAGTAGAGCAAAATAAACACTTTCATATGATTCCTTTTTTTTTTTTTTTAAAGATGTATGTTTTAGTTCCAAAGAAAAGAACCTTACTTATTTATTTAGCATTAGGAGAACACAAAGCAAAAGGAAAGAGAATCTGTTACAGAGACAATTAACACAGGCTACAAACATGGGAGCACTAAATAAGTAAACACCACCTTCAACCCCCTCTGCTTTCACAAGTCCATGTTCTCCTCTTCAGCTGAGGGAAAAATAAAAAAGAATCTCGTGCCATAATTCAAGTTAAAGAATAACTACTTAAGAAAGTAAAAGGATTCTTCAGCAATTTATGATAATGAACAATCACATGACCTTCTCCTAAAAGACTTTTGTCTACAATTGTATTTCTTTCTTTCTTTTTTGTATTTACTTCTTGTTGAGGTGAAATATCATTCAGTCTTGAAAAAGATGTGAAATTATCCCTATTAGATACTTTTCTTTGACACTGGTATTTTAACCTTGTGATTAGGCCAGATGGGAGACAACTCTTTTTCTTGTCTTCTCTTTTAAAAAAAGCAGGAGGAGGAGGAAAATAAAACACACACTCACAACCAGGTACTTTCAGATTCTAGTTGCCATAACAACTTGAGTCAGCTTTCATCATTAAACCATCTTTTGATCATGCCTACGGATTTTGGGTATAACAAGTAAGAAACCCATTTATTTCATTTAATTATCTTCTATTGAGAAAATTCTTCTCCATTTTGAAAAGAGCTCATTGTCTATTTTATTAAACAGAAGCAGAAGAGTACTATAATCTCTCCCTCTAAACTATAAAGCACAAGGGCTCCCCAAAGAAAGTTTGAAAGTGTAATATTGCACTTCCGTAGACTTCTAATGATATTTTTAAAGCATATTTTGTTTCCCTGAGAATTAATACTTCTGGTAATTCTACAATGTGAGGATCATCCATATAGTTTTCTCTGTTTCAATAGGCCAATGCCAAAATTGTTTATGATAACACCACCAAAACATATTACGGTAAAATGCCTTCCTTCTGGATTCTTTCATCTATTGTTGAATCTCCGAGTCTGAACACATCTGCAAAACAGTGAAGTCAGTGGCAAGTGTGAGAAGCTGGTCTCGAAGCAAGTTGCTTCCTAGCAACAGCTCTCAGGAAAAATAGGCTCATTTGTCAAATGGCCCCAAAGCAGGAAATCAGGGGACCCTGGGGAATGATAATGGCATATACAAGGTGCAAAATGTAAGTTAACATTTACCTTCCCAAGGTGGAATATTCAACATCCTCCATAAACAAGATGCCCCAAACCATAAAGAAGTCGAAAGAACCACTGTGGTCCAGTAGAGTAGAGCTTCTCACACTTCTGAGATGAAAGGCCAATTTGTGTGTGTGTGTGTCTAATTCATCACAGGTTGTTAATTACGTAAAGTATAATAAAAATGATTTAGATGAAATAAAAAGCAAAGACATACAAAATACAAACCCACGTGTTAAATATTAGAGTCAACTGACGAAAATTTTCTGACTAATTGCTTAAATGTTTCTAAACACTTAATCTCAGTTTCTGTACTTACCTCCTTTCCAACCAGAAACAGTTCAGACAGCAGACTATCACAGTTAAAGTACCTCTGGTGTAGAGCAAAACTTCTCAAACTTGTTGAGCATCGGGACCACCTGGAGAGCTTGTTAAATCTCTCGGACCCTTACTCCCAGAAATTCTGATCCCCTAAGTCTGAGTTGCTCTTGTTGTTGCCACTGAGTCCCTTTTGACTCACAGTGACCCCATGTGACAGAGTAGAACTGCCCCGTAGGGTTTTTTGGCTGTAATCTTTAAGGAAGTGGATCGCCTGGTCTTTCTCCTGAGGAGCAACTGGGTGTGTCCAAACCGCCAACCTTTCAGTTCGCAGCTGAATGCTTAACCATTTGCACCACCAGAGTTCCTTAAATCTGGGTTACAGATGGAGAATTTGCATTTCTAATGAGTTCCCTGGTCGTGCTGATGTATGAATGGCAGTGCTATAGAGGACTTAAAGGCATTTAATTTTCTAATGCTCTCACTGCAGACATCCCCGGAGACTAACCTATGGTAATAATCCCAAGAGGCTGAGTGAGAACAAGATATTACCCAGGAGGAGAGGCAGGAAGCTAAGGATTCAATTCCTCCAGTGGTGCCCCATCATTTTCAAGACAAAAGGTAAGTGTCATAGCTTAGATCACAAAGTTCCTCATAATCTGCCTTTCTCCATTTTTGCCAATTTTTCTTCAGTCTACACTCTTTCTCAGTATGGACTTTATTCTTCTTCAGCCACAAGGAACTATGGGCAGACAGAATCCTGAAATTGCCAGGGTTCTCAAGTCCCCATGCCTTCCTTCTTTTATTTCCTCTGCCTAGACTGACTTCCCTGCCCATCACCCCAACTCCTCTTCCTGACCTCTTATTCATTTACACAACAAAATTTTTTGAGCTACCTAACTAATGGCTAGGATTTTTATATGAGGTTTAAATGAGATAATGCATTTAAGAGTTTAACAGGGAATATAGTATATGACAAGAGATTGATGATGATGATGATAACAGGGACAATGATGTCTATAATGATTATAGTATCTAATACTTTGTTTTCTAACTGCTGATTTTTTTAATCACCTCAATTAGAAACTGTGTTTTGTACATTGATACCTCTATTTCCTTAGTGAGGTTTCTAGGATACAGTAAGGTTTCAGTAAGTTTTTTCTGAGAGATTCATAAGGACTTGAAGGGGTCAAAACTTACGACAGCTTCAGGAATGGTCTCAGCTTTCAACCCAAGGTCACAGTTTCCTCAAGCAGCCCTCAGTCAATGACCAAGCACAACAGGGTACTGAAAAAACAAGTTGCCGTTGAGTCAATTCCAACTCATGGTAACCCCATGTGCGTCAGACCCCGTGTATGTAGAACTGTGCTCCAAAGAGTTTTCAATGAATGATTTTTTTTTGGAAGTAGATCACCAGAACTTTCTTCTGAGACACTTCTGTATGGACTTGAACCTCCACTGTTTTAGTTAGCAGCCGAGTGCATTAACCATTTGCACCATCCAGGGACTCCAAGAGGGTAGTAGGGCTTTGCTATTTCTGCCTAACTTGGGATTCCTCAAGGAGAATCATGGTCTGCAGCTCTTCCTGCCTAATCCTGCTTCCTTCTCTCTTTCCTTTCACAGCGGCCTGATCATCAATGCTATCTGAAAACTTTCCCTGCCCAATGTTTCATCTCTTCCTTTTATCTGTCACAGGTATTATTCCCTGTGTACTTCTAACTCAATCTCAGTGTGTCCTTCCTAGAGAATCCAAGTGATATAGGAACATTAAAATGCAAAATAATGCTTTGGGATCTCTCAATAGGAAATTAAGCATGGTGTCAATCTGGTGTCCGGCTAAGAAAATATTTTGAAAAAAAATAAAGGCGAGATCTGTAGAGCCCTTTCACAACAACCAATGTCACAATTTGTCCAGCTTTCCTGTCCTCTCCTGCCTTCTCGTTCTTGTCCCTGGGCTGGTGTGCCCATTTAGTCTCATATACATGGTTGAGCTACATGTATTATTATTATTTTATGGGCCTGTCTAATCTTTGGATGAAGGGTGAACCTCAGGAGTGACTTCAGTACTGAGTTAAAAGGGTGTCTGGGGCCACACTCTCGGGGTTTCTCTAGTCTCTGTCGGACCAGTAAGCCTAGTTGGACCAGTAAGCCTACTCTTTTTTGTGAGTTAGAATTTTGTTCTACATTTTTCTCCAGCTCTGTCCAGGACCCTCTACTGTGATCTCTGTCAGAGCAGTCAGTGGTGGTAGCCGGGCACCATCTAGTTGTGCTGAACTCAGTCTGCTAGAGGCTGTGGTAGTTGTGGTCCATTAGTCCTTTGGACTAATCCTTTCCTTGTGTCTTTGCTTTTCTTCATTCTCCCTTGCTCCAGATAGGGTGAGACCATTGGAGTATCTTAGATGGCTGCTCCCAAGCTTTTAAGACGCCAGATACTACTCACCAAAATAGGATGTAGAACATTTTCTTTATAAACTATGTTATGCCAATTGAGCTAGATGTCCCCCAAGACCATATTCCCCAGCCCTCAGTTGAGTAATTCAGTCCCTCAGGGAGTTTGGATGTGTCTATGAAACTTCCATGACATTGCCTTGGTCAAGTTGTGCTGACATCCCCAGTATCCAGCAGCAATCTTTACTGAGATGGGAAAAGCTCATCACCAACTTTATATGGAAAGAAAAGAGGCCCCAGATGAGTAAAGCATTATTGGAGAAAAAGAACAAAGTGGAGGCCTCACACTACCTGATCTCAGAATATACTACACAGCCAAGGTAGTCAGAACAGCTTTGTACTGGTATGAAGACAGACACATAGACCAATGGAACATAATCGATAATCCAGATGTAAATGCACCCTCCTATGGTCAGCTGATCTTTGACAGAGGACCAAAGTCCATTAAATGGGGGAAAAGAGAATCTTTTTGACAAAAGGTACTGGCAAAACTGGATGTCCATCTGTAAAAAAATAAAACAAAACCAGTACTTCACACCATACACAAAAACTAACTCAAAATGGATCAAAGACCTAAATATTAAACCTAAAACGATAAAGATCATGGAAGAGAAAACAGGGACAACCCTAGAGGCCCTAATACATGCTGTAAATAGTGTACAAACCATAACTAACAATGCACAAACACTAGAAGAGAAACTAGACAACTAGAAGCTCCTAAAAATTAAACACTTACGCTCGTCAAAAGTCTTTACCAAAAGGGTGAAAAGAGAACTCACAGACAGGAAAAAAATTGTGGCTATAAAATATTCGACAAGGGTGTAATCTCTGAAATCTATAAAATACTTCAACACCTCAACAACAACAAAAAACAAATAATCCAATTTAAAAATGGGAAATGGTATGAACAGATACTTCACCAAAGAAGACATTCAGGCAGCTAACAGACACATGAGGAAATGTTTGAAATCATTAGCCTTTAGAGAAATGCAATTCAAAACTACAGTGAGATACCATCTCACTCCGACATTACTGGCATAAAGCAAAAAAGAAAATAACAAATGTTGGAGAGGTTTCGGCGAGATTGCACTGCTGGTGGGAATGTAAAATGGTACAACCGCTATGGAAAATAATATGGTGTCTCCTTAAAAAGCTAGAAATAGAAATACCATATGACCCGGCAGTCTCACTCCTAGGAATATATTCTAGTGAAATAAGAGCTGTCACACAATTAGACATATGCACATCCGTTTTCATTGCAGAATTATTAACAATAGCAAAAAAATGGAAACAACCTAAGTGCTCATCAACAGATGAATGAATAAACAAATTATGGTACATAAACACAGTGGAATACTACAGACAATGATGAATCCACAAAACATCTCACGACATGGATGAATCTGGAGGGCATTATGCTGAGTGAAATAAGTCAATCACAAAGGACCAATATTGTATGAGGTCACTATTATGAAAGCTCAAGGGAAGGTTTACAAACAGGAGAAAACAATCTTTTATGGTTACAAGGGAGGTCAGAGGTAGGGAAGTGAAATCACTAACTACATAGTAAACAAGTGTTAACTTCGGAAAAGACAACACACACTATAGGGGAAGTCAGCACAACTTGACCTAGGCAAAGTCATAGAAGCTTCCTAGACACATCCAAACATCTTGATGGACTGAGTTACTGGGGCTCAGGGCTGGAGATCATAGTCTCAGGGGACATCTAGGTCAATTAGCATAATATAGTTGTTATGGATTGAATTGTGTCCCCCCAAAAATAATGTGTATCAACCTGGCTAGGCCATGATTCCTAGTATTATGTGATTGTCCACCATTTTGTGATCTGATCTGATTTTCTTATGTGTTGTAAATCCTACCTCTATGATGTTAATGAGGCAGGGTTAGAGGCAGTTATGTTAATGAGGCAGTACTCAATCTACAAGATTAGGTTCTGTTTTAAGTCAATCTCTTTTGAGATATGAAAGAGAGAAGTGACTAGAGAGACACAGGGACCTCATACCGCCAAGAAGCAACTCTGGGAGCAAAGCGCGTTCTTTGGACCCAGGATTCCTGCACTGAGACTCTCCTAGACCAGGAGATTCATGACAAAGACATTCCCCCAGAATCAACAGAGAGAAAACTTTTCTCTAGAGCTGGCACCCTGAATTCAGACTTCTATACCCCCTGACTGTGAGAGAATAAATTTCGCTTTATTAAAGCCATCCACTTGTGGTATTTCTGTTACTGCAGCACTAAATAACCAATATAACAGTTAATAAAGAAAATGTTCTATATCCTACTTTGGTAAGTAGCATCTGAGGTCTTAAAAGCTTGCAGCAGTCATTTAAGACAAACTATTGGTCCCATCCTGTCCAGAGCAAAGAAGAATGAAAAAAACCAAAGACACAAGTAAAATATTAGTCCAAAAGACTAATGGACCACAGTGAACCACAGGCTACACCAGCCTGATCCCAGAAGGACTACATGGTGCCCAGCTACTACCACCAACCACTCTGACAGGGATCACAGTACAGGGCCCCAGACAGAGCAGGAGAAAAATGTACAGCAAAATTCAAATTAAAAAAAAAAGACCAGACTTGCTGGTCTCAAAGAGATTGGAAGAACACCAAGACTATGGCCCCCGGACACCCTACTAACTCAGAACTGAAGTCACTCCTGAAGTCCACTTTTCAGCCAAAGATTAGACAGTCCTATAAAACAATTATACACATGAGGAACGTGCTTCTTAATCAAGTATATGATACCAAACGGGCAACGCCTGACCGAAAGCAAAGATGAGAAGGCAGGAAGGGACAGGAAAACTGAATGAGCAGACTCAAGGAATCCAGGCTAGAAAGGAAGAGAGTGCTGACACATGGCAGGGATTGCAACCATTGTCACAAAACAAGTTGTGTATAAATTTTTGAATGAGAAACTAACTTGTGCTATAAACTTTCACCTAAACCATAACAAAATTAAAAAGGAAAAAAAGAATATGGAAAGAATGCTCAAATACTGTGGCATTCAGCTGATACAATCGGAGGCAGCAATGTACAGGAGCAGTTAAGAGTGCCCTGTAGGTACAATCATCGAGTCTGACTTCCTTAATGATTGATGTTCAGACATTATTTATTACGGGAAAGGCATGTCTCTGGTTTCTCTTCTCAGATGAGCAAGAACACAAGTAAACTCGCCAAGTATGGCTCTCCAAGTCAGTTACAGCATCACCACCTGTGACTGTGGCAACAGGACAGTCCCTTAGGCCACATTCTCCTCTCCACTGAGAAGGCAGAACTTGATGCACTTGGAGCAGTGACCATCTTTCAAGTAAGATACTGCTTCTATTAAGCGGCTCCCCTGTTATATGTACAGACTAAAACAAAAAAAAATGACATCATAAATTTGCTTCAAAATAATCCAGGGGGGAGGCGTTGTACAGATGAAACAAAATTGATTATGAGTTTATAATTACAGAAAGTAAGTGACGAGTACGTGAGGTTTTTTTCTACTACTATCTCTAGTTTTATATGTTTGAATGTTTCTGTAATAGAAAATTAAAGATAGAAAGAGACTTCAGTGTTTGTTTCAAAGGGAAAAGTAATCCAGGTAAGAGAGAGGAGCAGAAATATGTAACCTTTCCCACCACTCTGGACAAAAGGTATTTTCTGAGTCCTACTTTAGTCTTTTCTATTTGACCACAATATTTGTTTGGTTTCCCCATCTCATTTCAAAAGATACCCTCTCCTGTTTTTTTTAATTCATTCAAGGTTAGAAAAAATGATATCAGAGTGGTAAAGCAAATGTTAGCTTTTGGCCAAACCACAGCATATGTCATCAGTCCTGTGGGTTCTCCCAGTCTCTGCTTGAGAGCTACTTGACAAATGAGATCAGATTCCCAAGAAAGGTTGCTAGGAGGCAACCTGTTCTTTGATACCAGCTTCCCACACTGCCTACTGTCTTACCAATTTTCTAGAAGCAGTCAGTCAGGGGAATAAAGAACACAGAAGCCAGCTGATTAACAATCTGATCGTCAGCACATCACAAACTCAAAGCCTTAGCGTCTTCAACTTAAAAATGAAGGGAATTCTGGACTTATCTGCCTGACGTGATTATTTTAAACCACAAATTAAACAAAACAGGGAATATGGCAGCTGTTTGTAAATTGTAAAGACATTTGTTTCAAACTGTGTTTTACAGACTTGCCCCAGGGTTCTGTGAGAAACAGCGTTCCCTCTCTCCTACCCAAGCTTCCTCCAGGACATCTCTGCTTCAACCTTCTCTTATATATGGGTTCTGAGGAGAGTTTCATTTGAAAAAAGAGGGTTTTATTGTTGAGGAAGTTTGTGCTCAACTACCATAGGTTGATTGTTCAAATCCACCCAGTGGCACTGTGGAAGAAAGGCCTGGCAATCTATTTTCATAGAGATTACATTCTAGAAAACCCTATGAAGCAAGTTCTACTCTGTAACACATGGGGTTGCCATGAGTCAGAATAGACTTAACAGGGGATTGCTAACAAAATGTTGAAAACCACTTGTCTTAGGTGACACAACCTTAACCACCACACCACTGCTTTAAATTTGTATGTTAAAGATACCTTAAAAGATAGGAGTTACTGCCAATTGAATGTCAGCTACAAGATAAAACATATCTAGAATTATGAATCTTGTCAATGGAAAAATATGATTTGATATGAAAAACTTTCAGGAATAGATCTATTCAATAAAGCAGGGTGGGCTATAGCTTCTAGGGGAGGGCTAACAATGAAAACAGCAGCATTGTACTGGAACCAGAGTCCGAATCAGATGACCTGGGTTTGAATATGCCGTTTAGCACCAGTATAATATTGGACATGGTATACCAGTGTACTTTGCTTGGTAAAGTAGAGAGATGGTCAGTGAAAAAGAGGAAGACTCTCCATGAGATGGATTGGCACAGCAGCAGCAACCATGGGTTCAAACATAGCCATGATTGTGAGGATGGCACAGGACCAGGCAATATTCTGTTGTGCTGTCCCTGGGGTCACTATGAGTCAGAGCTGACTCTGTAGTTACCTAACAATAACAACACCATGACTTTGGACAAAACATTTTATGTGTTTGTGCTTCAGTTTTCTTCCACTATGAGCTATTCAAACTAATACTTGCCTTGTTATGAGGATTAAATGAAATAAATAAAATGCTCAGGAGTCCAATAAGAAACTTAAAAAAAAAAAATACTGCTAGGATAACTTTGCCTTCCCAGAGAAACTGCTATACTTCCTTTTTTTAATAACAAAAATTACACAGCCATTCAGGTCTTCCATTTTGCATCACCTGCCAGAAAATTTGGAGTCCATTCTGAAGCTCAGCTGTACCAGCTAGGCTGACCCTTATAGTCTGTGAATTTGTATTTTTCCTTGGTCTGTTATTGAATTTCTACCTGTATTTAAAATTTTCCTGATCTCCAGTTTTAATTTCGTTACCTTTTTAACACGTGTATTCTATTCTAAGCTGTTCCCAATCTTTTGTGGAGCAAAATAGTAGAGATAGAGAGTGGAAGCAGAAGAGGGAGGAAAAGGAAGGGGGGAGGGCTGGAGAGAATGAAGAAGGGAATGGACCTAACTTTTTTCTCCCACAAATGCTCAATAAGAGTTTATAAAAAGAAAAAAAAGCAATACGATCAATCTAGTTATGCACAGTTTCTGGCGAGTGCTGCATTGGGGTGTTTAATCGATAATGCTTGAGATCTGTAGATCTCACTTTTACTTTCCCAAGATGTGAGAGTGTTCCAGGCAACACAGCCCCATTATGGAGAGTCTTTTCTGGCACTTTCAGGAAGGCGCCAGTGAGAACTGAGAAGAGCACAGTCTTTCTCCTTCTACTCTCTTTTATTTTTTATCACAGGTTAGGTTATTAAATATAATACACTGGAGTCTTGCTATAACAACAAATCTTTACCACCAGTCACATAATTTATTTATGTACCTAGAAATATTCCTGTAAAACATCTGTATACTATAGATGGACAGATAAATGGTAAGTGATAGCCGACAGAAAAATAGTCTAGACCTCAGAAGAATCTAATAATTCAAACTTACTACAGACAGCCTGAAGATACTTAACGTATACAGTATTGACTATGTCAAGATTTAGTACTCTGGAGAAACCTCATGAAAGACAACATTTTGTTATCACAGGGGTTTGAGAGAGAGGCAATTAAAATTCAAGACACGTTAATCTTGGTTCATATGGAATTTTACAAATATTGCCAGGAATAATACCGTTATCTTCTAAAGGTAGAAGTTTAGTCACAAATCTAGTTTCCGAAAAACATGAGAACACTTTTTCTTCATTAAAGAAAATAAAAAATAAAAGGCTACATGTCCCCCTGATGGCAATATTCTCCAGGCTTACCCCCTTGCTTTATGTTGCAGGATATATATTACAGTTAAAGAAGGTGTCTGCTACAACACCATGTGACAATGACTCTGACCAAAAGGAGGCTTTGGCATTTCTGTAGACAAACTGCTCCTACACAGAATGGCTGCATATTACTTTAGGTACATGGTGATTTATAAATGGACACCATACATTTCTATCTGTTCCCTTTCTTTCTCCTCTTACTCTATTTTCTACATAGGCTACCTCACTTTTCCCCAAAACTTCAATATTGCCCTTATGTTGATGGTTTCCAGATTTACAGCTTTATTTCTGATGGTTCTCTCTTAACCACCAAACCTAAAATTTCAAGATATCCAGAGAATATTCCACTGGGTGTCCTGACAACATCCAAAATTTAATTTGTTAGAAAACAGACTCTTCCTCCTCCCCAACTGCTCCATTAGGTAATTTATGTTAAGAAATGACTCTTCCATCCCCTGCCTGTTTGATATGAAGGAATCAGCAAGTTGCCCTGCAGTCTTGGAGTCAGGGAAGAAGTTGATGGAATGTGTAGGATAGAACCAAGATGTGGTCCCACACCCTGCATCTCCCAGGCGGTGTTCTTCCTCCCTCCCCTGGGCTCAAAGATTTCTGCCCTTGCCTCCATCGCAGAACTTAGCTCACCCCTTGCGACTGTTTATGTCCTCCTGTCTTTGGGGTTTGAGCTCCTCAAGGGTACAGGCAATGTCTTACTGTCTTAATGCCATCCAGTTGCCTAGAGTACGTTTCTGAATGAACTTCTCTTAATTCATGTGGAAAATATTCATTGAGAAAATACAATGTGCTAAGTGCTGAAGATAAAATTGTGAAGATGACAGGCTTTGTCCTCACCCACAAGCTGCCATAGTCCACTAGGAAACAATGGAGCATTGTTTGGTGTCTAACAAACAGAAGGACTAAATGTGGTTATAGTATAAATGCAGATGCCGTAGAAGCACAAGGGGAAGGTGCTTAATCTCCAGGAAGAAAGAGTGGAGAACAGGCCTGGGACTACGGTCAGACAAGTGAGGAGCTTAGGGTACACAGTTTAAAAAGATACTCAATCTCAGAGTTGTGAAGTCCAAGGTCAGCACCTGAGAGTAATTTTTGTCCCAGGAGCCTTACTTGCTTCACCCTATTTCTGGCCTTGATAGAGAATTTATGATCAGCCCATATATACCAAGAGTCATTTGCAAAAGTACCCCAAGGCAGGCTGGTAGCTTAGAGACCAGTATCATCTCAAATAGGGAATTAAATGTTTTATACGGCATGGGCAGATTCTCCCCTACTAAAGAGAGTGCATGAGAGATTAACCACAATCACCTTAGATAGGTTGGTAACTATACCCTGCCTAATTACAACAATAAGAAAAATTAGAGGAAAAAAAAGGATATGCTTATACAATTCTGGAGGCCTGGTGGCGCAGGGGTTAAGAGCTTGGCTGTTAACCAAAAAAATAAAAAGATCGGCAGTTCGAATCCACCAGCCGCTCCTTGGAAACCTATGAGGCAGTTCTACTCTGTTCTACGGGGTCATTATGAGTTGGAATCGATTCGACAGCAACACGTTTGTTTTTTTATACAATTCTAGCAATGGTACACCTATTAAGGAGATATGGTCTATCGCAGTGGTTAGAGGAATGTTACGTTGTTGTGTGCTGTTGAGTCAATTTCACCTCATAGCCACCCTATAGAACAGAGAAGAACTGCCTTGTAAGGTTTCCAAGGCTGTAATCTTTATGGGATCAGACCACCAGGTCTTTTTTCCTGCTGAGTGGCTGGTGGGTTGGAACCTCTAACCCCTTTCAGTTAGCAGCCAAGCATTTAACCATTGCACCAACGGGGCTCTTTTTGGTTAGAAGAATAGCCTCTAGATATCCTTTACTAGCTATGACCATGAGCAATCACTTATCCTTTCTATGCCTCAGTTTCCTCATCTAGAAAATGAAAATGATAATAAAACCTATTTCATGGGTTACTGTAAAGATTAAATGAGTTAACGTATTTGAAGAGCTTAGTGCCAAGGACACTGTGAATATTCAATAAACATTGATTAATATTATTATTCTATAATTCTTCTAACTCTTCTTAGCAGACACACTGTACTCCTATAGAGTGAGAGCTAGAATATCAAGCACCCTTGATTTGAGATTTGAGAGGATCTTAAGAATTAGCTAAGATACCGTACATAACTTCCCCAGGACATTCTGCACAGACACTTAACGCTGAGTGTGCCCTAACTAAATCACTCTTCCTTCTCTCCCACACCTCTCTTAACCTTCTTCTCTGGATTTCCTGTCAGAACCAGAGACGGCAAAATCTATTCTTAATCACATCCCCCCGTTTTAATCCTCTGCTTTATCGTTGGTATATATTATATACATATTTATATCTATACTTATATACACACATATGGCTCTGTGTGTATATTGTGTGTGTGTGTGTGTGTGTGTTTCATGATTTGAGCACACAGCTAGAATGTAAATGCCCACGAGGACACAGAGGTAGTGTCTCTCTTATTCAGTGCTGTATTTCCAGCATCTAGAACAGTGCCTGACCCATAGCAGGCCATCAAATATATACGTATATACATATACATATATAAAACCAAAAAAGTACCAAACCTGTTGCCGTCGAGTCGATTCTGACTCATAGCAAACATAGAGGACAGAGTAGAACAGCCCCATAGGGTTTCCAAGGAGAAACTGGCGGATTCGAACTGCTGACCTTTGGTTAGCAGCCAGGTTCTTAACTAGTGCACCCCCAGGGCTCCATATATATACATATTTATATATATATATATTTTTAAATAAATTAATGAATGACTTCTCAATACCTCTTGTTCCTTGCCTCCGGCCCTATATCTGTTGATACAGATTTTGTCAATTCAGTCTCCTGAATATCTTTCACATGGTGTGTTCTGCTCACACTGCTACTCCTTTTTCTCAAGTCATCATCATCTCCCACCTGGATTACTAAAGTGGTGTCTTACCTGATCCCTCCCTCAGTGCTCCCGTTCCCACGACAGTCCTCTTAGTGCAGTCAGGGTGCTCTTACTAACGTGGAAATTGACCACATCGCTCCCTTGCTTAAAACATTTCAAAGTCATCCCAAAAGGTTACATGTTATATAGTTCCACTTACATAACATTCTCAGAATTACAAAACTATAGAGAATGAGCAGAGATTAGTGGTTGCCGAAAGACAGAAACAGAGATGGTAGCTTAGGTGCAGCTATTAAGGGGCAGCATGAACAATTTCCATTATAGTGACGAAACAGTTTTGTTTCTTGATTGCAGTGGTGGTTATATGAATTTATACATGGGGCCAAATTGCATAGAACCACATGCACACACCCCATGAGTTCATGCAAAAACCGGTGAAAACTGAATAAGGCCTCTAGTTCAGCTAACAGTATTATATCAGGCCAATTTCCTGGTTTTGATATTGTACTAAAGTTATATATGATGTCACCATTGGAGGAAGTTGGGTGAAGGTATCATGGGCCCCTATACATTGCTTTACATCTTCCTATAATTATTTTCTAAAACATTAGAAATTATTTTCAAGGAGTCCTCATTGCACTCAAGGGGATAAAAAAACCTAGCCTCATTACCATGATGCATAAGACTTCAAAAATCTGGCCTTAGCTTGCTTTTCCAGCTTCATCTCTTGCCGACTCACCCTCTGTGCTCTGCATTTCAGCCAGAATGATTTGTCACTCCTCTAGAGTGTACACAAAAGAGATTCCTCATCCAGTATGAAAAGTTCCTCAGAAGAAGCACCATGTAAGGGACACCAGACTTAAAACCTGAAAGATACACCACATTCTCCCAGATTTTTTCCTACTTCTGTCCGTTCTGCCCCCTAATATATCAGATCAATGCTAGTAAAATTGTGAGGCATACACTCATGCTAGTCCACAAACTATTTCCAATCTAGGATGACATGAATTACAAAAATTAAGACTAAGCCTTTAGAAACATTTATAGCAATTTAACATGGTAGAGATATCCAAGCACATGATCAGTAACTTGCATTCGTTTTTTTGTTTGTTTTCATTTTTAAAACAATTCCCCCTTTTTTCTATAAGTATTTGTCTATGATGGTTTGGAACTTAAAAAGAACAAAAACCAAAACTGGTCATTCTTAAGAAATAATTTGAGAAGCACTATTTTAAAACTAAATCCTGCATTTTCCCAGGCCAGGACTTGGTCTTGAGATCCCTTTTCTTTCTACATTTGCTATCAGGAGACTAGATTCTCAAGCATTCATGTGGATTTTGGAGTCACATAGGAACTATTTGGGGAATATGATGAAATCCCTAAGGTCTTCCTCAAGAGACATAGATACAGTAGCCTTAGGTACCTCCTTAGCATTTATGTCAAGCATTCAGGTAACTAAGCTGTGTGACAATGGACCCTAATTCATTTTATCCTGTTGTTTCACTAGTTTAAGGCTCTGCAAATAGTGTCCTTTTCAATGAGTATATAGAAACAAACAAAAAATAAAAATATGACATATATTTCTTGGTTTCTGTATCAGTTAGCTATTGCTGTGTTACAAGCTACACAAAATTCAGCATCTTAAAATAATAAGTATCTATTGTTCATGAGTCAGCGTGTCAGCCAGGCTCACTTATTCATCTGTGGTAAGCTATGGGTCAGTGTTTGGTGTTCACCTGGCTACATTAGTTGCCCTCGAGTCGACTCCGACTTATGGTGACCTCGTATGTGTCAGAGGAGACTCGTGCATCATAGAGTTTTCAATAGCTGATTTTTCAGAAGCAGATTGCCAGGCCTTTCTTCTGAGGTACCTCTGGGTGGACTTGAACTGCCAACCTTTCAGTTAGCAGCTGAGTGTGTTAACCATTTACAACACCTAGGGACTCCTACATTACTATTTCAAATGGGCAAAAACAAGTAGGCTCTTCCACATGATATCTCATCCTCCAGCAGGCTATTCACATGGCTGTGGCTGTGTTCCAGGAGAAGGAAGAAGTGCTTATAGCCTCCTGAGGCTGAGACTGGGACTGGCGCACAGTCACTTCACCAAATGCTATTGGCCAAAGCACGTCACAAGGCCAATTCAGATCGGAGCAGCTGCACAGCCACATTCCAAAAGCTGCGGGTAGAGTGCGAAAAATTGGGGCAACGAATCAACCTGCTACAGTCCGCAAATACAAGCCATCAAAACATAGATAATGCGCTTCCCATTAGATTAGAAAATGCTTAGGTTCTGGGTAACAGGCAAACATATTTTCAATCTAAATTCAGTATTTTAAATGGTTCATTACATGGAGCAATGGAAAATCGCTATCTTTTACAGACAAATGTTCTCCTTAATTCCTCTAAGTTTATGCATTTGGCAAGTCTTAAAAAAATTGCTGCTTTCTTCCTTCAACCCCTCTCCTTGGCTGAATTTCCTTTTCATTTTTTTGTTCAGCTTCAGTCTTAATGAAGCCGCTTAGTATTCAAGCAGCGGCAGCCCACCTCCAGGGAGAGCCGCTGTTTAATATTAATGTTCCCCTAAAATGAAGCAACGCCCTGCTGCCTTCACATTCCTTCAGTGAGAAATCCTAACCCTCAGGGAGAGGTAGGTCAGGGTGACGCTGCCGCCATCGGTTTCCCCTTTGGGTGCAAGAGACCAAAGCGGGAAGCTGCCCGGTGGAGGTGGGTAATTTGATCCTGCTGCCTGAGTACGTGTGAGCTGCAGAACTCTAATTATCCGAGCGAGCAGGAAGTCACCTAGGAAATTCAGCTGGTGGGCACCCATGTGAAAGGGAGAGAGAATCATTAATGTCCCTTCCGAGATAGGAAGATCTTTACGGACAGAAATAGATTCCACCAGCACACTGCGCGGAGCCTATTGAAGGGCGGACGGTGATTTGTAAAATGTTATAGGAGCTTAAATCAAATTCAGCAGCATGCGATTAGTTGATAAATTAATTATTTTGTTGTGCTTTGGGGCTCTATGTAGCATTGTGACTTTAAATTCTGGATGACAAGTCATTTCTGCATATTAAAATGAAAAGCCTTCCCCAAGCAGCATTTTTATTTCATGAAATGTTGTATATAAATGCTACAGGTAAAAAGATAAAAATAATAAAGTCAGCCTGCCAGCTTAACTACTTGACACAGTGCCCTGGAAGAGGAAACAACGTCCTCTCCTTGAAATCTTCTTTCAAGGATAAACTTCACCATCAAAGAAAGTAAATCATTTGCGAATCATGCAAAATAAAGTCTACTAGGACTGAAGTTTGTCTTTTGTCCATTTATGTTGATCATTGGGGGGTGTTTTTAGCTGTCATCGAGTTGACTCTGTGTAATGGTGACCTTACGTACAGCAGAATGAAACGTTGACCAGTCCTGTGTTATCCTCACAATCACCAGCACGCTCGAGTCCATCCTTGCGGATATTGTGCCAATCCATCTCACCGAGGGTTTCCCATGCCCTTGTTGGCCCTCTTCTTCACCAAACACGATGTCCTCCTCCAGCAATTGATCTCTCTTGATAATGTGCCCAAAGCAAGTGAGTCAATGTTCTGTTGTGATCAACAAGGTTTTCATTGGCTGATTTTTGGAAGTAGATCACCAGGGCTTTCTTTCTAGTCTAACTTAGTCTGGAAGCTCTGTTGAAACCTGTCCACCATGGGAGATCCTGCTGGTATCTGAAATACTGGTACTATTACTTCTAGCATCACAGCAACATGCCAGCTACCAAAGTAAAACAAACTGACAGACAGGCGGTGGATACTGTTCACTAGCAATCTTATTTTTTCATTGACTGAAGGTAGATAGAATTGTGCTTAACTAGTGCAGTTTTCTTATCTATAAAATCCTCAAAGCTGTATTTCTATATTTAAGCATACGGAAAATTTATGTATGTGAAGAACAGACGCTATATTTTACCTTGGTACCCAGATCCCCAGAGGCAGGGGAAGAATGTGTATTTTTTTGATACCTTAATAAGATTTCAACAGTCAAATCTTGATAAAACTTCAAATGCTTCTCCTACACTTCCAACTCTTTGTATACGTGTATTATACAGAATGCGGAAGTCAGTAAATGGAGAGATTGCACAAATAAATGGATGAAGAATAATGCACTGCTTTTCAGCATTTGTTAGACTAAAAACATGACACGTTTGATTTTTCAAGGGAGGGCAGAGTGTGATTTACGGGTCAGCCAATGTTCTGGCTTATGGACTTCTTGTTCCTGTTAAATGAGTCAGATGAAATGACAGAAATATCTTGTAAATACAGACGAACGCTACCAGCTTGTAATCACACAAAAATGGCTCTAGATATCATACCAAATGTTAGTAGAGTGTTTTATAATTTACAAGGCCCTTTCTCCTTTATTAAAATATCAAATCCTCACAACAGCACTGTGAGGTAGAGGATGTATGAATTGCTGGTACCTGAGGTTCAGGTCAAGTGGGTTATCCCAGGCTCTACAGCTAGTAAGTGGGCAAGCTGGGATCACAACCTTGGGTGTTCTGACTCCAAAATCGAGTTTTCTTTCCAGTATTTTGATGCTGATAAAAAAAGGGGGGGGAGGGGGTGGCAGCCTCCCCACCCACCCATAACCCTCTAAACAGTAATTGAAAATTAAAATTTATGTTAAAATTAAATGAATTGTCCTATTTTTAAAGCATTGTCCAAAATAAACAAGGCAAAGAAGACCTTCATTGTCACAGAAATGGTTCTCTATTTAATTTTAATCCTCACTAACATCCTTTGAAGTACTCAGGGTAATACCTCCCACACAGCATGTAAGGAATCAGCCCTGTTAATGAAGCAGTATGACAGTTTGACCTGACACCACTCTCTGCCAATATAGGACTAGGATGGCACCTTATCCTGCCTCTTACCATACAGAAAATTCCAGAGTCCTAGGATACACTACTGTGGAATTAGAAGCAGGACTGTGTTGTGTAGGTTGTAACTCAAAAAGTAGTATGTATTGCCTCATAAAGCAAACTTTCAGCTCCCCAGTCCTAAAAGTACTTCCTTTAATGCAGAAATTCCATTAACTGCAGCCTAAGCCTTCCATTCCACAATGAGAATCTGAAGCTAAATACCTCTCTGGAGTTGCTTAACTTGTTGAGTTCGTGTGCAGACATTTTCTAGAGCCCTTGGGGTATAGACAGGGCTCCAATATCTCACAGATTTGGGTGAAGATTATGTAAAATAGTATACAAAGTGCCTGATGTTGATTGTTGCTATTGTTAGGTGCCATTGAGTAAGCTTTCGATTCATAGTGACCTCATGTGACAGAGTAGAACTGCCCCCATCGGATTTTTCTAGGCTGTAATCTTTGCAGGAGCAGATCACCAGGTCTTGCTCCTGCAGAGATGATAGATGAGTTCGAACCACTAACCTTTCAGTTAGTAGTTGAGCATTTAACCGTTGCATCACCAGGCCTCCTGAAGTTGACTAGGTACTCCGTAAATGTTTATTCCCTTCTATTCCCACTCCACTCAAACTTCCCCTGTTACTTGCTAGCACTGTTAACTTGAACTCTACTAACCCACCTCACAACCTTTTCAAGGTGCTGGTCTATCCATCTGAAATGCCTTTCTTCTGCTTGGAAAAGTCAAGTCGTATCTAAAGATGATCTCATGGAAGGCATTTTGGATGTCTTCTCCCATTCCAAGCCCCATTGCTCTGTCCCCAACCTTCCTCCTTTGATTACAATACCAGCACATTGCGATCCAGTTGGCTGTTTCACATATCTGCTTATAAAGAAATAAATATTTGCTGAATTAAATTTAGGAGAAGGTGTCATGCCAGCTTAAGGGGGTGGGGGTGAAATGTAATAAGGATCACTTGAGGAAAGAAAAGGACAAAAGAGAGAATACTGGAAATAACAGAAAACATATTTGACCTACTTACACTACTGCCTCGAGCCAACCTAGAGGCCATATTTGGACCTATTTTCATAAATGTCTCTAAATTCTTTGTTTTCATGGAAGAGTAAAATGGTTGCAAAATAATAAAATACATATATAATACACGGTTCCTATTATGTATTTGCAGGTAAGTGGATTAACTAGGATGCTTTTAATTCTCTGAGTAATCCAATGCTCAGAAAATGGGTTTCTATTTTATTTTGAGAAAAAAATATTTTTAGGGGGGCCAATTTATTTTGTTTTGTTTTGTCTGTTGGGTGTTTGGTTTTTCGTTTGTTTTTAAACAACGAATGACAAACACAAACATGACTTAGAGAAACTATTGTTGATTCTATTATCTCTGTTGTTCTATACATAGTGTCATAACTACTGGATATTGAGGACAAAGAATTGAGACAATATGGCCTGATACACAGACTTACAGGCTCTGAGGCAGTGTAGGGCAGTGTCTACACACAGACTTTGGAGGTGTACCATCTGGGTTCAAAATCTGGCACAATACTTACAATTTGTGTGACGTCGGGAAAAATATCTAACCTCTTTATGCTTCAATTTGTAAAATGAGGTAATCATAGCACTTAATTCATGGACGTGTTGTGAGGAGGAAAAGAATTACCATCTGTAAAGTGCTTAGAACAATGCCTGGCATATAACAAGTACAATTTTAACTATTTGCTATTATTGCCTGACACATGGAAGAAATCATTTAAATCACAAGTCTCCTAGATGATTTAAAACATATGGTCACTATGTCAGTAATCTATGGCTAGGTAACAAACCAGTCCAAATTTACTGGCTTAACAACAATCATTCATTTTTATCTGTCACGGTTCTGGAGATACCTGGGCTTAACCAGGTGGTTCTTACTCAGGTACTCTATTGTGGTTGCAGTTAGACAGTGGCTAGAGCTGGAGTCATCTCAAAGACTTGCTTACTCACAGATCAGGCAAAAAATGATGACTGTCATCTAAGACTTCGGCTGGGAATGAACACCTAATGTAGCCTCTCCATGTGGTCTGAACTTCCTCACAAAATGGTGGTCAGATTCCTAGAGCAATCCTCCTGAGACAAACAGCCAGGTGGCAGCTACGTCACTTTTTGTGATCTAGTCTCAGAAGTCAAATAGTTTGTCACCTCCACTGTACTCCATTGGTCCTGGCAGTCTCATTTTATGGGGAGAAGATACAGACACCAGCTGTTGATAGGGGATGGCAAGGTCACACCGTAAGAGATCAGGTGGGACAAAAGATATTATTAGAGCTGTCTTTGGGAAATATAACCTGCTACAGTCAAATACACATATAGTAAGCATTCATTAAATACTTGTTAAATTACAAAGACCACACGTTAAAAAAAACCCATTGCCATCGAGTCAATTCTGACTCATAGCGACCCTAGCTGATTAAATTCTTAGTTAAGAATTTTTTTATTGCAAGACACAGAAAACAGCTCAAAATAGTTAATCAAAACAAAAAATGTTCTTTTTTAGAAAGATAATATGTTTCTCACGGAATCTTATGGAAGAAGCTATGCCCTTCTCTTGAGGGACTATTGCCAGGAACTATTGTATATTTATCTTAAAAATTTATCTGGAATCTACCACATCTCACCTCCATGACTATATTTCCCATCCTAGCCACCATCATTTCTTACCTGGATTATTTCAATAGCCTCCTAATAATTCTCTCCCGCTTCTTCCCTTTGGTCCCCTCAGTCTGTTCTCTACACAGTTGCTGGGGATTCTTTTAATTTGTAAATCAGATTATACCACCTCTTTGTTCAAAGCCTTGCAGTGTTGTCTTAGTCATCTAGTGCTGCTATAACAGAAATACCACAAGTGGACAGCCTTAACAAACAGAAATTTATTCTCTTACAGTCTAGTACGCTACAAGTCCAAATTCAGGGCATCAACTCCAGGGGAACGCTTTCTCTGTTGGCTCTGGAGGAGCTTCTCTGCACAGGAACCTCAGGGCCAAAGCACTCTGCTCCCGGCACTGCTTTCTTGGTAGCATGAGGTTCCCACATCTCTCTGCTCGTTTCTCTCTTTTGTATCTCAGAAGAGATTGGCTAAAGACACTATCTAGTCTTGTAGACCTCGTCAATATAACTGCCACTAATCTATCTTATTACATCATAGTGACAGAATATACAACAGGTAGGGAAATCACATCAGATCACAAAATGGTAGATAATCATATAATACTGGGAATCATGACCTAGCCAAGTTGACAGATATTTTTGGGGGACACAATTCAATCCATGACAAGTGTTTTTCCATTTCATTTAGAAAAAATTCAAAAACCTTACTATGGTCCGCAAGGCCCTCCAAGATCTTGCCTTTGGGCATCTCCTTGACACCCTCACCTACCATTCTCCCCACTTCCGTTTCTGCCCTCCTTTGAAAATTCCAAGTATGTTCCTACCTCAGAGTCTTTGCTGCTGTTGTTCACTCTGCCTGGAATATTCTCTCTACACATCAGCCTGGCTTGCTCTCTCTTTTTTATCAGGACTCTGTTCAAATATCTCCTTATCAGAGACGCTTTCTCTGGCCCATCTTTTCCAAAGTAGCAATACCTCAAGTAACTCTTGAAAAATAGACTTGTTCTTTAGTCCCAATATGAAATTCCACAAGCAGAGAATCTGATTGGCTCAGCATAGTTTGAGTGTACACTATAGTCGAATCAACTTTCTGTTAATTGGGAGTGGCAGTGATGTCACATAGTAAAATATCAGAACTGCTAAGTCCCAGTCCTACACAGAGTGAAGTTCTCAAGAATAAGGAGCATTTGGAACTGTGAAGCTATCCCAATGAGTCTAGTTGTTTTTGTTGTGTGCTGTCAGGCTGATTCCCACTCATAGTGACCCTACAGGACAGAGTAGAACTGCCCTGTAGGGTTTCCTAGGCAGTAATCTTTATGGGAGTAGATCACCAGGTCTTTTCCTCCAAGAAGTGGCTGGTGGGTTTAAACTGTTAGCCTTTTGGTTATCAGCTGGGTAAAGTTATCCCAATGAGTCTAGTAGAGCTAAGAAAGAGGTGATCATAGCTCTGCTACTAACTACTTGGGTGACTTCAGAGAAGTCAAAAGTCTAAGCCCCAATTTCCTCCCCTGTCAAATGGAAATAGTATTATCAGCTAAAATTACTTCAGTAAGATCAGTAAGATGGAGAGATAAGTGATATCAAATCACATTGGAAACTACAAAATCATTCATAATGAGGTCTTAGATGTGCTTTAAAATATTTCGGCCCAAAACGAGATAAATGAAGCAAGTGTGAAAAATCTTAATTATACAGGTGATAGGTATATATTGGTATATATAGGATATATAAAGGAGCCCTGGTATTGCAATGGTTAAGAGCTCAGCTGCTCACCAAAATGTTGCTGGTTGAAACCCATTCAACAGCTCTGCAGGAGAAAGACCTGATGAACTGCTCCCATAAAGATTACAACCTACAAAACCTTATGGGGCAGTTATACTCTGTCACATGGGGTCACAACGAGTTGAAAATTTACTCAGTAGCACCTAACAACAAGAAAAACACAGGTTATATAGGTATACTGTTCCTGAACTTTTGTGTATGTTACAAAATTTTCGTAACAAAAAATGTGAACAATGTCACCAAGGAGGGAATAAATGGCACAGTTATAAGTGGAATCAAGACACCACAGTGCCATGATTTTGTCTTTTATTTGTTGTTTATTGGGATGACATCATAGTTGTCTTTTACTCTGTTTCTAAAATAACTCAAATTTGAAAATAACACTTTTGTGCCATTATTGTCATGACAAGAACAGTGCTTTTAAAATGTAAAGTCTAGGGACATTTTAAAAGATTTAGAATGATTAAAAACATAAACACTTGACAATCTGAAAATGTCTTAAATGGAAGAATCTATAGGAATGGAGACAAAGCTCATGGGCATTTCAACGATCAAGGCCCCAGACACCTCTCAGGCCTCGCTCAGCATCCTTGTTCCCTTTTTTCTTATCTCCGTCACGTTATTTTTGGTAGCAAGTGTCACACTGCTCATTCTATCACCAGTGTAGCACTGAGTAGTGGTTAATTTCTCTTCTTTTCATTACTGCCCCTAAAGACAAAAACACATCAAACCTTTACATTTCAATGATTTTACTGCTGATCATTACAGGAAATAGATAAGATGACAAATATAACCAGGGGAAATTACAAACCTCAGGGAATCTTGCTAGTTCATGGTCCACAGATTAATTGCTGAGATGATAAATAAGATCCCCATTGGACTTCCACCCTCAGCTTCCATACCTGAGAGTGAAACTTACAAAATGTGTTCTTTCTTCTTCCTCCCTACTTCCTGGCCAGGGATTCTGCAGGTCCCACACCCTGGAGACCTGGCAGAGCCCAATGGCCTTGGTCTTGATGTTTCTTTGTATCTCTCAAGACCTCCAGACCTGCTTAAAGCAAAGTCCCTGGGCCTGTACCCCTCATAGCAACCCCTTCAAGGATTTTTTTCCAAGCAGGTAATATAGTTATCAAAATCCTTCTAGCAAAGCTGGAATTTAACACATCTTCCACCCAAACCCCTTGATTTTGTTTAATATATTTTATTAAATTGTTTTAAAGTGTCTAAACTTAAATATGTCTGTTAGTTTGTCATACTGTGGTGGCTGGAGTGTTGTTGTAATGCTGGAAGCTATGCCACTGATATTTCAAATATCAGCAGGGTCACCCATGGTGGACAGGTTTAAGTAGAGCTTCCAGACTAAGAATGAGTAGGAAGAAAGGCCTGGTAGTCTACTTCCAAAAATTAGTCAGTGAAAACTTTATGGATCACAACAGAATATGGTCTGATATAGTGCTAGAAGACGACCCGCTAGGTTAGAAGGCCAGAGTACACAGTGGCTGCAACAATGGACTTGAGCATCCCAGTGATTAGCGCAGGACCAGGCAACATCTTATGCTGTTGTGCATGGGGTCGCCATGAGTCAGATCTCACTTGATGACAAGTAACAACAACAACAAATTAAAATTCAAAGTGTCTAAAAATGTTACATTATTTTTAGTTTTGGACCAGTAGATGCTCTCCAGAATTGAGAATTCAGGGTATGAGCAAACATAAGTCTAAAAAAGCTTGCACTTGGGTGATATTCAGCAAAAACCTGGAGCAGATCTGATGGTGGAAGGGGGTTATGCTGTAGGATTTCTAAGGCAGACTAACAAATCATCTCAAACAACTAACTGTGAAGAGTATGCCTGGTCACTGGTCAACATAAAGTACTTGTTGCCCTTGAGAAAACTGAAAATACAGGAATAACTCAGTGACGATTGCTCAAAGGACAGCACCATGGAAGACCAGGATGTGGTCCCAAATCAGGTTTTTCACAATACCCACAAGAGTTGTCACCAACCACACTAACCCATTAAACCTTGGAAGTCAATATGCCAGTTGAAAGCACTTTAGTTATATAGTAACAGATCGTAGAAGTAACTGTTCTACTCCCAGCGCTTTCCACTTCTAAATGAATTCCTCAAGGGAGGAACAAACAAAGATCTATAGATCTGTAAGTGGACTGGGACTGGGAAATTTCTTTTAATCATTTTATAGCCTGAGAGAAAATAAACTACAATAATTCCTTGGGGTGTTCAGTTGTGGTAGATATTTATGGGAAAGCAAAGGGCAAAATTCTGTGTCTTCTCACCTGATCAAATCTACCTTTCAAGAATGCACAGAGCAATTAATGTAGCTCCTCTGACAATAAGAAAAATAACGTGCATTTTGCTCAATTCTTCTTTTTCTGTTTTGCATCCACTAAAGCGAGTATTCTTTGCCTCTAATTTAAACATCTTGAGCACCAGGTACTTCATGTAAAAGTAAGGAACATCAGTGGCTACCGTATACAATTGCTGTGTGGCGAATTTTAAAACAGCACACATTAATAATGAACTTCCTCCTGATAATCTAATTAGAAAAGTCTCAAATCCAGAAACAGAATCTTGTCCAATTGTTCTTCAAGTCTGTAACCAAACATCCAGCTGAGATCATGACGTCCTGTTACTCAGGACCAGCATTGCCACCTAACTGTTCCTGAATAAGTTACTGTCTCACCAAACAGATTGTAATTTCACTTTCCTTCCAACTAAAAATAAGTGGCGTTAACATTTGAACAGAACAAATATAATGCTGAAGCATAGGCATGTTTAGCCTGTAAACGACCTATCAGAACTAAATTTTCACTGAGAAAAAGATTCAGAAGAGGCTTAATTGATTCCTGTTAAGTATGTGTGGAAATACACTGAAATTTTCTCCCTTAAAAATGTGTCATCTTTGTCTGATATTTTTGGAATCTGTTTATTCCTGTAACAGTTGCTAGGGCTGCCATAACAAAGTACCACAAACTGAGTGGCTTAAACAACAGAAATTTATTATCTCACAGTTCTAGAAGTCTGAAATCGGGGGGTCAGCAGAGCCCTGAAGGCTCTAGGGGAGACTCCCCCTCGCTTCCTCCAGTTTCTATGGTCTCCAGTAGTCTATGGCATTCCTTGGCATGCAGTTGTATCATTCCAATCCCTGCCTCGTGTTCACATGGCCTTTTCCCCCGGTGTGCCCAAATTTTTCTCTTGTTATAAAGACACCAGTCAAATTGGATTTAGGGCCCACTCTAATCCAGTATGGCCTCATCTTAACTTGATTACATCTGCAAAGACCCTATTTCCAAGTAAGGTCACATTCACAGATTCCAGGTGGACATGAATTGTTTTAGGGACACTATTCAACCCAGTACAATTTCCAATGTATTTTATTATCCTATGAAAATCTAATACCTTTCAACTCCACAGTAAAAAAAAAAAAGTATATTCTGACCTTCTATCTCAGGAAACAAGAGCAGGAGATGGTGGTTTCAAGCTTTTAATGTACTCCTTTGAGTTTATGAATAGGGATAAAAAAGACATAATGGCATTCAACCCAAGTCTACTTTTATGAAAGTGTGTGTTCTTTCTTTTCTCTCAGAATTGATTGGGCATGGAACAATCCAATAGCACCGGGGTTGATATAAAAAGGACTGGATACCCACTGAATGGAAGAAGATATTTGCAATAATAAATCTATCTAACAAAGGACTCATATCGAGAATATATAAAGAGCTCCTACAAATCAATAAGACAAAGATAAATAATCCAATAGAAGAATGGATAAAAGATTTGAACAGGTACTTCACAAAAAAAGAATATCTAAATCACTAATAATCATATGAAAAAGTATTTATTCAGCAGTCGTCATGGTAATACAAATTAAAATGGCAGTGAAATTTCAGTGTACATGCACTGGAATAAGTAACATGAAAAAGATTAGGTGTTGGTGAGGTTCACAGCAGTGTACAATGCAGCCGGTGGGAATCTAAATTGATAGAACCCCTATGGAAAACTGGAAAACTGTTTGACACTCTCTACTAAAAATAGATATCACAGTGTTTTTATTTTTAAACCAAGGGGGCTACTGCCTTGATAGTTTTAAAACAAGGAGTAGTTGTTTTGGGTCAGAATTTTTATAGTTAATATGTAGGCTGAAAAGAAAATATTTTTAGAAATTTCTTTCCTATTGATGCCTCTAAACAAAAGTTTTATATCTTTTTATTTAATTTAAAAAAAAAGTTTGATTATTTTTCCCCTGTAATCTCTAGAGAGGGTTTGCATAAAGCAGCCATTCATGATTCCATGCTAAAGTGGCCCAAACGAAAATGCAGGCTATTTAACGGTAAGTGCTGCTTTCAGAATTACATATGTGGGCTAGCTGTATTCTTATTGCCTCAGGGTTAGTTAATTTTAGATTGATTGGAGTGTCAGAGAAGGTCTGAATACTAAAGAAGTACCAGAAAACATTACTTTCCATACACTCCAATGAGCACCAGATGCAAATATTTTAATGCTACTTTCAAATAACCAAAAGTCTAAGGCTTGTGAATAAATTATAATTCCTAATTGATCTCTCTAGCCTGGGTCTATGGTGTAGTATAGCAGAAAAAGCATTGACCTTACGGTCAGAAATCTGATTTCTAATACTGACTATAGCCTAGACACCACCTGTCAGTTTTTCATACTGTACTACTGGCTTATGTGTTGCTATGATGCTGGAAGCTATGTCACTGGTATTTCAAATACCAGCAGTGTCACTTATGGTGGAGAGGTTTCAGCAGAGCTTCCAGACTAAAAGAGACTAGGAAGAAAGGCCTGTTGACCGTTCTGTGACCCTGTGGATCACAACAGAATATTGTCTGATATAGTGCTAGAAGATAAGTCCCCTAGGTTGGAAAGCATTCAAAATACGCAGTGGCCACAACAAGGACTCGAGCACACCAAGGATGGTGAAGATGGCACAAAGCCTGGCAATCTTTCCTTTTGCGTACAGGGAGGCATCATAAGTCAGAGCCAACTTGACAGTGACTAACTACAACTAATAGTCCAAGTTATCTCAGCCTTAGTCTTCTTACTGGTACATACAGGAAGTGGATGATATTGGGTCTCCTAAAAAGTGATATAACTGTGTTTTACTTTTCTGATCAATTCAGCACAGGACAGACAAGGATCAAGTCCTAGATTCCCTAGATTCTTTCAACTAGATGGGTTTAGAAGCTCTGACTTCTGGATTACCTGACTCACTGGATTAACCTTTTATACTTGAAAATACAGTAATGCCTACAGCTACTGAATGATTGTCCTTAAGTCTACTACTCACCCGGTGACTTCTACTCACCGGGTGAGTATACACTTAGTTGTATTTGCTCCCCGATCTATTTTTATAATTGTAATTATGTACTGGAACTAAATAGTAGTGAAACAGACATGAGTCTGAAAAGAAAATAATTGTTAATATTACTAAAGCACCATCCATATTTGATTTAAATGATTCAAAAGATGAGATTTGGACTGGGAGTTGATTTAAGACTTTTGGGATGATGTGATTGGGGGAATGTGTTTTACATGTGGCAAGGACATGAATTTTTCAGGGCCAAAGGGTAGAATGTTATGCATTGAATTGCATCCCCCAAAAATATGTGTTGTAAATCATAGCCTCTAGGCCTGTGGTTATAATCCCATTTGGAAATGGGTTGTCTTTGTTGTAATAATGAGGCAGGATTAGTGGAGAGTATATCTTGAGTCAATCTCTTTTGAGATATAAAAGAGATTTAAAAGGAAACAGATTAGGGGAAGAAAGATGAAACAGATTAGGGGAAGAGAGATGCCAAGCCACATGAAGATCGCCCAGGAGCAGAAGCTCAGAAGAGACAAGGACCTTCCTCCAGAGCAGACAGAGTAAGAAAGCCTTCCCGAGAACCTGCACTCTTAATTCAAACTTCTAGCCTCCTAAACTGTGAGAAAATACATTTCTGCTTATTAAAGCCATCCACGTGTGGTACTTCTGTTACAGTAGCACTAGATAACTAAGACAGGGTGTTTATCTATCTCTAGTGTCTGTTTCAGCTGTAATATTCTATGTATCTAAACTCCATCTTCTGTCTGTCTACCAAGTCTCATACGACTTCTCCTTCCAAGTCTGGCTCCCCTTTCTTCCTTCTCATGATTCACAGTAGTCTGCTTGTTTTTCTTTTCTTTAATGCTGGCATACCTACCATATTCCCAACACTAGGTTTAGGGAAGCAACCTCTATTGCTCCTTTCCATGTGATCCTGGAAAATAAGCACGCATTTTGAGAAACTGAGAATTGTAAACTCTTCCTAGTCGATGTTCTTATCTTAGCTATTATGATTTCAGTCCCCTATAACCCTTTTCATGGGGACCCCATATGTGCAGAGAAGAATTGCTCCATTGGGTTTTCAAGACTGTGACCTTTCAGAAGCAGATTGCCAGGCCTGTCTTCTGAGGTACCTCTGGGCGGGTTTGAACTGCCAAAATTTTGGCTACTAGTCAAGTGCTTAACTGTTTGTGCCACCGAGGGACTCTGAGAGATTTAAAATGAATAACATTGAACTTTAGATAGGGAATAACAAATTAAGTCACCTGTCCTCCTCTTAGGTATATCCTTAAAACTGGACATCACCCTCAGAAGTTTGTGAATATGATCTCTACTTAGGCTTTGTTCTTAACTATTTCTGAGCATATATCATGGTTGGCTTTCTTGGTTCCACGGCATTTTTTTAGGTTTTTTTTTTTTTTTTTGGTCACTGTTTAAATTCACTACACTATCATAACAAGACTTTTTATTAAATTTTTGTGGCTTTGTCTTTTTCATACTTCTTAAAATTATATTGTTTGGGTACCATTTTATATCCAAATTGATAGGCTAAGTGAATTGCTTTCAAGGAGTTCATGGGCTTTTTGAAAGGCTCAGACTATACAATGACTACTCATTTATTTCACACACTTGAAGTGTCACATTCAATAGAGGGTGAACTGTATCTTCTCTTAGTGTCAAAAGGTAACTGGAAAAATCTCTCCATTTCCATTTCTTGACCACTTACTCTGTCTTTCTCTACTAATGCAGAATTCTAGAGTGTTACCCTGTCTACTAGTGTTGGTTGATGCCTATTTTATTTCCAGATTCCCTCCTTGACACTAATGAAAGTGCAGTAGCTCTTCACAATGATCCTGTTTATTTATAGCTCAGTGGTACAGTGTTAAATCCTTTCTAACCTGACACCTTTGGGACAGACATGATTGCTCCAGCTGTATTTACTTTCTAAAATGAGATCTGGGATAAGCTACCAATCTGCACCATCCAATGAAATGCCTTCATCTGCTGGAACTTTATTCAGCCCAACTGACAAAGCAGTTGAGCTTCCACTGCCTAAAGACTGGTCTTTAAATGACTGTAGATATCATTGATCACTGACATTCAAGAGGGCTTATTCCAGTAGCTTTTATAACTTCCAAATTTGGAAATCGAATTCATTTCAGAAAAATGCATATTTGAGAAAAATCAAACCTCATTAATGAATAGATGTAGACCAATTAGATTCAGTCACTAGCTAAATTTCCCCATACTTGTCTTCAAGGACCTGCAGGTCACACAAGTGTAGAGAAATAATCACTCTCATACACTCACCGGTACCAGAGTAAATATTTAAAATGTTTAGTGACTTGTTTGATAATAGCTATCAAAAGTCTTATTTGCTTACTTTTTTCACTAACAATTCTGCTTCTCAAAGTGGACTTCTAAGAAAATATTTTGCTACAAGAAGGTTTATTTCCACCTAACAGTGAAAAATCAGTAATATCCTGGATAAGCAAAAGAGAAGCTTGTTAAATAAATTACAATACATCCATAAAATGGAATACTATGCAGTCATAAAAAGATGCTGCAGAATAATATGTAATGGCATGGAAAGATCTTCACAACACATTATTTATTAGCAAATATTTACTGAGCACTTATTATGAGCTAGACACTGAGCTGGGTGCTAGAACTACAATGGTGAGCAAAGACAGACACAGTCCATGGGCCCTGGAAGTGGAGGGAGGGAAAAAAGGCAGGCTACAAGGCATATGTTTGGCAAAACTCAATTTTTTTCTTTTGCATGTACACACACAAAAAACACTGGTAAGCATTTGTTTTTTCTGTTCGATGATAGAGCTTCATATAAGTTTAATTTCCTTCCTTTTGCTATATTGGCTAAAATAGTGATGTTTTCTTTTTATTAAAAGGAAGACAATTCTAAGGCACAATTTTTAGCAGAGTATTACAACTCTTAATGGCATGGCATTCGGTAACACTGGAGAATAATTGAAATTGTAAATGTTAAATAAGTAGATGCCAAGATATCCATAACATCTAAGGTATGAAAGTAATAAAAGTAGAAGAGTGTTTATCTGCCTTTAGTCAAGCAAATACCTTCACTGAATGTTGGTATGCAAAACATCATGGCAAATACTAAGGCTACTTTATAGGCTGATTATTTTCCTTTTTATAAAATGCTTTGAATATGAAACAAAAATTTTGAAACATCATAGGATCATAACTTAAGCTGAAAGACATAGGCAAGCAGTAATTTAAATTATTTCCTGATGATAAATATATTGCAGTTACCCCATAAAATATTTGGCCACCATCCCTTGTGACTTCAGAGTGAGTTGATTTTCGCCTTCATCCCACCTGATTTTTATTAAGATCCATTGAAGTATCTTGTTAACTACATCTTTTCGTTTACTGTGAGGTCTTTTTTTTTACCTTTAGTAAATCCAAGGTGAATTCAAATGAATAAAAATAATGTAAATTAAAGAGCTTGGATGTTTAGTAAAACCTAAGGGAGATTATATTTATTGTGTGGCATAACACTGAGCATAATGAAGACAAGACTTCCTCCCTAGTGTTCACTTTATGTGTTAAATGTTTTAATCATTTTGAGCATAAGGGCTTTCTTGCATTATTACTGCAATGCTAGGAAGGTCTAAGGTGGTGTCTCTCATACAATCAATGATAAGAGCAGCCTACATTTAGAAAGCGATTTGTATTCGGTTGTTTCCGAAGCTCTTTACATGCAATATTTGGATGCTTTTGTCTGTTTGTTCATTATAAGCTTCTACCTAACAATTTAAATGAGGTCAAAGTCTTATGAACCCCACTGGCTGACTGTATTAGATTTTAAATTAACAGGACTGGATGTGTATGTTTCAACTTGGCTGGGAGTTAGGTGAAGTATGCTTAGGCTATAATTTAATGTCTGCATTTTTTTTTTTTCCTTTAGTTTCCCAGAAGTATCCGTGAAGTTTTCCCTTTGGTAAAGATTACCATGGAAAGCTTTTTTGTTCTTCATTTATTAGTTTAAATCCACTCCAGTTTTTTGGCCACAGTGGCTTATACAACCTTGAAGTTGGTTTCAATCCTAGCTACATGCTCTTAGATAAATTATTGAATCTGAGGCTAATTTTGTTCATCACAAAATAGGGGAACTAACGCCTACTTCACAGGGCTTTTGGGTGGAATAAGTGAGATGCAGGGCTTCAAACTGGTTCATTTTGTTTCAAAGAGAATTTACATTTCTAACAAGTTCCCTGCTGAAAATTTGCATTTTTACCACTAGATACACTGAATCAGAATCTACATTTTAAGAAGATCCCCAGGTTATTCTTATGTACAACTTCCTGGGAACTTGTTAGAAATGCAAATTACCAGCAGGGGTTCAAACCAGAATGAACCAGTTTGAAGCCCTGGTAAGATGATACATGAAAATTACCTGATGCTCAATGTTGTTTTTAGGTTCCATGGAGTCAATTTTGACTTACAGTAACCCCATGTGACAGAGTATAACTGCCCCTTTGGAATTTCTAAGCTGTAATCTTTATGGCGGCTAATCACCAGATATTTTCTCCTGCTAAGTGGCTGGTGGGTTCAAACTGCTGAGCTTTCAGTTTGCAGCCGAGCACTTAACCACTGTGCCACCAGGGCTCCTTATATCCATGTTACAGATGAGAAAACTAAGAATCTGAAAGGTTAAGTAACTACTCAAGTTATGTTTGAAACTCAGGTGATGTTTAAAACCAGGCAGTTTCACTGCAGAGCCCCTGGTTCCTCGATATGGTAGATCAATCGTTCGGACTGAGCTAACACATTAGGAAAGAAGTATTTGACTTGACTTGAGAAACTCCCTGGATACCAGATCCAGAGCAGCACAGCTAATTCCATGATACAGGGATGAGGATCCTAATGTAGAATCCGGTCAAGGACCATCTCAGGATTTGAAATCAGTAGTGACTACAAATGAAGCACCTCAGTATTTATTAAGCATGTTCTCTGGACATTCGGTTAAGTGCTTTACTTGTGTTATATACTATATTCCTCACAACAAGCCTATGAGATAGGAATTATTATCCCTATTAGGAGGAAACTAAGATCTAGAGAGATTAAGTAACTTGCCCAAGGTCACATAGTTAATGAGTGACAGGATGGAGCTGGCTCTCAAATCCAGACCACTCATGCCAGAGTCCATGCTTTGGATCACCAGCTCTGTCAAATACCTGTATATTAGAGATACCTAAGAATAAGGACTCTTTCTCATTGTTGTATCCCTAACTTCTAGAACAAGGACCAACATAGCATTGGCATCAACAATAAGACACTTAAAAAACATCCACTTTGGCTCAGGTACTCAAAGGACTCTATACGTATCAACTCAATTAATCCTCACAGTATCCCTATAAGAGGATCCCTGGTGGCACAGTGGTTACAGTGCTCTATTGCTAACCAAAAAAAGGTTGGCAGTTGGAACCCACCAGCTGCTCTGTGGGAGAAAGATGTGGCAGTCTGCTTCTGGAAAGATTTACAGCCTTGAAAACTCCTTTGGGCAGTTCTACTCTGTCCTACAGGGTCACTATGAGTTGGAATCAACGCAAACAGCCGTGGGTTTGGTTTTTTGGAACCCAGTACGGAAGATACTATTATTATTGTCATTTTTCAGATGAGGAAACTGATGAATGAGTAAGAAGTTGAAGGGAGGGAGGGAGTATTTCAGAAGACAGAAGCTGGCATCTCTGAATAGACTTCTTCTGTGACCCTGCTCATCTGTGAAACCCAAACACGTACCTTACAAATAGTCCCCTCTGCCTCAACTTTGCCTGGTACAGAGACAATTAATGATTCTGTGTGATTCAGAGTTTACATCCCACTTGCATCATTAGTTACTGTTCAGATTTAAAATGTCACCAAAACTCAAATTACTTCTCTGGGTATACATGCACATCTGCGCCATTCTGTTTCTGTGATTTTTGAGGCTGTATAACATGACGTGGTGCGAGATCATTTTGTGGCTAAAGTTTCAACAGAGCTGCCTAAATGTCATCCCTAACATAAAAACAAAAACAAAGTTGACATCTGTAATGACACACGGCACAGCATTCTACAGACAACCAGATAACAAGTACTGGAGGCAAGAGCCGGGGTAACCTAGGGGTAGAATCCAGCTAGGGGGTCTCGGCAGTTCAGAGAAGTAGGTGAAAGGGAATTTCGACGGGCAGGCTGGACTAAAGAGTTTGCCAAGCAGGCCATGGTTCCCTAGTCCCAGTCAGATCTCCTGTCCCTGGGCAGGGCTAAAGTCTTGGAGAAACTGGAAGGCAAAGTGGAAGGAAAGTTGGCCACGAGTCCAGGCAGACGTCCAGCTTCTAGTTTTGGGAGGACAAAGCTATTCATAAAAAAAACTCCATTTTATTCTTAAATTTATTGATTTATTCATAAAACTCCTTAAATTCTCCTAACTATGAAATTAGCCCCAGGCAGATTTTTGACATGTGTGCATACTTTGGATTTAGTCATTTTATTTATGTCTAACTGCTTTTCAGTTGATTTTCACGGGTTTCCCAGTTAGCTTACTACATCATTTGCAAGTGATGATAATGTCATCTTCATTTTCCCAACCATTATAAACCATTTTCATCTTCTTCGCACTGGATAGAACTTCTGGAATAATACAAGCCCACATTCCTTTCTCCAAACCTTTGGGACAAGATGTGCTTTAGAATTCAGAACTTTTCAGATTTTAAAAAGGCAGCAATACTGTATCTCTAAGTAAGGTATGAGACAATACTCCATAAACAAACACATTAACATTTCTTCAGCCAATAAAATGAATATTCTAGGAACGAATAAAAACTATATGAACCCGAACCTTTTGCTGTCGAGTCTGACTCATAGTGACCTTATAGAACAGAGAAGAACTGCCCCACAGGGTTTCCAAGGAGTGGCTGGTAGATTCGAACTGTTAACTATTTGGTTAGCAGTTGATCTCTCAACCACTGTGCCACCAGCACCTCACATTAGTTCAGGGCAGATTTTGTAGAGAATTGCTAAAAGAGAATAATGTTGAATGGACTGGAGAGAAGGAAAAGCTGAGGCAGCTCCCTCCCCCACAGAAGTGGGAAGCACATGAACCCCAGACCCCACACATTTTTGGACATGTGGAGGGTCATATGTTTAGAACGACCCTAGGCCTTTATTCGTAGGACCAGAGCACCTAAGGTATACCCTAATATAGCAGTCATCAAATTTATCTGATTTCCATGCTGGACAAAAACTCCCTGAAGGTTAAATCATGGCTTATGATCTTTGCATCCCTGAAAACACCTAGCACATGGTCGATACTTGCAGCTGCTTAATAAGTCAGTCTTTCGTGGGCTTAATTCTTTTGTTTGTGCAAAAGATACTTAGTAAAGTAAGGATAAAGTATTTTCTAGAAGGCAGTAATCTTGGCCACACTAAATACAACATGGATTGACAGTTTCCACGATAGCATTTGCTAAAGGAGATGTCTGAGAGTCATGACAGATTCCGAAGAGTATAAAAGATGGAGCATGCACCAAAACTGCTGACAGTAAACAAAGACTTGACCTCACTGATTTACAGGATCATTGTGGAGAAAGCACGCCTTAAACGAATGGACCTTCTATAAAATATCTCCTTGTACTCTGAGTGCCACCTTTAAACACCATTGTAAAAATCCTTCCATGGAACTAGTTCAGCAGAAATCCCTTCAACAACCCATAGCCCATTACTCTTCTTCAGGCTTGTCTCTCCAGTTCAATGATATACTCATGATTACCCCTTATCCTTTGTTCTTCATCTTGCCCATTCTCAATCCTGTTCAGTCTCCACTTGTTGTTTTTAGGTGCCATTGAGTCAATTTCAACTCCTAATGACCCCATGTGACAGAGTAGAACTGTCTCATAGGGTTTTCTTGGCTGTAATCTTTACAGAAGCAGATCATCAGGTGTTTCTCCCAAGGAGACACTGGGTAAGTTTGAACCACCAACCTTTCGGTGAGCAGCTGAGAACTTAACTGTTGCACTACCACGACTCCTGTTGTTGTTGGGTGCCATTGAGTCACTTCCGACTCATAGCAACCCCATGTAACAGAGTAGAACTTCCCCAGAGGGTTTTCTTTACAAAGAACGTCTTTACAGAAGAAGATCATCAGGTCTTTCTCGAGCAGAGCCGCTGTTAGTATCCTTATATCACCACAGGCAACTTCTCTTCTGAGCCACTGCCTTCTGGATCAACCCATCTAGCTGTCCTATTCATCCTCAGGTTCAGTATTTCCAAAACTAAACTCATTATACAATCCCACTCCTCTTCCTAACTTTAAAATTATTACCTATATCCCCGTTTTTCCAGTGACAAACTTAAAATTTATCATGCCCCCAAAGAAAATCAGATTCTAAATTCCTCTTCATTTTCATTAATATTCTCCCAATTTCCCTCCTAGATTATTTCAATAGTTTCTGCATGGATCTCCTTTTCCCCAATTTCTCCATTACATGAATGGCAACCTTAATCAGTCAGGAATTGCATTCACCTGTGAGTAATGCCTAAAACCAAAACCACCAAACCCATTGCCATCGAGTTGATTCCGACTCATAGTGACACTATAGGACAGAGTAGAACTGCCCCATAGGGTTTCCAAGGCTGTAAATCTTTACTGAAGGAGATGGTCACATCTCTCTCCCACCCACGGAGTGGCTTGTGGGTTCGAACCTCTGACCTTTCAGTTAGCCGAGTGCTTCAACCACTGTACCACCAGGGATCCCTAGACCTCTGAAAAGTGGTGGCTTAAACAAGATTGTGGTTTATTTTTCTCTGTCTTTGACTCAGGTTCCTTCTAGCATTATGCTATCCAACCTTAGGAAATGGCCCTTCTTGTCAAGCTTTAAAGGTAACTGCTGAATTCAAACCATCACGTTCATTTCCAGAAAGGGAAGAAGAAAGAAGGTCTAAGGGTAAAAAGGCATGCCAGTTGAGTCAGCCTCATTAAGGAGCTTTCCTAGAAGATTCGCTCAATAACTTCTGCTTAGAATTAAGTCACATGGCCCTTTCAACCACAAGGGAGGCTGAGAAATACACTTTTTTTAACTGGCACTTTGCCATCCTCCCTAAAATTGAGATTAAGGTACTAAGAAGGATGAGTAGACAGGGAACATCTGGCTCAACTGGCACAACATAGTTTATAAAGAAAATGTTCTACATTTCACTTTGCTGAGTAGCGTCCGGGGTCTTAAAAGCCTGTGAGCAGCCATCTAAGATACTCCACTGGTCTCACCCCTTCAGGAGAAAGGGAGAATGAAGAAAGCTAAAGACACAAGGAAAAGATTAGTTCAAAGGACTAATATACCACAACTACCACGGCCTCCACCATACGGAGTCCAGTATAACTAGATGGTGCCCAGCTACCACCACTGACTGCTCTGACAGGGATCACAACAGAGGGTCCCAGACAGAGCTGGATAAAAATGTAGAATGAAATTCTAACTCAAAAAAAAAAAAAAAAAAAAGACCAGACTTACTGGCCTGAGACTGGAGAAACCCCAAAAGTATGGCCCCCAGACACCATTTTAGCTCAGTAATGAAGTCACTCCGGAGGTTCACCTTTTAGCCAAAGATTAGACAGACCCATAGGACAAAACAAGACTAAAGGGGCACACCAGCCTAGGGACTAGAAGGAGGGAGGGGACAGGAAAGCTGGTAATAGGGAACCCAAGGTCGAGAAGGGAGAGTAGTCACATGTCATGGGGTTGTTAACCAACGTCATAAAACAATACATGTACTGTTTAATGAGAAGCTAGTTTGTTCTGTAAACTTTCATCTAAAATACAATAAAAAAAGAAAAAGAAAGATGAGTAGAATGTTAAGTAGGCAATCATGAGATTGCCATACAGGCTAATACTTCTAGCATAAATATGTGATAAAAGAAAACATTTAATATAGCCTCATTGCCTCCAAACAAATCTAAATTTGTAGCAAATGTTCAAATCATTCCATGGTCTATCCCCAGTCAATCTCACCAGCCCTTTTTCTATTATTCCTCATAGTAGTACATCTAAAAATTCAATGTACATATAAAGCACCTGGGGATCTTGTTAAAATGCTGAATCTGATTCAGTAGTTTTCTGATGGTACCTGAGGTTCTGCATTTCTAACAAGCTTCCAGGTGATGCTGATGCTTCTGGTCCCTGGAGTAGCAAGACTCTAGAAAAATGGTTCTCAAGTGTGGGTGATTTTGCTCCCCAGGAGACAATTAGCAATGTCTGGAGATATTTTTGTTTGACACAACCCGTGAAGAAAGGGGTTTGCTACTGGCATCTTGTGGGTAGAGGGCAGGGATGCTGCTAAATATTTAACATGCACAGGAGAGCGTCCTACATCAAAGAATTATCTGATCCAAAATGTCAATAATGCTGAGGTTGAGAAACCCTGTTGAAGAGCAATCCTATGCTCCAGGAAAATTGGACTATATAATATTCCAACATGCCCTAGGTTTTCCAATCTTTACTCATCCTCTTTCCTCCAAGTAGCTCTTATCCTCCCTATAGTCAGCTCTGTCAGTTGACTTCTCACCAATGCATCAAGGCCTTCATGAAATACCTCCTGCTTCATGAACGCAGGTCCCTGGGTGGCACAAATGGTTTGTGCTCCACTACCAATCTAAAGGTTGATGGTTCAAATCTGCCCAGCTAGACCCCGAAAGAAAAGCCTGGTGATCTGCCATTAAGACTACAGCCAAAAAACCCTATGGAGCAGTTCTACTGTGTAACACATGAGGTCACCATAAGCTGGAATTAATTCTACGACAACGAGTTTGGTTTTTTGGTTTTATGAATGCATCCTAGCTCCCTTTCCTATAGGTTCTCTCTCTCCTCTGATCCCTTATATTGCCTTATATGAACTTGTGTGTCACATAGGCTTGGCTTCCATTTATGGTATTGTATCTTCTCTCCAGAACTAGATTGCAAATTTAAGGTTTATACCATACTTTTATCACCTTGGTAACTTTCATGGTGGCTAATACAGTGCCCTATGCACTAGCAAATAGGTTTTCTTTCTGGTTTTTATAGTATATATAGATATTTAATCATTAAACTCACACACACCTATTTAAATAGTTGCCCTACGCAGGTAAAGAGTCCTGGTGGCACAGCAGTTAAGCATTCAGCTGCTAAAAGAAAGGTTGGTGGTTTGAATCCACCCAGCTGCTCCATAGGAGAAACACCTGGATACGTTCCCTTAAAGATTACAGCCTAAAAAACCCTATCAGGCAGTTGTACTCTGTCATACGGTGTTGTTATCAGTCAAAAATCTACTTGATGGCACCCAATAACAAGTGCAGGTAACTCACCATGGCTATAGCTTTCCCAATTCTGTCTTATACCAGGAGTCCCTGGGTGGTGCAAACAGTTAACGTGCTCGGCTGCTAATCAAATGGTGGGAGGTTTGAGTCCACCCAGAGGCACCACAGAAAAAGTCTTGGTGATCTACTTCCAAAAAACCAGTCATTGATCACCAAAACAACAAAAAAAGACCAGGCTTGCTGGTCTGACAGAGACTGGAGAAATACTGAAAGTATGCCCCCCAGAACACTTTAAACTCAGTACTGAAGTCACTCCTGAATTTCACCCTTCAGCCAAAGATGAGACAGGTCTATAGGGCCAACAATAACACACATGAAGGACATGTTTCATAGTTCAAACCTGTATACGAGAGTAATGGGCACACCAGTCCAAAAGCAAAGATGAGAAAGCAGGAAGGGACAGGAAAACTGTACAAATGGAAACAGGAAACCCTGGGTGGAGAAGGGAACAGTGTTGACACATCGAGGGGTTGGCAACCAATCTTACAAAACAATTTGTGTATTGTGTTCATTAAACAAATTTGCTATATAAACTTTCACCTAAATCACACACACAAAAAAAGACAGCAAAAAAGAAAAAGAAGCTACTGAAAGCCCAAAGGAGCACAATTCTATTCCGACATACATGGGGTTGTCATGAGTCGGAATCAACTCCACAGCAACTGATATCTTATACCAAACACTGACACAGATTGCAACACCTTCCAGTCCTTATAAAGCCCAAGTTCAATATCCACAGAGCAGTTTTAAGACACAGAAGAAAAGAACGCTTAAAACCCTTCATCTAGGGCTACTGTTTGACTTTCACTAAGCCTTCCTGATTTTTCTAGAGCCAGGGTTCATGGACCTGTGCCTGTTTACCTGGTTGGCTGAAATTAAAATGAGTAATAGATCCTCCGTGCCATCACTACCGCTCCTAATGCATTTTTCATTAAGTTGAACTCCCACTTGGGCCCTCTTTCTCAGGTTCAGGCAGAGGTAAGAGAAGTCTGTGCTGCCTTGTTTACTAGCATTTAAACAGGGTTGCTCTTTTCTCAAAAGCAATAACAATTTATGCTTAAGATGATTTCTGAGAAGGTAGAAACATTGTGTTTATTTGACCATCTGTTAAGCTAGACTGATTCATTAGAACAGATTTCTAATGGATCCACATTTCAGAACCTTCATAAAATATTTTAAGCAAAGGTCAGATTGATCCTCTGCTTTCCATAAAAAATACATACATATATATTCATCACACATTCACACACATAAATGCATATAGGCAAACAGTCACATATATACACACTCATATGCTCACACACATATACATCTGTGTTAGGCTAAAAAATGGCCCCCCAAAGATTTCAGAACCTAATCCCTAGAGCCTGTAAATGTTATGGTGTCTGGAAAAAATCTTTGCACATGTAGTTAATGATTTTGAGTTGAGGAGATTATCCTGGATTATCTGGGTGGGCCCTAAATGCCATCGTAAGTGTCCCTGTAAGAGAGAGACAGAAGGAGACTGAACAGACAGAAGAGAAGGAGGCAGTGTGACCACAGAGGCAGAGATTGGAGTGATACAGCCACAAATCAGGGAATGCCACAGCCAGCAGAGCTGCAAGAGGAATCTCCCCTAGAGCTTCCTCAGGAAGTGTGGCCCTGACAATACATTGATTTCGGCCCAGGGATACTGATTTTGAACTTCTGCCCTCCAGAACTAGGAGAGAATACATTTCTGTTGTTTCAAGCTGTCGTGTGTGGTAATTTTTTACAGGTGCTCAGGTAACTAATTAACTAATACACTACCTATCACACGTACATGCATACATGTGTACACGCACACATTTACACACTCATACACCCCATACACACATGTGCACACACACATACATCCCATCATTCATGGACACACACATGAACAGACATACGCACTCATACACATACACACACTCAGTTACACATATGTGCTAGCAGGTTATCTCCAGAACATCTTCAAAGAAGCCAAAAACTTATCTCACAACCTCCTCAAATAGAATAAACACGTAAGAAAATAAGATGATGAATGAATTTCCCCCATATTTAGTTTTACACATAAATAGTAATAGCTAACAATAGCAGAAAGCTTGTTATGTGCTAAGCCACTGTGCTGTTTTATATTCCAGCACTTACATTCCTTCACTCATATTTTCCTCTTTTTAAATTTTGACCCAGCTACCTGCCAATCAATATTTCATTATTGTGTTTTACTTAGAGATGTTTTTGGTTTAGAAGGTATTTGTAGCAAATAACGTCAGGGTCCTACCCATAATCTCTAAGTACTCAGAACTTCCAGTCCCAGGGCCCACCGTCAATGAAAGTTCCTGCAACTCTCTACCTCAGGGTTTTTCTTCAACTTGAGAGCATGCTCTTCCTGTGTGTGAGGCAGGCTGGAGTTGCCAGGGAGAATAAACCCCAGAGAGTACCCTTCAACTGTATGGAATGTTATGGATAAATATCCCAGTCTCCTTGCCCTTTTGGAGGGACAACTCTGGGTGATTTCTACATCATCTCACAGAGGTCTCCACTAGCATTCACTCCAGTTGTCAAAAACAGTAGTAGCTCATTAACCACTTGGTTTTGGCTTCCTTCCTTTCGTGGTCTCCCTTCCCCATTCTTCTGTGGCTATTTCCTTGGATCATCTCCCAAATCAACTTCCAGTTCTTCTAGCTGCCATCGAGTCGATCCCAACCCATGGTGACCGTATGTGTGTCAGAGTAGAACAGTGCTTTATAAGGTTTTCAATGGATGATTTTTTAGAAGTAGATCACCAGACCTTTCTTCCCAGTCACCTCTGGCTGGAATCAAACCTCCAACCTTTTGGTTAGCAGCCGACCACATTAAGCGTTTGCATCACCCATGGCCTCCCCCAAATAAACTACAAGTTCTCAAATCTTAGTCTCAGTGGTCAACTCTTGGAGAAATCAACCTGAGGCTATGCTTATCAAAATGATTATTATATCCATATTAGGATATTAATAGGAATTTGTTTTTTATGTCTATTTTCCCCAGTTTTTAATAATGTAGTATTTTTACCCTTAAAGTCTAAAACTAATGCTACACAGCCATGAACTTGCATGAACGACTGGAGCAACAACATGGGTAGATCTCACAAATACAATGATAAGCAAAAGAAGCAAGAGCAGGGGGAGAATACAAAATGTATGATAGATTTCTATATATTTTTTAAAAACAGGCAAAACTTATGATGTTGTAAGTCAAGGAAGAGGTTACTCTTGGGGAAGAGCTGAGGAAAGAAACTGGAAGCAACAGAAGGATTTCCACTTTGGACTGGTTCATAGTTCCACAGGTATATCCACTTTATCAAACTCTACATTATTTTCTGAGTACTTTTTAGTTTCTATATTATTCTTCAGCAAGAAGTTTATTTTTAAAAGTAGGGTTAAAAAAAGCTTCTGAGTGCATATCAGCCTCCAAAGTATTATTTACTTTTCAAACTTGATTTTATCTTAGATGGCACAAAATGTAGATGAACACAGTTGTTTGTTTGTTTAAATGATTCCTTCTTTTTTAAAAAAAAATTTTTATTGTTTTTGAGAATATACACAGCAGAACATACACCAATTCAACAATTTCTATATGTACAATTCAGTGACATTGATTACATTCTTCGAGTTGTACAACCATTCGCATCGTCCTTTTCTAAGCTGTTCCTCCCGCATTAACATAAACTTACCCTAAGTTTCCTATCTAATCTTTCAAGTTGCTATTGTCAGTTTGACCCCAAAAGCACACTGCTCAAGGCAGACATTCTTTACTGGTTAAGCTAAAATATTATTTGGTTTTAAGAAGATTTCAGGGAATATTTTTGGTTTAAGGTTTAAAGGTTATTATCTCAGGGCAATAGTTTCAGGGGTTCATCCAGCTTCCCTGGCTCCAGAAAGTCTGGATTCCATGAGAATTTGAAATCCTGTTCTGCATTTTCCCCTTTTTGATCAGGAGTCTTCTATGGAGTCTTTAATCAAAATGTTCAGTAGGATGCATATAGTTTTAACCCATTGCAATATGTTCTGATTGATATTTTTCCCCTCAGATTCTCAACTGAATATAAGTCAACCACAATTATTACTAAAAATGTTGGCTTTATTGCTCAAACTGGTGACTGTTTAACATTTTAGAAAAGGCAAATCTTGACTGATGTTCAGTTAAATCTATAGACTCAAATGCTTTCCATTTTCACAAATGGCCTGTGCAAAGAATTAACACACCAACTATTGTCATCCTCTAATCTTAGAGAAGTCCTAAGAAGGCAACAGATGTATTAGGGTCAGGAAGCACTACTCTCTTATGATTTATAAAAGGAATCTCTAAAAGAAAAATAAAACAATCTTCTCTACCACCTTGATGAGAAAGTGCTTCCTAAGGGTAAGGAGGGTGAAGAAGATTTTATTATTCTCTTATCAACACCATTCACAAATTGTTTTCTTTAATTGTATTGTAAAGAATACATTTAAACCCCATAGTTGATATAACGTAATGGTTTTCTCCACTCCCGAGGTTGAAAGAAAGCATTTTCTTAGTGAAGACGTTCTCTCATTTTCCTTCTCACAAAGCTTTCTCTCATCACCTCTCTTGAATTCATTCTTTGTAGACTCCCTGACATCAATATCCTGCAAACTTCCTGTCCCTAGAGACCCTCTTCCATAGCTAGTGATGTGTTGAAACAGAACTCAGCACACACTATATCCTAAACTCAACATTTCTCAAACTTTAACGTGCCTCCAATCGTCTGGGGATGGCGCGGGACCGGGCAGTGTTTCCTTTTATGTTGTACATAGTGTCACTATTGTAATCGAACACCTCTCAGGTTCTTGTCCTGTCCTATTAGCCAACTGAAACAAGATGGATACCAGTTGCAAAGGAAACAAAGTGGCAAGTTTATTATCTGCGCATATAAGGAGCAACATGGGGTCTAGTGACCAGAAGATGCGAGCTCCCTGAGCTGGGGACTTGGGGATCTTTTATGGTGAGACTGGTTCCAGATCTTACACCTCAGTCCCCCTTAGCCCGCCTATTCTTGGAGTTCTTCTCCCCCGTCCATGTTTCCGGGTTGGGTTACCGAGTTATCTTGGGCTAGATGTACTGGTGGATGGACCTCGCGCTCCAGAACGGCCTCCGGGTATAGTGGTGGGCTGGTAAATGTGCTCCCTACCGGAGGAGAGAGGTTCCGAGGTCAGATTCTGCGCAGGCGTGGGTAGCCGGTTGGAGCTGGTTCTCAAGGTGCAGCCTTCTGGCCTGGAAAACGTTACTAAGAAAGCGCATCAGCAGTTAGTCGTGAAGAAACGGGGAGTTAACGGATCTTGCACAACAACTCTACCTTACCTTGGGGTGCCTCTCAGAAGACTTTAGCCTTGGGGCGCCTCCCAGGAGCCTCTAGCTAGTGTTTCACTATGAGTTGGAAATGACTCAAGGGCACCTAACAACAACACAATAACCTGGCAAACCAAAACCAAACCCGCTGCGGTTAATTCCGACTCAGAGTGACCCTACAGTTCTACAGAGTAGAACTACCCCATAGGGTTTCCAAGCAGCGGCTGGCCGATTCGAACTGCTGACCTTTTGGTTATTAGAGCCACTGCCCTGAACAGTTATATTCCACAACTGTGTAATTAACCAAGTGCTCTAGTAACCCTTTTTCCCTTTATAATCAAATCTCTGAGATAACCATTTATTTCTGGCCTCTTTTGCTGACTGTCCTAGGAAGGCCGGAGACTAGTCCCTGCAGTATAGTTGCAGGATGCTCATCTTTTTCCTTCTATATTTGCCCTAAAATAACTCAGCTACTGATTTTGTTTGATATTACCTTTAAAATAATGACTTTTAAAAATCAAATCAATCTTTCAATATCTCAGTATATCGTCCCCACTCATTTCCCTCTTTTTTTTCTCACTTTCTTTCTCATACAATGATATCTCTGGTTCCCTAAAGAGTACCTTCGTTTGGATGCAGATTTCATTCTATTCAGATAAACAATGTCTATGGAAGCAGCAGTCAAGAAATCAAAGGACATACCGCATTGAGCAAACTTCCAAGTTTTGAAAAGCAAACATATTACTTTGATGACTAAGGTGGGCCTGACCCAAGCTATGATCTTTTCAATTGCCTCATATACACGTAGAAGCTGGACAGTGAAAAAGGAAGACGGAAGAATTGATGCATTAGAGCTGTGGTGCTGGCGAAGAATATTGGATATACTGTGGACTGTCAAAAGAACGAACAAATCAGTTTTAGAAGAAATACAACCAGAATGCTTCTTAGAAGTGATGACGGCAAAACTTTGGCTTGGTTACTTTAGAGACAACATCAGGAAAGACTAATTCCTAGAAAAGGACATCATGGTTGGTCAAGTGAAGAGTTGGTGAAGGCAAGGGAGGCCTTTGGTGAGATGGACTGACATATTGGTCAAATGGACTCAAATCCAGCAATGATCATGAAGATGGTATAAGACTGGGCAATGTTTCATTGTTCTACACAAGGTTGCTATGAGTGGGAGCTGACTCCACGGCCACTCATAAAACAACCCGTTGTTTTTAAGATACAAAGGTTTTGCCACATTCTAGCCCAATGTCTCCATGAGCAGCATGATTAAGATCCTGGGCTTCTTCATTCTTTCTCATAGCCATATACCACATCATCTACTTATTCACATTTGTTTCTTTACCTTTCAGTCTTACATTCCTAATTTTATTACAAGACTAAAATCCTTCTGATTAGAGACTAACAACTGCCTGCCTCTCAGTGTTTACTCATTTTCAGCACTTTTTCTCATATGACAAATGATTCAAAACTGCTTCTTACATCTATTAATTGGCAGCATCTTCCTCACTTTTATTCCTCATCTTGCAAACATGCTATTCTCTCTACCCTAAAGCCTTTAGCCTCCTCATCAAACTGAGCCCCTCTTCCTTTCAAGATAAAAGCTCTTAACGTCACTTAAAACTGACCTCCCCCACAAAGCCTTTCCAAATAGCCTACAACTCACTCCAGCTCCCATAACTTCAAGCAATTCTTTAATGTGGGCACAACCAAAACATACCTTGTGTGCATGTTTCTGAGAATGTGCTTATGTATGTGTTGCCTAGTTCAACTGGGGAAATTTCTTCAGGCTAGGGACTCCTTCCTTACCTCCTTAGCTATTGATATCATATATGGTGCTCTAACCACACAACAGTGCTGAGTTATTATCAGTATCTCCTTTTTAGAGATGGAATAATGTTCCACAAACACGTCGTGCAGGAACAGCTAGTGGTTAACATGTTCCATTTCCACTCCTTGAACTACATTGGCCTCTGTGTGATGCTGGTCACAAGTCTATTCCTGAAGTAATGGGGGATATTATCTTAATGAAAATGTGCCATGTACCTGCATTTGTAGTACAAATTATCTTGGACTGAGATCCATCAGAGCATAAAATGATTAAGTCAATTTGTATTAACTTGATAAAAGATTGGGATTTAAGCAAAGACAGATTGATAGTCATGATAGATAGATGGACAGATAGATACACAGACAGGCAGACAGACAGATAAACAGATACAAAAATAGACATAAATAGATAAAAATAGAAACAGATAGATGATACAGAGAAAGCAAGAGAGAGACAGAGACAGACAATCCTAATTAATTTTAAAGGAATGGAAGTACAATATAAAATAACCCCTAGGAAAACATGTATCCTGTTAGCTCTCAAAGCCAAAACAATAAAAATTCTTTTTAATAAGCTTAAGTGAAACATGGATGAAGCTTCATCACACAATGTTTGTCGAATCCATTAATTTTCTTGAATACACATTTTGTGCCAGATGCTATGTGTGCGGAGACAGCCCTTCCTGCCCCTAGGCACACATAATACAACATGTCAAGTGTTTTAAGGCAGGGAATCAGGAACTTGAGAGTAGGGGGTTAATGGGTGATTGGGGAGTGAAAGCTTGAGTCTGGACTGGACTTTTTCTTTTCTTTAAGATGTTTAGTGATGATTAGAGGTGTGAAATGGGGCACTAGGATAAAGAGAAAGGAAATTTAGAGCTTTTTAAAAAAATTTTAAGTGAGGTAAAGGAGATGGTATGTCAGCTACATAACAGGGACTAATGAAACAGGTGATGGAGAAGTTACAGGAAGGGTGAAATCGATAGACGGCGACATGGGCAATATTTTATTTATCAAGTCCAGGAGAGCGTTTGATAACATGATAGTTTCAATCCTCAGAAGTATCACTTCTAATAAAAACTCTTGATTTTTTTTATTGCTGCCACCACAGTACTAAAATCTTTTGGAAAAAAAATGATAATCCATTCAAATAATGTTTATGAAAATGTACATTAAAAATAAAAAGTTATTGAGGAAATAACTCAAAATGCAGAAAAAGTTCAATGCGAAGATAGTCATTACAGAATTTGAATGTCCAACAAAAGAATGTTATTTATAACAAACCCACATGATAAAATATTAGGCAAACGTCAAAACTATCAAGATTTTTTTTTAATACTATCACAAGTACTTCACCATATTAAGTGGGGGAAAAGTACCTACAGTATGGTCATAATTGCATAAGATATAATAGAGAGAGAAAAAGAGAGGGAGGGATAGAGAGAGAGAGAAAAAAGGAGACAGAGGAGGAAGAAAAGGAGGAGAAGGAAGAAATGAATGAAGAACGAATAAGCATGAAGGCAAGAATACTGTGGTAGATATAAAATGCACCAAAAAGTCTTAAGCAGTTATCTTAAATCATGTTTGTAGTGAGATTATAGACAAATCCCTACAGGCAATCTGAAATGATTTCTCCCCTCCTGGGGATTAGATGAGTACACATAATTCCCTTGCCCTCCAACTGGACCAACCTGCACCATTATGTCAGTTCAGAACTTCATACTCATGTACCCATCTCCCTCCTACATATCAACTCCTTGTTATCTCACAGGTACCACAACATGACAAAGTCAATCAACCTTCCTTCTTCTCTCAATGATAAAACAGTTACCTACCCAGTTGCTCAAGCCAGAAATCTAGTGTCATCCTTGACTCCTCCCTCTATCCAATTATCAAAATCAAATAAGAAATTAGCTTTCCAAAAATTTCTCACCCTATTCTCCTCCTCAGTCTCCCTAATTCCTCTACTTTAGGGGGGACTCCATCATCCCTCATTAACACAAGTGTAATAGCTTCCAACTGTTGTCTATGCCCCTTAAATCCACCTGTCATAAAACTGCCGCAGAGGCATATTTAAACTACAAATAAAGCGTGTCACTTTCCTTCTTAAAATCTTTCATTGTCTCTTCATTGACTATAGGATAAAGAACAAACTCCTTAACATATGTAACAGGAATGAAGGTTTCATATGCAAAAAATATAACATTAATTTTAAAATCAAATATCTTATGCTCCCCAGGGTAATGAGGAATTCAATATTCACCCTGCTTGCTGTTTCTTAAACCTCCCTGGAACTGTAGAAGAATCTAGGGTTTTATCTGGTGCCCAGAAAATGGGAAAGGGTCATGGTCTTTTGTCCATGGTAATCATCACTATTACTATGACTCTGCCACATGACGCAGCTTTTAATTTGGCCCCTCACCCTCTGTCAAACACTAATCCTGGTGGGCTCAGGTATGCCATTTACAACGACCCTCTTCTCTCCTTTAATGCAACTTGCCCACTAAACACTCAGGACTGACAGGTGCTTAGTGGTTATCTTCTCAGGCACAAAGTGAGAAGGCATCTGCCACTAACAGAAATATCCTCAAAACCTTTCCCCTATCATGTCTTAGAGAAGCTCCCATCATTCTGAGAAGACCGTTTCCACCTCTTCCAAAGAAAACTCCAGCTTCTCTCAACCAAAGAAAAGCCTAGGTAAGGGGATGTCTTCCAGGTGCCTCATAACATCTTTTATTGGTCCTGAAGCAAAATGTCATTTAGGCTTCTCTATCTACCCAATAAACATCAAAACACCATAATTGGCTATCTTCTTGAGGTTAAAAAAAAAAAAAAAGTTGCCATCTAGTGGATTCTGACTCATAGTGACCCTACAGGACCGAGTAGAACTGCCCCATATGGTCTTCCAAGGAGCAGCTGGTAGATTCAAACTGCTGACCTTTTGGTTAGCAGCCTGAGCTCTTAACCACTGCAGCAGCAGGGCTCCATCTTGAGGTTAAACCAAAAACCAAACCCCTTGCCTTTGAGTCGATTCCGACTCATAGCAACCCTACAGGACAGAGTAGAATTGCCCCATAGGATTTCCAAGGAGCGCCTGGTGGATTCAAACTGCTGACCTTTTGGTTAGCAGCTGAACTCTTAACCACTACGCCACCAGGGTTTCCTTCTTGAGGTTAGGAAGGCAAAAATACAATATCATGTCTTTAAATATTATCTCTATTCCCACACACCCAAATTTATATTGTCAACTCAGACCTTTCCTTAAAACTACAGACTACATAGCCAACAGCTTCCTTGACATTTTCACTTGGATATCCAACAGATGTCTCAATGTCAACATCTTCAATACTCTATTCTTTTTTTTTTTCTTGTTGTAGTTTAAGTGAAAGTTTACATTTCAAGTTAGTCTCCCATACAAAAATTTATACATACGTTGTTATGTGACCCTAATTGCTCTCCCTATACTGTGACAGCACACTCCTCCCTTCCACCCCTGATTTCCCATGTCCATTCAACCAGCTCCTAACCCTCTCTGCCTTCTCATCTCACCTCCAGACAGAGGCTGCCCACTTAGTCTCATGTATCTACTTGAGCTAAGAAGAACACTCTTCATGAATATCATCTTATGTCCCACAGTCCAGTCCAATCTTTGTCTGAAGAGTTGGCCTTGGGAATTGTTTTAATTCTGGGTTGACAGAGAGTCCAGGGGCCATGCTTTCCGGGGTTCCTCCAGCCTCAGTCAGACCATTAAGTCTGGTGTTTTTACTAGAATTTGAGTTCTGCACCCCACCTTTCTCCAGCTCCATCAGGGACTCTCTGTTGTGTTCCCTGTCAGGGTGGTCATTGGTGATAGCTGGGCACCATCTCGTTCTTCTGGTCTCAGGCTGATGAAGTCTCTGGTTTATGTGGCCCTTTCTGTCTCTTGGGCTAATGCTTTCCTTGTGTCTTTGGTGTTCCAATACTCTATTCTCGATGCCCTCCCCCTTCAAAACTTTCTCTATCTATAGCCTTTCTAATTACAGAAGAAGGCAACTCTTATCTTTCCTCTTAAACCAAAAAACCCACTGCCATCCCATTGATTCCCACTCACAGTGACCCTACTGGACAGAGTAGAACTGCCCCATAGGGTTTCCAAGTCTGTAAATTGTTACAGAAGCAGACTGCCACATCCTTCTTCCACGGAGTGGCTGGTGGGTTCGAACCACCAACCTTTCAGTTATCAGCCAAGTGCTTTAACCACTGTGCCACCATGGTTAAAAAAAATTTTAGAGCTATCTTTACTCCTCTCTTTCTCCCACACCTCTCATACAATCCATTAGAAAATTCTATTGACTTTACATTCAAAATATATCCTGAATTTGATCACATTTCCCACTTCCACAGCTACTACCTTGGTCCAGGCCACCATCATCTCTCCCTAGGATTATTACTACAGTAGCCTTCTAACTGGTCTCCTTGATTCTCCAAGGATGGCCAGCTAGAAAACCTGAGACATGGATTTTCCCCCAGAGCAGACAGAGAGAGCCTCCCCCTAAAGCCAATGCCCTGAATTTGGACTTCTAGCCTTCTAACAGTGAGGAGAAATAAATTTCTATTCATTAAAGCCACCCATTTGTGGCATTTTTGTTATAGCAGCGCTAAGAAACTAAGACAGCAAGCATTCAGATGGTTGGCCTGTCCCATAAAACATGGCCACCAAGGCAGCAAGGGCTATGGATTCTTGAACTGGAATGGAGGACAGGATTTTTATGTTGAGATAGGATTAGTGTAAGGTGTATCGGAATCAAAATAAAGAAACAAGAACTGACATTTCACTACTTGAACTGAGACAGTAGTGAATTGACAGAAGAAATCAGTGACAAGATAACTCCTAATAAAATCTCATTAATTTCTCATAATTTCAGAGGATGAGAAAAGATAGTAGAAAAGGTAGAGACCATCTATTTCTGCTATGGTAGATCACTTAAGATCTATTGTACCAACTAAGGTAGTCCAAAAATACAAGAGAAAGGGTTTCCCCAGATATGGGAGCAACAGGAAGAAAGCTGGATGCAATTACACCATGTCCCTGGACATGAAGCTAGGCTGAACAGAAAACTATGCAAAGAATTTCACCAGGGTACTTTGACATCAACAGAAACTAGGTAAGAATATGCAGAAAAATAAAAGTTTCCCTGATGGGGTTATCTGTGATCTATTCCATTTCCATTTATTTCTGCTTTCTAGGGCTGCATTGTTCAACACAGTAATCATCAGGCACATGTGGCTCTTTAAATATAAATTAATTAAAATTAAGTTAAATTAAAAATTCAGTTCCTCAGTTGCATTAGTCACATTTCTAGTGCCAAACAGCCACAAGTGGCTAGTAGATACCATAATGAACAGAACAGACATAGAACATTTTCTTCCTAGAGCATTAATTGGTAGTAATATACAACAAGCAATGTACATCAGCTTATTTTTCAGAATTTTAAAAGTCCATCTGAAAAATACATATGTGAGGATCAAAAAAAAAAAAAAAAAAAAAAAAGGAAGGGTGGGAGAACTTGCCCTGAAGTAATATTACAATACATGTGAAGTTGCTATAATTAAAACGGCATTCAGGATTGTTAGGGATTGAACTGTGCCCACCAAAAATACGTGTTGTAAATCATAGCCTCTATGCCTGTGGTTATAATCCCATTTGTGAATGGGTTGTCTTTGTTATGTTAATGAGACAAGATTACTGTAGGGTGTATCTTGAGTCAATCTATTCTGAGATACACAAATGATAAAAGAAGAAAACTAGCAAGTAGAGATGGGGTAAGACAGATGCCAAGACACATGGACATCTCCAAGAAAGCAGGAAGCAGAAGCTGAAGAGACAAGGACCTTCCTCCAGAGCCAAAAGAAAGAGAAAGCCTTCCTTTAGAGCAGGCACTCTAAATTCAGACTTCTAGTCCTCTAAACTGTGAGAAAATAAATTTCTGTTTGTTAAAGAAACAGATGGGTTTGTTTTGTTTTTTCTGTGTCATATTTGGAAAACCAGAGGTTCCTCATGTAACCTAATGGAAAGGCGCTCACAATAAACTATTTAGTTCTTATTGGTATAAGTATTGGTATATCATCATACCACAGATCAGTGGTGCCACAGTGCCACTCACCTTATCGGTGGCTTGTATTACCAGATCATATATCTCAAAATCCATAACTCATATAAAAAATTCTGAATGGGTCTTTGAATCAGCACGCCATAATTAGTGAAAACACTTAGCATCAAAAAATGTTTTTAAAAATAAAAATTAAATAACAACAGGGTTACAGCCATCTGTTTGTGGTATTTCTATTATAATGGCACTAGATAATGAAGACAGGATGTCAAAAGAAATAGAAAAATAGATTACCTACACAATTGGACAGTACAGAAATATATCTAAATGTACATGGGATTTTAGTATCATAGTGTCATTTCAAATCACCGGTCTGGAACAGCTAAGATTTTGGAAGAATCCATAATTTTGGAAGAAAATAAAAAAGTTAAGCAAATACTTCACATTAATTTAAAAATATACAAATAAAATTAAAGATCTAACTGCATTTAAAGTAGTTTAATAATCTTGAGGTAAGAAAGACGGAAATACTTTCCAAGAAATGAAACTTTGTAAGAACAGGTATAATTGTGATACAGTACAGGCAAAGTAATCCTGAGGTAAAGACCTGAACCTTCAAATTAAAGTGGTTTGCTAGCATGCATAGTAATGAAAGGAGGCCATCATCTACAAATGGCTTTAACATTTTCTGAATTTCAAGGATAAAGAAAGAATTCTATAAGAATCCAAGAAGAAAAAAAGTTTCAAAAAAAAATTCCATTCAAGATTCCTCTGTATGGTAACAAAAAATGACTATATAATTAAGTGATAAAAAATAATTTCAAATTCCAAAAAGTAGAAAGAGTATAGACCACTTGGACCACCATGAAGTAAAAGTAGAAAAGGTTTGAAAGTATAAAATTTAAAACTCAATTAAATCCAAATTTTAGGAAACAAAACCACACTGTTCTAAATAATTCCTATGGAAAGAAGAAATCAAAGCTATAATTACAGACTAGAAAATTATAATGGGGAACTTCCAGTTCCTGACATATGAAGAACTAGCTTGGGTTTCTGGATGACTCCAAAAAAATAATAAATTCTAAAGCAAATAGGAAAGAAAGAAAACAGCTCAGATCCTGAGAACTAATCTATAAGAACCTCCTGCAGAGAAACAAAAGAGTAATCTTCTGGAATCTACTTCCACCTGTACAGGAAGAGGCTTATCTGTATTTTTTTTCCCTTAACTCACCAAAAAGTATACAAGCTAGTGCTCAGGCTTACCACACCTCCTAGCATATTACAGAAAGTATAGTAATAGCCCCATGGGAATCTGAGATCACAGGCAAAAACAGCTAAACACCAACGAGTATGTTGTAAATTATATTTTATAAAGATGTCCACACCTCTATGTTCATCAATTCCCATATGCTTTTCTTACAGTGTAATTGACTCTCCTCCCACCAAGATGTATGGCCTATGTTCTTTCCCCTCGAATCTGGGCAGGGACTCATGCCTGTCTCAAACAATAGATGGAGTAAGGCAGAAGTGACGCTATTTTGTTTTTGAGGCTAAGTCAAGAAAAAGATACATCTCTGCCTGGTGTTCATTCTCTCTCTCTTTCTCTGTTCAGATATTTGCCCTTGGAACCCAGCCGTTGTGTTGTGAGGAACCTCAAATCAGAGAGGAGTCCTGGTGGCACAGTGGTTACGGACTCAGTTGCTAACCGGAAGGTTGGTGGTTTGAACCCACCAGCCGATCCACAGGAGAAACATGTGGCAGTCTGCTCCTGTAAAGATTAAAAAAAAAAAAAAAAAAAAAACCCGGTGGATTCAAACTGCTGGCCCTTTGGTTAGCAGCCATAGCTCACTGTAGCTCTTAACCACTGCACCACCAGGGCTTCCATGGATTGTACTGTATCCCCCCAAAATACGTGCCAACTTGGCTAGGCCATGATTCCCAGTATTGTGTGACTGTTCACCATATGGTGATCTGATGTGATTATCCTATGTGTTGTAAATTCTAACCTCTATGATGTTAATGAGGCAAGATTAGAGGCAGTTATATTAATGAGGCAGGATTCAATCTACAGGATTAGGTTGCATCTTGAGTCAATCTCTTCAGAGATATAAAAGAGAAAATTGAGGAGAGAGGAGAGGGATCTCATGCCACCATGAAATAAGCACTGGGAGTGAAGCGTGTCCTTTGGACCTGGGGTCCCTACACTGAGAATCTCCTAGATCAGGGGAAGATTGATGACAAGGACCTTCCCCTAGAACGGAGAGAAAGAGAGAGAGAAAGCCTTCCTCATGAGCTGGCGCACTGAATTTGAACTTCTAGCCTCCTAGACTGTGAGAGAATAAATTTCTGTTGTTAAAGTCATCCACTTGTGGTATTTCTGCTATAGCAGCACTAGATAGCTAAGACAAGTAATTTGTTATGAATAACAATGCAATTGATAAAACTCAGAGTGTTATCACTATAAAGAGCTTTATTACATGAATTAGAATTAATAACAAGAATAAAATTTTCAAAGAGATAGAGAAGGTTGGTGTTAATATGAAGTAGGAACAAGAAGTCACAAAGAAGGACCAAGTAGAAATATTAGATATTAAAAATAGAATTGTTAGAAAACATAACACAATAGATGAAATAAATTGCAGAATATATAAAGATACAGAGAATAGAATTAGATGCCAATATATAGATAATAGAAAGCCCAGAAAAGTATAAAAAAATATGGGAGAAGTACTTGGATATAATTAAGATATATTTCCTAAATTACAGAATGATTAAAGACCTTTAATTCAAAGATCAACAGATTGAAAAATGGGACAGTTAGGAAAAGAACACCCACCCTATACACATTATAGCAAAATTTAAGACCATCAAATTTGGAGATAATACTGAATGTTTCCAGAAAGAAGCAGAGAGCTGACAGGGGAGAAAGAAACAGAGTGACATGAAACATCTCAACAGCAACACTGGGCAATAAGAAGACAATAAGGTAAATTTTCAAAGTTTAGAAAGGAAAGCGTATCGGACCTGAATGTAATCTAGCCACACTCTCCTTTATACATGAGAAAACAAGAAAGGTATTTTCAGGCATACAAGACCTCAGAAGATCTTTATAACACAAAGACTCATTGAAATCACTCTTGGAACTCTAGTAAAAACAGTAATAAATTCCAGAAGAGTATACAATATTTTAAAATTTAGTATTGCCTTAAAAAAAAAACAGTAATTCTAGACAATACTATATGTGTTTGCTAGAGGCAAGGAATGAGGAGAGTAAGGGATCAAAGGAGGTAAGAACATGCTAAACGCTCTGAATTGTTTAGGACAAGATATGAAAGTGGCAAGTCTAAGAAATCAACAGGGAAATTAGAAGAAAAGTACAGGGATTAATAAACTAAGGAAAACAACCAGAAGAATAAAAATAGAATGTGTAGCTCTGAAGCAAAAAAGTGAAAGAAGATTGTAAACTATCCACTGGAAAACAGAAAAGGAGGGAGGAAATGGAAAAAGGAAGGTATAAGAAATAAAAACATGAAATGAGACAGAAGAAATAAGTTATAATATAAATGCAATTATAATAAATAAGTGTAAGTAGTTTAAAATCCCCAAGAGGATCTAAAACAAACAAAAAGCCAGATTTACATTTAAAATGAAAAATGCAAATAGAAGTAAAAGGATGGAAAATACGTATGGGAACAAATAACACAAAAGAAAGTAACATTAAAATACCATATTTTTACATAAATAACTCTCGCCTTCTACGTTTGTCTGCCAACTGCGCCCTTTCCTTGAAAGGTATTTTCATAAGCGCCGCTATGCCAACATTAAAAAAAATTGTCATAGCGGCACTTACAAAAATACCTCACGGGGGAAGACACAGTTGGCAAGGGTAGAAGGTGGGCACTATTTGTGTAAAAATACGGTTAATACTTGCAAAAAATTATATTTGCAAATAAAATTCAAGACAGAAATACACCTTAATGGATGAATTCAATTTATATGCTGGTAAAAGGAAAAATACATCTAGACTATAAAACCATTATGCTATATATACAGCCTCAAAATATATGGCACAGAGAACTGTAGTAAAATAAAAAACATGTAATACATTACTCCATGATAACTGATGGGATAATATCTATTCTTCCCTAGTTAACCTATGGATTCAATGCAACCTAATCAAATTTCCCACTGCGTATTTTCAGGAACTTGAAATTAATTTTAAATTATATGAAAAATAAAAGTCCATGAAAGCTGAGTCATTCAGAAAAGAGATGTTGGTGGAGGGACAGGGCTGTTGCCTCTCAGATATTTTAATAAACTACAAATCTATAGTGACAAAATCAGTGTGACCTTAGTGTGAGAAGAGGCCAATTAATTTGACAGAAGAGAGAACTCAGAGAGAGACAAAGACATATGTATGTAGAGAAACATGATACCCGATAAAGGTGTCACTAAAATCACTGAAGGAAAGAAGACTGCTTGAAAGATGAGGCTAGAAATATTAAATAAAGAAAACTACATAGAAAAAATAATACTTATTTCAATGTTTATATCATATACAATGTTATTCACCAATGAATGTAAAAGACTACTCTGAAATTATAATTTTTAAGATCTGGTAGAATATCTTTTTAATAGCAAAGTGGTGAAGAACTTCTTAATAAGGCCCCCTCAAAAAAGCATATTATATTACAATTATATTGTAGTTAAGGCATTAATAATGCCATCAAGGAATTACTATATTAATATCCAGAACATACATAGAACCTCTACAAATTTTTTAAAAAATGAAAAAGAAAGGCCCGTAAGCTCAAAAAAAAAAAAAAAAAAAAAAGGTAAAGGGTATGAAAATTCCATTTAAGGTGAGATCTCAAAGGCAAAATAAACTGGGGGAAAAAAAAAAAAGCCAAATGAATAGTTTGATGTATTCAAGGTAACTTTTACAAATCACTAAAGAAAAAAAAAAATACAAAGATCCCTGTTATGAATTGGAATGTGTCCCCTGAAAAGATATGTTGCAGTTTTAACCTCTACTTAGGAATATAACCTTGTTTGGAAACGGGATCTTTGAAGATATTAACATGAGATCATACTGGAGTAGGGTGGATCCTAATTCAGTCTGAATGGTGTCCTTAAAAAAGAGATGAAGATACACAGACAGAGGGAAGACAGCGGTGTAACAATGGAGTTATGCTGCAGCTGCACGGCAAGAAGAGCCTGGGGCTACCAGAAGCCAAGAAACACAAGAAAGTTTCTTCCTCTAGGGCCTTCAGAGAGAACATATCCCTGCAGACACCCTGAATTCACACTACTAGCCTCCAGAACTGTAAGATAATAAATTTCTGTTGCTTAAAGACAACCAATTTGCGATAATGTGTTACTGGAACCCTAGGAAACCAATACAAGCCCATTTAAAAAAAAACTGATTAAAACAAAAAAGACAATTAACAAAATAAATATAAATGGTTACTTATTAGTAATCAAAGACATACATATTAAAATATGAGATATATTTTATCTTAAACATGACCCTATGTCAAAACTAACTTTCATAAAAGTGAACAGTCCATGATTTCAGCCAGGGGTAGGGGGTATGCACCGGTGATTGATATTTAAACTTTTAGGAAGTTAATACCCAGAGGAAGCATATAAGACAGATTTAAACATTTATGGAGAATTTCATCATAGGCCTTTGTGCTGTGGAAGTAGGAAAAGAATTCTACTTACCTAATTAACAGGAATGTAAGAAGAATTAATGAGTGTCCATGAAACATTGAACCACTTAGATGAGAACAAGAGACCCGCCCATCCCCCCAAAAAACTAAGTTGAAGATTCATCCATATTCCAAATTTCTTTGTATAATCTACATAACTGACTAGATATGCAAGAGGGATAGATTAATGACCCTTCAAGTACATTCATATTTCTTGAGTTAGAGTTTTCAAATTATGTGAATTCAAGCTTAATTTTAATTTTAAAAATAAATTCCAATATAGGAGGAATTAACAGCTAATTCATTCTAGTTCAGTGGGTTACTATTCCATTAAATTTCATATTTTCCGAGCTGCCATTAGCAGCATTCCTGGTCTGTGATGTCAGGTAACATATGCCATGTAGATCCTGCACCACATCAGTGGGCCAGCCGTTCCCCCTGCTCCCACTTCTAGATAGCTGAGTCCAACATGGAGCTCCTGACAGCCTCCAAACCTCCCCCTGACCCATTCTTGGACTTTCTCCCTGAGACTACAGAGCAGAACAAGAAATGCCTGGGGCTTGGAAATCTGCACATTCATTTCAAACCAGCTCAAACACCTGGGTCTTCACAGACTCTGGCTCCACGCACAGAAGAGAAAAACTAGTGAGAATCGGCAGAACTCCCACGTTAAACTATTTTTCTCTCCTCTTATACCCAGGTTGAAGCCAACAGCAGTATGTAGGGTTTCTACCCTAGCCAGCTGCTTCAGCTTCACTTAGAGCTCTTTGGCAAACATACTGTAGAGAACCACATCGAAAATGCCTTCCCCTCTATCTCATGAGCAATGCGTCTCAGTGGAACGTACATCTATTTCAATACCAGAAACGGAATGGTGGAGGTTAAAGTAGCAAGGACATACTCATTCAATATGCCTTTACTCAGTACATAGTATGTGCCAGGCACTTTTCTCATATTAAGTATTTTACAGATTTACATCAATAACTTGAATTGCTTCAACCACATAATCTACCTTAAATCATGCATGTATTACAGAGGTACAATGAAAAAGAGCCAGCACACTTAAAACATACTGCCCTTCAGAAAACGGCCACCTAATTGTAAATGGTTTAGCTCTTACATTAATTATTAACTGGAGGGAAGAGGGCAGGACGGGGCCTGCTCTTTGCTGTAGCATTCATTCATTCATTCATATTTCTCTCATCAAAGAGTAATTAGTTACAATTTGATACTGCAAATGAGTTAAAACTTTATAAAGAAGCAGATCATCTCTAAATGCTAAGACTTTAAATTCCTCATTCCAAGACTTACACAAAAACCTTTTTTTGCAGCATATAGTAAATTAACAAAATCCTTGTCTCCGAATCATGGAAGAGTTAAAAAACATACTTTTATCATAACCAAGCTGACTTAAAGGAAGATAGGCCTTCTACAGTTAAACCAAAAGGAGATAAACTTGAAAAGATAGTGATGACTAAATATACAGATTAATAAGAAGTGAGCAAGTCTAAGATCTTGCTCTAACATACATCTTCTTCCAGTAGGAATGATTTCATTTGCTTTTTAAATAGATAAGTACAAAAATGGCATTTTCCCTTGGCAAGAAAGTAACTGTTTTTGTATTATTTACCTAGACTGCATCTGTGTTTCTAAAAAGAACAGCAAATACATTTCTGGAGCAAGACATGTTTCTGTGATAATGTGAGTAATGCTTCTAAAACACTTTGGAGATTATTAGAATGCTTTCCAGAAGCTGCTATTGAACTCAGTCAGTTTAGTAAGCACAGAAGATAAAGAAACACATTCAGCTTTTTCCACCAAACTATTAGTAGAGTGCTACAACTGGAAGTCCTCCAGGAGTGTAACTACCAGAAGGAGAGGGATAGGACTCCACCCAGGCATTCAGAAGTCTATCTAGTTCCAAGACAGTCTGAAAGCTACCCAGGCCCAGGCTGCCTTCTCTAGGACATTTCTTTGATTATACAACCCTTTTTGGGTGACCCATTTCCTCCCCTCTTCCACCAATGCTGGGTTAGCTTTCAATCTGCCCTGAGAACTTAGACTCACAATATGGCTGTTGCAGTCTTTCAATTGGCGTCCCAACCCTAATTGGGCAATCATTTTGCAAGAGTGACAGAGAAATAAAATAGCTGATTAGATTAGGCCGTGTATAAGCTCCTTCCCAGGCCAGGCCAGACCTGGGAAAGTCATAGATTAAAACAACGGTCTTCTCAAGTCTCTCAGGTACCCTAGAACTGTGTGGTAGTGGTGGAATATATGCATTCATCTTTCTAAATCATGGCAGATTAACGCACTCATTCAACAAATGATGGGCTCCTATGATGTGCCCCCATCGAACTTATACATTAGAATATAATGTAGCTGGGTGTGGGAGGGGGTGGACAAAAGAGTGACAAACTAATAGGCAAATACGATAATTTGGTTAATTTCACGTAAGTGCTAGAGGTGTTATGAAGAAAATATAACAAATTAGGGTGGGAGAACGAGACAGCGGTGCTAATTCAAATGCAGCGGCAGAGTTCTTTCTGAGGAAGGGCTGTTTGAGAAGAGCCCTGCACAGAGGAGACTATCTGGAGGAAAAGCCTTATGAGCAGAAGGAACAACACTTAGGAAGGAGGAATGAGCTTATTAGCACATTCAAAAGGTAGACAGAAGGTCCATGTTATGGATTGAATTGTGTCCTCAAAAAATACGTGTTACAAATCCTAACCCCTATACCTGTGGTTATAATCACATTTGGGGATAGGTTTTTCTTTGTTATGTTAATGAGGCAGTATTAGTGTAGGATGTGTCTTAAATCTATTTCTGTTGAGCTATCAAAGCAAGCAGAGATGGGGAAGATAGGCGCCATACCACATGAAGATTACCAAGGAACCCAGAAACAGAAGCTGAGAGAAGGAGCTTCCCCAGAGCCCACAGAGAAAGAAAGCCCCTGAAGCCAGCACCCTGAATTAGGACTTCTAGCCTCCTAAACTTTGAGAAAATAAATTTGTTTGTTAAAGCCACCCACTTGTGGTATTTCTGTTATAGCAGCACTAAGAAACTAAGTCAGTCAGTATGGCTACAGCCAGGTGAGGGAGGGGGAGAGTGGCAGGACATGAGACAACAGGGTAGGAGGAAGCCTTACCAGGAAAGCTTTGATTTCTATGGAAAGAGTTTTAATTTTTTTTCTAAGTGCTATAGGAAGCTGTTGTAGGTTGGGTTTCCTAGGAAGCAGATACTAGATGAAGTTTAATGTGCAGGAAGGAGGTTTATTAGGGAGTACCCACAGGATCAACATCTCTGGGAAGGAAACAGGATTGGGCTGAAGGAGAAGTCAAGTTACAACAAGGTCCAAAAGCCTCAACCAACCCCACAGTTGCCCACAAGTTGACTGCAACTCATGATGATCCCACGTGTGTCAGAATAGAACTGGGCTATATACAGTTTTCAATGGCTGATTTTTCTATGTACATCTCCAGGCCTTCCTTCAGAGGCACCTCTGGATGGACTCTCAAACCTCTAACTTTTCACTTAACAGCCAAGTGCTTAACCATTTACACCACCCAGGGACTCCCAGGTGACCCCACAAGAGACTAGAAAAGCCCATAACAATTGCCCCGTATTGGACATGGTCATACCTTATACACCTGCCTCCATCAGTTATCAGATGTTGTCTACCCTGAAAAGGTGTGATCTTGGGCCAGGTAATTCTCTACAGCTGCAGAAAACTTGGATTGGTTAATAGTTGAAGGTTGTCCTCTAACAGCACTCCCAGGAGCTAGGGCAACAAGTCTGTCCATCATAGATGATCTGGGTGGGACATCACAGTGCCCACCATTGAATCTATTTAGAGTTTTCAGTAGAGAAGTTACATGAATTAATTTACTGTGTTTCATCAATACTAAGACTCACATTTTTTTTAAATGTAATTATATCCTAAATTGGGATATAACTTACAATTAAAGGTATCATATAATCCTTGTTAGTCAAGCAATCATCAATGCTTCTGTTTGTGCATCAACAGGACATGCACTGAAACTAATGGGATAAGTGCCAGCACGAAAGAAAAGCCTGAACCCAGTAAGTACCAAACCCAACCCATTACCGTTGTGTCAATTCTGACTCAGGATGACCGTGTGTTACAGAGTAGGACTGCTCCATGGGGTTTTCTTGGGTGTAATTTTTACCGAAGGAGGCCGGGTGGCTTGAGGGTTAAGCTCTCAGCTGCTAACCAAAAGGTTGGTGGTTCAAATCCACCCAGCAGCTCCATGGGAGAAAGACCAGGTGATCTGCTTCTGTAAAGATTACAGCCAAGAAAACCCTATGGGGCAATTCTCCTCTGTCACATGGGGTCACTATAAGTCAGAATCAATTCAACAGCACCCAACAACAACAATCTTTATGAAAGCAGATTGCCAGGCCCTTTTGCAGTGCCACTGGGTGGGTTCAAACCATCCACCTTAGGTTAGTAGTCAAGTACAAAGCATTTGTGCCACCCTGGGATGTTACAAGAAGTACAATACTCTTTTAACAGCCAAGAACCAACTGGTTGTGCAAAGGGGGTTGAAGGTGGCACATCAAATGAGTTTACGAGCATTCCAGAATTTCTAAACCCAGAGTCAAAAATAGACTAACTCTGTGTAATTGCAAAGTCAGCTAAAGTGTCCAGGACCATAAGGCTTATTTTAAGATTCACTGTAACACCACACGGCTTATTTTAAGATTCACTGTATCACCAGACTCTTGATGACCCAAGGCCACTACTGTGCATATTGAAGACTGAGCTGAAAAGTGATCTCAGGCGAGATGGGCTTTGAATATGAAGAAACTTTAGGAATACCTAAACAATTTTTTTTACCTATTATTTTAACAGAGGTGACAGAAAGTGGTACCCTGCACCCTGTTAAAAGTGGAAAACTTTGGAGACCTGGAAAAATAAGGCAGTCTTGTCAAGTTCCAACTCTCATAGATTTTACTGTATTTTACAATGGAATGATCTGGCGGTAGACCCTTAATTAAATGACAAAACTTCACATCATTAATAGAAGGATAATCTGACATTATATCATTCCTGATATGCTGCAATATAAAGTATCCTACATCCACTATGAAGTATTATAAAATTTCAACCTGAACTTCATCAAACTCCTAGAATTAACAACCTAACTTCCAGTTTAGAAGCAATATAGGGATAGTGGAGTAAGTTAACAGACATTATGAAGAAACAATCAGAAAATGCAAACGTGGGACATTCTTCAAGTCTTGGAATCTTAAAAAAAAAGCTACGTCATTTAAAAAGAGAAGATAGTAGAGGGACTGTCCTAGAAGAAAAGTGACTAAAAAGAACAACGAACAAATAAAATAAACAAAACTAAATTGGGTGCTCATTTGAGAAAAGAACACAGCCATAAAAACATTCCTGGAACAACCAGGGAGATTTAGACATGAACTAGGTATTAGATGACATTATGTTCATTTTTCTACTCTGTTTTCATGCTGTTCTCTTCCCAGAAAATCCTCCACCCTCTACCTCATCTTCCCTTGACACTTTCTAGAATAATTCCTATTTCTTCTTTATGACTTAGAGCAGGCCTCATCACCTACAAAAAGCCTTCCCATTCCTCCTTCCCCTCAGACTGTGTGATTTGCCCTTTTTCCCCAATAGCATACACTATCATATACATATATTTATCATGATGTTTATCACATTTTAATTATTGGTTTATATGTCTTTCTTCAGCAGGAGGCTAAATCCCATGAGAATAGGAACTGTATCTTATTTATTTTCCATCTTAATTTTCTAGTACTTAATAATTGCTTGTGGGTGGGAAGATGGATGACCTACTGGATGGGAAGATGGATTAACAGGAGATCCTGGGGACAATCGAAATCATGGTGGTGTAGTAGTGAAGAGCTACAGCTGCTAACCAAAAGGTTGGCAGTCTGAATCCACCAGGCACTCCATGGAAACCCTACGGGGCAGTTCTACTCTCTCCTATAGGGTCGCTATGAGTCAGAATGGACTCATCAGCAAAGGGTTTGTTTTTGGTTTTAGGGGCCAATAAAGGGAGTTAGTGAGCTGAAGAAGGAAATCCAGAAGGAAAAAAAAAGTACCCCAGCCCCCCAGGTTTGGGAACAAAAGGAGCATCTAATAGTAAGAAAAAACCCAAAAATGCATTAATTTAGTGCCACAAACCTGGACTGTATTGGTGTAATTATATTCAGCCAGATCGTTTCTGCTGCATTCTCCCTTCTCTTTATACATGTTTCTGGTTTATGTTACCCATCTGGCTTCAGCCAGCTCATCTAAACTAATACATTCTACCTCTCTAACTTTAAGCCTTCTCCAAAGAGCCACACCAGAAATGTCATCTCCCTGGTAAGCATTAACTGAAATTCCTAACCTTGTGCCAAAGTCAAAGTCACCAAAACTGAGTATCTCATCTCCCCTGCCAAAACCCACTGCTCTTTCTCCTTCAGTTTGCACCTTTGTTAATGGAGCTGTCATTCAGGCTAGCACCTTCGGTCATATCTGGGTTCCGTTTCCTGTACTCTGTGAAGTCCACAACGAATTTTTCAAGTATCTATTGCCTCCTGGGCCATCCTCACTGCCAAGCTCTAGATTTGGCATCCAGTCTCTAAGAATGATAACGGAGAAGGAAATCGCATTAAAAGACATAGTGTAGTCATTACCTACCTTGCTAGCATTATCTGCCAACATTCAACTGCATATCTCTTATACCTTAGATGTTGCTGTTGTTGTTGTTAGATGCGTCGAGTCACTTCCGACTCATAGTGGCCTTATGTACAACAGAATGAAACACTGTCAAGTCCTGTGCCATCCTCACAATCATTGCTATGTTTGAGCCCATCTTTGCAGCCACTGTGTCAATCCATCTCAACGAGGATCTTCCTATTTTTCGCTGACCCTCTACATTACCAAGCATAATGTCCTTCTCCAGGGTCTGGTCCCTCCTGATAAACCAGGCAATTTTTCCAGCTGCTAACGGATTATGTTTTTTCACATCCCTGTCTTCATTCATACTATTACTTTGCCCAAAATGCTGTTCTCCGTTCATATACCACTGTTTTCCTGTCAAATTTCCATTCATATTTTAATAAAATAATAGCTACTCTACATTGAGCACTAACAAGAACCAGTTTCACAATTGATTATCTCCAGTTAAAGTGGAGGAAATAGACATGGAGAGGTCATACAATTTTCCCAAAATAACGCAGCTAGATTAAAATTCAGTTTTGAGCCCAAGTAACATGTATCAGAGAAGCTGGTTTTGAAGGTGAACTACAAAGGGCAACTGCTCTTCTCCATATTGTTATCTTCACTGCTATAATAGAGAACACATTTGCAAGCCTCCCTTCCTTTGTTATCTTATGCTTGCATCTAGAACATCCCACCTCTATCTGTCAGAAGCTTATTTAGTTTCTAACGTTCAGCTCATCTGTCTCCTTCATCACACCTTCACTGATTTCACTCGTCAGAATTTTTAAGTTAAAACAAAACAAAACAACAAACAAAATTACCTACTTTGGGTCGGACAATGGGTACTTCAGATAAATTTTTAGCAATCCTCACAATAATTCTAAAAAGAAGATATTTATCCTAATTTTAATGTAAATAGACAAAGTTCTGAAAGGGTAACTGTCTTAGTCATCTAGTGCTGCTGTACCAGAAATACCACAAGTGGATGGCTTCAACAAAGAGAAATTTATTCTCTCATAGTCTACTAGGCTACAAGTCCAAATTTAGGGCATCAGCTCCAGGAGAAGGCCCTCTCTCTCCGTCGGCTCTGGAGGAAGGTCCTGTCCTTGTGATTCATCAGTCTTCCCTTGGTCTGGGACCATCTCAGCAAAGGAATCTCAGGTCCTGGCATTGCTTTCTTGGCGGTATGAGGTTCCCAATTCTCTGCTTTCTTCCCTTTCCTTTTATCTCTTGTGAGATAAAAGGTGGTGCAGGCCACACCCTAGGGAAACTCCCTTTACATTGGATCAGGGATGTGACCTTAGTAAGGGTGTTATGCAATCCCACCCCAATCCTCTTTAACATAAAATTACAATCACAAAATGGAGGACAACCACACAATATTGGGAATCATGGCCCAGCCAAACTGATACACACATTTTGGGGGGGACATAATCCCATCCATGACAGTAACTAACTTGCTTAAGATCGCACAGCTAGTTAGTATCAGAACTGAGATTCCATATGAGGTCTTACACCAGAGCATGGATGTGTTTCTCTACAACCACATGCTCTCATCCCTCCTCCATCTTTCCACTGGAACTGTAGTCTACTTGGAGTCATAATGACCTTGAGCTCAGGGTCATGCCTTATTTACCTTTGTATCTGCCACATGTGTTGGTATAGACAGAGTTGGGATTTAATAAATCCCTGGTGGCACAGTGGTTAAGAGCTCAGCTGCTAACCAAAAGGTAGGCAGTTTGAATAAACCAGCTGCTCCTTGGAAACACTATGGGGAAGTTCTACTCTGTCCTATAGGGTCGCTTATGAGTCGGAATTGACTCAACAGCAACTGGTTTTTTTGTTTGTTTGTTTTTGGCATTGATTTAGTACTGACCAAAATAACAACAACAACAAAAAAAAAAAAAGAACCCTCTGCCGTCAAGTTGATTCTGACTCGAAGCAACCCACAGGACAGAGCAGAACTGCCCCAGAGGGTTTCCAAGGCTGTAAATCTTTACAAAAGCAGACTGCCACATCTTCCTCCTGCAGAGTGGCTTGTGGGTTCGAACTGCTGACCTTTCACTTAGCAGCAGAACACTTTAACCACTGCACCAGCAGTGCTCCTTACTGATTAAAAGAAGTAAGTAACTAAAAATTAGGCAAGAGCCAAAGAGGGAAAGCAGAAGAAGAGAAGACAGAGAGGAATTTATAATCTTAATTTTTATTAAATCCAGTATATAAAACATCGCATACACCATTAATTATTGAAGCAGATGTGATCAATAGCTACTTAAATATCACTTCCCAAATATTTTGTCTTGTTATTTCACCATGGGAAAAGGAAACAAGTATTTCTTAATTTCACACCCCAATACTACATGTTAACCATACGCACCCATTGTCATCAAGATGATTCTGACTCATAAAACTAAACCCATTGCTGTTGAGTCGAACTTCGACTTACAGTGACCCTGTAAGACAGAGTACAGCTTCCCTGTAGGGTTTCCAAGGCTGTACATCTTTATGAAAGCAGACTGCCACACCTTTCTCCTTCAGAGCAGCTGGTGGGTTCATTTCTTCATTCACTCATTTATTCATAAGAAGTATACAATATAGGTTTCCAAATGCATAGAACTTTAGCATTGGTGAGTTCCAGTGATTCAGGTATTCAGTGAATTTTTTATTAATCACAACATCATAAGAGATATGCTTTGAAATTATGACGCTCTACACATTTAGGAATTTCATTAGTCTTTTTTTTTTTTTAAATTGGTTCTTTTAACATTAGTTAAAAAAGTGCTCTCCTCACAAATTGTCCAGTTATAAAATTTTTCTAAGATTCTTTCTATATATTTGACAAAATTTGCCTGCTTTGCTTCATCTTATGTAAATATTTCTTCAAAATGGAACTCTACAGATTCTCTCTGAACCTTTTACCCAGTGCTTACTGATACATTTCTAGGAATGACTATAATAGATGCAAGTTTTTCTCTCCCCTGACTTTTCCCTAGAGCTTTGTCTCCATTGTGTCTTCAGGATACTGTTACTTTCAAGCTTACTCTCATATTCAACATTTCTAAAACTAAATATATTACTTTCTCTCTCCACCTTCCCCAAACCATATCTTCCTACTTTATTTCACTGTTTATCATTCACTGTTCTGTTTTCACTGTTTATTTCACTGTTAACGGTTTATCAGCACCACCCCTTTATTTAGAATTAGAACTTCTCAGTGTCACCTTTGAGGAAGAATTGAGTTTTGTTGTTTGTACTTATTCCATTAGAAACACATTTAATATTTACTTATACAGACTTGCACTTGGAGGAATGCTTTTAAACAACATGCCAACTTAAAAGAATTTTCAGATCTCATATATCAGTTGTTTAATTATAACTAGGTCAGTAAACTCATTCAGCAGGCCAGTTCTCATAAGATGGTTGAACAGATTCAGCTTCCTGTGGCAAAGTTGACTCCTCTAAGAGAACAAACACAATTCTCAAGAGCAAATGTTCTAATGTATGTAGTTGTTTCTTTTTTTTTTTTTTTTTTGAACAATCAGTCTCAAGTTTATAAAACATCAGTCCTTAGAACTATTAAAACAAACCTTTGCCTATTACAGGAAAGTTCTATACCCTTTTTGGTAAATTGACTGACAGAAATTCAACTTTATGATGATAAAATAAAGAAGAAGTACAATTTATATTCAATTTTTCAATGACTTATTTAGCTTCTGATTCCATATGAGTACACGTGGATATTACCTATTCAGTTACTGGCAAAAATGTATATGTTGATACTTTCACTGCTTGTTCAAATGACTTAGTGGAAACTTGATCAAGTTACTACATGGACCATGGATCTTTCCCTTGTGGATCTGGTCAGTAACAAAACAGCTGTTTTCAAGCTGTCTACACTCAAGATACAAATGTAGATGCCAAAAAATGTCTCTATCCCTTTCTTAGTGCACGCAGGTGCCCCTCTTCCCCATGTAGCTACGTTCAACATTTTATTCCCTTCCCCTAAAGCAGTGGCGTAAACAGGGCTGGTGTCACCCAGTGTGGTAATTCATGGTGTTGCCCCTCCCCACGGACCTCCTCCTGTGCCAGATCACACAAAATCCTTACTAATGTTCTTTGTACTAATGTTACTCACAAGGAGCCCTGGTGGTGCACTGGTTAAGAGTTTGGCTGCTCACTAAAAGGCCGGCAGTTCGAATCCACCAGCTGCTCTTTGGAAACACTACAGGGCAGTTCTGCTCTGTCCTATAGGGTCACTATGAGTTGGAATCGACTTGACAGCAATGGGTCTGGTTTTTGTTTTTGTTTTTGGTTACTCATAAACCATAATTCCTGTATATCACTCCTTCTTTTTCTTTAATTACTACTTCTTTCTCTAAAAAGTTATTGATACAGGTTTAAAAATACTAATTATCACAATATTGTATCTAAAACACCAGAAAATTTGACTAAATCAGCGACTACAAAAACACCGTCAGCAAGGTAAGCAACAGTAAATGCTTGTAGTGTGTGCAGACGAAATCACATGACTCAAAGCGTCATTGTAATTGGGTAATAATGACAGCTCTGATCGAGCGCATTAGAAGGTTCAAAAAGTAAATTAGCAGAGTTTTAGCCTTGTAGGTATATTGATACATGTAAGCTGGGCTTACAAAAAATGTTTCTGCTATTACAACCAACTACAGGGATATTTTTATAGACAATCATTCTGGTATCACCTGGTGCAGTCTGCACCTCCACACTCCCCTAGAGATGCCGCTACCTTAAAGTCAACACAGGCCCCAAGATGTCTTTTTTTTTTTTTTTTTTGCTTAACTTTAAAAAAAAAAATAGTAAATTCTCTACCTGTCTTTCAAAAAAAAAAGTCCTCCAAAGAAAAATAAATTTCAGAGAAGTTGTCTGTTAAATCTCTCTCTTGGAAGAAAAAGATACTCATTAGCATATTAAGACTGTCTGAAGGGTACACTTCTGAGGGAATCTGTTTAACTTCACTTGGACTCCTTGGACAATAGAGCTGTGTTTTCAAAGAATACCTTTAAAATATCAAACAGCAAGAATCCCCTGGAAAACCCTTTGGGAAGCCCTTTCACTGAGGCTAAGTTGTTTCCTCTTCTCACTCTTCTTTGCCTTCACTACCTCTTCACTACTTTCTGACCACACCAACCACCTCTTATCTAATCCCCTTATTTAAGACGGTTGGCAGCTTTCCACAACAGCTAATATTTCTTGCAAAGCTAAGAAAAGAAAATGGAGAAAAAGAGACCCCTAATATCAAAATTATGAGATTCTTGAAGAACCAAAGACATCATAGCATGTCTCAGATAACACATCTCACAGGTTATGGTACTTAGGTCATCTTGAAGGCAGGACTATGTCATTCTTACAAATTTGAGTGTTTAATAGTTACAGTCTCTATAATGTTCACTTAATAAATGATGATTATATAATGTTAAATGCAGATTTATTCCTGACTAGGTTCTGTGCAAAATAAATCACAAATACTGCTCTTGCCTATTAAAAGTTTACAATCAGCAAGGCAGAGAAAAACACACTCTACAGAAAAATCAAAGCATCCAAGATCAATTCAATTCTTAAGATATTTAATGTGCACACACTATATACTGAATAGTGCAAACACAAATAAAGTATAGATAGGCTATCATTGAACCCAAAGAGCTCAAAAATCTAGGAGATTTTTAAGAGAAATCCAGATTATTAAAAGATATGAGTGGCACAAAGTATACCATAAGAAAATTAGAAAATATAATACACTGTATGGCAGACAGATTCTAAGGGGGCCCTCATGATTCTCACCTCTTGGTGTTCACACCTTTGTGTAATTCCATCCCCTTGAGAATAGGCAAGACCTGCAATTGGCTTCTAACCAATACAGCAAAGGTCACTGGATGTATATGATTACATTCATATGATTACATAAGAGCATACAGCCTGTCATACTGAAGTCTCTCCACTATTAGCTTTGAAGAAACAAGCTGCCTTGAATCCTATAGCTGCGAGGAAATGAATTCTGCTCACAACCTGAGGGAGTTGAAAGTGGATCCACTCCTAGTCGGGCCCTCAAATAACAACTCCGTCAAGCCTTGACTGCAGCCTGTGAGACCCTAAACATAGGATCCAGTTTAGCTATTCCCAAACTCCTAAAATACAGAAAGTATAAGATAATAAATGTGTGTTGTATTAAGCCACAAAGTTTGTAGTGATTCGTTATGCAGCAATAGATAACTAATGCACCGAGGTTAAAAGACATTCTGATTATGAGCAATAAGGCAGTTTTCACTAAAGAAGGCAGCATTATTATCAGTCTATGGATTTTAAGAAATGGTTATGATTTGAACCATCTGAGATTAAGGCAACAAATGTCTCTTAATCTCAAGGAGCTATTAAATTTAATTTGAAAATTTTAAGTTACCAAAATAAAAGCATGGAACGTCAATAAGAACAGCTATAGCCCAAGTTTCCTAGAGCATAAGCATATACCAGGAAGAAGTAACCATGAGGCCATATAGAGATTTCAAATTCCTTTGCAGGCTGGCCTTAAATATCCCACTGAGGAGTGTATACTTTATTTGGGGAGCAAATAGGGGCCTCTGAAGATTTCTGAGTAGACAGTATCATGACTCAAGATGTGTTTAAAGAAAATAACTTTCATAATATGAAGTGTAAGTATTATTTCAGAGAAAAAAAGGAAAAAACCCATGCAAATCTAGAGCAACCAAGGTAAGAAGAAGCTGAATTAGTGGGGGTAGACAGGAGAGATTGTTGTTGAGAAGATTCCAGAGGCATGTGGAAGTAGAAGCGAAAGAGCCTACCAACTGCTCAGCATGAGAAGGCAGGGTTGATCCAAAGGCTGCAAACCGAAGTGTCCTCTTATGAACAAAAAAAAAGATCTATGAATGATCAAACTAAAAGAAGCCAGAGGAACTATGAGACTATAAAACGGTGTTGCTACCATGTATTTTTAGCAATGAGTCTTGCAATAACATTTCCAAGTACTTCGCTAAAAATATCTCAAAACAAAGAAAAATAGCGATATGTGGCAGTATTAGGAATAAGTGAGTCAAATCCTGCTATCACCTGAGTCCATGTGATGTCCTTTAAACGTTCATGTGCATCACTGTGGACAAAATATGGGCTGGAGTTAATAATTTTGTTATCATTATACTCCATTTCCCAAATGTACATGTGATACGATTTTTTCACATAATGAGATACCAGACACCTATCTTCAGTGATGCATTAAAAAAAATTGAGGGTTTAATATCATCAGCAAGCTAATTATAGGTCAGCAGATTACAGGTAACTCACAGAAGCTACAAAATCCAACATCTCTATTTCCACCATGGCATCTGTCGAAACTACAGTGACGATGCTGTCATTCTCCTTTGTGAGACTGAGGCAGGATGGCAGGCTCTAAATAATGCATGTGCTACCAACATTCCTGCTCACATCCCTTTTCAAAAAAAGGTGAAGTGTCTCTTTTATAACCCACAAAGAATTGAAATCATATGGTGAATCCTGATAATTGCTTTCAGGAGGAGTTCTTGGCACAAGCTCCAGGTTCTTCAGTTCACCCATGTCAGGAACACAGACTGCCACTGCATATAGATGAGGACAGCTGCCAGAAAGCCTCGGAGCTGCAGAGCTCTTCCCAAGGCTGGAAGGATCCATGCCAGTCTGAAATCCTGCCCCTACCTCTTACTCACCAATTAGCATTTTCCTCGCCCACTCCGTTCCTTTCCGATGAAGTCAGGTTCATATTTTACACACGTCAATAGCGCTCCACAGAGAAATGTAAAACTATTTCCTTTACCTCTGAATACAGATACCAGTCTAAGTAGACTAAAACACAGAACGGAAAATATAACAATCATGTAAGTTAGCATTAGTCTTCGATTACGGACACACACAGACATTTCCATGTTTTACAGGTTGCTATGAGTTGGAATTGATTGAACGGCAACCGGTTGGTTGTTTTTGGTGTTTTTTTTTTTTTTTTTTTTTGGGGGGGGGGGCAGAAAGGAGTCCCTAGGTGGTGCAAAGGATTAACGCACTTATCCGGTAACCAAAAGATTGGAGGTATGAGTTCACTCAGAGGCACCTTGGAAGAAAGGCCTGACAATCTACTTCTGATCAATCAGTCACTGAAAACCCTACGGTGCACAGTTCTACTTTGACATACATGGGGTCGCCATGAGTCAGAATCCACTTCATGGCAACTGGTTAGGGCCAGAAAGGAGCAAGGGAGGGAGATGGAGTGGTAGGGAAGAATCAGGCACTGCCCAAGCATAATATGCCCCCCTCCCGTTTCTCTGGATCCTCCCTAGACTCGGAGTTTATTCAAGTCCCACATTCAGGATAAATTCTTTCAAGATCACTCTAACCCAAACATGAGTCTCTGGTCTCTTAATTTACAGCAACTCTAATAGGAAGATTCTGCTCCATGAGACTTCTTATGACTCTGTTTTATCATTTAACAGTCTGTATATTACTTACTTCCACTAGCAAGTAAAGGTCATTAGATGTAGAATTAAGTCATTAGGTGTTATATCTCCTAGTCACCACCTACACTCCTTTCAGTGCACAGTACTGGGAGCATAACAGATTTTCAATAAATTTATCTGTGATATGTTTAAAAACTAATCTCAGAGAAGTGCATTTCTTGGATGAGTAGGATTAGTGATATGCACAGGGTTTACCTGGGAGTAACCATGTCATTGCAAGTTTGTATGAAAAAAAAGTAAATATAATTCTTAGAAGAAGAGGAGCAAGCTGGGAAGTAAGGGCTAAAAAAATCAAACTGTCCATGGTGCATTCAGTGCTGGGGCCAACTGTTTTGGTTCAGCCTAAGACCAGAGAGCTCTTAATGCTATTTAGTTGAGATTTACATGTTACAGATTATAAAGAGAAGTCAAATCAGTTTATCAAAGCCCATTACTTTATTATTTGCATGACTTTTTCTTGGAAATATATTTTCTAGTCATTTACTTCTCTTGTCACCTAGTGTAGCTAGGTCTTTTGTCTCACAGTCCCAGGTGTCAGCACATTGGTTGGCTGATCACATGCACACACACACACACACATACACACACACACGCATGTGGTAAATGATCTCAAAGCCTGCTTTATGCATGAACAAACAGGCACAAAGAGGCCAAATATTTTGCCCATGGCCTTACAACATAACAGCAGGAGTTTCTGAGCGTACTGTGGCCAAAGCCTACTTACTTTCAGTGTTCAGTCATCGTGGGGAGGCACGAAGTATGTTGATAGGCCTGCTTTTGAAATTCTAGGCCTGTCTGACTTTGGGCAACTTACTTTGTCTAATCCTCAGATTTGACATCAGTTGTTGTTGGATTCCGTGGAGTTGATTCTGACTCATAGTGACCCCATGTGAAAGAGTAGAACTTCCCTGTAGGGTTTTCTAGGCTCTACTCTTTATGGAAGCAGATCGCCAGGTCTTTCTCTCGTGGAGCTGCTAGGTGAGTTCAAACTGCCAACTTTTCTATTAGCAGCCAAGCACTTAACCACTGAGTTACCAGGACTCCTTTGACATACAGGAGTATTGCAATTGGAGATACGTCTAAATTGATGGTGTTCACACATCAGAGCACATCAGAATTACCTGGAGGTCTTATTAAAAGACTCAGTCCCAAATGTTCTGATTCAGTAGTTCAGGAGTGGAGGCCAAGAATTTGTATTTCTAACAAGTTCCCCAGTGACGATGCTGAAGATCTAGAGACCACACTTTGAGAACTTTTACACTAAAGTGACTAACATAGAATAACATAGACTTCAACAAGTAGTGGCTATTATTATTTCTGAAGCATAGAAAGCAGTTTTATGAAATGCCAGGTGATGGGAATGTACTGAACATCCACAGGAGATACAACCAAAAGCACAAGTCCTGCCAACTTAGAACAGAGATGGAAGGTCATCCCAGCCAAAGCAAATCTGAGAGACTTAAACAGGAAGTGGTGCTCTTTAATATTTATGCTAGAAAAAACATTCCTTCATTTTATAAATGCATTTTATTAAAAAATGTTTAATGCATAATACAATACACTGTATGGAAATAATTTACTTGTTGCTCTTCTTCCTCTACATGTGTGACCTCTCCCTCTGAATGTGGTGAAACTTTAATGGCCAAGGAGTTGGATGATTAACATTAATGGGAACTGCCTGTGTTATTCCCTTGTGTATAACTTTAAGAATGGATTTTTACCTGTTAAACTCTTCCAGATTTGGCCTTTACACATGTAATACAATGTAGTGTCATAAGAATTGTGTAAATGTGTTTTATTTAAAAGTGAACACATGGAAGTTGGAACTCTGATGCGTAAATATGGGACATGGAAATACTATGGAATATCTAATAGCATAATTTTAAACAATGAATGTACACAAGTAATGGCAATTTGAGAAAAATAACTCCCTAGAGACACACACAGGCACACACACACACAAATCTTTTTGGGAACTGTATAGAAAAAAATCAATTATTTAACCATATGTAAGTTTGGGACTGGGGGCCATTCCTATGTTCCCTATTTCTATTAGTTCTCCCATGCATCAAACCTTAGAAGCAAAGATAGCACCAGTGTTCCTCTCCAGCTATCCATGGTATCTAAGGCTGACTGATCCTGCCCTCCATTTTTCTCTCTCAAATGTCCCCTCATTTTCCTTTCCATTTTCCAGTTCAGAGCCTCATTATTTCTCACATGGATTATTTCAATAACCCCTTAATTCCTCATTTTCCATTCCAAGACATCTTATACCTAATACCATATTTATTTTTCTTATCATGTCAACCCTCTATTCATAAGTCATCAATGACTTGTACTGCCTAACGAATAAAATTCCAAACTTGGCCTGAAAATCAAGGCCTCCATGATTTTCAACCCATTTCACACTGTTTCATTACTTTTTTACATTCACTTTTACCTCAGTCATATTGAACTACCAATGACTTCTAGTAAAGCTTAAGCTTTCCTCCTTCTATGTTTGTGCCCACACCATCTCTGCCTCTTTCAATACCTAATAAAATTTGTAGTGCTTTATTATATACAAAACAATCTCATAAAAATAGTATGAATTGTTCCTGAAAGGATTAAGTACAGAGTTATAAAGTAGGGATTTTCCTTTCCATTTCACAGAAGAGTAAACAGACTCATAGATACTACATATTGATAAGAACAGACCATCAGATATACAGCTACCAGAATTCTAAAACAAAATCAAACACACACACACACACACTATGGGAATCATTTCAGCCTTAGACATCTTATCTTATAAATCATAATAAAGAAAGAAGATGCAAGATTTATACATCAAAGGAATTAATCTGAAAATGTATCTAAATAGAAAGTGAATCAATTCACTGCTAATTACATTTAAGGTAGGCTGATGTAGAACAAATCCCAATAGCTTGCATATGGACTGTCTATGGAGGTACCAAAGAGTCCTATTGAAAATTTCATGACTAATTGGTTATTTATTAATTTCAAACATAGGGAGCTTACACCTCCAGCCAGTGGAAACTTCCCTCATTTCCCTTTACTGATAAGTTCCTGTTCTTTGGCTTTTACCTCCTCTTACCCCTCAAAAAGGAATCCCATAGGTTGTGATCATGCTAGCTGTCTACTCATTGTTTAACATTACTATCCATTAAAGGTAAGCTTATTTTATCACAGGAATATGAGTGGATGATAGGTTTTCATTGACAGAATCTAGAAGATGTAAAGTGTGGTTGACCAACTATGTCAAAATTAAGAATCTAGAAGATGTAAAAGGTGGTTGTAGGACCAACTGTGTCAAAATTATCTAGTGCTTTGTTAAAAATGCAGATATAAATCAGAATCTTCAGATGTTAGGCCCAGGAAACTATGTTTCAAGCACTTCAAATGATTCTCATGCCCTTTAATCTTTAAGAAACTGTAGAGATCTTCCTCTTATATCAATTAACAGTGTCGCTTGTATCAAACCAAACTTTCTTCCATGAACAACTATAAAAGATGTATAAAATACAGAATAAACATCTATTCAAAGGCATCTGAGAGCAACCAAGGAAGTCTGGACTTGAGGGACTAATCTACAGAAGGGAAGGGAAGTACATTGAGGTAAGTCCCACATTTACTGCCATTTTCCCTTTCAGGCATTTGCCATATCTTAGAAAACAGAATTCAAAATTCTCAAGGCAACCAGAAATTCAGAGGCCAAAATCCTGGAGAAACAAAGAACCACAGAGAAGTAGACTAATGTTTAGCTTGGTTTTTGTCCTCTAGGTATTAGCTGAATCCTTGATGAACAAGCTTAACATTGGAATTCTGAATTCCATTTTTTATATGCCAGCCCAGTGTGATGGCCATAAGTTTGGGGCTACAGCTTTCTGTTTGGTTTCTATGCACCCTTCTAAGACATGGAAAACACCTGAAAGGGAAAATGTCAGTAAATGTGGGACTTACCTCAATATACTTCCCTTCCCTTCTGTAGATTAGTCCTTCAAGTCCTGAATGTCATGGGGAGTTCCAGTGGCACAGTGGTTAAGAGCTTGGCTGCTAACCAAAAAGTCAGCAGTTTGAATTCACCAGCTGCTTCTTGGAAACCCTATGGGGCAGCTCTATTCTGTGCTATAGAGTCACTATGAGTCTATATCTACTTGACGGCAATGGGTCTGTTGGTTTGTTTGTCGTTTTTAAACGTCATGGAGCAAGAGTAGAAAAACTCAGCACAAAGCTACCACCATGATCTTAAAAAGCTAAGCAGAACTTCACATTCTCACAGAGGTGGAAAATCAAAATATGAGTTCAGGGGCTTCCAATGCAGAGGGTTATGGGAAACACTGTAGGCTTTTAGGTAAGACCACAGTAGGGTGATAGTCTAGGAGTAAGAACAAACCAGAAAAAGACCTATCTAAAAATCAGCCTGAGTTCACCTCATCACTGACTGGATAACGATTATTAGCCTTTAACGGCCTGCTACAAGAAAAATAAATTCTTTCAGGAGGAAGACATTATCAAGAGTCTCATTTTTTTATATACAAGGTCAAGCATGCAATTCAAAATTACCAAGAATGTCTGGAAATACGATGAAATGACAAAGAAAAAAAAAGGAATGAAAAAGAAAACAGCAGATAATAGCACAGAACTACAGAGATGCAGGTACTGGATTTATCATAAGAGGACATTAGAACAACTGTGATTTGTACATTCAAGAAAATAGAGAAAATTTCACCAGAGAAGTAGAGTCTATAGAAAATAATAAATGAAAAATCTAGAATTGAAATTAAGAATTTAAGAGATGAGTTTAACAAATTAGACACAGCAGAAGGGAGTATTAGTAAATTGGAAGAAAGATTGGTAAAAAAAAAAAAAAAAAAAACAAGCTAAAGAATAGAGAGAAAAAAAAGAGGATCTTTAAGTGTGTAGGTGTATAGATCTTTAAGTGTAAGAAAAAAGTGTATAAGAAACATAGGGAACCAGGTAAAAATATATAACATAAAGAGAGGAGAGAGCCCTCTTTGACATAAAGGAGGTCTGTGGGTGTCTTGGATGGTTAGGTGTAGCATGAAAAGTGTGACTCCTGTAGGAAGGACAGAAAACAAACAACAGTTAGTACTCACAGGTACGAGAGAGGGAACTACAGCACACCACGATGTAGGGCCACACAGGGCATTGCACCAAGGGTCAAGGCAACAATAAGTTGGAATTGTGGGAGAGGATTTATGTATGACAAGCAGGGTGGGGTTGGCTAGATTTCATGGGCTGAAGTCTTATTGGTCAGTTTAAAGATTTCTAGTACATTAGGATGGGAAAAGGAAGACATTTTAATCATGGACACCCATATAAGGCATGGCCAGGAGGAGCAAGAAGTAACTTCATCCATTGAGAGACTAGGTTATAAGAAACCACACGAGGCAACTGTTGAGAGACTATGTGACAGAATAGGAACGGTCATGTCAGAAACTGGGAGAAAGGGCAACTAGGAAAAATTAATGGATGGCAAGGCAGCAAATTATGTAGGCCTCAAATTGGCCTTATGACACCAACCTAGAATTTTATATGCTATGGAAAATATCCTTCAATAATAAAGACTAAAGAGAAATAACTTTAGACAAACAAAAATAGAAATTGTTGCTAGTTGATGTGTCCTAAAATGAATACTAAAGGAAGTTTTTCAGGCAGAAGAAAATAATAGCAGTTAAAAACATGGTAATAAAACACAAAATGAAAATCTCTATAAAAATGTAAAAATACTGGTCGACCTAAATGAATGTTGATTTTTCAAAACAACAGTGATTTCTTTCAAGGTTTAAAAATATATGACAACAATAGCACAAAAATGGTGAGCAGTAAAAAGACTAACTTACTGTATACTACAATGAGTCAAGTATACAAGTTTTAATCTCTAGGGTAACAACTAGCTAGATAGTAAATGAATGTACATCTAATAACTTAATATAGAGGGAAAACGGAATAATAGAAAAAGAAAATAGGAAAGGAGAAAAAAGAAACACATGAGACAAACAGAAAAAACAATAATAAATTGGTAGATTTAAACCCAGTAATTGCATTAAATATTAATGAACCAAATGCTACAATTAAAAGACATAGCTTGTTAGGTTGGAAAAAATTTAAAAAATCCAAATATATTCTCCTAACTAGAGTCATTTTAAATGTAAGGACAACAAAATAGTTGAAAATTAAATTATGGAAAAATACAGACCATGCAAACACTAACAAAAAGAAAGCTGGTATTACTGTATTCCTGTTAGACAAAATAGACTTTAAAGCAATAAGAGAACAAGAGATACATTTCATAACAATAAAAAAGTTGATTCAACAGAAAATACAGTTTTCAATGTGTGCCCAGTAGCACTCAGTTGTCGCAACCCTCCAATCGCTTTTCAGTGTTCTTACCAAGTTGAGTCTACAAATCTCTGGTTGCTTTCCCTGGTGATTGTGGGGTGGGGAGATGGAAATGTAGAACTGCTCATGTGACCATCTTCCAGGAAAATCAGTGTCACCTACATATTTTTAATTTCTGTAAGATTAGATGTAATAGTCCCTTTTTATTCCTAATATAGGTAGTTTTTATTTTCTGTTTCTTTTTTCTTTCTCTATTGTTCTCCTGTTTTCAATCTCACTGATTTCTGTTCCAAGTTTTATTATTTCTTTTCTTCTGCTTGCTTATTTTGGATTTAATGTGCTCTTACTTTTCTACTCCTAATGTAAAACCTTAGATTACTGATTTTAGATGTTTCTTTTTTCCGGTACAGGCATTCAGTGCTATAAATTTCCCTCTAAGCTTTGCTCTCACTATATACCACACGTTTTGATAAATTGTATTTTCCTTTTCATTTAGTTCAAAATATTTTTAAATTTCTCTTGGGACTTCTTCTTTGACTCACATGCTATTTAAAAATGTGTTGTTAAAGCTCCAAATATTTTTGGATTTCTCAGCTATCTTTCTGTTATTGATTTCTAGTTAAATTCCATTGTGGTTGAAGAGCATACTTTATATTATTTCTATTTTTAAAAATTTGTCAAAGTGTGTTTTATAGTCCAGAATGTGGTCTATCTTGGTGAATGTTCCAAGTAAGCTTGAGAAGAAATATATATTCTGATGCTATTGAATGAATTATTCTTTAAATGTCAATTAACCCAGTTGCTTGATGGTACTGTACAGTTCAACTACATCATTAAGAAAAAGCTGACATTATCGTTACTGATTTTTTGTGTGCTGGATCTGTCAATTGATGATAGAGAGGTTTTGAAATCTCCAACTGTAATAGTGAGTTTGTCTTTTTCTCTTTGCAATTATTTCAGTTTTGCCTCACATACTTTGATGCTCTGTTGTTAGGTACATACACATTCAGAATTTTTATGTGTTCTTGGAGAATTGACTGCTTTATGATTGTGTAATGTCCCTCTTTATCCCTGATAATTTTCCTTGCTTATAGTCTGCTTTGTAGTCTGCTCTTCAGTCTGCTAAAATTAATATAGCTATTCCAGCTTTCTTTTGGTTAGTGTTAGCATGGTTCATCTTTCCCCATCCTTTTACTTTTAATCTTGTTTTTATATTTAAAGTGCGTTTCTTGTACACTACTTATAGTTGAATCTTGTCTTTTTATCCACTCTGACAATCCCTGTCTTTTAATTCGTGTATTTAATCCATTCACGTTTAAAGTGATTATTGATATAGTTGGATTAGTATCTACCACATCTGTAAATGTTTTCTATTTGTTATGGTTAATCAACTTGCCCAGAATCATTGGGTCTTTTTAGCAACAAAATATATGGTCTTTACCACTCATTATACTAAGGTTATATTAATGAATGCTTGCATTATTTTAAACCTACTAAAAGGAAAAACATTTTGTTTCCACAATCTGGAAAAGTTAAATTTACCAAGAAAAAAATAGCTATTTACCTGAAGTCTAAAAATACTTAGATATTCTATTATTTTGAATGTCTTCTACCTGGTATTTTAAAATTACTCTATATCCCTAGGAGAGTGAAGTGTACTTTACTGGCCCTTTTATATCTCCATAACCACTAGTATTCTCTCTCCATTTTTCTCCCAGCTCTGTTTGATTACTCCTATAATGTGTTTTAATGTTTCAGTTGTCTTCTAGTTTTTGTCAAATACACAATTGTTTCTCATTCTTCCTATGGTTTTTGTTCGTTTGCTTGCTTGATTGTTTTGTTTTGTTTTATAATTTCTGAGTGAAGAAAGAGAAATACTAACTTTATTCTTCCCTGATTAAAATGGATCTTCACTCTTCCTTTTAATACCCAAATAATAAGAGATCAAGATCCAGTGCTTCAAGCCATAACTTCTTGGTGCAGGAATTTAAGGCATAAAATCCAGACTTTTATGAGAATGCTTCCATGGTATTTTTGATTTAGGGTAAGTACTTCATGTTCCACAAATCTATCCTTGTTAATGTATGTCACTTCAGGTAGATGTCTCACTCTATATTGCTTCTCCCCTTCTTGCAGCTTACTTCTTGTCAATTCATAACTAACTTCTCCATGATTCTGTCACTTTCTAGAGGTACCTCTTTTAATTCCCAAAGCTCTGCTGAGACCAAGTTATGATTTTTAGCAAGATTTTATTGAAGGCCTAGGGATAACAGACAGCAACAAACAGAACTACAACTGCCAATAGAAGTGATGGTCTTAGTGCTCGCAAGTCAAAACCCAACCTGGGTCCCTGGCTAATTCCTGCAATGCATTCATAGGCCCGGGTTAATCCAACCAATGAATTTCTCTAGGAATCTTCACTTAGAATAGTTCTTGCTCAAACTCCTGTCAGCCACACAGAATAGAGACTCTTTCCTTCCTCCAGCCCAAGGCTTGCCTTTTTCTTGCCTGGAGATGATTGATAATGGGACCATCCATTACATTCAGAGAAAATGCCACTCCCCCCCCATAAGATGTATTCTGAACTGGGATAACCAAGATAAGAAAAGCTCAATAGCTCAGGATTGTGTGTTCTTAGATAGTACCACAAGAGGAGTACATGGAGTCAGGCCAAATGGTGTTTAACTTAGCCCAGTTCAAGTTCAAGTCACAGTTGTCCTTCCACATCAACATAGCCTTCCTGCTTTACCCTAATCTCCCAATCTTCTGTAAACAAAGTCTCACTTAGATAAAACACACACATGCACTCATATACATTAATCTCCCTAAAACAAACAGCTTTCAAGCATAGGGAAGTCAAAATCCAGGTTTGGACTTGGGTTGGAAGGAAATGATATTTCTTCACTGGCAGAATTCTATTAATATTTCTAAGTGCACATTCCTAAGCTATACTCTTAAAATCTCAGTCTAAAATATTTTCATTTGGACTAATTCACAAATTCAGAATGTCCCAAACACAAGTCAGGTCATATATGAGCAAAAATGGTATCAAAACATTTCCTTTTAGAACAAAGGAATGATATACCTCCTATTCCTATCTCTTCCCTAAAAAATCAGAAAGGTTGCAACTTCCAAAATGACAGTTTGTCAGCAGTATAAAGAAATTAAATATCTTCTCTACTGAACATTCATTTATAAAATACTTCCACAATTTTTAGGAATAAATTTTATATCCTTCTCCAAACCAGTGGGCATTTGTTCTTGCTTAGATGACAAAATACTTAATAAGATCTAATACCTAGAAGTGAATATAGTCCTCCAATCCATACCAAATACAATGAGACCATGATTGTCCTGTCTTTGACACTGTTCTGTTAATGCATCCTAAGGTATCCTCAGCATTCTTGGTAACCACCTCACACTGCTGGCTAACAGTAACATTTTGGGTCAATTGAATCTACTGAGTTTTTTTTTTTTTTTCTTACAAATTATTGTCAAGCACTGCCCTCCTGTACTTCTAGAGTTCTTTTTTAAATTTTGTTAACAACTTAATATTTATTATTATTATTATTATTATTATTATTATTATTATTATTAGGTGCTGTCGAGTTGCTTCCGACTCATAGCAACCCTATGTACAAAGGAACGAAACACTGCCCGGTCCTGCACCATCCTCACAATCGTTGCTATGCTTGAGCTCATCATTGCAGCCACTGTGTCAATCCATCTCATTTGAGGGTCTTCCTCTCTTTCACTGGCCCTCTATTTTACCAAGCATGATGTCTTTCTCCAAGGACTAGTCCCTTCTGACAACATGTCCAAAGTACATGATACGAAGTCTCGCCATCCTCGCTTCTAAAGCAGCATTCTTGCTCTACTTCTTCCAGGACAGATTTGTTTGTTCTTCTGGCAGTCCGTGGTATACTTAATATGCAATATTCTTCACCAACACCAAATTTCATCTTGCTAATTTTTGCTTATTACTCATTTGTCTTAGTTATCCAGTTCTGCTATAACAGAAATACCCCAAGTGGATGGCCTTAACGAACAGAAATCCGAATTCAGGGTGCCGGTCCTAGAGTAAGGCTTTCTCTGTCAGCTCTGTGGGAAGGTCCTTGTCTCTTCAGTTTGTTTCCTGGATCCTTGGAGATCTCAAGGCAGGTTGGCATCAGTCTTCTCCCATCTCTGCTCACTAGCTTGCATTTAATCTCTTTTATATCTCAAAAGAGTTGACTCAAGATACATCCTACACTAACCCTGTCTCATTAACGTGACAAAAATAACCCATTCCCAAATGGGATTATAACGGCAGGCACAGAGGTTAGGATTTACAATACAGATTTTTGGGGGACACAGTTCAATTCATAACATTCTACCCTTTGGCCTCCCAAAACTTATGTCCTTCTCACATGCAAAACACATTCACCCCATCACACCATCCCAAAAGTCTTAAATCAACTCCCAGTCTAAAATCTGATTTTCTGAATCATCTAAACCAAATGCTGGCGAAACTACAGGCATATTCCATCGTGGGGCAAAATTGTTTTTTCATCTGTGAACCTGTGAAATCTAGAAGACAAATTATCTGTTTCCAAAGTATAATGGCAGAACATGCACAAGGTAAACATTTCCATTACAAATGGGAGAAACTGGAGGGAAAGAAGGGATAATGGGCACCCAGCAAGTCCAAAACTCAGGAGAACAAACTACATTAACTCTCAAGGCTTGAAAATAATCCTCTGTTCTATGAAACCACCTGGGCAATGACCCCGCCCTCCAGACTGAGTGTTGGCCATGCCCTCTGAATTCTGGGTGGAGGTCCCTCAGCCTTGGGCTTCAGCTCTGCCTTCCAGGCCCACTGGGACAGAAACTCTGTTCCCTTGGCTTTCGGTGGCCCCATTCTCCTAGTACATCTGAGTGACGACCCCACCCTCTCGGCCCCGTTCTTCTGCCCTTTGTGCATGGCAGCCTCCCCACACCCCCTTCAGCTTTCAACAGAGGCCCCATCCCTCTGACACTCATGAACAGCAGCCCCACACTCTGGAACTGAGTTGGTGAAGATCTGACTTTTAAACCTAAGAGGCTGTGACTCCATCCTTGGAAATCAGTGGAGCCTTTCTTCCCATGTTCCTTCCAACAGTTCTGCTGATCCCTGAGCTGCTCCAGGGATGGTCCTTTTCTTTTGATATGGAGACCCTAAAAATTATTATGAGGTGTTTGATCTGAGTAAGGAAAGCTAAAGTGGGGTCCAGTTTTGGAATTCACTCTGTGTAGAAAACCTGTAGAACCAGAAAACTAAACTGGTTAGGACAGTTGTGTCTGCTATCCAATATCTAAGAGAATGTGGTTCTTCCTTGTAACAAAGTCAAGGGCTTTTACATCACTTCTACATTTGCAGAGAAGAAGGTCCTGTGACTGTTTTGTGAACCCTTATGGTTGTTAAGTGGTAATTAACCAAGTAAGCACCCATATCACTAAGTAATAGCTATCTTACCTCGGAAAGCACCAATCAGAATTTTGTTAGCTTGTTCCAAAGGAGCCTTAACACAAACAGGTCATCTCTATGGTTTGTTCCTAAGGAGACTTAAAACAAAACTGTAAGCCACCAATCAACGTAATGTCACTGAATAAGTAACTAGTCAACAAAAGCTCTGTAACCAATCATTATTAAGGTTCTACTTTGTTATTCCGCCTTTCACAATGATGTATCTTTACTTCCTTCTGTAACAGTATATTAAAGACTCACTAATTGTGATTCTGTGGATTCTGCTAGTCTCTTGTGCCTGGTACACATTGGCTGATACCTCACAATGATTGTCTTTGTCTTCGCTTAAAAAAACTCTCCTTTGATTAAATTTGAGTTTGAGGTTGTTTTCCCCAACAACACTTTCCTTGGTAGACCACAGAGGTAGCTCCTTTGGCCTGTTCCCTGCCTGTAGAATTCCAACAGTCAGACAGCTTTCTTTCCTTTCACTCTTTCTCTGTCCCCTTCAGTCTAAGCTTACGGGTTTTCTGCTGTGGTTGTTGGTTAGATCCATCAGTCAGAGGGGCTTAATCTCTTTAACAAAAGATTCTGTAGCCACATCCTTGGTGAACATTCTGGGACATGTGTCCTTAGCTTGTATGACAGAATTTTCCAAATCTTTTAAGTTCTGTTTTCATTTTGCACAGTTCATTTGTAAGTCCATCTCTTTCCTCTTGCATTTTACTATAGGCTGCAAGGAGAAACCACACGACCCGTTTAAGATTTTACTTAGAAATCTCAAGAGCCAGGTATCCAAGTTAATCACTTATAAGTTCTACCTTCCACCAAACATTTGAACATAATTCAGACAAGTTCTTTGCCACTGCGTAAAAAGCATTGCCCTTCCTCCACTGTCCAATCACATGTTCACAATCTCCCTTTAAAGCTCACCAGAAGCACATTTAATACCCACATTTCTAGCAACATTCTGTTGCTGGGTCCATACGTATTCTGTAAGATGACAGAGACTTTCTCTATGGCTCTCCTCACTTCCGAGTCCTTACCAGAATTGCCTTTGACGTCGACAATTCTACCAACAGTACCTCCAAGGCAATGTAGGCTTTTACTATTGGGGACCTTAAAACTCTTCTATCCTCTACCCATTACCGAATTCCAAAACCACTTCCATATTGTAGGTATCTGTTAGAGCAGCAACCACACTTCTTGGTTAGTTATCTAGTGCTGCTATAACAGAAATACCACAAGTGGATGGCTTTAACAAAAGGAAATTAATTTTCTCATAGTTAAGGAGGCTAGAAGTCCAAATTCAGGGTGCCAGCTCTAGGGAAGGCTTTTCTCTATTAGTTCTGGGGGAAGGTCTTTGTCTCTTCAGCTTGTTTCCTGGTTCCTTGGAGATCTCTACATGGCTTGGCATCAATCTTCCCCCATCTCTGCTCACCAGCTTACATCTAATCTTTTTTATACTTCAAAAGAAATTGACTCAAGATATACCCTACACTAATCTTGTCTCATTAACATAACAAAGACAACCCATTCTCAAATGGGATTGTAACCACAGGCATAAACCAAACCAAACCAAAACAAACCCATAGTCATCAAGTTGCTTCTGACTCACAGCTACCCTATAGGACAGAGTAGAACTGCCCCATAGGGTTTCCAAGGCTGTAAATCATTATGGAAGCAGAATGCGATATCTTTCTCCCACAGAGCAGCTGGTCGTTTCAAACCACTGACTTTTCAGTTAGCATCCAAGCATTTAGCCACCACACCACTGGGGCTCCTCTAACCACAGGCACAGAGATTAGCTTTTACAACACATATTTTTGGGTGACACAATTCAATCTGCAACAACATCCATCAAAACCATTCTGAGTTCTGTCTTCAAAATTATTAGCTATTTCTCATCTGCTTTAATTAATCACAAAATATGGTTAACTTGTCTCCTACCTCATCAACGTTGTTGATATTTTTGAACAAGCATTGTGACAGACTGGATTCTCCAGCATGCCACAGGAGACTTTAGTCCAGGTTGATCTCAACCTGTTTTTAAACTCTAATCCTGGGTCAGCAAAGTACCACCCATGGGCCAAATTTGATCCACCATTTGTTTTTGTAAACAAAGTTGTTTTTTTGTTTTGAACCTTAGCCCCATACTCAATTCATTTAGTATTATCTATAACTGCTTTCATGGTACAATGGCAGAGTTGAGTAGTTGCAACTGTGACCATATGGACCACAAAACCTAAAATATTTACTCTCTGGCTTTTTAGAGAGAAAGTTTGCTGACTCTTTTTCCAAATTCCAGCTGTAAATATCATTTAACAGTACTATCAACCCCTTCTAAGTCATGTGAGCATTATTTTTAAGATGCCACCCTCCTGAAATGAAGATAACTATATATACAGTATTCCCTTGGTCTGTAGCATCTCATATCATCATCTAAAAAGAAAATGAAATTAATTTGGTTTGGCTCCTCTTAGTGCACTCCCCCGGGCTTCTCACGATTATTGTTTCCTTTCATCAACTGGCAACCTTCCTGTTTAATAACACCTTCTACAATGTTGCTAGCAATCCCCAATCTGTAGTTTAAAATTTTTCTTTTGCCCACATTTTTGGAATCTGGGGTTTGTTTACTCTACTGTTGTAGAATACCTACTATCCTCCATGATAATATACAGGGGTTCCACAATCAAATAGGAAGTTGTTTCAGAGATTTTAATACCAGAGCAAAAGAACTACCTTGGTGTTTCTGTATTTAATACTGAGATGTCCATATTAATATCAGTATTTCATTTTTTAGAATAATTTAATATTATGAATTTTGAGCAATCAACTAAATAATATACATAATTTTCTAAATGTTACAAAACAAGAAGAAACAATGTAAAGTTATAAAATATGTATATTAAATATACATTTTTATATAAATTATTATCTGCTCCTAGCGCTGATGCTTCTGTTTAGCCACCTCTAACCTCTTATAGTTGTTGCTGCTAATGTAGGTCTGAATGGGCTTCAGAACCTTTAACCTGAGTTAAATTCTATAAGTAGAGTTTTGGGGACCGCTACCTCCCAGCAGTTACTGTTCTCCAGATAGTGGCACCATGTTACAATAGTTGTTATTAATCTTTCTACCAGGGCATGATGCCTGGCCCTGCACTAGCCTACATCTTCCTCTTCAGAAAGATCTTCCCACTTCAGAGATTTCTCTTAACAGCTCCATGCTTACCTGCACCCTTTTTTGGAGTTAGGGACCTAGTTGGGTGAGATGTGAGGTCATAGGATTGTTGCAGGAGCTGAGGGAAGGAAGAGTATCAGCGTATAACAGGGAGGGAAAAGGAGAATGAAATCAAAAAGGTGAAGGAAGCCACTGACCAATACTTTTTAAATGATATTATATCAAGTTATCTTATTTAAGAACTTTAAAATAAGTTATAGTATATAAAAACTTTTATTTAAGTACCTTAAAATAACAAGGTATACAGAACCTTGGAGTAGGAGGGAACAGTATTGAAGTAGCTGAAGATACTATCATTCTGGACCTCCTCCATTCTGCTTCCTTATTTCAGGCCTTTATCTCTCACCTGGATTAATTCAGTGACCTCTGAATCCACCTGCTTCTGTCTCTCTGTCTCAAGATCTTCATCGATGCTTAAAACTCTCTCAAGACCCCCCATCGCCCACAAGTGTAATTCCAAACTTCTTGGCACATCACTTTTGGTTTTACCTTTTACCAATTCTCCCCATGGACCCAACACTCCAACCATAACACATTGCACATTGGACCTTGAGCACAAGATGTTTCTGTCTTTATATTTATTTCTTCTTTGTAAAATGACCTTCACCCACTCTTCCATAAGAATAACTGCTTTTGATGCTTCAAGAAAATGATCACCTTAACTCTTTAGTAAAGTATTTCCTAAACCCCTCCTCAAGGCTACGTTGTGTTCCTTTTCTATACTTCAACAGTACTCTGTACAAGGCTATTTAATGGGACTTTTCATGCTATATTACAGTCACTTGTTTATGTATATTTCCCTACCAGAAACGGAGCCCCTTGAGCAACGGGCCATTCTTTATTCAGCTTTGTGCTTCTCTCTCCTATCACAGTGTCTCCCACATGGTCAATGCTCAGTAGTACATACTTAATAAACGAGTACATGGATGGGTGAACTCATTCAAAACAGCCTGGTCCTGCCTGACAATCACTATATCCATCTTCAACTCCAATTATGTTTTAATCATATTTATTTGATCATTTCTGCAGTTAGATGCGGTTAGACCATCTGTAATTTCTATACCTGAAATTTGAAGCCTCTTTAATTTCATAATCTGAAATCCATTTCAAATGGATCTTTTCTCCTAGTTTACCTGAAGTCAAATAAATGGTAAATTAAGCCAAAAGATGGCTCTGCTTGCCTTCGCATCCATCAATGCCTCCCTTCCCACTGAGGCTATTTCTGCTTCACAGCCATTCCCCTGCACGCATGGCTAAATCTTCCCCGAGGGTCCCTTCTTGATAAGCCACGTGCCCGTCATTACATCTGTGACTGTCACTGTCAACTCCCCCCACTCTCTGTCCTGTCTGTTTTTCCTCCTCCTTGTGTTTGTCTTGCCCCACAAGACCCTTGTCTCAGCACTGCATGGCAATGTGAGGGGGGAAAAATCAGATGCCCAGAGCTTAGCTCCTGCTTCAGCAACAATCAACTGCGTAGCTGAGGATGACAAATAGCGCCCACCACTGCTGCTGAAGCAGGTAAGGGCATCGTCATATTAGGATTTTGCTTGTTTTCTGATTTAATTTTCAAAACACCCTGTGAGGTATGTACTAATGTTTTCATTTTAAAGATAGGAAACCAAAACTACAGTGAATTACCCACTGTCACATGGTATGTAAGCTGTGAAGTCCAGCAAAGTGGCACGTATAATGTCATAAGCATGGACTTGGAAGCCAGGCAGACTAGGGTTCAAATCCTGGCTCCCTCACTTATTAGCTGGCCAATCTCCAGAAAATTAATTTTGAGTAACAGTTTTATATTTATTAAACTGTGGATTATACTACCAACCTTGCAGTATTGTGTGTGTAAGGTGAAACTATTTGTAGAGCAGCCAGCATGGTGATTGGCACCCAGTAGATACTTAATAAATGGTGACTCTTACTGTGAAGCAGTGTCATTGGGCTGCAAACCTGGACCTGGCTGGTTGCAAAGCCTACATTTCTAGCACCACGATAACCTACCTCTTAGGCAAATTAATTTCTCTCTCTAGGTCTGCATTAAGAGGTTGAATAAGATGGCGCTAAGAACTGCAAATACCTGGCTTCTCAGCCATTTCCTAAGATAGACTTGTTACCCAACCTCTGAACCCCAGTTTCTTCATCTGTAAAATGAGGAATAAAAACGTCCCTTCCTATCATCTTGGAATTTTTAAAGGCCTGATTAGATAAAGTGAGATATTTTGAGAAATGTCATATGTAATCCCTCTATAGTATTAATTGATTAGGATTCAATGTATTAATCCCTCACCACCACCACCGGAAAAATGTTTGCATTTTAATAGGGTAAATAAGAAATTTTACCCTGTTAAAATAAAACAAAAAATTTTATATATTTCCAATGTTCAAGGTACTAGACAAGTATGGATAAGTGAGACAAGACACTTTCCAGTTTGGAGAAGCTCTCAAATAGCACCTTGTAATTTATATTTCATTTTCTATTCATGAAACCAGCCCTAACAGAGCATCTGTCCCCATAGTCTGAAAGTTGGTGCGTTCTTTTCTTTTCCTGAAGAGTAGATTTCAATTAAGTACAGAAAAAACTGTCCCCTAGGGAAAAAAAATTAACCACAGTATGAAGATGACAGGGCCCACCATAAATTGTGTGCAGCTATCACTGATGGCACTGTGAATGTTCTTAGAATCCTGTGCTCCTGAGCAACCCAACACCCCAGAAATGTTATGGGATAGCTGAGTGGCTAAACTTGTTATTGGATGTGACTGGTGCTATGATTCTGGGGTAGCCTATAAGACTGGGTGAGGGGTTTGGGGCTAAGGCATGCATAAGGTTCTGCATAACCTGTGTTGAGTAGTATGCCCTGTTTTGCCCATGCAGGGTCTACATATAAATGAAACTGGCCTGACACACTTGTAAAAATTCCCTTTTCTACAGTACTCTGGCAACTTCCTATATCAGGAAGCCCACAGCAACTCTATTAAGAGGTACTATTGATTGCAGTCAAACACTGGGAATAATAAATTCAAGGCCCTACAGTGCTCTGGTTGCACTGGAATTATCACAATGATCCAGTAACCAGTTTTGGTCATTTACTCCTACAGAAATACATAAATGTGGTACTAAACAGGAAAAATAATAATAATAATAAATTCAGAGTCAGAAGATCAATATTTGATTCCTTCCTCCAACACAGCCTTGCTGTGGTCTCCCACCATTCCAAGTCCAACTCTTCCACCTGCTTTTAGAGTCCATTCCTTCCCATCTACTTGCCTCTATCAATGATCTTTTATCTCTGACAGATCACTCTTGCTGTCTTTATTGTTCCTCCCTCTTGGTCTATAAGATTCTAGGCTCTTATTGACACCTTCAATCTTTCATTTCCTTCCTTTGAGGGCCATTAATCCTCAAAACAGCCCATTCTCTGCTGCCCCTACCTCTTCATCGTACTTTCACTAATGCCATCTGCAATGTCATTTCTATTTCTAATATTGTACTGAAAATGCTTTCCTAAATCCCAACAATGACTTCTTAAATGCTAGCTTCTACTTGCTCTTCTCAGCCCTCAAACTACTGAAGTTTGGCACTTCTGCCCACATCTACCTTCTTGGAATATTTCTTCTGTGCTTTAGAACACTGATTTCTGTTGATTCTCTACTATACTTACTCATTTGTATTTCAGTCTTCTATTTCTCTGCCTAATAGTTAAGTGTCATTATTCATCAGGATTCTATCCTCAGTTGTCTTATTATTATTCACTCTGTGACTATGACAATGAATCTAGTCATAAGTTGGTTGCAACCATTAAGATAATTGTACAGGGCTTGGCATTTAATAAGCATTCAATAAATAACAGTAGTTATAACAAATATTTTCAACTTCATTTCCTACCACCTTTATCATAAAACCTATGTTCCAGTACACTGGAGATTTTATACTTTCAAACAATTTGTATTTGCTCAAGCATTATCTTCATCATGGAATGCTTTATCCCCTCCCCCAAAAGGGACTTTTCACAGACCTCAAAAAACTATTTAAATGTTACCTTATCCTTGAAACCTTTCCCAGTCTCCCATCAAAATTTTTCTCTGGGACCACAGAGCACATTGTTATCTCCATTAAAACTAATTTCTGTATGTCTTAAATAATAACATGGTCTGTCTAAAAGCCAAGGCCCCATGTGGCCTAGTTTCCATATAAAAACATATCCAAAGAATAATCCAGCAATCAAAATATTTAAAATACAATTCCAGTCTGTATTTGCATCACACAACTTTTAACTGCTGTCCATGCTTGGTAGAGGATCAGCCAAAAAGAGGAAGACCCTCAACGAGATGGATTGACACAGTGGCTGCCAACAATGGGTTCAAGCATAGCAACGATTGTGAGGATGGCTCAGGACTGGGCAGTGTTTCGTTCTGTTGTACACAGGGTCACTATGAGTCAAAAAGGACTCAGTGACAACTGTCATTGTTTGAATTGTGTCCCCAAAAATATCTGTCAACCTGGCTAAGTCATGATTCCCAGTATTGTATGATTGTCTATCATTTTATCATCTGATGTGATTTCCCTATGTGTTGTAAATTCTATCACTATGATGTAATAAAATGGATTAGCAGCAGTTATATTGACGAGGTCTACAAGATTAGACAGTGTCTTAAGCCAATCTCTTTTGAGATATAAAACAGGGAAGCGAGCAGAGAGACACGGGAACCTCATAAACACAAAGAAAGCAGTGCCAGGAGCAGAGCGCGTCCTTTGGACCTGGGTTCCTGGGCAGAGAAGCTCCTAGCCCAGGGGAAGACTGACGACAAGGACCTTCCTCCAGATCCGACAGAGAGAGAAAGACTTCCCCTGGAGATGACACCCTGAATTTGGACTTGTAGCCTACTAGACTGTGAGAGAATAAATTTCTGTTTGTTAAAGCCATCCACTTGTGGTATTTCTGTTATAGCAGCACTAGATGACCAAGACAGCACCTAACAACAACAACATCCAGTTTATAATATACAATAACACTTCTCAAAAAGTCCTTTTGCCATTTCTCAATTCTTTCTCATTTTTTTAACTGTCTAGAACTGTTTATATGCTAAACCCTCCAACAATCTCCCTTTACCCACTAGTGATGGCATTTCTCACTCTGCCTTCTTTAGATTTAAGTAGCTTCTATTTTATTTGGTTTTTTGCTCAAGTTTTCACACTCTCTTGATTCTGCATCTCCTAAATCTTAGAACTTCCCTGGAAAAGATAGAACTCTTTGTATGGCACAGGATGGGGATAAATTCAAATATAAAGCAGGGGAAAAACCAATAACACTCACGTATGAAGAAATCACAATCATCGTCATCTTAATTTTATGTTTTCTTTTCCTTAAGGTACTCAGAGGGAGGTTCTGCATCACTGCCTCCTTGGAGTAACATAGCACCTATAATTCATGCATTCAATTGGAGAATATGTCCTGTATGTCACACAGTGATAGACACTGAGCTACTTGAAGATGAAGAAGAAGGAGCAGGAGGAAGAGGAGAGCAACAAGAGTCAACATAAATACTTCTCTCAGAGAATTTATGGTAAGTAATCAAAACCAATATGCCCAGCACATTAGCAATGCTTGAAAGTTATTTATAGAACTGATTGCACCCCCAGCTACTCATTTATATTTTGAAATTATTACCTACTGATTGTACAGCAAATTGACATTAAAAAAAAAAATCACAAGTAACTTATAATAAGGAACCCCAGTGGCACAATGGTTAAGTGCTCGGCTGCTAACCAAAAGGTTGGAGGTTCAAACTCACTAGACACTCCGCAGGAGAAAGATGTGGTAGTCTGCTTCCACAAAGATTACAGCCTTGGAAACCTTTTGGGGCACTTCTACTCTGTCCCATAGTGTCACTATGAGGCAGAATCAACTTGATGACAACGGGTTTTGTTTTGGTTTTAAACTTATCGTAGTTGTCCTCAACCTAGGTGTTATAATTGGTTGCAAGAGTTCTGAAAAGTAATTTATTAATACTACTACTACCTACCAAGACCAGTGGAACTGATTCCAACCCATGGAGATCCTGTAATGTGTGTCAGAGTGCAACTGTGTTCCACAGGGTTTTCATTGGCTGCTTTTTCAGAAGTGGATTGTCAAGCCTTTCTTCTGTGGACTTGAACCTCCAATCTTTTGGTTAGAAGCTGAGCATGTTAACCATCTGCTCCACCCAAGGATAATTTATTAATAATAATAGTTAAATTATTAAAGATTTTTAATTTTTAAAATGAATTTAAGTGGTCATTTCTGTAACAAGATCACTTTTACTTATTTGCTTATAATATACATACTTAGCTGAAAGAGAAAGGCACAGAATTAAAATCAGTGTGCCGCAAATTGTTCATAAAGCTGGATACATATACACAGTATGCCTTGCATGCGACGACCATTCCCAGATGTGTTCACAGTGGGAATAAAAAGCTGAGAACTGATGGTTTAATACAGGCTCCACATTTACTATTCCTTGTAGCAAACCTGCAAGAAAAAGCAATCCCAGAACGCCGAAGGAACTCTCTGGTATTCTCATCTTTGCTATTTATGTTTTTCCTCACATTTTCCTCTTCCCTTGATATCATTTTCATTCCTTTCACAAACTCCCTTTTTTTTTTTTTTCCCCAAAATCCTTCATCCCCATTTTGAACTCTTATTTTTTCTCTTAATCTCCATCTTACATCTCTTTATATTTCTCTCATCTTTGCCAGGCTTTCTCTGCTTCCTGCCCCACCTCCCACTCCAGCTCCTGCGATGTGAATGGAGGCAGCTAAAGGCGGCAGCTGTGGCTGAGAAAGCTGCTCAGGAAGGGGCAGAGTGAAATGAAGCTGATTAGCTGTACGCCTGTATCATTCAGGAGAGCTTGCTAGCTTTAGCTTACGCTACACAGACATAGTTGGGGGAGGTGACATGGAACAGATTTAACCCAAAGGAGAATAAGAACATACTAACTGGTCAAGGCCCAGGGAACCTCAGTTTCCTTGGAAAGAAACTCCTGGATGTGAAGAATCAAACTCATGGTTCTCTTCACCCAATATTGTACCTTCCTCCTGTATAATAATTGGAATGCCCTCTTCACTCTACCTTGTCAAAAGCTCTTCTTCTGCAATTCCTCAAAATCTCCTAGAACTACATTTCCTTAAGAAATTCTCCCTCAACTTTGAAGATGCAGAAGCCATTTGTCCTAATATTCAACTTTTAGTATTTTATTCCCCATTCTAAATATGCTTATACCTTGTCTTTAAAGATAATATAATCATTTAAATAAAAATTAAATATTCTTACAACAAACCTCAAGGGACTGGACAAGTTATTTGATCCGATGAAAATTTTACATCTCAACTTCCTTTTTTTTTTTTTTAAGCTTTCAAAATCTCTTTTACCTCACTAAATCTTTTCTTCAACCTCATGGATGCTACTGCTAGTCTCGTCAACAATCTATTTTCGTGACCTCACCTCCTTCCATACCCAAGCATGGCCCTGGGGGCTACCACTTAGATTATTGTTTTACCAACATACTCAGCGAGGTCGTTTCATCCAAATCAACTTTAAACTCTTCAATCCTGATCCTAACTAATAATCCTTCCCTCTCCATTCTCACTCCAGACCACTGAGCACTTCTGTTCCATTCAGAAAGGGAGATTACCTGGGAGTGATTTGGGGGCACGGGGGGGGGGGGGGGGGCGGGGAGGAAGAAGTCATAATCATATACATATAGATTAATGAATTTATAGTGACTTAAACCATGTGACCCTTTAGCACTGTCAGTTCTTTGCTTGCCAATGCTAGTTTTAAATTCCCCAAGCAGCTATTTCAAAATTTCATCTTTCTCCTCAAGAACCCATCCACTTACTTTTCAGCAGATAATCATGTTTTACTCTTAGCATAGGTTTTCCAAAGGAAATATCCTCACCTTCTTACCTCTCTCCACAGAAATATACATTCATGCCCATCCTTATAACTATCTTTCCCCTCTCAGAGAAAGAGGCATATTTTCAAAGCTCTCCAGCCTTATTCTCTCAAATTTTCTTACCACTGATAGTTCCCTTAGCCTATAAATATTCTAAAATTTTTCAAAAACAGTAGGTAAATCAATTAACCAAAACATTAATCCACCATTCCCCTTCACCCTTCGTCTTTTCTCCCCTCCCTTCCAAGTCAACTTTCTTGAAAAACTTACTACTTCCTTGAAAAACAAGCCATACTTGCTTACTCTCCTTCAGCTTCCAGCGCCTTACCATAATGCTTCAGACTCACAACACTTCACTAAAATTAAGCTGAAAATAGTCAATGTTTATTTTCATCTAGTAATATACAGACATAGGAGCCCTGGTGGCACAATGGTTAAGCGCTCAACTGCTAAACAAAAGGACAGTGGTTCAAACCCACCCACAGCTCCACAGGAGAAAAGGCCTGGCAATCCATTTCCTTAATGACTGCAGCCAAAAAAAATCTTATGGGGCAGTTCTACTCTGTCACATGGGGTCGCTATGATTCAGAACCGACTCGACAGCACACAACAACAATATACAGACATAGCTGAAAACTCTAAATAGTGTTAAGACTTTTTCACCTGTCTTTAATTTGTACTCTTGGCTTTTAGAACTGTTTGCTCCATAATGTTTTTTCAGTCCACAGTATTATTTTGCCACTATTTTAATCTACTCTGTGTCATCATTTTTCCAACGAGCGTCCTCCATCTACCCTTTTTCTTCTATCTTTCTTCTTTTTACTTCTCCCTTTGTAGATTGTATACTGGTCCTTTTTGATTATCACTCATCTTTGACTAAGGTGATATTTCTCCTGACCAGCTATTCGTCAGCAGTTTGTACATGTGTTTGTTAGGTTTAAGGAGACCAAGGCCTTATGGCCAGCTAGTGAGAATTCTCATTATGATGTAGAGTTGGTTTGGACTGGTTCTCTGCAGCAAATCAGGATCAAACTCATAGGGACTGTTGAATCTTTCTCCTTCATCTAACCTCACTGTCAGAATGTTTCTTGCAAATATTGCTTGTTTGTATGATTTCTCATTCAGGCCAAACTGGGACCAAAAATGTTCCTTCTAGCAAATTTCATATGCATGAGATTGTTAGTTTTCCCTCTACATCCCACTTACTTGGCAGTACTCTACTCTGGTGCCTGAAATATTCAGTAGTCAAGGGGATTCTTTCTTGGTGTTTTCCCATATTCTTGTTCAATCTCCCTCAATGATGATAGTTTACAGTTAGAGGCCTTCTAGTTTTGTCAATAATGGAGTTTAAATCTTCAGTTTTTATTTTTCTGTTTTGGGTGAATTCTGAAAGGAGAATGGCAACACCATCATCTTAACTTCACCATTTATAAATGGAAATTCCCCAATAGCTATTTAATTGGCCTTCTTGATTCTAGGCTCACGTCCTCCAGTGTATCCTCCATATTGCTGCTGGAGTGAACTAGCAACCCATCTGATTATTTCCCTCCCCATTCAAAATTCTTTTAGGGGCTACAAGCTCTGGTCTAAATTACCTTACATGACATACTGAGCTCCTCGGGATGTGGTCTCTGTTTACCTAATTCCTCTTCTCCTTTTGGCCCAACTCCTTCTCTCTTATACTCTAGTTACACTGGTACACGGAAAGTCAGAGAACTGCAAATATTTTTCACAACTCCCCTATCTTTGCACATGGCTTTTCCTGTAAAATATTTCCCCCGCTTTGTGCTCACCTGGAAAACAACTATTTTGTCTCCAAAATCCACTTCAGATCAGATGTCCTACCTGTGTGAAGGGAGTTAATCACTCCCTTCTCTGCCTGTTCCTGGTACATGAAATCATCACACTCCATGATAATTACGTACGTGAAATTCTCACTCCTTTAAAATTATACATCATTTATTTATTAGACACTCTCTCAGCCCATTCATTATTTCAAACATTTACTGAGTACCAACTCTGTTCCAGATACAGAAATACAAAGATAAATAAAAATGTGTCCTACCTCTAAAAGAAATAAGGCCAGTATTGTTATTTAGCTTCATATGGTTTTCTGCCATGTATTTCTAAGAATACTCCAATCACCTTGGAGGCAAGAACCATGTCATATGCATTATTCTAGAATTTTTAGAGCTTAACAGAGAATCGTGCATGTGGTAGGCATTTGACATTGCCACAGCCTACAAACTGGTCCTCTGTCTTCAGTTTTGGCCTGATTCCTATCCCCAGAATGTTCTTCACAGAAAAATTAGAATGATATTTCTAAAATACAAGGCCATCCAAGTCATTTCTTGGTTTAAAACATTGAATGACTCTTCCTGTCCTGTAGGACAAAGTCTGGCTTCCCCATTAAACTGTAAGCTCATCAATGACAGAGACTTCACCTTCTTGTAATCCCAGTGCTCAGCACAGAGCCTGGCACCCAAATACTTGATCAAAGATATGTTTGCTGGATTTGTTTGAATACTAGTAGAAATTACTAGATGGGTCCTGGAATTTGACTATATGTTTTATTCAAAGACATTTTAATTTATCTGGAATTGGAGCAGTTAGGAAATGACATACATTTTATTGAGTTTATTCAGCTATATGTCACCAATATCCTGGGTACACAATTCTCACTTGTCCTAGTTAATAAATACCATGCCTCATTTACACAGTAATATATTCAAGTATCTAACAACTATTTACCATGGTGTTATTGCCTAATTTTTACAAAATAGATCATTACAAAAGATAGAATTTCTAATGATATATTCCTTTTTTAAGCACCTTCTCAATTTTACAGTTCTTGAGGACTCATAAATATCTCACAAATAGCTAAGGACACACAGCTTTCTCTAAGGAGCTTAAAAGTAACTGTCATTCTTCTTTATCAGACAAGGGTACTGAGACAGAGAGGTTTAGTGATACAACCAGGGTCACAAATATAGTCTTGAGGTACAGATGATAGTGGTGACATAAACAGAATCAGACAACGATTCACAAAACACAGCAAGGAAGGCCGGGGATACCAAGCAGGGAGTAATGATAGAAGTACTGGACAGTTAATTCTACAAACCAGCATGGCTCATCCTAAACCATAAAATCCCTGACCCCAAGAAACAAAGACAAAACCAGGAATAAGAGAAAGAAAAATCTGAAACCGCAGGTAAGTAACTCTCGTCTCTACAAGGCTTTAAAATAAGAAGAACACTATATACGAAAACCAAAGACCATGCTCCTGACAGCCTTTCCCAATAGACAATGCTCCTGAGGAGTTGGCACTTCTATTTTCTCAAGGCAATCAATATCACATAAGTCTAAAGTACTCCATGTAGCCCTATCTGATAAACAGACTCTTCCGCATTTTTGCTTCTGATTGCTGAAGCTATGGCCTGGTAGCCCCCTCACAGTCTATTAACAGAATGTTACTGATGTAATTTTTTCAATGACATGATCTCACACCCCTTATTCGGTATTTGAATTCCTTTCCCACCCTATTATAGAGTGTCCACAAGTGGCATTTCTTTCCCTAAGGTGGATTTAGGTTTCTGAATTCTCCTTATCCTCTGTTCCTCTTGGGCCTAATCAGCTGCTCAAAGTCACAGCCTTGAAGGCCACCCCCTGGGGAGGAGGTGCTTGTACCCAGTCAATTCCTGCATTTTAAAGGAGGAAATTTTTTAAAATCTGCATTGTTAAGGTGCTTATGCTGAATTTATGAAAAAAGGAGAGCAATGTTAAAGATCAACGAGTTTTCAAAAATATTTTTATGTTTCTATTGCTGAAAATATACAGTTAAACATACACCAATTCAACAATGTCTAAATGTACAATTCTGTAACACTGATTACGTTCTTCCAGTTGTGCAACCATTCTCACCCTCCTTTTCCAAAGTGTTCCTCCCCCATTAACATAAACTTACTACCTCCCAAGCTTCCTATCTAACCCTTCAAGTTGCTGTTGTTAATTTGATCCCATATAGACAGTTCTTTAAAAGAACACAGTGCTCAAGCCAGACATTCTTTATTAATTAAGTTAAACTATTGTTTGGTTTAAAGAAGACTTTAAGGGATATTTTTTGTTAAAGCTTTAAAAATTATCTCAGGGCAATTGTTTCAGGGGTTCCTCCAACCTCACTGGCTCCAGAAATTCTGGATTCCAAGAGAATTTGAAATTCTGTTCCATATCCCCCACCCCTTGATCAGGATTCTGCTACAGAAAAAAGATCACTGAGTTTTAAAAGCAGCTCTCTCTAAACTGGCAATCAATAAAACTGTCTTTTTGATTATTTCTTATAGAAACAGAGAATAAATAAAAAGAAACAGTACTTACAAATAGAGTCCAAGCCAGGAATACAAAAAAAGAGGGGTGTTTCTATTTCAGCTCTAACAATTCTTCTTCCTGAAGGATAATGTGTGGGAAGAAACTGATGGACCGCTCATTCCCTCTAGCTATGTCATGCCCAATAACCAGTCAGTAGAAATATGTGTTTCTCTGAGTGGTATTTGTGAGTTGAGATTTCAGGAAGAGAGGAGTTGTGAATGACAGATCAATGCAGGAGAATAACATGTATTTCATATGGTGACTAACAACAAGATTCTAGCAACAACACTCATGCTACTGTAAGCTATTCCATCATGTGTACATTCCGTGGCTTGAGCTAAGTGAGTCCTACTCTTAGGGGGAAAAAAAAACTTGCCATCAATTCTGACTCATCACGATGCTACTCTTAGGGACCCTTACTTTTAGACCCTCTTGTCTTCAGAAAGTAATCCCTGCCTATCTCCTTTCAAAACCATTTCTCCTTTCATTAATCATTTAGCTCTTTCTGTTTCATAACCATCTAAATATTTCAACCAGCCCAAGCTCTTAATTTTAGTCATTGAGTCATCTGTGCATTCTATCAATCTATAAACTCCTCAAGATGTGCCTCTAAAATGGGGTCAGTAACCATTCAAAACTGTCAGGCCAACCTTCAGACTCCCATCGTTCTGTCTTTGGAGCAGGATGTGGTCAGGCTTTCAAGAGGGCTAATGGTAGGGTAGAGGCAGGTAACAGAGAGACCAGCCATCTCTCTAACAGAAAACACCATGGCTAATGCACTTCGGTTTGAGGAGGCTTACCAAGAATGTCTCCCCTACTCTTCCTAAAATCCCCTTCACATTGTCACACAGCTTGAGACTCTCCAAATTAGATTCACTTGGGTTAGTATCATTTGCTTTTAAAAATATAAACACTCCCAGGAGGCTCATTCAATTGCTTTATTTCTAAGCTCAAACTGGGATCGACCTTCTCAGATAAAACATGAATTTTGATGTGGAAAGAGAATGGATTTTGCAGCAAGCAAGACCTCATCGTAGACTGCTAATAAAATCAGGGCTTTAGACAACCAGAGGTCAGCAACAGGGCAATGGGATCAGGAGCTGGAGGTGAGGAACAAGAAAGACTGGCCATATTATGTACCCAGATTAGCTCATTAACCCCACACAACACTGTAAGGTGTATAGTTCTATTGGATATGTTTTTTTCACAAGTGAAGAAATGGGACCCAGAGAGGTTGTCATTTTTCCCAAATCTCCAGCCTGCAGGGATTAGGATTCAGGAGTGACTGGTTCCTTACCTATAATCCTGCATTGTCTGCAACCAGTAAGTGGGGAGGGCAGGCATTACTCTGGAACCAGGACAGGAGCAGTGCCACCAAGGTTGAGTTCTCACTCACATTTTCCCCTCTGCCATGGGTAGCTCAATGCTAATCTCAGCTACCTTCTCTTCAGTTACTAAAACCCAAAGAACAGAAAACTTGGAAAAAAGGTCACATATCTTTTCAAGATCTTACTCTGATAGAATATAAATGATTTAGCATAAGCAGATAGGATTTTGAAGATTTGGGGTTGCACTTTCTTTTGGTCCCTCACTCATCTCCTGCTGCATGAAGGTTAAGAGTGCAGGCTCTGGAGTTAGACTGCTGGGTACAAATGCCGGCTCTCTCATTCCCTAGCTGTGTGACCTTGGGTAAGATCCTCAGCCTCTCCAGGACTCAGTTTCCTTAATGGAAAAATGGGGATGATAAAAATGTCTCTCTCTCAGGGTGGAGGTGACGATCCAATGAGATTATGCATGTTAGGTGCTGCTGATATAGAGTGGAGCCCTGGTGGTGCAATGGTTAAGAGCTCAGGCTGCCAACCAAAAGGTCAGTAGTTTGAATCCACCAGCCACTCCTTGGAAACCATATGGGGCACTTCTACTCTGCCCTATATATAGTGTCGCTATGAGTCAGAATCGACTCAATGGCAACGTTTTTTTTTTTTTAACAGATTGCTTGGGAGTCCCTGGGTAGTGCAAAACAGTTAACAGGCTCCGCGACTAATGAGAAAGTTGGAGGTTCAAGTCCACCCAGAGATGCCTCAGAAGAAAGGCCTGGCAATCTACTTCCAAAAAATTAGTCAATGAATACACCATTCTACTCTGACACTCATGTGGTCACCATGAATCAAAATTAACTCGATGGCAACAGGTTATACTATAGATTGCTTTATTTGAACTGTTTTTAGTTCTTCAGGTATTTTTAGTCTCAAAAAAGTTAGAATAATTTGTCTTCATATATGAATATAGAATATGTTTTTGTCAATTTCACAAAAATACTTTACCTGTTTATTTAATGTAATAATAAATGAACCAGAAGTTTAGAGACAAAGGGAAATTATGTCTTTTAGCAAAGATTTCTTTTCTCTCTAAGAATTAAGAATTAAATGGTATAGCCTGTAATATTTTAAAGTAGGTACTTTTTCAAATATAGAAATACTCTTAGGATTATAGAGAACTGTGGTCTATGAGACTAAGTATTTCAGTTTGGGCTTACATTGTCCAAACTCAGTAAATCTCAACATTAAAGAGTGCTATATAAATTAATCTTGATTGATCTACAAAGGTATTTCTGCAATTTATGTCACTTCTACAAATCAGGTCCATTCTTTAACATTATTCCATTAAGCTTTAGTATGTAGTTTAAGGTTTTTCTTCCAAGTGTAAAATAAGCTAAGAAATAACATGCTTAAAGCAGCATTTTTGATCTGGCAGTCTTCAATTTTGCAATCAAGAATGTGTTCAACAAGCCAGAAATGTACAATTCCCTAAGCCGGTGAAAAAATGTGATTGTGAGGGCTGAGATGACAGTTTTCATACTCTTTTCAATACATGCCCTCTGCATCTGTTCTATATCTGGGAATATGTTTTTACATTTAATTCTAAGGAAAATTAAACAAGTGTTTCTACCTTTAGTTTCCCAGCTATCATAAAATATATAAAAGAGAATATAGATAATTACAGGCCAAAGAGATACACTTATCTGAGTGGAAAGTACTAAGATTTCAAGGCTGGAAATGACCCTACACTGCTTTTATCATCCTTACAAGTATCTCTTAAAAAGTGATAAAATCACTGTCCATCATGGGCAAGTAGTAGAATCTTGTGTTTCTGCCTAATGTGAAAAAAATGTGTTCATTTACAACTCACAGATAAATTTTTGAAATACTCTGAAGTCTCCTTTCCAATAAAAGCAGCCAAAAATGAAAGACCTTTTAGTTGGCACTGTGAATTATGCCTAGAATTTACCTGGATTCCAGTTAAAACTCTAATCAGCTGAAAGATATGATCCGATTTGTGATTGTTAAGGTTGTGTTTCAACTTGGCTGAGCCATGATTCTCAGTGGTTTGGCAGTTATGATGTAGTTTGGCAACTGTATAATAATGTGATCACCTTCATGATGGGATCTGCTGTGAGTAGCCAGTCAGCTGAAAGGGAGTTTCCTTGAGGGTACAGCCTGCATCCAATATACGTGGACTTTCTGGCAAGGCTTGCGGGCTTTTGCTCACTCTGGATTCTGCAGCTGGCTCCTGTTCATCTGACCTCCAGTTCTTAGGACCTGAGCTAGCAACTTGCCTGCCAATCTCAGGATTTGTCAGGCTCCAACCTGACCCACAGACTTGGGACTTTTCAGCCTCTACAACTGCATAAGCCATTTCCTTGTTATAAATCTCTTTCTCTCTCTCTCTCTCTATATATATATACATAGGCATATGTATATATACATCCAAAAAAAAAAACCAAACCCGTTGCAGTCGAGTCAGTTCTGACTCATAGTAACCCTACAGAACAGAGTAGAACTGTCCCATAGGAGCAGCTGGTGGATTCGAACTGCTGACGTTTTGGTTAGCAGCTGTAGCTCTTAACTACAGGGTTTCCAATATATACATGTATATGTACACACACACACACATATAGACACTTCACTGGTTTGCTTCTCTAGAGGACCCAGCCTAAGACACCATTACAAGGTGTCTCACTTTTAAAGGCTACTCTTTAGCAACATTATCATATACATAAAGAAACAGACCTATTGGTTGCTGGGTGATGATGATTCTAAGTATTTAACAGATAGCTCACAGTTGTGTTCACTACCCACGCATTTGTTTATTGTAATAAATCCTTTGGAATTATAGTTGGTAAAGGCAACTGAGTAAAAGTGCTCCTACTAATCTATTCTAGTAAAATACCTCAGAAGGGCAAAATTTAACTAGAAAACAAGCCATATTCTTAGTGATATTCATTCAAAAAAAGCCTGGTGGGGCAGTAGTTAAAAGCACTTGGCTGCTAATCAAAATGTTGACAGTTGGAACACACCAGTTGCTGTGCAGGAGAGAGATGTGGCAGTCTGCTTCAGTAAAGATTACAGCCTTGGAAACACTTTGGGGCACTTCTGCTTTGTCCCATGAATCGGAATCGACTCGACACAGCGCGTTTATGGTTTTCTGTAAAGGACATGATTAGCACAATTGGCAAAACTTGGATGGGGTCTGAGCACTAGGTGTTAATAATGTGCTAATCTTAACGTCCTGACTTTGATAATTATGTTGTGGTTATATAAAATAATGTCCTTCTTTATAGGAAATACATACTAAAGTCTTTGGGCATGCATTGCTCTATGTTAGGAGGGGGATATAGTTTAAATCCTGCCATTTATTAAATCTTAAACTCTACTTTCTACTGTGTTCTTCTTACATATTGAATTTTCTTTATGTCCAACGAAGTCCTATCATAGATTTATTATAGAAAATATATTTCTACACAAGACATTGTTCAGCAATCTTTTCTCATCAATAATATTCTTCCTTCATGGTCTCTTTCCTGAGGAAGGTTTGCCCCTTATGGGGAAAAATTAAAATAATATAAAATACAGTATTTTAAGATTTTGGACAAGAGCCCTCTTTTGGTTTTCCTCCTATGCCCTTGATCAACTTTCTTCAAAATTATCATCATACTGACCAGATAGAACAAGTCTATCACTGAGCTTTTATTAAATCAAGGAGGAGCCCTAGTGGCGCAGCAGTTAAGCATTGGGCTGCTAACAGAAAGGTTGGTGGTTCAAACCCATCCACTGCTCTGCAGGAGAAAGATACGGTGGTCTACTTGCATAAAGGTTACAGCCTTGGAAATCCTATGGGGCAGTTCTACTCTATCCTATAGGGTTGCTATGAGTTGGAATCAACTAGACAACAATGGGTGGGTGGGTAGGATTAAGTCAAGAGTTACTCTAGCCCAGCTGCTATAAATTGAACTAAATGAGACAGTGAAAGCACTCTGATTTGAATTCTGGCTCCTCTGCGCAGCACTGTGCAAAACACATAATCACCCTGAACCTCCTTCCTTGGTAAATGACCAAAATGACATCTAGCTCAGAGTTGTGGTGAGACTGAATGAAATAATGTACCTTCAAAACACACAAACAAACAGGTATGTCTCAGAGTCCTGGACAGAACGGGAGAAAAATGTAGAACAGAATTCAAATTCACAAAAAAAAAAAAAAAAAAAAAAACCAGACTTACTGGTCTGACAGAGACTGCAGAAATCCCAAGACTATGGCCCCAAACACTCTGCTAACTCAGAACTGAAACCACTCCTGAAGCCCACTTCTCAGACAAAGATTAGACAGGCCTAAAAGACAAACAATAACACACTTGAGGAACGTGCTTCTTAGTTCAATTAAATACATGAGACCAAATGGGCAACTCCTGCCCAAATGCAAGACGAGAAGGCAGGAAGGGACAGGAACTGGGTGAATGGACTCAGGGAACCAGGGGCTGAAAGGGAGAATATGCTGTCATATTGTCAGGATTGCAACCAATGTCACAAAACAATATGTATATAAATTTTTTAATGAGAAATTAGCTTGAGCTGTAAACTTTCACCTAAAGCACAATAAAATAGACAAAAAAAAAAAAGAATACTCACCTGGTTGAATCAATAGACCTCACTTCTCTACTGTACTACTCCCTTTCCAGTTCTTCTGCAGGAGTTTCCAGCCCCCTCCCTTGTGTCTAACTAACTTTGCTTTTTCTAGACACTCTACGCATTAAACTTACCCATCACAGGGACTGGGTGGCCTGCCGAAGCCTCTAATTACACATTCGACTCTCCCAAGGGCAAATTTTCTTCCTCCTCCAAAAGCCACCTCACATTCTAGTTTATAGGAGTCTTCTCTGACCACCCACCATCCCTCATCCCAGCCAGCAAAACCATTTCTCCTCCTAGGAACTCCCCACATCTTGCATCTGCCTTTCATTACCCACATCGATTCTTCCTTCCATCCGTGACTGTTTGCTGGGTTTTCTCCTCTTCTGTAATTTTCTAGAGAGTAGAGATCACATCCTGTAAACTGAATGCACAGCACAGTTTCTGGCACACAGTCGATACTCAAAGAGCATTTATTGAGTGCGTAGAAGTTGTTTTTCCTTTTAATTTTGGTAAAATGCACATAGCATAAAATGTGCCACCTTGGCCATTTTGGAGGGTGTAGTCGAGTGTCATTAAGTGCATTCATGATGCTGTGTAATCATCACCAATGTCTAGTTCCAGAGCTTTTTTATCACTCCAAATGAAAACCCCGCGCCCACCGGTGGTCACTCCCCATTCTCCTATACCTCCAGGGTAAGGCAAACACTGGTCTGCATTCTATCTCCATGGATTTGCCTATTCTGGATATTTCTTATAGGTGAAATCATACAATACATGAAAAAAAACAGGTATACAGAAAGTTCTTATTTAAAACAGTTGCTTTTATCGTTATTATTCTCTTCCCATTTTTTTTCTAACAGACCTGCCTGCTCTAATTTTTGCTGCCCCTTCAGCTACATATTTATAAATTTACCTATGTAGTCTATTTCTCAGCTGTCTTCAATTCTGCATACCCATACAGAGGACAATACTATCCATTATAAGGACTCATCCATGACAGATGGCCTCCTGCTCTCATAGAGAAGATGAGGTTGGCAAAATGAAGGGCTTTCCTGCAGGTGCTTGAGAGAAGAGGCATGGCAAAGGCTTGGCTTCTGGAAGATGTTCCCAAGGAGCTAATATGTATAATGTATGCTCTCATATCAGTTAAAATTTAATATTGTGCCTACATTATGTCATTGGAATAGATTTTCTTCATTGATGGGTATATTTATGTAAATAGAAAATCGATGACTTTAACAAGGTCTTGAGAAAGCCATGAAGAGCAAATGTTAATGTAGACACTTCAAAAGATTTCTAGATTAGATAAATTTTCAGTTGCATTTAACCTTTTACGGCTACCATCCCTTGTCATGGCAGGCATACTGATGCACTAGTTTGACATGTGTCCCAAGAGATATGTGTAGCTCCCTCATACAGAAAATAAACAATTTCGCTATTTAAGAAACAACTTTGGCATAGTGATTAAAAGTGTGGGCTTTGTCTTCAAATAGGTCTACATTCAAATCTCATTTTTATCTTTTACTATCTGTACGATTGAGAAAGTTTCGATGAGTCTTGATTTCTCCATCAATAAAATGGAGATAATGATAACTATCTCATGGGGTTGATGTGAAGGTTAAATGAGGGAATGCATTACTAATGCACGTAGCCCACTACCAGACACATAGTCATCACTGAATACATTATAGTAGTCGTTCCAGTTGTTCCTGTAATTCTTCATAGAAGACATATGATGAGGAGGGAATCAGTCATCTAGCCAAGCCCAAAACCCAGAATCCCATTTTATGGGAATTTTCAATCACAAGATCTTGAAAGATCAGGTATCCCATGAAAATTTAATACAATTTAATTCATATGGTAATACATCCACAGAATACAGAAGAGCGCCTAAATCCCTAGATTGCATGTAACTGTTGTTCTAAGCATTCAATATTACAAAGTAAAGAACAACTATTGTCTTTGCTCCTAAAATAGTCTGAAGAATATAAATGGCCACAGATTTTGTTTAGAAAAACTTGAAATGGTCTTGGTATTTTGAATGCACAGATCCAGTGCCGTTTCCTCTGTACTGGGGTCTACTGCTAACCAAAAGGTCGGCAGTTCGATGCCACCAGCTGCTCCTTGGAAACCTTATGGGGCAGTTCTACCTCTGTCCTATAGGGTCCCTACGAGTCAGAATCAACTCGACAGCAATGGGCTTTTTTTTTTTTTTTTTTTTTGGTTTGGGGCCCTAATTCAGTCTGAAGACATCTTGTCTAGAAACATTAATAATAATTGGTTGGTTTGGTAACTAGGAAACTTGCGATTGTTTTGCAAATCCTAAGTCAGGCCAATGGGAAAAAAAAAAAAAGCCAATGTCCATCTACAGGGAGTGGTTAGCACACCAATTCCTGAAGCCAAAATGCAAACCAGAAACTAAAATGTGAGGCAATAACCTGGGACTAACAATGATGTGATCAACAGCCCTGGCCCTGGGGAGATTTCTAGCCTTAATTTCTGAGCCTGTTGCAAAAACAGTAGCAAGAAATCTGTTACTGGGGCATTGCAGGTCAGGTTCTGCTGAAGAGGGGTGATGATTAATGTACATGTTATCAGTCAAAGAAAGTAAGTGCTTTATTCTGACATTGCTTCTGAAAATTCATGGTAAGATACTCAACAGAAATATGAAAAGGAGACATGGGATCTGAAACGACTTCTAATTTATTCAGAAAGCAGGGGCCAAATGATGTTGTTCATCACATTTCAAGCCAGGGAAACTTTTAGCTGGAAAAAGGGCAGTCGGCATCTGGCTGCCCTGGGCCGTGTCTCAGCCAAGCCACAAGACAATGCAATAAATCTTGCCAAAACCTAAGTAGCTAAGGACAGACATCCTCCTCCACACCAGAGAAGCCAAAATTCTAGGGCTTGGTAATAGTTAATACCACTACCTTCTGGGAGCCCTGGTGGCATAGTGGTTAAGACCTTGGCTGCTAACCAAAAAGTGGGCAGTTCGAATCCACCAGCTGCTCCTTAGAAACCTTATGTGGCAGTTCTACTCTGTCCTATAGGGTCTCTATGAGTTGGAATTGACCAACTCATAGTACCTTCTGAGCTGTCTACAAGAGGTGGTACCAATATGGAATTCCAGGCTCATCCAATTATGGCAAGAAAGGGCAGACTTCTCTGGAGTAATCAATCTAATTTTGGAAATAATTCAACATAAATCAGGATTAAGCAATGATAGAAAATCTAATTTACCGAGGAAATTTTTATTTATTTATTTTTATTGTACTTTAGATGAAGGTTTACAGAACAAACTAGCTTCTCATTAAACAACTAGTACATATATTGTTTTGTGACATTGGTTACCAACCCTACAACATGTCAACTCTCTCCTTTCTCGATCTTGGGTTCCCTATTACCAGCTTTCCTGTCCCCTCCTGCCTTCTAGTCCTTGCTCCTGGGCTGGTGTGCCCCTTTAGTTTCGTTTTGTTTTATGGGCCTGTCTAATCTTTGGCTGAAGGGTGAACCTCAAGAGTGACTTCATTACTGAGTTAAAAGGGTGTCCAAGGGTCACACTCATGAGGTTTCTCCAGTCTCTGTCAGGCCAGTAAGTCTGGTCTTTTTTTGTGTGTGAGTTAGAATTCTGTTCTACATTTTTCTCCAGCTCTGTCTGGGACCCTCTGTTGTGATCCCTGTCAGAGCAGTCAGTGGTGGTAGCTAGGCACCATCTAGTTGTGCTGGACTCAGTCTGATGGAGGCCGTAGTAATTGTGGTCCCTTAGTCGTCTGGACTAATCTTTCCCTTGTGTCTTTAGTTTTCTTTATTCTCTCTTGCTTCCGAAGGGGTAAGACCAGTGGAGTATCTTAGATGGTTGCTCACAGGCTTTTAAGACCCCAGACGCTACTCACCAAAGTACAATGTAGAACATCTTCTTTATAAAGTACATTATGCCAATTGAGCTAGATGTTCCCTGAGACCATGGTCCCCATAGCCCTCAGCCCAGTAATTTGGTGCCTTAGGGAGTTTGGATGTGTCTATGGAGCTTCCATGATCTTGCCTTGTACAAGTTGTGGTGGCTTCCCCAGTATTGTGTACTGTCTTACCCTTCACCAAAGTAACTACTTATCTATTGTCTATTTATTGTTTTTCCATCCCCACCCCTCCCCTCCTTCATAACCATCAAAGATTGTTTTCTTTTCGTGTGTAAACCTTTTCATGAATTTTTACAGTGGTGGTCTCATACAATATTTGTCCTTTTGTGATTGACTTATTTCACTCAGCATAATGCCCTCCAGATTCATCCATGTTGTGAGATGCTTCACGGATTCATCATTCTTTATTGTTGCATAGTACTCCATTGTGTGTATGTACCATAGTTTATCCATTCATCTGTTGACAGGTTTTTTTCCATCTTTTTGCCGTTGTGAACAATGCTGCAATGAACATGGGTGGCATATGTCTATTTGTGTGACAGCTCTTATTTCTCTAGGAGATATTCCTAGGAGTGGGATTGCTGGATCATATGGTATTTCTATTTCTAGCCATATCATTTTCCAAAATGGTTGTACCAATGTTTATTATTTTTTATTATTCTATTCTTTATATTTTATTTTTAAATTTTTTGTTATTCTATTTAATAAATACTTATATAGGATTTATTTATCCAGACAGACTTCCAAGCACTTAAATATTAGCTCTTTTACTCCTCGTAATAACCTTATGCAATAGGTACCATTATCAATCCCATTTCACAGACAAGGATAGTGGCAGTGGTAAGCCTAGAGTTTCTAAACTGATTGTGCCTAAAGTTTCTGAACTGCCACCTGTCTTGTATGTCAGTTTGTTGTATGGTGATGGCTTTCATGCTGCTATGATGCTGGAAGCTATGGCACCAGTATTTCAAATAACAAGTGTCACCTATGGTTAACAGGTTTCAGCAGAACTTCCAGATAAAGACAGACTAAGAAGAAAGGTCTGGAGATTTACTTCTGAAAATAAGCAAATTAAAACCCTATGGATCACAACAGAGTATTATCCAATACACTGCTGGAAGATGACCCCCCCTAGGCTGGAAGGCACTCAAAATACACAGTGACTCAAACAATGGACTCGAGCATAGCAATGATCATGAAGGTGGTGCAGGACCAGGCCACACTTCACTGTTATACGTATGGTTGCCATGTGTGGGAGCTGACTCAATGGCAACTAACAACAACAACAAAGTTTCTAAAACTAGTGAAACAAAGAAAGATACTTAAGCACACTCTAAAGCCAAAAAAGAAAAAACCAAACCCACTGCTGTTGAGTCAATTCCAACTCATAGCGGCCCTACACGACCACGTAGAACTGCCCCATAGGCTTTCCAAGGAGTGGCTGGTAGATTCGAACTGCCAACCGTTTTGGTTAGCAGCCAAGCTCTTAACCACTGTACCACCAGGGCTCTAAAGCATACTCTAGATTTCTCTAAATATGACATTTTAAAACACAAATAAGCAAGTGGTACTCTTATCAGCAACAAACAGTCCCAAGAATCTGGAAACTAGAGTATACTTTTTTTTTTTTTTAATTTAAATCCCCTGTGAAGCCCCACTACTTCCATAAAATACTGGTTATTTTAAAGGTGCATATTTCGCTAACTTGTAGGCAAAGTAGACTCAAATGCCAAATGACTTTTAACCCTCACTACACTATTCTCTCACCCTCTAGATTTCCTGCTCTTTCACTCTGTTTCCTTCCTTCTCTGTCTGGCTTCTGCTTCCTCAAAGAAATAATCATTACAGGACTCCTCTCCTCCCTGTGATAAACTGCAGGGACTAAGATAAAGACTGGGGAAAAGGAGTGCCCAAATTAAAAGGACTTACTTCAAAGACACAGTACTTCAAAGTGACTTGCCAGGCAGCTGTAGGATGTCACTGGGCTGGGCTGGGCTGGCCCCCTTCTCCTCTCACTTCCTGGCTCACACCACCATTCGGGGACCACTCAGCCTTGGGATACATTTGTAGCTCAAGCTGGCGGCCTGGGTCTGCACCAGCTGGTGAGAGTGATAGATACATACCAGGTGTTAAATCTTTTGTTTTGATTAAGTAAATGCTCTCAACAGATATCACTGAATAATATTATCACCTAATTCTCCTGGGGTTTCTTCCTCCTTCTTGAAGTACTTGACAGTAGTTTTCAAATCAGGTCTCAAATGCAATGAGGATTCGGGCCAGTGGAGCCTAGTGTGTTGAGTGATATGAGACTTAAGGATGAATCATCTGTGACGGCATCAAAAGTGTATTATTGGAGAGGCAACAAACACATGTTACAGGAAAGGAAGAAAACTAACTTGAAAGAACTTATCACGCTGCAAAACCAAATGGAGACTTTATCTTCAAAATTGGGCTGGGTTGACAATACAGCAAATATCCAGATGGAAACAAAGATTCTGATTGTCGTACAGATTATTTCAAACATATGGGCTTAGGTCGTCATGTAAATGAAGCATTTGGATGCTCTTCTTTATCACTTTTCATCCATCTCTTAGCTGCACTGCAGCTACAACCTCAGAGTTGTTTAGGAGTCTCTCCTCCTTAATATCAGGGACTGTTGCATATTTTCCTTTGCATTCTCCACCTCCCAGGCCAAAGCCTGCTCAGAGGAAGGAACAATGAATATTGCCTGAATAGGTAATGATGAATAACGTGGAGAAAGCATATATAAAGCCCTTTGTATTAATTTTTCATGGCTTGAAACTGATCTGTAAGACATCACTTTGGTATGCATTATCTAATTCCTGCAAAAATGAACCCCAAAAGTTGATTTTACATCAGGCTTCAGAGAATTTTTTGCTAACCACTTACGATTTTATCTCCCTAAGAATTTGAACTTAAATTGTAAGAGGTAATGACAACAAACCTCTCTATTGCTTTCTCCTCAGTCTACTAACTATGTGATTCTAGAGAACAAACAGGATGACAGAAAAGAACATAGGGATAAAATATCTTTTCCATCTCCTCAGAGACTGAAAGATGTGATTGACCCATGCCCAACATCACGTTAAGAAACTTAGAAGAATTCAACATTAGACTTACAGTGGTGCCATCATTGTTCCGCCTGCTGCTAAAACTCCTGTTTTTCAAACCTCCTACAGTTTTGGACTTGCAGGGCTATCTACAACAGAGATTTACTTTCTAACGTGCTCAGAAAGCATAACTGCTGCTACTCTCAGATGAGAAGCCCCGTTTCTTTTCCTTCACCTGCTGCAGGAGATGCTTATGCTTCAGGGATTGTGACAGGTGCAGGGTGGGTGGAATTTGAGTGTCTTACAGGGTGAATCGCTTCAGTCAGTGGCAAGTTATAGGTGGCATATCCCATCTGCGAGGGAGAAAATCAATAGCTCTGACTGTTCACCTAGATGGACCTCATCAACTTTCTCAGAGCACCAGGTTTGCAACCTAAAGAAAATCATGCTGGGTATTTAGTAGAAAATATGTTTATAAGGCTCATTTTCCACCCAAGTAGAGCAGGAAATTATAGACCCCCAAATTCAAACCCTTTACTTTCAATAAAAATATATAACCATTGCCCTGGTGGCACAATGGATCAGTGCTCAGCTGCTAACCGAAAGGTTGGCCATTTGAACCCACCAGCCACCTCACGGGAGAAAAGACCTGGTGATCTGCTTCCGTAAAGACTACAGTCCAGGGAACCCTGTAGGGCAGTTCCATTCTGTCCTATAGAGTCACTATGAGTCAGAATTGATTCAATGGCACATAATAACAACAATTTGCGATATTTGAAAGAATACTTGCATGATTCTGTGTGTCTGTTATTGTCTTATTGCTGTGTTGTACCACCTCACCCCCCAATGATTTTCTCCCTGTTAGTCTGGAAAACGAAAAGTTCTCAGAGAGTAAAGGCTTTAGGCAGTAAAACATTAAAACCAGCAGATCTCATTTTATCTTATTAAAAGACTCTCTCAAGACTAGGTACATGCATCTATTTACAAAATGTCTGCTATACCCTGCATATAGACTAGGTACATGTATCTATTTACAAAATATCTGCTATACCCTGCGTATGTATTAATACTAATTTGACTCTGGCCACTGGTTCTCAACTTTTACTACATGTTGGAATCATCTGGGCACCTTCAAGAAAATATTGATGACTGGGACTCAAACCCACTTCTTCTGATTCAATTGGTATGAGCACTGGGATTTTTAAATCTCCCCAGGTAAATCTCCTGCGCAGCCAAAGTTGACAGCCACTGGCTTGGAGTTTGGCCATTAGGTAGTGCAAACGGTTATGCACTCAACAACTACCCTTAAGGACGATGGTTTGGATCCGGCCAGAGACAGGCCTGGAGATCTGCTTCCAAAAGGTTACAGCCTTGAAAACCCTGTGGAGTAGTTCTACTCTGCACACTTGGGGTTGCCATGAGTTGGAATCAACTCAGTGGCAACCAACAACAACAGTTCTTTACCCCAGAACTCTCCCTACCCTTGCTTTTTGGGATCAACATGGAGACAGAGAACCATGTGAGCCAAGCAGATATGGCCTGTTCCTAATGAATCAAGTGCAGAGATTAGAAAAATATACTGTTTCCTATACTGTGCCTGACAAAAATAAATGAGATCTTCTCTCAGAAAAAGCTCAGAGTTTATCATGTGGCTTCTAAGGTTAAATTAGTTACACATTTGTATGTCCTCTTGATTGTTTCCTATACTTGTCCACTTACTCACAAACTTGCAGCTCCATTCACCTTTCAACCAGACACAATTACTCTAAGCAGACGTGGTCCTCGAGACTGAGTTCTGAATAGGTGAAATAGGCTTTCACCTACATCGAATGATTTGAGGAAGACCTCATCTGTAAATCTCTTCTTTAACTGAATTTAAGGGGTCTGTATTTTATGTCACATATGTATTTTCAGAATTGAATAGTTCCTGTATTAAAATGGAACTACTCCTGGTGGAAGAGAGACTAAGGGAAATCCCCTTCAATTGGAGTTGCTAAATCTCTTTCAGCTTGCATGCTAATTCGAATTGATTAATAGTGACTTTCTGGAGCACTGCACTGAGAAGATAATATATCACAAACAAGTAAGATTTATTCCAAAACGGAAAAATTGGTTTAGATTAGCAAATCTATAGATGTTATCCACCAGATTGAAGAAACAAGATATCATCATCTCAAAATGTGTAGAAAGACATTTGATAAATTTAATCCCCTTTTATGTTCAAAAGAAAAAGCTTCACAGAATAAAAATCAAAGGAAGCTTTTTTTTTTCTTCTTTTCCAATCTCTTGCCTTTTCCAGACTTTTTAAAAATTTTATTGTTGTCCTTTAAGTGAAAGTTTACAATTCAAGTTAGTCTTCCATACAAAAATTTTTACATACACTGTTATGTGACCCTAATTGCTCTCCCTATACTGGGACAGCACATTCCTTCTTTCTACCCCATTTCCCGTGTCCATTCAACCAGCTCCTGACCCTCTCTGCCTTCTCATCTTGCCTCCTCACAGGAGCTGCCCATTTAGTCTCATGTATCTACTTGAGCTAAGAGGCACACTCCTCATGAGTATCACTTTATGCCCCATAGTCCAGTCTAATCTTTGTCTGAAGAGCTGGCCTGGGGAATTGTTTTAGTTCTGGGTTGACAGTCCAGGGGCCATGCTTTCTGGAGTTCCTCCAGTCTCAGTCAGACCATTAAGTCTGGTCTTCTTACTAGAATTTGAGTTCTGCACCCCACCTTTCTCCTGCTCCACCAGGGACTCTCTGTTGTGTTCCTTGTCAGGGCAGTCATTGGTGGTAGCCAGGAACCATCTAGTTCTGGTCTCAGGCTGATGAAGTCTCTGGTTTATGTGGCCCTTTCTGTCTCTTGGGCTAATACTTTCCTTGGGTCTTTGGTGTTCTTCATTCTCCTTTACTCCAGGTGGGTTGGGACCAATTGATGCATCTTAGATGGCCGCTTGCTAGCTTTTAAGACCCCAGATGCCACTCACCAAAGCAGGATGCAGAACATTTTCTTAATAAACTTTGTTATGCCAACTGACCTAGATGTCCCTTGAAAGCATGGTCCCCAGACCCCTGTCCCTGCTACTCTGTCCCTCAAGGTGTTTGGTTGTATTCAGGAAACTTCTTAGCAAAGGAAGCTTTCTTAACCTGAGAAGATCTATCTACAAAGAGTTTACAGTGAACATAAATTTTCATGTTGAAACAGTAGAAGCATAACCTTAAAATCAGGAACACGACAAGAATTCCTATTATCACTTCTGTTCAACATTGTACAGAAGATTCTAGACAGTGCAATAAAGACAAGGGAAAAAAATAAATGCAAAAGAATTGGAAAGGAAGCAACAAAACTCTTGTTATACATATATGATATGATTACCCACATAGAACACCCAAAATAATGAAGAGGCATTATCCTTTTTCTATCTCTTACTAGGTAGGCAACCTTGGTTAAGTTACTTAACTTCATTAAGCTTTAGTTTCCTCATCTATTCAATGAGTTCAAATAATAGCATCTACCTCACTGGACTGTTACTAGACTTAAATGAGATAATGGAATACATGTGAATGGCATAGCTCAGGACCCTGGTACATTATAAGCACCTAATATTTACCATCACCACTGGCATCAGCATCAAATTGTGAGCAAAATGCACTGGCGCTAACATATTTTATACAGAATAGGACCTTATGTGATGTTTGATGGATTAATAATACAAGATGATATTGATGATACAAGAGCCACCTAAATAGAGACATGCCTCCAGAGAATTTGAAAACAACTACAACTGGAAGAGAACTCACTATAGCCCTCTATCTATAATGAGAATTGGATCAAAGCTCAACCCTTCTATTTTCAGGTTCTGTATACTCTATCCTTTTCTTTTCTCTCTCTCTCTCTTTTTTTTCCTCAGCTTATAAGATAATTCATGCTATTATAGCAAGGATTCCAAATTAATTTATGGAAAATAAGAATAATAGGTGAAGAGTAAGAAAAATCAGCACAGTAGCATATTCTTTCATATTTTTACTTTGTTATCTTTTTCTTCCCCAAATGTGATGTAACTGTATCTCTGAAAAAGATATATCCTTGTTGATTTCAGGCTTTACAAGAGCATGAAAAAAACTTCAAGTATGTTTATGGCAGTTAATTTTACATCCATATGGGAAAGTTCATTTGCCTTGAACTTTTTCTCAGGCCCTGATGAGGCTGTTATTGATTTAATACTCTTCTAGAATACGAACTCACAACAACCATAACATGAGAAAATCTAATTACGGTAATAAGAATCAAGCAGGCATAATTCCTTTAAAAGTGGTTAGTCACTGCTCTTCCTATACCATGAGACTTTTCTTTTCTTTTTTTTTTTTTTTTTTACAACTCCTTTATTCATTAGAAGAAAATTACCTTTCAGCATGCGGCAGACTATAAATGTACTCTTTACATTTAAAGCAGAAAAAACTAATGTTACCGATCTCATCAAAACAATTATTGCTATTGGTGTTGTCTTACTGTATTACTTCAAACAGGCGTGTAAACCAAAGCAAAGTTTTGCTCACGTGGAGTCACTGCCGATGCTTCCAGTTGGTGAAGAAGAGCATGCCCCTCTTGGCCTTTATGGGGTGACATTTTTAGTCCAGGCTCAAGTAAATTACAAAAAGTTACTGTCATTGTTACCACAATAATGCGGATTGGAGCTGCCTGCCGCAATAGCCAATTCTGAGACGGGTGAGGTGAGCAGCAAGATGTTTACTATATATCGATATATAGGAGACAGAGGGGAATAGATTCCTCAAAAAAGCCCGTCTCCCCCACTGGAGATCAGCTGAAGTCTTTTATAAGGACAGGATTATGGATCTTTTGTGGTAGTTTCTCTTTGAGGTGATGATGTCTTAGATGAGTTAACCTTCTACTGGTATTCTTAGAGGTTATCTGGTGACATCCTTGGGCATTATCTGACATCCTGCTTTTTCTTGTCACCAGATGGGTGCTTTGTTTGGTTTTTCATTCTTAGATCATTATCACTTGTTTTCCACCCTCCCAGGGAGGAACATCGGTTAATCTTAAACCTTTTTGTAGAGACTAGAATGGGAGGGAAAAATTACAAGACAATGTGGCAGTTAGCAATGGGGAGTAAATAATAGTGAGCCGGGCCTATGCACCCTCTTCAAAGCATCATGGTTTGAATTATGTCCCCCCAAAAAAATGTGTGTATCAATTTGGCTGGGCCATGATTCCCAGAATTGTGTGGTTGGCCTCCATTTTGTGATTGTAATTTTATGTTAAAGAGGATTAGGGTGGAATTGTAACACCACTTTTACCCAGGTCACATCCAATGTAAAGGGAGCTTCCCTGGGGTGTGGCCTGCACCACCTTTTATCTCTTAAGAGATAAAAGGAAAGGGAAGCAGGCAGAGAGTTGGAGACCTCATACCATCAAGAAAGCAGTGCTGGGAGCAGAGCGTGTCCTTTGGACCAGGGTCCCTGCGCCGAGAAGCTCGTAGTCTGGGGGAGCACTGATGAGAAGGCTGAAAGAGAGAAAGCCTTCCCCTGGAGCTGACACACTGAATCTGGAGTTTTAGCCTACTTTACTGTAAGGAAATAAACTTCCCTTAGTTAAAACTATCCACTTGTGGTATTTCTGCTATGGCAGCACTAGATGACTAAGACAGTTACCTTACTGGCTCTTACTTTCTACAAGGGGCAGGTGTTTCTATCTATATTCAACTACTGAGACAAAACTTATTTTTCTTTTTATTCCTCTAGAGCACAAAAAAGGAACATGCCTTAGTTACCTTGTGTTGCTGTAACACAGATACAAAAAGTGGGTGACTTTAAAGAACAGAAATTTATTTTCTCACAGTTCTAGAGGCTGTAAGTCCAAATCAGAGTTTCGGTCTTGTTGAGTCTTTCTTTGTTGGTAGCCCTGGGTGTTCCTTGGTTCCTTGATTTGTAGACAGTACTCACATGGCATCTGTCTGCCTCTGTGTGTTTCTGTCTATTCTGGTCTTTTTATAACTCTGAAGTTAATAGGTTTAGGATCCACGCTATACAGCATGACCTCAACTGATTGATTGATTATAGCACAGTTGATTACATTACGAAAACTGATTACATTACGTTAAAACAGTTGCCATCGACTCAACTCCAACTCATGGTGACCTCACATGTGTCAGAGTAGAACTGTGCTGCAAAAGGTTTTCAATGTCTGATTTTTCAAAAGCAGATTGCCAGGTCTTTCTCTGAGGCACCTCTGTGTGGACCTGAACATCCAACCTTTCAGTTAACAGTTGAGTATGTTAACCATTTTCACCACCCAGGGACATTAGATGAAAGGTCATTACATTACATTACATTGTGTAATATTACATTGTGGAAGGTAATCTGCTCTACCCAAGCCCAACTGATTTAATCACACGTAAGTACTTAAGTAGCACTTAAGTACGTAAGTAGCAACTAAACTAGTGTTTGACCAAACAACTGGGAACCATAGCCTGGTTAACACATAACTTGGCACATAAAATGAGCCATCACAAAGCCATAGTGTAAAATGTTTTGTACAAAATTTCAGAAGTGTCCTAGAGTTTCAGCAGTAGAATGAACCACTGAATTCACCTAGTCCAAATGAGTAGCTACTGAAGTGGTCCTCAAAGACAGATGCTACTGGCAAGAAGTACACAGCCTCATAAAATAACCTATTTCACTTATCAATAATCCCAACTCTTAATAAGTTCATTGTTGGTATGAACAACTCTTATCTTTTGGAATGAGTTCTTCTACCTAAACATAGATTAAGACCAGGGAGACACAGACTGTCTGGTGATGTGAACATAGAAAAGTTAAGCAAACTGAACAAATGTCACCAGAATTAGGAAATATTTATGTGTTATAAAAATATGAAAAACTGTCTACATTTCTATTATCAGAGACACAAATTAACATAACTTTCCATTTTCACTTATCGAGTGAACAAATAATTTTGAAATGTAATAAATGTTGGCGGGTGTCTTAGTCATCTAGCGCTGCTATAACAGAAACACCACAAGTGGATGGTTTTAACAAAGAGAAGTTTATTTCCTCACAGTTAAAGTAGGCTAAAAGTCCAAATTCAGTGTGTCAGCTCCAGAGGAAGCCTTTTTCTCTCTGTAGGCCTTCTTCTCTTCACTGTTCCCCCGGACTAGGAGCTTCTCTGTGCAGGGACCCCGGTCCAAAGGACGTGCTCTGCTCCCGGCACTGCTTTCTTGATGGTATGCGGTCCCCCTGTCTCTCTGCTCACTTCTGTCTTTTATATCTCAAGGGATTGCCTCAGGACACAATCCAGTCTTGTAGATGCAGTCCTGCCTGACTAACACAACTGCCACCCATCATCCCTCATTAACATCAAAAAGGCAGGATTTACAACATATAGGAAAATCACACTATGATACCAGGAATCATGGCCCAGCCAAACTGATATACACACTTTTGGGGGGACATAATTCAAACCATGACAGCGGGCTGGATGAAGAGTGAGGAACAGGATCTCATACAATGCCAGTGGAGTGTAAATTCTTACAAAGTTTCTAATGTACACTTGATAATATGCATCTAAAGCTTCAAATATGTGTATTTCTTTTGACCTCAAAGTTCCATTTCTACCAATTTACCCTATAGGATGTACAAGGATGCTAAGGGAGATTCACCAACAGAAATGGAGGAGGGAGGAACAAATCAATAATAGAATTAATATGTTAATGTTGTATGTTACCTGTTGCTCTTATGATAAATGTTGTCATGTTTGCAAGTTGTATAGTGTAATATGTGTGGTAACCATTAAGAAATCACCTAGAAAAAACACACAAATGAAAAAAAAGGAAGAAATCAAAAAGGTTCATCACAAGAAAGCAGCCAAACATAAACAACAATCGAAAAATGAGAATTAAAAAAAAGAAGATACGAAACACTTAAAAAAACAAATAGCAAAATGAATGAGGTACACACTTCATTTTCAGAAATAACCATAAATGTAAATGGTCTAAATTTTCCATGAAAAAGGCAAAGTGGCAGAATGGATTTAAAAAAAAAAAAGTTCCATCCTTTTGCTGTCTACAAGAAACACATCTTAGACACAAAGACACAAACAGACTGAAAATAAAAGGATGGAAAAAAATATTCCATGCAAACAATAAACAAAAAAAAGCAGGTATGACCATACTGATATCAGATAAAATAGGCTTTAAGTCACAATCTATTACAAGAAATAAAGAAGGACATTACATAACATCAAAGGGGTCAATCCAGCAAAAAGACATAACAATTACAAATACATATGCACCTAACATCAATGCTCCAAAATATATGAAACAAATACTGACTAATATGAAAGGAAAAATAGATAACTCCACAGTAATACTTGGGGACTTCAACACACCACTTTCAATTATAGACAGAACATCTAAAAAGGTCATTAAGGACGTTGAGAACGTAAATAAACTCATAAGCCAATGTGGCCTAACAAACATATATAGAGCACTCCACCTATCATCAGAACAATACACATTCTTCTTGAGCACACATGGATCTTTTTCAGAATAGATCACATGCTAGGACACAAAACAAGTCTCAACAAATTTAAAAAGACTGAAATCATACAAAGCATCTTCTCGGACCATAATGGTATGAAGCTAGAAATCAACAATAGGAAAAATAAACAACATAGTGCTAAAAAAAAGAAACTATTGGTCCATAAAAGAAATCAAATGTGAAATTAAAAAACTCCTAGAATGAAACAAAAAATGAAAACACAATGTATCAAAACCTTTGGGACACAGCAAAAGCAATATTCTGAGGGAGATTCATAGTAATAAATGCTTATAATAAAAAAAGAGGAAAGATTCAAAATGAATAACTTAAATTGACAACTTGCACAAATAGAAAACGTAGAACAAAAGACGTCTAAAGCTACCAGAAAACAGGAAATAATAAAGATCAGGGCAGAAATAAATGAAATAGAAAGAACAGACAAAACTAGAAGTTAGTTCTTTGAAAGGATCAATAAAATAGACAAACCACAAAAGCAAGAACAGGCAAATATCCAAATTATGAAATGAAGCTGGAGACATTACAACAGATTCAACTGCGATAAAGAGGCTCATAACAGATTACTATGAAAAATTGTACTCCAACAAATTTGATTACCTAGAGGAAATGGACAAATTCCTAGAAACACACTAGATACCTAAACTAACACAAACAGAGGGAGAAAATCTAAACATACATATTACCAAGGAAGAGATCAAAGATGTCATCAAAAACTGCCAACAAAAAAATGCATAGGACCAGATGGCTACACTGGGGAATTACACCAAATATTCAGAGAAGAGTTGACACTAATTCTGTTCAAACTCTTCAAAAACACAGAAGAGGAAGGAACATTCTCTAACTCCTTCTATGAAGCCAGTATAACCCTGATACCTAAACCAGGCAAAGGCATCAGAGAAAAAGAAAAGTACAAACCAATATCCCTTATGAATATATAGATGCAAACATTTACAACAAAATTCTAGCCAACAGAATTCAGCAACATATCAAAAAAATCATACAGCATGATCAAGTGGGATTTATACTAGGTCTGCAAAGGAACCCTGGTGGTGTGGTCATTAAAGCACTTGGCTACTAACCAAAAAGTTGGTGATTTGAATCTACCAGCTGCTCTGTGGGAGAAAGATGTGGCAGTCTGCTTCTGTAAAGGTTTACAGCTTTGGAAATCCTATGGGGCTGTTCTACTCTGTCCTATAGGTTCACTAGGAGTCGGAATCAACTCAATGGCAATGGGTTTTGGTGGTTTCGATGAGGGTGGTTCAGCATTAGAAAATTAATATAATCCACCACATAAACAAAACAAAGGAAAAGAACTATATGATCATATCAACTGATGCAGAAAAAGCTTTTGATAAAATTCAACACACCTGATAAAAACCCTCAGCAATTCTCAACATAATTAAGGGCATATATGCAAAACCAACAGCCAACACTCTATTCAATGGAGAAAGACTGAGAGTCTTCCCTTACAGAAATGAGACAAGAATGCCCATTATCACCACTCTTATTCAAATTACAATGGAAGTCCTAGACAGAGCAATAAGCCATCTATGAACCATTGATTTTTGACAAGGGGTCAAAATCCATTCAATGCGGTACAAACAGTCTCTTTAATAAATGGTGCTGGGAAAAGTGGATAGCCACTTGCAGAAAAACGAAACAAGACCCATACCTCACACCATACACACAAAAAAAAAACTAAAAAAGGATCAAAGATCTAAATGATAAACCCAAAACTATAAAGTTTCCAGAAGAAAATAGAGGGAGAAAACTATGGGACATAATCTTTTGTAAAAATAGGATAATAAACATAACAACAAATGCACAAATAGCAGAAGACAAAATAGATACACATAATTAAAAAATTATGCTTATCAAAAGAGTAAAGAGGTAACCTACAGACTGGGAAAAAATCTGTGGAAATGACATATCTGATAAAGGTTTAATCTCTAAAATATATAGAAAACTTCAACAACAAAAAGACAAATAACCCAATTATAAATTGGGCAAAGGACATTAAAAGAACTTTCACCAAAGAGGAGATCAAAGCAGCCAATAAACACATGAAAAGATGCTCATGATCATGGGCTATCAGAAAGACACAAATCAAAACTACAAAGAGATACCATCTCATCTTGGCTAAAATGGCACTGTTTTTAAAAAAAAAAAAAGATAACAAATGTTGGCAAGCATGCGGGGAGATTGGAACCCTTATCCATTGCTGGTGGGACTGTAAAATGGTCCAACCATGATGGAAAATGGTATGGTGCTTCTTCAAAAAACTAGAAGTAGAACTACCCTATGATCCAATAAACCCATACCTAGGAATATACCCTAGAGATGTAAAAGTAGTGACACGAACAGACATATGCACACATATGTTCCTTGCAGCTTTATTCACAGTAGCAAAAAAATGCAAACAACTTAAGTGCCCATCAACAGAAGAATGGATAAGAAAAATTTGGTACATATATACAACGGAATATTACACAACCATAAAGAATAATGATGAGTCCACAAAACATACTATATGTAACATGGATAGACCTGGAGGGCATAATGCTAAGTTAAATAAGCCAAGCACGTAAGGACAAATATTGTATGATCCCTCGTTATAAGAAGACAAGAATAGACGTATATAAACTGACTAAGGTTCATGGTGGTTTCTAGGGAGAGGAGTTTGGCGTAGGGGGAGCATGTTTTAGATCATGGATACCTGTTATTTTTGGTGATGGGAAAAGTGTCACTGAATGTGGGTGTAGTGAGCAAAGCATGACCAAAGTAAATGAATGTTGCTGAGAAGCACTCAAGAGAAAAGGATGCCAGTACTAAAAAAATTGACATATATAAGATGGCAATGACTCCAACAAAGAGCAAAAAATGAGTGTAAGATCACATATGGATGGGTACAGCATATAAGTATCTGGATAGGTACAGGTGTATACATATGTGAGAATGGATAGAAGTGTCTATATGTACATGGAAATACAGATATGTGTGTGCAGGTACATATTTTCACTGAAGACACAACTATAGATACTCCTCAGACATAACCAAACACCTTCTAAGATTGGTTTTCTGGGTTTGAAGGCTTAGGACTGTAGTCTCATGGGACAACTCAGTGAATTGACATAATATAGTTCACGAAGTTCAAGTTCTGCATCCTAGTGAGGTGAGTAGTGTCTGGGGTCTTAAAAGCTTGTGAGCAGCCATCTAAGATACAACTATTGGTCCCTACTCATCAAGAGCAAAAGATCAAGAAGGTAACCAAAATCTCAGAGAAGAAACAAATATACAGGGCTGATAGCCTCCTCAAGCCACAGCCTAATCTACCCTGAGATCAGAAGAACTAGGTGGTGCCCAGCTACAACCAATGACCCTTCTGACTGGGGTCACAATGATGGTTCTGGATAGAATGGGAGAAAAATACAGAAAACTCAAATTATTAAAAAAGGCCAGACTAACTGGACCAGTTGAGACCAGAGGACTCCCTGCAACTATCACCCTGAGACACTCTTTAAACTTGGAACTCAAACTATCCCCTGAATCACTTTATAGTGAAATAGTAGAGCAGCACACAAAATAAAGGATATTACCCATAAGAATGGTGCTGTACTAAAAAACTATCTTATGAGATCAAAAGGTCAACAATTATTCTAAAGCAAAGATAAGAAGGTAAGGGGGCAGAAAAACTAGAGTACTGAAAATGGAATAGCCAGAACACAACTAAGGAGAATGTTGACGCACTGTGAAAAATGCAACTAATGTCAAGTTGTGTGGAAACTGTCAAATGGGAACCTAACTTGTTGTGTAAACTTTCACCGAAAACATAATAGAACATTACTTTAAAAAGAAAAGAAAATGGCCGAGCTAAGATTCAATGCCATGTTTGTCTGACTATAAATCCTAAACTCTCTCCAACAGTACACTGATTAAAACTTTTGAAAGTTATGGAACTCTTTTTTTCCAATGAGCTGCTTTATACAGAATCAATCAGTGATTCTTAGGGCAGCTGATGAGAGGTGGGTGAAACTGTAACAAGACAGAGAGCCTGTAAAGGATCCTTGGCCTGACTATGCTGCATATCATCACAAATCCAGTGCACATTTTCACCTGGTCCATATTTGCTGGGGAAAGGGGCATGGTGGGGGCTGGGGAGCAGGAAATAATAAAGGACCTCCTTCTGGTGGCCCTGGTGTTAGTGATTATAGCTTCCCATTGTCACTTTTCACAACAAATCCTGAATAATTCATACTAGAGTATCAGAATCAAGGTATCTAATCTATAGTTTCCAGATCTGAGGTTGGACAAATGACCTCCAAGGCTTCCTCCAGCTGTTAAGAGTCTAAATTTGTAATCGACTGATAAAGACACAGAGGCCCAATGTTCTGAGCAGCCCACAGTGGGACAGAGCCAGGTCTAGAATCCAGGTTTTCTATATCACAGTAAGGAACTAAGGTTAATATGATCAAACTGCCCTGTCTTAGGCTGGGTTCTCTAGAGAAGCAAAACCAGTAAAGTGTATAAATATATATATAGAGAGAGATTATATCAAGGAAACAACTTACACGATTGTAGAGGCTAGAACGTCCCAAGTCCGTGGATCAGGGTAGAGGCCTCTCCCAAGTCACACAGCTACAGAAGCTGGCAAGCCCAAGATCGGCAGGTCGGAGAGCAAGGCTCCCGCTCACAAGCTGTACAGATCGACGAATCCCAGGTTCGGCAGATAAGCTAACAGCTCAAGTCCCAAGAACAGGAGATGAGACGACAGGAAACAGCCACAGGATCCAGAGAGAGCAAAATGCCAGAACGTCTGCTTATATTCAGATGCAGGCCACACCCCCAAGGAGACTCCCTTTCATCTGATTGCCTACTCACGGTATATTCAATCATGGGAGTGATTACATTAAAACACTGAGAATCATGGCCCAGCCAAGTTGACACATAATCTTAACCATCACATGCCCCATAGTCATGTAAGTACTGCTGTAAACACACACACACACACACACACACACACACACACACATATCTCTTTGTGGGGAAAATGAGAAGGATTCACAAAGGATATAAAAGAAAAGAGAATAGCAGACGGAATCCTTTAAAATGAAATCAGAGAAGTAAAAGACACCAGAATTGACCTGAGACATGACATTGTTGAATTCAGGGGAGTTCAAGAGCTTCTTAGGGTCAAGGGTGGTTACCACAGGAAACCTAATCTTCCATCAGCTTCTACCACAATACTTTGTGTGGAATTAGCCAAAGCAGCTCCAAAATTTCACAGAAGAAGTAAAAAATCTTGAATTGCCATTCTGGACCACCCTCCTTCAAACTAGAATCTTCTTAAAATTCTCAGTCTTCACTACAGCAGCAACCCTAAACTAATACCTCCTTACTCGACAGCACCATCATCATTTGGGACTCTTCATGCAGACCTCCAAAATTACTTTCTGATAAAACAATGAAGACATCCTGCATATCATTGACACCTTAGTAACTGAAATCTTCTTTAACATTTTAATGTGGCCTGCCCTACAATTTTAACAGGAGCATACTATTATTACTTTAAATTGCATTAAAATTCTTAATTGCCTATACCATGTATTTAACTTTATTCATAAGTCAATCATCCCAAAAAAATGATTTAAGGAGAAATTGTGATACTGTGTGATTTTCTTCCAATATATTAAGCAGGAAGTCGGTGTCATTGAATAGAATGTGGGCCCAAAATATGTAGGAATTATGGAGTTGTACATGACTGAACCTAGGTTAACTTTAACTGACAGTCCACAAATTCTCTTTGTTTTGATCATTGTAAATGATAATAATCATGGTGGAAGTCACGTAATTATAACATATCTTACAGGCGGCACTTACTATCTAAGTTAAAAATACCACATTACCTAAATTAAAAATAAGGATCTCAAATGAGGAAAAAATTACTGAGTGTAAATAGCACAGTGTTCTTTTATCAAGTCAACTCTATGAATGAAAATGCCCACGTACGACTTTAAAAGCAATGTAAATAAAATAGAGCTAAAAATCAATACAAGCAAAACTGAAGAGTCCAGAAAACTATGCTTCTGTAATAATAACTAGATTTATAATAACCTGGAAGAGAAAAAAAAAGGCATTCTTTATAGGAGGCAAGGAAAAAAATATGGCATGAAAGCTGAGCCAGTGAACTTGTCCATTATTTAAACTGCAGGTGGTGACACTCACATAACCTGGTGTAGCAAGATACATCCAAAGCGAGTGATATGAGTGGATTTAGTGTGAAATCTACTGTCGGATTCTGTAGTTCAAGGGATGCTACAGGTATGCTCTACTTTAGGAAAACCTGGCACTAAAAATCTTATCCTTAAAAAAAGGCAAATTAAAGGATAAGCATATTGAATCCACAATTTCAACCCTGTTCAAAGCTTGTTAACAATGCAGCAGAAAATCTGGTAACAGGGATTTCTTAAAAGCAGGAAAGAAAAGATGGCAGCCTACAGTAAAAGAAAAAGGAGACAAGGAGATAAAGAGGAAAGATGCAGCAGAAAGGGGAGACAAAAAAAGATGAAGGAAGAAGCAGGAAAAAATGAAGATTATAGTGGGGAAGAAGCCCTGGTGGCACAGTGGTTAAGCGCTCAGCTGCTAACGAAAAGGTCAGCAGTTCGAACCCACCAGCAGTTCCATGTGAGAAAGATGTAGCAGTCTCCTTGCGTAAAGATTTACAGCCTTGGAAACCCAATGGGGAAGTTCTAATCTGCCCTATAGGGTCACTATGAGTTGGAATCAACTTGACAGCAATGGGTTTGGAGAAAGGCAATATCTAGGAGATCGGTAAAAGAGGTAAGAACCAGTATTGTCAAAATGTTGGAACTACATTACAGAATCTCCAATGCTCTTTTAAGAACTATCTATAGGGGATCAAGTTGAAAACAGCAACTTGAAAGATTAGATAGGAACCTTAGGGGGCAGTGAGTTTATGCTAATAAGGGAAGAACAACTCAGAAAAGGAGGGTGAGAATGGTTATAAAACTCAAAGAATGTAATCAATGTCCTTAAATGGTACAAGTAGAAACTGTTGAATTGGTGTATGTTTTGTTGTGTATATTCTCAACAACAACAAAAAAATAAATAAAATTTTATAGTAAATAAAAACAAAAAATAAACTAAAAGAAAACCTAGGGACATAATTCCAAATCATGGGATTGGAAAGAACATCTAAAGCATAAAATCATAAAAGAAATTCCCAAAAGAAATTCAAACCATGAAATGTTATATAACTTTAACAATTTTTAATAAATGGCATTTTTGGAAAAAAAGAAAAAAGAGAAATCTCCAACCAAGTCTTCCTGTTTCCAGAAAAAAAAAACTGTAAAGTAGGTGATATTGGTCTTAATCATGTGTACTGTCTATACTTCAGAGATTGGCAAATATTTTCAATAAAGGGCTTGATAGTAAGTATTTCCTGATTTTGCATCTACTCGACTCAGCTGTTGTAATTTGAAAGCAGCTACAAACAATATCTAGTGTAGCTGCATTCCAATAAAACTTTATTTACAAAAACAGACATGGGATAACATGGATGAACCTCAAAAACATTATGCTAAGTGAAATAAGCCAGACACAAAAGGTCACATATTATAAGATACCATTTATATAAAATATCAAGAACAGATAAATCCATAGATAGAATGCACAGCAGTGGTTGCCAGGGGCTGGGGCTGGGGAGGGTGGGGGGATAAACAGTGACCGCTTGACTACTTCATGGGTACAGGGATTTTTTTGAGATGATAAAAATGTTTGCAACTAGACAGAGGTGATGGTTGCACCAAAGTGTGAATGTACTAAAAGTCACTAAATTAAGTGTACCCTTTTATATGATTATGTTAAGTGATTTTTACTCAATTTAAAAAAAAGAAAAGAAAAAAAAAAAAAAAAAACAGGCAGGGGGCCAGATTTGGCCCACCAGCCCACAGCATTCAAACCTTGCTATGTTGTATTCCTCCAACACTATCCACTAACCATAACACAAATGATCCATTGTCTTCATTAACCAATGCCCCAGATTCTTTTTACTTTTTACAACTATGCTTCCCATCTTCAAAATCTTCCTCACTTATTTCTTCTTCCTTTATAATTAGGCTTTCTGTATCTTTCAGGTAGCAACTAGCTACCATAATAAAATTTCCCTACTTAAAAGCTCACGAGAGGAAAAAATTACAGTTTAGAAGGTATCCCAAGATCTTTCTCTTACTAATGGATGCATCCTAACTAGACTATGCTCTGCTCCCATCTAACACCTATGTGACTCTTCATTCAATCACTCTTTAAATGAGTACCTACTATGTGCTTCAATCTATAAGCAAAGATAATTTTTTAAAAAAATTCTTAATCTTAGGTGACTCAAATCTAGTATAGGTAGAGATAACTTACAAGCCCACTGCCCTTCTTTACCCCCTATCAAATCATTACAAAGCCATTAATAACCTAAATGGTGTAAAAATCGATCTGGGATGGGGAGGCTAGAACTAGGAAAGACTAACAAAGAAGATATTTTAGGACCAAAGACTTCATAAGCTAGCAATATTCCTCCCAATAGGAGTTTCAGATCTGATAGGCCATGAGGACATGATGGATGGTATGTATCAGACAAACTTTGTTCCAATAAAGGGAGATGAAAATAAAACCAGTTTATAAACCAAAAGACTGTCTTTATTCCTTCTTCTTTGACTAAGTTTACATAATTATGCGAAGCGTTTCCAGACAAAAATCTTTCATCACTATCAATCCTTGATATCAAACTCTGCTAAAATTTTATGAAAACAAATAAGATTCAAGAGTTCTCCTTCAAAGGAACAACATCAAGATTTAAGAGAACTTCTCAACAGAAACGATAGAAACCAGAAGACAATAAAATGATATATTTAAAATGGATCAGAGGAGAAATCACAATGAAAATTATAAAATATTTTGGACTGAATGACCATGAAAATATAGCATAAAAAACTTTTGAAATTCAGGTAAAAAATGCTTAGAGATCATTTTAAAGCCTTACATGCTCACATCAGAAAGGAAGAAGTTCTTAAAATCAAAGATCTAAAAATTACATCTTAAGAATCCAGAAGAAAATAGCAAATTAAATACAATAAGTGGAAGGAAGTAAATAATAAAGATATGAGCAGGAATTAATAAAAACAGAAAACAAAAATATAATACTGTAGATAAAAAGTGAACAAACCAAAAGTAGATTCTATGAAAAGACAAGTAAAATTAACAAAACTTTGGCAAGACTTAGCAAGAAAAAAAAGAGAGAGAGAAGGCACAAATTACCAGTGCCAGGAATAAGAAATGGAAATTAAATATTAAAAATTACTTTTTGCCAATACATTTGAAATTTCACATGATCTAGAAAAATTCCGAGAAAAACAACTTATCAAATCTGACTACAGAAAAACTATAAAATCCAAATAACCCTAAATCTATTGTTTTTAAATAAATCCAAATCTTAAAATTATTATCATAAATAAAATGACACCCAGATGATGAATTTTAGCCAATATTTAAGGAAAAATAACATGAATTTTAAACAGATGCTTAAAGAGAAATGAGGGAACACATTTCCAATTACCACATGAGGCCAGAATACATTTTCATTCAGTTTAAACTATTTTGTCATTTTTCCTAGAAATGAAATTAAAAAATGAAAAAATACAGGACAATCTTTTTCATGAACATAGATGCCAAATTCTAAATAAAACATTAAAAAGCAAATCTAGAATACATTAAAAAAAAAAACACACACATTCTAATATCAATCAGGGCCACATTAGAAGGATCCTATACAACAGAAAAAAATGTGGAACAGAAATCAAATTCTTAAAAAGTCCAGACTTACTGGGTCGATTGAGAGTAGAGGACTTCCTGAGACTATTGCCCTGAGATAAAGTTCAAACCTTAAATCAAAATTATCCCTTGAGGTCACCTGTTAGCTAAGTAGCAGATTGGACCATTAAATAAAGAATTATTACCCATGAGTAATGAGCTTCTTTAAAAAATATTATCAACTCTAGGAGACCAAATGGTCAAAAATTACTCTAAAGAAAAGATGAGAAGTTAAGGAGACAGGGAAACTAGAGTATTAGAAACTGAATAACCAGAATAGAATGAATGAGAATGATGACATATTATAAAAAATATAACCAATATCACTGAAAAATTTCTGTAGAAATCATTAAATGAGGACCTAATTTGCTCTGTAAACTCTCACCTTAAACACAATAAAATATTTTTAAAAACAAGATAAAAAAAAAAGATTAGAATCATGAAAACATTATAATGTCATTTTAATTTACTAATTAACATGATGAAAGAGAAAAACCCTAAAATCATTCAATAGATGCAGAAAAAACATTTTTTTTAAAAAAAATCTATATATGATAGGGGGTGTGGTCAATATGGCGGACTAGTTAGATGCTTCCTATATCCCTCTTACAACAAAGACCTGGAAAAACAAGTGATTTGATTCTATGTGAACATCTGGAAGCCCTGAAAAAGGCAAGGTTACGAAACCCATCTGAGTCACACCGGTGAGGAAGACCGTTTGGAAGAGGTGACGAGCGCTAGAACTGCAGCGGCGACACAGCAGAGACACAGCCACACCGGGCTGCGGTGAAGCAGACAAACAGCTGTGCTGTGTGCATGCTCGAGAAGCAGTTTCCACATCGAGAGAGACCCGGCAGCAGAGATTCTGCTTGGACACTCCCAACCAGTGAAATGCAGCTCCCAAGAGGCTAGGATAAGTTCATGCGTGCTCCCTTTCGTGGCAAGTTAAAAAAAAAAAAAAAAAGGCCCATTTGGGAAAAACCTCTCTCCGTTTTAAGTCCTACCTCTGCGCTCTGCACTGGATTTGGGAAAAACCTCTCTCCCTTTTAAGTCCTACCTCTGCGCTCTCCACTGGATTTGGGAAAAACCTCTCACCCTTTTACCTCCTACCTCTGCGCTCTCCACTGGATTTGGGAAAAGCCTCTCTCCCTTTTAAGTCCTACCTCTGCGCTCTCCACTGGATTTGGAAAAAACCTCTCACCCTTTTACCTCCTAACTCTGCGCTCTCCACTGGATTTGGGAAAAACCTCTCTTCCTTTTACCACTTCCCTACCTACTCTGCAACGGGAGTCCACAGGGCCGGAAATAGATCCCAAAAGGCGCCCTGACCCATTCTCCTGGCCTTGGAGAGGGAACAAATAAGCTGCTGGCTCCCCTAAGACAGGAAGACAGGGTCGGCACAACTCATTTGCGGGCCATAGGAATCAGGGGTCTGCAGACTCTGAGTGCCATACACCCCTGTATAGACTTGTGGGGACCCATCTCAACAGTGTTAGCCCTCACTACCACAGTACAACAGGGCAAACATCTGAAGTTTAACTTCAACTGCTTCAGCTGTGAATGGGCAGATTCATGATCCTCGAAACAGCCCTGTCCCTCAAGTAGGCACTTTTATCGATCTGCAGCACGGTGTTGAGGACTGGCGATAGTTCCTAAAGTGCCTAGTCACCTGCTTCAGGAGTTCAAGAAAAAGTGGTGCCCACGAGTCTTTGCAGCCAACATAGTGGGGAGCTCTTAGCCCGGCTACAAAACTCATCTACCTATTCACCCTAGAGAATAGGGACACGCTTTTCTTTCAGACTATCAGGGGCAGCCATAGGCCCCCTGCCTGGCTCAGCGCATGATCCCTTACCACAGCCAGAGTCCAGTGCCTGCACCAATCACCCATGCCTCTCTAAGACTGGGGGTGAGAGACTGCATCACACACTTGGAGATCAACTGCCTGCAAACCTGAGCTGATCCCATACAGGAAATTTTAACAAACTCCAGCATGCACATACTTAGTTACAGAACCAACTACCTGGTGACAGGACATTAGAGACCAAAAGGTGTCAAAAATCAAACTAGTGCACACGAGCAGCCTATTTGGGCATATCAAAACAAAACAAAATAAGGTCTCACTAAGCAAACACAAAACAAAATTATAATAAATTATTGATGGCTCAGAGACAACAGTCAATATCAAGTCACATAAAGAGGCAGTCCATGATGGCTTCAGCAAGCTCCCAAAATAAAGAATCAGTAAATCCTCTGGAGAAAGAGAACTTCTTGGAATTACCAGAGACAGAATACAAAAGATTAATACACAGAACTCTTCTAGAAATAAGAAAGGAAATTCAACAGAGGGCAGAAACAGCTAGGCAACATACAGACACAGTAGTAGCGGAACTAAAAAAAGTTATTCAAGAACATAATGCCAAATTTAATAGGCTGCAAGAATCCATAGAGAGACAGCAATCAGCAATCCAGAAGATTAACAATAAAATTTCAGAATGAGACAACTCAATAGAAAGTCATAGGAGCAAAATTGAGGCAGTAGAAGTTGGAATTAGTGACATTGAATACAAAGCTCTTGACGCCAACTTATTTGAGGAAAAATCAGACAAAAGAATTAAAAAGAATGAAGGAACTCTAAGAGTCATGTGGGACTCTATCAAGAGAAATAACCTACAAGTGACTGAAGTACCAGAACAGGGGGGGATAACAGAAAATACAGAGAAAATTGTTGAAGATTTGTTAATAGAAAACTTCCCTGATATCATGAAAGATGAGAAGATATCCATCCAAGATGCTCATCAAACCCCACAAAAGGTAGATCCCAAAAGAAAGTCGCCAAGACATATTATAATCAAACTGACCAAAACCAAAGATAACAAGAGAATTTTAAGAGTGGCTAGGGATAAAAGAAAAGTCATCTACAAAGGAGAGTCAATTAGAATAAGATCAGACTACTCAGCAGAAACCATGCAGGCTAGAAGGCAATGGGATGACATATTTAAAGCCTTGAAGGAAAATAACTGTCAGCCAAGAGTTATATATCCAGCAAAACTGTCTCTCAAATACAATGGCAAAATTAGGGCATTTCCAGATAAACAGAAGTTCAGGGAATTTGCAAAAACCAAACCAAAATTACAAGAAATACTAAAGGGAGTCCTATGGTTAGATAATCAATAACACCAGCTAACAACGCAAGACTAGAACACAGGATAGAGCAACCAGATATTGACTCAGATACGGAAATGGAAATTACATCAAAGCTAAAACATTGAAAATAGGGAAACAGATATCAATATGTAAAAAAAAAAAAAAAGAGGATAATATTAAAACAAAAAAAGAGGGACTTAAAAAATGGAGACATTGATTTTGTATATGGTGGGGAAGTTAAGGCAATATAAAATAATAAAAGACTAGTATAAACTTAGAAAATTAGGGGTAAATATTAAGGTAACCACAAAGGAATCTACCAATCCTACAAATCAAAATAAAAAAGTAGAAAAACATAAAGACCCAGCAAACACAAAATCTGCAACAAAGAAAAAGATGGAAAAAAAAAATAAAGAAAAACGACTCAGCACATAAAATTGAGGAGAACAAAGAAACTGTGACAAACACACAAAAAGAGATATCAGGATGACAGCACTAACCTCATACCTATCAATAATTACACTGAATGTAAACGGACTTAACGTACCAATAAAGAGACGGAGAGTGGCAGATTGTATAAAAAAGCATGATCCATCTATATGCTGCCTACAAGAGACGCACCTTAGACTTAAAGACACAAACAGGCTAAAACCCAAAGGATGGAAAAAAATATATCAAGCAAACAACACTCAAAAAAGAGCAGGAGTGGCAATATTGATCTCTGACAAAATATACTTTGAAGTAAAATCCACCACAAAAGATAAGGAAGGGCACTATATAATAACTGAAGGGTCAATACACCAGGAGGACATAACTATAATAAATATTTACACACTCAACAACAGGGCTCCAAAATACATAAAACACACTCTAACAGCTCTGAAAAGAGAGATAGACAGCTCCACAATAGTAGTGGGAGACTTCACCACGCCACTTTCGGTGAAGGACAGAACATCCAGAAAGAAGCTCAACAAAGACACAGAAGAGCTAAATGCTATAATCAACCAACTCGATCTCATAGACATATACTGAACGCTGCACCCAACAGCAGCCAAGTATACTTTATTTTCCAATGCACATGGAACATTCTCCAGAATAGACCACTTATTAGACCATAAAGCAAGCCTTAACAAAATCCAAAACATCAAAATACTACACAGCATCTTTTCTGACCATAAAGCTGTAAAAGTGGAAATCAACAACACAAAAAGCAAGGAAAAAAATCAAACACATGGAAACTGAACAACACCTTGCTCAAAAAATACTGGGTTATAGAAGAAATTAAGGATGGAATAAAGACATTCATACAATCAAGCGAGAATGAAAACACATCCTACCAGAACCTTTTGGACACAGCAAAAGCAGTGCTCAGAGGTCAGTTTAAAGCAATAAATGCACACATCCAAAAACAAGAAAGGCTCATAATCAAAGCACTAACCCTACAACTGGAACAGGTAGAAAGAGAGCAGCAAAAGAAGCCTACAGGTGCCAGAAGGAGGGAAATAATAAGAATTAGAGCAGAATTAAATGAAACAGAGAACAGAAAAGCAGTTGAAAGAGTTAACAAGTCCAGAAGCTGGTTCTTTGAAAAGGTCAACAAAATTGATAAACCATTGGACAAACTGACAAAAGAAAAACTGAGAGGAAGCAGATAACCCGTATAAGAAATGAGATGGGTGATATCACAACAGACCCAACTGAAATTAAAAGAATCATAACAGAATACTATGAAAAATTGTACTCTGGCAAATATGAAAACCTAGAGGAACTGGACAAATTTCTAGAAACTCACTACCTACCCAAACTAACACAAACAGAGGTAGAACAATTAAATAAACCCATAACAAAAGAAGAGATTGAAAAAGAAATTAAAAAACTGCCAACAAATAAAAGAGCTGGCCCGGATGGCTTCATGGGAGAATTCTACCAAACTTTCAGAGAAAAGTTAACACTACTACTAAAGGTATTTCAGAGCATAGAAAAGGATGGAATACTCTCAAACTCATTCTATGAAGCCAGCATAACCCTGAGACCAAAACCAGGTAAAGACACCACAAAAAAAGAAAATTACAGACCGATATCCCTCATGAACATTGACACAAAAATCCTCAACAAAATTTTAGCCAATAGAATTCAGCAACATATCAAAAAAATAATTCACCACGACCAAGTGGGATTTATACCAGGTATGCAGGGATGGTTCAACATTACAAAAACAATCAATGTAATCCATCACATAAATAAAAGACAAGAACCACATGATCTTATCAGTCGATGCAGAAAAGGCATTCGACAAAGTCCAACACCCATTCATGATAAAAACTCTCAAAAAAGTAGGAATAGAAGGGAAATTCCACAGTATAATTAAGGATATTTATACAAAGCCAATAGCCAACATCATCCCGAATGGAGAGACTTTGAAAGCATTCCCCTTGAGAAAAGGAACCAGACTAGGATGCCCTTTATCACCACTATTATTCAACGTTGTGCTCGAGGTCCTAGCCAGAGCAGTTAGGCTAGAAAAAGAAATACAGGGCATCCAAATAGGTAGGAAAGAAGTCAAAGTATCTCTGTTCACAGATGATATGATCTTATACACGGAAAACCCCAAGGAATCCACAGGAAAACTACCGGGACTAATAGAAGATTTCAGCGAAGTTTCAGGATACAAGATAAACATACAAAAAATCAATTGGATTCCTTTACACCAACAAAGAGAACCTTGAAGAGGAAATCACCACATCAATACCATTTACAATAGCCCCCAAAAAGATGAAATACTCAGAAATAAATCTAACCAGAGATGTAAAAGATCTTTACAGAGAAAACTACAAGACACTACTGCAAGAAACCAAAAGAGACCGCATAAGTGGAAAAATATACCTTGCTCGTGGATAGGTAGACTCAACATAGTGAAAATATCAATTCTACCCAAAGCAATCTACAGATACAATGCACTCCTGATCCAAATTCCAGCCGCGTTTTTTAATGAGATGGAGAAACAAATCACCAACTTCATATGGAAAGGGAAGAGGCCCCGGATAAATAAAGCACTACTCAAGAAGAAGAACAAAGTGGGAGGCCTTACGCTACCTGATTTTAGGACCTATTATACTGCCATGGTAGTCAAGACAGCCTGGTACTGGTACAATAACAGATACATAGACCAATGGAACAGAGTTGAGAATCCAGATATAAGCTCATCCACCTATGAGCAGCTAATATTTGACTAAGGCCCAGAGTCCATTAATTGGAGAAAAGACAGTCTCTTCAACAAATGGTGCTGGCATAATTGGATATCTATATGCAAAAAACTGAAACAAGACCCATATTTCACACCATGTACAAAAACTAACTCAAAATTGATGAAAGACTTAAATATAAAACGAAAACGATAAAGATCATGGAAGAAAAAATAGGGACAACGCTAGGAGCCCTACTACATGGCATAAACACAATACAAACCATAAGTAACAATGCACAAGCACCAGATGAGAGACTAGATAAATGGGAACTCCTAAAAATCAAACACTTATGCTCATCTAAAGACTTCACCAAAAGAGTGAAAAGACAACCTACAGATTGGGAAAATATTTTTGGCTACGACAAATCTGATCAGTGTTTAATCTCTAAAATCTACAAGATACTCCAAAAATTCAACAGCAAAAAGACAAATAACCCAATTAAAAAATGGGCAAAGGATATGAACAGGCACTTCACCAAAGAAGATATTCAGGCAGCTAACAGACACATGAAGAAATGCTCACGATCATTAGCCATCAGAGAAATGCAGATCAAAACTACAATATTGGAGAGATCATCTCACCCCAACAAGGCTAGCATTAATCCATAAAACACAAAATAACAAATGCTGGAGAGGTTGTGGAGAGACTGGAACACTTATACACTGTTAGTGGGAATGTAAAATGGAACAACCACTTTGGAAATCGATTTGGCGCTTCCTTAAAAAGCTAAAAATAGAAGCGCCATACAATCCAGCTATCCCGCTCCTTGGAACATATCCTAGAGAAACAAGAGCCATCACACGAATAGATATATGCACACCCATGTTCATCGCAGCACTGTTCACAATAGCCAAAGGATGGAAGCAACCTAAGTGCCCATCGATGGACGAATGGATAAACAAACTATGGTATATCCACACAATGGAATATTATGCAATGATAAAGAACAATGATGAAGCTCTGAAACATCGTATAACTTGGTGGAAGCTAGAACTTATTAAGCTGAGTGAATTTAGCCAGGGACAGAAGGACAAATACTGTATAAGACCACTATAATAAGAACTCAAGAAAAGGTTTAAACACAGAAGAAAACATTCTTTGATGGTTAAGGGGGTGGGGTGGGAGGGTGAGATTTATTCACTAACTAGATAGTAGATAAGAATGATCTTAGGTGAAGGGAAGGACAGCACATACTACAGGGGAAGCCAGCACAACTGGACTAAACCAAAGCTAAGAAGTTTTCTCAATACAATCAAATACTTTGAGAGACAGAGTAGCAGGGATGCGGGGTCTGGGGACCATGCTTTCAGGGGACAACTATGTCAACTGGTATAACAAACCTTATTAAGAAAATGTTCTTCATCCTACTTTGGTGAGTGGCGTCTGGGGTCTTAAAAGCTTGCAAGCGGCCATCTAAAATGCATCAGTTGGTCCCAACCACTTGGAGTAAAGGAGAACGAAGAACACCAAAGACACAAGGAAAGTATTGGCCCAAGACAGAATGGGCCACATAAACCAGAGACTTCATCAGCCTGAGACCAGAACTAGATGGTGCCCGGCTATCATCAATGAACGTCCTTACAGGGAACACAACAGAGGGTCCCTGATGGGGCAGTAGAATGATGGGAGGCAGAACTCAAATTCTAGTAAGAAGACCAGACTTAATGGTCTGACTGAGACTGGAGGCACCCCGGAAAGCATGGCCCCTGGTCTCTCCATCACCCCAGAACTAAAACAATTTCCAAGGCCAACTCTTCAGACAGGGATTGGACTGGACTGTGGGACATAAAGTGATACTCGTGAAGAATGTGCCTCTTAGATAAGTAGATGTAAGAGACCAAAGGGGCGGTTTCTGTCCAGAGGTTAAAGGGGAAGGCAGAGAGAGTTAGGAGCTGGTTGAATGTTCATGGGGAATCAGGGGCAGAGGGGAAGAGTGTGCTGTCACAGAATGGGGTGAGAGGTTGGGGTCTCATAACAATGTATGTAAAAAAAAAAAAATTCTGTATGGGAGACTAACTTGAAATGTAAACTTCATTTAATTACATCAATAAAAAAAATCTATATATGATAATCTTTCTTCTGAGATTGGAAATAAGACAAGGATGCCTAATATCTATGACTTCTATTCAGCATCATACTGAAGATCATAGCCATGAATTACATCAAGAAAATAAATAAAAAGTAAAGGACTGGAAAGAAATAAATACAACAGTGGTGTTATTTGCAAATGGCATCGCTATTATATATTCAGATATTCCAATAAATTTACAGATAAAATAGTAGAACATATAAATATCTACGAATACATCTAAAAAAATGTGCATGACCTTGACACAAAAATTTACAAAAACTTAATGAAAGAAATTAAAGAAGACCTAAATATATGGAGAGGTATAGCATGTTCATGGATTGAAGACAATATTGGAAATTTGGCATTCCTTAAATTGACCTTTAGATGCAATGTAATCCTAATCAAAGTTCCAGTAGATTTTTTGGAAATTTACAATGTAGTTTGAAAATTTATAGAGAAATGCAAAGGACCAAAGGTAGTCAAGGCAATACACTGAAAAAGAAGAACTGAGTTGAATGACTTACTATATTTTATCAAGAGGTATAGAACTATAGTTATTTAGGTAGCAAGATAAACAGAGAGACTAACGGAAGAGAATAAGTAAGTCCAGAAACAGACTCACACGTATATATAGTCACCTGATTTATAACAAAGGTGACACTGCAGTGTACTAGAGAAACAATGATCTTTATAATAATAGCCCTGGGTCAACTGAATATCCATATGGAAAAAAAATTAATCTTGACTCTACTCTTTCATGAAGAAACACACAAGAATATTTTAAAGGTCTTGGGTTACCTTAGATTTCTTCAAAAGGGTACAAAAAGCATTAATCATAAAATAAAGGAAATGATTGACATATTAAAAAAAAGAAAATCAGTTGCTGTTTAGTGGATCCCAACTCATGGCAACCCCATGCATGCAGAATAGAATTGCTCCGTAGGGTTTTCAAGGCTGTGAGCCTTCAAAAGCAGATTGCCAGACCTTTCTTCCAAGGTACCACTGAATGGGTTTGAACAGCCCACCTTTCAGATAGTAGTCCAGCACTTAACGATGGGGCACAGAATGAAGGAATATACTTTCAATGGGTATACCAACAAAGGACCTATAGTGAGAAATCCTGAAAACCAGTAAGAAAAATCAAACAACCGAACAGAAAAATGGGCAAGAGATTAAATCATAATAAGACACCACTACTTACCAACCACAATAGCTAAAATTAAGAAGACTAACAATACTAGGCATTGGCAAGCATGTGGAACAATTATTACTGCTGGTCAGTGTCAATTGGTACAAATGCTTTTAAAAAGCCAGAAACAAAAGACTGTATACTGTGTTTTTATATATAAAGTTTACGATTACATAAAGATCAAAAAAGGGGCAAAACTTGTTGTTGGGTGCCATCGAGTTGATTTTCGACTCGCAGCCACACCATGTGACAGAGTATAACTGTCCTGTAGGGTTTCCTAGGCTGTAATCTTTAAGAAAGCAGATCACCACGTCTTTCTCCCTCAGAGCCACTGGGCAGGTTCGAAAACTACAGTTGCCACTGAACAGGTAGGGAGTTCTGAAAGAAATGAGTTGAATACTACTGGAGTGCTAATACTGTTTTTTTTTTTTTAAATCTGGGCAAATGTTATATCACTACATGTTTACAGCATGAAATATGAAATTCATCATGCTGCACACTTTTGAGTTGTATAATATTCTGTATGGATGCTTTGATTGAATAATAAAATAAGTTTTAAAACAAACAAATAAAATTCAGAGTGTACTCCGGTACACAAGAATTACCTATTAGCTGCCCTTAAAGATTATCAGCCAGTCATCCATGAGATGCTGATTTAAAGGCTTTGCCCAGATTCACGTTTTACCAACCTCAAAAATGATGACACTTTCTCAGTAGTGTAGCCACATTTCACAGTATGCTGAGAAATGGCATTTTAATGGAATGCCATTTGATTTGCCTTGCAATGTAACCAACAGCTTGTATAAACATAGCAAAGTGCTTCCTACCATGTGAACTTTTGGAATGTTTTGCCAAGCAAAATGGCTTGCGGTTTTCTATTAGTGGAGAAGGTTTTCCTGAATGGAAATGCATAATGTGGGTTTCATAAGGATTTTCAACACAAGCTGTACATAAAAATGTGTATTTTCTCCTTTCCTTGTGTTTACAGTATGAGATAAGCTGTAGACCAATTTTATGCAGCTATTTTATGTGCAAATAAGAGGTTATTTTTGCATGTTTTCAGTTTTATACAAGAAAGACAAGAGAAATTCAAATAATGCAGTTTTCCACTCTAGTCAGAGAACTGACTTTTCTACATAGTTCATTCTGCTTTCTGTGGGCATCTTTATCTCTTGACAGCTGGTGAAAAATATTTAAATATTAAAGGCTTGAGAAGTCGATACAATTTTATAAACAATCTTATTATTTCAAAGTAAGATGTACTCATTTTGGTGTTTTGAGCATGAGTTGAGATGGTCCATTCAAACTCTCTGTCCATTCAGAAACAAGAAGCATCTTCCATATAGATAACATCCTCCCCCGTCCCACACAGACAGATGTGAAAATGCTCTTATGGTAATGATAAGTCAGGTCCGTGATGGGAACCACCTTTGTCTTCATGGGCTGGGGATGACGAGTTTACTTACTGGCTGGCATTAGCGGTCACTAAAGGAGTTAGGAAGAGAATTCTGACATGAATAGAGGGCAGATATCTTAACCAAAGCTTTGTTTTTGGCAAGATGGACAGATTTGGAAAGACTCATAGGCCTGACAGAGATAATGCAGGGAGCAGGCTGTAGATCCAGTGATGTCCCAACAAGGATAAATTCTGCATTGGCCAGTGGTACACTGGAGGAGCCAACAACTATTAGGCAGGGGCTCAAGTAAGCAGGTGGCTTTTGTCAGTGGATGGTCTACCTGTGGAAAAGGCAGAGCATGGGGGTGGAGGAGAAGGCAATAAGTATACAATAGGGAGTCGTTTGTGCAGGCAGCTTATATGGATGTGGTACGGCAGCAGGAAGAAAAAAACTGGAATACAGCATGATGCCTGTCTTGAGATTTTGAACAGCAGGCAGTACCCAAAGTCCAGAATAAACGAAGTTCTAAGCAAGGACTTGTTCACTATGACTGAGCAAAAATCTAGACCTGTGGTAAAAACCCAGAGCAGAAACACTGTTGCACTTATTATGTGCTACTTCACTCTTCAAATTACCCCTGAAGAAGAACATGTTTGTAGGTGGGGAGGTGGCTGGAGCGACTGTTAAAAAACCTCAGTTGTAGGTTCTGTGGGATGCTGTAACAGGAAGTCAGACAGGATGGGTAAAGGAGGTATGATGAAGTGGAAAAGAACAGGTCCTGACAAACCTCAGTATCTGGAAGATAATAAATGATATCAACTCCTAGGGTTGACTTGGTGCTACAAATGGTTAATGCACTCAAGCTGCTAACTGAAAGGCTGGAGGTTCAAGTTCACCCAGAGGTGCCTCAGAAGAAAGGCCTGGCAATCTACTTCTGAAAAATCAGCCACTGTAAACCCTATGGAGTATAGTTCTACACTGACACACATGGGGTCACCATGAGTCAAAGTAGACTCTAAGGGAGCTGGTACTGGCACTGGTAAGGTTGTTAAAAGATTGAATGTAAAGTGGCAAACACATAGTTAAAGTTCTATAGATGTGAGTGAATTGTTTCAGCTACTCACAGAAGGTGCAATGACCGAGGACATTCTCTAAACTTGGGGGACTTATGAACAGGTTATGAACATCATGGCAATAGTAACATCTAACATTCATTGAGTATTTATGTGTCAGTCACTGGTTTGCATTCTCTATGCATATTTATCCCATTTAATCATCTCAATCACATGAGATGAGTAATAGTATCAAGTCCATTTATAGATAAGAAAGCAAAAAATAGAGGAGTTAAGTGACTCTACCAAGGTTATACATTAGTAAGCAGCAGTGCCAGGATCTAAGCACAAGTTCAGGGGCCCACACACACTAACAGTTTAGTTAAACATAACATTACAGTCATAGTTGCCTAGTGCTGTTGTAACAAAAAATATCATGAGTGGGTTGCTTTAAAGAACAGGATTTTATTGTCTCACAATTTTGGAGGCTGGGAGTCTGAACTCAGGGTGTCGGCGGGGCTAGTTTCTCGCTCCCTCTCAGCAATAAGGGAAGATCTTTGTCTCTGCTTCTTTCCAAACCAAACCCATTGCCATCAAGTCAATTCTGACTCAGCGACCTTATAGGACAGAGTAGAACTGCCTCATAGGGTTTCCACGGAGAAGCTGGTAGATTCAAACTGCTGACCTTCTGGTTAGCAGCCAAACTCTTAACCACTGCACCACGAGGGCTCCTCCTGCTTCTGTAGCCCCAGGGAACTTATGAGCATTCCTTAGCTGCTTGTAGATATATCTTCACTTGATGTCTGTCTTCTTCCTGTGTGTGTCTCTGTCTATTCTACTCTTTCTATAAGACACTCCTCAGAAGAGATTAGGTTTAGGACCCACCCTCTCCAGTATGACCTCATGAACACAATAAAGAAAACCCCTATCCCCAAACAGAGTCATATTCACACGTACAGAGTTTAGGTACTCAATATAACTTTCTGGGGTACACAATTCAATCCATAACACCATACTTTCTCTGTCAGGAATAAAAATGGAGAAAGCTAAGTAAGAGCAAGATTTGGTCCGTTCAATACCTATTTAGAACATCAGTGGTAGACCACATGAGACACACAGAGAAAACAGTCAAGCTGTGGCAGCACATTTTTTACGTGATTGTTTCTGGTAATTGTTTCCCAGGCTATGCTCCTGGCATAAAGCTATATCAGCACAGCCATGGCAGGGGTTTGTGGTCAGAGACTTTTTATTATCCAGTGTGAGCAATGGTAGCACAGGGCCAGCATCATTTCTGGGCTGTGGTCCTCCACTGTGCACAGATACAAGCAGCAGCTCCATCATTCCCTCCTCCCCCACCATATGTAGATTCCAAGATGGCAGAATTCCGCTATTAGATTGTCATATAACCTATGGACAGAAACTTTAACTATCGACTTATGCTCCCAGGGACTTGGAATATTTAATGGGATTTCCAAAGGCATCTTTGATAATACTTTCAATGATAATTCACCAAAAATAAAAAATAAAGCAAAAAAAAAAGAAGCAGCCGGACAATCAGGATACATCCACAGTGTATTTAACACACTTCAATGCAATTTTCAGTTTTACGTAAGTATTTCATGCTCACTTTAGATAAGTCAGAATAACAACACTTAAAAACCAACTAAAATATTACCAACTAGACATGGTCAATATAAATACTTTATTGTTTAGCCTTCCAAAAGTTTGTCCTATTCATTTAACTTTGAATAGAAATATATTTATTATATTGTAGTATAAGCCATCTCATTTAATAATATTATGAATATATTCTCATGTCAATAATATAGAACTACATTTTTTAATATGACTTTTTAAGATTTTATTGATGTTCCATAATTTATGTAACCAGTCCGCTATTGTTGGGTATGTAGGTTATTTCCCATTTTCCTTATGTATTTATTAAAGCTCTTCTTACATTTAGCATATTAACGTTTTACTTGCTATGTAGAAATATTGTTATCCAGTTTCTAGTTTGTCATTGAAGTTTGTTTATTGTGGCTTGACATTCAGAAGCTTGTTTTTAATTTTTGTGTAGTAGGATGTCATGAACATTTCAATTCTGAATTCTGCCTTTGGTGCCATGCTGAGAAAGCCTTTTAAAACCCCCAGGATTATATAAATATTCATGGCCATTTTCCTTCCACATTTTTATGGCTTCATCTTTTTTTTTTCACTTAATGTGTTTTGGAAAGCGTAGATACTAGTATAATCTTAGGAAAACATCAAAAACTGCTGGATGGCTTGCTTTTTTTTTTTTAAAGAACACACAGACAAATCTGTTTTGGAAGTAAAAGGCCTTTGCATATTACAAAATGCACCTCAATCGCAGCCATCACTCATCTGTCAGTGGAGGCTTTCATGTTGCTATGATGCTGACCAGGTTTCAGCAGAGTGTCAAAACTAAGAAGGACTAGGAGGAAAGGCCTGGCAACCTACTTCCAAAAATGAGCCTATAAAAACCCTATGGGTCACAATGGTGTGATCCGCAATCAATCATGGGGCTGCCTTAGGACCAGGCAGCGTTTTGTTCTGTTGTGCCATGAGTTGGGGGTGACATGGCAACTAACAACAACATATTACAAAAGCCAAAAGTAGAATACATTAGAGTTTCTTCTGTAAACTATAAGGTTTGGATTACAATTCTATAAAACTTGATAGAACCGTGTTACATAAAGACATGGAAATATTATTTCCAGGGTAGACATCCAGGCTGAGCTACCTGTGGCCAGCTAGCATATCCATTTCCCCATCCAGTTGTAAGGATTAGCTTCAATCATCCATTCTCTTTTCCATGCCTCCTTGCCTAGGGCTTCTTTGAGGACACTGCACCTTCCCACCAGCTTATTCTAACTGTGAACTGATGGGCCCCATAGCTTCATCTATTTCTTCAGAGGATGTGAGGGATATTTTTACCTCAAAGAGTACACTGGTCAAAAGGAGAAAATCAAAAATCAATACGATGACTGCTACTCCTAATAATAGTATTAACATTTCCCAACCATGTAATTTGACTACAGAGATTTTTTAAGCAGCAGCTAAGAAATGTGACATGTAACTTGTAAATGGCAAAGCATTAACAAGATTCAACATGCCTTTCCTTTCACTTCTTTCATTTCCAAAGCAATTTTTTGGGGTCTTACAATGCTTCATGATTAAACACTAATAACTTTAAAATCTATTCATTATTCCACAGCCACCTTTACAATGACAGTCGACGATATCACTAACTTCCCAGTTTAAGTGTTTTTTCCCCTCGGAAGAATCTGTTCATTACAGTAGTTAACAACCACTCAGTTAGCTAAGAGCCCTAAGACAAGGCAAAGGACAAGTTAATGGTGTAACAAATCAGTCGTTAAGCTAAATGGTCAGTTTGCACAGTACAGTATCATTGCTTTATTGAACCCAACTTAAAGATTTACAGCAGTTACATTTTATTCCAGGTACAAGATGAACAAATGAAATACCGAGCGGTGCAGTTTTGTTTTATGCTGCTTTCATTAAGAACACAATTGCACGGCAAAGTCAGTTAGTATATATCTCGTTCCATGTGACAGCCAATTTTCTGCTGAGATTGGAAACTCTTTGAGCTTTGGAATCCTCGATGTGACTCTGGGAGCACAAGGGGTGGGATTTACAGCAGGTTTTTAAATTGTTTAAAGGAAAGCATCCGTGGTAACAAGCACTTATCCCTGACTCCTGAGCAGTGAAACTTCTCTGAATGAATGGTGCACAGCCTCCACTCTAGATCTACTTGGATGATGAAATCTGTCTGGGACATATTTATTGGCCCACCATACTGAGGTACCTTCTTTCCCAGGGAATTTTTTTCAGAGAAAATGTGCAGTGGGTTTCAGGGTAAACATGTCTGTTACCAGAATAACCTGTGATACACTCAATTTCACCATCCAAAGTCCCAAAGCTGATCTCATCACGATTCCTTTAACAAATATTTTTGAGTCCCTACTATATGGCAAGCACTTTTCAAGGATCTAGGGATTTAACAGGTACTAGGTATTCATGGTGTTTACACTTTGTGGAAAAGGCATTTCAAGATTAAATCAATACATTAAATAAGTTAATATTGCGAGTAATAAATGCTCTGAAGAAAACATGCTCAGGAAGAGTGGTTGGATGGAAGCTAATTGCTAATGTAAGGAATAGAAACTTTGTTATTTGGAAAACTGTAGAAAATCAATCAAACAAGGGCCACAAAAGCAAAAAGAGAGATAAATTAGTATTCCTCTCAACACATTTAGAGGTTCTTTCATACATTTTCAAAGCCCTCTCTACTGCTTTTTAGTTTCTCTTAGCAAACCTTCCTTCTGTTCAAAACAGAAGAGCTACAGCAAAAGATTAAAGCTTAGTTAGAGTTTAGGGATAGCATATGCTTAGGATACCTGTTCAGTAGCCAGAACAACATACAAAATACTTTTTACAGCTGTAACAACAATGACGAGAAAGGTCGGAAGAGCTGGGGTTTTGGAATAATTGCTTGGTTCAAATCTATAAAAAGCCATTAAATCAGTCCTCCAGAGGGTAACGCATTTTGTTATACTATAAGGGCATAGGGTCGAACTTCTCTAGCTTATCAATTAATTCTAGACCTTAGCTTAATATTATTTAATATATTTATGTTCTACAGTTGCAAAACCATAAACTGACTTTAAATTTCTTTAGTGGAACTAAAATACCACAAGATAAACTATTAGACCTTGTGTGTGTGTAAAATAACACGTGACAATACTGGCTTTCCAGACTGGGTACTTACGAGCCAGCAATGAAGAAGAAAAGGTTTTCAGTAAGATTGTTTTCAAAAGTACATGTGCTATTTGAAACATTTTAAGAATAATTCTTTCAGTATTTATTTCATTTTCATATTGTGGTTGGCAATATAAAGACTATGTTTGCAAGACTTACTAGACCATGTGCCTCTGAGATCCTGTGGTGTATTTGCATAAATGCAAATGACGTTCTTTTAAGATCCTTTTGTTTCTTGCTCCAGTGGCTCTTTTCCCAAATACAGACTGACAATGTTACTACTAATTAATCCATTTATAAAAACAGGCACAACAAAACAAAACCCATTGTCCTTGCCCTCATGGAACTCACGGAAAACTAAATGAGAAATTTCTGTCATAGTTCTCATGGCTTTGGCAGAGACAGAGGTGTCTCAGTCAGGGTCTCAAGCAGGAAAAAAATGACATACTCTAAAAGATGATTTAAGAGTATAATGGATTCCCATCCATTATACATCCCAGCAACATATCAAAAAAATAATTCACCATGACCAAGTGAGATTTCTACCAGGTATGCAGGGATGGTTCAACATTAGAAAAACAATCAATGTAATCCATCACATAAATAAAACAAAAGACAAGAACCACATAATCTTATCAATCGATGCAGAAAAGGCACTGGACAAAGTTTAAAACCCATTCATGATAAAAACTCTCAACAAAATAGGAATAGAAGGGAAATTCCTCAGTATAATTAAGGGCATTTATACAAAGCCAACAGCCAAAATCATCCTAAATGGGGAGATTTTAAAGCATTTCCCTTGAGAACGGGAACCAGACAAGAATGCCCTTTATCACCTCTCTTATCCAACATTGCGCTGGAGGTCCTAGCCAGAGAAATTAGGTTAAAAAAAGAAAGAAAGGGCATCCAGATTGGTAGGGAAGAAGTCGAAGTATCTCTATTTGCAGATGATGTGATCTTATACACAGAAGGCCCCAAAGAATCCACAAGAAAACTACTGGAACTAATAGAAGACTTCAGCAAAGGTTCAGGATACAAGATAAACATACCAAAATCAGTTGGATTCCTCTACACCAACAAAGAGAACTTCCAAGAGGAAATCACCAAAGCAGTATCATTTACAATAGTCCCCAAGAAGGTAAAATACTTTGGAATAAGTCTAACCAGAGACATAAAAGACCTATACGATGAAAACTACAAGACACTACTGCAAGAAACCGAAAGAGACTTGCATAAGTGGAAGAACATACCTTGCTCATAGATAGGAAGACTCAGCTATTGTGAAAATGTTAGTTCTACCCAAAGCGATCTACAGATACAATGCAATCCTGATCCAAATTCCAACGGCATTTTTTTTAAGGAGATGGAGAAACAAATCACCAACTTCATATGGAAAGGGAAGAGGCCCCAGATAAGTAAAGCATTACTCAAGATGAAGAACAAAGTGGGAAGCCTCACACTACTTGATTTTAGAACCTATTATACCACTCACCATGGCAGTCAGAACAGCCTGGTACTGGTACAACAACAGATACATAGACCAGTGGAACAGAATTGATAATCCAGACATAAATTCATTCACCTATCAACAGTTGATATTTGACAAAGGCCCAAAGCCCATTATTTGGGGAAAAGTCAGTCTCTTTAACAGATGGTGCTGGCATAACTGGATATCCACCTGTAAAAAACTGAAACAAGACCCATACCTCACACCATGCACAAAAACTAACTCAAAATGGATCAAAGACCTAAATATAAAATCAAAAATCATGGAAGAAAAAATAGGGACAATGCTAGGACCCCTAATACATGGCATAAACAGAATACAAAATATAACTAACAGTGCACAAGCTCCAGAAGAGAGACTAGATAACTGGGAGCTCCTAAAAATCAAACACTTATGCTCATCAAAAGACTTCACTAAATGAGTAAAAAGACAACCTACAGATTGGAAAAAAAATTTTGGCTACGACAAATCCGATCATCATCTAATCTTTAAATTCTACAAGATACTGCAAAACCACAACAACAAAAAGACAAATAACCCAATTAATAAATGGACAAAGGATATGAACAGGAACTTTACCAAAGAAGACATGCAGGTGGCTAACAGACACATGAAGAAATGCTCACAGATCATCAGCCATTACAGAAATGCAAATCAAAACTATAATGAGATACAATCTCACCCCAACAAGGCTAGCATTAATCCAAAAAACACAAAATAATAAATGTTGTGGAGAGACTGGAACACTTATACACTGTTGGTGGGGATGTAAAATGGTACAACTGCTTTGGAAATCGATTTGGCACTTCATTAAAAAGCTAGAAATAGAAGTACCATATGATCCAGCAATCCCGCTCCTTTGACTATATCCTAGAGAAGTAAGAGCCATCACACGAATAGATATATGCATACCCATGTTCACTGCAGTACTGTTCACGATAGCAAAACGATGGAAACAACCTAGGTGCCCATGAACAGACGAATGGGTAAACAAATTATGGTATATTCACACAATGGAATACTACGCACCCATATAAGAACAACGATGAGGCCATGAAACATCTTATAACATGGAGGAATCTGGAGGGCATTATGCTGAGTGAATTTAGTCAGTCACAGAAGGACAAATACTATATGAGACCACTATTATAAGAACTCAAGAAAAGGTTTAAACACAGAAGAAAACATTATTTGATGGTTACGAAGGTGGGGAGGGAGGGTGAGGGTTATTCACTAACTAGATAGTATGCAAGAATTAACTTAGGTGAAATGAAGGACAGCACACACCACAGGGGAACTTAGCACAACTGGACTAAACCAAAGCTAAGAAGTTTCCTGAATACAAGCAAACACTTTGAAGGACAGAGCAGCAGGGGCAGGGGTCTGGGGATCATGCTTTCAGGGGACATCCAGGTCAACTGGCATAACAAAGTTTATTAAGAAAATGTTCTGCATCCTACTTTGGTGAGTGGCATCTCGGGTCTTAAAAGCTAGCAAGCAGACATCTAAGATGCATCAATTGGTCCCAATCACCTGGAGTAAAGGAGAATGAAGAACACCAAAGACACAAGGAAAGTATTAGCCCAAGAGACAGAAAGGGCCACAGAGACCAGAGACTTCATCAGCCTGAGACCAGAAGAACTGGATTGTCCCGCCAATGACCGCCCTGACAGGGAACACAACACCGAGTCCCTGATGGAGCAGGGGAAGGGTGGGATGCAGAACTCAAATTCTAGTAAAAAGACCAGATTTAATGGTCTGACTGAGACTGGAGGAACCTCAGAAAGCATGGCCAACCATAAACAAAAACTACAGGCTAACCTCATTTGAGAATACAGACTAATTATTCCCAAATAAAATATTAGGAAATTGAGTCCAAGAGTTAGGTAGGTGTATTGATTGATAGGAGTTTGTTGTTGTTCGTAGAAATGATGTATGTTCTCCTTGTAAAAATCAAACACAGGAAAAACAAAAAAATAACTTGAATTTCCATCACTAAGATATAACCACTATTAACATTTGGATAAATATTTCTCCATTTTATCTCTAGATATATATGTATGTATAGCTAAATGTAAACAATTTTGGGTGAACCAGATTATAACATATCTGAGAGTCTTACCCAATAACATGACATGGACATTCATCACATCAATAAATACAGATCACCACATAAACAAATATAGATCTCTATCATTTGTAATGCTCACATAGTATTCAGTTGTATTTATGTATCATAATTTATTTAACCAGTTTAATGGATGTTTGGGATTTTTCCAACTTGGTTTTATTATGAATAGCTCTTTGATATACTCCTTGGGCATAAATCTCTTCCCATTTTGTGATTACTTTCTAAAAGTAGGGTTGCTGGGTCATACAGCATACACATTCTATATTTTTCTATTACCAAATTGCTTTCCAGAAAAATTACACCCATTTATAGATCTAGCAACAATGCTTGAGAGTAGTTACCTTACACTCTTACCAGTGCTAGGTATTGTCAATTATTTGGTGTTGGGATAATGATTTTACCAGGAGGGAGGGACAGCGAGTTGTCTAGCAAGTTTACTCATCATTTTTGACATTTATTTATTCAGCAAATACTACACTGAATGCATGTGGGTGCCAGAAGCTAAGCAAGGCACTGAGGATTTGGTGATTAACAAGAAAGATGTGGTCGTGGCCCTAAAGAAACTTTTTTTGAAAGGGGTGGAGAAGATACTAAATTAACAAACAAATAAACAAAATAATTACATATTGAGATTAGCGTCTATAGGAAATAAAGACAGTTTGAGAGTTAACAGGAGGAGGGCCTACTTTAGACAGAGAAATAGCATCTCTGATGAAGTAACTTCAGAGAAATGGCATCTCTAAAGAAGTTAACCTAAGTTAAGAAATAATGGGTAAAATGTGTTCCAGGCAGAAGAAACGGTAAGAGCAAAGACTCCATGACAGGGGAGACCTCCATGTGTTCAGGAAAAGGAGGATACCAGTTCAGGAAAAGGAGGATACCAGTGTAGCTACAGTGTAACAGAAAAAAAGAGACCTGAGAGTTAGGCAGGGTCCAGACCATGCTCAGCCTTGAAGATTACAATAAGGATTTTGAATTTTCTTCCAAGATCCCTGGGAAGACACTGAAGGGCTTTACACATGATACCCTTAGATTTACCCTTCAAAAAAATCACACTGCCAACTCTGTGAAGATTAAATTAGGTAATTCCTGGCTTATAAAGCTGAAGCAGTAACGATGCTATTCCCTGAAACGGAGAAGCTTGGATGAGAATAGGTTTGAGGGTAGACGTATAGCAAGGGTTCCATTTTGGGCTCATTAAAATAGAGATGCTTATGAGACAACTAAGTGGAGATGGAACACTGGCAGCTGGATATATAAGTCTGGGTCTCAGATAAAGGAACTGATAAATATCTGTTGTTGTAGTTTAAGTGAAAGTTTCCATTTCGAGTTAGTCTCTCATACAAAAATTTATACATACATTTTTATGTGACCCTAATCGCTACCTATACTGTGACAGCACACTCCTCCTTTCCACCCCTGATTTCCCATGTCCATTCAACCAGTTCCTAACCCTCTCGGCCTTCTCAACTCACCTCCAGAGGCTGCCCATTTAGTCTCATGTATCTACTTGAGCTAAGAAGCACACACTTCATGAGTATCATTTTATGTTCCACGTTCCAGTCCAATCTTTGTCTGAAGAGCTGGCCTCGGGAATTGTTTTAGTTCTAGGTTGACAGAGAGTCTGGGGGCCATGCTTTCTGGGGTTACTCCATTTTCAGCCTGACCATTAAGTTTGGTGTTTTTACTAGAATTTGAGTTCTGCACCCCACCTTTCTCCAGCTCCATCAGGGACTCTCTGTTTTGTTGAAGGAACTGATATATATTTGAAAGTCCCCAGCATACAGATGGTATTTAAATCATGGGGTTTACTAGCACCACCTAGGAAAAGAGTATACATTGAGAAGAGATTAGAAACAAAATCTTTTTTTAATTAAAAAAAAAAAAAAAGCACAGCAGAGTTTAAAGTTTGGGTCAAAGATGAAAGATCAGCTAATAGACTGAGAAGAAGCAGTGAACAAGGAGCTTGAGCATTACAACATTTGAGAAAAACTGGAACAGAGTGGGGACACAGCTGAGTTGGGCACTCAAAGCACAGGGAGTAAATTCCCCCTCCACCTGGCAACCAGAGGTCAAGCAGTATATCAGTGAGGTCCTAGCAATGGCCAGCCTGGCTTCTGGAAACGTCCCAGGCAAGTCCAACCCAAGGAATAAGAAGTCAGCTACCACAAGTAATACCAGTACTGAACAGGAAAAACTTGGGCAAGAATCTATTATTTTGTTACACAAATCTGGGAACTTGGGAGTAGGACATGGCTCTAATATTCTAATAATGAAGACATATAACTATTTTTAAAAATTTTTTAAGATTTGTAAACCAGTATAACAAGAACTCAGTACTCATCAATGAATATTCAGCACTATTATCCACATTAAAAAAGCACAAATCATGTGGTTATGTTGTTCCTCTTTTAGATTTTACCACTTCAGGCTTTGGGTGAGTTAGCTCTGAGTCTTCTGAGGTTGCCTTGAGCCAAGGAGAAAATGAGGAGGCTTCCCCAGACCCATGCTATAAGCTGAGCAGCCCTCAGAGGGAGGCCACTGTGGAGACAGAAGGGACCTGGGAATGGGCCCTGGAGGGTAGCAATGATAAGACAGCTGCCCTCCATTTTCTCCTACCCCAGGAGCAGCCCACAAGCATTCTAAGCACCAGGAGCCTGAGGTGTAATCCATGCTTCCCATTGTGAAACTGGAAACCTTCCTTCCTCAGGAAGAAGGTAAAGCATAGGGCCTCATAACACAGCGTCTGGCCTTTTCATTTCTGTAAGACTCTTACAGAGACCACCAGCAACTGGTGAACAACAGTTTTGCCTGATGTGGCCCCTTTTCTTCTAGGAAAGTTACTCTTAATTGGTATTTTTTTCCCTCATTGATATATAATTGGTACAGGAGGATTCCTGATAAGAAGCATTAATCTGTATTATAAAGAGATGTAGCTAGAGATGATGGTACCTGTACAAGCAACTCTAGACACTGTAACACAGAGAATTACAACATTCCAGCCAAACATTTAGATAATGATTAATTCCTATTATACTGGGTCAAATACAAGACGCAAAGAAGGGAAGATAAATTTATCTTTCAGCGACTTATGCAAATCCCTTGGTTGAGCGAAGGGAGGGGATGCGAAATACCACTAAAAAAGAAATCAATAACTTTATCGATTAATCAAGCTACTATGATTTATTGGAGACTCATTCGTTTGTTACAGTCACTTCAAGCATTGCCTCTGGCTGTGATAAATGGTCTGGCCTCCTCTTTGGGAAAAAGGGAAGCTTTTTAGCAGCATGGGTCCTCCTGTTAAAAAATCAAACCCGCTGCTGTTGAGTTGATTCTGACTCATATTCGGATCCTATAGAACAGAGAAGAACTGCCCCATAGGGTTTCCAAGGAGCAACTGGTGGATATGAACTGCTGACCTTTTGGTTAGCAGCCACACTCTTAACCACTATGGCACCAGGGCTCCGCGGGCCCTCCAGATGCCTGCATATTGGGTTCCGCAGCAAGTTAAAGCCTACAGAATGCTGCAGAGTGTGACCCTGAAAATATCAGATTCACCCAATGTGAGGAGCCCAACAGCAGTGCACACAGACAACAACTCTAGAGTCTCCCAAAATGGGAACACAGAAAGCTACAGCAGAAGCATGCTTGATATCCAGGACATAATGGTACCTACATGGTTCGAAGTTACTGTCTCAGAATAGCCTAGCATTTTTGGTTATCAGCTGAGTGCGTTAACCCTTTGCACTACCCAGAAACACATCTTACCTCCCAGGGTCCCTTTAAACTTCACTCACCGGGCGTAATTCTTCTCTGCACCTGAATGAAACCTCTGTCTGTTGCAAGGCTTTATTGCTTATTCTTGGGTAACAGATAAACTCTGGTTACCTTAAGTGGCTAACATAGCAACAAATTCGGTAATAAGAATGTCCAAAATATCAAAACACCAGACTTGACTTAGTATGGAATCTTCTCCCTTCCCTCTAAGGGAAGACAGCATGGCTCTTCTTCGTAATTTCACCCTACAGACTTCCACCTCTATTTGACTTCAAGCTGATGTTTCCCTCCTGGCCAGAGGCTCTAAAGAAGGAGGGAGTGGGGATAGGACAGTTCTTGGCTGGGTGGCCTGCCAGATGGTGAAAGCTGGCATCCCCTGCCAGGTCTGGCAGATTGTTAAAGTTGACGTTTTCTCTCCAGGAGTGCTTTCCTGGATCTTCAGAAATTCCCTGCTAGATCTCACTTGCCTACAGTTGCACTGCCTTGGGCCAAATAAATATCTATTTCAGAGGCCACTTGGGCTCTAAATTTCCTGGGGCTGCCATAGCAAAATGGGTGGTTTTAAAGAACAAAATTTTACTTTCTTACAGTTCTGGCGGCTAGACATCCAAATCGGTCTCTCAGCCATGTTGACTCCTTCTGGGGCTTTGAGAGTACAACTGTTCCATGTCTCTTTCCTAGTTTCTGGTGGCTGCTGGCAATCCTTGATGTTCTTTTGCTACTTAAAGATACATCTTCCTCAGTTGTCACAAGGCATCTGTTTTCTCCCTACGTGTCTCCCTTTCTATAAGAGACTTCTCAGAAGGGATGGGGGCCTACCCTACTCTGGTATGATGTCATTAACTTAACAGAAAACATCTGCAAAGAAAAATGCTATTTTCCCAAACAAGGTCATGTTCTTTTGGGGGGATACAATTCATTCCTCTACCTCTGGGTACATTTCAAAAGGCTTTCTGCTAATGTTCCCTCAACCCTCCAGATGGTCCTACTGTACAGGACACAAGATAGCCCCATGCCTGCTCATTTTCCCATGTGGCTCACATCTAGATCACAGGAAAACAGTCACACCTCCCTTCCCTGACAAATGCTGGGGAGAAAGGCTAACCCCAACACCACAGTTAGAGTGACCAATCATTCTAGATCCTAGTTTTCCTGAGACTATCCTAGGTTCAGTACTGAAAACTCCATGTCCAGGGAAACTCCTTAGTCTTGGGCAATCTCGGACAACTGGTCACCCTTGCAGTAATGCTTTCTTGGTTGCACTTCCAACTCCACCTCCTGATTGCCTCCTGCAGTCAGCCCCACACAACCCTACAATCCACTGGAGCTTTCTTAGGCATAGACCATGCACTAGTATTTCATGTTTCCCACCCAGAAGGGATGTCTATAAAAGTTGATGAGACAAATCAAAACTAGAGTGAGATACCATCTCACCCTGCAAAATGGCACTGATCAAAGAAATAGAAAACAACGAACACTGGCGAAGTTGTGGGCAGATTCAAACACTTATCCACCACTGGTGAGATTGTAAAATGGTACAACTACTATGGAAAATGGTATGGCGCTGCCTCAAAAAGCTAGAAATAGAAATATATTATGATCCAGCAATCCCACTCCTAGGTATATACCCTAGAGATGTAATAGCAGTGACATGATTAGACATATGCACACCTATGTTCATTACAGGATTATTCACAATATCAAAAAGATAGAAACAACCTAAGTGCCATCAGTGGAAGAATGGGTAAACAAAATGTGGTATATAAATATCATGGAATACTATGCAGCTATAAAGAATAATGATGAGTTTGTGAAACTTCTTATAACATGGATGAATCTGGAGGACATTATGCTCAGTAAAATAAGTCAATCACAAAAGGACAAATATTGTATGATGCCACTTTTATAAAAAGACAAAAGACATACAGAAATCAACATTTTTTGGTGGTTAACAGGGATGGGAGGGGGAAGAAGGGAGAATCACTCTCTAGACAGTAGATACTAGTTATTTTTGGTGATGGGAAAGGCAATACCGAACATGGGTGCGGGGTGCACAACATGACCAAGGTAAATGATGACACTGAGGAGTACACAAGAATAAGGGACATTAATGTAAATGCTTTAACATATACAATTTTGCAACAATAGCAGTAATAACCAAAATATATGTGAGCGGTTATGTAGGCAGATATGTATACACATATATGTATAGGAAGGTATATGTGTGTATATACGTATGCATGTATAGGTGTATCTGTAGGCATAAGTACATACATATTTGTGTGTGCTGCACATATATCCACATACATAACAAAACACATAGTGGGTACAGTCACAGATACTACCCAGACAAAGCTAAACACTTTGCAGGATTGGTTTACTGGGTTTGAAGGTTTAGGACTATAGTGTCGTGGGACAACTCGGTCAATTGGCACAACATAGCCCATAAAGTTTATGCTCTACCTCCTAGTATGGTAAGTAGCATCTGGCGGTCTTAAAAGCTTGTGAGTGGCCACCTAAGATAAAACTATTGGTCTCCACTTATCTGGAGCAAAAGAGAAAGAAGGAAACCAAAGACTCAAAGGAGAAACTAGTCTACAGGACTAATTGCCTACATGAACCATGGCCCCATCTATCCTGAGACCAGTATGAACTAGATGGTGCCCGGCTACAACTACCAATCATTCTGACCAGGGACATGATAGATGGTCCAGGATAGAAGGGGAGGAAATTGTACAATAAACTCAAATTCTTTTCTTTTTTCCCATACAAAAATGTATACATACTTTGTTATGTGACTCTAATTGTTCTCCCCATACTGTGACAGCACACTCCTCCTTTCCATCCCCAATTCCCCATGTCCATTCAACCAGCTCCTAACCCTCTCTGCCTTCCCATCTCACCTCTGGAAAGAAGCTTCCCATTTAGTCTCTTGTATCTACTTGAGCTAAGAGGCACACTCCTCACAAGTATCACTTTATGTCCCACAGTCCAGTCCAATCCCTGTCTGAAGAGTTGGCCTCAGAAACTGTTTTAGTTATGGGCTGATAGAGAATCCAGGGGTCATGCTCGAAACTCAAATTCTTAAAAAAAAAAAAGGCCAGACTTACTGGACCAGTAGAGACTAGAGGAACCCCCAAGACTAGCCCTGAGATACCCTTTAAACTTTGAACTGAAACCACTCCCGGAGTTCACCTTTCAGCTAACGTTAACAGATTGGCTCAGAAAATAAACAAAATCACCCATGAATAAGGTGCTCCTTTAAAAAAAAAAAAAGTCATTGACATGAGACCAAATGGCCAACATTTATTCTAAAGCAAAGATGAGAAGGTCAGGGGGAAGAAGGGAAGCTAGAGAAATGAAAATGGAACAACCAGAATGGAAACAATGAAAATGTTGACACAGAGTTCCGGCAAAATGGCGCTCTAGGCAGAAGCACCACGCTGTCCCTCCAGACCAAAAATCTGAAAAACTAAGCCAAACAGAGAATACAACAATCCTGAAACCCTAAAACATCAAATGAAGAGAGAAAGAACTCAGCCAAGCACCAAACAAAGTGAGAAAACTGGCAGAGAATGGAGAGAGAGGAGAGATTCATGCAAAGGTCCCCCACCAGCTAATGCAGCGTGGATCCGCCATCTTGGACTCCTATCAGAGACCAGCAAACAGGGGGTACGAGAAAGTAGCCTCACAGAGCTTCCAGCGGGAGACAAAACAACTGGTAATTGGCGATATACGCCTTCCCACACCCCACCCTTCTTCACCCCAACTCGACCTCCTCTGCTTCCCGTGGCCACAGTCTCTTGACCGGGAAACGGCAGCTGCTTGGATTCCACACACCCGAACAGGTGGCTCTCTGAGTGCCATTTGTTGGCTGCTGGTGTTGCTTTTTTTCCGCTTCTTATCTCTTCCTTCCCTCTCCACACCTCCCCCTCCTTTCGCTCGAGTACCTCGCTCCGTGCGCCATCTTTGCTTCTTCCTGAGGGGCTGCAGAGCACCAGTAATTTGTGATATACGCTTTCCCACCCTCTACCCTTCTTCACTCACACTCGGCCCCCTCTGCTTCCCACGGACACAGTCTCTTGTACAGAAACACCAGACCGCACTAGCTGGCTCTCTGAATGCCATTTGTTGGCTGCTAGTGTTGTGCTTTATTTTTTTCTGCTTCTTTTGATTTCTTACTTGCCTCTCGCCACCTCCCCCTCCCTTTGCTCAAGTACCTGGCTCCGTGCGCCATCTTTGCTTCTTCCTGAGGGGCTGCGGAGCTCCGTTCAAGTATGGAGCTGCTTCCCGGTTTGGGCTGCCGTGCTGGTGGGATCCATGGGCTATTGTTCGTTTGTTTCTTTTGAATTGTTTGTCTTCTTTTCCTTTTCTTGAGTTGGGAGCCCTTTCTGGCCAGGCTGAGCTGCATGGCAGGGAATCTCCCCCTCGGCTTCCACAGATGTGCAGAGGGATCCCTGAGGACATTTCTCTTTATGTTAGGTTTTTTTTTTTCTTTTTTTTTTTTTCTGTTTCTTTGAGGGCCTTTCTTGTTTTGTTTTGTTTTTAATTTGTTTTGTTTTCTTTTTCCTCTTTTTCCCTTTTTGTCTTTCTTCATTGCTCAGTTTCTCGTCTCTCTATATCTTCCTTCTCCTTCTGTTCCCTGAATACCTGGCATTGTATACCTCTATGCCTTCTAGCCAGCCTGTACTGCAACACCTGAGAGCAACTTCCCCAGACCTCATAGCTTCACCGGTGGGATCCCTGGGAACTTTGCAGTTCTCTAACCTTTCTGATTCTTATTTATTCATTCTTTTCTTTTCTTCCTCCTCCTCTTGCCGTTTTTCTGCATTTCATAGTCTCTCATCTCTCCACTCCAATAGCAAGCTCCCCTGGCATTCTTTTTTATTTGTTTCTATGTTTTTGGCTCCTGTTCCCCTCTCCTCTCCCCACTTCCATCTTGGCTCCACACATAACAATCTCCCCACTGCTTCCTGCCTACCTGCACCATGCGCTTGACATCACACCACCAAGCAGCACAGGCACGGCCTACTGGAACCTGCCCTGCACTGATTACCAACACACTCTGGTGGCTGTAGTAAGTTCCACAAACAACCTGTCTCAGTAACTCCTCTTCAGCGAGACCTGCCCTGCCAAACCATATCTCAGTGACTGACCCTGCCAGTTGAAGAAGGAAATGAAAAGTATTGTGCCCACAGATGAGCAAACAACAAAGAACACACAGTCTGCCTGCTCAGACATACTCAAACTTTTTTTTAAAAAAAGGGATGAAACAAACAAATCTACAATCAATAAATGAGAAAAATAACTACTGAATGCCCCAAAGACAGCAGACAATAACAAAACATTTACAAAAACAGAACAGGATGGTTCCAGTAGGCATCCAAATTAAAACACCAGATGACTCTCCTCTGGAAGAAAATGCACTAGTACTACCTGATAGGGAATTCAAATCTCTAATACTCAGAATTCTCCAAGAACTGAGGCAAAAAGCTCACAAACATGAGGAAAAAATAGACAAATTCATGGAAAATATGGACAAAGAACTGGAAGAATTCAGGAAAATAATTCAGGAACAAAATGCAAAAATAAATTCATAACCAGATATTATACAAAGACAACAATTAGAAATCCAAAAGATACACAACAAGATTTGAGAAATGGATGTTGTCATAGAAGGGCTGAGAAGCAGATTTGAAATGGTGGAAGACAGGATCAGTGGAATTGAAGACAAACACTTGGCTAAAACTCTGCTTCAGGAAAACTCATAAAAAAGAACAAAGAAAAATCAAGAGACCATGAGAGTTATGTGGGACACAATCAAAAGCAAAAATCTGTGAGTGATTGGAATTCCAGAATAGGGAGAGAAAACAGAAAACACAGAGAGGATCATTTAGGAACTGCTGACAGAAAATTCCCCCAATATCATCATAGATGAAAAGCTGGCCATCCAAGAAGCTCAACAAACCCCATATAGAAGAGACCCAAAAAGAAAATCACCAAGGCATATCATATTCACACTCACCAAAACCAAAGACAAACAAAGAATCCTGAGACCAGCTCTTGAGAAACAAGAAGTCACTTAAAGAGGAGAAACAATAAGACTAAGCTCAGATTATTCAGCAGAAACCATGCAGGCAAGCAGGCAATGGGATGACATATATAAAATCTTGAAAGAAAAAAATTGTCAGCCAAGAATAATATATCCTGCAAAACTCTCGTTCAAATTTCATGGTGAAATTAGGTCATTTCCACATAAACAGAAATTAAGGGAATATGTAAAAGTCAAACCAAACTTACAAGAATTATTAAAGCAGGTTCTTCGATCTGAGGACAAACAGCTTCAGCTCACAGGCAGAACCTCGGACGCAGGATCGTACCAGCCAGATACCAATCCAGGAAATGAATTCTCAAGGAATATCCAAAACCAAAAGAAATACAACAGGGAATCAGAGCAGTTAATCAGTAAATGACAACAACATCAAAACAATAAAAGAGGGAAAAACGGCATAGGTATAGAACCTCCTAATGGAGAGGAAGGCAAGGTGATACCAAGTAATGCTAGACTGCTTCAAACTTAGAAAGATAAGGGTAAAATTTAGGGTAACCACAAAGAAAGTTAACAAACATACTCATAAAAAAAAAAAAGAGGAAGAACATAAAGTCTCAGCAAAAACAAAACCTACAAAATCAAAAGAAATGAAAAAACAAAATCCACAAACTAAAGTAACTCAGCACAAGACAGTAAGATGAACAAAGAAAACGTCAGCACCACAAAAAAAAGCACCACAAAATGACAGCAACAAACCCACATCTATCAATAATTACACTGAATATAAACGGACTCAATGCACCCATAAAGAGACAAAGAGTGACAGAATGGATAAGAAAACAGGATCCATCAATATGCTTTCTACAAGAGACACACCTTAGAAATAAAGATGTGAATTTATTAAAAGTCAAAGGTTGGAAAAAAAATATATCAAGCTAACAACTACCAAACAAGAGCAGGAGTGGCAATTCTAATCTCAGATAAAATAGACTTTAAAACAAAATCTACCATAAAAGACAAAGAAGGACACTATATAATGATTAAGGGGATGATCCATCATGAAGACATAACCATAATAAACATCTAAGCACCCAATGACAGGGCTCCAAAATACATAAAACAAACTCTAACAACACAGAAAAGAGAAATTGACAGTTCCAAAATAATAGTAGAAGGTTTCAATACACCACTCTCAGTAAAGGACACAACAACTAAGAAAAAACTCAGCACAGATACAGAAGACCTAAAGGGCACAATCAGCCAACTTGACCTCATAGACATATATAGAACACTCCATCCAACTGCTGCAAAGTACACATTCTTTTCCAATGCACATGGAACATTCTCCAGAATAGCTTAGGCCACAGAGCAATCCTCAACAAGATCCAAAACGTTGAGATAATTCAAAGTATCTCCACTGACCACAATGCAATCAAGGTAGAAATCAACACTAGAAAGAGCAAGGAAAAAAAATCAAACACATGGAAACTGAATACTACCCTGCTCACACATCAGTGGGTAATAGAAGAAATCAGAGATGGAATCAAAAGATTCCTAGAATCAAATGAGAATGAAAACACATCATACCAAAACCTTTGGGACACAGCAAAGGCAGTCCTCAGAGGACAATTTATAGCAATAGATGCACATATCAAAAAAGAAGAAAGGGACAAAATCAAAACATTAACTACAGAACTCAAACAAATAGAAAGAGAACAGCAAAAAAAGCCCACAACTACCAGAAGAAAGGAAATATGTAAAGATCAGAGCAGAAATAAATGAAATAGAGAACAGAAAAACAATAGAAAGAATCAACAAAACCAAAAGTTGGTTCTTTGAAAGAATCCACAAAATCGACAAACCACTGGCCAGACTGACAAAAGAAAAACAGGAGACGGCGCAAATAACCCAAATAAGAAATGAAATGGGGGACATTACAACACACCCAACTGAAATAGAAAGGATTATAACAGAATATTATGAAAAACTATACTCCAACATATTTGAAAACCTAGAGGAAATGGATAAATTTCTAGAATCACACTACCTACCCAAACTACAACAAAGTGATGTTGAAAATCTGAACAGACCCATAACAAGAGAAGAGACTGAAAAGGTAATAAAAAAAACTCCCCACAAAAAAAACCCTGGCTCAGGTGGCTTCATTGGAGAATTCTACAAAACATTTACAGAAGAGCTTGTACCAGTACTGCTCAAGCTATTTCAGAGCATAGAAGAGGAAGCAACACTTCCAAATTCATTCTATGAAGCCAACATAACGCTGATACCAAAACCAGGAAAAGATGTCACAAAAAAAGAAAATTACAGAACAATATCTCTCATGAATACAGATGCAAAAATTCTGAACAAAATTCTAGCCAATACAATTCATCATCATATCAAAAAATAATAAACCACGACCAAGTAGGATTCATAGCAGGTATGCAAGGATGGTTCAACATTAGAAAATCAATCAATGTAATCCACCACATAAATAAAAGGAAAGAAAAGAATCACATGATCATCTCAATTGACGCAGAAAAGGCATTTGACAAAGTCCGACACCCATTCCTGATGAAAACTCTCAATCAAATAGGTATAGAAGGGAAATTTCTCAACATAATAAAGGGCATCTATGCAAAACCAACGGCCAACATCGTTCTTAATGGAGAGAGGCTGAAAACATTCCCCTTGAAAACAGGAACAAGACAAGGATGCCCTTTATCACCACTCCTATTTAACATTGTGCTGCTAGGTCTAGCTAGAGCAATAAGGCAAGAGAAAGAAATAAAGGGCATCCAAATTGGTAATGAAGAAGTTAAACTATCCCTGTTTGCAGATGATATGATACTATACACAGAAAACCCTAAAGACTCCATGAGAAATCTACTGGAACTAATAGAAAGATTCAGCAGAGTAGCAGGATACAAGCTAAACATTCAAAAATCAGTTGGATTCCTATACACCAGTAAGGAGAACGATGAAAAGGAAATCAGGAAAACAATACCATTTTCAATAGCCCCTAAAAGATAAAATACTTAGGAATAAATGTGACCAGGGATGTAAAAGACCTATACAAAGAAAACTACAAAACACTACTGCAAGAAACCCAAAGGGATCTACATAAATGGAAAAACATACCATGCTCATGGATAGGCAGACTCAACATTGTGACAATGACAATTCTACCCAAAGCCATTTACAAATACAACGCAATCCCAATCCAAATACCAACAACATTCTTCAAAGAGATGGAAAAACTAATCATTAACTTTATATGGAAAGGGAAGAAGCCCTGAATAAGTAAAGCACCACTGAAGAAGAAGAATAAAGTTGGAGGACTCACACTACCTGACTTCAGAACCTACTATACAGCTACAGTAGTCAAACAGCCTGGTACTGGTACAACGACAGAGACATTGACCAATGGAACAGAATTGAGAACCCAGATGTCAATCCATCCACCTACGGTCACGTGATCTTCGACAAGGGCCCAAAGGCCATCAGATGGGAAAAAGACAATCTTTTTAACAAATGGTGCTGGCAAAACTGGATGTCCATCTGCAAAAAAATGAAACAGGACCCATACCTCACACCGTATACAAAAACTACTTCAAAATGGATCAAAGACCTGAATATAAAGCCTAAAACTATAAAGTTCATAGAAGAAAAAATAGGACCAATACTTCAGGCCTTAATACATGGCATTAACAGGATACAAACCATAACCATCAATGCACAAACCCCAATAGATAAGCTAGATAACTGGGATCTTCTAAAAACCAAACACCTATGCTCTTCAAAAGACTTCACCAAAAGAGTCAAAAGAGAACCTACAGACTGGGAAAATATTTTTGGACAGTACAAGTCAGGACAAAGGTCTAATCTCCATAATCTACAAGAAAACCCAATGCGTCTGCAACAAAAAGACAAATAATCCTATTAAAAAATGGGCAAAGGGAATGAACAGACACTTCACCAAAGAAGACATTCAAATGGCCAACAGACACATGAGGAAATGCTCGCAGTCACTAGCCATTAGAGAAATGCAAATTAAAACCACAATGAGATACCATCTCACCCCGGCATTACTGGCACGAATCAAAAACACTGGACATAACAAATGTTGGAGGGGCTGCGGGGAGATAGGAACTCTTATGCACTGCTGGTGGGAATGCAAAATGATACAACCATTTTGGAGAATGATATGGCGCTTCCTCAGAAAGCTAGAAATAGACATACCGTTGGATCCAGCAATCCCACTCCTAGGAATATATCCTAGAGAAATAAGAGTCATCACTCGAATAGACATATGCACACCTATGTTCATGGCAGCATTGTTTACAATAGCAAAACGATGGAAACAACCTAGATGCCCATCAACAGATGAATGGATAAACAAACTATGGTACATACACACAATGGAGTACTATGCAATGAGAAAGAACAACAATGAATCTGTGAACCATCTCATAACATGGATGAAACTGGAGGACATTATGCTGAGTGAAATAAGACAATCACAAAAGGACAAAAGTTGTATGAGACCTCTACTGTAAAAACCCATGAAAAAGTTCACACACAAAATGTAACAATCTTTGTTGGTTACCAGGGATGGGAGGGGTGGGGGGGAAATATTAAATAGACAATAGATAAGTGGTACTTGGGTGAAGGGTGAGACCGTACACAGTACAGGACAAACCTGCACAACTTGTACAAGGAAAGGTCATGGAAGCCCCATAGACACATCCAAACTCCCTGAGGGACTGAATTGCTGGGCAGAGGGCTGTGGGGACCATGGTCTCGGGGAACGTCTAGCTTAATTGGCATAACACAGTTTATAAAGACAGTGTTCTACATTCTACCTTGGTGAGTAGTGTCTGGGGTCTTAAAAGCCTGTGAGCGGCCATCTAAGATACTCCACTGGTCTCATCCCTTCAGGAGCAAGGGAGAATGAAGAGAACAGGGTACAAGGAAAAGATTAGTCTGAAGGACTAATTGTCCACACCTACCAAGGCCTCCACCGGACTGAGTCCAGTACAGCTAGATGGTGCCCGGCTACCACCACTGACTGCTCTGACCAGGATCACAACAGAGGGTTCTGGACAGAGCTGGAGAAGGATGTAGAACATAATTGTAACTCCCAAAATAAAAGACCAGATTTACTGGCCTAAAGGAGACTGGAGAAACCCCGAGAGTATGGCCCCCAGACGCCCTTTTAGCTCAGTGGTGAAGTTATCTCTGAGGTTCACTGTTCAGCCTGGGAGTGGACAGCCCCGTAAAACCAAATGAGACTAACGAGGTACAGGAGTCCAGTGACAAAGGCCTGAAAGCAGAAGGGGACAAGGAAGTTGGTGATAGGGAACCCAAGGTTGAGTAAGGATATTGTTGATGTGTTGTGAGATTGTTAACCATTGTCACAGGGCAACATTTGTAGTAACTGTTAAATGAGAAACTATTTTGTTCTGTAAGCCTTCATCTTAAGTGAGAATTACAGCACAATTCGAAAGAGTGTAGTCAATGTCACTGAACTGTGCATGTAGAAATTTTTGAAATGGTGTATCTTTGGCTATGTGTATTTTCACCAAAAAAAAAAAAAAAAGGTTGAGAAGTTAGAGGGTTGATATGTTGTGGGGTTGTTAACCAGTGTCATAAAACAACACGTGTACTACTGTTTCATGAGAATCTATTTGTTCTGTAAGCCTTCACCTGAAGTACAATAAAAAAAAAAAATGAATGCAAACTCGCCCCAAAAGAAAAAAAAAAAGAAAATGTTGACACAATGTGGAAAATGTAACCAATGTCACCGAACAATGTGTATAGAAATTGTTAAGAACCTAATCTGCTGTGTAAATTTTCACCAAAAACACAATAAAATATTTTTTAAAAAGTCAATAAGAATCCTCTAGAAGATACTCTCATCAGGCTTGTGAATAGAAGATAGCATTCTCCACTCATCTCCCAAGGGGACATATCTCACACACCCTCAAGAAAGCCCACCATGAGCCCAGGGAGCCTTCGTAATTTGTAAGATTGCCCTAGAGGTAAATCAGTGTGTAAAAAGCATTTTCCTGGGAGTTTAATCTTGTTTCAGTTCAATCCAATGGAAAGTTTTTATCTTGTTTTATTTCTATGACAAAGATTCAGTCTTTCACATTCAGAAAGACAGCACTGGCATACACTTCTGTGCCTCACTTCTGTTCCCCTCCTGAACAAAAATCCCCTGCTCTCTGAAGCTGTACTTTCTACTTTTCAGCTGTCTATCCATGGAAATAGTCAAACCTGGAAGAAGGACTGAATACAGATTAAGTCTCCATCCAAAGTGCCTACTTACCTGACACAGAATGACTCAATAGAGCCCGTGGAGTCATCATGGTGTCCCACTAATAGAATGACTGTGCCTAGTGACTGGACTTCGTGCTTGAGATGAACATGACATCTAGAGACACTGTTTATACGGAGAACAATATAGTGTCACCATACAGAGTTTCATACTTTTCCCCCACAGACCAAGAATTCACAGCCTTTCCCATTTCACATTGTCACTCAGGTTAGTTGAAGTTTAAAAAAAAAAAAAAAAAAAAACTGTCTCCTTCAGCCACTCTTTTTCTCATGCAGCTGGTAAAATAGCTCTCCTATAATTATAGTAACATTTGGGTCTCTGGTATTAATTTACAACTTTCTTAAATTTCTACCATCAGTCAAAGGCTGAACTACGTCTTGTAGCCATTTTCATTCTAGAGATGTGAGACCCTTTGCCACCCAGCCCCAGATTCACACTAGAGATTTAATGTGAAGCTTCCCCTGTAGCTACTCAGACCCCTAAACCACAGCATTCTCCAGACAGCTCCCCATGACCTCTCTTATTCTGGGATCTTAGCCAACTTCCCACATTTCATGACTTTTTCCCTTCAACCTAACACATCTGTTCCTACTTTTAAGATTTTGTCTAATGGGCTGATTGCTCAAATCTTTCCAGTCAGGAACGGCTCTTCCTGATTCTTCCCAAGATTTGTTAGCTTCTGCAGAAAAACAAAGTTATTTTCCAATGACCTACTTCAGCATGGTTATCAAGGGCTCTCATTTGCCTCTCCAAGATTATCACACCCTCCCTCAGGAGGCCACCCCTCCAGACATCTTATTTAGGCACACAGCTCTTCTTAGGCAGCATTCACATAGAACAATGGAAAACTGCAACTGAAATACATTTCAGTTCTTCTGCTCCCAGCCACATGAGGATAATCTCAAATATGAATTTATGAAGGGTGTAATATATAAAAGACCTGATGCCAGACTTCACATACACAGTGGGCAGAAAAATGATTCATTTTTTCCAACTATTATTAATACAAGCTGATGCATAGTGATGCCAACCTATTCTTCTACTTGGCAGGACAGAGAACAGAAATATGCTCAGTGCCACACATCCTAGTAATGTGCGAAAATAAGGAAAATAGTCTCTGGTGAAGGGCTAAAAGTTAAACACCTCCAGTGGACGCATCTCCAGTAGGATAAAAGGAGAGATCTACAGCCCATTGTGCAGGTCAGTATACTTAGTCCAGTCTTCTATGCTTATTTCCCCAGGGAGGGATTCTTTGACCCCCACCACCTCCAGACTACCTGTTCCTGTAACAACGCTACTTGCTTTATCACAGGATCTGTCCCACTTTGATTTGATTGCTGTTTAACATTAGTTTACTTGACTCCAGTATGGCTTTGAGCACAGGAACCATGTCTACCTTGGTTGCTGCTATGTTCCCCAGTGCCCTGCATACTTCTTGACAAAACCCATTGCTGTCAAGTCAATTCTGACTCATAGCAACTCTACAGGACAGAGCAGAACTGCCTCATAGGGTTTCCAGGACTGAAAATCTTTACGAAAGCAGACTGCCACTTCTTTCTCAGGTGGAGAAGCTGGTGGGTTAGAACTGCCAACCTTTTGGTTAGCAGCTGAGTGCTTTAACCACCTGGGCTCCTTATTTCCTGACAAGCACAATAGGATTTGATGAATGAATGAATGCAAACTATGAATTAGCTGATCTCGATCCCAGATGTTTAGGGTGCTTGAGCCAAATTTTTGCTTCATTATGATCATTTGATTTTGAAAGTATATAAGTAAATAATATGTCATTTAACTGATATGTTGATTCCTTAAACTCTTCTGTCTCCTCAGGTGAGTAAGTAAACATAAAACAGAAATCTAACAATCGTGCTTAATATATCCTGATACCTATACATAATTTATAAATATTTACTTAGTGCTACAGCATCTTAAAACTCTAATAATTAATTTTAAGTTAAATTTGGATTGGCATAGTTCTCTTTAAGACTAAATTTTCCACTTATTTAATTTTTAAAATGTTGTTGCTGTTACCTGCCATTGAGTCAAACCTAACTCATGGTGAACCCATGAACTACAGAACAAAACATTGCCTGGGCCAGTGCCATCCCCACAATTAGTTGCAGGATGGACCGTTGTGATTCATAGGGTTTTCATCAGCTGATTTTTGGAAGTAAATCATTAGGATTTTCTTCCTAGTCCATCTTAGTCTGGAAGCTCCGCTGAAACCTGTTCAGCACCACAGCAACATGCAAGCCACCACTGACAGACGGGTGGTGGTGGTTGTGCGTGGGGTACAATGGCCAGGAATCAAACCCAGGACTCCCACACGGAAGGAAAAAAATCTACCACTGAACCACCACTACCCCCTAATTTTAACACTACACTCCAATAAGCAGGAACTAAGGTACAAATATGAGTTGGAATCGACTCGATGACAAGGGTGTGGGGCAAGGTGCAACTACTCATCATTTTCTTACTCAGCTGTTTCTTGAACGTTTTATCACATCTCCAGAAATTTTCACCTAGTAAATACTTCGTTTCCACAAGTTCTAAAAATCAGTGCTGGCAGCCCCATGGAACTGAAAAGGGGAGAGGGTCTTCCATGAAAGCACAGAATCTTTTTAGACTCACGTGTTGGTATCACTGGCTGAGTGCCTGCCGTAAGCCAGGCAGCTGGGCGTTCACAGCATCTCCATCTAAGTGACAGGAGCAGAAATCTAGCCATGCTCACTGCCAGAGGTGCTTCACCTACAATAGGGCAAAAGCGCCTTCCAAGTTTGCACATTTCAAAAGAGGTAGATACAATTCTTAACCCCTTTTAATGTTGTTTTCCACTTTCCTTTCTCCCTAGTATTTCAGAAGAGCTGAGATATTTACCTCTTAGGCATGGGTTCAAGTTTTGTTGATTTTAGATCCTGTCTTATACTCAAAGTGACAGGAGTAGCTAGCATTAATTTGAGCTAGTATTATGAAGATGTATTTTCTCCCTGCTTTTTGGCTTAGAAACCTTGGTGGTGTAGTGGTTAAGAGCTACAGCTGCTAACCAAAAGGCTGGCAGTTCAAATCCACCAGGTGCTTCTTGGAAACCATATGGGGTAGTTCTACTCTGTCCTATAGGGTCACTATGAGTTGGAATCGACTTGATGGCAACGGGTTTCATTCTTTGGTTTTTTTTTTTTGTTTGTTTGTTTTTTGGCTTAGAAAGGCACTACATTCCTTTGAAGCATAGATTATGTGTTAAATGACCTACAATAGATACAGATGGTTTAATAACATCAGCTTCACTTGTAGGATTCTGTACTTGTTGAAAAAGTCATCCTAAAGACATTTTTTTCCTGCTTCCTCAGGTCTACACTAGCCAAGGGCTGACAGATTTTCTTCTTCAAGACTCTGAAGTGTGGCTACTGGCATTCCTCAGCCAACCAAAAACAGGCGCCCTTGATTGAAATTAACACTGTGTTTAAAGAGGAAAAGGTGACATGCTTAAGCAAAAGCTGTTATTACATTTGTTTCCATATTAGAGTCTCCCTTTCAGGTCTAAGAAAACCCAAATACCAAACCAGTTGCTGTTGCATCAATCCGACTTATGACGACCACATGTGTGTCAGGGTAGAACTGTACTCCCTAGGGTTTTCAATGGCTGCCTTTTCAGAAGTAGATTGCAAGGCCGTTTTTCTGAGGTGCCTCTGGGTAAACTTAAACCTCCAACCTTTAGGTTAGCAGCCAAGCACATTAACTATTTATACCATCTAGGGACTCTTCAGGTCTAAGTGTGCCCTCAAAATGTTCCTCTCATCTGGTAGAATGGACCTTCTTACTCCTTAAGTTTGTACCTTAAGGAACCATCAGCCCTCAGTTTCCATCTGAAGGTACTTTTAATACATGCAGGGGACTACTGAAAGATTTTCTACAGATCAAAGGCATTGCTTAAGGACATAACTCAATGAATACATTGACTTGGAAAACTGCCTCTAGCACCTACAGATATGCCCCATTGGGATGGTAAAGTTTATTTTTGTTATTAACTGTAATAATGGTCTATACTATTATAACTATTAACTATAGTAGTTATACAGTTATACCCAAAAAACCCATTGCTGTTGCGTCAATTCCAACTCACAGTGACCCTATAGGACAGAGTAGAACTGCCCCATAGAGTTTCCAAGGAGTGGCTGGTGGATTTGAACTGCCAACCTTTTGGTTAGCAATCATAGCTCACTGTAGCTCTTAAGTACTGCGCTACCAGGGATCCTATATATGTTATAGTTAATATTAACTAAAACTATTAACATAACTGAAATTATTAAAAATGAGTTGTGTTTAGCAGCTATCTCATGATTTCACAGGAAAGCTTTCTAAAAATCCAGTTGAACTCCACTGGCATCGGGATTTTAAGAGCCACAAAACAACCACCTCAAAGCATTGCATGTCTTACCAAAATCTGTAGGTCGGCAGAATCAACTTTCATCTCAATAACAATCTAATTGGAAATGATACTGTGTGTAAAATATCATCGTAAGTCAAGAGGAAGTTTGTGCTTTTGACTAAAATTCACCCATCTGACAGCTTCAAAGTCTCCATCCACAAAAATCAAGATGGAGATCCAGAATCTTGAAAACTCTCATCCCCCAACACGCACACCTGTGGTTATCAGGACAGTCACATCATGCTAGTCCCCACAAGGAGTCCAGGAAGCCCCAGCCATCCTTCATCCTCAAGTCTCTAATCACCAAATGGCTCCTTCCTACTGTTACGGATTGAATTGTGTTGCTCCAAAATATGCGTTGTAAATCCTAACTCCTACACTTGTGGAGGAGCCCTGGTGGCACAGTGGTTAAGAAAAGAGCTTGCCGCTAACCAAAAGTCTGGCAGTTCAAATCCAGCAGCTGCTCCTTGGAAACCATATGGGGCAGTTCTACTCTGTCCTATTGTTACAATGAGTCGGAAACCACTCCATGGCAAGGGGTTTGGTTTGATTTTTGGTATACTTGTAGATATAACCCCATTTGGAAACAGGGCTTTCTTTGTTATGTTATTGTAAGGCCATAACAGTGTAGGGTGTGTTTTAAACCAATCACATTTGAGATGTAAAATGAGGAGATTAGGCGCAGAGAAGCAAGCAGAGATGGGGGAAGACAGATGCCATGCCACAGGAAGATTACCAAGGAAGCGAGGAACAGAAGCTGAAGAGACAAACCAACCCATTACCTTTGAGTTGATTCCAACTCATAGTGACCCTATAGGACACTGGGTAGAACTGCCCCATAGGGTTTCCTAGGCTGCAATCTTTATGGAAGCTGACTTCCACATCTTTCTCCCACGGACCAGCTGGTGGGTTTAGACCACAGACCTTTCACCTGGCAGCTGAGAGCTTAACCACTGCACCACCAGGGCACCTTTGAAAAGACAAAAGGGTTCCTCTCACTGAGAATTAAGGTAATCGTGGAAGAGAACTCCACTAGCACCCACCACATCTACCTGCACTCCTGCATTTGGGACCATATCCTCTGCCTTCTCTCCTGTTTCTATGCTTTTCCCATGGTCCTAATGTAGGTTAAGGTCTCCACTTATGTACTAGGTCCCATTCTCTCTCATTTATCCAAGATTATCACCCTCGGAATTCTTCCCTGTCTCTCTTGCATCATCAATTTATCATTTTCACTGATTTTCTTCCATTAACATACAAAGTTTTGTGATTTCTCCCACTGTAAAATAAAAACAACCTCCTCATGACCCGACTTTACCCACCAGCTACTGCCTCATTTCTTTCCTTCCCTTTACAGCAGATCTCCTCCAACTAGTTGTCAAATCATTGTCTCCAATCCTCCTCCTCCTGCTTGTTCTTTTAGGCCTCTTTTAACCAGGGTTTTGCCCCACAACTTCATGAAAGTTGCACTTATTAAGGTCACCTATGTGTTCTATCATACTGTCCAAAAGCTTTGGGGATCATACTTACCGATTAATATGCCATTTGTGTGACTTGAGGAACAATGAGAGAATTCATTGCCTATCTTGATAAATTGAAAATTACCTCTCTTGAACCCCCTCTCTTCCTGTGATAAATGATCTTTCTACAACTGCAATTTTCTATGCAAAGATGTTACGTAGATTAGCAGGTATACAGAGCGATGAATATCACCTTGAAAAACCAGAAAAATGAATTTACTTCATTCAGTGACTGTTAATGCAAATATACAATGAAGGGTTTGGTGGGGCACGTTTTTTAGCCTACATGTTAGCATGTAAACTAGTTCCTGCCATATGGCACAGTCATCAAGAAGGCAACATTAATTTATGTGAACAGATTTGTGTCATTGTCCCTCTTTGAGAAAAGAACAAGGAAAAAATAACATTTTGATTCAAAAATATCTCCCTTACCTAGCCAGGCCTGTAACTGACTCAAATGCTAAGCATTTGTCCTTAAGAGTTAAAACATTGCTATGCAAGAAGAGTAATCAACAACCCCGCCAACACACTGACAGAGATAATTTAAGGTAATTAATAAGCCATTGCCATCCATTACTGATGAAGAGCAAAGACTACAGCCTTTGTATCAGTATGGATTACACTTCAACACAGAGAAAACGAAAATCCTCACAACTGGACCAATAAGCAATGTCACGATAAACAGAGAAAATACTGAAGTTGTCAAGGATTTCATTTTACTTGGATCCACAATCAACGCCCATAGAAGCAGCAGTCAAGAAATCAAACAACATATTGCATTGGACAAATCTACTGCAAAAGACCTCTTTAAAGTGTTAAAAAGCAAAGCTGTCACTTTAAAGACTAAGGTGCACCTGACCCAAGCCATAGTGTTTTCAATCATCTCATTTGCATGCGAGAGCTGGACAATGAATAAGGAAGACCTAAGAAGAATTGATGCCTTTGAATTATGGTGTTGGCGAGGAATATTGAATATACCAGAGACGGCCATAAGAACCAACAAATCTGTCTTGGAAGAAGTACAACCAAACTGCTCCTTAGAAGCGAGGATGTTGAGACTTTATCTCACATACTTTGGACATGTTATCAAGAGGGACCAGTACCTGGAGAAGGACGTCGTGCTTGGTAAAGTAGAGGGTCAGCAAAAAAAAAAAAAAAAGGGGAGGGGGGAAGACCCTTAATGAGACGGAGTGACACAGTGGCTACAACAATGGGCTCAAACACAGCAATGGTTCTGAGGATGGCGCAGAACCAGACAGTGTTTCATTCTGTTGTACATAGGATCGCTATGAGTTGGAAGCAACTCGACAGCACCTAAAAACAACAACACCTCCCATTAATACATATCAAAGAGTGGGGCCCAGAGGAAGAAAAATCAGTCTGGGAAAGGGGAAAAACCCAAATGGGATGAGACCACAGTGTAAGGAGGTGACATGGTGAGAGGGCACGGCTGGCCCTGGAATCTGAGGGATAAAGGGACGTGAAACAGAAAGGTTGAAACTCGGAGGAGGGTGGTCTGAGGCTCTCAGCTTCCTCTCTCCTTTGCCCAAGAGTAATTCTGCTTTTAAGATGTTTGAGCTTCCATTTTTGCTTCTCAAGACCATCATATTTTTATCCTCTAAGAAGATAAGTTCTGATTGAAACTATATCCTGTAAAACCTTTACAATGCCTTTTTGAAGAAAATAGTGACAGAGGTAGGTTATATTTGTCAACTTGGCTTCCAATCATCCTTTTTCCCATTCAAATGTCTCTTCCTTAAGTTTTGGGAGTCCCTGTGGGTTATAAACTGTTAAAGTACTTGGCTGCTAACCGAAAGGTTAGTGGTTCAAGTCCGCCCAGAGGCTCCTTGGAAGAAAGCCTTGGCAATCTACTTCTGAAAAATCAGCCACTGAACACCCTATGGAGCACAGTTCTACTCTGACACACATGGGGTCACCATGAGTCAGAGTCAACTCAATGGCAACCGATTTTTTCATTAAGTTTTAAATGTGTCCTTCCTCTTCTCTTTAGGTCTTTGTGCCTAGATTCCATTTATTTTGATCAAACTTTGTCTTTTACTTTACTTTTTGATCAAAATTCTCTACCCTCATCTTATTTTTCTCCCCTGGTTTAACAATTTTATGTTCATTTACATTTATTTTATTTTTCTTATATTATACTTACTTAATAATCTGATCAGCATATGAAGCAGTAGTTATTATGAAGTCAATGTATTTTTTAATTGTTGGTATATGGACTACTCTCATCTCAGCTGTTAACAGGAAAAACAAAAAACACTTGTTATCGAGTCAATTCCAACTCAGAGCGACCCTACAGGACTGAGAAGAACTGCCCCAAAGGGTTTCTTAAGAATCTGATCAGCATATTAAGCAGTAGTTATTATGAAGTCTATGTATTTTTAATTGTTGGTATACTGACTACTACTCTCATCTCAGCGGTTAATAGAGGTGGCTCCTAAAAATTGGGAGGAAGTATTGAAGCCAGCCCTGGAACAAGGACAAGAATTATTTTCTCAGGACTGCAGTTACTACCCTGAATCCCTGTAGAAGAGTTACAGCTGCGATTTAGTAGTTCCCAAAAGGAAATTTAGAAATCACTGGCATAGACCAATCACCTCCTCCCACAGATAACAAGATGCCCAGAGAAATGAAGAAATTTTTTCCAGACTGTGAAAGCTAAACACTTATAAAAGTTGTTACTAGAGAATTTTAGGAATTTTTAGAGAATTTTAGATTTTAAGGTAAGGATTCATGTACAGATGATGGAGTAAGGATATGATCCCAGGTGAGATCATTATCTAAGGTCTGACTGATGAGGGCAGAGGAAAGACCATAATCTCCCAGGTACCTCTGGCTCTCTGCATATATGCAGGCAAAGCAGCTCCAGTAGCCCACAGGCAGTCTGCTGAAGGGGAGGTCACCAGTAGGAGCCAGGGGCAGACGCACAAAAAAATGGTAAAAGGGGTTCAAGGCTATCTGGGGAGAGCACCAACACTTTCTGCTAAAGGGTCTCTGTCTCTAACTCCACAAGTGTCATCCCATAGCAAGAGCAATGGTAGAATACTTTTCCCCTTTATGTTCATGTTGTTAGGTGCCATCAAGTCGATTCCAACTCATAGCAACCACATGTGACAGAGCAGAACTGCCCCATAGGGTTTCCAAGAATGTAATATTTACGGGAGCAGACTGCCAGGTCTTTTTTCCTGTGGAGCCAGCCAGTGGGTTTGAACCGCCAACCTTTTGGTTAGTATCCGACAACTTAACCATTGCACCACTAGGGCTCCTTTGTACCTTCACAAGGCTTTGCAATTACCTTGTGGTATTCTACTTTTTAAAAATCATACTAAGATTTCACCTTGATCATATTACTTCCCTGCTATGACTCCCTGTTGCTTGGAGATTCAAGTGTAAACTCTTTGGCCTCACATTCAAGGCCTCCAAAAATATTGTCCTAAACTCCATTTAAAAAGCCAACCTTCCACAACTCAGAAATATGATATATTTGAGGCAAAATGGTCTGTTTGTCATTCTTCTTACATTTGCCACCTTTCTTTCTCCATGCTTTTCTCATGCCAACCAGCCTCCCAGCACTGCTTATTCAGCGCATCTCCATCAATCTAAATCAAGCTTTCAAATATCACTCAGACTGTAAAATCTACACAGTCCCTTCTGACCACATTTTCCTGAAGTAATACCTTCTTTCTCTGAACTTCTATTATAAGTTCTATCTAAATAACACATTTGGCAATACTACTCTGTGAAAGCTTGTTCAAACAGAAGAAGGGGATTCCATGTGGTTTAAAATTAGGAAAGGCATGTGTCAGCATTGCATTCTTTCAACATACTTATTCAATCTGTATGCTGACCAAATAATCCGAGAAGCTGGACTATATGAAGAAAAATGCTGCATCAGGACTGGCAGCTCATTAACAACCTGCATTATGCAGATGATACAACCTTGCTTGATGAAAGCAAAGAAGACTCAAAGCACTTAACTGATGAAGATCAAAGACTACAGCCTTTATATCAATATGGATTACACCTCAACATAAAACAAAAATCCTCACAACTGGATCAATAAGCAACATCATGATAAACACAGAAAAGACTGAGGTTGTCAAAGATTTCATTTTACTTGGATCTGCCATCAATGCCCTTGGAAGCAGCAGTCAAGAAAGCAAACGACATATTACATCAGGCAAATCTGCTGCAAAACATCCCTTTAAAGTATTAAAAAGCAAAAATGTCACCTTGAGGACTACGGTGTACCTGAACCAAGCCATAGTATTTTCAATCGCCTCATATGCATATGAAAGCTGGACAATGAATAAGGAAGACCGAAGATGAATTGATGCTTTTGAATTATGGCGTTGGCGAAGAATATTGAATATAACATGGACTTTCAGAAGAATGAACAAATCTGTCTTGGAAGAACTACAGCCAGAATGCTCATTAGAAACAAGAATGGCGAGACTCGGTCTCACACACTTTGGACATGTTATCAGGAGGTACCAGTCCCTGGAGAAGTACTTCATGCTTGGTAAAATAGAGGGTCAGCGAAAAAAAGGAAGATCCTCAGTGAGATGGAGTGACAGTTGCTACAATGGGCTCAAAGACGCAACAACTGTGAGGATGGTTTAACACCAGGTAGTGTTTCATTCTGTTGTACATAAGGTCGTTTTGAGTCGGAATGGACTTGACAGCACCTAGCAACAACAACTCTGTGAAATCTTTCCTACTGTGTTCTTCAGCTGTTTCTAAATCTCTCACTACTACTTAAAAGTCTATGCATTTTTGCCTTGTTTCTCTATATAGACTATAAATTCCTCATTGTATTCCTATTAGCATCTACTACAGCACCATGTACATAGTAGACCTCAATAAGTATGTGCTGGTTTTAGTTAGATGAACATTACATTATCTTTCTTCTTTCTTCAGGAAAATTATTAAAATATCTACATCTTGAAGTGGATAATTGGCTTTTAAGTATGAGGTAGAAAAAGGCTGTTAAAAATTACGGAAAGTTGTCCTACCAAAGAATCAACTGAAAAAAAAAATGTAGTCAGATACAAATAAACACACAAAAACCAACAGATTTTCCCATATGCCAGAAATAAATGGATTTAAGATGTAATGGAAAAAAGAACTGTAAATAATCTTAATAAAAAATGTAAATACCTTAAGAAAATTTTGCTGATACTTTACTGAGAGGTATGAAAAAAGCACTGAATAAATGATCAGTGAAACATGTTCATAGATGAAGATTCAGAAATACAAAGAGATCAACAATTCTAAAACTAATTTATGGCTTATTGCTTGGAATTTGACAACATATTTCTTCTCAAGTTCATTTGAAAAAATAAATGAATGAGACTACCCAAAAAAGACTTGTAAAGAAAAATAAGGGGGTATCTTCCCTGACTGGTCAGAATCGACTCAATGGCAATGGGTAATGATAAAAGAATATTTAAAATCTAAACTGACTATAGTCTTTATGCTTTATAAATATGTCAAAAGCTAAAATATCCTGTATAATTTTAAAATAATAATAATTAAGGAAATTAATGAGTAACCTAAAGAGAAAAGATGAGACCCAGAAAACAGAAAGAAAGGATTTTGGAATGAATAAAGAATACTACTACATAGGTAGTATACATAGGCAGAAACTCTTTATGAATTGGGTTACTAAATACTTAATTTTAATTTTTTTTGCATTGCTATGAAAAAAAATCACAATAAGGTTTCAGTAAACTATCCCACACAACCCACACAAATGTGCCTCGAGGAAAGAATCCTGAAGACTTGAGGAACAGGCAGTGTTATTAGCTGACTTTCAGTTTCAGAGCAAGAAACAGAAACCACTTCAGGTATTTCTAGCAGATAGGAAGTTAACAGAGGGGATTAGGTTTTTCCAAAATCTCTGGAATGACTAGGGAGTGGGAACAAGGGGACCACAGTTAGGCTTTTGCTTTTAAGGTCATACCAGTGCATCCAGAATTCAAAGTTCAAGAAACTTTGCTGCTGGCATCACAAGGACCTTGCATTCAAGAAGCTAGTAACTAAACAATGGAATGTGGAATCCAAGCACTGCCAATATCCACACGTGCTGGAACCCACTGGTGACCAGCCCCACTACAGAAAGATGGCATCAGCCCCCTCCTCCCAGTCTACGTTTCAAAACTCCTGCTTGTGTATCTAATTGGTACCACCCAATGCATATCCAGGGACTAGCAAAAATATAGATTTTTAGCTTCCTAACCACTCTGAACTAAGAGGCTGAAATGGAGATTAAAGGAGCATCTGCATGCATATGCCATAAATAATACAAACAAGGTGCTAAAGAAGAAATATGAGTGGTATATTTTTATAGGAAGAAAACTGTTCACTCTCACTTCTCATTGAAGAAATGTAAATTGAAGCCAGAATAAATGTAATTTTTTCCTAATTTTTTAATGTTAACTTCAGAGATACTGTAGTGAAGTGAAATCTTATTAACTACATTAAAAAAAAAAAAAAAAAAAAACAACAACCTGTTGCCATTGAATCAATTCTGACTCATAACAACCCTATAGGAGAAAATAAAAGTGCCCCAGAGGGTTTCCAAGGAGCAGCTGGTGGATTTGAACTGCCAACCTTTTGGTTAACAGCAGAGCTCTTAACCACTGCACTACTAGGGCCCCTATAAACTACATAGGAAGAATAAATAGATACAGTTTTTCTGGATAGCAACTTGGTAACAGGTATCTAGAGCCTTGTAAAATGGTTCTATCCTTTGATACAGTAATCTACTTCTAGGAATCTAGCCCAAGGAAATAATGTGGTCTCCAATTTACGACCAGTAATATTTGAAATGGAAGAAAATAGGCAGCTTTATGATGTCTGAAAAATTAAAAAATTACTAGTATCCAACAAAAGGAGTATAGTTAACAATAGGTTATTATATAGCTTTGTAACGACACTGGAAAATGACCACGTTAAGTGAAGACAAGCAGAGTACAAAAACATTTATAAAATATGAACCTAGTTTTTTAACTATTCACAAACTTGAGGGAACAGAGAGAAAGGTCTGGGAGGTAACACATAAAAGTGCTAACAAGTTGTATCTCTGGCATAGGTAGAGATGATTAAAGGTAATCATTTTTTCAGTGCTGTGTATTTACCAATATTCCACAGTGAGGCTACACTTTCTTTGGAACCATTCTAAACAAACAGTTCATTAAAAAATAAAAGTAATCCTTTAAAAAATTAAACTTCTCTCTCTCTCTGTAGTATGAGAATGTTTAAAGATCTCTTAATGGGTTAAGGATTTCATCGCAATTTGCAACTGGGTCTTTACACACTCTTGATTTCTGTCAGTTGTATTTTTGGACATGTGGTCAGGGAAAAAAAAACTGAAGTTGGAAAAAATAAAGTATAACCTTCACTGCTGCAAGACTACACAGTCATTGTGGTTACTCCCAACCACCTCAGTGTGTGGTTCTTTTCACATAACAAAGACTATAGTCAGCAAACCTAATGGACACACTTCCTTCCACATCTACTCCACCAACAATATAGAGAAACCACCCTAGTTTGAGCGAAGTTTGCGACATTTTTTAAGAAAGAGGAAATGATGAGATTTTCCATTGATAAGATCTCGTTTTTTCCCATGAAACTCCCATGAAAATAGGAATCTACTGGATGTGATTATTTTGTTAAATAATCTCATTATGAAAAAAGTTTTAGAAAATGGTGAATACTACCCTTCCATCTTCAGAGACAATCTCACAAGAACTGGGTCTGGAGTCAGAGTATTCACAAGAGAACTGAGAACAAAAGTGAATAAAGAACATCACTTTAGACACGAAGCCTGCCATCACATAGAAACCAGACAGCCACCTCCACTCATGGGTGTTCAAAGCTACTTCCTTCTTCCTCACAGGCTTTCCCACTCGTCAGCATGTGTCCACAGTGCCCTGCACTGTTCTGTATCTCTCCTGCACCACACAGTTACTATACATTCTCACCTCCTCAATTCCTGGAATGCTCACCATTGATCAGGCAAGCAGTCTCCGATGACCTCCACCAGCCTTCCAAATAATGTGGGCTTTCTACCCAGGAAATGTCAAGAAAACTCTATCTTCAGGCACATTGTCTTAGTTTGCTAGTGCTGTTGTAACAGAAATAACCACAAGTGGGTGGCTTAAAGAAGAGCAACGTATTTTCTCACAGTTCTGGAGGTTAAAAGTCCAAATCAGGTCTCAGCTGTATAGATTCCTTCCTCATTTGTAGCCCTGGGAATTCCTTGGCCCCTCAGCTTGTAGACGATCCTCACGTGGCATCTGTCTTCCCCCATGTGCATGCCTCTATGTCTATTCTCATCTTTTGGTATGACCTCATTAACACAACAAAAACTCTATTTCAAACAGGATCCCATTCACAGACACAGGGGTAAGCATTTCACTATATGTTTGGGGGGAACACAATTCAATCCATTAACACATATCTTTATTCATATCCAATTTCTTGATTGCGACTTTTCTAGACTATCTCTATGTTAGTTAATTCACCTTACTAAAAGCAAGATAAGAAACACAAATTAAATGTCATCTAAAAGTTTCATTTTATTTCATTAAAGTTTTTTTTTTTTTAAGAACTGCCTGTGTTATTATTCCAGGGACTCCTGGCTTTGGCTGAGGCAAGGATCTAACAAACACACGGACTCCTTTACCAGCCTGGGAACAAGATGGATAAATTTGCTCTCAACTTTAGCTCTGGTATCGGTTCATACAGAGTCTGAGGAGTTTGTGTAGTTTGGCTGATAATTTTGCCTTTCATAAAAGGCTGAGATGTTTGTTTCCATGTATAGTATTACAACTGTATGGACAAAATGCAGCTCTCCAAAACTTCATTCTTCTCATTTGCTCACATACTTTTGAATTAGACCATTGTAGCTTATCGATCAGAACTGCTCTTCCGACTTATGTACAATTGTAACTATATATCGCTACACTAATGGAACCTAAAACTATGGTATAATCTTATTGGAACAAAAGAAGCTTTCCTCGTTGTGTGAATTTTACTCAATAATAAGCCTCTGTGCACCAGACTGATTAGATTTCTTGTAAAAGAGTAGCTGCCGTTGCAAATCCAAAATAATAGATGGTTGGCATGTGACACTAATAGTAGCCAATAAAACAGCTACAGAAAGATTTCCCCAAATGCTTTGTAAATTGATTATCTATAATATCCTATGATAAACTGACCCATAATGTCATATAATGGCTATTTATTTAGGCAGAAATTCAGCCTGGGGAATTTGAGAAACAAAATCCCATCACTGCAATGATGATGGTAATACATTCCACAGTCTTCTAGAATGATGGATGTTAGTGTGGTTTACTAAGCTTTGTTTTTGTCCATCTGCCCTAAAACAAGACTTTTGCTAATATTTCTTTGGTCAAGAGATGAACCTATTCAGAGTAACAATTTGATGGTTTTTCTAACAGTACCTTAAACTTCAACTGCAACCCCACCCATAAAAATAAAATCAGCTTCCTAACTTCTCTATTTCGTTAATAGGGCCAACATTAGCCCAGGCTTCCAGGGTCAAAATGAGTTATCTCTGAGTTCTCCTTTGCAGTTGACTCACAATTCAATTATCACTAAGACCAGTTCGCTCTTTCTCTCATTATCTCTATCGCACATCCCTTTCTTTGTACTCCCACTACCCAAAGGCAATTCAAGGTATATTTCCCCTTTCTCAATACTGCAGTCCCCCTCCACTTGGTCTCTATGCCTGTAGCCTTCCCCTCCTTTCTGTCTTATGAATCCTACATGAATCTTCTGTAAGTTCTGCTTTGAGGGGTTTCTCCTCCAGTCATAATTCTTCAAGGAGTCTCTTGCCTAGAATAGCAACTTTTCAATTGTTTTTCCCACTGTGGCACATATGTGTGACACACTCCCATTATCTAGGGTATAAATAAGGTATGTAGCCTGGTCCAATGCCCTCTACTCTACCACTATACTACTATTTTCTCTTTGTGCCACCAGCCAAAATTTGTTCCTCCACCTTCCCCTTCTGCATTACACGATAGGACCAATCATCTACTGCTATATGTGAAAAACATGTATGTAATGTGGTAGACAGAATTCTAAGATGATCCCAACTATCCCTGCCTCCTGGTATTGATGTTCTTGTACAATCCCCTCCCCTTGAGTGTGGACTACACCTAATGATTTGATTTTAATAAACAGAATACAGAAAAAAATGATAGGCTGTCATTCTGTATTTAGATCATAAAAGATCATGACTTCCATCATGCTGACTCTTTCTATTGCTTTTCTGACTTATGCCCTTTGATGAAGTAAGATACTATGTTGAAGAGGCCCACATGGCAAGGAAAAGAGAGTGGACTCCAGCTAAACACCAGCAAGAAATAAGCTCTCAGTCCAACATCCCATAAGGAACTGAATTCTGTCAAAAACCATGTAAATGAGCTGGAAAAAAAGTGGATCCTTATCCAATAAAGCCTTCAGATGAGACCAGAGCCCTGGATGATACCTTTATTGTGGCCTTGTGAGAGATCCTGAAGCACAGGATCTAGTTAGGCCATGTTCGGATTCCATACTACAGAAACTGAGATAATAAATGAGTATGGTTTTCAGTGGCCAAGTTTTGGGGTAATTTATTGCACAGATATAAACAACATACATGTATCTTACCACATTTGCTCAACTGTAGCCTTCCCAAGGGCAGAAACTCTGAAGGATAAAACTCTGTGTGAGCACAGTGTCCAATGTTCATGTTAATGCCCAGTAAAATGCTAACTGGTGAGTGATGAAGTAAATTACTTTACTGAGCCAATTTTCCCAGTTTTTGCAGAAAACAAATATTTAGAACTTTAGATGGATGAATTGCATATAAAGATTATATTGCCTTTTCAAGTCAGTCCCTATGTTTTGAATGCTACCTATTTCTCCACTAATTTGCATTCCTTTTTTGTTCTTAGCCAAAATGTGTTCATGTCATTTTATCTTTTACTTACCAAAAGGAATGCATAATTCACAAAGTGATAAACAACAGCAAACTTGGAATCATTTTTGAAGGATCGTATCAAAAAGCACAAGTTTCTTTTATAATAAAAATGAGCTTCAATAACAAAGGGAATAGGGATGTTATCCATATTAGGATGCTTTAAACTGCAAAGAACAGAAAAATTGAACTCATGACATTCAACAGGAAGAACATATTTATTTCATATTTCAAAAGATTTGTTGGCTTCAGGACAGGACATTTAAGTAGGTTATCAAGGATCCAATATTTTTTCAACTTTCTGCTGTGCTATTCTCAGACTAACTCCCTCATGGCTGCAAGATGGTTGCCATTATTCTATTGATTACATCCAGACACAAGAATATCCAGTGGAAGAAAAGCATATCTCTTCCTATGTGTCTCTTTTTCAACAGCAAACAAACCTTTCCCAGAGGATTTCCGCAGACTTCCCTTTGCGTGTCAATAGCCAAAATTAGGTATGTAATATATCCTAAATTAAAATCTGAAAAGAGGACTAGAATAACCATGACTGCTAGGGGAAGGGCTGGACACCTGAGCAAAATTGAGGTTTCACCAGGAGGAGGATGGAGGATGTCTGTTGGTTAGGGAAGCAAGAGTGTCTGCTGTAGATAACAGGATCCATTTTCTTTGAATTTAGAAAGCTAAGAGATGGGAACAAATTCATTTACTCTTAGCTCTGATGTTGATTGATCACTGACCAGTACAGGTAAATATCATAACTGACTAGCTAATAAATAGCCCTGTTTGTTCACTGTCACCTCCACCACCTCATCATCCTTCTTATTTATCCCCGTCACTAACTAGAAGTTGAGTCCAACATCTAGCACAGCGCGCAACGCATAGTATTTGTTCACCACCCATTGCCGTCAAGTCAATTCCAACTCATAGCAACCATATAAGACACAGTAGAACTGCCCCATACGGTTCCCAATGCTGTAAATCTTTACAGAAGCAGATTGCCACATCTTTCTCCTGTGGAGCAGCTGGTGGGTTCAAACCACCGAACTTTCAGTTAGCAGCCAACCGTGCCACCAAGTCTCCTTAGTTGTTGATTAAAGATATGTAATATGGTGAAGAGAATGAAAAGATGAGACACAAATTAGGAGAAACTATTTGCAAAACATACATGTAATGAAGAACATGTATCCAAAATATACAAAGAACTCTTAGAAGTCAACATAAGAAAATAAACAACCCAATTACAAACTGGTCAAAAGATTTGAACAGACACTTCACCAAACAAGATAAGTGGCAAATAAGTATATGAAAAGATGTTCAACATCATGTCATTAGAGAATTGTCAATTAAAACAACAATGACATACCACCACACATCTATGAATGGCTAAAATCTAAAACACTGACAATATCAAATGGTGGCAAGGATGTGGAGCAATAGGAATTTTTACTCATTACTAGCAGAAATGCAAAATGGAAGACAGTCTGGCAGTTTCTTACAAAACCAAACATAGGCCGTCATGGATTGAATTGTGGCCCCCAAGAATATGTATATCAATTTGGCTAGGCCATGATTCACAGTATTGTGTAATTGTCCACCATTTTGTCATCTGTATTGCAAATCCTATCTCTATGATGTTAATGAAATGGGATTAGTGGCAGTTATGTTAATAAGGCAGGACCCACTCTACAAGATTAGATTGTGTCTTAAACCAATTTCTTTTGAGATATACAAGACAGAAGCAAGCACAGTGACATGGGCATCTCATATCACCAAGAAAGGAGCTCCAGGAACATAGTGTGTCCTTTGGACCCCGGGTGCCTGCACTGAGAAGCTCTTCGACCAGGGAAAGATTAATGACAAGGACCTTCCTGCAGAGCTGACAGAGAAGGAAAGCCTTCCCCTGAAGTTGACACCCTGAATTTGGACTTCTAGCCTACTAGACTGTGAGAAAATAAACTTCTCTTTGTTAAAGCCATCCACTTGTGGTATTTCTGTGACAGCAGCACTAGATGACTAAGACATAGGCTTACCATACGATGCACCAATTGTGTTCAAACTGAGTTGACAATGTATGTTCACCAAAGAAGCATTGTACATGAAGGTTCAGATTTATTCAGAATTGCCAAAAATGGTAAACAACCAAAATGTCCTTCTTAGGTGAATCCTGTTTGTTTCAGAATTAGAACGTCCATACAGTGGAGTATTATTCAGCAATAACAAGAAATGAGCTACCAAGCTACAAAAAGACATGGAGGAAATTTAAATGCATGTTGCTGAGTGAAAGAAGTCTGAGAAAGCTACATACTGTATGATTCCAACTATGTTTTGTTCCGGCAAAGCCAAAACTATAGAGACAGTAAAAAGATCAGTGGTTGCCAAGGATTTGGGGAAAGGGGTAAGAAATGAATAGATGGTGCACACAGCAGTTTTAGGACAGTGAAACTATTCTATATGATACTGTAATGGTGGACATGTGATATTATGCATTTCTTAAAACCCACTGAACTATACAACACAAAGAGTGAACTCTGATGTAAACTATGGCTTCAGTTAATACTAATGTATCAATATTGGTTCATCAGTTATAATAAATACACCACACAAATGCAAGGTGTTAATAACAGAAGAATCCTTGTACAAGGGAAAGATGAGGTATATGAGAACTCTCTGTACTTTATATACAATTTTTCTGTAAATCTGAAACTGCTCTTAAAAAATAAATTCTGTTTAAAAAAATACATGTAGAATGGGATAAACATCAACTGAGCACTCTTTCTCTCCTTCCCTATCACTCCAACTCCTTGAATAGTATTTAAGCTTAAATATTCCATAATTCCATAGCCTTAGACTGATTCTCCACACTTGCCAATGATATTTTTGAAAACCAAAAAAAAAAAAAAAACAGTCTAAAAAACTCAAGTATTTTCAGATACCAAAATTTCACTATGATACAGAGAATAGTTTCAAATGTTCATCTTGATATTTGGCACTTCCGAGATAGCAAGCTACGCTGAATATTAGTCCCTGTTTGATCCCACCCCAATTCTTCCCTACTCCCACCCCAACATACCGGCACAACTTTACTCACGTAATAACCCACACCAAGTTGAATAGTAATTCATCTCTTATTCAACATTCTAACCCAGTGCCTGGAAATTTAGCCTCTCAAATTGCCAAGTGTATGTTGTTACCAGGAGTTAAATAATATAATCCAACCAAAGATGACATGAAGTAGTACATAATTAGTCACAAAAATGTGCTTATGTGGATTCAGCAGAAAAGGTAATTATTGTTACCCTCAGTGGTTTGAGATTACAATAAAAGACTTACAAATGAGGATAAAAACTATTATCCATCTATGAAAGTTGTCAACCTTTCAAAAATCTTATTAAACTTTGAACTATAATAACAGTACCATTGGTTCTTCTTTGTTTTTGTTTTTATCCTTTCATTTCTTATTTATGGGACAATACTACAGGGTCGCTATGATTCAGAATCAACTTGATGGCAATTTTTGTTCTTTATTATGGTCTTAAAATTATTTTCTCAAGCACTGTACTAGTGGATTTATAATAATTCTTAAGATTATAATAAATTTCAAAGCTTGTTTTTTCCCAGGAAGCCTGGATGACAGAGAATTGCTTTCCATTTGATTTGACATGCTTTTAACTGCCCAGTGTTGTACCCAGTTAAAGCAAGCGTAGACTGTGCCTCCAGAAACCTATATTTCAGCTAAAAAGCTTCTGTGGAGTGTTACGGATTGAATTATGTTCCCAAAAAATATGTGCTGTAAATCCTAACCTCTATGCTTGTGGTTATAATCCTATTTGGGAATGAGTTGTCTTTGTTATGTTAATGAGGCAGAATTGGTATAAGGTGTATCTTGAGTTAATCTCTTTTGATATAAGAGATTAAACAAGTGAGCAGAAGAGAGATGGGGTAAGATAGATGCCAAGACACACGGAGATCTCATGTTAACACACAAGATTGTGTGTCAACTTGGCTGGGCCATGATTCTCAGTGTTCTAGCAGTCATAAAATGTTATGATCACTTCCGTGTTTTGAGATTCGATAAGTGATTACCCCCATGATGGGATAATATGAGTAGCCAATCACTTGAAAGGGAATTTCCTTGGGTGTGTGACCTGAATCGAATATAAACGGACATTCTGGCAAGGCTTGGGGGGTTTTTGTTGCTGCTTGATACCGCAGCTGTCTCCTGTTCATCTAACCTCCAGTTCTTGGGACTTGAGCTAGCAGCTTACCTGTGGTCTTGCCTGCTGATCTTGGGATTCATTGATCTTTGAAGCCTGTGAGCAAGAGCCCTGCTCTGTCACCTGCCAATCTTAGGTTCACCAGCCCCTGTGGCTATGTGAATCAGGAGAAGCCTCTATCCTGATCCACGGACTTGGGATGCTCCAGCCTCTACAACCACATAAGCCATTTCCTTGACATAAATCTCTCTCTATATATATATATTTATACACTTTACTGGTTTTGCTTCTTTAAAGAATCCAGCCTAAGACACCAAGGAATCAAGAAACAAGCAGAAGAGTAAAGACCTTCTTCCAGAGTTGACAGAGAGAAAAAGCCTTCCCCTAGAGCCGACAACCTGAATTCGAACTCCTAGCCTCCTAAAACTGTGAGAAAATAATTTTCTGTTCGTTAAAGTTACCCACTTGTGGTATTTCTGTTATAGCAGCACTAGATAACTAAGACAGGAAGAAGTAACGTATTTTTATGTGAAGCAAGCAACTTCTACATCTGTTTGCCAACTGTGCCCTTCCTCTTTGACATATTTTTATAAGCTGCACTACGCCAATTTTTTTTACATGTTGCTGTTAAAAAAAAAAAAAATTAGCATAGCACGCTTACGAAAATACCTTGTGGGAGGAGGCATGGTTGGCAAACAAAAATAGAAGTCACATGTTATTTGTGTAAAATTACGGTATGCTCTGGTGTCAGGTAAGTAGCAGGGTTCATTAACTTGTCTAACTGCCACATTCAGAGGCAGTAGATAATGGCTGTTAAGAACATAGAATTTGGAATCAGACCTAAATTTGAATCTCAGTCCCACAACTTACATGTGGACATGTGGTTTAATCTCTCTAAACCAAAATTCCTCCATCTTTAAAATGGCAATCATCAAACTGACTTCATTGATTATAGTGAAGATTATAGAAAATAATGTCTCTAAAACACCTAACATAGCAGTTACAACAAGCAAGCCACCAGGGTAGTAGCTGCGCATGAGGTACATTGGCCAGGAATCAAACCTGGGTCTCCAGCATAGAAGGCAAGAATTTTACCATCGAACCACCTATGCCTCACCAGTTATAGCTCTCTGTCATGAAACATTTCCCAACCACATCCATTAACTGTTTTCCTCCACTGTCTTCCAAGGCTATGCTGTAGGATAAGCCTGGGAACTAACCTCCCAGACAGAGTAGTAGGACTAATGCAGATGGTCCCAGGAACTCACCACTCCATTCCTCTACTTCACACTGGGTTCCAATGGCCACATCTCTCCCCTGCTAGCCAGGAAGCAGAGGCAGGAGAAATCTAAACCTCCCTGTTAAACGAATATCTTTAGTTGTTAAACGTCTTTGCCTATTCATCCCAGTCTCCTGCTTACTTCACTGACTGGCCCCCTGCACATTGGGGTTCGCCCTTCCAACTGAGGCACTTTGTCCAAGTGGCTTCCATTCACTGGTGCTGGGTGCAGAACTGCAATGTGCATCTTCCCTGCCCCGTCCTCCTTCTGGGTCTGGACGTGGCATGGCTGAAAAAAACATCTTTAAATCTCAGAATAGATTTAATTTGGTGATTTCTTAAGCTAAGTCAGGAATATCCTCATTAAACACTGAGTAAGGCAAGGAGACAAAGGACTTGAAAAGGCATTTCTTTCTTTGGTTTTATTCAGATTTACAATTGAGTTTTTGTAAGTGATGGATGTGCTCTGGTGAATCACCTTTGCTGCATTCTAAAGGACTCTGAATTCATCAAGGCCCCTTCTTGATTGCAAATTCAACCAGTGAAATCATTTTTACCCATCACAATCATGGGGTTCTGATCTTAGAAACCTACTTAGTAGACTGTCAAGCTCAGGCTTCAGGGCAGTTGTGTGACATGATCCCCAAACTGAATACAAGATGACATTTCCAGGTATACTTTTCTTATTCAAGTTCTATTTTTTTGCTACAACAACCACCTCCCAATTATCTTTTTATAAAGTAGTATTAGTAAATTTGACAATGAAATTATCATCGCCATCCATCTCCTAAAGTGAAAAATAATTTTGATTGTAAATACAGAACTTAAAATCAGCATCTTGGGATTTTATCTACTACTTCAATGATTATCTTCGTTGGCCTATCATATTGGATTAAATGAAATTTTAAAAAATTTTAGGTATCATTCATTGAATTAGTAGAATAACACATTTTAAAATAATCATAACAGAAATGTTAATTAACAAGAACATTCTTTGAGAACCTTTTGATGAAGAACATAATAAAAAACTGAAAGTGAATGATATGGGTGAGATAAGGAAGTTAACTTGGATTAAATGTAGACTACTTCCAATAGTCTTAACTAGATGAATAAGAAGGGACTTCAAGATTTTTTGAGCCCTTAATGAGATAATATTTAAGAAGATTTAACTAAAACCCAGATGACCAGTACTCATACATGGTATTATTCAGGTATGAATAAAACCGATTTTGCAAAATGTATGGATGCAGACTTTGACTAATTATCTTGTTTGAAGCCAGGCCAAGCTTCTGAGAGTAGATAAAATTTTCTCTGGGGGAAAAAAAATCCTACTATCAGTCTTCCTGGAAAGAAGTCAATCATAGGATGGGAAATGAGAACTCACTAGGGCTTGGATTAGAATAAGGGAATTCTGTCCCCCTCTCTATGGGTCTGGGAGGCAATAATGCCGGGAACTCAGAGTTAGGAAGACACCTGGAATACTCCAAATGGAAGGAGATGCTGGTAGAGGTGGAATGATGGCTTGTACCACATGGACCCAGGCAAGGAGCAGCCAGAGAGAGGTCTAAGCTCATGTAATTGTTAGAAGCTATTATCTATCTTGACTTGATAATTTCCCTGTCTCCAAAACTTCAGGGGGTTTATCCTGACCTCAATTACCCACTAGAGGATAAAGAAGAAGGGCTTACCTTACTTTTTACATGGAGCTCCTAGCCCCCCACCCCCCACCCCCCCACATACAGCCAGAGTGATTGTAGTAGCATCTGTGTTCCCATCAGAGGAAAAGCAGCAGCAGTGAGGAGATGGAGGTTGGAGCCAAGTCACACTAGACACCCACTGGTGAACTTATGTGAGAATACACAATTTACCTGTTGCTTTGACTAATCCAACCAGTTGATTCTATTTAGCCAAGCTATGGTTTTAATTTTCTTTGCCTATTAAAACTAACCAATTTATTTATTTGGACTTAACTGCTGGCTGTTTTATGTTTCGTGTAGATTCAGTCTATGAAGATCAAGAACTCGAAGGGGAAGAAACCCCTCAAGCTTCTCCATGTTTTTCAAGTCATACGTTTCAAGTCACTCACACTTCAGGAAAGATTTTCTTTTTTTCCCTGAACTTTTAACTCTTTCCACTGTTACACTTTTTCTCTCACTACTTGCAACATACAAAGAAAATTGGTGAAATGACTACCCTTGAATTCCTAACAGGTAAAGACAGAGCTCAAAACTCGCATCCAAGGAAATCATCCTGGTTTGGAACAATCGAAAGGTGGGAATTTTAAATTTTTCACACTTATTATTCCATTTTCCCTGTCAACATGAAACGTATTTGAAGATACCAAAATATTCAACGTATTATGTTTCCATCTCATCATCTGAAAAAAATCTGTATTATTGCTTCCTATAATTTCTAAATTTCATAAAATAAGGTACATATTTCAGCATCCTTATAAACCTAATTTAGTTAATTCTTCTAGCTAACACAAGAGAGAGAGAAGGATGAAATTAAATATCTTACTAGGAATGGTTTTATATATTGTACATATGTTATATTTTCTTTCTTATATCTCCCAATCTATAAAAGCTAAATAAAAACGCACGAGAAAAATTTAATATAATACAAACTGAAGATTTTAATGACAGACATTAATAATTCCCTGCATGTGCACAGTTGGCTTATTCCACAAAACACAGTCATTTTAATATGTATAATACAGATCGCAAAGTAAAACCAACTCAGCTATTGAAATATTGATGGGATTAGAAGAAGGGGCAATCCAATTCCATATATCATAAAGAAAATAGGGTCAATTGTTTAGCTGTTTGGTACAAATTAGAGAAATACCAACTAAGAAGTTCATCCACCTTTAAATTGTTACCTTCTTTTAGGTGCTGTATTTTGCTACCTTAATTGTTCTGTGTTTCCTTTCTAGAAGGAAAAGCCATCAAACAGAAACAAAGCTTCTCTTTATGTTTTGTATAGGATCAATTGCATTCCCAGTACTCAATAAATAATTCCTTAGGAATAATTTGCCAGTAAATGACGCCTGCAGGCTAGAACTCTTCATTGTATAGTGAAGATTTCTGCAGAGTTAAAATTATCTTAAACCTTAGCACAGTGATGTCTGTGTTCAGTTAAAGTTTTATTTTCTTAAACCTTAACCTTGAGAGTCAATTTCTTCTTGCTGTCCTAGGCAACAGAATAGTCTAAATCGTGTAGCACACAAATTGGGTATAAGTGCCTTGACATTTCAGAAAGTGAAGGAGAATTCCTAAGGGATAACTCACGTCTTTCTTTCTTGCAGGGCTTACACCTGTAACCAGCTCAAATCTCAAAGAGAAATCTTATTCTGGCGGTAAATGATCACCTTAGTGTCTGTTATATTTGTTGCAAAGGTACACATTTCTATTCTGTATTTGAAACAACTTGGAATTTTTGCAATGGCTTCATTCATTCAACAAATAGTGATGAGAGCTTAGTATGTGACCCACTACCTGTCCGTTTGTCATAATGTGGTAGCTTATACATATTGCTGTGACGCTAGAAGCTATACCACTGGTATTTAAAATACCAGCAATGTTACCCACGATGGACACGTTTCTGCAGAGTTTCCAGACTTAGCAGACTTAGCTTGGCTCTGACCTCTAACGTAGGTTTTCTCCACAACAACAAAAATCTACTTCCAAAAGTTCAGCAATGAAAATGCTATGGATCACAACAGAATACTGTCCAATACAGTCCTGAAAGATGAGCCCCTAGGTTGGAAGGTACTCAAAATACACAATAGACTCAAGGATACCAACAATTTTGAAGATTGCTCAGAACCAGCAACACTTCATTGGACTCACGGGGTCACCATGAGTTGGAGCCAACTCTCTGACTCCAGGGCAACTAACAACAACAAAAACAGTATGTGGCAGGCAGTACAGTAAGCTTCAGAAACAAGCCAGATAAGGCCCTGCTCTTGTGGAGCTTGCATTTTACAGAGGGTAAGGCAGACAGTAAACAAGTAGACAAATAACAAAGCTAATTTCAGGAAGTGGTAAATGCTTTGCAGAAAACAAATCGATGTGGTAGCAGAGGAGGTTTAGGAGGAGGTGCTTAAGGATAGGCACCATGGAAGGCCTCTGAAGAGCTAAGAACAGAATGATGGGAGCCAGCCTATCAAAGAGCAGCAAGAAGAGCAGCCCACACAGGCAGAAGAGCTGATGCAAGGCCCGAAGTGGAATTGCAGTGGTCTGTGGTCTAGAGAAAAGATGGAAGAAAGGTCAGTGTGCCTGGAATGTGTATGTATTGTAGCGGGGAGAGGCACTAGGGAAGGAGTCTGTAAAGTATGCACAGTTCATAATCTTCAATCTCCAGCTCTATTCAAATCACAATTCTAAAAGTATTGCCGTACTGCCGTGGGTGTGTCCACTGAATGCAGTTGGTTACCAAATCTTAAACAGATTTTACAAAATAAGGAGTTTTTTCCCCCATGTTTACGCAAAATCACACTTGATTCACTCAGAATCAAGTGGTATCAGTGGCAGAGGAGTGGCATTAGAAATCATCTTCTCAAATTCGCTCATTTTACAAATGAGGAAAACCAAGATCTAAAATGAAAATGTTAAAAAGGTAGGTCAAGTTATTTTTACTCATGCCACCACCAACCCTCCATGGACCATTTGGGCTGCTGGTTCTTTACTAGCTTGGTTCTGACCTCTAATGTAGGTTTTCTCCTTGACAACAAAACAAACAATGAATTCTTTGGGAAACTAAACTGCACAATCATCACTACAATCAAAAGATAACCACACTAAATTTAAAAGAGAAATAACAGACTAAAATATCTCGTCTTAAATACAAAACACTAAAGGTTTCTCTTTAATAGACAAACAAGGCAAATGTGTAAGAAAAATAGCAAGATCTCATCCATTAAAGGAGAAAAATATAGGATAGATACTTCAAATACAAATAGAAACAAATACAGGTGAACATACTTCTCTGGGAAGAAGAAATGAAAATTAAGAAAAATTTGAGAAACAATTGTATACAGATTACAGCAGCAATAATTTTAGAACACCTGGTGAGGTTTTGGTGAAACTGATAACACTGAATCAATGCTGATGACATGAAATAAAACAAGATTACAATATGTAGCAGAAGCCCTAAAGATACTGGTATTGCCTGAGTCAGATCATTACTTCTGAGAATTTCAAGAGACACAAAATGATAAAAAAAAAAAATACAGAAAATGATAAAAAGCATGCAAAATTATCTGCTAAAATAAAATCATAGAAACCTACCTCCATCCTTAATATTAATGGAATGGTTTAAGGAAATTATGATACATCAAAGTGATAAAAATATTCTATGGTTACTGAAGAGTATAACTTTAAGGATTTTTAGAAACTTAGAAACAATATAATATCCTGGTTGAAAACACAAGTATTGAAATCAGATGAACCAGGGCAAGAACTGAATTCTCTCTCTGCCTCGTACAAATTCTGTGAACTAAGTTTTCTCAACAGTAAAATAGAAACTCAAGGATAGCAGGAAACATTAATTGAGCACTTGCTGTGTGTCAAGTTAAGGTTTTAAACTTATGTATTGACTTATTTAACCCTCACACAAATCCTCTAAACAAATAAAAACTGTAGATAAAAACTGCAGAAACAGCTACCTCCCCAAGGGCTGGGTATATGTAAAGGAAAAATCAAAAACCCATTACAGTTGAGTCAATTCCAAATCATAGCAACCCTACAGGGCAGAGTAGGACAGCCTCATAGGGTTTCTAAGGAACAGCTGATGGAATTGAACTGCTGACCTTCTGGTTAGCAGCCAAGCTCTTTACCACTGCACCATCAGGGCTCCTATAAAGGAAGAGGTGCAGTTATCAGAACATAGAACCTAGAAGCTTGGAAGAGAGCACTTAAAGTTGGTTCTCCAACCACTGACAAAGGGACTTCCATGCAGTCACTGCTGCCTCTGAGGATACAATGAGTCTGGTTTGGGAGATGCCAGAAAAAAGCTGGCGGCTGCGTCTTTAACCACAGATAGGGTGAACTGCTACCACTGGGACTACACTTTCAAGATGACAAAAAAAAGAAATTCCTTCTTCCCATTTCTTGTCTTCCTAAAACCCTTTAGTCCTCCTATGGGCAGAAGCAATAAGCAAGCTGGCAGAGGAGTCTGGGAAATAGGGAAGGGGAGTTCCCAGGTGGCACAAATCGTTAAGCAATCAACTACTAGCCACAAGGTTGGCAGCTGGAACCCATCCAGAGGTACCTGGCAGTCTGCTTCCAAAAGGTCACAGCTTTGAAAACCCTATGAAGGAGTTCTACTCCGTACACATGGGATCACCATGAGCCAGAATTGACTCAACAGGAACTAAAAACAAAGCAGCTGAAAGATTATGAGCACATTTATTAGCGTGGGTTCCTCAAAAAGCAGAACCTAAGGCAAAACCTGATGTGTTGCTATTTTGTTTTGTGTTCAATCCCAGTAAAGCAGGAGTGAGGGAAAAACAAATGAGGCAGGAAAGTGGAGGAGTAAATAGGGGTGTGTTACCAAATTGGCCACCACTTGGGTACCATTTGCAATTGGTTGTTTCATCTCCCGCAACTATCTTCCAAGAAACTATACGAACTATACTCTCAGGGGTGAGAAGGGAATATACTTTATCTGCTAGCTCCTGTTCCCCACTTTGGCCAAACATTGCCTGTGGGCATAAACTCCCACATTCCACACTGCCCATGTGTGGAGTTACAGCGGGTCTTTAAAGTCTCACTCTTCAAGGGCAACAGGGAAAGCCCAGGACAGAAGGAAAGAGGTAGATGATACAGGCACAAGAGCACCATTGGGTTGTGTGCGAATGAAGTCAGTTGCTTCGAAGTGGTTAGGTAGAGCCACACAAATTTGGCATCCCACTGCTGGGGTAGATCAAATGGCCAAAAGTGCGGGAGCTAGTTGATGCCAAGAGAATCCAAGGAAGTGCATAAGAAGCATCGGATAGTAAATAACAAGGAGTGTGGGTTCACATAGGTGCATGCACTGCAACATTTGGGTATATCCAACACCAGGTATAGCCAAGAGAATCAAACACCCCACCATCCAAACAGGACATTTTTGTCCAGGACAAACGGTAAGCTGGACAGGTCTCTAGGACAACTGCTATAAACTGGGGCTGCCCCAAGCAAACAGGGCATAATTTTTCTAGGTATAGCTAGCAGAACTATGTAAAAACTAAAACATCTGTTTAAGTGAGTCATAAGAAAGGATTTTCAACATGTCTATTATTTTTCTATACAGTTTTTAAATTTTAATTTAACATTAATTTTTTTAAATAGTCATTAGACAGATGAAATTGTGGAAGGACATGCCATACTTGCAATATTCTGTATTTATTGTCATTCTTGTCCCTTATATTAAGAGCAATACAAATATAACTTCTTACTGTAGGTATAATTCAGGAACTTTTCCTTCTCTCACCTCCTAGTGATTCTCCCCCTTAGACCTTATTGTACTGAAATTCTATATGTTTCTGTATCACCCAAAGAGAAAACCAGTATCTCTGTTGAAGGCATTCACCATGAAAACATTCTCTTTTTTTACCATGAAAACATTCTCTTTTTTTACCTTACCAATTACAACTAAGCACAAAAGGATCCCAAGCAGAGAGTCCCCACAGTGGAAATGGCATGTCTAAGAAGGTAATTAAGGTAAGAGAGCAACAATGACACCCCCTCGCCCCCATGTACTACAGAGCTAGTCCTGGTACCAGCTTTGACTAACTGAATAACCCCATCTTTATTAATACTTTTTGGTCCCATCTAAATTTGTTCTCTTAAAGGCCATAATTTGCCTTACAGATTTTCATGGGGCAGGTGTTTCTGGTATGTTTTCAGAAAGCGCAAATCCTTTTTTAAGGAAAAGAAAGGCTGTGCTGGAGGGCCCATGGATGTCAGTGGGAAGCCTGTCACCTAGCATTCTGCTTGAACAGCCCTCAGCTGGACAGATGCCAAGCTGTGGACAACTGTCTCCAGGCAGCACCATCTGGTTCCATGGGAATTTCTCAGACATTTGCTTGGCAGCTTCCGGGTGGCCTTGAGGTCTGCCATGTGGGAAGGACACTGCTGGGAGGCTATCTGGCTTTTCTTTATACTTAGAAGCTCATGTCCTACCATTTACCAGAGTTAGCAATGGATTTGATTTTTTTTTTTTTTTTTTTTTTCTTTGAGAATAACATTAGATAGTTTAGTTTCCTTAGCAGGAACTTAGCAAGAAGGAAAATTGAGCTCCATTATCTCTCCTTACCGTTGGGAGACCATGTTTCTCCCTTAAAAAAAAAATTGCTGTCGAGCCAATTCCGACTCATAGCGACCCTGTAAGACAGAGTAGAACTGCCTCATAGGGTTTCCAAGTTTCAGGTAGTGGATTCGAACTGCTGCCTTTTTGGTTAACAGCCAAGCTCTTAACTACTGGGCTACCAGGGATCCATGTTTCCCCCTTAGGACAACCAAACTCAGTGCTTCTCAAAGGGTATGTTGCTGAACTCAAGTTCCCATAAAATTCTCCAACAAAAGAAGGTCAATTAGTCAAATAGGTTCAAAAAATGTTGCACATCACATCCCTGTCTTAGAGATTTACCGTGCACCTCAGGCAGTCACAGCACTGAGAAGTTCTGCAGCTAAAAACAATCACTTTAACATGGTTTAATCCAGCCTTTCCCAAACACAGAAGAACAAAGAATTTCAATTTAATTCAGCTACATCATAACCCATGAATTGTGTAACTTGCTCCCAAAAAGGAATCATCAGAATACACCAAGAGACAATCAATCATCAACGGTGCTTGACAGCCTCAAGGCAACCAGCATGGGCTGCACCAGAGAGGACAAATGACTTCTATTTCTTAGATTTTCTGGGGTTGTCAGACTATCATGTGCATTTTATGCAATGGACAGAATTCATTTATTGTTCTTTTCGTCCACTCAACAAATATTAACCATGTCCTACTAGTACCAGCAAATTGCCAGATACTAAGGATACAGAAGAGTACAATCCAAATAAGCTCTGCCACTGCCCTCACAAAGCTTATACTCAAACCAGAAAGGCACACATTAAACAAGTATTTATAATGAAGTGAATGAGTTTAGGATTTGCCACTAGGTATTTTCTTTAGACAGGAGCACTGGTGGCACAGTGGTTAAAGTGCCTGGCTGCTAACAGAGAAGTTCAAATCCACCAGGTGCTCTATGGGAGAAAGACTGGGCAATCTGCTTCCATAAATATTTACGGGCTTGGAAACCCTATGGGGGCAGTTCTACTGTGTCCTATAGGATCGCTGTGCATCGGAATTGACTCTACAGCAGTGGGATTTTCTTTAGAAGGCTTGTTGATTAGCCAGTGCCATCCTAGTCTGGCTACCACTTGTCTGTCAGTTTGTTGTACTGTGGTGGCTTGCATGTTGCTGGGATGCTGGAAGCTATGCCACTGGTATTTCAAACACCAGCAGGGTCACCCGTGGTGGACAGGTTTCAGCAGAGCTTCCAGACTAAGACAGACTAGGAAGGATCTGGCAGTCCACTTCTGAAAAAAAACTGGCCACTGAAAACCTTATGAATAGCAGCAGAACACTGTCTGACATAGTGCCGGAAGATGAGACGCTCGGGTTGGAAGGCACTCAAAATACAACTAGGGAAGAGCTGTCTCTTCAGTGTAGAGTCAACCTTAATGACGTGAATGGAGTAACACTTTTGGGACCTTCAAGTGCTGATGTGTGCAAAATGGGAAGAAACGGCTGCAAACATCCATTAATAATCAGAATGTGAAATGTACGAAGTATGAATCTAGGAAAATTGGAAGTTGTCAAAAATGAAATAGAATGCATAAAGATCAATAGCCTATGTACTGGTGAGCTGAAATGGACTGGTATTGGCCATTTTGAATCAGACAATAATATGATATACTATACTGGGGAATGACACATTGAAGAAGAATGGCATCATATTCATCATCAAAAACAAGATTTTAAGATCTATCCTGAAGTAAAACACTGTTAGTGATAGCATAATATCCATACACCTAAAAGGAAGACCAGTTAATAAGGCTATTATTCAAATTTACACACCAACCACTAATGCCAAGATGAAGAAACTGAAATTTTTCACCAACTTCTGCCGTCTGAAATTAATCAAACATGCAGTCAAGATGCATTGTTAATTACTGGTGATCAGAATGTGAAAAAGTTGGCAACAAAGAAGGATCAGTAGCTGGAAAATATACGGCCTTAGTGATAGAAAAGATGTAAGAAATCGTATGATAGAATTTTGCAAGACCAAAGATTTATTCATTGCAAATGCCTTTTTTCAACAACATAAACAGTGACTGCACATGTGTACCTTACCAGATGGAAAAAACAGGAAACAAATCAACTATATCTGTGGAAAGAGATGATGGAGAAGCTCAATATCATCAGTCAGACCAAGACCAGGGGCCAACTGCGAACAGACCATCAATTGCTCATCTGCAAGTTCAAGTTGAACCTGAAGAAAATTAAAACAAGTCCACAAGAGCCAAAATACAACTCTGATTATATCCCACCTAAATTTATAGACCATCTCAAGAACAGATTTGACACAATGAACACTAGATGAGTTGTGGAATGACATCATATAAGGATATCAGACATGAAGAAAGCAAAATGTCATTAAAAAGACAGAAAAGACCAAAACAGATGTCAGAAGAGACTATTTGCATCCTTGGAGAACCTGGCTGGTGCAAATGGTTAATGTGCTTGGCTGCTGCAAATCCACCTAGAGGTGTCTCAGAAGAAAGCCCTGGCAATCTGTTTCCAAAAAAATTGCCATTGAAAACCCTGTGGAGCACAGTTCTACTCTGACACACATGGGGGTCGCCATTAGTCAGAGTCGACTTGACAGCCACTTTGTGTGTGTGTGTTTGTTTTTATTTTAATTCTTGACAAGGATTTATAGAGTCCTAAGTTAAATGTCTACAAAATGCTGTACTATAAAGTTAATCATGAAAATGTACACCCTCTTACTCCAGGCCTTGGCTACCTTTCTTACCTTGAGCAGGGATTGAGCACTAACTGCTGTGGAATTCAAACAAGTTCAGGGCCCAGGTACGTGGCTTCACCTCCTCAGCAGCCACGCCTACTCCTGCCCATCCTCACACTGCCTCTACTTACATGTGTGGGGCACACATGCACATTCATACATATACCACTTCCCAGTTACTTTATTTTATGCAAGTCACTTACAGACTTTAATTCTTAATATTGACTATGGGGAGTCAAAGGAGATAAATGAATAAACGAGAATTGTAAAACACTGTAGAGGCAGTTATTGTACAAAAATAAAAGCAATCCAGCCAATGAGTCAGGTAGGTAGCTTGCTGCTGGTTAATTCTCCCGGTTTTACTTTAAAGGCCCCTTGGCCTTATTTATACAATAATGCTTCTCCTTCATACTACATCTAATTTAATGAGGTTATTTATCCTGCATATCCAATGATATTGTCCCTTAAGTAACACATCCTTTGTTCTGAGAAATGCCTGAGAGGGCAACCACTTGGGCCATTAAAAGAATTACCCTTTTAACTAAGGAAGTAGGGCTTTTATTGCTAGAAGACTGGAGCTAGCACCTCAAGCTTCAGAACTTTCTAAACGCCACAGCTAGAGATGGATATTTAGCAGGGACATTTGAATCCTTGCTAATAAATACACATCAATTAGTTATAGTGAATACCTAATAAAGAAACCTGGTTTGACCACCTTGAAAATCTCTTTGCAAATACTCCCCTCATGATATATGGGGGGAGAGATTAAATGAACCTCTTCTATCTGTATATACATCAGCTATCTTCAAACAGACAGACGAATTGATGGGTTTGAGTAAGATCTCTTATTTTCTCTGTTCTGTATGAAAGGGAAGTGGTAACATGTACTGAAACATGTCAAAGTCAGGCAGCCAAAAGGAGGGAAAAATAAAAAGGAACAGGATAATCCCTTCAAGATCATTTATTTGCTTCCTGAAAAAGCGAGGGCTGACGTTCCGTATGAAAGGTAATGTCTTAGTCTCCCAGGACTGCCATAACAAACTACCAAAAGTGGGGGGCTTTAAAGAACAGAAATTCATTGTTTCTCAGTTCTGAGGGCTAGAATTCAGGATGTCAGCAAGGTAATGTTCTCTCTGTGTCAGGCCTTGGGAAAGATCCTTCCTTGTCTCTTTCAGCTTCTGGTAGCCCCGGGCATTTCTTGATGTTCCTTTGCTTCTGATAAGACACCACAGCCTCTGTCTTCACATGGTCTCTGTCTTCTCTAGGATTAGAATTAGGACCCAGCGTACTCCAGAATGACTTCATTAACTTAACTAATAACATCTGCAAGGAAAAACACGATTTCCCCAAACAAGGTCCCATTCACAAGTACAGGATTTGGGACTTTAACATATCTTTTGGAGGGACACAAATCAACCCATAAAAGGCAGTCTTTGAAAAGACTGGTATTTTTCCCCATATATCTATATATGGAGACCCGGTGGTGCAGTGGTTAAGTGATACAGCTGCTAACCAAAAGGCTGGCAGTTCAAGTCCACCAGCTGCTCCTTGGAAACCCTATGGGGCAGTTCTACTCTGTCCTCTAGGGTCGCTATGGGTCGGAATTGACTCACCGGCAATTCTTTATATGACCTCTCAAGATGATGAAGTTCAGGTCTTTTCTCATTCTCCTTTATACAGAGGGTCAAATGAACAAATGGGTGGGCATCTCCCTGACTCTGTCTTCTGGGCAGGCAGTGATTTCCGTGTTTTAAAGAAATTTAGCTCTATGAAGGATAAGACAAAAACCCAGGTTATTTCCTGCAAATCCAAAGTGTCTTCTGTCTTTTGTCAAGTGATGCTGATCAGGGAGAGGCTGCAGTCATCTGTAGCCACCTCCTGTTGGGTGATTGATGTCACCATGGTGTATGTGCCGTGGTGGGCAGGAAGACGACTCATTGCTGGGGTGGGAGCCTAAAGCTCCGCACCCCACAGCGCATTAAAGCAGGGTGGATTCTGGGACAGAAAATTGACAGGTATAGAAAACACTGATTTTTGAGACAAATCAATAATGATTTTAAGAAAATTACACCCTGGCTGTAAAAGGTGTGAAGAGCACCTTTCAAAGCTCAAAAGCTCTAAGTAGCAAAGGAGAGGCTAATCCGCTAATTGACCTCTTGGGCATTTTCCCAGCCATGGGCTCTCTGATTCTGTGTGACCATTCTCTAACTCCTTATCAGCTCATTATCTCAGATGACAGAGTTCAGGGCCCTCACTGTATAAACAATTGCTTAGAGAAGAGAAGAGAATGGAGGCGGGTCCGGGCTATCTTTTATTTGTATCTGGAGGCTCTGAAAAGATGACTAAATGGAAGTCCTGGGGATCTGTCAGGGCCCTAACACAGCACAGACAACGCAGCCCAGAGACACTTCCACAAAAGGAGGAATGACACAAAGACCATGTAATCACAATGGAGGATTTTCTCCTCCACACTTGCGACCACGCAGTTATCTAACGTATCTCCTTTGGCCCCCAAATGGCTATTTTCAAGACATACACTGGACAAGTGAATAAAAAATTCTGAAGACTGTTCAACACTGAGCTCTCCAACAGACATATGAATGCTATTTAATAACAACTTGATTAACATGCTACTTAAACTCAGCCTTTCAAATTAAAGCCTTTGTTTTCATTAGCGCCTAGGGGAATTCAAGGGACATAAGCATCTTTTAGTTGGAAAGTCTCTCCACTTTTTCCAGTTAACTCCACAGAGTGAGGAAATGATGTAACTCCCTAAGGCACGAGATAACAAATATACCACTAATTGTCCTGCCCACCAGAGACCCTCGGAAAGCCCAAGCATGTCCTTTCCCATATTCACAGTCATGCTGGCTTTATCTATGTGTGGACGGACTGGGAAAGTAAGGACCACGTGGGCCCAGGACAAGAGAGGAAGGTGGGGCTGGTAATGGGAAGAGCCCTCTTTAAAGACCACTGCAGTGTCTGATCTGCTCCCTGGTGTTCTATAAACTCCTCAAACTGCATGAAAGAATAACCAAGGAGATGTCATGTTTGTATGGCTTTTACATTTTACTGCTAAAAACAGAGATTAGTTATTGAGAAAGGGATTAGATATAGCAAATAAAATATTTGGGAATAAAATAATATTTCCTCTCATTCAACTGATGAGCACAGCAATCCTGTGAGGTAGACAGGACAGGTATTCTTTGTCAACACATTAGATATTTTTAAAATGCTAAGTGATTTGCCCAAGGTACCACAGCTAGAAAGAAGCAGATCTTGGTCCCTGAGGCTTCTGCTACAGCCTTGCCTACCACAATCCTCTCCAAGAGGAAACTTGGACCATTTTTAAGAAATGGAAAGAGTAAACCTTCAAATCACCCCTGGGTCGGGGGAGTAAAGTGACTCAGTTTCCCCTCTCTTACTTGTGAGATTTCAGCAGCCACAACAGAAACTTCTATGAAAATAGAAACTAAGCACTCATCATGTGGCAGCTTGAATAATGCCCTCCCACACCCCGTTTGTCTCCAGAATCCGTGAATATGCTACCTTACATGGCAGAAGCAACTCTGCATATGCGATTAAATTAAGGATCTCGATATGGGGAGATTATCCTGGATTATCTGGGAGGGCCCATTGTAATCACAAGGGATTTTATAAAGAAGACAGGACAATCAGAGTCAGAGAAGGAGATGTGAAAATTGAGGCAGGGGTCAGAGCAATGTGGGACCACAAGTCAAGCAAAGTGGGTGGCCTCTAGAAGCTAGAAAAAGGCAGGGAAAGAGGTTCTTGCCTGGAGCCTCCAGAAGGAACACAGCCCTGCTGACATACTGATTTTAGCCCAGTAAGACCTGTGTCAAACTTTTGACCTAAGACCTGTAAGAAAATAAACTCATGTTATTTTAAGCCTCTAGATTTTTTGTGATTTGTTACAGAAACGACAGGAAACTAATACATGTCATGTGCCAGCTTTACCTCACAATAGCCACAAAATGTGTTACCATAAAACTGAACCTACAACTTGCTATATTAACCAACTGAAATTTGAAAAAACAACTGTCAAAAGCATTTGTGGCTTACAGTAAAAGTAACAACTTATATTTACTGAGTGCTCAGTATGTGCTATGTAGTCTATATCCTTTATGTACATATGTGTTTGCATGTGTGTTATCTCATTTAATCTTCATGATAATCCTAATTATTTAACCTTTCTGTGCCTCACCTTCCCCAACTGTAAAATGGGTACAATGAAGACACTTATATACTTTGCTGGGGTGGTTACCCTCCAAAATGATCTCCAATGATCACTACATCCTGTTCTTCATACCCTTGTGCAGTCGCTTCCCACATGGAATAGACTGACTTGTGTGAACAATGGAAAATTATTGAAATGACAGAGTATGACTTCCAAGGGTAAGTCATAAAAGTCATTGTGTCTTAGATCAGTCACTCTGGGGGACATCAGATGCCAGCAGCCTTAAAGACAGAGTCCGCAAAGCAAGAACTGAAGCCTCCTGCCAACAACCAGCACTAACTTGTCAAACATGTGAGTTAGTCTCCTTGGTAGTGGATCCTCCAGCTGTGGTCAGGCCTCCAGATAACTGCAGCCTAGCTGACATCTTGTCTGTAACCTCATGAGACCCTGAAACCAAAAACCCCCGGCTAAGCAGCTCTCAAATTCCTGGCCCTCAGAAACTGTGAGATAATCAATGTCCATTGTTGTTTTAAGCTACTAATTGGGAGCTCATTTGTTACACAGCAATAGATAAAGAATACAGGTATTGTGAGGATAAAATTTATATTAATTAAATCAACACTTATAGAGCATTTTGAATAAAGCATTACACACAACAGATCTTATTTAAGTATTTATAAAACTAATTCCTTCATTAAATGTATGGATAATGTTCAGCTGGGTTCTAAAAGGTAAGTGAGATGGCAGAGATGACAAACACACAATTCCTACCCTCATGTAGCTTGCACTGAGGGAGAAGGGGAAGGAGAGGAATAAACATATACACATTCATATATTCTGCACACCGCAGCTCCAAGTGCACTGAGAAATAGTCACGTGGATAGAAGATTTAATAAGCCATTAAAATTTACACATTTCTGTAAATTTATATCAACATAAAACAGTTCAACAATTAGAATGAATGTGACAAGTGGTTTAATTTTTCTGTAATTGTTTTTCCCCCACTTCCACTTGCTTGTTCTCTTAAATTACACACCAAATAAATTAAGAAAGGGTGCTGTTCCCATGTAATAATAACTTGCAGTTAGTGTTCTTGAGGATATTTGAATATTAAAATTGCCATTATTAATTTATACTATGAATTTTCATATTCTCTGTCTTTACCCCATGTTGAAGCCTTAAAGAAACTGTCTTAAATCACTGAAAAGGTAAAATAAGACATAGTTTAAAAGTAATTTTAATTTGTTCTTTATTTTCTCATCTTATGAAGCATTCAAGAGTATACACTATACCAGTTTTGATGGCTAACGTTATGTGTCAACTTGGCAAGGCTATGATTCTCAGTATTATGTAAATTATCCTTCATTTGTAATCTGATCATCCTCCATTTTGTGATATAACGTAATCACCTCCATGATGTGAACTGCCAATCAGTTGCAAGCGAAGTTTCCCTGGGGGTGTGGCCTGCACCCCCAACCTATGGACATTCTGGCAAAGCTCGCTTGCTTACTCTGAGTCAGGAGAAGCCTCTATTTGATGCCTGACCCACGGACTTTGGGACTTGCCAGCCTCCACAACAGTCTGAGCCATTTTCTTTAGATAAATCAATCTCTCTCCCTCTCCCTATATAGATATATATACACACACACACATATATGTATGCGCACACACATATATATACATACATGTACATATACACACATACATGTACATATACACATGCATATATATGTGTGTATATACATATATATATACTTCACTAATTTGCTTTCTCTAGAGAACCCAGCCTAAGACATTTGGTACCAAAAGTGGTTCTAGAGAAACAAAATTGTAAGGATGAGTGTTCTCAATTGGTTCTCAAGTCTGACCAGTCTTAAGGCTCTGATGACTCTATCTCCAGTAGTAAAGACAGCATTGCTAATCCATGGAATGAAGTAGTGATATTAATATGCAAAATATCACCACCAATAGATCAGGTACTGGTGAGAGGCAAGGCTCTGGGTGACTGCACATTTGATACTTTTCTACAATTCTGTCAGAATGAGAAGTATAGGGAAGCTAGCTGGTTGGTTGGTCCTACCTTCCCTAGACAAAGTGGTAAAGGAGATGAGCTCAGAGCTTCAGAGTCACAACCCAAGTACTGCATAAAAAACCTCAAAGTTGCCACTTGTGCCCTGAAAGAAAGCCTTATTTCTAGTACTAACAGAGTCGATATTGTCGAAAACCAAATCCAGAGTCTTATCATAAGAGTGGCTGAGTTACATCAGTTAAATTCCCAACCTTGAATGGTGTCTGTGATGGTTAAGGTTGTGTTTCACCTTGTCTGGGCCATGATCCTCAGTGGTTTGGCAGTTATGATGTAGTTTGGCAGCTTTTAATGATGTAATGATGTAATCATTATATCAGATCACAATGAGATCTGATATAATGTGATCACCTCCGTGATGAGATCTGTTGTGAGCAGCCAATCAGTTTCCTTGGGAGTGTGGCCTACATTCAATATAGGTGGACTTTTCCAGCAAGGCTTGCTGACTTTTGTTCACTCTGGATCCTGCATCTGGCTCCTGTTCATCAGATCTCCAGTTCTTGGAACTTGAGCTAGCAGCTTGCCTGCCATTTTACCTGCCTATCTTAGGATTCATCAGCCTCCACAGTCTGTGAGCCAGAGGCCTGCTATCTGACCATATGATCATGGATGTGCCAGCACCTTCAGCTACATGAGACAGGGCAAGCCTCCAGCCTGACCCATGGACTTGGGACTTTCCAGCCTCTACAACCATGTGAGCCATTTCCTTTATATAAGTCTTTCTCTGTCTCTCTCTCTCTCTCTCTATATATATATATATATATATGTGTGTGTGTATATATAAATCTATATATATACGTTTGTGTATGTGTATATATGTGTGTATGTATGTACGTATATACATACACGCTGCACTGGTTTTGCTTCTCTAGAGAACCCAGCCTAAGACATTTTATACCAAGAGTGGTTCTAGAGAAACAAAATTGTAAGGATGAGTTTCCTAAATTGGTTCTCAAGTCTGGGTAGTCTTAAAGATGTTAATGACTCTGCTTTCAGTAGTAAAGAGGGCACTGCTAATTCATGGGGTGAGGTGGCAATAGAATATGCAAAATATCACACCAATAGATCAGGTATTGGTGAGAGGCAAGGCTCTGTGTGATCGTATGCATGATACTTTTCTACAGTTTTGTCATAATGAGAAGTATAAGGAAGCTGGATGGTTGGTCCTACTTTTACAAGACAAAGTGGTGAAAGAAAGAGATGAGCACAGGGCTTCAGAGTCAAAGCTCAAGCACATAAACCTCAAAGTCTCCACTTGTGCCTTGAAAGAGAGCTTTATTTTCTGTAGTAACAGAGCTGATATTGCCAAAAAAACAAACCTAAAGTCTTATTGTTAGAGTGGCTGAATTATAATGCCAACTGAATTCCCAACCTTGAGTGGTGTCTGAAGTTAAAGTGAGGGCACTGATTGGGAAGAAATGGAATCCTAAAACATGGGATGGGGACATACTGGCAGACAATCAGGAAGCTGGGTACATTGAGCCCCTAAATTCCACTGAATCACTCCTTCCAACAGAACTAGCACTTCCATCTGAAGAGATTACTCCATCCTTGTCTGTTAAGCCACCCTCCCCAGCAAAAACTTTATCCCCTCCACCCTCATCTGATGAGATTAACCCAGCTGTGTCTGAAGAGGCTTTGTGTAAGATATCACCTGGGGTGGCGTCTGAGTCATTGCCTGAGACAGATGACTTACAAGACATTGCTGAATGTCCCTTTGCTTCTAGATCTGTAACTAGACTTAAGTCCCAGCGAACCCCAAAAGTTGAAGTACAAAGTGTGACCCAGGAGAAGATACACTACACTGCTTTTTTTTTTTATTTTTTATTTTTTTTTACTTGACCTGTATAAGCAGAAGAATTCTAGGTCAACTGAATGGCAGTCTAACTTGAATCACCAGAATAGAGAGACATGACAACTCAATTAACAGACTTGAGCCTGTTTACAAACCCACTACCCCTTGAATGAAGGGGATGCCAGGTGCCCATGAGAATGGACCACACTGCACTGCCAAAAATTTATACTGCTTATCTTTCTCCCAGCCTTCCCAAAAGGGATCTACGGCCTTTTATGAGAGTGACTGTTCACCGGGGGAAAGAAAATAATTAGACTTTTCAGGGATTACAGAACACTAGCTCTGAACTGACACTAATTCCAGGAGACCCAAAACATCGCTGTGGCCCACCAGTCACAGTACAGGCATATGACGGTCATTTTTTTTTTTTTTTTCCTAATTGTACTTTAGATCTAGGTTTAGAGAACAAATAGTTTCTCATTAAACAGTTAGTACACATATTGTTTTATGACAATGGTTAACAACCCCATGACACATCAACACTGTCCCTTCTCAACCTTGGGTTCCCTATTACCAGCTTTCCTGTCCCTGGACTGTTGTGCCCCATTAGCCTCCTTCTGTTTTATGGGGTTGTCACATCTTTGGCTGAACGCTGAATCTCGGGAGTGACTTCATTACCGAGCTAAAAGGGTGTCCAGGGGCCATACTCTCAGGGTTTCTTTAGTCTCTGTCAGGCCAGTAAGTCTGGTCTTTTTTTGCGTGTGAGTTAGAATTTTGTTCTACATTTTTCTCAATGTCTGTCTGGGACCCTCTGTTGTGATCCCTGTCAGAGCAGTAAGTGGTGGTAGCCAGCACAATGCTTCTGCCAAAACTACCATCTGTAGACTTACAGAATGCCTTATCCACCGTCATGGTATCCCATACAGCATTGCCTTGGATCAAGGGACTCACTTCACAGCAAATGAAGTGTGGCAATGAGCCCATGGTCATGGAATTCACTGGTCCTTCCATGTTCCCCATCATCCTGAAGCAGCCGGCTTGATAAACGATGGAATGGCCTTTTAGATACAATTACAGCACCAGCTATGTGGCAATACTTCACAGCGTTTCAGCAACATTCTCCAGGAGGGTATATATGCTCTAAACCAGCGTCCAATATATGGTGCTGTTTCTCCCATAGCCAGGAATTGTGGGTCCAGGATCCAACGGGTGGAAATGTGACTGGCACCACTCAATTATTTCCCCTAGTGAAGTTTTTGCTTCCTGTCCTCACGACAGGAGGTCTAGAGGTCTTTGTTCCAAAGGGAAGAATGGTCCCACTTGGAGATACAACACAGATTCCATTCAACTGGAAGTTAAGAATGTCACCCAGAAACTTTGGGCTCCTCATGCCTCTGGATCAACAGGCAAGGAAGGGAGTTACCATATTGGCTGGTGTGATCGATCCTGATTACAAAGAGGATATACATAAAAGAGGTAAAGAAGAGTATGTCCGGAATACAGATCCCTTAGGGTGTCTCTTAGTACTACTACCATGACTTGTGATTAAAGTCAATGGAAAACTACAGCAACCTAATTCTGACATGACTACTAATGGCCTAGACCCTTCAGGAAAAGTCTGGGCCATCCCACCAGGCAAAGAACCATAACCAGCTGAGGTACTTGCTGAGGGAAAAGGGAATATGGAATGGGTGGTGGAAGATAGTAGTTCTAAATACCAGTTACTACCATATGACCAGTTGCAGAAACAAGGACTATTTTTATGAGTATTTCTTGTTTTATTATACGTGTGTATATGCACGTATATATATACACATATATATACATACATATATATATATATAACAAATACTTTTGTTTTCATCCCTCCCTTATCCCATCACTTATAAAATATAAGATGTAAACAGGGCTAATGGTTTTTGACTGTATGTGTATTAGTTATATCATGATAGGGTCAAGTATGACTTTATAATTGTTTTTATTTAGAGATTTTGTATGGTTTAAGATGTGTACAGGTGACAAGTCAACAAGGGGCGGACTTTGATAGTTAATGTTATGTGTCTACTTGGCTAGGCCATGATTCTCAGCATTATGTAATTATCCTCAATTTTGTGATCTGATTATCCTCCATTTTGTGATATACTGTAATCACCACCATGATGTAGTCTGACAGATCTCATCAGCCAATCAGTTTTAAGGGTAGTTTCCCCAATGGTGTGGCCTGCACTCGGTATATATTGGACATTTTGTCAAAGCTAGCTTGCTTGCCCTGGATCCTGTTTCTGGCTTGTCATCATCTGACCTCCAGTTCTTGAGACTGGAGCCAGTAGCCTGTCTTCTGATCTGTCAACTTTGGGAGTGACCAACTCTGTAGCCCTGTGAGCCTGCAGCCTCTCATCAGATCTGCTGACTTTGGAATTCATTGGCTTCAGGGGCCTGCTTAGCCAGCAGCCTGCTGTCTGCCCTGCTGATTCTGGGTTCATCAGCCTCTGAAGCCACGCTGAGTCAGGAGAAGCCTCCAGTGGATGCCTGACCCAAGGACATTGGGACTTGCCAGCCTCCACAACCACGAGCCATTTCCTTGTATACATATGCATATGTATGTATATATACGTATATACATATACATACATACATATATACAGACAGACAGATACATGCTTCACTGGTTTTCCTTCTCTAGAGAACCCAGCCTAAGATACTAGTCTTTATCAAAGTAATGAAAGTACTTTTCTGTGAAACATGAATCAAAAGTTATCTGAGTGAGTCTAAATGAGGTGGAAACACCACGTCCGTATATCTCTTCTCTTTTTGTGCCAAAATATCTGGCAATTTAGAACACTGATCAGTGCAGTAGTGCTTCAGGGATTATTTTTATACCCTCTGCCACTGACGTTCTCATTACTTTTTTGCAAATCATGCAGTTGATAGAGCCAAAATCAAAATCTTCTTTTAGCCACTAAAAAGCATATATTGAACATCTATTTTAGCATGTAAAACTGCTTTAAGAAAAAAAAAAAAAAAAAAAACCTGTGACTCTACAAGGACAAACCCTGGTTTTGTGGAACACTGAGAATGCTGGTCCTGCCCACTCTTGTAACACCTGGCTGCAGTTAATTTGATTTCGCCATTCAAGTTAATATGAATTGCATAACTGGGTGACCAAAGACTTTCCATCTTATTAAACCAATGAGTAAGTTATCCACTGTGCCCTTCTAGTCATTATAACTGAGCTCTCTACTCACGGCCCAAGGCTTTTAATTGCATAACCAGCTGTTACTGTCACTTGAGGCCTTATGTGGAATAATTAGGAAAAAAGAATCAGTCAAAGAGAACTCTTGCAGGACTACATTCTTCCCACAGATGTGCAAATTATCAGATGTTCAGACATGGGGCGGGGGGTGTAGACAGAGATGCAGCCTCACCCCCATGTTGTTGCTAGTTGCTGTTGAGTTGGCCCCTGACACACGGCGACCCCATGCACAACAGAAGATAGCCCTGCTGGGTCTTGTGCCATCCCCATGATTGTTGGGGGTTTGGATTGTTGTGATCCACAGGGTTTTAACTGGCTGATTTTTCAGAAGTAAATCTCCAGGCTTTTCTTCCTATTCTACCTTAGTGTGGAAGCTCTGATGGAACCTGGAGGGGAAAATTGCAAGCCTCCACTGACAGATGGGTGGTAGCTGTGCATGAGGTGCATTGGCTGGGAACTGAACTTTAAGTTAATCTATTTTTGAGTAATGAAAAAAATAGGCCTTATAAAAGAAAATAATAAACTTGGACAATTAGTAAAGAAAGAAGGGAGGAAGGGGTTTCCTGTGTGGAAGGCAAGAATTCTACTTCTGAACCACCAATGCCTGTCCCATAGATCCCACAGACCCCCAGATACCTTCAAAGCTATATACATTTGGGACTGTGGAGAACAACCCACCTACTCACTGCCATCAATTCCGACTCATAGTGTCCCCATAGGGTTTCCAAGGCAGTAAATCTCTATGGAAGCAGACTGTCACATCTTTCTCCGGCAGAGCCACTGGTGGTTTGAACCACAGACCTTTCCGTTAGCAGTCGATTGCTTTAACCACTGTGCCACCACAGCTCCTGGTGGAGAATACGTGGGCAGAACAAATCGGCCCACCCAAATGATGGAGCAATTCACATGCAAGAGTAAACACAAGGACAACACAGAACTGTGAAAAGGTCTGGTGTATTTGAGAACAGTGACAAGTTGAGACTGGTTGGAAGAAGGCAGGAGCTGAATCTATGTAGAGTTGCTCCAGTGAAATTGTGAGGAGCTCTGTATGTTAAGCTAAGGAGGCTGGATCCCAACTTGGATGTAAGAGCAAAGCAAGAGTGTTGAAGCATCTGTGTGTGCGAGAGGGTGTGTTGGTAGACAGATCAGATTTGTCTCTTGGAAAGATAACATTGGCAGTGGACATACTGGGGAGAAGAGCAACTGGAATGTACTATGAGAAGTAACAGTCCTGAGCCAAATAAGTAATTGTGAATCTTATTTAAATAAATAGAAAGAAACTTCATGTTAATCCATTTTTGAGTAATGAAAAAAAATAGGCCTTATGAAACAAAATAATAAACTGGGACAATTAGGAAAAAAAGAAGGAATGGAGGGAGGGACAGAGGGAGGAAAGAAAGAAGGGAAAAGTATCAGTAGAAAAAAGAAGAGAAAATGGAGAGAAACATTTCTAAAATTCAAACTCAAACATATCTGGTGGCCAGTTTGTCATGAGAATGACTGAAAAGACCGAAGTCAATATGATGTCTTGGTAGCAGGTTTGAGCCACAGTCCAAGAGAACGCTGAAGGTGTCTGAAGGAGACGTAGCTGAGTATGCGCAGCATGCAGTTGGAAATGTGGGTCTAGGGTTTGGGAGAGGTCATGGTTGGAAATAAAAGATTTAGCAGTCATCAGAATATTTTTATTAAGCACTCACTCCCTTCTAGAAACTGCTATGTATTTTGCATGTGTGGTTTTCATTTAATCAAAATATCTCATTCATTAAAATAACCTTTTACAAATAAAGGACAAAAGCACAGAAGGATAAAAGTTCATTTGCTCAGAATCACAGTAAATGGTGAAGCTGGGATCCAACATCAGTAGCAATTCAGTTTACTTTCTACTTCAAATAGTTAAGTACTTTAGAAAGCCTCTTAATTCATTCATAATCAGGACTAGTTGTTATTGTTGTCTTTAGGTGTCGTTGAGTTGATTCAGACTCATAGTAACCCCATATGAGTGTAGAACTACCCCATAGGGTTTTCTAAACTGTAGTCTTTATGGGAGCAGATCACCAGGTCTGTCTTCCGCCGAGCTGCTGGGTGGATTCATACCTCCAACTGTTCTACTAGTTGCTGAGCGCTTAACTATTGCACTACCAGGGCTCCTTTGGTTAAAGCAGGGAATCACACACACACACACACACACACACACACAGATGCATATTAACTTTAATAGATTTTGCATTAACTGAAAAATATAAATGTATGTATATTAACCAACCTTTAGATATTGGGCCAAGATCTCTTCTTTGAGTATGAATCCACTGGTGGAGATCTATACTTTCTTTCCCACATAAATCACATCCATACCGCATCAGCTATGGTTTCTAATTTGTATTTCTTAAAGAGGAAAGAGAACCTAAAGACCTTTACGAGGCAATATGACTGCAGACCTTTTTTCAGTATTTTTCTAATGCGCTACCCACCCTTCATTTGACAGCAAATTTAAGAACTCATTTTTATCTTGTCTTTCCAAAGCACTCAATTTTCATAAGAAACACAACTTTTTCTTTTTGTATTCAAAGTTCATCGGTTTATTCATTATTTAAATTATGTCACTCCAGTAAGTCCAACTGAAATTGACTGGTTTGAAATACAAGTCTCTTGGTAAGAAAATAACTCTATTAGGAGAAGAAATAAGCTGACATAAATGAAAACAGTGGTCTGCAGTGTCTAAGTAATGCTCAGCATTGCTTGGGCATCAATTCTCACGCATCATAAGGGAAGGAGAGCATTAATCAGGTGAGACAATTAATTGAAGATCTGTTAGAGAGTTCCTACTGTAGTCATATGACATGAGAATTAGTATTTGGAATAATAATTCTAAATTATTTCAATAAACACGTTTGAGCCTATGGATCATCATGAATAGAGACCTGATCCCTGCCGCTGGAAGAGTTTAATCTAATCCTTCAACTGAGAGACCCCCAATCATAAAAGAAATAAATAAAATGCTACTTTTTACTGGGTAGTTATGAATAATGTGAGGCACTATTCTAAGTGTTGTACATATGTTATTTCATAAGAACCCTGTGGTAGGTACAATTAAAACCTTCCCTTGTCATGCAAGGAAAATGAAGCACAGAGAGGTTAAATAATTTGTCTAAGGTGAGCCAGGTGGTAAATGATGGAGCCAAATTTCAAACTAGGCCGTCTATCTCCACAGCCTGAGCTTTTAACCATTTTCACATATCAAGAATCTACCATATGCCAGAAACTGGACTGTGCAATCATACGTGTTATCTTATTTAGATCCTCAGATTATATAATTGCTTTGGAAAAAACACAAATCTGTTGGTAAGAAAATAACTCAATTACTCAGAGCAGAAATATGCTGGAATACATGAAAACAGTGGCCTGCAGTATACAAGTAACATTCAGTACTGCAAATACATATATATATATATATATATATATATATATATATATTTTTTTTTTTTTTTTTTTTTTTAAATAGTGCCATTTTACAATACTTCCCAGGTCACAGAGCTTTGAAGTGGTAGAGATGAAATTCATATACAGGTTATCTAACTTTAGCTCTTTACTCTATGCATCACTGTTTCCCAATATTATTTATAAAGAACTATGTACTAATCAGCCCTGGCTGCCCAGTGGTTAAGACATCAGCTGCTAATGAAAAGGTCAGCAGTTCGAATCCACCAGCCACTCCTTGGAAACCTTATGCGGCAGTTCTACTCTGTCCTACAGGGTCGCTATGAGTCAGAATCGATGCAACGGGTTTGGGTTTTTTTTTTTAATGTACTAATCTGTATGGAAAAGCCGTATAATACGTAAATACTATTTATATATCATATATGTATATATAAATATAAATCATATATACTTATAAAACCAAAACCAAACCTATTGCTGTCAATTCCATTCCGACTCGTAATAACCCTATGGGACAGAGTAGAACTGCCCCATACGGTTTCCAAGGAGCAGCTGATGGATTTGAACTGCTGACCTTTTGGTTAGCAACCTGAGTTCTTAACCACTGCATCGCCAGGGCTCCAAATATACTTATATATAATACATATTATGTACAGTTTAATTATATATTAAATAAATTATAGACATACAGATAGATAGATATGATCACTAGAGGTGCTTCATAGAGGTGTTTTATAGAATCATAGGGTACCATAACACTACTACTCAGATTAATTATCCTTGTTCTAGATAATATCCTTTAACTTTCTCATTAAGAAAATATAGTATATTTATACTTCTGTGCTGATACATTACAGAAAAACTAAAAATTTAGAAAAAATTAAAAAAAGTAAAAACCATCCATAATTCCAGTATCAGATAGAATCTCTGTTAATATTTTCTTCCAGATTTTTGTGTGTTTGTGTGCATAAAAGAATTTTTCCTAGAGCTAATTTTTTTAATGTAAATTGGCTATAATGTAATTGAATAATTAGGAAACTTGATTACATTATGTGGAGGAGTGTTTCTTTGACTTTGCACTTTCTTTATCAACTTTATGAGTGATTAATGTGATAAGAATTTGAAAGAAATTCTTATAGAGATGGGAAACATTTCTTGGATTCCTTCCTATCTGTATCTGGCTGCTGCTTCTTATTTCCCTTGGCACATTCTTTCTCCTCTAACAACTAAATACTGGTTTTCTTGGGCTCTGAACAGTGGACACTACTCTCCCTACTCTACATTTTTACCAAGGTATTCTCCCAACTCCCATGATTTACATATTACCCATGATCTGGCATCGCCCATATTTGTGTTTCTAGTTCATTCTTCTCTTCTGAGCTCCAAAATTAATATTTATGAATACCTACTTGACATCTCTAACTGGATATGTAAAAGCCATCTGAAAATTAACTCTTGATATTCCCTTCACACTTGTTCCTTGTTTGTTTTCTTCACCACACAGTTCATTAATCTTGAACTTAGAGTCATTTGGTACATGTCTCTTTTACTCATATTCCATAACAAATCCATCATAAAATCTACAGGCAATTCCTCCATAATCTATCTCTAATTTGTCTGCTTCTCTCCAGCTCTACTGCTTCTTTGTTCAAGCAACCATCATGTCTCAGTCTAGTAGGCAATCGTTTTCTAAATTCTCACCATTTCCACTCTTGAGCCGTAACATCTCTTTTCCACATAGAAGCTGGGATGATCTTTCTAAAATATAAAACAGATCAAGTTAGATTGCTTAAAACCTTACATGGTCTCTCACTGCACCTAGAATAAAATCCAAACTCCTTAACATAATCATAATTTTGTACATGATCTGGCCACTCCTACTTCTCCAACCTCTTATTACTCAACACTCCCTCATTCTTTGCTCTTTAGATACCTTCTTCTACTTCCTCAAATACACTAGGCCCTTTCCCAGGGCAGGAGAAAAACAATTTGGTATTATCAAAAGTTGAACACTGACTTCTGGTCTACACAAGAAGGTGTAGACCCATCTCTCTGCTTCTTCCTGCTGAGCGATATAAACACTAGACAACCAAAGAAAAACTCTGAAAGGAGGTTAAGAAGAAGAAAATTTTGTTGTGAACCGCAATGCTGGAGGAATGACATAGCAGCAGGACATCCTGTGTCCCCCTCCCAACAGAAGAAAGTCATCCGTGTCCTGTGTTTTTGGACTTTCAACCTTGGGCCTAAGGTGCACTTTCCTCTCTGAAAAAAAACACTTCCATCTCCTCAGCACCAGCAGGCACCACTGGGAGCCCCAGTAGCAAAAGATAAACCAAGTGAACCAAAATAAAATCACAAAGGCTCTGAAAACTAAGCTGTCATGGGAACCACAGCCCAGAAACTTAGGCTAGGATCCACATGCTAAATAGGGTGACTAAACACAAAGAAAAACTCTCGAAAGAAGACCAAGATAAATGACAAGTTATCTACAGGGCAACACCAATTCAAATGACAGCAAAGTTCTCATCTGAAACCATGGAGGCTATAAGGAACTGCCACTACATTTTTCAAGTGCTGAAAGAAAATACTATCAACCATGAGCTGTGTATCTGGCAAAACTATCCTTCAGTAATGAAAGACATTCTCAGACAAAGGGAAACTGAAAGAATTTGTTGCCAGCAGGCCTACCTTAAACATTGGCTAAAGAAAGTTCTCCTTTCAGAAAGGAAATACTAAAAGAATCTTGGGGCATCCAGAAGGAAGAAAGAATAAGGGACAGGGAAGAAATATGAGTACATTCAATAAACTATCTTTTTCCTCACAAGTTTATTAATAATCATCTTTGATGACTGAAACAAAAATTGCAACACCATCTGTGATGGTAAGATTGTGTGTCAACTTGGCTGGGCCATGATTCTCAGTGTTTTAATGTAATCACTCTCATGATTGAATATACTGTGAGTGGCCAATCAGATGAAAGGGAGTCTCCTTAGGGGTGTGGCCCACATCTGAATATAAGCAGACATTCTGACTTTTTGCTCTCTCTGGATCCTGCGGCTGCCTCCTGTCACCTCATCTCCAGTTCTTGGGACTTGAGCTGTCAGCTTATCTGCTGAACCTGGGATTCATCCATCTGCACAGCCTGTGAGCGGAAGCCCTGCTCTCCGACCTGCTGATCTTGGGCTTGCCAGCTTCTGCGGCTGCGTGACTTGGGAGAGGCTTCTACCCTGATCCACAGACTTGGGACATTTTAGCCTCTACAATCCACAATCGCGTGAGCTGCTTCCTTGATATAACTCTCTATATATATATATATTTATACATTTTACTGGTTTTGCTTCTCTAGAGAACCCAGCCTAAGACACCATCTGATACTCAAGACAATGATATTTTAGAAAGATAGAGAGACCTAAATAGAAGCGAGATTTCCACACTTCAACTGAAGAAGTAAAATGTTGATACTAGTTACATTAGTTTCCTATTGCTGTTGTAACAAATTACCACAAAATTAGTGGCTTAATACAACACAAATCAATTATCTTACAGTTCTGCAGGTCACAAATCAAAACTAGTCTCACTGGGTTAAAGTCAACGTGTCAGCAGGGCTGGTTCCTTCTGAAGGCTCTAGGAGAAAGTCTGATTCGTTGCCTTCTCCAATGTCTAGAAGTCATCTGCATTCCTTGGCTCATGGCCCTCTACCTTCAAAACCAGCAGCATAGCATCTTCAAATCTCTCTTCGACTCTATGATCTGTTTCTGTTGTCATGTCTCCTGTTCCAATTCTGTCTGCCTCTTAAAAGAAATGACCCTTCTGATTATATTCATCCATCTGAATAATAATCTAGGATAATCTCCCCCACCTCAAGATCCTTTTTGCCTAACGTATTCATAGGTTTCAAGGATTAGGACACAGATGTCTTTGGGAGAGGGGTATTCTGACTACCCATACCAATACCAAAAAAACCAAAAACCTTTTGCCATCAAGTTGATTCTGACTCATAGGGACCCTGTAGGACAGAACAGAACTGCTCCATAGGGTTTCCAAGGAACGGCTGGTGGATTTGAACTGCCAACCTTTTGGTTAGCAGCCAAGCTCTTAGCTCTTAACCACTGCACCACCAGGGTTCCAATAAACTGTGACAATATGTATATTGTAATACCTAGAGCAGCCACTATGAAAACTATACAAAAAACAAATTCAGAAACACTATAAATAAGTCAAGATGATATCCTAAGAAATATGTTCAAGTAACCCACAAGAAGGCAAAAAAGAGAAACAGAAAAATGAGAACAGGAGAAAAAAGCAGAAAACAATAATAGATTGGCACACTTAAGCACTAGCATTATCAACATTACCTTAAATATAAATGGTCTAAATGCACTAATGAAAAGACAGAGATTTACAGAATGGATTTTTAAAAACAACTCAACTATATGCTATGTACAAGAAACTGACTTCAAATTCAGTGACACAGGTGGAATGAAAGTAAAGGGATGAAAAAGATATTCCATGCAAACATTAAACAAAAAAAGCAGGAGCAACTACTTTAATATCTGATAAAGTACATTTCAGAGCAAAGGAAATCACTGAAGACAAAGATGATAACGGAGCAATCTACTAAGAAGACATAACCATCCTAAATGTGTACTCATTAAATAACCTGTACCAAAAAAAACCCATTGCCTTTGAGTTGATTCTGACTCATACTGAGCCCACAGGGCAGAGTAGAACTGCCTCATAGGTTTTCCTAGGAGTAGTTGGTGGTTTTGATCTGCCGACTTTTTGGTTAGCAGCCTGAGCTCTTAAATAATACAGACTCGAAATACATAAAGCAAAAACTGATAGAGCTGAATGGAGAAATAGTCATATTCACTGTTATAGCTTGAGACTTCAACATTCTCCTCCCAGAAACTGATAGAATTACGATACAGAAAATCAGTAAGGATACAGGAGACCTGAACAACACATCAACCAAGCAATTCTACGTGACATATACAGAACACTCCACTCAGCAACAACAAAGTACACATTCTTTTAAAGCACCTGTAGAACATTTACCAACATAGGTCATATCCTAGTTCATAAAACAAATCTCAACATAATAAAAGACCTAAAATTATACAGAGTATGTTCTCTGACCATGATGGAATCAAGAAGCTCAGAGAAAACAAGAGAATCCCCAAACATGTGGAAATTAAATCACACACTTCTAAATAGCTATAAGTCAATGAGGAAGTCTCAAAAAATTTTTTAATATGTAGAACTAAATGAAAACAAAAATACAACACATGATTGTATTGTTGCTAAGGCAGTTCTGAAACGGAAAGTTATAGCATTAAATGCTTTCACTTGAAATGAGGAAAGGTCTCAAATGAATAATCTAAGTTTCTACCACAAAAAAAAAAAAAAGAGCAAAATAAACCTAAAACAATCAGAAGAAAGGAAATAATGAAGCTAAGAGAAGATATTAATGAAATTGAAAATTGAAATACAGATAAAAAGCAATGAAATAAAATACTAATTCTTCCAAAAATACCAATAAAATTGTTAAACCCCTAGCAAGACTGACCAAAAAAAAAAAAGAACAAACAAATGAATATCGGGAATGAAAGAGAAGATATTACTACAGATCCTACAGTCATTAAAAAGAAAATATGGGAGTACTATGAGCAAGTTATGTTCATCAATTCAACAGTTTAGAAGAAATGGGATCAGTTCTTTAAAAAAAAAAAAACTACCAAAATGTAACCAAGATGGAATAGGTAATCTGATTAGTCCTATAACCATTTAAAGAAATTGAATTCATAATTAAATGCTCTCAGAAAAGAAATATCCAGGCATAGATGGTTTCACCAGAGAATTCTACAAAACATTAAAAAAAAAAAAAAAAAAAACACCAATTTTATACAGTCTCTTCTAGAAACTAGAAAAGGAGGAAATACTTCCAAACTGATTCTATGAGACCAACATTATCCTGATAGCAAAAATAAAGACAGTATAAGAAGAAAACTACAGAAAGATATCTCTCATGAACTTAGATGATTCAGCAGCCTGAATCGAAAAAGGTATAAACAAATTATACACCATGACCATATGGAATTTATTCTAGACATGCAAGCAAGAATGGTTCAACATTTGAAAATCAGTCAATATAATCTACCATATCAACAAGCTAAAAAGAAAAATCGTATAATCATATCAATTGATGCAGGAAGAATATTTGACAAAACCTAACACCAATTCATGATAGAACTTTCAGCAAAATAGAAATAGAGAGGTAGACTCAATTTTTGTTATTTGCACTACTTGTGTTCTATAAAGTCAGTGTGAACACTGAATTAGCAAATATTGAACCATTGCTCTGAAGGAAATACAGAGTTAAGACCCTGTGATCCTCTGGTCACATTTTCATCAACTGATTAATACACGTGTGTTACTTAATACACGGAGCCCTGGTGGCGCTAACCAAGATGCTGGCAGTTCGAATTCACCAACAGCTCCTTGGAAACCCTGTGCGGCAGTTCCACTCTGCCCTATGAGATCACTTTGAGTTGAAATCAACTCCACGGCTGCAGGTTTGGTTTTTTGGTTTACTTAGTATGTACTGTTGATTAATTAACACAGAACTCAGAGCCAACAGCACTATAACTCATGCCTGAATGAAGGTTATCTAAGACATGTATTTTTTTCTGTAAGACATATCATAGCCTTCATGTGCTCAGGAACAGAACACTAGAAAGCATTCTACCACTATGCTTGGGACCATTATAAGTAGTGAAATCGCCAAAAAACAAAACAACATAAAAATGTGGCATTAAACAGACCACATAAAGAATGCTTGGTTACAGCAGGGCTTCAAACTGGTTCAGACCCCTGCTGAGAATTTACACTTCTAACAAGTTCCCTGCTGACAATTTGCATTTCCACCCCAGATGTACTGAATCAGAATCTACATTTTAACAAGATCCCCAGGTGATTCTTATGTATAACTTCCTGGGACCTTACCTTGTCAGAAATGCAGATTCACAGCAGGGAACTTGTTAGAAATGCAAATTCTCAGTAGGTACTGAACCTCAATGAACCAGTTCAAAGCTCTGATTTACTGCATGAGAGATGACACAAAAAGACAGAACATCTCCTTTTTTAACCTCAGTTCAGAACATGCACATGGAGCAACTTAAAATGTTTGTCACTCTGTTCATTTTGAGAGAAACAATATTAAAAACAGTATCTCCTGGCCAGCTGCAGAAGATGGCAGCATGAGCAGTTCCACACACACACCATTCCCTCACAGGATCATCAAGGAAAACAACCCAAAATTACTAGACCCAACTTCACAAGAACTCTGAAAAGCAGTCAGATGATTGCAGCAACTAAGGAAACACTGAATAAGAAAAAGACAACTTTTAAACAGCAGGAAAGCTTTGGTTTGCTACTGTCTGTGCCTCTCCCCTCTTCCTAACTTGGCAGCTTGGCTGTTTTAAGGTGGCCACGGCAGCAATGGACCACAGTTCAGAGAGGGAGTCTGATCTCTGGCTCCAGAATAAGCAAAGGCAAAGCATAAGCTACCAGTGGATTGTTGTGTGTGTGTGTTCTGATCTGTGTAGAGCTGCCTGAAGGACTGCAGGAGGGAACTTCTCTTGGTTTGGCTTTCCTTGTAGTTCACGTGGGTGGTGGGAAGTGGTGGGCAATGGCTGAAGGCTGTGACCGCCCTTAGACACCTGGGGCTAAACAGTGCAATTGGAGCATGCAACAAACACTGTAGAACTGAAGAGGAAATTAGAGCTTTCAAAAGCATGATAAACAGGGGAATTGAGGAATCCACATGCAAATCCAATAAAATGTCTTTCATTTTTGCTGTTCCAAGCTATGTAATCCTTCATGCAGATCTGAGAACTCAACTGTTGAGAAACTATTTCTCCTCACACTTAACATGGGGAATACTTGTTCACATATCTCCTTATGTATTTTTGATATTGCTTAGTGAACATCAGTTTTGCTGTGTCTTGAATTATGTCAATCTGAAACAAAAATGTACTGCCTTTATTGACATTATTACTACAGACTTGTTAATCTGCCACAACTGTCATAACTCTACAAACAGACAAGTGCCAGCTGAGAGATTATTTAACCATCCATTCCTCTAAAATCGTAGAATTTTAAGATTTTTATGAAATGTAATTTTTGCTTTTTAATACAACAGCAATAATTCTCATTACAGAAAATACAGATAAAAAATTAAAATGTAAACAAATCCATAAATTTTTCCACCCATAGAAAAAAATTGTCATGAATGCATTGGTCATTGAAGATTGTTTCTATGCATATATGTAAATATATCCATAATTATTTTAGTAAAAATAAAACAGTATCTTATATACTATTTGATGATTTGTGTTTTCAAATACCAATACATCATAAACATCTCTTCATATGCTGAGAAGGATCACGACACATCTCATTAACTTGTTGTATAGTATTCCATTATGTGAATGCACCTTAGTTGATTTAACCAATACCCAACTGTGGGACATTTACATTTTTGCCAATATTTTGCTATGATTAACAGAACTAGAACTAAACATTTTACATACCATTATTTATCGCCTTAGGATAAATTCCTGAAAGTTGAATTGCTTTATAACTTATTGGCAAAATACCTGGTAGAAAGTATGTAGCAACAATTTATAATATCACCAATGACTTTTTTAAAAGGCAAGGGATGGGTGGGCTCTTTTTACCAAGACTGCATCCTTACCATCATTGGACAGTATATTTTATATTTTGTGTTTATTCTCTTTAATTATTGATGGAGTTGAACATTCCTTTCACCTACGCATTGGATTCAATACCTACTTTGTGATTTTCTGTGTCCTTAAACCGTTTTTTCTTAGTGACTTATAAGTGTTTTATATAAATAAGATATTAACCCTTTGTCACATACTATAAATATCTACTATTTAATTTTATTTATAATATTTGTATGTTTACTGGATATATAGATATTTTCAATTTTGTGCCATCAAATCTATCAGACTTCTCTTTTGATTGCTTCTTTCAATAAAGAAAAGTTCTTCTTCATCTCTGGGGTATATAAATATTCTCCTACATAAAATCAGGAACTGAAATTTGCACTGAGACACATATAGTTCCAACCTATCATTCCACAGTTTAGAAAAGTAAGATCCTTGAGAGTTCATAAATTTCCCATGGCCACACCATGAATTTCCACTAGTGCCAAAATCCAGGTCTTTTGATTCCTCCAGCTGTTAAGAGAATCAGGCAGACAAAGTATCTCATGCTCATCTGAAAGAGCATGAAGAAGGTTTTGGCAGTCCAAATTGGGGGAACTCCTTTGTGCTGATTTCCTGTACCCTCAACTAAGACTACCTTATCTTAGTTCTCTAGTGCTTCCATTACAGAAAGACCACAAGTGAGTGGTTTTAACAAACAGAAATCTATTTTCTCACAGTTTAGGAGGTTAGAAGTCCGAATTCAAGGCGCCAGCTCCAGGAGAAGGCTCTCTCTGTCCGCTCTAGGGGGAGGTCCTGTGTGTTTTCAACTTCTATTCCTCAGTTCCAGGGTGAACTTCACACAGTATGGTATCTATCTACTCCCATCTCTGCTTGCTTGCTTTGTCCGTTGCTCAATCTGCTTTTTTATGTCAAAAGAGATGGATTTAAGACAAACCTTTCACTAATACTGCCTCATTAACATAACAAAGAAAGCCCATTCTCAAATGGGGTTATAACCACAGGTATCCAAAAAAAAAAAAAAACAACAAACCCATTACCGTCAAGTCGATTCTGACTCACAGCGCGACCCTATAGGACATAGTAGAACTGCCCCATAGGGTTTCCAAGGAACGGCTCATGGATTCGAACTGCCAACCTTTTGGTTAGCAGCCAAGGTCTTAACCACTGCACCACCAAGGCCCCACCACAAGTACAGGGTTAGAATTTACAACACATTTCTGGAGGACACAATTCAATCCATAACACTATCCAAACTTAGGCTATGCTTTCCAATCCTCTGGTTGGTCACTGAATCACAGAGACCTGAGCATGCCATACAACACACCATGGGTAAAGAAAGGGTCTTCTGATGGCCACAGAGTTGTGCCTGTACCTACAGAAGTGGGGTTCTGTGGATGACCACCTCAGCTCCTTCAATTTAAAAAAAAAACTTTTTGCCAGTAGGTAACCACCACCATGCATTTACATGAATATCTGATAGATTAAGCCAAAAGACGGAGGAAAAAAAAAAAGGGATTGGTCAACTAGGAGAAAGGGATAATAATGGAAGAATAAGTAGTCCTTGAGGACTGGCAAAACTCTGATGTGTTCAATTGGCCAACCTATGTTCATTTGGGCCTGGCAAGTTCCTTCTCCCAGATTTCAAACCAGTGAACTTCCTTAAACTTGACCCAAAAGGAAATGCTTTCAGATATCTGCTTTCCACGAAGCTGATCGTTTTAAAACAGCAGTTCTATTCTTGGAATTCAGGGATCAGCAGAGGCCAACCTTTTTCTGTTACCCTTGCCAACCAGCTACACAACAGATGCCAAGCAAAGACCACGTGCCATTTGAAAAGCAACACTCACATTAAACACCAAAACAGACCTATTTTTTATCCTATACCTCTCCACCTTGTCAGGCAGCTTCAGCGAGGAAATTTTACTTAACCTGCATTTGAGCAACTCCTTCAGCAAAGGCTGGAGGAATTTGAAAGCCATGGTAGCATCAACAGGCACTGATGGAGATTTTGCTCACTGAAACCATCTAATAAGAATCTCCGGCCCTTTCAATGCTCTGCTGAGAAGAGCGAGCCCAAAAGGTCAGGGTCAGAGACGCTTCCCGCTTATCAGGATTAGCCACCACTGTCCAAGAATGTGACTTTAAAGTGCTCGATTATCCAGCCAAAGAGGGAAATTCTCCAAAAGATTATAAAGAAGGAAGAAGTATCTTTATTGTGACCTGGTTAAAAACTGAGGCAGAGTGAAAGGCAGGACACAAGGAGTAGAGAAACACTGCCATGAGTTACTAGAAACAAAAAAGGGCCCAGCTACCAAATAATATCTAAAATGAAACAGAATGAATCAGAAACTTACCAGTTCTCTCTCTCTCTCTCTGTATATATATATGGGGTATTTTTTAAACAGTTTAATCTTTGAACCAAACTAAAATTATTTCCTCACCTTCCTTTCCCCTCCAAAAACAGTGACATTGAGAAAAATCCTTCTCTGAACCACCCTTGCCCGTCTAATTCTAGCGTACACTACTTAGTGCTGTGATGGAACCATTTTTAAGGAGATGAAGATTCTCTTTGCTCAGTAGGGGAGGGACAAAAAGGTCTTTTTTTTTTTTTTTTTTTTTTTCAGGAAAATATAGATTGCCAAATAAATGTGACTTGAAATAAAATTCAGCTTCAACTCTGCTGGAAACCAGCCCTGTGACCTCTTGCTTCCCAGACCTCCACCACCACACCCACACAGGCCTTCATTTCGTGTTTCACCCTGGCGGGTCCCCAGGATACCAAGGCTACCGAACCCCCTCCCATTAGCTGCAGGAATCCAGAATATCCATGGCAACCGGTCTCTAACCCCAGGGAGAAGGCAGCAGAATTGAAAGGCTCCATTCTGTTTCTACATCCACAGCTCAGTGAATTGACAGCCTGGTGGTTCTCTGGGTTCCATTAGATTAGGATGCACTTTTCTCCTTCCTTTGTGTCATCTTTTTACCTGTGTAGGTCTCAGCAGAGGTTAAGGAATTTTTCGAACAAGTATGTCCCCTCTCTCCTGCCACCTCTGCACCCCTCTAGAAGCATACTCCTTAAACATCCTGGGCTTTGCAGCAGTTTTCTAAATAAAACGAAACCGAGTTCTGCTATTGGGCTTTTTACCCTCCTACAAAAACAGCCCACGTTTGGTGTGCGTGTCATGCGAATTACCAGTAGATATCTGATTTCAAACACCCCAAGTCCTTTGTGTGACAAGATCTTATAAAAACGAGCAGAAAGATAATAAATACGTACAATTTTATCACAAAATTAAGTTGTGCCATCAAATAGCTATAATCATGTTTAAGTGATTGTTTGTGCCACAGACATTTAGACGGGGTAACAGATTGCACAGTGCTCTTGCTGTTTGCCAATGGAGCCTGAATAACTAATTTGCACTCCATGCCCTGTGGAATGGCAGCTGAGTCCCCAGTGGTTATGGGGAGCACTTGACAGAAGCAGACCATTTGGTCCGCAGAATCAAAACAAGGCAGACGTATTATCTCTAGTACACAGTCTAGAGTCACTTGTTGTATCCATAGTACCTATTAATAGGTTGGCAAAAGGAGGTTAACCTGTCAGTCAATGCTTCTCAATGCCTTTGGGTAAAGTGAACCCCTTATAAAGTCAAGGAGAGCTTAAGATTCTCTTCCCAGGGAAACGTGTAAATGTGTGAAACGGAAGTTAAATGTGGGATTCCCTGTTGCTCAGAGTTTTGGCAGAAGCCTCAAAAGATGAGAATATAGTTGCTATCAAGAGTCTCCCATATTCTAAAAGAAGTCACTCCCTCAAACAGTAACTATTGGAGCTCAGGTATCCCTGTGCATAAACCCAGCCTTTCAAAGGGATACATGGGCGCAGATGGTTTCAAGAAATCAATTTCCAGATTTTCCTTATATATTTTTTTGTATTTATATATTTTAATATTTATATTAAATTTTAATATTTTTTTTTTCTTAAAATTATTCTTCTTGAAATTGTGCCTTCCCTTACACAAAAGCCCTCTCCCTTGTTTCATAAGAAAGGCAAATGTTTTCTCATCCCAAACTCAACTCTGGTGTATTGCTTGGGTTGTGAGCAACTCCAAGACTCCAAACAAAGAGACAACACACATATCCATGTCTGTGAAGCCGCTTTTAACCCAAGCCCCAGATTTGCGTCTCAGCGGCACATTTTGTATGATTTCAAGGAAAAGGTGAAAAGTCCCAAGTTTACTAATAACAGATTAACATTATATCGATGAATAAAAGGAATATATATTAAAGATAAGTTAGAGTATTTTGTTGAGTATTTATTCAGACTGGTAGGAGAAACCTTTTTTAACTTTTACCAAAAGATTACTGTATACTCTAAATAACTGTTTGATTTTTACTGCTTATTGTCACTCACTAACCTCCTCTCTCTTCAATTATTCCCTGATGCCATGTACTTATTTTATCTGGATTTACTTCATGGGAAGTTATTGTAGACTGCCTGCAAATAATGTACTTAAGGGGGAAATACTAAATAGGCAATAGATAAGTGGTACCTTTGGTGAAGGGTGAGACAGTACACAATACTGGGGAAACCAGCACAACTTATATAAGGAAAGGTCATGGAAGCTCCATAGACACATCCAAACTCCTTGAGGGACTGAACTGCTGGGTGGAGGGCTGTGGGGACCATGGTCTCGGGGAACATCTAGCTCAATTGGCATGGCACAGTTCATAAAGACAATGTTCTATATTCTACCTTGGCAAGTAGCATCTGGGGTCTTAAAAGCCTGTGAGCAGGAATCTAAGATACTCCACTGGTCTCATCCCTTTGGGAGCAAGGGAGAATGAAGAGAACAGGATACAAGGAAAAGATCAGTCCAAAGGACTAATGGACAACAGCTACCACAGCCTCCACCAGACTGAGTCCAGTACAGCTAGATGGTGCCCGGCTATCACCACTAACTGCTCTGACCGGGATCACAACAGAGGGCTCTGGACAGAGCTGGAGAAGGATGTAGAACAAAATTCTAACACACACAAAAAGGACCAGATTTATTGGCCTGAAAGAGACTGGAGAAACCTCGAGAGTACGGCCGCCAGATACCCTTTTAGCTCAGAGGTGAAATCACTTCTGCGGTTCACCATTCAGCTGGAGATTGGACAGCCCCATAAAACAAAATGGGACTAATGAGGCACAGCAGTCCAGCGACAAGGACTAGAAGGCAGAAGGGGACAGGAAAGCTGGTGATAGGGAACCCAAGATTGAGTAAGGACAGTGTTGACATGTCATGGGGTTGTTAACCATTGTCATAGGGCAACATGTGTACTGTTTAATGAGAAACTACTTTGTTCTGTAAACCTTCATCTAAAGTGAGAATAGCAACACAACTGGAAGAACGTAATCAGTGTCACTGAACTGTGCATGTAGAAATTTTTGAAATGGTGTATCTTTGGCTATGTGTATTTTCACCAAAAAAAAAAAGGTCGAGAAGGGAGAGGGTTGACATGTCGTGGGGTTGTTAACCAATGTCATAAAACAATATGTGTACTGACTGTTTAATAAGAAAATATTTGTTCTGTAAACCTTCACCTAAAGTACAATTAAAAAAAAAATCCCTAAAAAATAAAAATAAAAAAATAATATACTTAAGGGTTTTAATGCATATGTTGTAGCCTCATACTCACTCATGGTCCAATACTTTTTTCTGGCTATTAATTTCCACTAAACCCTAACTCAGCCTCAAAATTGAAAGGAAGAAAAAAAAAGAAAAGCCTCATCTCTGTCATTTTGAAAGGTACATTTCTGATAAAATTGTTTACCTTTTGGCTAAGAAAACTTTGTAATTTTGATCAAGTGGTACTAATAATTGTTAGGACATACTTCAGGAGCCCTAGTGGCATTCTGGTTAAGTGCTATGGCTGCTAACCAAAAGGTCAGCAGTTTGAATCCACCAGCTGCTCCCTGGAAACGTTATGGGGCAGTTCTACTCTGTCCTATAGGGTCTCTATAAGTCGGAATCGACTCGATGGCAATGGGCTGGGTTAGTTGGTATGATACACTTCAGACAAAATTTTCTAAATACCTTATGATCAGAGAAAATTAAAAAATAAATTTAAATATCTATTTTTTATTGAAGAATAGTAGGATAGGGAATAAAAAGCCTTGCAAGCTTGAAAATATATCATGGGAGAAAAAAAAATCTTTAGGTGAAGTGAAACGTAAGTAAGAGTTCAAAGGGGAAAAAAAGAACAATGTAAAATTTCCAACTCTTAAAAGTGCTGGACTATTAACCAATAGGTTGGTGGTTCAAACTCACCCAGAGGTGCCTCGGAAGAAAGGTCTGCTGATCTGCTTCCGAAAAGTCGCAGCTTTGAAAAACTTATGGAGCAGTTCTACTCTGCAATGTGGGGTTGCAATGAGTCAACAGCAACTAACAACAAAAAAAGAGTTATTTATTTTGTTGTGGTGGTAGTAGCAGGTGGTGGTGGTTTATTTAAAAGAACATTGTTGTGTGCCGTCGAGTCGACTCTGACTCATAGAGACCCTATAGTACAGAGTAGAACTGCCCCGTAGGGTTTCCAACGTTGTAATCTTTATAGAAGCAGATTGCCACATCTTTCTCCCACAGAGCGGATGGTGGATTTGAACTGCTGACCTTTCTGTTAGCAGCCCTTAACCACTGCACTACCAGGGCTCCTTGTTAAAAGATGGTAATGGGTATCAAATCACTACAGTATTTAAATTGTATTAGATACATTTAAAAGCATAATATAATCATTTACTTGAAAATATTGCTATTTATAATTAATCAAATTGCATCCTTTGCAACTATAAAGAAAACTATCATTAAAAATTTTAGATATATCCACATTAAAATGTGTAAGGGGTACACAGTTTTCAAAATAAGTTTATGAGGTCTGCAAGCCAAGGACTTTGAACATCAGTTCCCTAAAAGGTTGTGAACAGTTCTGCCAGCACCCACCCATGAGCACTGTCAGGCTATCTAAAAAAGAAAGTGAAGAGACGGAGAAGCCAGAGTTTCTTTGGAGAGAGTTGTCGGTGTGACGGGCTTCTTTGTCCTCACCCTTATGGAGGGGAGTAGTAGATTCTCCTCATCTGAACAATTAAGAAGTTGTGGTTCCAACTGCTACAGAGAAAGGAGACAGGGCAGTGGTGGGAATGTCCACACTTCCAGAATTGTCAAGGCAAATGCTGACTGAATTCTCTACGGGTCACACATACAGCTCATAGAAAGATAAGCTGGGTCATCTTGAGAGAAACTCCCAAGCTATCCCTGGAGGAACAACACAGGGGGCCAGGAAATAAGGGAGCCATACAGGGGAAAGGAGGTAATGCAGTCCGATGCAGCCACATGAGGAGGAAAGCCCAAAGCCAAGGGAAATGCAAGTAGGCAATTCTTAGCCATGGAGGTCTCCAAAAGCACACAAATATCCAATGAGAGAGTTAACTTCTGATATCTCTTTACAGCCAAAGAACATCAACACTTGCTTAAAAAAAGAACCAAGTATAAAATCTTTTTTTTTTTTTTTCTCCTTACCTCCTTCCTCCCTGGGAAGGATTCAAAAACAACTGGCCAATGAATGAAAAATAGAGAAGAATTTCTCCCTCCTTTCACTGAAGAATGCCAAGTAGGTACAATTGGAACAGGGAAACCTTAAACTTGGTTGGAGTTTGGTGTCATGTGATTATTAAATTGGGCTAGACTTTTTATTTTTTAATGTAACCAGAAAAATCTTGAGTTCTACCCAAAACTTCCAAGGAGTGGGAAATAACAATAAGAGGGAATGGATTTAAATGAGGTGGTGATAAGAAAGAATAAAGCTGCTTTCAACTTCCACCCCACTGAACCCGGCTCATTCAATAAACCAGCTATATGTACAAAAGGAAGACTTACATCTGGACTCTTTCTTCGGGGTGGGAGAAGGCAGACAGTGATGAGAAAGGGAAGAGATAGAATTAAAAGGAAGATTGAGTTGATTTAATATTTACCCGAAAGACACATTAGAACTGGAAGAGACTGAGTTAATTTAATTGGTTAGTTTAATTTTTCCCCACCAATAGAAGGACTGAGGGTTAAGCAAAATTGTAACAGTTATTAAAAATAAGACACACTTTTACACATCTAGTTTGTATTTCATCCTTACTACAAACATGTAGAGTGTGACTGAAGAGTTGGAAGTAGCTAAGATCATTCAGGGATGAGTAGAGTGAGAACGGGAAGAACATGAGGCAGAACAGTACCGGCATTTAATGCTTGCCTAAGGAAAAGAGCCCACAAGGAGAGTGAGGATAACTCATCAGAAAGGCAGGACAAAAACCAGGAGAGTACAGTCATGGATGCCAAGGAAGGAGAATTTCTAGGAGGGAAATTGCCGACATTTTCAAGTGCTGGCAAAAGCCCAGTACTGTATGGTCTGAAAAAACGTTCTTTGTGTTTAGCAGCAAGAAAATAGTGGCCTTGGCAAGAGCAGTTTTACTGGAGAGGGAGAAAAGGAAGTGATATTTCTGGAGCATGAAGTTTTTTTTTTCTTTGTTTTTAATTATGGTAAGATAAAATTTTGCCATTTTAACCATTTTTAAGTGTAAAGCTCAGTGGTATTAATTACGTTCATAATGCTGTGAAACTAAACCATGACCACTATTTCCAAACTTTTTAATCACCCCCAAATAGAAACCCTGTATAGCTTAAGCTATAACTTCCCATTCACACCTCCACCCCAAAACACCCAATAACCTGTAATCTACTTTTGTCTCTACACATTTGCCTATTCTAGATATTTCATATAAGTGGAATCATACAATATGTGTCCTTTCGTGACCAGCTTATTTCACTCAGCACGTTTTCAAGGTTCATCTATGTTGAAGCATATACCAGAACTTCATGTCTCTTTATGGCTGAATAATATTCCATTGTATACATATACCACATTTTATTTATCCATTCACCTGTTGATGAACACTTGAGTTGTTTCCACATTTTGGCTTCTGTGAATAATGCTTCAATGAACCTTGGTGTATACGTATCTGAGTCCCTGCTTTCTATTCTTAGGAGTATATACCTAGGAGTAGAATTGCTGGGTCATATGGTAACTAGGATTTAAAAAAAAAAAGACTATAGAGAACAGAGCGAACAAAGCATAGAAGAATCAGTAAGCAGTACTGAAGACCAAAGTGAGACTGGTAACCATGAAATTTTATTGTAACAGTATTCACAGTTGGGTGATTTTTCCCCAGCTTTGCTCAGCACACAGCTGTAGGAGTGGGGAAGGTAAGCTTGAAGGCTCCATCAGGCACATGGGATAGAAGATTAACTAGCAAAGGACTGAGGGTAGTGGCAAGGCAGTACTGAATCCAGTTTATAACAGATAGTAGCTTTTTAGAGTTATCATTTAGTTTTTCTATTATACTGGCTGCCTCAGTGTACATTATACATGAACTCCTTTACTCTTTGCAAAAACCATGGGATTACTACTTTATAATTACTTTCTAGAGATAGGAAATTGAAACTCAGAAATATTACATAATTTGACCAAGATCACCCAGCTAACAAGTGACAAAAAGTTGGAATTAAAATCCATGTTGTATGATTCCAAGTTCAATGGATTTTTTTCTCCACCACTTCACTGTTGCTTTCCTTCCTCTTGGTCTTTTTTTCCAAGCCTCTGTAAAACCTCTGAGTTTAGGACTGAAACTGCCTATAATAGAGAGTTCCAAGCAGAAAGTCCAAGATGCTGACGAAAACTTAGAGCTTCCAGCTAAGATTTCTAATTTTTTCCCAAAACTGTACAAAGCCAATCAAATAAAGATCTCTAGCCATGCAGAGCCCTAAAACAGAAACCTGGTTTATATCCTAGTCCCTTCCCCTCTTTTCTTCCCTCTTTCTTACGTGTATTAAGTATCCCTGCAGAAGAAACAGTGGACACAATGAAAGGAGCCCTTGGGAGATCACTCTGAGCTGCTTGCTTCTGCTAAGATCCCTTCATTTAAGAATGGGATCAGGCCTCAGTGTCAGAAAACCCTGATGATGGTGGTTAGGACTTTTACTGTGTTGAACAATTTCAGGGGTACCACTCATATATTCTGTGCAAACAGTATTCCCTGGGATTGAATTCTGTCCCCCAAAAATATGTGTATTAATTTGGCTAGGCCATGATTCTCAGTATTGTGTGATTGTCCACCATTTTGTTGTCCAATGTGATTTTCCTATGCATTATGTTTTGTCATCTGATGTGATTTTCCTATGAATTGTAAATTCTACCTCTATGATGTTAATGAGGAGGGATAGGCAGCAGTTATGTTAATGAGGCAGAACTTAATCTACAAGATTGGACTGTGTCTTGAGTCAATCTCTTTTGAGATATAAAAGACAGAAGCGAGCAGAGAGATGGGGGACCTCATATCACCAAGAAAGCAGCACCAGGAGAACAGTGTGTCCTTTGGACCCAGAATTCCCACACGGAGAAGCTCCTAGTCCAGGGGAAGACTGATGACAAGGACCTTCTTCCAGAGCTGACAGAGAAAGCCTTCCCCTGGAGGTGACGCCCTGAATTTGGACTTCCAGCCTATGAGAGTGTAAAAGAATAAACTTCTGTTTGTTAAAACCATACACTTGTGGTATTTCTGTTATGGCAGCTAAATGAGTAAGACACCTGGTGTGTTCAACATGGCACAGCCCTACCAAACTGCGTTGGCATGAAATCATCACATTGCCAATGCTCAATTGTTGAGATCATAGATAGGAGATTTCCCAGATTGGTCCATTTGAAAATATTCCAACCCTCAACATCTGGAATCTCTATGTCCTTTTTTCCTTCTTGATCCATAAATTTTTTCCTCATAATATCCACCTGACACAAAATGCTGTAATCTCTATTCTGCTTTGCCAGCCATGGAAATTTGGGCTTATTTCCCTTAACTAGGCTACACCAAGATGGGGCAGAGATTGCTGGTTGCCTTCCAATATTCAGTCCTTCCTTCTTGCTTAATAACGGAGGAGGGGGGTGGCCTCCATCTTGCTAGTAACAGAATACTAATATTTTAGCTGAGCGCACTTCCTCCCAGAACAAAATATTAGAATCTCCAGCTCCCGTTGCAGCTAGATGTGGTCATATGACTAAGTTCTGGCCAATGAAATAAAAGTGGAAGTGTTACACGTGACTTCCAGGTACTATACAGGCAGTCACTGGCTAACAAATGAGATCCGCTCCTTACTGTGTCTTTAAGTCGAATTTGTAGGGAAGTCAGAACAGGTGTATACTGTTCTTATTTAGCATTAAGGGCACTTTAGTGCAAGAAAAGGCTTGAAGCCTTTTCAATGATTTAAAGCTGCACGTGCAGCAAGTGCCAGTGAAGCGAGTAGGGGTTGGTTCAATCTTTTCAAAGTGAGGACAAATTTACGTAACATTAAAGGGCAGGTACAGAGGCGTCCGTAAGCTGGAGGTTCATAACTCATGGACTGTCTGTACTTAAAGGAAGCTGATTCACTGTTTCCAATTTTCTCCTCCTGCCTGCAATGTGAAGGTGATGCCCAGATCGCTATCAGCCATGTTGGATTATGAGGTAAACTTGAGGAGGGAGGCCATGCTCTGAAGATGGTGGTGCCAAAAGGAGTCTGGATCTAGGGCTTTAGGAAGCTGTCTACCCCCAGGAGTTTTTTATATGAGAGAAGAAACCTCACGTGTTGAACTCACTGTTTTTCAAATCTCCATTACTTACAGTTGAACACAATTCCTAAGTGGTACAGAAGACAGGTGATTTCAAGGACAGATTTCCATTTCATTAACACTCACCAGATCTTGTATGTCTTATGAATGATTCAAATTTAAAAGACAGACTGCATGAACCATGGCCTTATCTACCCTAAGACCAAAACTAGATGGTGCCCAGCTACCACTACCAACCATCCTAATCAGGGCCACAACAGATGGATCCTGATAGAATGGGGGAGAAATGGGGAACAGAAGCACAAATAAAAAAATAAAAAAAAAAAACAGACCTACTGGACTGGTTGAGACCTGAGGACTTTCCGAGACTACTGCCTTGAGATACTCTTCAAACCTTGAACTGAAACTAAACCCTGATGTTACCTTGTAGCTAAATAATAAGTTGGCTCAAAAAATAAGCAGTATCACCCATAAGTACTGTGCTCCTTTAGAAAACCACCTATATAAGACCAAAATGATCAACAATTAATTTAAACCAAAGATGAGAATGTAAGGAGGCAGGGAAACTAGATTAATGGAAACAGAACAACCAGAATGGAGATAATGAGAATGTTCACGCTCTGTGAAGAATGTAACCAACATCACTGAATAACATGTGTAGAAACTGCTGACTGAGAACCTAAACTGCTGTGTAAACCTTCACCATAAACACAATAAAATGTTATTAAAAAAAAACAACAACAACAAATTTAAAAGGCAGATATAGAACAAAACTCATGTAAGGCACATCCAGAGTAGAAAGTATGTTCAGATAATTTTATTCAATAATAAGCTCTCCAGACAACTACCCAAATACTGCTTTGGCTGTTCTGTCCTTGCATCAACTCCTTTCAGCTCCTTTTTAGCAAGTTTCCTCTCCATAAACCATTCAGATTTGCTGAGTCATATACCTTAGTCAACTTTTTTCCCACCACATCACTGTTGTTTCTCCTTACTCTTGTTCTCTCTTTCTAAGCCTCATAAAACCTGTCAGTTTAGGATTCAATTTACTATTTTTAAGCATCTTCTAACTGAGTCCCTCTTGTTCTGACTTCCAACCACAGTTCCACCAATTTGGATCAAATTATCCTTCTATTTGAGCCCTAGTTTTTCTGACTTATTTTCTTTTCCTCTCCAGCTTCAACTCTAATCACTACCTATACAGCTGAATAGGATCAAATTGATAACTGATCCTGAAATTAGCATTTCTAAAACTCACTGAAATCTGAAAATCTCTTCATTTATTGGGATTCGGGAGGTACCATTCAATACTAAAAATAAACTGGACGGAAATTATTTCTCACAAGGATTGACCATCATTTTAGATAATTCATAGCTATTGTTATTTTCATCTTTGAGTAAGACACTCAAACCAGTCATTCTCCCCCCTTGAAAATAAAGAAATTATCTGAGTTACAGGTGAGTCTGTCAAGACACTGCCATTGGAAAAAACAAACTGAATTAAAGAGATTTTCTCTAGGCCATTTAGTCATTTACTACTGGAACAGTAAGTCCACATATTAAATGATAGTGTTCACTGCGCATACTTGTGTTGTGTCAGGGCACCCCTAGACATAAAGCCCAGCTAATGTATGATCATAACATAACATTTTCATGATTGGACCCCAATATAAACCACACTAGCCTCTCAGTTTTCCTGTAAGTCTAGGATAATAATATTTCCCCTTCTCTGGGTCATTTTATTTTTTCTCCTATAGCCAAGCTTACCAGAAGATGAAGAAAAGCTCTCCAGCTTCTGCTCAAAAGTCCTCATAAAGGACATACACATCAGTCCTCATGGAATATGCCAGATGTTACCCTGGAGAATAACAGACCCTCTCATTGCTGAGAATCACGGCTGCTCTTATGCACCAACATTCCTTCCCAAGAGCTTTCACATCTACCACTTGCCTTCCCATTGTCAACATTCCAGTCCTCAAACCTGAATGTCTCCAGGATTCTCCCTCTCCAAATAATTGCTAAAATACAATGTTCATAAGCAATCCTTCTGCGTGTAAATTTGAAAGGCTCCCTGTTGTCTAAATCCAAACACCTTAACCTGTCATTAAAGGCTCTTCATGGTTTGATACCCACCTCTCAAAATTTATTTCACCCTTTTCTCCTAAATATAGCCTAGGCTTGACAAATTGATCTTTCTTTCCCTCCAAACTATTTCTACCTCTGTGATTAAAGTCATGATTTCCCCTTACCTAGAAAGTCCCCTTTCTTTCCACTTACCTAATACATGTGAAAATATCTGCTACACTGGGAAGCACTATATAAAGTTATACTATGTTGTTTGAGTCTAGTGGGAAAAGCATGGGACTTCAAAGTCTATCACATTGAAGTATATATGTTCCCTCTAATTGTTTGTTTAATTGCCTGGCTGCTCAACTAGACTGTAATCTCTTTGAGGGTAGGATTGTGTCTACCTGTTCATTGTTGAATTCCTAGTACCTGACAGGGCTTGATATATTTGGTGAATATGTTGAATGTCTGAAACTTAGTAAGCTGCAGAAGCAGAACTCAACCTAAATCTTTGACATGGTTTCCTTGGGCCTGTTTCTTCATCTGTAAAATAGGAAACTGTTTTCATATAACAAATCTCTGTTGAGATTTCTTCATTGTATAACTATCTCTGTTGAGATTTCTTCATTGTATACTAAAGAATCTTTGTTCTCTAGATGAATGATGGCAATACAGAATAAAATACTCAGGTTATAAGACATTTATCAGCCCCTGGTGTATACTCAGGAGTCCTGGTGGCACAGTGTTAAGAGTTCCACTGCTAACCAAAAGGTCAGCAGTTTAAATCCACCAGCCACTCCTTGGAAACCCTATGGGGCAGTTCTACTCTGTCCTATAGGGTCGCTTTGAGTCAGAATCGACTCGACAGCAACGGATTTGGTTTTTTGGTTTTTGGTGGTGCAGTAGTTAAAGTGCTTGACTGCTAACCAAAAAAGCTCAGCAGTTCAAACCCACAAGCTGCTCTGGGGGACAAAGATGTGGCAGTCTGTTTCTGTAAAGATTTATAGCCTTGGAAACCCTATGAGGCAGTTCTACTTTGTCATATAGAGTCACTATCTGTCAGAACCAATCTGGCAGCAGTGGGTTTGATTTCTTTGGTTTGGTATACATTAGACACGTTTGGGGAATGAATGAAGGAGAGGGGAGAACCAAAGAAAACAAGATAAATTAAAGAAGATTAACAGAGACTACTGATTGTTCCCCCTACCTATTGTTCCCTTATTCCATAATTATAGAATTTTTAGCCGATATGTGATTGCTCATAATAAAGACTAATTTATTAAAGCTAAGTATATAGCCATGCAATTAAGTCCTGGCTGATATGTAAGGCAGTTTTTGTAGGGAAGCTTCCTAGAATCTTCCCTAAAAAACAGCAAGATTTTATCCTTTACTAATCCTTCATCCATGCCTTCATTCTGATGCATGGAAGGTGGTGCCACCATCTTGGACTATGTTCCAGGTGCTACCATCTTGGACTATGTTCCAGGGATGACAGAAAGGTGAACTCGAAACAAACTGGATCCCTGAGAGCTCTGTGAAGCAGAACCACCACATCAGCCCTAGATCACTTACCATCAGCCTTTTGCATGAGAGGAAAATAAATTTCTACCTTATTTAGGAATCTTTCACTTGGGTTTCTGCTATTCACAGTCAAATCTAAACCCTAACTAATAGAGAAGTCAAGAAGAAAGGGATAAGGGTAGAAAAAAGTGAAGGAAAATAGGCAAATGGGCAAACATGATCCCTGCTTTCAAGGGATTAATAATTTAGGGGCATAACATCTCTGAAATCCAGAACTGTCCATTTTGAAGGATTATTATGAGGCCAAAGAAGGAGCCCTGGTGGTGCAGTGGTTAAGCAATTGGCTATTAACCGAAAGGTCAGGGGTTTGAACCCACCAACTGCTCTGGTCTGCTTCTGTAAAGATTTATATCCTTAGAAACCCTATGGGGCAGTTCTACTCTGTCCTATAGGGCCGCTGAGTCAGAATTGACTTGACGGTAATGGGTATGAGGTCAAAAGGAGAGCACAGCTGCCAAGATGGTGCTTGATCCCTTCCCCAAAATTAACCATAGTGAACTCTAGAAGAGGAAGACAATTATTAAACTACGATTACCAGAAACTGTGAAAAGTACTGGGGAAACTGAATATTGGCTGGAAATCGTGGTGGGAGGAGTTGGGAGAACAGAGGATAAGCTAGAGGAAAGCTCTTTAATTCTGCTTTTCCCTCCACCTGGCCTAGGGACAGTCATTGCCTGACACTTCACTGCCGAATTGGTCCTAACCCCGGCCTGATGGTAAAATCAGTTCAATGCAGAAGCCTGCTTGCCTGGAGTGTTAATGAGAATAAGTGGGATTGACCAGCTGCCCTGGAGCATCCACTACTCAGTCCCTACCCCTCCAGGGCACCAAACTGTCTTTTCCCAATGCTGCTTCTCCCTGAGAATTTTAAGTGAAACCTTGACCCAAGTGTTTGACAAAGTGCCAGGATAGAAACACTGATGGTGGCTATGTGGCATCTAAGGAGTCCTGGTGGCACAGTAGTTAAAGTGCTTAGCTGCTACCTGAAAGGTCAGCTATTCAAACCCACCAGCCACTCCATGGGAGAAAGATGTGGCAGTCTGCTTCCACAAAGTTTTACAGGAATCACTAGGGAGCAGTTCTACTGTGTCCTATATAGAGTCGCTATGAGTCAAAATCGACTTGATGGCAATGAGTTTTTTGGTTCTGATGTGGAATCTAAGGCTTACAGTCTTCTCTTTAAATTCACCTGAGTGGATACAAGTTTGACAACAGTCTCTGACCATTACCCAAATACAGGACATGCACTCACAAGGCAAAATAACTAGATATCTTCCAAACAAAACTACTATAGACAAGAAAAGGAACAATACCAGAAGCAGAATTATTGGAAATGGCAAACCAAGAATTTAATATATTTTTAAATGTGCTTCAGAAGATAAGGGAAGTTATTAGTAATGGGAAAATAAACAGGAAGTCATAAAAAAGAAGTCACTGGAAATATTAGTGTGATGAATAACTGAAATTTTAAAAAAGATAAATAGTAGGACTAAAACAGCTAAAGCACAAATTTGTGAGCTAGAAAATTAGACTGAGACACTCTCACTGAAGGTAGTAGAAAAGATAAGGAGATAGAAAAAGTTAAGAGAAAAGCGAGAGACATAGGAAATAGAAGTAGAAATTTCAATATCTGGATAAACAAAGTCCCCAAAAGGGAGGAAAAAGACAAGAAGGCAAGGACAGATTTTAAAAAATAATGAAGATAACTCTCCCAGAATTAAAAAAAAAAGGTCTTAAAAGCTTGCAAGCAGCCATCTAAGATACATATACTGGTCCCAGCACATTCGGAGCAAAGGATAATGAAGAAAACCAAAGACACAAGAAAAATATTAGTCCAAAGGACTAATGGACCACATAAACCACAGCCTCCACCAGCCTGAGCCCAGAAGAACTAAATGGTGCCCAGCTACTACTGACTGCTCTGACAAGGATTACAAGACAGGGTCCCCAGCAGAGCTGGAGAAAAATGTAGAACAAAATTCAAATTCACACACACAAAAAAAAAACAGACTTACTGGTCTAACAGTGACTGGAGGAACCCCTGAGACAATGGCACCCAGACACCCTGCTAACTCAGAATGGAAGCCACTCCTGAAGTCCACCTTTCAGCCAAAGATTAGATAGGCCTATAAAACAAACATATAACACACGTGAAGAACGTGTTTCTTAGATCAATCAAGTATACAAGACCAAATGGGTGACACCTGCCCAAAAGCAAAGACAAGAAGGCGGGAAGGGACAGGAAAACTGGATGAATAGACACAGAGAACCCAGGGTGGAAAGGGAAGGAGGGAGAGTGCTGACACATTGTGGGGATTGCAACTAATGTCACAAAACAATTTGTGTATAAAACTTTTTAATGAAAAACTGATTTGCGCTGTACACTTTCACCTAAAGCACAATTTTAAAAAAAACTCAAAAAAGTGTTCACAAAGTGCCAAACATAAAGAAAATCTTGCATTCAGATTCAGTAGAGTGAAATGTAAGACTATCTACAACACAGAGACAATCCTCAGAGTTTTCAGACATAAAGAGGAATACACCTACAAAAAAAAATTTTTTATATCAGAAAGATTTTTCATCAGCAAAATAAAAATGGGAGTGTTTTTTTAAAGTAGTAAAAAGAGCTCTTTGAACCTACAGTATTATAGCTAAGCAAAATTTTATTCAACATGTGAGCATAACAAAAACAAACTTAGGCACTCAGATGTTGAAACTCAAAGAGACCCACATTGAAATATTGTCGATGGAAAAACTCAAAACAGGAGAAAATATTCAGGAAACTGTACAAAAGATAGGGGAAGAACAAGTGATCAAATACTTTGGTAAACCTAATTGTTACCTTTAAATTAAAAAAAACAAAAAGTAGAGCTAAATAAAATAGCAATAGAGATTATATTGATAACAACCCAGAAGTAAAATTCCAGACAGTAACAACATAATGGGTGTGGAGAATATAGTAAAACCAAAAGGCAATAAGAATATGTAAAACTGTTCTTTTGTTAAGGGCAAGATATATATATTGATAAGTTTTAAAAAATCAATAGGGATAAATAAATATGAAAATCAGTCTTAATTAAGGGCAACTACCATAAGTATTTAAATAGAATGTACATCTTTACAATCACCAGAAGAAAATTTGATCTCTCTAAATGAAAAGCAAGAACAGAAGTGGGGGGAGAATAAAACAGAAAGAAAGATCAGTGAATGGAAAATATTAAGATGATAAAAATAATTTTTAATAAATATTAATATTTAGCTTTTAATAAATGTTAATGGGTCAGAAAGACAGACACTCAGATTGAATTAAAAAATAATACGAAAGTCTACTATCTACAAGAGTCAGATTAAAATAAAACATAAAAGTTGAAAATAAAAGACAAATGTATATACCAAGAAAGCATGAACCAAAAGAAAGCTGGATTCACCATGTTAATATCTGACAAAATATTTGGCCAATGTTATGCAGAAGTATAACCCAAAATCAAGACTCAAATCAGATATATTTGACCACCAAGTCTATTCTCTAACCCCTTTCTATGCCATCGGCTCCTGTGCATAAAGCTTCCAAAAGCAGGCAAAGATAAGACCATAACTGTTCCATGTGTTCTGTATTACTTCTACACATTCCAGCATTAGGACATTTCTATATTTATATGTACTCCACATTAGGACACTTATATTGAGGCAGGTTAACATAAACTCCTAGCAATTTTTGGATTGTGTTGCCCAAAAATCCATTTTGACAATGTCTTAGAAACTGCCACTAGGCAATGGACTCTTCAATGTCTCTGAGAATAAAATAAGAATGGTAATAGAGGCTTTTTCTTCCCTCTGTAGCTCTCGTGCATACAGATACATCCTAACAGTGGAATGCTATACACTACAATATGTGTGAGACTGAATAATGAGCTATCTGAAGATAAGGACAGGGCCTGGCTCATGGAAAGTGGTCAATACTGTAAGTTAAATTCAACTACAGCACACATTTAAAGAAAAAGTTGTCATGGAGTCACCTCCCAACTCATGGCGACCCATGTGTGTCAGAGCAGGTTCGTGCTCCATAGAGTTTTAAATGGCTGATTTTTTGGAAGTAGTTGCCAGAACTTTCTTCAGAGGTGCCTCTGGGTGGACTCAAATCTACAACCTTCCAGATGGCAGCAAGTGCAATAACCATTTATACTACCCAGCGCCTCCACAGCATACATAGGGAGGACTTTATGTTCACAAACCACTCTTGGGATGTGAAATATACTTCTCAACAGAAAAACTTTTTTTAAAAGATAAAAGAAGAAAAATTCACTCAAATATTAGAATAAGAATTATGCTGCAGTCATGTAACCTAGAGAAAAGGATAGATGATATGCCACTGTGAACACAGAGGATACAATTTGATCCAAAGTATAACTGTAGAATACTACATGATTTTCATGATATTTCATCTGAAACATTTTTAAAAATTGAACCAAAAATTAAATTTAGTTATAAAAGAACTCAAGAAACAATATTGAAACTTTAACTTTCCAATACACTGTAATGATTGGGCCTCAGAAATAAAAGAAATTATTTTTGTTCACTTTTCAAATACTGGCCAAACAGTAAGTGATAGAAAATCTCTTTAAAAATAACTATTTGAAATTTCCAATTTTTACACGAGTATCAATGGCCAGCCATCTGTTTTTTAAAACATCAACCAGTTGACTCAGACCTTTCAAATATACCTACAATGTGGGCACAGTTGACAGAAACATTTGTTATGACAAGTTTGGTTTGTTTGTTTCCTTCTACCTCAGCACTAATTTTCTGGGTTTTTTTTTTTCTGCTGTCATCAAAGCCCTTTGTGTCTGAAAAAGAAATTCTCCTGCATAGAACCCAGTTGCTGCTTGATCTTGCAGTAAAGTCATCGTAATCTTGTTTTTATGATACCACAGTCTGTTGTCATGAAAATGATTGCAGTGTCATAAATTCGGCATTTCAACTTTATAGCAGGATCACAGAGGAAAAGATGACGAGACTGTTCATAGGGAATGGTACAAGTGCTTTTGGTAATTAGCCAGTAGAACATGGAAATAGTAAAATGCACATAAGGAAAGAAAATGGATATACAGGTCCAAGTCCTTTAATTTAAGCCACAAAACTGCTTCCCACCCTGCCCATGAAGGTTTTAACATATGGCCCTTTTTGCCATTAATCACTGTGTGCCCATTGTAAAATCAGTGTACATATACGCCCTTCATGAACCGACACATCTGTTCTTTGAATTCAACACTAAAACCTTGGACCAGAACTTGAATTTGTGAGCTACAGTCATTAAACTTTGAGAAGATAAGCACTTAAAATGTTTCAGTTAGAGCTATTTCCTACCTAATTAGACTATTTTAAATCTCTCATTTAGCAGATATTTTATATCATTTTGAGGAGGTAACTGGAGGATGATTTGTGACTCAATTTATGAATACATTTTTGGAGATCGAAAAGAAAAGCATTACACTCAAATACGTGACTCCTCGAAAGCTACGGTTCTGCATTTAGCTCTCTCAGACGCGTGTCACCAGGCCATCCTTATTTGATCTTTTCATTTTGACTTTTATTTCCTTATGTTTGTAAAGGGACAGGCACCTGGGTTTAAGCATCATCACTTACTCCCCACATCAATTTAAAGAAGTTATTTCCCACCTCTGAGCTTCTGTTTCCTCATCTACTAAATAGGAAGGAATAAGAGAACACTCTTCACCAGGTTAGTGGGAGAGAAAAGAGTTCACCTAAGTACCTGGAACATAATACATGTTCAAGAAGTAAAGGTACCTTCCTAACTCCTGACCCTCAGTCTAGAGTTCCTTAAACTCAATGGCACATTCTGGTTCCAAACTGCTAGGAAGGTCTTCATTGCCTATTCTAGTTTGGCCTTTCATCTTCTTAAAGTAAGTAACATCTTTGGTTTCCATGACTACACTTTGTTTTCTCCTTTGTCTCTGACCATGTCTTCTCTTTTCAGGCTCATCCTTCTCTATTTGGCCATTAGATATTGGAGTTCCTTAAGGCTCCTCAATGTTTATCAAGGTCCTTATCTATTCCCACTCTGTATTTCCCTACCTTAATCTCATTCAGGAGCCCTGGTGGCACAGTGGTTAAGAGCTACGACTGCTAACCAAAAAGTTCGGCAGTTCAAATCCATCAACTGCTCCTTGGAAACCCTATGGGGCAGTTCTGCTCTGTCCTGTAGGATCACTATGAGTTGGAATCGACTCAACAGCAGCGAGTTTTCGTTTTTGTTTTGTGGTAATCTCATTCAAATCCACAGCTTTAGGCACCATCTATATATTGACAACTTAAAAATGTATCTCACTAGCTCAAACCTCTCCTTCGGGCTCAAGACCTATATGCAGAGATACATCTCATATGACATGTCCACTGGGATAAATCAAATGTACCACAAACTCAACTTTTCAAAACCAAACAGAAGCATCTTCCCTAAACTTGGCCCTGTTCTAGCAGCCTCTAAGTCAGCAAATGGCACCGTTATAAAAGCCAGAAACCTTGATCCCTCTTTGCACTGCACACTTCATATTTTTCCCATCTCCAGGGCCTGCCAGTTTTATCTGCTAAACAACTCTCTAATCCATCTGTTTGACTCCATTACCTTGCCCACTACCTCAGATCATGCTGGCACCACTGCAATAACCTCTTAACTCGTCTTCCACATCCATTCTGTTCCATTTATAATCTGGCTGCAGCCAGAAAAATCTAATCAAAACTTCAAATCTGATCATATTCTCTTCCCACTTAAAAATCTTCTTACTGGGGAGCGTGGTCAACATGGCAGACTAGTTAGACACTTCCTATGTCCCTCTTACAACAAAGGCCTGGAAAAACGAGTGATTTGATTCTATGTGAACATCTGGCAGTCCTGAACAAGGCAAGGTTAAGAAATCCATCCGAGTCATACCGGAGAGGAAGACCATTTGGAAGAGGTGAGGAGCGCTAGAGCGGCAGCGACACAGCACAGACACAACCATGCCGCGCCGCAGTGAAGCAGGCAAACAGATGTGCTGTGTGCGCACTTGAGAAACAGTTTCCATATCAAGAGAGACCCGGCAGCAGAGATTCTGCTTGGACACTCCAAACCAGTGAAGAGCAGCTCCCAAGAGGCTAAGAAAAGTACATGCGCGCACCCTTTCGCAGCGAGTTAAAAAAAAAAAGCCATTTTGGGAAAAATCTCTGTCCCTTTTACCTCCTACCTCCACGTTCCCACTGGATTTGGGAAAAACCTCACCTCCTTTTACCGCCTCCCTCCCCGCTCTGCACCAGGAGTCCACTGGGCCACTGGGCCAGAAATAGATCCTAAAAGGCACCCTGACACATTCTCCTGGCCTTGGAGAGGGAACAAATAAGCTGCTGGCTCCCCTAGGCCAGGAACACAGGGTCGGCACAACTCCTTCCCTGGCCATAGAAATCAGGGGTCCGCAGACTCTGAGTGCCATACACCCCTGTATAGGCTTGTGGGGACCCATCTCAACAGCGTTAGCCCTCACTACCACAGTACAACAGGGCAAACATCTGAAGTTTAACATCAACTGCTTCAGCTGTGAATGGGCAGATTTGTGATCCTCGAAACAGCCCTGTCACTCAAGTAGGCACTTTTATCGATCTGCAGCAGGGTGTTGAGGACTGGCGATAGTTCCTAAAGTGCCTAGTCACCTGCTTCAGGAGTTCAAGAAAAAGTGGTGCCCTTGAGTCTTTGTAGCCAACTTACTGGGGCACTCTTAGCCCGGCTGCAAAACTCACCTACCTATTCATCCTAGAGAATAGGGACGCGATTTTCTTTCAGACTCTCAATGGCAGCCGTCAGCCCCCTGCCTGGCTCAGCACGTGATCCCCTACCATAGCTAGAGTCCAGTGGCTGCACCAATCACCCATGCCTCTCTAGGACTGGGGGTGAGAGCCTGCATCACACACTCGGTGATCAACTGCCTGCACACCCGAGCTGATTCCATACAGGAAATTTTAACGAACTCCGGCATGCACATACTTAGTTACAGAACCAAATACCTGGTGACAGGACATTAGAGATCAAAAGGTGTCAAAAATCAAACTAGTGCACACGAGCAGCCTATTTGGGCATATCAAAACAAAACAAAATAAGGTCTCACTAAGCAAACACAAAACAAAATTATAATAAATTATTGATGGCTCAGAGACAACAGTCAATATCAAGTCACATAAAGAGGCAGTCCATGATGGCTTCAGCAAGCTCCCAAAATAAAGAATCAGTAAATCCTCTGGAGAAAGAGAACTTCTTGGAATTACCAGAGACAGAATACAAAAGATTAATACACAGAACTCTTCTAGAAATAAGAAAGGAAATTCAACAGAGGGCAGAAACAGCTAGGCAACATACAGACACAGTAGTAGTGGAACTAAAAAAAGTTATTCAAGAACATAATGCCAAATTTAATAGGCTGCAAGAATCCATAGAGAGACAGCAATCAGCAATCCAGAAGATTAACAATAAAATTTCAGAATGAGACAACTCAATAGAAAGTCATAGGAGCAAAATTGAGGCAGTAGAAGTTAGAATTAGTGACAATGAAGATAAAGCTCTTGATGCCAACTTATTTGAGGAAAAATCAGATAAAAGAATTGAAAAGAATGAAGAAACTCTAAGAGTCCTGTGGGACTCTATCAAGAGAAATAACCTATGAGTGACTGGAGTACCAGAACAGGGGGGGATAACAGAAAATACAGAGAAAATTGTTGAAGATTTGTTGATAGAAAACTTCCCTGATATCATGAAAGATGAGAAGATATCTATCCAAGATGCTTATTGAACCCCACATAAGGTAGATCCCAAAAGAAAGTCGCCAAGACATATTATAATCAAACTGACCAAAACCAAAGATAACAAGAGAATTTTAAGAGCAGCTAGAGATAAAAGAAAAGTCATCTACAAAGGAGAGTCAATTAGAATAAGCTCAGACTACTCAGCAGAAACCATGCAGGCTAGAAAGCAATGGGATGACATATTTAAAGCCCTGAAGGAAAATAACTGTCAGCCAAGAGTTACATATCCAGCAAAACTGTCTCTCAAATATGATGGCGAAATTAGGGCATTTCTAGATAAACAGAAGTTCAGGGAATTTGCAAAACAAACCAAAATTACAAGAAATACTAAAGGGAGTCCTACAGTTAGATTATCAATAACACCAGCTGATAACACAAGACTAGAACACAGGATAGAGCAACCACATATTGACTCAAATACGGAAATGGAAATTACATCAAAGCTAAAACATTTAAAATAGGGAAACATATATCAATATGTTAAAAAAAAAAAGGATAATATTAAAACAAAAAAAAGAGGGACTTAAAAAATGGAGACATTGATTTTCTATATGGTGGGGAAGTTAAGGCGATATAAAGTAATAAAAGACTAGTATAAACTTAGAAAATTAGGGGTAAATATTAAGGTAACCACAAATGAATCTAACAATCCTACAAATCAAAATAAAAAAGTAGAAAAACGAAGACCCAGCAAACACAAAATCTACAACAAAGAAAAGGATGAAACAAAAATACATAAAGAAAAACAACTCAGCACAGAAAATTGAGAAGAACAAAGAAACTATGAACAACACACAAAAAGAGATATCAGGATGACAGCACTAAACTCATACCTATCAATAATTACACTGAATGTAAACGGACTTAATGCACCAATAAAGAAACGGAGAGTGGCAGACTGGATAAAAAGCATGATCCATCTATATGCTGCCTACAAGAGATGCACCTTAGACTTAAAGACACAAACAGGCTAAAACTCAAAGGATGGAAAAAATATATCAAGCCAACAACACTCAAAAAAGAGCAGGAGTGGCAATACTGATCTCTGACAAAATAGAGTAAAATCCACCACAAAACATAAGGAAGGGCACTATATAATGATTAAAGGGTCAATACACCAGGAGGACATAACTATAATAAAAATTTACGCACCCAACAACAGGCTCCAAAATACATAAAACAAACTCTAACAGCTCTGAAAAGAGAGATAGACAGCTCCACAACAGTAGTGGGAGACTTCACCACGCCACTTTCGGTGAAGGACAGAACATCCAGAAAGAAGCTCAACAAAGACACAGAAGAGCTAAATGCTACAATCAACCAACTTGATCTCATAAACATATACTGAACTCTGCACCCAACAGCAGCCAAGTATACTTTCTTTTCCAACTCACATGGAACATTCTCCAGAACAGACCACGTATCAGGCCATAAAGCAAGCCTTAACAAAATCCGTAACATCGAAACACTATAAAGCATCTTTTCTGACCATAAAGCCATAAAGGTGGAAATCAACAACACAAAAGGCAAGGAAAAAACATCAAACACATGGAAACTGAACAACACCTTGCTCAAAAAATACTGGGTTATAGAAGAAATTAAGGATGGAATAAAGACATTCATAGAATCAAACAAGAATGAAAACACATCCTACCAGAAACTTTCAGACACAGCAAAAGCCGTGCTCAGAGGTCAGTTTATAGCAATAGATGCACACATCCAAAAACAAGAAAGGCTCATAGTCAAAGCACTAACCCTACAACTGGAACAGGTAGAAAGAGAGCAGCAAAAGAAGCCTACAGGTGCCAGAAGGAGGGAAATAATAAGAATTAGAGCAGAATTAAATGAAACAGAGAACAGAAAAGCAATTGAAAGAGTTAACAAGTCCAAAAGCTGGTTCTTTGAAAAGGTCAACAAAATTGATAAACCATTGACCAAACTGACAGAAGAAAAACTGGAGAGGAAGCAGATAACCCGTATAAGAAATGAGATGGGTGATATCACAAGAGACCCAACTGAAATTAAAAGAATCATAACAGAATATTATGAAAAATTGTACTCTGAAAAATATGAAAACCTAGAGGAACTGGACAAATTTCTAGAAACTCACTACCTACCTAAATTAACACAAACAGAGGTAGAACAACTAAATAAACCCATAACAAAAGAAGAGATTGAAAAGGTTATTAAAAAACTGCCAACAAAAAAAGCCCTGGCCCAGATGGCTTCACTGGAGAATTCTACCAAACTTTCAGAGAAGAGATAACACCACTTCTACTAAAGGTATTTCAGAGCATAGAAACGGATGGAATACTCTCAAACTCATTCTATGAAGCCAGCATAACCCTGATACCAAAACCACATAAAGACACAACAAAAATAGAAAATTACAGACTGATATCCCTCATGAACATTGACGCAAAATCCTCAACAAAATTTTAGCCAATAGAATTCAGCAACATATCAAAAAAATAATTCACCACGACCAAGTGGGATTTATACCAGGTATGTAGGAATGGTTCAACATTAGAAAAACAATCAATGTAATCCATCACATAAATAAAAGACAAGAACCACATGATCTTATCAATCGATGCAGAAAAGGCATTCGACAAAGTCCAACACCCATTCATGATAAAAACTCTCAAAAATATAGGAATAGAAGGGAAATTCCTCAGTATAATTAAGGGCATTTATACAAAACCAATAGCCAACATCATCCCGAATGGAGAGACTTTGAAAGCATTCCCCTTGAGAACAGGAACCAGACAAGGATGCCCTTTATCGCCACTATTATTCAACGTTGTGCTCGAGGTCCTAGCCAGAGCAGTTAGGCTAGAAAAAGAAATACAGGGCATCCAAATAGGTAGGGAAGAAGTCAAAGTATCTCTGTTCACAGATGATATGATCTTATACATGGAAAACCCCAAGGAATCTATAAGAAAACTACTGGAACTAATAGAAGATTTCAGCAAAGTTTCAGGATACAAGATAAACATAGAGAACCTCGAAGAGGAAATCACCAAATCAATACCATTTACAATAGCCCACAAAAAGATGAAATACCTAGGAATAAATCTAACCAGAGACGTAAAAGATCTTTACAGAGAAAACTACAAGACACTACTGCAAGAAACTAAGGGACCTGCATAAGTGGAAAAATATACCTTGCTCATGGATAGGTAGACTCAACATAGTGAAAATGTCAATTCTACCCAAAGCAATCTACAGATACAATGCAATCCCGATCCAAATTCCAGCAGCGTTTTTTAATGAGACGGAGAAACAAATCACCAACTTCATATGGAAAGGGAAGAGGCCCCGGATAAATAAAGCACTACTCAAGAAGAAGAACAAAGTGGGAGGCCTTACGCTACCTGATTTTAGGACTTATTATACTGCCATGGTAGTCAAGACAGCCTGGTACTGGTACAATAGCAGATACATAGACCAATGGAACAGAGTTGAGAATCCAGATATAAGCTCATCCACCTATGAGCAGCTAATATTTGACAAAGGCCCAAAGTCCATTAATTGGGGAAAAGACAGTCTCTTCAACAAATGGTGCTAGCATAACTGGATATCTATATGCAAAAAACTGAAACAAGACCCATATCTCACACCATGTACAAAAACTAACTCAAAAAGATGAAAGACTTAAATATAAAATCGAAAATGATAAAGATCATGGAAGAAAAAATAGGGACAACGCTAGGAGCCCCAATACATGGCATAAACACAATATGAACCATAAGTAACAATGCACAAGCACCAGAAGAGAGACTAGATAAATGGGAGCTCCTAAAAATCAAACACTTATGCTCATCCAAAGACTTCACCAAAAGAATGAAAAGACAACCTACAGACTGGGAAAAAATTTTTGGCTACGACCAATCTGATCAGTGTTTAATCTCTAAAATCTACAAGATACTCCAAAAATTCAACAGCAAAAAGACAACCCAATTAAAAAATGGGCAAAGGATATGGACAGGTACTTCACCAAAGAAGATATTCAGGTAGCTAACAGACACATGAAGAAATGCTCACAATCATTAGCCATCAGAAAAATGCAGATCAAAACTACAATGAGATATCATCTCACCCCAAAAAGGCTAGCATTAATCCAGAAAACACAAAATAACAAATGCTGGAGAGGTTGTGGAGAGACTGGAACACTTATACACTGTTGGTGGAAATGTAAAATGGTACAACCACTTTGGAAATTGATTTGGCGCTTCCTTAAAAAGCTAGAAATAGAAGTACTATATGATCCAGCTATCCCGCTCCTTGGAATATATCCTAGAGAAACAAGAGCCATCACACGAATAGATATATGCACACCCATGTTCATCGCAGCACTGTTCACAATAGCCAAAGGATGGAAGCAACCTAAGTGCCCATCGATGGACGAATGGATAAACAAACTATGGTATATCCACACAATGAAATATTATGCAACAATAAAGAACAATGATGAAGCTCTGAAACATCATATAACTTGGTGGAAACTAGAACTTATTATGCTGAGTGAATTTAGTCAGGCGCAGAAGGACAAATACTGTATAAGACCACTATTATAAGAACTCAAGAAAAGGTTTAAACACAGAAGAAAACATTCTTTGATGGTTATGGGGGTGGGGAGGGAGGGTGAGGGTTATTCACTAACTAGATAGCAGATAAGAATGATCTTAGGTGAAGGGAAGGACAGCACACACTATAGAGGAAGCCAGCTCAACTGGACTAAACCGAAGCTAAGAAGTTTCCTCAATACAATCAAACACTTTGAGAGACAGAGTAGCAGGGATGCGGGGTCTGGGGACCATGCTTTCAGGGGACATCTATGTCAATTGGCATAACAAACCTTATTAAGAAAATGTTCTGCATCCTACTTTGGTGAGTGTCATCTGGGGTCTTCAAAGCTTGCAAGCAGCCATCTAAGATGCATCAGTTGGTACCAACCACTTGGAGTAAAGAAGAACGAAGAACACCAAAGACACAAGGAAAGTATTGGCCCAAGAGACAGAATGGGCCACATAAACCAGAGACTTCATCAGCCTGAGACCAGAAGAACTAGATGGTTCCCGGCTACCACCAATGAACGTCCTGACAGGGAACACAACAGAGGGTCCCTGATGGGGCAGTAGAACGATGGGATGCAGAACTCAAATGCTAATAAGAAGACCAGACTTAATGGTCTGACTAAGGCGGGAGGTGCCCCAGAAAGCATGGCCCCTGGTCTCCATCACCCCAGAACTAAAACAATTTCCAAGGCCAACTCTTCAGACAGGGATTGGACTGGACTGTGGGACATAAAGTGATACTCTTGAAGAATGTACCTCTTAGAAAAGTAGATGTAAGAGACCAAAGGGGCAGCTTCTGTCTAGAGGTGAGAGGGGAAGGTAGAGAGAGTTAGGAGCTGCTTGAATGTTCACAGGGAACCAAGGGTGGAGGGGAGGAGTGTGCTGTCGCAGAATGGGGTGAGCGGTTGGGGTCTCATAACAATGTATGTTAAAAAAAAAAAAATTCTGTATGGGACACTAGCTTCATTAAACTTCATTTAATTACATCAATAAAAAAAACTTCTTATTGCTTCCATATTCTGTTAAAATCAGGGCTTCAAATTGGTTCGTTGCCACCCCAGATATACGGAATCAGAATCTACAGTTTAACAAGATCCCCAGGTGATTGTTATGCATAATGAATTTTGAGAACCACTAGTCTACTAGATCTCAGAATTGGTCCTTAACCAGCTGTATTGGCATCACCTGGGAACTTGTTAGAAATGCAAATTCTCAGCAGGCGTTCAAACCAGAAGGAACTGGTTTGAAGCCCTGCTGGAAATAAAGGCCCAATCATGAGTAGAGCCATCCCAGACCCGAATGGCCTGATTCCTGCGTCCTTCTCCTATTCCAGCCACATGGGCTTTTTCAGGTTCTCAGATATATCTGCTTCCTCTCACCCCAGGACCTTAGCACATGATGTTTCTAAAATGCTCCCTCTACTCTTCATCACCCCCAGCCTTTCACCTTGTTCATCCCCACTCATCCTTAACTGTGTCTTCCTTAGAAAGGCTTCCTGACTCCAGGCTTGGAAGTCAGTTTACTGCCTGTCTTACGCTAGGTTCTCTAGAGAAGCAAAACCAGTAAAGCATATAGTTACATATAGAGAGAGATTTATATCAAGGAAACAGCACATGAGATTGTAGAGGCTGGACCGTCCCAAGTCCGTGGCTCAGGAGAGAAGCTTCTCCTGATTCACTTAGCCACAGGGGCTGGCAAACCCAAGATTGGCAGGTCGGAGAGCAGAGCTCTTGCTCACAGGCTATGAAGATCAATGAATCCCAAGACTGTCAGACAAACAGCAGCCAGCTGCAGGATCCAAAGCAGGCAAAAGAGCCGGAATGTCCGCTTCTATTCAGATACAGGCCACGTGCCCAAGGAAACTCCCTTTCAACTGATTGGCTACTCACAGTAGATCTCATCATGGGGGTGATCACATATAAACACTAAGAATCATGGCCCAACCAAGCTGACACATAGTCTTAACCATCACACTGCCTTTTAGTAAATGATTCAGAAACAGAATCATGTTCCTTTCCTTCAGAGCACGTATGTCAATTTATAATTATACACTACACCAGACTACAAGCTACATGAGAATAGGCGATATGTCTATTTTTGTTTTCATTGTATACTCAGCTCTTGGCAAGGTACCCAGAATATAATATATGTTCAAAAAGTGTATTCTGAATTTATGATGGGTATTCTGATTGCAGTTTGTTGATAGGCCATCACAAGCGACAATTCAAAAGTTCTAAAAAAGGTAAACATATACCTACCATCCTGTAAGCCATTCCACCTCTAGGTATTTATTTCCTTGAGAAGTGAAAAGATATGTCTTCAATAAGACTTGCATGTAAATGTTTATAGTAGCTTTAGTCACAATAGTCAAAAAACTAGAAAAACATAGCAACAAATAAATAAACAAATGATACATCCATATGTTAAAACACTACTCAGCTATAATGTACATTTAAAAATATATATTTTATCAAAAGATATTTTTAAAAAAACAATGAACTATGGTATACACAACAGAGGAGTGAACCTCAAAATTTTTATGCTAAGTGGAAGGAGCCAGACACAAAAAAAATATGCCGTATGATTCCATTTATATAAAGTTCTAGAAAATACGAACTAATCTATTCTAATTTAAAGTGGTTGCCTGGAGACAGGAGAGGGAGAGATGATCACAAAGGGGCATGAGAAAACTTGTGGGGGTGATGGAAACGTTTGTCATTCCGATCGTCATGACAGCTTCATACGTACGTACACAGGTTGAAAATCATCCATTGTACCCTTTAAACAAGTGCACTTTACTGTTTGTCAATTATACATTAATAAAGTTGTAAAAACGATGAAAATTTCACATGGATCATTAAAAGATGATGCGACTGGTCCAGACTTAATATACACATAATATGTATTAAAGATATTTGAGTAAAAAAACCCGTTGCTGTTGAGTTGATTCCGACTCAGAGCAACCCTATAGGACAGAGTAAAACTGCCCCATAGGATTTCCAAGGAGCAGCTGGTGGATTTGAACTGATGACCTTTCAGTTAGCAGCCAAACACTTAACCGCAGTGCCACCAGCAAAGGACACAGCTCCAGGAGTTTGCTAACTCTAACTTCATTATTTAGTCATTGAGCACATATGTTTTGTTTCTAATAGAAACAGGCGAAACAAAACAACTGGGAAAAAAAAAATCCTGGAACTTGTTATTAAAAGCAATTCCAAAAATAATATCCCCGCTCACGAATTTATAATTAAAAATGGCAAATAAAACATTTTTATTGATACATTTACTTGCTGTGGTTAAGCGTTTGGCTGCTAACAAAAGGTCGGCAGTTCGAACGCACCAGTCACTCCTCGGAAACCCTATGAGGCAATTCTACTAGTTCTACAGGTCGCTATGAGTCGGAATTGACTCAACGGCAGTGGGTTTACGGGTGGTTTACAAAGATTATCATGATTTGAGTCCCAGAATTTTTGAGACTATATTATGTATAACAGCCTTGGAAGATGGCATGACCAGAATTTAAAGTAAATGAGGAGTGCAGTTTTTTCAAAAGCAGTATTTCTAAAAATAATAATAGTACAGAACTTCCCTCCCATTTTTTACCTTCCTTTCTCTTTAGTTTTCATGGGAATCTAGCAATGTGTGTTTAAGTAAAAGCTCTGAGCAGTTTTGCTCCAGGCAAAATTTTATATTCTGTTCGTTCTGTGATATGGAAGAGTCGGCCATTTCAAATTTTGCAGACTAACTAGAATATTAATGGCCCTGATGATTTTTAAATACTATTTGCAAGGTTGTTTAAAATGACTGTGTCATAGCAGTGATTGATAACAATAAATGTGAAAATACTTTGCAAATACATGGCAAAAGGCCATCCCAAGCATAAGTAAAAAGGTGAAAATATTCAAGAAATTTTCTTTTCAGATGAAATTTCACTTGAAAGAACAGAAGGGATAGTAAACAATCACCAACATTCAAGTAGAGAAGTATTAAAAACAAAAATCAGACTAGATTAGGCCACTTGAGAAATTAGAAGTCCAGAGTCTGTTGGTTTAAAACAGGGAGCGATGCTTCCCAAATAAGAAAATACACCAATTTGAAAGTATGCTACATTTTTCACGCATCCAGAGAAAAATGTTCCTTATCTTCAGTTGTGAGAATCTAAAATCTAGAACAGTGTTTGCCAAAATTGTTTTCATAGAACTGCTCCACATGAACAAAGAGATTCAGAGTCAAATAAGTCTAGGACATATTGAGTTAAACAAGGTTAAAAAGGGTATTAGAGCAGTTTTCATAAACTCTAGTATGATAGCATGAAAGAAAAGATGATATGAAAAGAGGACGATATCTTTTCCAAGCTTACCTGACTACAAAATTAGTTTTGTTTCAAGGCCTCTGGTGGGTCTACTATGATAAATCTTGATCACAGAAATATCATGAGTTAATCAGCATAGAAGCCCTGATGAAGACCGGGAGTAAATGTAACCAGTAAAAGAATATGTGTGTGTGAGAAACTTTGACTACATGTGTGAGTGAATGAGAAGATTATTGAGCACCAAAACATTACATAAGATCAGAACATGTTTAGTTATAGAGAAATCTGGGAAATAGATAGAGAGCTGCCATTGAGTCAACTCCCACTACTCATGGCAACTTTATGTACAACAGCACAAAGTATTGCCCTGTCCCGAGTTATCGTCATAATCACCAGCATGTTCTAGTCCATCGCTGTGGCTGTTGTGTCAATCCATCTCACCTAGGGTCTCCCTTGCCCTTACCGGCCCTCTGCTTTACCAAGCATGGATGTTGTCTTAGTCATCTTGTGCTGCTGTAACAGAAATACCAGGAGTGGATGGCGTTCACAAAGAGACATTTATTTTCTCACAGTCTAGTAGGCTAGAAGTCCAAATTCAGGGTGTCAGCTCCAGGGAAAGGCTTTCTCTCTCTGTCAGTTCTGGAGGAAGGTCCTCGCTGTCATCACTCTTCCCCTGGACTAAGAGCTTTTCTGCGCAGGAACCTCAGGTCCAAAGGATGTGCTCTGCTTCTTTGGTGTTTCTTCTTGGTGGTATGAGGTCCCCCATTCTCTGCTTGCTTCCCTTTTCTTTTATCTCTTGTAAGGTAAAAGGTGGTGCAGGCCACACCCTAGGGAAACTCCCTTTACACTGGATCAGGGATGTGACCTGAGTAAGCCTGGTGTTACAATCCCACCCTAATCCTCTTTAACATAAAATTACAATCAGAAAATGGAGGCCAACCACACAATTCCGGGAATCATGGCCCAGCCAAATTGATACACACATTTTTGGGGGAACATAATTCAAACCATGACAGATGTCCTCCTCCAGCAACTGACCCCTCCTGAAGACATGTCCAAAGCCAGTGAGTTGGACAATGTTCTGTTGTAATCCGTAAGGATTTCATTGGTTAATTTTCAGAAGTAGAATACCAGGCCTTTCCTCCTAGTCTGTCTTGGTCTGGAAGCTCCACTGAAACCTGTCCACCATGGGTAGCCCTGCTGGTTATTTGAAATACCAGCGGCATAGCTTCCAGCATCACAGCAACACACAAGCCACCACAGTACAACAAACTGACAGACAGGTGGTGGGATCTGGGAGAAGCCTGTATCTAAATAGAGGAGCAAACTATGGGAATAAAAGGAGATATTTATTGTTACGGATTGAATTGTGTCCCCCAAAAATATGTGTTATAAAGCCTAACCCCTATATCTGTGCTGTGTCCTATAGGGTTGCGTGTCTTCAAGAATTTGTAGGCAAGTCAGAACAGGTGTATACGGTTCTTATTTAGCATTAAGTGTACTTTAGTGCAAGAAAAGGCTCAAAGCCTTTTCAATGATTTAAAAGCTGCACGTGCAGCAAGTGAAGGTGTCTGTGATGAAGAACTGGTTGTGAATAGGGGTTGGTTCAATAGTCTCAAAGTGAGGGAAAACTGATAGAATGTTAAAGGGCAAGTATGAAGGTGTCTGTAAGTTGGATGTTCATAACCCGGGGACTTAATTGTACCATAAATCGTGTGGCTTAAAACAACAGAAATTTGTTCTCTCACAGTTCTGAAGACTAGAAGTCTGAAATCAGGATGTCAGCAGGGCCAAGTTCTCTCCAAGGCTCTAACGGATGATCCTTCCTTATCTCTCCCAGCTTCTGGTAGCCCCAAGCATTCTTTGGCTTGTAGCTGCCGCATCATTCCATAGTCACAAGGCCATTTTCCCTGTCTCTCTTCTCTATTACAAAGACCCCCTCACTCCAGTATGAACTCTTGTTAACCGATAAGATTTTCAAAGACCCTATTTCCAAACAAGGTCCAATTCATAGGTACTGGGGGTTATAACTTTAATACATCTTTTTGGGGAACACTCCAACCCATAACATTTGGTTTGCTCAACACAGCCAGGGAGAGGCGGGTAGGGTTATATAATGCAAACAGAGCTGCTGGCAGTGGGGAAAGCATAATATTTGCATTTGAAGATGGTGATTATGGTTTAGGCAGCCACACTTAAGGATTTTTCTTTAGCTTTGAGGATAATTTTTATATAAGTTCAGTAACCCTACTTCTTTAACTTTTCATCATGGAAATTCTCTATCCCAACTCCTTGAACTATAAATTTAATATGCACCTTCTTCAAGTTTAAAGTCTCTTTAGGTGAGAAACTGAGAGTATTGTAAGCACTCTGGTACAGGCTTGAACCTGGGATGCACATGGGGAAAGGACTCGGTGCCTCATCGTGACATTTGCCTGTTTTCTTCTTCTAATAGCAGACACACCTTTTAAAACATTTTCACCTTGATGTTCGCTTGGTTGTCTAATAGGCATCTATAAAGAGAAAAATAAGCAAACTCTTTTAAGAAGGAGAAGCTCTGGTGACACAGTGGTTAAGAGTTTAGCTGCTAACCAAAAGGTCAACCATTCAAATCCACCAGATACTCCTTGGAAAACCTATGGGGCAGTTCTACTCTGTCCTATAGGGTCACTATGAGTTGGAATCGACTCGACGGCAACAGGTTTTTAGTTTTTTGAGGAGGATTAACTTCACTAGGAAGTGACTCCCTCCAACTCCTTCCCAAATTTTTCTATTAGTCCTTACTCCTCTCTGAGCCCAAGGATGACCTGGCTGCATCTGTGACTCTCAGAAAAATATTCAGGGGATGGGGGGAGATTCAGTTGTTGTTGTCAGCTGTCACTCAGTCTCCAAGTCATGGCGATCCCAGGCACAGCAGGATTGGATTGTTGTGATCCATAGGGTTTTCATTGACTGGTTTTTCAGAAGTAGATCACCAGGCCTATTTCCCTAGTCCCTCTTAGTCTGGAAGCTCCACTGAAACCTGTCAGCATCAGAGCAACATACAAGCCTCCAGTGACAGGTGGTGGCTGCACATCAAGTGCACTGGCCAGAAATCGAACCCGGGTCTGCAGCACAGAAGGCGAGAATTCTACCACTGTCCCCGAATTTCGATCAGATATTAACAAATCAATCAGTGTTACTCTTTCTCCGGAAAAGTAAACAATTATAGTTCCAGAACTCTAGTTCTACGACATATCCCAATATACTTGCTTGAGGTAGTGTACAAAGCTTTGAATTAAGGAAGATGGGAAATAGGAAGGGCTAGACAGAATATACATATATACATATATGCATGCGTGCGTGCGTGCGTGTGTGTGTGTGTGTGTGTGTGTGTGTGTGTATCTTCTGTCCTCACTGAAAAACCCCCACACAGAGGCCAGCACAGAATTACCCCATCCTTCAAAAAATATGGTTTGATAACAGACACTGAAGGAAAAAGTGAGACATCAAAAGGTGTTAACTATGGTGTCTCTGACAACACAATATCTGCAAGGCAGTCAGCTCAGACGGCTCCTCTGGAATTCCAGCTCCAGTCCTTCGGAGAAAATTCCCCCTGCTTATTTCTTCCATGTTGGAATGAGTTTAATAGTCATGTCCTCTGCTCTCTCTGTGTGCTGGAACATTTCTCATTCATCTGCAGGACGCCTACTTATTCAGGGAAGTCCTCACGGGCAGAAAACAAAGCACACCACGACCTAGCATCCAGATACAGCTTCCTGTTTTCTCATTGAATCCTCAGTAGATTTCTCCTCACCAGTGCTGTGCAAACCATTTGCAGCTGGGTTATTTTCCTACGCGTGAAACTACATCGTCTTCCCAGCAGAGCAGGACCTACTTGATGAATGGTGGCAGAGGGCTAAGGTGGAAGCACATTTTGATTGCCTTGACTGCAAGAATCCAGGGGTATAAAAATGACCTAGATGGCTTAACCCCTTCTTTTCTTATCTGTGCTACAGTAAGTGATATAACCCCCTCAAAAATAAGTGATATAACCCCCTCAAAAAAAAAAATCATACATTTACACATTCAGACATAAAACAAGATAAAATAGATTTTTCCCAATGTTTCTTGGAGCATTGTGAACACATGCATGGCCTCTCTTTAAAAACCATTACACAAATATTATAACAATATATTTCAGCAAAAAACAGTCGAACTATTCAGAAGTATATAGAGGAAAATGTACACATCCTTGCTCAATTGCTCTGTTTTGTAGCATCATTTTCACCACAATGAAAAAAAATGTTATCAGTTACCCCTCTCCAACTCTCATTTTTCTCCCCAAAGGTAATCAATTTTTACAGCTTAATGTTTATGCTTCTGATTGTTTTTCTGTATATTTATATAAATAACGGATTTTTCCTAAACACACTTTTATGCCCATTGCTTTTTTCATTTCTCAATACATCTTTTAGGTCTTTCCACATCAGTATATACAGGTCTGTGGCTGCTAACCAAAAGATCGGCAGTTCAAATCCACCAGCCACTCCTTGGAAACTCTATGGGGCAGTTCTACTCTGTCCTATAGGATCGCTATGAGTCAGAATCAACTCAACAGCAACGGGTTTGGGGTTTTTTTTTTTGTTTTGGTTTTCATTCTTTCCAATGGCTATATAGTTGTTGTTTGATGTAACAGAAAATTATAATCATGCTTCACAGTTAAAAAAAACTTTGAAAAGGAAGTGTACCATTTCCCTGGTTTTGTAGTAACTTCTTGAAAAATTGAATGGTAGCTTGCAGAGGCAAGTTTAAATTCCTAGTCACTGAAAAAATGCTAGGCAAAGTGAACCACAGCGCTCACTGCTCCCAGAAGCACCCTCGCTGTGGGCCCTGCCTGGGAATCTGGCAACTCGTAGAGGAAGCTCTTTGGGTAGTTAACTTTTCACAATGCCTTCTTGAAACTGGTCAAGACCAAATAATATCTAACACTGACAATGCTTTACTTACAACCTGTATTGTCCTGTGACCCTGTGACCCCCTTAACACAAAGAGAAGGTTGGGGGGGGTGGCAAGGAATGAAAACCAGAAATGGAAGAAGAGCAACACTGATTTCTTGAGTTGACTTTCCTGACAGCACATTGAAGAATTGATGCTTTTGAATTATAGTAGTTGGTGAAGAATACTGACTATACCATGGACTTCCAGAAGAACAAACAAATATGTCTTGGAAGAAGTACAGCTAGAATGTTCCTTAGAAGTGAGGATGGCAAGACTTTGTCTCACATACTTTGGACATGTTATCAGGAGGGAACAGTCCCTGGAACAGGCATCATGCTTGGTAAAGTAGAGGGTCAACGAAAAAGAGAAAGACCCTCAACGAGACGGATTGACACTGTGGCTACAACAATGGGCTCAAACACAGCAACGACTGTGAAGATGGCGCAGGACCAGGCAGTGTTCCATCCTGTTGTACGTAGAGTCACCAACTCAACGGCACCTAACAAGAAACTTGCTTTCCATAAATCCTGGAATTGTTGGGCAATTTTTCATTAAATTAGATATGCTTTATTAGGTTACTCACCTTATTACAACATTGGTCTCTACTTTCCCCTATGAATTATTACCCTTCTATTCTTAGCAAGTTAAAGATGCTTTAACCTTTTCGGTAACCACGTTTCAGTTAGTTATTGCAGCAAAAATGCATCATGAGGAACTTTCTAGTACCTTCGTTTAGTACCTTCTTTTCCTTTTTAGAAAAGTAAATAGGCCTGAAGTTTAGGGGGAGAAACTGACAGCACCTCATAATGCCTCAGGAACCTACACTTTCCAGTGAAAGAACATTTTTACTTCTCCTCAGGAGCTAAGAACATGGTCATCGCACGTCAGGTTGTGATGGACGAGCACTACTCTGATAAATGGCATCAAAGGCTACTGACAGCACCTATAATACGGTTGTTTGAAACTTCTGCATTGATTTAATGCCTGAAATCAATCAACCTTTTACCATTTTTATTTTCCTTTCTTGGTCTCGCAGACTTGGATATCACTGAGAACCTGAATCTCCTGAGCTTTCTTAAAAGGGGATGGCAGCCACTGGAGAGTCCGCAATCTACAGCCACTGGATGTGAACCCACCGAAAACTGAAAAGAGTCACTTTACAATCAAAAGAAAACCAGAGGTAGGGATGTCTTCTCATGACTGGATGGTACTTCCAAAAGACCCAGAAGCTGACCCCACACTTGCCCAGTGGAGTGGAGAGGCTCTGGGGAGGAGTCTTAGAACACTAACTTATCTCTAGATATGTATCTACAAGGGGAAGGTGGGAGCAGGAAGATGCTGGGGCAAGGCACACAATGTACCCATTAGGAATGGATTGGTTCTAGAGAGCTGCAGACCTTGCCTGACAGGTGTGGCCAACTGTCATCCATTTATTAATTCACCATTTGTTTATTCCACATTTATTGTTTACACACCTCTTAGATGTGCTAGGTACCTGGGCATACAAAGATGTGCAAAGAACCACAGCAAAACCAATCAAAACTCAAGTGGTCAATGCATTCTGAGACAGCCTGAGTTATAGGACTCTTTCTTGTTTCATATCTCTTGCAATCCTCTGTGGTTACTGGAGGACAATGGTGCAAGCACAGTGAGTGGCCGGGAGACCTCGCAGCTGGGAGGAAGTCTGAATGCAGTTCAGGCTCTCCTCACATTCCATTTGTTCACGTAACTTTTCCAGGGCTATGCAGTCAGGCCAATTATCTTAGAAACAAGCAATTATAACCACATTCACAGCTCCCTAAAAGGGTGAGTGCATTCTAGTAACAATTTCTCATGAAAGAAAAACAGTAATTGAAGGATTGGCAAGGCTACTGCAACAGACCAAGACCTCTGGAAAGACATTTAATAGTGCTGCGTGCACACACACAGTCCACTTGCATTCCCACCAAAGGAATTTTTCTCTTCCATCCAAATCCACTAAATATTTTGTAGAAATATATGTAATACATAAATACATATATAATGTTTGTGTATATACATTCATATATACGCCCAATAGAAAGTTAAATAGGTAAAGGAAAGCATCAAGCTGGCATTCTGTAGCAACCCTATGACCCTACAGGACAGAGTAGAACTGCCCCATAGGGTTTCCAAGGGGCACCTGGTGGATTTGAACTGCCAACCTTTTGGTTAGCAGCCATAGCTCTTAACCACTACACCACCAGGGTTTCCTTCTAGGTTCTAGTCATGAATTATTCCTTAATATCCATAGGGATATCTGTTCATCTGTTACTCACAAATTTTTGAATATAAATTACAAAGTAAAATATTTTCAAGGTTATTAATCCTGTGATGGGAGTCCTTGGATGGTACAAACAGTTAACATGCTTGGCTGTTAGTCAAAAGGCTGGAGTTTTGAGTCCAACCAGAGGCACCTTGGAAGAAAGGCCTGGTGACCTACTTCTGACAAATCAGCTATTGAAAACTGTATGGAACACAGTCCTACTCTCACACACGGAGTCACCGTGAGTCAGAATCAATTGATAGCAACTGGTTTTTTACTCCAGAGGTAATACATGTTTAAGTGCTTTATGAAAGGAAATTGTTCTATCAACCTAACGCAAATTGAGTCCTTAAAATCAACCTGTTGCCATCCAATCAATTCCAGCTAATAGTGATCCTTTTGGAAGAGAACTTTTGCATAGGGTTTCCAAGGAGCAGCCGGTGGATTCAAACTTCCAACCTTTTGGTTAGCAGCCAAGCTCTTAACCACTATGCCACCAGGGCTCCTTACTGTGGTCCAGTTGATAGGAGCTGTGGTGGGGCAACAGTTAAGCACTCAGCTGCTAACCGAAAGGTCAGCGGTTTTAACTCACAGCCAGTGGTTTGAACCCACAACCAGTGGTTTGAGCCCACAGCCGTTGTGTGGGAGAAAGATGTGGCAGTCTGTTTCCGTAGAGATTACAGCCTTGGAAACTCTATAGGGTCACTATGTGTCACAATCGACGTGTCACAACGGACTTGCCAGCATCAAGTTTGGTTTTTGGTTTGGAGCCCGATTCGCATCTCTCTGGACAAAGCACAGGACCAGCTCAAACCAGGACAGGCTCCTTGAGTGAACTAAAACATCCTTCTTGCCTGGATACATTGCTCTAAAAATCTCTAACAGTCCCCAGATCTCAATCTTGACTGGACATGGTGCACAGTCACACGCACGCAGTCTACGTGCACATATTTAAATCCATACACACAACACTTTCACTCTAATGGTCCGAAGCCTACTTGTCTAGGACTGGGTGATAAATTCTTCGAGGGTCAGGGCTGACTTATCTGTGTGTTCCCCACAAGACAGGGTACAAGGCTTTGCACATCACTGGCAATAACTACAGAGTTGTTGAACTGATTGGACGTGAGATGTTCATGGTAGTTTTTCAGATACTGGATCTCTGATATGACATGTAAACATATGCTTTGAGACAGCTGGTGAAAGCATTGTCCACAAACATTTTCTTACTTTGGCCCAAAGGAAATATTTATCTATCTACCTAGATAGATAGATAATATACATTTATAAACATATTCCTTTCTTTCCTTTAGACTAAAGTAAATGTGATATATATGTATATATAATAGACAGTATATATTTATAAATACATTTTTTTCTTTCTTTTGGGTCAAAGTAAATGTTCTTGATAGATGGATAGATAGCAGAGCACCTCATTCCATTTTGTGGTTCTGGGGGAAAAAAACGACGACCCATTGTGGGAGGGAAAGAGGAGCTTTGTTTTTCTTGCATCCAACCAGTGAGGATTAGGACGGTGGGGAGACAAAAGGTAATTGAGTTGGGATTCTGGGGAAGCATTTTCTAGGTGAATAAAAGACCACGGTGATGAGTACGGTGGCAGAGGGGGTTTCCAAATACATCTCTAGAGAATCGGGAGTGAACCTAAACAAAAAGACTTTCTTTCTCAAAAAGCATGAAATGTTGCGTTTAATGCTTGCCTCTAGCCCGCACCGACACCACCGGTTTTCACTTCGGACCGCAGAGGCCCAGCCCCCAGCGCAGCGACTCCCTGAGCTGCTGAGCGGGGACGGAGCGCCATCTACTGGCCGCAGGTGCAGGGAGCGCCCAGCACGTCTTCTGGAGCCCGGCCTCGGAACACTCCTGCACCACCAGTCCAGAGGACTTGTGGAGCCCGGTTGCTTCCAGGAAGTTAGGCTCCAAAGAGAAATGAGAAGTCCACACGCTTTCCACCCCTCCCTGATTCTTTCTTCCCAACTATCCTTCGGAAGAAAATGCAGAGGAAAAGAAAAGTAAGCGTTCCCTTAGGAATGCAAAGATGGAAGGATTTTGTTTGTTTGGTGGAGGGGTGCGATGGGGCTTGTTTCTGCCTCCGGAAGCCGCTGGGCGCCTTCACCTACGTCCGCCCTCTCAGTGCAGCAAGCTAATTCAGGTTGCTGGTTAACTGAGGACTATAGAGTGCCCTAACAAAGGGGCAGATTCGCCTTGGGGCTGCACTGTAGAGGTGGTTTCACCCCCAAAAAGCCCCACCTTCCTCTGTGCCAGCTTTCTGCTGGATTAAAGACACACCCCACCCACCTCTCCCCACCTCCCCCCACCTCCACCCCCCCACGCACACACCCCTCCCCACCTCCACCCCACCCCCCACCCCAGCAGCCTTGGTGTCTCCCAAGAACTACCCAGGAGCCCTCTAGCGCCCGTAAGACTGTCTCCATGGAAGGGCTTACTCTCTGCCAACACGCCCCAACCACTCTTCAAACCACAGTGATTCTGTGTCTTCAGTGATTCCCGCAGGGTGGGGCCACTCTGCCCCCTGCAGACACCCTTTGTATTGCCCACCGAAGCTCCTCCATTATGAAATCCCCACTTCCAAAGTGCCTCAAAAAACCACAATATTATCCATTTCACAGAGTGGCACAAGCAAAGCCAAAACTCTGGGGAGGACTCACATTTGGGAACAGTGTCTTAGCTAGCTCGTAGAATGAACAGTAAAACAGGTCACTTACTTCTGTGGGGTGTCTGATATGTGACTTTGTCGAAGTGAGAAGTCATACTCTTGCTCACATAAAGCACGATGTCATCAGGTTAGCGAGTGGGATACTGACCAGGTACTTTATGTTTTCAGTCGGCTTATCTCTGGCTCCTTCCTGGTGAGGTCTGAAGTCAACCCCTTCAAGCACCCTAGTCTTCACCAAAATCTCCATGAATTGATAAAGAAATTCGAAGACGCCATTAGGATTGGCAGGACTCTGGAGCCTGACTCCTTAAGGAAAACGAAACTTATCAATGGCCAATCAGGAGTTGCCAAGTCGCCTAAATCCAAGCTCCCAGACCAAATAAGGTTAAGCACCAGTTCCAGCCAATCAGATTTAAACCTTGCTGTCGCGTTCGCTGTCTACTCTATAAAAGCTTTCTCTGCTGTTACTCTTCGTAGCTTGCAGCTCTTTTGACCTGGTAGATAGCTGCGGGTTTCGTGAACCACTGGGTTTGAATAAACTCTCAAAAATTCACTTTCGACTTTTCTTTTAACAGGATAAATCTAAGAGGCAGTCACTTCCTTGATGCCACAGACTTGGGGTAGTCAAAATTGGTGGTTATTTAGATGCAAATATTCGTAAAGAGAACAGAAAACACGGTTTTAAAGGGCATAATGACTTTTTTCTGAAAGTGAGTCAGGGAACTTGGCACTACATTAATCCTAGGTGATCTTCATTTTGCCAGATACTGTTAAAGTAAAAATAAGACCAAGAAATAAACCAGAGAGGCACACTGCTACTGCACTTAGCCTTACAAAACATAAGGGGCCATGTAATCTAATTGCTTGGGTATGGATTTTAAGTTACTTCTAACCCAGGAACATTCTCTGTGTGAGTGAATCAAACAAGGATGCATTATGTTGCGTTTTAGAAAGGCAGTTACAACAGCAAGTTCTAGTACAGTTACGACACTAACCCATTCTTTATATGACACCATGTCTCTTCTTTCAAAAAGTTTACAATATTCAAGACCTTATTTTAGGAAATTAAATCTTTATCTCTGGTAGGTTCATTTAATGAAGCAACATTTAAGTATTTATGTGCGTGTAGTGATGTCGATGGAGTCGCTGGGTGGCACAAATGGTTAACATTCTCAGCTGCTAACCAAAAGGTTGGAGGTTTTAGTCCACCCAGAGGTGCCTCAGAAGAAAGGCCTGGTGATCTACTTCCAAAATACCAGCCATTGGAAACCCTATGGAGCACAGTTCTACTCTGACACATGTGAGGTCACCATGAGTTGGAATCGACTCCACAGCAACTGGTTTGGGTTTTTTTAGTTTTAGTGATGTTGCTAAAATGGGAGGGGGCAGTGTGTGGCCTGATGTATGCGTCCATATGGGTTCGTTTCACGCTGACCACACTTCTCTCATTAATGTACGCACTCCTCAAGAGAAAGACTTTGTTTTTCTTCCTACTTCATGGTTCAGGTTCCTAACACAGTGCTTTATGGAGAGCAAGTACTTAGTAATGTCTTGCTCTTGAAGGGTCAGCCTGCCTTGATTTTTCAAGAGGCAATGAAACGACTCAGCTGGCTCAGTGAGGTACTTAGCTGTCCACCTCAGCATCTCTGCTCATCTTGCTTGAGAGCAAGCTCAGAACAACTCTTCCCTTCACTCACATTTGAGACCTGGGATCCCAGGGATGATAAGGTCTTCCCTGTTGGCCCAGAGTCTCCTCTATAATCCCCATATTGGCCCTGCCATAGACGGCTCCTTCTATGGGTCTTGTACCTAGATTCTGGCCAGTAACTTCAGCAGGTATCTCCATCACTCCTAAGCATGGGGTTTGAGCTTGCACTCCATCTGGATCTCTGAGCTTTCTCTGAATGATGACCAGCCACCTGCTTTCCTGGACTGCTAAACACCGAATATACCTATCTCTTTGACCACCTTTATCCCATCCAGGGTATAAATCATTTGCTGATTTTGACTGACATTGCTGAGGTTCTTTGCATATCTTTGTATGCCCAAGTGCCTTGCACATAAAAGAGAGGCGTATACAATAAGTGTGGAATAAACAAATAGTGAATTAATAAATGGATAACATTGAGTATTACCCAATTGGCCATACCTCTTGAGCAAGGTCTGTAGCTCTCAAGAACCAATCTATTCCTAATAGGTACATTGTGTACCTGGCCCCAGGGTCTTCCTGCTCCCTGCCTTCCTATTGTAGATACGTTTCTACAGATAAGTTAGTGTTCCAAGCTCCTCCCCAGAGCCTGTCCTACTCCAGTGGGCAGGTGTGGGATCAGCTTCTGGGTCTTTTGAAAGTACCACCCAGTCATTCATGAGAAGACAGCCACACTTCCGGTGAGTTTCCATGTTCCCGCCAATATTATGAGACACTGGATCAGACAGACCCAGACATATTGTTTCTATTGCATTCCCCCACACTGGGGGCGGATTAACCAGTAAGCAGGGTACCCAAAGGCTTGGCTTAATTGGGCTTACTTACGAATCTGTAGTGAACAGTTTCACCTGGGGTTCACCATGACAAGAAGATGGAGAAACCCAGGTGAAATTGTTCACTGCAGGTTTGTAAATCAGCACAGTTAAGCCCGTGCGTCATACTTTGCTTATTGGGTAATCCATCCCTGCCCAGACTCAAGATTTCATTTAACCAACACTTAACAGAGCACTTGGGAAACTCTGGTGGCATAGTGGTTAAGTGCTCTGCTACGGCTGCTAACCAAACGGTCAGCAGTTCGAATCCACTAGGAGCTCTATGGGGCCATTCTACTCTGCCCTATAGGGTAAGTATGAGTTGAAATCGACTCGACGGCAATAGGTTTGGTTCTGGAGCCTTGGTGGCACAGTGGTTAAAAGCTATCGCTACTAACCAAAAGGTTGGCAGTTCGAATCCACCAGCCACCCCTTGGAAACCCTATGGGGCAGTTCTACTCTGTCCTATAGAGTCGCTATGAGTCGGAGTCAACTCAACGGCAATGGGTTTTTTGTTTGTTTGTTTTTTGGTATAGAGCACTTACCTTGTGTGAGGCACTCATTTAATCCTTTTAATACCAGTTTTACCTATCGCTGTTCAGTGGACTGTAACTCATGGTGACCCCATTTGTGTCAGAGTAGAACTATGCTCCAACAGGTTTTCAGTGGCTGATTTTTCAGAGGTAAATCACCAGGTATTTTTCCCGAGGAGCTTCTAGGTGGACTCTAACTTCCAATCTTTCAGTTAGCAGCCAAGCACGTTAACCATTTGCATCACCCAGGGAGTCTAATCCTTATAATAACCGCATGGTTATCATCCCCATTTGACCTATGAGAAAGCTGAGACACAACAATGTTAAGTTACCTGCCCAAGGTCAGGTGCTTGGTGTTGAACTTCAGCAGGCTGGCCCCAGAGTCCATGTTCTTATTCTCTGTGCTATACTGACTCTTCATTCTGTGACCAACCTTATAGCTATTCCAGTCACCCTATCAAGAAAAAAGACAAGGATAATTTGTCACAAGCCAAATTATGAGAAAACTCTTACACCAAATACAAAATTACAAAATCAAAGCCACCTACTCAAGTCATCTATTCTCTGCTCCAACAAAATACTATTTAATTCAGAGATGGCACTGGGCCGTGGCAACCTTTCAGCTGAGAGGTAAGATTAAAGCAGTAGGGATTCAGAGAAAGGATAGATTGGTGAACACTTTAAGGGTAGATTTGAAAGGATGTGATGTCTTAGTTGGGGAGGAGTTAACAGAGAAGGTAGAGTCTCATCTAGGACTTATAATCTTAATGTTGCTGAGTGGCACTTCAACAAAGATTAGGAATATAAAGAGCAGGTTTTGGCATAGAAAGAGTGGAGATGACTTACTTTTATAAGTGCTGAGAAACTCGGAGAGGATTAAGACATGCTTTGCCCGAGAAGAACACACACTCTAAATAACAGCACCTTTACAAAACTGCAAACACTTTGAAAACATCTGTTGTGTGAAGTTGAGTCAATTCTGCTTCATAGCAACCCTATGGGACAGAGCAGAACTTCCCCATAGGGTTTCCTAGGCTGAAATCTTTACAGGAGCAAATTGCCAGGTCTTTTCTCCCATGAAGCAGCTGGTGGGTTCGAACCACTGACCTTGTGGTTAGCAGCCACCAGGGCTCCTTGAAAACATCTTAGGCCTGCAGAAACTTCTGTTTATATTCTGCTTATAGTATCACTCAAGTATATCATCTAATGTACTGTATTGTGCATCCTCTCATGATTTCACATCATCAAACGTACACATGCATATGATTATCCCTCCAAGAGCTGGACCACACTTCTGGCCAGGGTAATGGGAGTGTCTGGCACCCCTCCCCTGCTGCAGGCCCTGGGGCAGAGGCCCATCTCTGCTCCAGATTCCTGCCCATCACCCCAGGAGGCCTCCAGGAGCCCAGGCTGTGGTGAGGAGCTCCTGCCAGGCAGGCCCCAGGTGGGAAAGGCATGCATAGACCTGGTCTGCACCTCACCCAGGAGGGCTAGGGCCAGCTGGGTTCTGCTCAGAGGGATTCAGAATTGAGAGCAAAAAAATGATTTAAAGCAAGACAGTGCTGGAGTAAAGGCATCACAAGGTCTAATATTAGAAGGATGCCTGGGATGCTCCCCTGAGACTTCAGCTGGCAGTCAGCGAAAGTGAAGACTGGTACAGAGACATTAGAAAAATACTAGGGAGGGGCAAGTCAGATAATCTCTTTCTTAGAAGAAACATTTAAGGCCAGTGGCAATAAACAATCAGGGCACCGAATCAGTTAGCTCTGGCTCATTGCATTTTCAGCCCAGATATACTGAATCAGAATCTAATTCTTAGGTATAGCTTCCTGGGAACTTGTTAGAAATGCAAATTCTCAGCAAGGAACTTGTTAGAGAAGCAAACTGTTAGCAGGGGCTCAAACTGGAACTGTAAAGAAGAGACCCACTCACATGTACACTATCATGTGTCCCTATTTTCCACAGCCTCACACCAGATTTTCTGTAGTCATCCTCCCTCATGCCAGCCTCACAGAAAACTCAAGTGAACTCAATGCATACATTTCCTATTACAAAGAAACTATGGCCATTACAATGCATTGTCAGTGGGAACCTACAGAGCGTATAGTATAATTAGAGTGCAGTCAATCAAAAGTGTCTCTCTAATTATTAGTTCTGTTGGTTTGAAGGTTCAGAGTCATGGCTTTGTGCAGGGGTGGATTAACCAGTAAGCAAGATATGCATGGGCTTACATTCAGCATGGTACGCACGGCCTTACTTGTGCTTGCTTACTAATCTGTAGTGCACAATTTCACATTGCCATTGCATACCTTGCTTATTGGGTAATCCGTCCTTGGCTTTGTGAGACTGTCCACTCAATTGTCCTAATATTGTTTTTAATGTTCCACTCTCTAGTTCAGTGAGTAAACCCTATGGGGTCTTAGAAGCTTGTGAGCGGCTGTCCAAGATACAATAATTGTTCTCTATTTGCCTGGAGCAGCAGCAGCAGGAGACCCAGGAATCAGAGAAGAAACTAAACTGCAGGCTCATCTGCCTCCATAAACTACTGCCTCCTTAGCCATGAAACCAGAAGAACTGGATGGTGCCCAGCTACCATTACTGAACATTTCAGTCAAGGAATTGATAGATGAATCCTGATCAAATGGGGAAAAACATGGAACACAATTTCAGACTGTTACAGAATCCAGAATTATTGGATCTATTGAGACTGGAGGAACCCCTGAATCTATTGCTTTGAGAAAAACCTTCAAACCATGAGCCAAAATTAGTCCCTGAAGTCATCTTTAAACTAAACAACAGTTTAGCTAAATTAGAAAAGAATGTTCACCATGAGCATTATACTGTTTTAAAGATTATCTATACGAGATCAAATTGTAAACAGTTACTCAAAAGCATAGATGAGAAGTGTAGGGGGCAGTGAGTCTAACTCAACAGTGGTGAAACACTGTGGGTAGACAGCGGGAATGGTGACACAATGTTATTGGGTTGCACATGGAGAAATTGATGAATGGGTGTGCCTTCTGATGTGTATATTTTCACCAAAATTCATAATTTCAAAATAATATTAAAAAAAATCTCTCTAATGAGTACATGGGGGCTATGGTTGCCAACAAATAAAAATATAGAACACCCAGTTAAATTGAATTTGAATTTCAATTTTTTCTTTTTTTTAGTATAAATATATGCCATCTAACATCTGGGACATACTTATACTAAAAAAATTATTTCTTACTAATATAAAATTTAAATTTAACTGGGAATCCTGCATTTTGTCTGGCAACCCTATGAGGGGCTTCGAATCGTTTGGATTCGGACAGATTTGAGTCTAAAACAAGATCTGTTTGTTTTGTTAAGTGCCCTCAGGTCAGTTCCGACTCATAGCAACACTGTGTACAACAGAAGGAAACACTGCCCAGTCCTGCGCCATCCTCACAATCATTGCCATATTTGAGCCCATTGTTGGAGCCACTGTGTCAATCCATCTAGTTGGGGGTCTTCCTCTCTTTTGCTGATCCTTCACGCTACTAAGCATGATGTCCTTCTGCTGTTTCCTCTCATTTTGAGTCATGCCACATCAGCAAATAAAGGTCCCAAAAGCTTTACTCCATCTACGTCATTAAGGTCGACTCTACTTTGAGGAGTATCCCCAGTCATATTTTCAGTGCCTTCCAATGTGAGGCACTCATCTTCTAGCACTATATCAGATGCTGTTCTTCTGCTATTCATAAGGTTTTCATTAGCCAATTTTTTCAGAAGTAGACTGCCAGGTCCTTCTTTTCTAGTCTGTCTTAGTCTGGAAGTTCTGCTAAAACCTGTCCACCATGGGTGGCCCTGCTCCTATTCGAAATACCAGTAGCATAGCTTCCAGCATCACAGCAACATGCACATAACCACAATACGACAAACTGACAGACAAGCGATAGAAAACAAAGTCTATAATATGGAAATACACACAGGAGAAGCAAAAAGTTAGCTGCTGTTAGGCATAATATTATAGAGGACTAGAAAATTGTCTCCACTCAAACTCCACAAGAATCTTCTCCCTTTAATTAATGGCACTATCATTCACCTACAGAGACCTGGTGGTGCAATGGTTAAGCACTCAGCTGCTAACTGAAAGGTCACGGTTCAAACCCACCAGCTGCTCTGCAGGAGAAAAGACTTGGCCATCTGCTCCCATAAAGATTACAGCCTAGAAAATTCTATGGGGCAGTGCTACTCTGTCACATGGAGTCATTCTTAGTCGAAAATCAACTCTATGGCACCTAACAATAACCCTTCACCCAGTCACCCAATCCATAATTCTGGAAACTATTTTAGACTCTCCCTGTGCCCTCAGGGCCTACCCTCATTGGGCCACAAATCTACCTCCTAACTAGCTTTTAAATTTGCCCCTGTCCTTCTGCCTCACTGCTCTGGCCTCTTAGCTGAAATATTGCCACAGTCTTCTAACTGGATCTCCAACTCTACTGACCCCACTGAAGTGACCCTGGAGACACAGAACTATCTAAAGTCCACATCTAATTGAGTCATTCTGCTTAAAGCTTTTTAACAATCATCTCCTCCATTGGACTTCTAGACCATCTGTGGCCTGGCTAAGAGCTGTACTGGAGTTAGCTCACAGGCTTAGATGAGCCAATTCTGCAGAGCTCTTCTTAACTCCACATTTAGGGACTCTTATGTTGTAGCTTAAACTGGACAAGGTGGGAGGATTTATACCATGAGAATTGGGCAAAGGCTGCAAATCAAGGCTTCTTTACCTTTAATTAAGGAGCCCTTAGTGGCACAGTGGTTATGCATTTGGCTGCTAATCAAAAGGTCACCAATTCAAACCCATCAGCCACTCCTTGGAAACCCTATGGGGCAGTTACACTCTGTCCTACAGGGTCACTATGAGTCGGAACCAACTCAATGGCAATGTTTCCCCCCCACCCCGGCCCCTTTTTTGGTGATGCAGTGGTTAAAGCACTTGGCTGCTAACCAATAGTTTGGTGGTTCAAACCCACCAGCCACTCCACAAGAGAAAGGTGTGGCAGTCTGCTTCCATAAAGACTTATAGCCTTGGAAACTATGGGCAGTTCTACTCTGTCCTATAGGTCTCTTTGAGTTAGAATCGACCCAGCAGCAGTGGGTTTGTGTTTTGGGGTTACTTTGAATTGGAGAGCTGGTTGTTAAACATTTACTAGCCTAATCCTGCCTCTATCCGTTAGGATATATTCAGACACAAGAAGAAGAAAATGCCACCAGTGATAGATAAACTTGTGATTCTCAAAATGTAGGCCCAGACCAGTAGCATCAGCATCATCTGCAACTTGTTAAAAAATTCAAATTCCCAGGGACTGAAACCAAACTCTTTGCCATCTATTCAAATTCCAACTCATTGCGACCCTGTAGGACAGAGTAGAACTGCCCCACAGGGTTTCCAAGGCTGTGGTCTTTACAGAAGCAGACTGCCACATCTTTCTCCTGTGGAGCAGCTGGTGAGTTCAAACCGCTTGGTCAGCAGTCGATCACTTAACCACTATACCACCAGGGCTCCTTTCTCAGGGTCCAGCCTAGACCTATTGATTCAGAAACTCGTGGGTGGAGCCTGGCAATTTGTGTTTAAACAACCCCTCCAGCTGAATCTGATGCACATTAAAGTTTGAGAACTACTGTCTTAAACCCATGCTCTGAAACTTTATTGTTAATATACATTAACTGGGGATCTTGTTATAAAACACAGGTTGTGGTACAGTGGGTCTTGGGTGTGGTCTGTGATTCTGCATTTCTAACAGGATCTCTGGTGATGCTAATACATACCACTTGTTCACCAACCACACTTTTGGGTAGCAAGAGCTTAAACCAAAAAGACATTAGTAAAGTAGGTAACAAGAAGGTGATTCAGAACTAGTTCAGTGGCTCAGTGACATCATTATGCACCCAGTTGGGTAGAGAGGTGTTGATTTGTAGTGTTTGACAACGTCCATGGTGTAAATATTCCCACCACGGTCAGTTTCAAGCTGCCAATGTGATGCCAACTGGCCCTCAAAATTTCTGAAAATGTAGCAATCGAATCTCACAAGTTGGTATGAGCTAGCTTCAGGGTATTGATACCAAAAGATACAGGGCTGTGATCCCAAAGTAAAGGGAAGGACAACACTGGCAAGGTTGACAGTGCTCTGAAATTTCTCCTCTTTGCAGATTCATAGCAAGTCAGCAATATTTCGTCAAGGGCCTGTGGATGAACAGCAAACCACATTAGTGGTTTTAATCATTCTATGCAAGATAAGACCTATATAGTGTTTGGAAATTCTAAGGTACTACATGACAGGGTGCCTGGGTGGTACAAAGAGTTAATGCTACTCACTGAAAGGTTGACAGGTCGAGTCCACCCAGAGGCTACTCAAAAGAAAGGCCTGCAATCTACTTCTGAAACATCACCCACTGAAGACCCTATGGAGCCCATTTCTGCTCTAATACACATGGAGTCACCATGAGTCAGAATCGACTCCCCAGGGTGAGGTTATATGACAGAGTGAGGTGCAAAACCATCTGTGGAAGATGAATATGGTTCATTAGTTAATTCACAGAACAAGTGCTTATTGAGTACCTACTACGTACCAGGCACAATACTATAGTTGGACAAGACAGTCAAAATCCCTTTCTTTAAAGTTCTTATAATCTAAAAATGGAGCTGACAGTTCAATTGAAAAAAATATTCAATGTAAAAGTAGAGCCATAGGTAAAGAGAATACCAAATAGACAAATACAAGAATGCAGGCTCCATGAGGGCAGGAATTTTTATCCATTTTGCTTACAAATTTATCACTAGTACCTCCCATTGCCTAGCATAGAAAACCAAAAGACCTATCACTGTGGAGCTGATTCCAAGTCATAGCCACCCTATAGGACAGGGTAGAACTGCCCCATAGAGTTTCCAAGGCTGTAATCCTTATGGAAGCAGACTGCCACATCTTTATCACAAGCAGCAGCTGGTCGGTTCGAGCTGCCATCCTTTGAGTTAGCAGTCGAGTGCTTTAACCATTGCACCACTAGGTAGGGCTTTTTGCCTAGCATGTGGTGCTCAATAATTACTTGTTGAAAAGAATGAAGGTAAGTCATTCTTCTGTGCTGTATCACAGCTTTCTCGTTCAGACCAAGATAGAGACAGGGAGTGGTGAATTATGCACTGGAATGAACAGGTCAGGTCTCCCCAAAGTCACATTCCTCTAAGAAGTCACAGAGTCAAGAAATGGTGTCTGCTGCCCTGTGAGGCCCTGTGATTAGTTCAGGAAGAAATCCCATTGAATTATTGTAAGTCTTAACTAGGACAGATGTTAAGAAGCAAGAAATTACCCAGAGCCTGGCAGAGGGCTCTGAGTCCCCATGTTTCTTGGCACTTGCCCTAACTCACAAGAAATTAGCCTGCAGCAGAAGGTGGCCATTGGGCCCTCTGTGTGTGGCTCTCCCAGTAGCTCCCTTTCCCCTCCATGAGTAGCTCCCTTTCCCTTTAATGTTTTACTCTTTTCACTCCTCCTCTCAAGAGCAATCCCAAACTTTGTATTCTAACTTCATTTCATTTGTGTGATTTAACCCAGCTAAAAGAAAAGAGGAAAAGATTTTGATTCTAATCCTGAGACTGAGGGATGAGCTCTGAAAAGTACAGGTGAGATGCATTTAGAGCAAGAACACACACACAGGTGGTCCAAGAGGAAAGTCATTAGCTAATCTGTTAGCAAGAAATTCCACTTCCCCTGAGATTATGGGGAAAATAAGAACGTCTTAAATGAACAGCATTTTAAATAAGTCATTTTAATGTACATCTCTTTACTTTTAAGAAATAGGTTAAGACGAAGGTTCAAGACAATTTGAGTTGCATACAAGGCAAAAAAGCCTTCAGGCTACTTTGAGGAAGTAGGCACTCGAGCTGACTTCCCGCACCACACCTGGCATTAGATATCCCTGGCAGAAGCAGAAGCTGGCTGCAAAGAGTTGGAGGAGGGAGGCCACCTTCTCTTCTGTGCTAGCGCCAAAGACCAACGAAAGAGATAGGTGCACCCTACTCTTCTCCACATCCTGTTGTTGGGTGCCATCGAGTTAATTCATAGTTACCCTATATAACAAAGTAAAACTGCTCCATAAGGTTTCCTAGGCTATAATCTTTACGGAAACAGATTGCCAGGTCTTTCTCCTGCTGAGTCACCGGGTGGGTTCAAATTGCCAGCCTTTCAATTAGCAGCTGAGCATTTAACACCTGCACTACCAGGGCTCCTCATTCCAGCCTAGGGGAATGCAATCAAATTGATTAAATAGCAGTACAAATTTCATGTGTCTCATTCTACCTTCTTTAGTAAAGAAACTTTTGTTGTTGACATTGTTGTTAGCTGCCATTGAGTCAGCTCCAACTCATGGAAACCCCATGTATAACAGAATGAAGCAATGCCTGATCTTACACCATCCTCACAACAGTAGGTATGTTTGAGCCCATTGTTGTGGCCAATGTGTCAGTCCATTTCTTTGGGGATCTTCCTCTTTTTTGCTGACTCTCTACTTTACCAACCATGATGTCTTTCTCCAGGGATTGGTCCCCCCGATGACATGTCCAAAGTAAGGGAGACTTCATCTCACCATCCTCGCTTCTAAGGAGCATTTAGGTTGTCTTCCCTCCAAAACAGGAGGTTTAACCTCTTCCAAAATTTCCCCTCTGCCTTCCACAGAACTATTTCTGAGTATTCCAAGAGGATAACTTGAATCTACACATCTCCATTTCCTAGAACTCTCTATGGTGAAGTGCTAATGAGAGCTCTGCCCCTGAAAAAGCCAGGATACCTTGAGTTCACCTCTGTGTTCCAGAGCCTCCCCTCCCACCTTGCTGCTTTTGAACTGACCACACTGGCATCCACTGGGGCTGGGGCTGCCATTCTGCTGCTCACAGGAACTAGGAGACAAACTCTGCTATAGTCTTAGAAAAGATGACTCTCAGAAAGTGTTATTACATCAAGCTTGTGCATCTTGATTCTTGCTGCCCTAAACATGGGTTATTTCCATGAAGGCTGCTTGTTCTTCCAATATGCAGTTAACTGAGTTCACCTTGGAAACCCTAGTGGTGTAGTGGTTAAGAGCTACGGCTGCTAACCAAAAGGCTCCTAACCAAAAGGTCAGCAGTTCGAATCCACCAGCCACTCCTTGGAAACCCTATGGGGCAGTTCTACTCTGTCCTTATAGGGTCACTATGAGTCAGAATCAACTAAACAGCAATAAGTTTTTTTGGTTTGGGTTCACCTCAAGGAGCCCTGGTGGTGCAATGGTTAAAGTACTCAGCTGCTAACTGAAAGGTTAGCAGTTTGAACCCACTAGCTCAAAATATGTGGCAATCTGATTCCATAAAGATTACAGACTTGGAAACCCTATGGGACAGTTCTACTCTGTCCTATAGGGTCGCAATGAGTCAGAATCAACTCTACAGCAACAGGTTTTAAGCTAACCAAGAGGAGATGACAATAGCCATATACTACAAAGAATACAGAATTTACAGAATTAGCCCAGGAAACTCACTAAACAAAGATAAAAACAAACAATATAAACAAAAACAACACAAACGAATAAACATAAAAGCAGCAGCTGCAAAAAACAGCAGCAACAACAAACACTGGGGTGGAGGGAAACTCATTTCTAGGGTTGCCATATATTATTATTGTAAACATCCAGTTTTCAACAAAATTTATGGGATACCCAAAGGAACAGGAAAGTATGGCCCATACACTAGAAAAAAAGCAGTCAATAGAAATTGTCCCTGGAGAAGCTCAAATTTTGGACTTCCTAGACAATGATTTTAAATCAACTGTTATAGTATACTAAAAGAAGTAAAGGAAACCATATCCAAAGAATTAAATGAAAGTATAAGAATGATAGCTCATCTCACCAAATAGAGAACATCAACAAGGAAATAGAAAGAGAGAGAAAAAAATTTTTCTAAAGAACAAAATAAAAATTTGGAATTAAAAAGTAAAATATGTGAAATGCAAAATTCACTAGAGGGCTTCAACAGCAGATTTGAGCTGAGAGAAGAAAGAACCAGTGAACATGAAAACAGGTCCATTGAGTTTATCCAGTCTGAGGAACAGAAAGAAAAATGAAAGAAGAAAAATGAATAGAGCTTCAGAGACCTGGTAAACACCATCAAACGTACCAATATGTGCATAATGAGATTTCAAGAAGGAGAGGAGAGAAAAAGGCAGAAAAAAGTATTCAAAGAAATAACTGAAAACTTCCCATATTTGATGGAAATCATTAACCTACACATCCATGAAGCTCAATGAACTCCAAGTAGAGTAAACTCAAGGAGATCACACCTAGACATCAGAGCCAAACTGTGAAAAGACAAAGAGAATCTTGAAAACAGCTATAGAAAAATGACTCGGCACATACAAGGGATTCTCCAACAAGATGAACTTTTTATCAGAAACTACCAAAATATTCTTTAAAACAGGAAAAAAAGGAATGGGGAATGATTACTAATGAATAAGGGGTTTCTTACTAAACTCATGAAAAGTTCACACATCTTTGTGAAGATACTAAAAAACAATAAATTGTACACTTTTAAGTGAGAATTTCATGGTATGTGAATTATGTTTTTAAAAAAACTATTATCTTTTAAAAATAGGGGCAAAGAAAATATGAATTATAGCATTCACTCTACATACATTAAAGAACAGCTATAAGGTGAAAGGGGGCTTCTGCAAAAGAATAACCTAGGTGCTTGGTAAAATGTACATTCTAAAGAAACAGGATGTAGAGATGAGACTCTACATTTTTAAGAGATCTCTGAGCAGCTGTTATGCCTGCTCCCATTAGACAGTAATTCTTGTGTTGTTGTTGTTAGTTGCCATTGAATCAACTCTCATTCATGGTGACTCCACATACAACAGAAAGAAACATTGCCCAGTCCTGTGCCCTCTTCATTATCGTTGGTATGCTCGAGTCCATTGTTGCAGCCACTGTGTATTTTGAATGCCTTCCAAACTAGGTGGCTCATCTTCCAGCACTATGTCAGATAATATTCTGTTGTGATCCATGAAGTTTTCATTGGCTAATGTTTGGAAGTATATGTCCAGGCTTTTCTTCCTACTCTGGCGTAGTCTGGAATCTCTGCTGAAACTTGTCCACTGTGGGTGACCCTGCTGGTATTGTAAATACTAGTGGCATAGCTTCTAGCACCATAGTAACATGTAAGCCACCATAGTACAAATCAACACAGTACGAGAAACTGACAGACAGATGGTGGAATTCCGGTGTAGGGAATATAAAATGTAAAAGCTACATTTCCTGCAGTCAAAGAGGTTATAAAATAATACTGGATAATGTGTTCCCATTCTTGGAATGCCCTGTTATTAGTCATGGCTTCTGGAGTCATCAGGGATAATTTAATGAAAGCAAAAATCAATCTGAGAATTAAGCAGCTTAATTATCCTCAAGATGCCCCACAGAGGAGGAAGGTCTACCTCCTAGGGTACATTATTGACCAAAACTTCGGTAGGTCACAGGAAACCCTATCCCTCAGCACAGTATTTCATAATCCTTTCCCAATTTTTGGTCCCTCTGCATAATTTTAATTGTTGGAGGGAAAGACTATTATCAGAAGAGAAGGAGGGTTTAAAATCTTCACCTAAAACTCAGAACTGAGTGTCTTCCACAGTCCTTGACTATCTTTTCCTTGTGGGTGTTTGGAATCACATAACTCCCAGTACATGCCCAAAACAATAAACATCTCAACCCCAAAGACACGACCTCTGTCCTTTCTTCATGTATAAAACCAATGTATGAAATAAAAATTTAAAGTTTCTAGCATGTACATATCTAATATCGAGCATGTACATATATTTACCCCACGTATAGCTAAGGTAAAGAAACAGTGTAAACAAATGAGGAGGGCAGGCTACCTCTGAATAGCACAGCTTAACATAAAGAAACACAGAGTTGTAACACTGCTTAATTCAAAATGACAAGAGGCTTAAAGAATGTCTCATTTTTGAAGACAAAGAGAGAACTTTTTCGCCAGAGTTGATCTGACACCTCTTTAAATGGAAAGTCCATTATATTTCCCATTTCCAAAAGATGTTTCCTATTTTTAAGCCTGTCAACAGATAAAACATAAGTAGAAATACAAGTTGCATGGTACCAATAAGAGTGCTCCAAGAAAGCAAACATCACTTCCATCAGCAGAGACCTAGTCCATGATGGAGAAGATAGCATTTTAGTTATAGGAGACATGTTCCATGTTCTGCAGAGTGCAACGAGCACTGGATTTGGACGTAGAGGTCCTGAATTGAAGTTCTGAGTTCTTGTTGGCTTAAACCCATTGCCATCGAGTCAATTCTGACTCATAACAACCCTATACATAGGACAGAATAGAACTACTCCATAGGGTTTCCAAGGAGTGGCTGGTGGATTCGAACTGCCGACCTTTTGGTTAGCAGCCTGAGCTCTTAGCCACTGCACAACCAGGGCTGCCTTGTTAGCTTATTGGGTATTTATTGGCTGTATGAAATTGCAGACTTCCCTTAGCTATCCTAAATCTCCATTTTCTCCTCCGTAAATTTGGAATATCTGTAACTTTAAGGGATTATTCTGAGGATAACAGGATTTAGTGGATGCTGTGGTCCACTGCGCCAATCTGCCACCCTCCTCCCCTTTAAGAACTGAAGTTTTATTCCTTCAGCAGCTGAGAGTGTTGGTGACTGACAGCCCACAGACATTCCCCCTCAGAAATAGACTACCCTAGGCTGACTAGAGCTGCCCTTGCCCAAGGCCTTACACATTGAGAGAGGGCAGACTGATCTAAATGGAGGGTGTTCCCTATTCTGCATGAGGGTGGGAGAATGGATCAGCTGAGTCATTTGTCCTAATTGCATTGCAGCTGAGTTCTTCCCTTAGCTCAGTCTTGCTTTCAGTTGATTTTTGACTCATGGTGACCTCATGTGTGTAGATGGCCAGGCCTTTCTTCCAAGGTGCCTCAGGGTAGACAAGAATCTCCAAACTTTCAGTTAGCAGTTGAGCATGTTAACTGCTTGCACTAGTGGCTTGAAAGCCAGTCCAAGGAGTTTAGAATTTGTGTCACCAACAAGTAGTTCCCAAACTGTTGTCCCATGGAACTAATCCTATGAGACTCACTGTGGGAGAAAAATTGTCAGGGTGGAAGGGAAGTGTTCTATGGCAAATAAGTATGGGAATCACCATATGGGACATACCCTGGAGATTTACAAAGAACATCAGCACTTCCAAGGCTTTTAGAAGTCCTGTGGTGAAAACTATCACCCCCACAATAGTAACCTCTTCCTCTTTGTTTACCCCCCGCCACCCCCACCCCAGTTTTCAAAACTAGGAAACCTTTATTTTGGATAAAGGCAATGATCACAATGTGTGGGTACATGCCTTGCAAAATGGTGCTAGAAGTTAGAAATCAGTAACTGAAGATGTCTGAAAGTGGAAGCTGACATAACTAAACTGATGCACTTGGAACATTCATCTGGAAGTTCAGGATGTTTTGGAGAAGAGAAGGGAGATAAAGAGATCAGTAAAGAGGTTTTGGCAAGAATCAAGACAGAAGGTGTACCAGTCTGGACCCTGAGGGCTGCTGTGGGAATGGAAAAGAAGAGAGAAAATGAAGAGGAATTGTTGGCCAGATGTGGCAGAAATTGCTCACCGACTGAATTTAGGAAGATGCCGAAGGAAAGAAAGGAGATAAGGTTTACTGCCTTCTGGTCTCCGGTTAAAAGAACAATTTCAGGCCTGAGAGAAATAGGGAAGTCATGAGAGAGGTGATGAGCTTGACTTCAGATATGGAAATTTTATTTCCAAGATATCAGGATTTTGTTCTCTTGTTCTACTATGTATTCGCATTGCTTGATCCACAGTAAATTCTCAATAAATGTGATTGGATAAGTGAAAAGAACATAAGAAACGTTAATAAAAAATGTAAGAAAAAACATGGGGACTTTTGTGCCCAGAAATAGTACTGAGTCTGTAAAAAAAAGGGTGCAGATAAACCAAAATTTACTTGTCTTACACTTGCACATATTCTTACCCTAGATTCACACACAGAATAGGAAATTAGGGGTCCTTAAATCCAGAAAAAGAAATGATGGAGAATGGAGATATTCCTTTTCAAACACTAAGTGAGTTACGTTTTAAAGAAGACACAGGGGGGAAATAAAACCATCAAAGGAGATAAAAATAATAATCACTGGGGTGTGGGATGGAATAGAAAAAGCTAAAGTAGTGAATTGAAACAATGTCTAAGAAAAGAGAAGACTAAAGCAAAAACCCTGAATGTAGACGTGATTTTTAAATACATTTTATGTGCTTATATTCTTAAAGCTGATTATTTTTTTTGTGAAAAAAATACCCTCAACTTCAAGAAAGGGGAGGGGAGGAGAGCTTTAAAAATTGCATGCTTCAGGCGTGTGGAAATCTATTGTCTGCCAGCATCAGACATGGTATTTACTTCAGGCCATATTCAGTCATCTACAGTATTTCAAAACTGCCACCTAATAATTTGAAATGACAAGCGAAATAATATAATGGATGCATGCCTGATTTCTCCTCCCTTCCCACAATAAGGGTGAGGGGTCTGAAGGCTCTTGATTATTCTCTCAACAGAAGTAGCCAAGGACTTTGAGAAGAGTGAACTTAGAATTGATTTCTACTTGTATGTTTCCTTAAATGACCTGAAGCTTGTGATTCATCCCCCTAAAAGGGAAGGAGCAGGCTGTTGACAGCATTAGCACGGGGCAGGTGGATGACTTGGTGGTATTTCTGTTCACCTGTGTGTTGAGTCTTTCCCCTTCAGGAATGTGTGTATAGGGCCATACAGAGTTACTTTAACCAAATCTGACCTAACTAGTAAACCAATTGCTGTTGAGTGAATTCCAACTCAAGGTGACCCCATGTGTGTCGGCGTAGAACTGTGCTCCATAGGGTGTTCAATGGCTGATTTTTCAGAAGTAGATCACGAAGCCTTTCTTCCAAGGAGCCTCTGGGTGGACTTGAACCTCCAACTTTTTGGTTAGTAGCTGAGTGTGTTAGCCATTTGCACCACCCAGGGACTCCAAATCTAACCTAGTCACTGATTAAAAACTTTTGGAAACACCTTATGACAAGACCTTTCACAATATGACCCTTGTTATGGATTGAATGGTGTCCCCCAAAGAGTTGTGTTGAAGTCCTAACCCTTGTACCTATAAATATGACCCCGTGTTTGGAAATAGGGGTTCTCTTCTGGTATGTTAATGAGGTCATATGGGAATAGAGTGGGTCCTAAACCTAATCCTTTCTGAGTGGTGTCCCATAGAAAGAGCAGAATAGACACAGACACACACAGGGGAAGACATCATGTGAAACAGAAGCGGATGGATGCATCTTCAAACCCAGGAATGCCAAGGATTGCTGCCAGCAGCTACTAGAAGCTGAAAGAGACAAAGAAGGACCTTCCTGTAGAGCCAATGCCCTGAATTTGGACTGCTAGCCTCCTGAACTGTGAGACAATAAATTCCTGTTCTTTAAAACCACCCACTTGGGGCATTTTTTTGTTACGGCAGCCCTAGCATACTAAGACAACCCCAATCTACATTTTCCCCAAGTTTACTTCCCATTAGATCTTCCCTGGACTCTATTCCCCAAGCAAACAAACACACTCACAATTTCCTAACAGACTCATGCTCTTCACATCCCTCTGCCTGTGCACTTTCTGTTCCCTCCGCTGGGATTCCCTTCACCCCTGCCAAACTATGACTCTTCTTTAAGGCACAGCTCAACTGTCACCTTCTCTGGGGAACATTGTTTACTACCCCATTTTGCTATGAAGCTATGAAGCTTCATAAAAACGGGAAGTAAAGATGGAGCCGAGGAAAAAATGAGGCTAACCCTATCTATTAGAAATGCAAAGCTAATCCTTAGTAACCACCACCCATCTGTCAGTTTGTCATATTGATGGCTTGCGTGTTGCTATGATGCTGGAAGCTACACAACAGGTATTTCAAATACCAGCAGGGTCACCCAGGGTCGACAGGATTTAGTGGAGCTTCCAAACTAAGATGGACCAGGAAGAAAGGCCTGGCAATCTACTTCTGAAAATCAGCCAATGAAAACCTTACGGGTCACAAAAGAATGTCGCCCAATATAGTGCTAGAAGATGAGCCCCCTAGGTTGGAAGTCACTCAAAATACACAGTGGCCACAACAATGAGCTCTAGCATACCAATGACCGTGAGGATAACCCAGGACCAAGCAACAATTTGTTTGGTCGTATGGGGTTACCACAAGTCAGAGCTGACTCGACGACAGCTAACAACAACAACAATCCATAGTGAAAATAAAAATTCATCTAGGCAGTGATGCTCAATGGCTGCTAACATCACAAAAACAGAGACAACCAGACATTTGAGCTTCTTTATGAAAGTACACAGCACCACCTATGAAGTATTCATCCCAAAAAATTAAAGCCAAGTCTGATCAAACCTCTACCTCTAATGTCTATTAACAGAAACACAGGAGACAACAGAACAGGCATGCAATTGACCAAGTTGGGGCTGTGGGATACTCTACGAGATGAATGATCACATTTTGTCAACAAATACAATTACAAGGAAAATAAAAAGAGATGTAGGGGGGATCTTCAGACAAACAGAGACTTAAAAGACATAGCAAGCAATTACAATGTACAGACCTTACTTGGATCCTAATTTAAACACACTGTTAAAAAATATGTGAAACATCAGGAATGTATCAACACTGGATTTTTAAGGTATTATTATTAATTTTTAAGGTGTGAGTATTGGTGTTATGATTATGTTTAAAAAAAAGAGTCCTTAGAGAGAAACACACTGACATATATAAGGATGAAATTGTTCACTGCCTGTAATTTGCTTCTAAATAAACAAGAGGTAGGATGTAAATGAAACAAGTGTGGCCATAAATTGATAATTGTTGAAACTGAGTGTTGCCTATACGGGGGTTCGTTCTACTTTTCTATCAACTTTTGTATGTATTTCAGGTTTTCCAAATAGTTTTTTAAAATAACAGGAAGAAAGGCTATAGTTCCAGTACCTCAGGAAAGGCATGCAGTCAGTTCAAGATAACGCATAAACAGGAGGTAGCAGATCCAATTCAGGTCTAAATTGCTATCTGATCCAGAGTGAATGGGGCAAGGAGTAAGGGTGTGGGGGAGAAGGATTGTGCAATGTCACTGTCCTAAGCCAGGGAGTAGAATTCAGGTAAAACTGAAATGAAACCTAAGGCATGTGCCAAAAGATAGAAGATACCATACAACTACATTCTCTCAGGGATGCTCTTCCTCTCCTGGATTTATCCACTGTGCTCTATGGACTCTTTCTAGCCGGCTGTTTATAATTAGCCCAGCCATGTGCCTCCACGATGACTAGACAGTTCCAGCACCTGGAAAAGCTCCATCTAGCACAGCAAATCACAAATATTTCTTTACTCTTCCTCCTTTCAGTCAGTACCAAATCTGCTTCCTGCATCCAACAAGAAGAACCCCATCTCTTGGGCCTCCCACCCTTCTTTGTTTATCACTGTTCCCAGGGCTGGTCAGAAAGCAAGTCCCATTGCACACCACCCTTTATGTCGGCACTACCAATTCCCTTTTTCCCCCAGACATTCTCATTCTTCGGAGTGGAGCACCTACCAAGGCAATCCTCTCTCCGCTAGGAGAGAAAACATTGACTTTTATTTTACAAACAATCTCCTCTCAGCCATGAGTAAGAGCAACCACTGCACCAGTTGCTGTAGAGTGGATTTCAACTCACGGCTACCCAACGTGTGCTCCATAGGGTTTTCAATGGCTGCCTCTTAGGAAGTACATTACCAGGCACCTCTGGGCGGACTTGAACCTCCAACCTTTTGGTTAACAGCAGAACAAGTTAATCATTTGCACCACCCAAGGACTTCAGGAGTGAGGACAGGATGGGAAAGAGGAGTGAATGGGGTCAGAGGAAGCCATCCTTCTTCTCTGGTAAAGATAGTGCAGGACAAAGGGAGTAAAGGGATCTGAGAAGTCCATCCTGTCACATAACAATGTCTAGATGGGTCTGTAATTCAAGGTTTTTATAATAAAGACAACCAAAATGATGAGTTGATAATGTTTGTACCTTTATTAGCACGATACGTATTCTCCTCACTAAGAAACCACTACAACCCTTAGCCCAAAAATGTCGCCATGGTTCTGGTCCATCCTGGATTCCTCTTCCACAAGTTCTGTTTCCCAAGCCTTTCTTGTTCCTTACCCATCTATTCTGGGATGTCCCTTTTTCAGATCAAGGTCGTTATTCTCAGTCTGTACCTATTTCTTGCCCAAAGGCCAATTTAATTGCGTTAACTTTATTGTTTTTTATTGCTGAGGAAAACTTCTTCCCACTAAGGCCCTCTGCAAAATGGCTGCCGCTAATTACTTATTACTCTAGGAACAGCTTTTCTCTGGGCTTTTCATTGCATTTGCTGTGCCTTTGCCCTCTAACCAAAGTGTATTGCACTTTGTGTGACAGTATCCTGCCCCTCATATGTGTGTTGTTTCGAGTGGTTATATTCTGCTCTCTTTGGTGAGCCAAGTAACTCCTTGATTGGATGGAATCCAGGATGAAAATGGCTTTCTTCATTGCCATATGATCTCTCTGTAGCACTTTTAACTGTCCTCCTTGTAATTCACAGATCCCTGGATGGCATAAGCAGTTTGCAGTAGCCTACTAACCCAAAGGTTGGCAGTTCAAGTCCACCCAGTGATCTGTCTGGTGATCTGCTTCCATAAAGATTACTTCCAAGAAAACCCTCTGGAGCAGTTCCCCATTGTGACACAGGGGGTCTCCACGAGTCAGAATCAATTACACGGCAACAGGTTTGGTTTGGTTTTATACCTCATGATTTTTTTGTTAATCACTTTGGGTTCCTCTGTTGTGTTAACCATTTAATATAAATTCTAAAGAGATTGTTTATATGTATTTCTACCATCAGAAGAAGGATAGAAGAACAGGGCTAAAAATATTAAAGTTTTTTTTTTCCCCCCAAACAAATTAATTGGAGAAGCATTGTTTTATGGCATTTGTCCTCCCATTAGCCTGAGGACATGAAGGCATGACTGTCTTCACTTGACAAGGTGATATACTGAGTCCTAACATAAAATAAACTTCCTCAATTTCTTTGTTCCCGGAGTCAAATGTCTGAGCAGACTCCTCCTGAATCCTGATTTCTTTGCATTAGAAAATAAAAAAATAAAAATTTTTTTTTAAGTTCTATCTCTGCTATTTGTAATAAACTCTTTGAGTCTCCATTCCCTCATCTGTAAAAGGAGGACAATAAAATGTATCTGACTGTTTTTTTTTAATGAGCATTTGGTGAGACAGTGGCTATGAAAGAGCTTTGTTTACTGTAAAGTCCTAAACAACTATTAGGTGTTATTTTAGAGAAAGAAGGAGGTGAGGTGAAAGGGAATTCTCCTCAAGTGGTTGAGAAAGAAATTGAGGTAAATCATTCAATACCTTTAAAGGGAAAGACTAGGAAACAAGGTTTCTAAGTATCCTTATACCCTGGTTGTTGCAAATAGTCAACACGCTTGGTTGAAAGTTCAAGTCCATTCAGAGGCATCTCAGAAGAAAGGCCTGGTGATCCAACCAAAACCAAACCCACTGCCATCGAGTCAATACTGACTCATAGTCACCCTATAGGACAGAGTAGAACTGGCCTGTAGGGTTTCCAAGGAGTGGCTAGTGGATTTGAACTGCCAGCCTTTTGGTTAGCAGCTGAGATCTTAACTACTGTGCCACCATACATATAGAATCATATAATCCCTGGAGAGTCCACTAGACAAGATTTCTCAACCTTGGCACAACTGACATCTTGGACCAGATAATTATTTGTTGGGGATGGGGAGGCGCTGTCCTACGCATTGTAGCATGTTTTGCAGCATCCCTGTGCTGTACCAATAGATGCTAGTAGCACACCCCCTCCCAGATGTGGCAACCAAAATATCTCTAAACATTGCCAGATCACCCCCAGTTGAGAACTACTCTGCTAGACAATGCCTAGAATTCCATTGAAAGGACATGCAGTAATCTCTTTTGCCCATTTTCAAGTCTTAGACAATGTTTTCTGACAAGTCAGAACTCATTTACTCCCCACATCTTTCCTAGCACCTCCAGGTAGGCAAAAAAAAAAACCCTCTAAGCTGGGTAGAAGTTGAAAAAGTTTTTGGAGAAAGCCAGAGGTATTCTGAACCTCTACCCTCTTGAGCTAAATCTCAGGGCTGGAGGTCAGAGAAGGACAAAGAAACCCCTTTAAATAAAAGGATCCAAGAGAAGAGACAGCCTAAACTACAGTTCCCAGGTATAGTTCAGGGATATAGCAAACCTCAAAGAGAAGGTTCCCACCTATGTAGTGCAGAGTAGAAATACAGTGTTTTATCTTGGCACAAGGAAGTTGGAGACAGCCCTTTGTGTTTTCTAAAACCAAGGAGTTCATAACCTAAATGGGTACTAGAAGTTTTATGAAAAGACTGAGGCAGAAGGCCTATATTGGGTCATGAAGCCCATGCAAGGGGAGGCTCCCTCAGAAAGATGCAGCATGGACAGTCCCTAGTGGGGACCAATGGGGACCAGATGCATGTCAGAAGACTGCTGGCTCCAAAGAGCTAGAGGGAGCCCAATCAGGACCCGCCAGGTCTCAGGATGCATTTGAGGAAGCACCCCACATTGCCTGTGCTGAGGGCCTGAGGGAACTGTTCATAAGCTAGAATAAGACAGAGTCAGCATAGAAAAGGGGGCGGCTCCTCCCCCTCCACCACTATCCCATGTCTTCTTCTCGCCAGAGTGTAGCCTCAAGTCCACGTGAAGAGTGAACAAAAATAAAACATCCTGACTATGACTGGGTTAAGTCTGAAGTGACTGAGAAGTCACTGAATGGGACCAAAATTTCCTGGAAGTTGCTGGACTGAGTTTTATGCGACACTCAGACTGAGAAATCAGTGCCCCAAAATAAAATGTTATGGACGATAAAGTTATATTTTGCACATTCAACTTTGTGACTATAAAATTTGTACCAGTGCAGAGATAGGAAAGCTAGTTCCTAGGCTGTCTAGAAACCTGAGGTTTTTCTACAAGTGGACATGGGGCTTGTTGTGGAAAAAGTAAGATGGAACTAAAGAGAATGAACAATTAGTAACGGGAAAGCCTGGCCTCTCTGTGAACTGAACCACCCCGCAAAACTGTAAGAGACCCTGGCCAATGCTCGTTGTGTGGTTCTGAACTACCACAAAATGCTTGCAGCATAAAATCCAAATAACAGCTGGTTATTTTCATAGCATAATTTCTTTTTCGTGCATTTTAGCCACCATATCACAAACAAATGTGTTGCTTTCAGAAAACAGGGTTATCTGAAAAACAGATATTGCAAGATTTCCATGTTGAGTTGTAATTTGGTAGAAATGTAAATCATTTATTAATTCTATAACTATTCTCTGAGCATCTTATGCATTAGGTGCTGCTCTAGGCACTGGTGATACAACAGTGACAAAATGATTAACACCTTGTTCTCCAGTTGTTTATGCTTTAGAGGGAAAGACAGGTATAATCCCCCCCAAAACAAATAAATATATAATATGCTCAGTACTATAAAGAAAAATAGAGCAACGTAAAGGGACACAGAGAGTCACGTGATTTAGACTGAATACTCAGAGAAGACTTCTCTAATACGGTGACTTTTCAGCAGAGTCATGAACAAAGTGAGGGAGCAAGTCATCGGCTATCAGAGAAAGAGTGTTCCAGAAAAAGGGTTCAAAAGCCCAGAGGTGCTTGACCTGTTGAGGACAGTGAGGTAACTGGGGGTAAGATTAGGTAGGACTTTGTAGGTCATGATTTTGGACCTTTTTCTGATGAGATGGAAATCCGTTGGAGAGAGAAAGAGGCATGGAATGATCTGACTTATTGTTTCATTAAAAAGAGACTATAAAAAAAAAAAACAAAAAACCTGTTGCCGTCTATTCTGATTCATAGTGACCTTATAGGACACAGAAGAACTGCCCCATAGGGTTTCCAAGGAGCAGCTGGTGGATTTGAACTGCCGACCTTCTGATTAGCAGCTTAAGAGATCATGTTGGCCTAGTGTGGTGGTAGCAGTGAAGTGGGTGTGAAGTGGTCAAATACAGGATACATTCTAAATGTAGTGTCAGCAGGCTTTGCTGATGGATTAAATACAGAGTATGAAAGAAAGAGCAGTCAAAGATAACTCCTAAATTATTAGTAAAATTAATTTTACCTGTTTCTTTTTACTTTTTTAATGTGGCTACAAGAAAATTTAAAATAGCATATGCAGCCTGTATTATACTTCTATAGAACAGTACTGGTCTGTGAAAACAAGCAATGGGAAAGGTGCTTCTGTATTGGGGAATGTGGGTCAAAGAGAATGCTGCTATGTACCAACCCTTACAAACTTGCGTATACTTTACAGGTGTTGTACCTGAAATGTCAGCTTTTTATCCAATCAGGCATTCATTTTTTGTTGAGACCTTAAACAGAAAGTGGTTCATTCCCACCTAAAAATATCAAACTCATTTCCTGCTGGCATTAAACATGGAAAATCTGGTAGAGAGGATGCAGATAACAAAGATCATAGCATTCATATTAAAAAGAGACAAACAGCACACCCCCAATACTTTATAGTGAAGCAGGTGGCCAGCCTTTTACAAAACATTTTATAAAGAAGTCAACCTACTTAAACCACACTTACATAGCATATAGGTATCATACCTTGAGCAAGGGCATGAGCAAAGATCAACCTTCCACAGCTGGCAATATGGGTACTGAAGCAGCAAGTTCAGTATACACTATGATGGATCTACAGAAGGTAATCTGCAAAGCCAGAAAGAAAAGGAGACCATCCCAGAGCAGAACACAAACAAATCTGTTCAGCATACTGCCTAAGTTTTGCCAGTACTGACTTAGTAAGAAAGAAATGGAAGTTAATATTAAAATGCATTATAAATTATTCATCTTTGGTATATATTTTATGCATTTATTATCTATAAGGTAAAACAAAATAGAGAGGTCTCATTTAATAATATGAGTTCATTAACTCACAGCTTAAATTTTTATAGTTTTCATGAAAATCTAATTTAAACACCCATCTAGGGACATTTATAGAAAGACACAGGGACTGAGTGGACACTCCCTATTCAGAATAGATGCTGGTGCCATGGTAGGAGAGAAAAAATTAAAAAGTCTTTCTTCCAAAAGTCTGCTTGATCAAGGCCTGTTCCTATATGGATGTGCTAGAGCTTACCCTAACACCCTCACAAATCAGGAAAGAACCAAACATCATTGCATCAACTGCTGAACTGTATATACCTATTCTGAATAATATGTGAAAGAGGTTTCCTGGAAGAGATGTACTTATATATCTAATATACTCAATAGATTTAAAAGAAAAATGGCCTGAGAATTAGGTACCTGGTCTTGACTTGATCACGGATGGGTATTACTTGACCTCTTTGGAACATCTTTCTTTTTTCTCATTAAAAAAAAAAAAAAAAAGTCAGACTTCCAGCCAACATGGCACTATAGACAGAAGCACCACGCTGTCCCTCCACAGCAAAGACCCAAAAAACTAAGCCAAACAGAGAAAACATCAATCTTGAAACCCTAAGCACCAAAATGAAGAGACAAAGAACTCAGCCAAGCACCAAATGAAATAAGAGACTGACAGGAACAGAAAGTGAGGAGAGATACATGCAGAGGTCCCCTAATGCAGCTAGGATCAGCTAACGCAGCACAGATCTGCCATCTTGGACTCCTATTGGAGATCAGTGAACTGAGGGTATGGGAAAGCAACTTCACGGAGCTTCCAGCAGGAGACAGAACAACCAGTAACCAGTGATATATGCTTTCCCGCCCCCCACCCTTCTTCATTCCAACTTGGCCTACTCTGCTTCCTGCAGCCACAGTGTCTTAGCTGGGAAGCACCGGCTTCACCCCAGTGCTGCTTGGATGCCACCAGCCCGCAATGGCTGGCTCCCTGAGTGCCATTTATTGGCTGCTGGTGTTGCTTTTTTCTGCTTCTTTTGATTTCTTCCATACCTCTCACCACCTCCCCCTCCTTTCTCTCAAATACCTGGCTCCGTGCACCATCTTTGCTTCTTCCTGAAAGGCTGTGAAACATTGCTCGAATGTGAAACTGCTTCCCAGCCCGTGCTGCCATGCTGGTGCGATCCCGGAGCTTTTGTTTGTTTGTTTTAATCTGTTTGTTTTCTTTTTCTTTTCTCAAATTGGGTGCCTGTTCTAGCCAGAAACTACTGTGCAGCTTGGGGCCTAGCAACTCAGTTTGCACAGATGCACAGAGGGATCCCTGAGGGCATTTCTTTTTTCTATTTTTTTTTTGTTTTTGGTGGGGGGCTTTCTTGGTTTTTTTTTTTTTTATTTGTTTGTTTTGTTTTGTTTTCTCTCTTTTTCCCTTTCTGCCTTTCTTCATTTCTCAGTTTCTTGTCTCTCTATACTTACCTTCTCTTTCTGTCTCCTAAATACCTGGCACTGAGTGACACCTTTAACCCCTACTAGCCAGGCTGCACTTCACAGCCTGGGAGCAACTTCTCCAGACCTCACAGCCACACTAGTGTGATCCCTGGGGGCTTTTCTTCTCTTTTTTCTTTCTAATTTTTATTTATTCATTTTTTCCTTCTTCTTCTCCTTTTTGTTTTTCTCCATTTCTCAGTCTCTCATCTCTTCAACCCAAAGGCAAGCTCTCTTACCTCTTTTTTGTTTGTATGTTTTTGGCCCCTATTCCTCTCTCCTCTCTCTCCCCTTCCCAAACCTATCTTAGCTCCACACATCACAATCCCCCCCCGCCATCCTGTCTACCTGCACCATGCACTAAACATCACACCCCCAAGAATCACAGGCACAGCCTACCAAAACCTGCCCTGCACTGATTCCTGGCCTGCCCTGTTGGCCCTAATACGTGCCACAAACAACCGATCCCAGCAACTCCTCTTCAGCTAGACCTGCCCTGCTGTACCATATCTGAGCAACTGAACCTGCCAATTGGAGAAGGAAGTGAAAAGTATCGTGCCCACAGACGAGCAAACAACAAAGAACATACAGCCTGCCTGCTCAGACATAACCAAGTAAAATAAAAAAGCAGAATGAAACAAACAAATCTACAATCAATTAATGAGGAAAGTAACTACCAAATGCCTTGAAGACAGCAGACAGTATCAAAACATTTACAAAAACAGGACAGGATGGTTCCAGTAGGCATCCAAAATAAAATACCAGATGACTTTCCAGTCGAAGAAAAGGCACTAGAACTACCTTATAGGGAATTCAAATCTCTAATATTCAGAGCCATCCAAGAGTTGAAGCAAAAAGCAGAGAAAAAGGAGGAAAAAATAGACAAATTCATAGAAAAGGCAGACAAATTCATGGCAAATACAGACAAAAAAATGGAATAATTCAGGAAAATAATGCAGGAACAAAATGCTAAAACAAATTCACAACTAGAAATCATACAAACACAACAATTAAAAATCCAAAAGATAAACAATAAGATTTCAGAAATGGACAATGTCATAGAGGGGCTGAGGAGCAGGTTTGAAATGATGGAAGACAGGATTTGCAAAATTGAAGACAAACACTTGGATACAACTCTAGTTGAGGAAAAATCAGAAAAAAGAACGAAAAAAAATTAAGAGACCCTGAGAATTATGTGGGATACATTCAAAAGCAAAAATTTTCGAGTGATTGGAATTCCAGAACAGGGGGAGAAAACAGAAAACACAGAGAGGATCATTGAAGAACTGCTGACAGAAAACTTCCCCAATGTCATGAAAGATGAAAAGCTGGCTATCCAAGAAGCTCAACGAACCCCTTATAGGATAGACCCCAAAAGAAAATCACCAAGGCATATCATAATCACGCTTGTCAAAACCAAAGACAAACAAAGAATCCTGACAGCAGCTCAAGAAAAACAAAAAGTCACATACAGAGGAGAAACAATAAGACTAAGCTCAGATTATTTGGCAGAAACCATGCAGGCAAGAAGGCAATGGGATGACATATATAAACTCTTGAAAGAAAAAAATTGCCAGCCAAGAATAATATATCCTGGAAAACTCTCATTCAAATATGATGGTTAAATTAGGACATTTCCAGATAAACAGAAATTAAGGTAATATGTAAAAACCAAACCAAACTTACAAGAATTATTAAAGGGAGTCCTTCAATCTGAGAACAAAAACATCAGCTCACAAGCTGAATCTAGGATGCAGGATCGTACCAGCCAGATACCAATTTAGGAAATGAACTCTCAAGGACAATCCAAAACCAAAAGAAATTCAACAGAGAATCAGAGAAGTTAATCTGTAAATGACAACATCAGAACAGTAGAAGAGGGAATAAATAGTGTAGGTATACTACCTTCTAATGGAGAGGAAGGTAAGGCGATACCAAGTAATAATAGACTGCTTCAAACTTAGGAAAGTTTGGTAATTAGGTAATTAGGTAAATTTCAAGGTAATAAAAAAGAAATTTAACAAACCTACTCATCAAAATAAAGAGGAAAAACATAAAGTCTCAGTAAAAACAAAACCTACAAAAACAAAAGAAATGAAAAAAAATCCACAAACAAAAGGAATTCAGCACAGGAGAGTAAAAGGAATAAAGAAAACGTCAGTACCACAAAAAAAAGCACTACAAAATGACAGCAATAAACTCACACCTATCAGTAATTACACTGAATGTAAATGGCCTCAAGGCACCCATAAAGAGAGTGACAGAATGGATAAAAAAAAAAAAAAAAAAAAAACAGGATCCATCAATATGCTGTCTACAAGAGACACACCTTAGAAACAAAGACATAAATTTATTAAAAAATCAAAGGACGGAAAAATATATGTCAAGCAAACAACTACCAAAAAAGAGCAGAAGTGGCAATGCTAATCTCAGATAAAATAGACTTTAAAACAAAATCCACCATAAAAGACAAAGGACACTATGTAATGATTAAGGGGACGATCCATCATGAAGACATAACCATAATAAACATCTACGCATCCAATGACAGGGCTCCAAAATACGTAAAACAAACTCTAACAACACTGAAAAGAGAAATTGACAGTTCCACAATAACAGTAGGAGACTTTGGCACACTACCCTTGGTAAAGGACAGAACATCTACAAAGAAACTCAACAAAGATACAGAAGACCTAAAGGGCACAATCAGCCAACTTGACCTCTTAGACATATATAGAACACTCCACCCTACAACTGCAAAGTACACATTCTTTTCCAATGCACATGGAACACTCTCCAGAATAGACCACATCTTAGGCCACAGAGCAATCCTCAACAATATCCAAAATGCTGAAATAATTCAAAGTATCTTGTCTGACCACAACACCATCAAGGTAGAAATTAACAACAGGAAGAGCAATGAAAAAAAAATCAATTACATGGAAACTGAATAACACCCCACTTACAAACCACTGGGTAATAGAAGAAATCAGAGACAGAATCAAAAAATTCTTAGAATCAAATGAGAAAGAAAATACATCATACCAAAACCTTTGGGACACAGCAAAGGCAGTCCTCAGAGGACAATTTATAGCAATAGATGCACACATCAAAAAGAAGAAAGTGACAAAATCAAAACATTAACTACACAACTTGAACAAATAGAAAGAGAACAGCAAAAAAAAAAAGCCCACAGCCACTAGAAGAAAGGAAATAATAAAGATCAGAGCTGAAATAAAGAATAGAAAAACAATAGAAAGAATCAGCAAAACCAAAAGTTAGTTCTTGGAAAGAATCAACAAAATCGACAAACCACTGGCCAGACTGACAAAAGAAAAATAGGAGAGGATGCAAATAACCCAAATAAGAAATGAAATGGGGGACATTACAACTGACCCAACTGAAATAAAAAGGATAATAACAGAATATTATGGAAAACTATACTCCAACAAATTTGAAAACCTAGAGGAAATGGATAAATTTCTAGAAATACACTACCTACCCAAACTATCACAAAATGATGTTGAAAATCTGAACAGACCCATAACAAGAGAAGAGATTGAAAAGGTAATTAAAAAAAAACTCCCAACAGAAAAAAAGCCCTGGCCCAGATGGCTGAATTCTACAAAACATTTACAGAAGAGCTTATACCAGTACTACTCAAACTATTTAAGAACATAGAAAAGGAAGCAAAACTTCCATATTCATTCTATGAAGCCAGCATAACGCTGATACCAAAACCAGGAAAAGACACCACAAAAAAAGAAAATTACAGACCAATATCTCTCATGAATATAGATGCAAAAATTCTCAACAAAATTTTATCCAAAAGAATTCAGCATTGTATCAAAAGAATAAAACACTACGACCAAGTAGGATTCATATCAGGTACGCAAGGATGGTTCAACATTAGAAAATCAATCAACGTAATCCACCACATAAATAAATGGAAAGAAAAGAGTCACATGATCATCTCAACTGATGCAGAAAAGGCATTTGACAAAATCCAGCACCCATTCCTGATAAAAAACTCTCAATAAAATAGGTATAGAAGGGAAATTTCTCAACATAATAAAGGGCATCTATGCAAAAAAATGACCAACATCATTCTTAATGGAGAGAGGCTGAAAACATTCTCCTTGAGAACAGGAACAAGACAAAGATGCCCTTTATCACCACTCCTATTTAACATTGTGCTGAAAGTTCTAGCTAGAGCAATAAGGCAAGAAAAAGAAATAAAGGGCATCCAAATAGGTAATGAATAAGCTAAATTGTCCTCGTTTGTGGATGATATGATACTATACATAGAAAACCCTAAAGACTCCACAAGAAAACTACTGGAGCTAATAGAAAGATTCAGCAGAGTAGCAGGATACAAGATAAACATACAAAAGCAGTTGGATTCCTATACACCAATAAAGAGAACAATAACAAGGAAATCAGGAAAACAATACCATTTAAAAAATAAATAAATAAATAAACTTACAAATAGAACTAACCAGGGATGTAAAAGACCTATACAAAGAAAACTACAAAACACTACTGCAAGAAACCCAAAGGGATCTACATAAATGGAAAAATATACCATGCTCATGGATAGGTAGACTCAACATTGTGAAAATGACAATTCTACCCGAAGCCATTTACAAATACAATGCAATCCCGATCCAAATACCAACAACATTCTTTAAAGCGATGGAAAAACTAATCATTAACTTTATATGGAAAGGGAAGAAGCTCTGAATACGTAAAGCACTACTGAAGAAGAATAAAGTAGGAGGACTCACACTACCTGACTTCAGAACCTACTATACAGCTATGGTAGTCAGAACAGCCTGGTACTGGTACAATGACAGATGCATTGACCAATGGAACAGAATTGAGAACCCAGATGTAAATCCACCTATCTACAGTCACCTGATCTTTGACAAGGGCCCGAAGTCCATCAAATGGGGAAAAGACAGTCTTTTTAACAAATGGTGCTGGCGAAACTGGATGTCCATCTGCAAAAAACTGAAACAGGACTCATACCTCACAAGATATACAAAAACTAATTCAAAATGGATCAAAGACCCAAATATAAAGCCAAAAACTATAAAGTTCTTAGAAGAAAAAATAGGACCAACACTAGAGGCCCTAATACATGGCATTAACAGGATACAAACCATAACCAACAACACACAAACTCCAGAAGATAAGCTAGATAATTGGGATCTTCTAAAAATTAAACACTTATGCTCATCAAAAGACTTCACTAAAAGAGTAAAAAGAGAACCTAAAGACTGAGAAAAAATTCTTGGACATTACAAGTCAGATAAAGTCTAATCTCTATAATCTATAAGAAAATCCAACACCTCCACAACAAAAAGACAAATAATCCAATTAAAAATTGGGGAAAGGAAATGAACAGACACTTCACCAAAGAAGGCATTCAAGCGGCCAACAGACACATGAGGAAATGCTCGCAATCACTAGCCATTAGAAAAATGCAAATTAAAACCACAATGAGATATCATCTAACCCCGGCATTACTGACACGAGTCAAAAACACTGGAAATAACAAATGTTGGAGAGGCTGCGGGGAGATCAGAACTCTTATGTACTGCTGGTGGGAATGCAAAATGATACAACCATTTTAGAAAATGATATGGCGCTTCCTTAGAAAGCTAGAAATAGAAATATCATACCATTCAGCAATTCCACTCCTAGGAATACATCCCAGAGAAATAAGAGCCATCACATGAACAGACATATGCACACTCATGTTCATTGCAGCGTTGTTCACAATAGCAAAACGATGGAAACAACCTAGATGCCCATCAACAGATGAATGGATAAACAAACTATGGTACATACAAACAATGGAGTATTATGCAATGATAAAGAACAATGACGAATCTGTGAAGCATCTCATAACATGGAGGAAACTGGAGGACATTCTGCTGAGTGACGTAAGTCAATCACAAAAGGACAAATATTGTATGAGACCTCTACTGTAAAAGCTCATAAAAAAGTTTATACACAGAGAAATAATCTTTGTTGGTTATGAGGGATGAGAGGGGTGGGAGGGGAATACTAAATAGACAGTAGATAAGTGGTAACTTTGCTGAAGGGTAAGGCAGTGCACAATACTGGGGAAGCCAGCACAACTTGTACAAGGAAAGGTTATGGAAGCTCCATAGACACACACAAACTCCCAGAGCAACTGAATTGCTGGGCAGAGGGCTGTGGGGACTATGGTCTCTGGGAACGTCTAGCTCAACTGGCATAACACACTTTATAAAGAAAATGTTCTATATTCTATCTTGGTAAGTAGCATCTGGGGTCTTAAAAGCCTGTGAGCAGCCATCTAAGATACTTCACTGGTCTCACCCCTTTGGGAGCAAGGGAGAATGAAGAAAGCAAGATACAAGGGGAAGATTAGTCCAAGGGACTAACGGATCACAACTACCACAGCCTCCACCAGACTGAGTCCAGTACAACTAGATGGTGCCCGGCTACCACCACTGACTACTCTGACTGGGATCACAACAGAAGGCCCTGGACAGAGCTGGAGAAAAATATAGAGCAAAATTCTAACTCACAAAAAAAGACCAGACTTACTGGCCTGACAGAGACTGGAGAAACCCTGAGAGTATGGTCTCCAGACACCCTTTTAGCTCAGTAATGAAGTCATTCCCAAGGTTCATCATCCAGCCGAAGATTAGACAGCCCCATAAAACAAAATGAGACTAATGGGGCACAACAGTCCAGGGACAAGGACTAGAAGGCAGAAGGGGACCCGAAAGCTGGTAATAGGGAACCTAAGGTTGAGAAGGGACAGCGTTGACATGTTGTGTGGTTGTTAACCATTGTCATAAATCAATACGTGTACTAACTGTTTAATGAGAAACTATTTGTTCTGTAAACCTTCATCTAAGGTGCAATAAAAAAATTAAAAAAAAAAAAATGAATATAAGGTTCACCGTCCTCAGCTAGAAGATCCTATCAGAATCACCTAAGAAGTTCTTCTAAATATACATTCCACCACTGCCATGGCTAGAGGAGGAAGAAGGTTGATTAGGAAGAGGGGATTTGTCATGTGGCTTTCTACAAAGCTCCCAATCTGAGTCCTATAAACTATTTCTCTTGTCCACTCCATCCCCTACTCAGTGCCTCCTGCCAGTTTAGAGTCACTGAACTAGATAAATCACAATGGTCTTTCAAACTAAAATAATCTCTGAGTCATGACTCATTGAATCATGAAATAATCTAATAGATACGGCATCCTATGAGGGATTTCTTGCCCAGTGAATTCACTGACATTTGACCACAAATGGCACATAGAGGATAATGAAGTTCCTACAACTGAGCACTCCCACCTCCCCCCTAAAAAAACCTTAACACTTCCCCCCTTTAACTTACTCAAGTCAGTATCACATAGAAACCAGACCTAAATTAGAAAATTAAACCGAGCAGACAGAGATGCACCAAACATTTGCAGAATAAGCACATGGAAAGTACAAAAATCAGTTTCATTATGAAATCTGTAAAAGCTGACCACGTGGCAATCTTCTTCCTAATGAAATCCTTTTTCTCATCAGCCCAGCTGTGCAGAGAGTGAGTTATCACAGCCCCACTGTCGTCACTCCAGATTCTCCGGACTCAGGGGACTAAAAGGCTGCTTTCTCACATACTGAACCAATACAGGGGATTTCGTATTTTAATCAACCAAGGGCACGTTCTGCATATGGTTCCTTGCTCCAGTGTTTGGACATCATCTAGCATGTGTGATAGGAGAGCTGACAAATGACAATTCATCTAATAAATGGTCCAAGAGATTTCTCTATTTTGCATTTAAAGAATCAAGTGTTGCTCTAGGGTTATTTTGAGGATCTATTTTGAGATTAAATCAATAACAAAAAACTTTAAAGAATTTATCTCTAAAGAATAATATAAGGAAGAGACTGCCTAAAAGATTTACCTGAAAAGATGTCAGTGGATGAGCTATCCAGCTTAAAATTTTTTTTGAATGACAGTAAAATGATACATAAACACAAGTGGAGGCCAACACATTTGTTTTCTTCCTGTAATAAAGGTTTTGAAATTCCTTCTTTAGTTATTTGCTTTATAAAAAAATAATGCTGATACATTCCATAATGGAGGTTGGAATATCTTTTAAATTTACATATATTCAGAGTATCATAATAAAAACAAAGTAAATGTCACTAAATTTTATGCCTGGCTTGTCACTAGCACCTGCTTTTCAGAAAGTAAGCCAATAATGCAGGTGACTAGCTGTTTATATAAATTCACCTGTAAATTGGGTTTGAAATAAAACTGTGGGTAAAACCTATAGACAATGTCATTTTTTTTTTTTCAAAGATAAATTCCAGCTCTGGCATTGATTAATATTCTCTTACTCTAAAACTCTGAATTTATTTGCTTTATATTTTTATTTATTTATTTTACTAACTTTTAATATTTTAAATATTTCTTAAATAATTAAAAGTTAGTATCATATTTATTACAGAAGTATTTATTACAAATAGCATGTACTTATTACAGGAAAATAAGAAAAAAGAAAGTGATAATTTTCAATCTTATCAGCCTGAGACAATTACTGATAACATTTTCTGTGAATTTGAGAGAGAAAGAAAGAAGAAGCAGAAACAGAAGCAGAAGAAATCCTTTTAAAATAAGGATTTACTCTAATAACTTCTGTATTTATAGAGGGACTTGATAAATCATCTTTGAACAGACTTTCCTTTCTCAGGGAAGCGTCACTGGAGTGATCTCTCTTGGTTACACAAAAGTAAGGCTAGTAGGCACTTATTGCCTGGGTGAAAGATAAGACAGAAACTTCTATAACCTGACAAAGTATTCCTCTCCCAGTAATCTCTTGATATACAGAGTCAGCATTTGCAGAGAAGGTAGACAAATTTGCACAGAGGTCTAGGAGCTTCCTAGGAGGAAAGGAAGATGGGCCCAACATCTTTCCTTTTTGAGGGTCAACATTATTAGAATATTTAGGATGGTCCTGACAACTGCCTAATAGGAAAGGTCTACTAGGAACTCAGTGAAGATCATGAGGGAAGGGGGAGTCTGGATAGGTAATCCATTCCTTCAAAGTGAGAGCCTGAGGTCTGGAGAAAGGACTTGTCCCAGCACAGCAGGTGGCTGAGCCTAGAAGTTCATCAACACTCATCCTGTTATGTGAGTCCTATTAAACAAACACAAAAAGTAACCTTGTGATTCTGAGCATGGGTCCCCATTGTGGCTGATGTAGAGATCTGAAGCTGCCGAGGACTTGGATTGCAGCCTCACTGTAGCAAGGGACAAGGATACATGAGACAGTACTCCCAGAGCAGTGTCTGGCCCAGAGAAGAAATGTAATAAAGATGAAAGGGAGGAAGACAAGCAAGAATAGATACAGACTCCCTCAACCTAAGCAACAACAACTAAGAACAGGATCCCTCACTGAATCAGTCAGGCTGTGGACTGACCCTTTTAGACTAAGTTCCTGAGGTTCTTGAACAATTCAGGGTGGAGTGGGCCTCAAGCTTAAGCACTAGTTTACTAACCAAAAGGTTGGTGGTTTGAACTCACCCAGAGGCGCCTCCAAAATGTCATAGCCTTGAAAACCCTATGGAGTAGTTCTACTCTGATACACATGGGGTCACCAAGACTTATAATCGACTTCAAGGCAACTGGCTGGCTAGGCCCCAAAAACGTACTGAACTTTGTCCTAAAATAGAACTCTGGGATCCGAAGAAATTTGAGAAGTGAAAGGGATATGACTGGTTTTGTAGCCCAAGCAGGTGATATATATTCATATATACCTGTGTGAAACAAAGAACTCAATTTGGCCTTTTGTCTCTGGTTTCTTAATTTGTCAGCATTCAAGGGGTCTTTGTTTTGTAAAATAGCCAGACAACACTGAGTAGGAGCTGCACATTTCCCTCCCAGTTGGCAAACCTCAGAAAGGGAGGGGCATGATGGAATCAGTTACACATATTCATTGATTCATGCATATGTATTGAGGCTCCAGTCATGCATATACATTGAGGTCCCAATGACTTATAAGAGGCCCTGAACTTCGGAGCTCTTTCTTTGTGTCTTTCTGGATTGGTGAGAACATCCTTGCACAAGAGGGGGGTAGTGCATCCCTAGGGACAATGGACACCTCATGCTGCCAAGAACTCTCGCAGATCTTGCCTGATGGGTCTCTTCACTTGTATCCTTTATGGTTATCATAAATAGATAACTGTAAGCATAAAATAGTCTCCACGTGTTCTGAGAGACATTCTAGCAAATTTTTGAACCCACCGGGGATAATGAGAGTCAGCAGAGAAACTGGTATTGGCCTGTTTGGCAGGGTCTGGAAGGACAGAGTCCTAACTTGTGAAGATCCCACTCTAGGTAGTTAGGGTCAGAGAGTGAAAGTGCCACATGGGTGGGTGGTGTCAGGATGATGAAGTGGGAAAGTGGGGATATGAGCTATCTTCACATTTTGGAAATCAGCCTTATGTTGGCTATTATTAACACAACCAGTAACATATATGAATATATATTTTAAAATAGAATATCATACAAGACATAAACTCTTATAAATTGCTGCTTTTCACTTAAGTTTATTATAGGTTAATTCAAACATGCATTCACACATTCATTCAACAAATATTTATTAAGCACCTATTGCGTACCAGGCGCTATCAGTACTAAGTTGAGTAGTTTAATAGGTTTCTTGGTTTAATAGGAAAGAACAATAAATTTCAACAAACCTTGGCAAATGCTATCACTGAGAAATGAACAAAGCATCATGGAAGCCCAGATTAATATTTCATAGAAGAGGTTTTATTACATATTGCTTTCTCCGCTAGCCAATCTCTTTCACACTCCCTTCGTTTTTGCTTTGACCATAGGCAAGGAAGCCATGGAAGAGAGACAGTCAGGTGCAATATTCAGCAATGTTAAGTGGTGGAGTTGATGAAGACCAACGACAAGTCACTGAATCTGATACTTAGAAGGTCCCTGGTGAATCATTCAAAAAACATTGCCTTAAAATACTGCAATCTTTGCATTTCAGTGAATTAGAACCCAAAATGAAGATGCCTTTTGGTATAGTTTAATAAAGAAATTTTACTAATCTTTTAAGGGTTGTACAAATAGTTGTTGTTGGGTGCCAACGAGTTGATTCCAACTCATAGTGACCCCACGTGACACAGTAGAACTGCCCCATAGGATTTTGTAGGCTGTATTCTTTATGAAAGCAGATCGCCAGGGCTTTCTCCTGCAGAGCTGCTTGGTGGGATTGAACCACCAATCTTTAGGTTAGCAGCCAACCAGCCCTTAGGTTAGCAGTCAGCACTTAACCACTGCACCATCAGGGCTCCTTATCCAAATAGTAGTTACCTGTTTTATGCAAATAATGCACGTTCTACATTTGTTTGCCAACTGGGCCCTTCTCCCACAAAGTATTTTTGAAAGCACACTACGGTAATCTTTTTACAGCAACATGTAAAAAAAATTGACATACCAGCACTTACAAAATACCTCGGTGGGCGGGGGGAGTGTGGATGGCAAACAAATATAGAGTATGTGGTTATTTGTGTAAAAATACGGTACTATTATTACAACTCTGGGTCTCTGGCATCTCCACTCTAGATTTAGAACAAAGAGAATGACCTGCCCCCTGATTTTGGAAACCCCTTCTCTGCCTAGGGAAAAGGAAAGAATGATCTCGCCCCACTCAGAGGATCTCATCCCCCTGTGTAGAGAGGGCTAGACAAAGTGTGTACCCTTGTCTCCCTCCTCCCTTGTTTACATGTCTTGTGTATGTGAAGAAGGCACTGTCTTTGGAGGCAAGGGGTTACGAGAGCACATCCTTGAAAAAGACAGGGAATTCTTTCTCTAATTCATTCTATAACCACTCTTCTCCCTGTCAGCTGACCTGTCTGGACTATGTCCCTCTGATGTTCCAGAATCTACATGGCATTCGTTGTGTCCTAAGAACAAGGAAGCAAGAAAATGATTCCCCGTTCTGTCTATTCCATCCTCACAAAGAGATGTTTCTGCAGCTCTTTTCCATTATTTTCCAGCTCTTTTCCAATGATCCATTACAGAAACTTAAAAGTGGGAAATTGGACTTCAGGACTTGGAGCTTTACAAGCAGATGATATTAAAAAAAAAAAATAAGTCACTTGATGGATACATTCACTCATTTAAATTTACCTGGTTTTAATGGCAGCTACCCACTCAATCTCCCTTTAAAAATTCACAAATTTGTATGGCAATAATTGCAGGTCCACTGGCAGCTGATCTGTTTTTACAAAGCGCAGGAATCACCATCTAAACCCTATAAACTGTCACAGTCTGTCATCATTGCAAAGACGTGGCCATTATTTAAATTAGCCTGTGAATGATTTTTTTCTCTGTGATGGCTTTTCAGATGGTGATATGTCATAAGCAAGCCACAGTAAACAGGCGTTAAGCATTCTCAACCCATTAGCCCTGTCCATAATTTGGTGCTTTCAGAAAAGCATACAGATAATATAAAAAGATTTTGACTCTGCTTAGGCCTACCAAAAGAAAAAAGAAAAAAAAAGAAAAGAAGCTAACACCGAGGGAATATTCTTGACATAATTACCTGAATATGAGTTGAGCATTATGACTTCCGAAAGTAGAAAAAATAAACAAATTTCACTTACAGTCCAGTTAGCAAAGATCCATGGTCAGAGGTCTCTCTTTGAATCAGGGCAAATAAATAAATAAAACTTCTCACATTTGTTAAGTATCCAAGAGTTTATAAACCTTTGTTGCTGTTGCTGTTGCTGTTGTTGATTTCATTTAATCTTCACAATAATGCTACGCATTGGTACAGACATAGTCTCGTCATTATTCTCATTTTACATATGAGGAAACTGAGGCTCCGGAAATTTATGCTCACTCTCTTAAGGTTACAACAGTTAGTAAATGATGAACCAGTAACCAGTTGCCATGGAGTCAATTCTGACTCATGTTGACCCTGTGTGTGTCAGAGTGTAACTGTGCTCCACTGGGTTTTTAATGGCCGATTTTTCAGAAGTATATGTCCAGGCTTTTCTTTTGATGTGCCTCTGGGTGGACTCAAACGTCCAATCTTTCTGTTAGCAGCCTAGCATGTTAACTGCACCACTAAGGGAATCCTAATAAATAATTGTTATTGTGTGCTGTCTAGTTGATTATGACTCATCATGACCTTATGGGACAGAGTAGAACTTCCTCCTAGGGTTTCCTAGGCTGTAAATCTTTACAGGAGCAGATCGCCAGGTCTTTTCTCCCATGGAGCTGCTGATGGGTTTGAATGGCCAACCTTTCACTGAGCTGCTGACCACCTAAACATCACACCACCAGGGTTCCTTATTAAATGATAGAACAACCTAAAACCCAGGTCTTCTGCCTTCAGAGTTCCTTGCTGCTAATGCCTGCTGTTGAGTCTTTTCTCTTTTGGATAATGAATTTATTTTCAAGTGTTCCAAAAAGATGAGTAGTCATACTTCAAGACTCAGAATCATAATGCAGTCATTCTCACACTTGTCTGCAGATTAAAATTACCTGGAAAATTTTTTAAAATCCTGATTCCCAAGCCACACCCCAGTCCAAATAAACTAGAATATCTGGGGGTGGGACCAGATGTCAGTATTTTTTTAAAAACTCCCAAGAGATTATAATGTGCAGCCAAGTGCACTGTTTTCCAAAAATTTGCTGGGTATTAGAATCCCCTGAGAAGCCTGTCATAAACAGATGTCTCATCCTGGAAAATCTGATTTATTACATAGGGGTAGAACTCAGGTACCTGAATTTTTAACAAGCTGCCCCAGTGACTCTGATACGCACAAAGTTAGAGAACCATTGCTTTAGGAGTTAAGAAAATCAAATTTTGAGTTAGATGAACCTGGATTTAACAGCTTTGCTATTTAGCTATGTGACTCTAAACCAGTTATTTAGCCTTTCTAAGCTGATATGGCATGAATCAAAATGAGAAGAAACAGCTACAAACATCCATTAGTAACTGGAATGTGGAATGTATGAAGTATGAATCAAGAAAAATAGCAAGAAGTCAAAAATGAAATGGAAAACTTAAAGATCAATATCCTAAGCATTAGTGAGTTGAAATGGACTATTATTAGCCATTTTGAAGTAGACAGTCATATGGTCTACTATGCCAGGAATGACAAAACTGGAAAATACTACTATTCAAATTTACCCACCAACCCTTAAAGCCAAAGATTAAGAAATTGAAGACTTTTACCAACTTCTGCAGTCTGAAATTGATCAAATATGCAAGCAAGATGCATTGATAATTACTGGTGATTGGAATGTGAAAGTTGGAAATGAAGAAGGATCAGTAGCTGGAAAGTATACCCCTGGTGATAGAAATGACACTGGAGATTGCATGATAAATTTTGCCAGGCCAATGACTTATTCATTGCAAATACCTTTTTTCAACACGTAAATGGAAACTATAAATATGAACCTCACCAGATGGAATACATAGGAATCGAATTGACTACATTTGTGGAAAGGGACGATGGAGAAGCTCAATATTATTAGTAAGGACAAGGGCAGGGGCCGACTGTGGAATAGAATATCGATTGCTCATATCCAAGTTCAGGCTGAAGCTGAATAAAATTAAAATAAGTCCATGAGATCCAAAATAGAACCTTGAGTATATCCCACCTGAATTTAGAGACCATCTCAGGAATAGATTTGACGCATTGAACACTAATGACCGAAGACCAGAAGAATTGAGGGATGACATCAAGAATATCATACATGAAGAAAGCAGAAGGTCATTAAAAAGACAGGAAAGAAAGAAAAGACTAAAATGGATGTCAGAAGAGACTCTGAAACTTGCTCCTAAACAAAGAGTAGCTACAGTGAATGGAAGACATACTGAAGTAAAAGAGCCAAACAGAAGATAATCAAAGGGCAGCTTGAGAAGACGAAGTAAAGTATTACAATGAAATGTGCAAAGAACTGGAGTTGGAAAACCAAAAGGGAAGAACATGCTTCGCATTTCTCAAGTTGAAAGACCTGAAGAAAAAATTCAAGCCTCAAGTTTCAATATTGAAGGATTTTATTGGCAAAATATAGAACAACACAGCAAGTATCAAAAGAAGACAGAAGGAATACATACAGTCACTGTACCAAAAAGAATTAATGTTCAGTCATTTCAGAAATTTGGAAGACAGCTACCTGGACAACCAACTGGAAGAGATCCATATACATGCCTGTTTGAAAGAAAGGTGATTCAACATAATGCAGAAATTGTCAAATAATATCATTAATACCATACACAAGCAAAATTTTGCTGAAGATAATTCAAAAACAGTGCAGCAATACACTGACAGAGAATTGTCAGAAATTCAAGCTGGATCCAGAAGAGGCCATGGTACAAGGGCTATCTTTGCTAATGTCAGATGGATCTTGGATGAAAGTGGAAAATACCATAAAAATGTTTACCTGTATTTTACATAAAGGCATTCAACTGTGTGGAACATAACAAATTATGGATAACAATGAGAAGAATGGGAATTCCAGAACACTTAATTGTGCCCATGAGGAACTTGTAAATAGACCAAGAAGTAGTTGTTTTAACAGAACAACAGGATACTGCATGGTTTAAAATCAGGAAAAGTACGTGTCAGGGTTGTATTCTTTCACCAATCTGTATGCTGCGCAAATAATCTGAGAAGCTGGGCTATATGAAGAAGAACATGGTATCATGATTGAGGAACTCATTAACAACTGTGATAGGAAGATGACATAACTTTGCTTGCTGAAATTGAAGAGGACTTAAAGCACTTACTGATGAAGATCAAAGATGACAGTCTTCAGTATGGATTACACCTCAATATAAAGAAAACAAAACTCCTCACAACTAGACCAATAAGCAATATTATGATAAATGGAGAAAGTATTGAAGTTGTCAAGGATTTTGTCAGCTTGGATCTCCAATCAAGGCCCATGGGAGCAACAGTCAAGAAATCAAACAATGGGGAAAAGGCAGTCTCTTTAACAAATGGTGCTGCCATAACTGGATATCTATCTGCAAAAAAAATGAAACAAGACCCATACCTCACATCATGCACAAAAACTGACTCAAAATGAATCAAAGACCTAAGTATAAAATCTAAAACAATAAAGATCATGGAAGAAAAAATAGGGACAACACTAGGAGCCCTAATACACGGAAAAAAACAGAATACAAAACATAACTAACAATGCACAAACACCAGAAGAGAAACTAGATAACTGGGAGTTCCTAAAAATCCTTATGCTCATCAAAAGACTTCACCAAAAGAGTAAAAAGACAACCTACAAATTGGGAAAAAATTTTTGGCTACGACATATCTGATCAGGGTCTAATCTCTAAAATCTACAAGACACTGCAAAACTTCTACAACAAAAAGACAACCCAATTAAAAAATGGGCAAAGGATATGAACAGGCACTTCACCAAAGAAGACATTCAGGCAGCTAACAGATACGTGAGGAAATGCTCATGATCATTAGCCATTAGAGAAATGCAAATCAAAACTACGAGATACCTTCTCACCCCAACAAGGCTAGCATTAATCCAAAAAACACAGAATAATAAATGTTGGAGAGGCTGCGGAGAGACAGGAACACTTATACACTGTTAGTGGGAATGTAAAATGGTACAACCACTTTGGAAATTGATTTGGCGCATCCTTAAAAAGCTAGAAATAGAAGTACCATACAATCCAGCAATCCCACTCCTTGAAATATATCCTAGAGAAATAAGAGCCGTCACGCAAATAGATATATGCACACCCATGTTCATTGCAGCTGTGTTCACAATAGCAAAAAGATGGAAACAACCTAGGTGCTCATCAACAGACAAATGGGTAAACAAATTATGCTATGTTTGCACAATAGAATACTAGGCAACGATAAAGAACAGTGATGAAGCTGTGAAACATCTCACAACATAAATGAATCTGGAAGGCATTATGCTGAGTGAAATTAGTCAGATGCTAAAGGACAAATATTGTATGAGACCACTATCATAAAAACTCAAGAAAAGGTTTAAACATAGAAGAAAACCTTCTTTGATGGTTACAAGGGTGGGAGGGAGGGAGAGGGGAGAGGGGAATTCGCTAACTAGATAGAGACAAGAATTATCCTAGGTGAAGGGAAGGACAACACACAATACAAGGGAAGTCAGCACAACTGGACTAACCCAAAAGCTAAGAAGTTTTCTGAATACAACCAAACACTTCAAGGGACAGAGTAGCAGGGGCAAGGGTCTGGGACTGTGGTTTCAGGGGACATCTAGGTCACTTGGCATAGCAAAGTTTGTTAAGAAAATGTTGTGCATCCCACTTTGGTGGGTGGCGGCTAGAGTCTTAAAAGCTTGTGAGTGCCCATCTAAGATACATCAATTGGTCCCAACCCACTGGAGCAAAGGAGCATGAAAAACACCAAAGACACAAGGAACATATTAGCCCAAAAGACAAAAGGACCACATAAACAAGAGACTCCATCAGCCGGAGACCAGAAGAACTAAACGGTGCCTGGCTACCACCAATGACCACCCTGACAGGGAACACAACAGAGTCCCGGATGGAGCAGGAGAAAGGTAGGGTGCAGAACTCAAATTCACATAAAAAGACCAAGACTTAATGGTCTGACTGAGACTGGAGGAACCTCATAAGACATGGCCCCCAGACTCTCTGTTAACCCAGAACTAAAACCATTCCTGAAGCCAACTCTTCAGACAAGGATTAGACTGGACTATAAAACATAAAACAGTACTCATGAAGAGTGTGCTTCTTAGTTCAAGTAGATACAGGAGACTAAAGGGGCAGCTCCTGTAGGGAGGCAGGATGAGAAGACAGAAGGAGATAGGAGGTAGATGAATGGACACTAGAAACCCAGTGTGGAATGGGGAAGTGTGTTGTCACATAACAATATGTGTATAAATTTTTGAATGAGACTAACTTGAGCTGTAAATTTTCACCTAAATCACAATAAAAAAATACATACGTATTAAAAAAAAATGAATCAAATGACATAATGCATTGGGCAAATCTGCTGCAAAAGACTAAAGTGTTAAAAAGCAAAAATGTCGCTTTGAGGACTAAGGTGTGCCTGACCTGAGCCATGGTATTTTCAATTGCATATGCACGCAAAAGCTGGACAGTGAATAAGAAAGACGGAAGAAGAATCAGTGCATTTGAATTATGGTGTTGGTGAAGAATATTGAATATTCCATGGACTGCCAGAAGGTCGAACATATCTGTCTTGGAAGAAGTACAGCCTAAATGCTCCTTGGAAGTGAGCATGGTGAGACTTCATCTCACATACTTTGGACATATTATCAGGAGGGACTAGTCCCTGGAGAAAGATATCATGCTTTGTAAAGTACAAGGTCAGTGAACAAGAAGAAGACACTCAACAAGATGGGTTGACACAGTGGCTGCAAAAATGGGCTCCAACGTAGCAATGATTGTGAGGATGGTACAGAACCGGGCAGCATTTCTTTCTGTTGTGCATAAGGTCACTATGAATCATAATCGACTCGACGGCACCTAACAACAACGAGCTTCAATTTCCTCATCTACAGAGAGGCGATAAAAGTAGCACTTATCTTTTAAAGTGGTCTTGAGGATTAAATGATAGAATGCAGTAGTTCTCAAAGTGTGGTACCTGGACCAGTAGCAGCAGTGGCATCTAGGATATTGTTAGAAACACAAAAGTTTTAAGGCACCAACCCAGACTTATTGAGTCAGGAACTCTGAGTGGGGGTTGGGTGGGAGGACCTAGCTGAATTTAACAAGCCCTCCAGGTGATTATTTGCAAGCTACAGTTTGACCAGTGATAAAATGCTTCTAAAGTGGTTAGCTTAGTACCTGGTATGCAGTAAGTGCTCAACAAATGTTAGATATATCAGTATCGTTATCAACATCATTGTCATCATCCACATTTGTATAAAAAGTTTCTAAAGCAGGGTAAAATAAGCTCAAAGATCACAGCTGGAAAAGAAATTGCAACCAGCCAGGAAGCACAGTCTAAATGTCAAGATCACTAGTACAATTATTAGCATAAATTGTCATTGTTCTCAAGAATCAGTCAACATTCCTAGTGAATTGTGACCATCCAACCATATCATTCCCCTTTTTAAAAACTCATCAACAGTTTTGGTTTGTGGGGTTTTTTTTTTTGTGGTGGTAAAAATATATGTAACAAAACATTTGTCATTTCAGTATTAGTTACGTGTACGATTCAGTGACATTAATTGTGTTCACCATGTTGTGCAACTGTCAGTAGATTTTCATTTTTTTCTTTCTTTCTTTCTATACCACAATTTGTTTATCCATTCATCAGTTGATGAATAGTTTGGTTGTATTCACTTTTTTGGCTATTATAGATGATACTGCTATGAACATTTGGGTACAAGGTGGGTTTTTTTTTTTTTTTCCCCTCTCTTTTTTAAAAATTTACTATTGTACTGTAGATGAAGGTTTACAGAACAAACTAGCTTCTCATTAAACAATTAGTACACATATTGTTTTGTGACTTCAGCTAATAACTGCAGGACATGTCAACACTCTCCCCTTCTCGACCTTGGGTTCCCTATTATCAGCTTTCCTGTCCCCTCCTGCCTTCTAGTCCTTTTCCCTGGGCTGGTATGCCCCTTTAGTCTCATTTTGTTTTATGGGCCTGTCTAATCTTTAGATGAAGGGTGAACCTCAGGAGTGACTTCATTACTGAGCTAAAAGGGTATCCGGGGACAATACTCTCGGGGCTTCTGCAGTCTCTGTCAGGCCACTAAGTCTGGATTTTTTTTGTGAGTTAGAATTTTGTTCTACATTTTTCTCTAGCTCTGTCCCGGATCCTTTATTGTGATCCCTGTCAGAGCAGTTGTTGGTGGTAGCCGGGCACCACCTAGTTGTACTGGACTCAGTCTGGTGGAGGCTGTGGTATTTGTGGTCCATTTGTCCTTTGGACTAATCTTTCCCTTGTGTCTTTAGTTTTCTTCATTCTCCCTTGCTCCTGACGAGGTGAGACCAGCGGAGTATCTTAGATGGCCACTCACCAGTCAGGAGTTTTTAATTGCCCACAGTACAGAGTCTAAATTCTGACCCATCTTTCTTCACCCATCTTGAGTGTCCTTGGCTTTCTTTAGAGTCTGCTTGTTTACCTCCTGATTCCTGAGAATTGCCCTAAGAATCATTCTCTCCCCAGAAGATAAAAAGGTATAAAATAAGTCAAGAATTAGTTTACTAGTTAGTCCAACTAGACCAACTGAGTTCCCACTGTGTGCCTACTATGTCCTCAGTCAATTGCTGGGCCTATGTAGGTGACTAAAACAGACATTTCTCTAACTTTAAATAGAATCCAATGTGGGGGGAGAGGATGACACATTAAGCAAAAGTTACAAATAATTAAATTGCTAAATGTGTGGCAAATTACAAAAGATAAGTACAAGGTACTATGGGAGACTATAAGGACACATACCAAGGTCTGCAAGGGCAGCAGATGGTGATGGGCTCAGGGAAGGAAATGATGCTTAACCTGAGACTGAAGATACATAGAAGCTAGAAGAAAGAGGAAAGCACATTGGGTGGGGATGGAGGGAGGTCAAGGGAATAACAAGTACAAAGGTCCAGAGGTGAAAAACAGCATGGTGCATTCAAAGATGGTTTGTCCAGGGAAGTTAGAGCTGATGAACACCTGTCCACTCTGTTCTCTATCATCAACATCAGAAGGAAGCGTGGTGACTTAAGCCAATATTCTTTATGTTTGCCTGAGAACTCCCCCAAAAATGTTGTGAGGTCATACTGCTGAAATGATAGGAAACTAACAAGTGAATGGGCCATGAACAAAATCAGAAGCCCTTGGAGAATTTTGGATTCCAGATTTCATTTAAAAAAAAAAAACAAATCATTGAAAATTAGGCAGACTGAAGATGGAGAAGAAATATAATGAAAAGTTAAAAGAAATTATATTAGTTTTGCCTTAAGAAAGATGAAAAGCAATTTATATTGGTCTTCCTTATTTGAAAGGCTTTTATATATAAGAAGAAGATCTGTTTTTCTTCATCTCCATTGAGAACGGAGGAAGAAGAAATGTGTTTAAACAGCAGTATTAAAAATATAGATTTGATATAAAACAATTCCTTGACAATAAAGAGAATTAAATTTTTGGGATGTTACAAAGGGAGATTTTAGTGGTTTCCCTGAAGGCTTTTCAAATAGGCTAGACTTTCCTATATCAGAGATATTTTACCTGGAAGAAGAACGGTGAACTCTGTAATTTCCTCAGGTAGCCTGCTGTCCTAAAGTCCATCCCAAAGAAATCGAAGATCAATGTAAATAAATTGAAACAACAGTGTCATCTAGTGGACAGTTCCATAATACCACTCAATATAGCCAAACTACGATGGAATAAATTCCTATCTACATGATTTAAAACATTAAAACTAATTAATTTTTTAAAAACCTAGATGTAAACCTGTTTCAGGATTGTATTTTCCCATTCATGCTTCAGTCACATGCACTTAAGAGGAAAACAAGCCCAAAATCATCAGGCCAACTGATCACTAAACACCCCAGAGGGAACTTTCATATTATAAGTACTTCGATAGTCATGGTTTAAAGGCTAAACCCAAGAGATTTGGAAATATTTTAATTAAATTCTTAACAGCCAGACTCCTAATGCATGTCTTGGGTGTTCCATATTGGAAACCAGTTCAAATCCCTGCTCTGAGATAAAGGTGGTTGTTGATTACAAGTCATCAGAAAGCTTAAATGCTTAACAGGCCCTTGTGGCTGCCCTCCTTCTAGTCCCTTCTAGGTGACCCCTCTTAGACAAGGTCTTATCGGAAGCATCACCATAGATCCAGGAACCCAGCTTTGTCAGTAGGCCAAAAAAAAAAAAAAAAGGAAAAAACCCATCACAGTCGGATCGATTCTGACTCATATTGACCCTAGTAGGACAGAGTAGAATTCCACATAGGGTTTCCAAGGCTGTAATCTTTACGGAAGCAGACTGCCATATCTTTTTCCTGTATAGTCAATTAGGTTCTCAAACAGTGCCTCATGCTAATAAACTTACTTGGGACTGACAGAGTTCTTGTGAGAACTGAATGAGATAACATACATGATTCCCATGTAGAAATCTTAGGCGCCAGTTATCAACGTATTGCTCTCAGACCCGTGAGGAACCCTGGTGGCACAGTGGTTAAGAGCTATGGCAAGCTATAGCTGTTATCCAAAAGGCTGGCAGTTTGAATCCACAAGCCTTGGAAACTTTATTCTTTCCTCTGAAATCATGAAGCCATACCCTGCACCTATTTATACTTTGCAGCACTCATGATGATAAAATTTGAACTTTGTCAATAGGGGTACTAGAGGGACACTGGAGGAGAAGGGGGTTTCCCCCCAATTCTGGTGAGCCCCTCTAGGCAGGCTCCCGCAGCAGGCACTGCTTTTGCAGCACCAACTTTTACAGCATGGGCAGTTTCTCCGGTGCCAAGTCCTGCAGCACCAGCTGGCCAACAGTACGTGGCTCCTTTCATTAACAGCTTTACTCACCACACCTTTGGACAGCTTCTCAGCCGAGTGCTACTGGCCTGGACCTTCTCGTGAACAGCTTCCCTGGCATCCCACTAGAGGGCTTCACAATCTCCACGAATTTCTCTGCTATCTAGCGAGTTACAGCCATGCCAATGAAGTCTGGGTCTCAGCCCTGGGGTGAGGGTGGCTCTTCCAGATTGTTCCTTCCTTAAGTGCTTTCAGCCCTTAATGGCAGCTCCCTGCATCTGTTTTCCTGTATTCTTTAGAATTCTCTTTACCCCATACTATCCAATCCCCATTTCAATGATCCCTGGTTACAGTTAATGAATATTAAGCATTCCCTGTTCAAATTTGTTGCTGTGTGCTGCTGAGTCGATTTTGACTCATGGTGACCCTATAAGACAGAGTAGAACTGCCCCACAAGGTTTCCCAAGCTGTAATATTTATGGAAGCAGATCATCAGGTCTCTTCTCCTGCATAGTGGCTGGTGCATTTGCACCGCTGATGGAGTCCTTATCTATTCTTGCTGTTCTTTCTTTCATCTTTATTAAGTTCCTTCTCTGGGCCAGACACTGCTCTGGGGGTACTGTCTCACGTATCCTTGTCCCTTGCTACAGTGAGGCTGCAATCCAAGTCCTTGGCAGCTTCAGATCTCTGCATCAGCCACAATGGGGACCCAGAATCCCAAGGTTACCTTTTTGTGTTTGTTTAATAGGACTCACATAACAGGATCCGTGTTGATGAACTTTTAGGCTCAGCCACCTGCTGTGCTGGGACCTCAGGCCTCAGGCCCTCACTGTGAAAGAATGGATTACCCATCCAAACTCCCTCTTCCCTCATGAAGATCTCCACTTGAGGACCTAAGGGACCTTTCCTAACAGGTTAACTGCTGAACACTTAACCACCGTGCCACCAGGGCTCCTTTTGTTCAAATTTCTGTGTGATTTATGTGTCCTGATTGAACCCTGACTGATACACCATACGATAAACGGTAGCTAGGAAAGATCCAACTTTTGCAGAATCTCAAGTTTGTATAATTTGATGGCCACTTCAAAAATAATATGAAATTATTAATACAAAATTAGATACAGAGTCTTGGATGGAGCTCATGCAAATGAGGGGCCCTGAAGCACTGGCTCAGCAGTAAATCCCCCACTGATAGTAGCTATTACTTTCATTAAAGAAGAGTGTCTGGAATACATATGTCTCATATCAAATTACCTTCTTCCTTGGTATTGGGGTATTTGGGAGGAGAATTTGTCACAAGAGGGGTAGAGTGTTTTGAGGAATATCTCATCCAAGAATGTCAAAGCCTGGCTAATTGTCTCTGTTCTCGTGCCCTTTCGCATGCCCTCACTGCCTACACACACACACACACACACACACACACACGCCTACCTTGTTTCTGACTCTTCAAGGCTCAATTAAAATGGAACTTCCTTTCCATTGCTTCCCTGCCTGCACTCCTGGGCACAATTAATTGTTTCCCTACTTACATACACATAAAGCTTCCAATATATCTTATTATAGGTCTCACCAAGCTGAAATCTAGTCGCTTATCTGTATACCTCTCCTCTAGAAAAGTGCACACATTAGATATTCAGTAACTATGGCATGAATTGAATGAAGTGATGCAAATTTCATACATGTCTCAGGTTAGTGCCCTCCCAATCACATTTGGTGGGTAATTGATTATTCCTCCTTTTCAAAGATCTGACTATGGGTTTCAATACATTTATACAAATCTCAATTTAAATTCTAGAGACAAGAATTCTAAATTGCATAATGCAGGTGTTACTCTAATAAGTACCTCCCCCAAAATCAAAAGAGATGATGCAACGTTGAGTTGAGGAGAAACTAGATAGCAGAGAAAAAAACACATCTACGAAGTGTCTTGAAATGACTTTCGTTTAAATAACCCTAATACAACAGTTACATTCTCAATGAGTCATTGTCCATATTTTATTTTTTCAACGAAAAAAAAGCCTATTTTCTAGAAAATCTAGATCATTCTGTCAAAGGTTCTCTTGACTTGCAAATGATCCAACCTTTTCTAATGATACTGCTTAATTATTTTATCAAACATCAGTGCTCCAAAATGTTGCAATTTCTTCCATCCAGCCGCCAAGTCATCCATCCATCCATCCATTCTATCCATTCCATACCATTCATCATAGCGCAATGCTAAGCACAAGTTGAACTGGTGGAAGCTCTTATTCTAATCTGTTGGTCCTTCCTTTCTCTACATTGTTTTTCAAAGTAAAACAAAACTTCTTTCCTATCATATACCTTGCATCTCTCTCGTGGTCCCTTGAAACACTTAAACAGGTCCAGATTCTGTCAAGCTGCACAGGCTTCTTTCACTAACACATGAACTTCTGAAATCATGACAGCTCAATCTGATTGGTAGTCCATCTGGAATGAATGTGCTCAGAATGTTTCCTCAGTTCCATTTCTCCTGTGTAAGCTCATTAGACTAATATATTCTAACTCAGGTTCCTTTCTTAGAATGATCATCTTTTGCAGTCAGAGCCAGAGGTTGTCTTAGTCAAAGGAAGATTTATTTTAAGGAATTGGCTTAAGTAATTGTGGGGGACTGGCAAATCCAAATTCCGTAAATCAGGTGACAGGCTGGAGACTCCTACAGTCTTGTGTCCCAAAATCCATAGATCAGGTAACAGAAAGAGTGAAGAGTAGAGGAGTTCTGGCAAAATGTCTATTTATTGCCTGGAGGAAGAACAAACCCTAGGGAAACTCTTAGGCCTTCAACTGATTGGCTGAGGCCCACACACATTATGGAGGGTGTTATGGATTGAATTGTGTCCCAAAAAAATGTGTAACAACTTGGCTAGGCCGTTATCCCCAGTATTGTGTGTTTGTCCTCCATTTTGTGATCTGATGTGATTATCCTATGTGTTGTAAATCCTAACCTCTATGATGTTAATGAGGCAGGATTAGAGGCAGTTATGTTAATGAGGCAGGACACAATCTACAAGATTAAGTTGTATCTTCATTCAATATCTTTTGAGATATAAAAGAGACAATCAAGCAGAAAGGAGAGGGTCCTCCTATCACCAAGAAAGAAGAGCCAGGAGCAGAAGACTTTCTTTGGACCCGTGGTTGCTGTGCTGAGAAGCTCTTGGACCAGGGTAAGATTGATGACAAGGACCTTTCCCCAGAGTGGACAAAGACAGAAAGACTTTCCTTGGAGCAGCACACTGAATTTGGACTTCTAGCCTCCTAAACTGTGAAAGAATAAACTTCTGTTTGTTAAAGCCATCCACTTGCGGTATTTCTGTTATAGCAGCACTAGATAACTAAGACAGAGGGTAATCTGCTTTACTCAAGGCCAACTGATTTAATCACATTTAATCATAACAGCAACTAGAATAGTGTTTGACCAAACAACTGGGCACCATAGGCTAGATAAGGTAACACATAAAGTTAACCATCATAGTAAGTCTATAGAAAGAGGTGAGGAGAAGAGCTAGGGAATTTTTCTCCTTTGCTTCCCCCAAAGCTCACAGGCTAGAACCACTCTGTGGACTTCCGGGTGGTGCTGACAATTAGGGGTATACAGATTGGTAATTCCTATCCAAGGATTTCCTCCACCTTTAAGAGGAATCCATTGGAATGGAAATTGACATTTCACTAATTCATTGTGTCCAGGCTCCAGGGAAGAAGTAAACTGGTAAATGCTGTTAGTTTAGGAATGGGAATGCAGTAAGAAACCAGCTCTCTTCATCATAACTTTTGCACAGCACAGATCATAACAGACCAGAAAAATTCTAGCCAAACTGCTTTCTTCTCTCCTCTTCTCTCCTTACTCAACCCCCCACACTTCTGATCCTCCTAATCTCTTACACTTTTTCCCTTACTGACTCATTCTTGAATTGCTTATCTCAGTCAAACCAATATGAAAAGCACTCTCATTTTTAACATGTGCAAAAGAAACCACATTGCAAGACTTTCTGAGACTTGGAGATGATGTAACGTACTGAAATTTGGGAGTAGCTTGTTGACCCAAGAAAGTCTAAAGAGCAGGCAAAGTTATTGGACAGAGAGATTCTGCTGTCAGACTATGCGGCATATGAACCCTAAGTTCACCACTTACTAGGTGTGATTTTAGTTTTCTCATTTGTAAAATGAAGATAAAACTGTACTTTATCTAATAGAATTATTGCAAAACTCAAGTGAAATAGTGCATGTAAAAATGCATTAATCTAGTAAATTTTATCAGTAAGTGATAGTTATCATTGTTAGGTATTATTATTATTTCAGAAGGCTTTCCTTCACTCTTTGAAATTCACATCATTTAAAACTGATGAATTTATGCCATTTTCAAGAACCCATATTGGCAAAATAGCAAGCTTTGCAGGAGGATGTTCTCACTTAATATCATTTGACTACGATCATTTTCTTATTTTCATATTTTACTTCGATTGCAGTGTAATTGTTCATTAATCAGACACCCTTCTGTGTCTTCTCACTGTTGTACTGTGACCAGCTGCTACAAGGGGTCATAGTAATGGCAGGGGCAGCCCTGTCTAGAGATGGGGCAAACTAGAAACATCATGTGTTTTACATCTGCATTTAATAAAGCTGCTGAGTTGGGAAAAAGTGTATACTTTCAGATTTCTTTTTTTGTGTGTGTGGTTGTTGATGTTAGTTATTTGAGATAGTCTCATGGATAGTGGAAATTGGGAGCTGGGTGGAAAGGATCCAAGGTGGAAATCTCAGCTTCATAATTTGGAGCTGATGTGATCACTTTTTTTACCTTCCTAATGGTTAAACATTCGGCTATTAACCAAAAGGTCGGCAGTTCAAATCCACCAGCCGCTCCTTGGAAACCCTATAGAGCAGTTCTACTCTGTCCTATAGGGTTGCTATGAGTCGGAATTGACTCGACAGCAACGGGTTTAGTTTTTTTGGTTTAATGTACTCGTCAGAGCCCTGGTTGTGCAATGGTTAAGTGCTCGGCTGCTAACCGAAAGGCCAGCCGTTCGAACCCACCAGTCACTATGCAGGAGAAAAGACCTGGCGATCTGCTTCCGTGAATATTACAGCTTAGGAAACCTCGTAGGGCAGTTCCACTCTGTCCTATAGGGCCGCTGTAAGTCAGAATCGACTCAACAGCAACAAGTAATGTACTCATTGTGGTCAGTTTATAGGTTTAATTCTAATCAAAAGCTACATAATCTTTTGTGAATCTCTTCTATCTTACGACATGAACAATTAGTTGAATGACAAGTATCCCAACAAATGCCACCGACTGAACGAGAAGCAGCATTAAGGGTGGTGTCAAACTTATTCCTAAGAATGTCAGATGATGCCAACCTGGTGTCCTGTTAATTCTTTAACTCTGAATGAAGTGGGGAACTCTGAAATTATCCACGAGCCTATAGTAAGTTAGTTAAGAGACACAAAAATAAATACTAGGTGGCAGAACTGAAAATTATCTTGCCTTCTCTCCCCCTTGGGCTTCTGGACAAGAAGGATTTTTGCTTACTGGATGAACATGGAGAAAACTAGAAGTAGAGAGGCTAAGGTGACCTATAAAATAGAGAACTGGATAGCTTCTTAGGGTGAGTATTGGTAGAACGTTGTTGGTAGAGCTGAAAGAGTGAAAAGAGTCCAGCTGTGGCAGAATTAAAGAGAGGTAAGGGGATTGTAAGGCATGGATCTGTGGTTTATAAACTGGATCTCTTTTATTTGAAATTTGTTTAACTTTGCTTGCTGGACTTTGAAAGCTATAGAAAGGTGAGGGTGGACTACACAGGGCTCTGGCTTATATTTGGATTATACTCCCAAGGTAGAAAGTCATTACAATTCCACAGAAATACGATTTTAAATACAGTAAGCAAATTGTGTCATTTTACCCATAGTATATATATGCTTTAGTCTTTCCAGAGAGGCATTGAATTACATTAGAACATTATTTTCCAGATGTTGCGAAACCATCTAGGGGGCAAAACACATCTACAATGCATAGAACGTAAAAACAAAGACATTTAAAATCTGATGCTAGCCTAGATAATATATGGATGTATTTAATTGGCCATAAGCCTGAGGATCTAGCGTAAGCATCATTTTCTTAAACAATGGAGGAAATCCCCCAAACACTTTATAATCTCTTAGGGCACAGATTTTCTGGAATGGGAAAGACACTTGGTCAGATTTTACTCACTGTTTTTTCAGCAGGCAGTGGAATTATTCAGTCACATGATTTTACCTGAAGAATAATTTGTTTAAATATGGATAATGTTAGTAAACTTTGGTCATTTTAATAGCCATTTAAAACTTATGCCCATAGAGATTTCTAGTGGCGTAAATACATTATAATGTCAACACTATCAGAATGAGAACTGTATTTATGAATACATCTATGTCAAAGTGCGTGACAATAGTGACAAAGGAAATATATCAAAAGATTAATGATGATTTGTAGATGGTGAGGGTGATGTAAATTTTCTTAAAATTTTCTGGGTTTTGTAAGCAAATTCCTTACACTGACTTAAATTTAGAAAAAAATAATAAAACTAGTGTTTTAAATGAGAACTATTATAATGAACTGCTAGGTACCACTGGTCAAATTAAGCCTGAAATTCTTTTAGGGTCCTGTAGATAAAAGGCAGAGGAGTATGTAAATGCAGTGCATTTAATTCTAGAGTTTTTCCCAATCCCACAAGCTTGGATTAGGTGGCCCTCCTATTTGCTTTAATAATAATGCCTATTTACATCTAAGGGGTCTTGGTGGCACAATGGTTAAACACTCAGCTACTAACAGAAAGGTTGGCAGTTTGAACCTACCCACTGGCTCCACAGGAGAAAGACCTGTTGATCTGCTCCTGTTAAGATTACAGCTTAGAAAACCCTATGGAGCAGTCCTACTCTGTCACGTGGGGTTGCCATGAGTCAAAAATCAACTCACTAGCACCTAACAACAGCAACAGTTTACATCTAGCATGATACATATCCCACTACGTTATACTGCCTCTTGAATCTTCTCTGTGACACTGTATTCCCACACTTAGCACTTAACTGGCACAGAATAAGTTTTTAATAAATGTTTGTTGAGTGAATAAAAAAATGAATCATGCAGTTTATCTCACTATTGGATGTGTATTCTATTTATATTTCTCTGTTAAAATAAGAGATGCAGCACAGCACAATGGCAGTAGAAAAAGGCAGTTCCTTAGATGCGGGAGTTCCTTCTCTATTTGCCAACCTTTATTCATTCATAGAATGATAATCAGTATCACAGCAATTGAGTAAAGCTTCACGAGGGCAACATTTGAGAGGTAAGCATTGGTAGAAATGCATTTGATGGTACAAAGCCTTTCAGGAAGAGCAGGGGACAGAACACAACTGTGAGCAAGTATGGAGCCCTGGTAGTACAGTGGTTAAGAGTTTGCGTGCCAATTAAAAGGTCAGCAGTTTGAATCCACCAGGTGCTCCTTGGATACCCTATGGGGCAGTTCTACTCTGTCCTATAGGGTCGCTATGGTTAGTATTGACTTGACTGCAACGGGTTTGGTGTTTCGGTTTTATGAGCAAGTATATTTTCAAAACTTGCATTTGTATTGTTATGCAAGCAGCTCTGGTGACACAATGATTAAGTGCTCAGCTGGTAACCGAAAGGCTGGAGGTTCAAACCACCCAGAGCCTCTGGCAATCCACTTCTGTAAAGATTACAGCCAAGAAAACCCTTCCACTATGAGTGGAAGATCGACTCCACAGTACCTAGTGACATTGTTATGTAATTCTTTCATAGAAATAGTATGAAAAATGCATTGTCTAATAACTTGACCATCTGGGACAATTTGTTGAAGGGCATACATAAATGATAAGTTAAGCTTGAGGAGAAATGGAAAGAAAATCAAGCCTATTAACTCACTCAGGTCACTGGTATGTCACTTTCTGGCTTGCACTGTGGCTTTGAATATGAGTACTATTAAAGTTCTAATGAATACTCTAATTATGTAAGCTTTAATAGACTTACTAAACAGTGAACAGTGATTTCTCCCTACAAGTACCCAATTAACTACAGGAAGGCTAAATTGGGGAGCAGAGAGGACTGGAACAGAGTAATTGTTTGCTAGATAAAATAGAACATAAATGTATAAAGAAAATCAAATATGCCCAAGTTAGTAAAAGTTCAACATAAAAAATGTACTCATTTCACTTTGTAAAGCCCTCTGAGACTTTTCTGAACAAACAACATGTGTGTTTAGTGGAAATGATTATTTCTGCATAATATCATGTTCTATTGAAAATAATATTTATGAATTTGCAAATTAACTCAATTGGAGAAGGGAAGCAATATCAGACCACCTAAGAATTCTACACTGTAAAAGGGAACTGCATATATTAGCAACATTTGAATCACTCTTAGAAAAAAGTACTGCTTTTCCTGTGATTGCTAAAGTAGCATTATTAGTAAGAAAACCAATTTGCCCAACATCAGATCTATATGCTCTGGGGTTATTTCCATATAATAATAAAAAAGAAAGAAAGAGAACAAAAAATCACCCGAAAGATGTCATTTACCCTGGTGAGTCTCCTCTAGTCTGGGGCCTTAGAGGCTCAGACATTTGATTTCATCCACACACAAACCACAGACCCATTTCTCCTGGGTGGACTCATAAGAACAAAGCTCCTGAGACAGATGTTTAAAATCAGAATCCCTGTTTTTAATTTATATAGAAAAACAGAACCACTGCAAGGACTTGAATACTTCAACTTCTATAACTAGCCTAGCCTCTTTTCCACCATCCATCAGTTTGCAGTACTGTGGGGGTTTGTGTGTTGTTATGATGCTGGAAGCTATGCCACCAGTATTTCCAATACCAGCAGGGTCACCCATGGTAGACAGGTTTCAGCAGAGCTTCCAGACTAAGACAGACTAGGTAAAAAGGCCTGTGATCTACTTCTGAAAAGCAGCCAATGAAAACTTCATGGATCACAACAGAACACTGTCCAACTTGCTTGCTTTAGACACATCATCAGAAGGGATCAATTCCTGGAGGAGGACATCATGTTTGGTGAAGTAAAGGACCAGCCAGGGTGAGGGAGACTGTCAGTGAGATGGTCTGGCACAACAACTGCAAAGTTGGACTCAAACATGCCAGCGATTGTGAGACCCAAGACCAGGCAATATTTTGCTCTGTCCATGAGTCAGAGTTGACATGCTCTATTGATTTATCGATCGCTCAATCTATGAGACCCATGGTTCACAATGTAGCATAATCCTCTGCGCAACCACAGAGCACTTTCAATGTGAGATATTGGACAGATGTCAGAGGTAGACTGCACGAAGAATATGTAACTAGAGCAAACTATTTCATTTGAAAAATCCCCACCATCTCTTCCACTGTTTTCTTCCTAGGCTTCCAGCTGATTCCCTCTAGCCTAGATTCTTCCCTTCTCTTCAACTGAGCTTTTCAGCTTCAATTTCTGCCTGCAGACCTTACTCAGCAAAACAAATCTAGGCAGCTCCATATTGATTGCTTAGGAGTTTTCCCTGGAAGGGGGAGATGGTCTCAATTTAACCCACCAGAGACATGTGACGAGGTAAGGTTGTAGTAGTGGGGATAGGGAAAAATAGTAGTGGGGATAGGGAAAAATGGGCAAGTATTTTGGAGGCAAAATTAGCAGGTTTCAGTGACTGGGTATATCAGAGAGGGAGAAGTCAAGGCTGCCTCTTTCCCAAAAGCCACTCAATGCCCTAGATGATGCTCTTACTATTTTTTGCAGGGGGTTGGGAGGCCTGAATTTTTATCACATTCACCTACTTGTAGTCTTCTTTTCCCTGTTTCTGTCCAAATGTATAAGATGGATTGGAGGAAACCTGATCATGACTTGCCTCAGGTTCTAGGTGTCTAATGGCTTCCACTGCCGTCTACATAGAGTTCAGACTCCTTCACACGGTCTACAGAGACCTTCATAACAGAGTCCTTATCTGTCAGAAGACTCCATCTGCCACTCCCTCCCCTCCACGGGAAGAAGTATATTTTCAAGATTAACTATACTTCAGGATTAAGGAATGAGTTATGATTTCAGAAACATACCATCCTCTCTCATTCATTTATTGCTTTACACAACCTAGTCAACTTCTACTGGCTTGCCCAGACTCAGATCAAGCATCCTTCACTTCTTCAGAAACACTGACACCCCTCCTGTCCAGGCTGAGTTAATAACTCTCCCCTGTATCCTTGCCACCTGTGTTTACCTCTGTTATAACTAAAACATTCCTGATTATCCCCACATAGACCACAAACTCTTTGAGGACAAAGACTGTATCTTTTCCATCTCTGAAAACTCAGCACCTAGGTTGGAATAAAAACAAAAATCCATTTCCATCGAGTCAATTCCAAAACATCATGACCCTATAGGACAGGGTAGAACTGCCCCCAGTAGGGCTTCCAAGGAGCAGCTGGTGAATTTGAACTGCTGACCTTTTGGTTAGCAGCCATAGCTCTTAACCACTGCATCACCAGGACTCCAGCTTGGAATAGGCACACACAAACTCTTTGTTGAATGAATAAAAGTAGTGGAACCAAGACACAGATCTAAGACTTCCCAGCCTAAATCCACTGCTTGTCTCAATATATCACAGCTAATGAGAGTGGTACATTAAGGGAGAGGATTAAAAACCACATGCCATCAAATGATAGCTCTCCTATCCCTAATCAAGCACAGTGACAAAAATATTTGGTCAAACAGTGAGAAAATGAATAAATCAACATGGATAGTAAGAGATTATACCACATCAGCCTACATTGTTTCTTTTAACTGCTATACATTGTTCTGTTGTTAGTTGCCTTTGAGTTGATTCCACCTCATGATGACTCCGTATGTGCAGAGTAGAACTGCTCCATAAGGTTTTCAAGGCTGTGACCTTTTGGAAGCAAAAATAAGTAAAAGTTTCAGCCCTAAAGTTAGCAAGAAGATACAGAATCCTTTTAGTTACAAACATACTTGAGAATATTCTGAAAGATATATGTAAGCACATTCATACCATATCCATCAGTTGTTGTTGTTAGGTGCCATTGAGTCAGTTCCGACTCACAGCAATTCTATGTACAACAGAACGAAACACTGTCCAGTCCTGCCCCATTCTCACAATCATTGCTGTTTGAGCCTGTCACTGCAGTCACTGTGTCAATCCATCTCGCTGAGAGTCTTCCTCTTTTTTGCTGACCAAGCATGATGTCCTTCTCCAGGGACTGGTCCTTTCTGACAATATGTCCAAAGTACGTGAGACAAAGTCTTGCTATCCTTGCTTCCAAGGAGCATTCCGGCTGTACTTCTTCCAAGACAGACCTGTTCGTTCTTCTGGCAGTCCACAGTATATTCAATATTCTTTGCCAACGCCAGAATTCAAAGGCATCAATTCTTTTTCAGTCTTCCTTATTCATTGCCCAGCTTTTGCATGCATACAAGGCGAATGAAAATACCATGGCTTGGGTCAGGCGCACTTTAGTCCTCAAAGGAATAAGTCCTCAAAAGCACTTAGTCCTCGAAGTGGTATCAGTTAAGTGTCCTTAATTCTTAATTGTTGTTGTTGGTTGCTGCTGATTTGGCTAGTGTTGCCTGGACCTAAGTTACTTTCATGATTGAATTGTATGGGAATTAATTCAATTTGAAAAGATAACTATTCTCTTATTTTCTTTCTCTCCCTTGCTATCTGTGAGGGGGCCTAGAAAATAAAAGGGGCAGAATGCAAATCTGTCAATATTGTTACCATTTTCTTTTTAGTCTTGAACAAAAGGCCTTCATAACTGTTCTCTTAAAATTATTTCCATTGTCTCTGATTCTATTATGAAGAATTATCAATGTTATAAACTTTATGAAGTAACAATCCAAGCCATGTACATCCTGTAAAGGACTAATCAGAGCTGCTTCTCTCCTACCAGCAAAAATAAAACCAGTAAGCCAAGGAAACTGCAGAAATGTATTTATTGGAAATGAACTAGACATTACACTAACCTAATGAAGATGTAACAATGCATAAAGCATAACTGCGCAACATTTAAAAAACCTTGAAGGAAAAATAAAATTTATTTTCAAAAGAAAATATTGTAGCCAAGTTACCTTAGTCTCTCTGAACACAATAATGCAACTCATAACGTTGACTTTAAACATTCCAGAATAAAGTTTACTTTAAACTCAACCACAGAAAGAAAAAGCTTCTTTTCCCAGCTGGGAGATTCCTTGGCCACCATCTGTGTATCATACACATAAGGCAATTTTCATCACCAGATAGTAAGAAGATGGTATGTGTTATATTCCTGGTAGGAAACAAACAAACAAAAAACCCTCCTACAAACAGAGAAATTTTCAGGAAATGTTAGCAACAAATCATTTGGGAATCCCAACTGAATGATGTACCTACAATCTGCATTTTCTTATCTACTGAAACAGAACCTAGAAGTTATATTAACTTAACTAATAAGACTTTACTACCTTAAAAAAAAAAAAAAAAATAGCCTGAATTACAGGGCACGCTTATCTGTCACAAGATTCATTACATTTATAGTGAGTAACAGTTTAAAGGTGGTTTCAGATGTTTCTCATCTGCTTATCAGAGTTTTCCAAAAGCTTTAGTGCTTTAATCTTCTACCCTATGATAAAATTTCAACTTTGTTGTATAACAAATTCCCTTTGAAGGAAATTAACTCAGCTAGTCCACCTGAGATAATACAGGCACTGCAAAAAGCAGGGATGGTAAATCTTGTTTGGAAAGGCAAAAATGCTGCATTAACTTTCAGAGGCACCATGGTAGAATCATCTCTGAAACAGACAACTGCATGTGTGATCTGAAAATCACTGTCCTTCCATACACCCAGCATGCAGGAATGTTCTCTGATCAGCTATCTGTGGGCTGAGGAAGTTGAGAGTCCAAATGCTGAACCCTAGGTTTTCACATGGCCTCGGTGCCACTTTCCCCTTCCCTTCCAATGGAGTTCAACAAAGTTTGCTCTTAAACACTTCACAGTTCCTATATAAGTTTTTACATGAAAAGGAAATTTAATTAGAGTTTATTAGATTCTTTCAATTGACCAGAAAAACCCAAAAAAACCACGGTATCTCAACCCAGCATGTTCTCTTTAGAAAACCAATCATAATTGCATTTCCTCATCCTTCACTTAAGGTAGAGAGAGAAGTAAACTAAGAGCTCTTACTTTTGGGTGGGAAAATGGCAAACGGTTGCCACTGACCATGGCACCAAGTAAAGAGGAGTCAATTCACAACTGTAGGAGTAATTTAAATAAAATGGTAGAAAGCTAACCTAGACAATTTAGGTCCCAAATCACATGTTTTATGTCTGATGCTTTTGGTTTGAGTAACAATGCTGGTCTGATTTGCTAGAAAATTAGCAACATTCTCCTTTAACGTGGGTCTCGGTTTGTCCTTACACACATCTAAAGTAATGACTAACCAGACTCAAAATGCATGTGGGCGCAACATGCTAGTTGGTACAAGGCAGGCAGGACAGCAATGCTCCCAACTTTCTGAAATACCCACAGGGGCGTGACTGTCAATCAGTCGATTCCCCTCATATACAACGTCGGTAGACTAAGACAGGTACATATGATGTTACATAAATGTTTCCACCCTTCCCCCTCTCTCCACCACTGACTGAAACATGCTGTTCTTTGGAGGAAAAAAATACATTCATTTTTTTCAAGTATATTTCAATATACAAAGATGCTCTAGCTTTGTTTCACTACAAAGACAACAAAAGATTTGACATATCTCCAAGGGGAATTTCACTTTAACTTCCCTTTGGTGTGGATTTCATGAAGTTTTGACTAAAAAATTGCTCTAAATATACACCTATTTTCTCTGAAAGCATGAATCGTTCATGTACTTTTTGTATACATGTACATAGCTGTCCACCACCACCAGCCAGCCTACATCTGTACAATGGCTTAGGGTTCGCAGACTCTAAGAGCACGCAGTCCACCAGCTATGACTTGAGGCTCAGCACGGGTGTTAGATGGTTCCACCAGCCTCGGTGTTCAGCGTTCAGCCAGCACATAAACTCTTCTTTTCCTTAGTAGTCTAAGTAGCACTTACTACTGAAATGGCACTTCTTACATTATGGTTTATTTCCTGTCTTGGCTTTGTTGTTAGGGTTGCAGTTTAGGTCTCTCAGCAGCAATTCGCAGCTGGCTAGGGCATCTGCTGGCAGCAACTTCCGGATTTGCTCCACTGTCTTCTGATAAGCCATTTTCTCTTGTTCTAGGGTCCGGATGAAAGATTTCATTTTGGTCTCTCTGGTCAAAAGATTTTCCAGGTTTGATTCCAAGGTTTGGATTTTAGCATGAGCCACCTGTTTGAAAGGAAATAAAAGTCCTCCAAATCAAACTTTCTGAAGACTCTGGTTTTTCATTATAGCAGCAGCCAGACCTTACATATGTTAACCAATTATATCCAATTACTTAATAAAATGTTATGTGAAACAAATACTCTGACAATTCCATGAAACAGAGATTTTTAGGTTTCTCAAAAATATAACTATGGTACGAACACAATTTATCCCATTTCACTGAATATACCAGTAATGCAATATTAAATCATCACCCCACAATAGTGCAGGTCCTACTCCACACACTGATATTCCTCTAGAGTGAGTGAGATCTGACATGTTTCAAAGAGAAGACTCTTGACAGCTACCCTGCAGTGCTAAAATAAGCTTCTCTCCCTCTGACAGGAAACACAGGGTTTTCTAAACACATACTTGGGATCCTAGCAGTTTTTAAAGGTGTCAGGGGTACTCGTGAAACTTGGGAACCCAAAGAGGATGACTACATTGAACTGTCAATAAAAAAAGTTTGCAGCAATTAATAAAAATCATTATAGTATAAAATACAGGTACAAATCCACTTTCCCTAATAAGGAAATGCTTAATTAATCATCACTGAAACATCTAAGTAATCATCACTGAAGCATCTAAGAAAAAGGAACAATACACCAGTTTTATTTTATTTTGAAAATAGATAATGTTGGCTCTTTTTTAAATAAGAAAAGGAACGAAAGGATGAAGTGAAGGAAATCAGTGCTCGTATTCTTTTTGGGCAACTACTCCAGAGTTCCCTAGTTTCTGACCTTTTTTTTTTTTTTTTTCCTCAGCTGGTCTTGTCAGGGCTCATCACATAAAAGCAAAGCATTTTAGTGTTTTCTGGTTTGGGGCAGGTGCAGTGTTAGGGAGGTGGGAGGTAAGCAGAAACCAAGGAGCCAATGCATACTGAAGTTCTAACTTAGAACTCATCTCCCCCAGCAGGTTGACCTTCCAACCTTCCTATCACTCCTTAAGCCGCATCCCAAGGACTTGGCACACAGTGCATACAATACTAAGTTGGAGATGATGAATACTATTTTGCAATAAATTGTTTGTTGCATTTGAAGTATGTCTATAAACAAACATATAGTATTTGATATTCCCAAATAATTGTCAGCTCCTTGATGGTAGGATCTCTGGGTGACATGTTTTCCTTCACCTTTCTCAGATATTTTCCTTTGTCTTTCCATTTCTGTGAGTTTTACTCTAAGCCAGTCTCATCCTCAATCAGATTTCTGCAAATGTCCTCTAACTGGTCTCCCTTCCTTTTCTCCTCCTCCTAATCGTTCCTCATCAAAGTTTCCAGACTGATCTTTCTAAAGCACTGATCAAAAACTTTGAAAGATTTCACTCTGTCTCCAGGATTAAAGTCATGCTCTTCTGCTTGACACTGAAACTCATCCACAATTCTGCTCCCATCATATTTATACATGTCTCCCCAACATAAATCTTCAACTCATGCCAAACTAACTGATGCTCTGCCACATCCTCCTTTATTTTTACCAACCGCCCCCTGCCTCCCACCCAACTTAAAGACCCTCCTCACACATTTTTTACACCAGCCCTTTAGACTCCAGTTTAAGCCCCTAAATCACCCAAAACTTTCCAAATTTCCCATATTCAATCTTTTCTCCCTTGAATTAATCAAATGTGTTATACCCAATACATAGTTAAGCAGATTCTGCTTTAAATTGCCATTTAACTATTTCGTGAGTGTACATTTTATCTCCCAAGTGAAATTTAAATGTATTCGTGCAGGTGTAGCCCCTTTCGGCTAATACACAGGCCCTCGGTCAGCAGTGGTTAGATTTCCCTAGATGCCTTATCATTCCAGATATAGCTCTATGCATGCAGGAGACACTCAAGTGCTCTTTTGGTTAAATCTTTATGTGCTTACCTGTAATTTTTCCAGGAGGTCCATGTTTTGTCTTTTCAGTTGGCTATTGGCCCTTTCCAGCTTCTCCACAGGTTCATTATCCTCACAGGTATATGAAGATTCCTGAAGCTCATCCTGCAGCACATGATATTCCACCTCATAGGCATGTAACTGTTTAGAAATGTCCATCTCAAAAACCTGCCATGAAAATGCCACGGGTTAGTCTGGCCTCTGTATGTATGCCAAGACACATATACTCCCAAATGCTTATTTAATGAGGTATACCATGGTATACTCAAAGGAATAATAACAGGTTTGACTGTCAATATGAGGACAAATAGATTATATCTATGCAATTAAAACAACCTTATAGTGAAGCCACGTCACTAGAGTAAATTAATGTTCAAGAGTATTCTGCAACCCAATTACTTATAATCTAATACTAAAAGGTTGGGGGTTCAAACCTACCAGCTGCTGTGTGAGAGAAAGATGTGGCAGTCAGCTTCCATAATTACTTACAACATTGGAAACCCTATGGGGCAGTTCTACTCTGTCCAATTGGGTTGCTATGAGTTGGAAATGACTTGATGACAATGGTCCCCCCCCCCCTTTTGGTTAGTAACTATCTCTCAAAATGTAGTATACCAGATAAATAATACTAGTTATTAAGTAATTACTATCTATGTTAGAGATAACCTTTGCTAACTGGTAAGTGAAATTGCATAAGGTATCTCTATAATAATGAGAACAAAAGCATTTCTAATTTATTTGTCAATGGGGCAGAGAGATTTTATAATTTGCTATTCATGTCAGCCTCTTAGGGGTCACTTACATTTTCTATCACACTGAGAATCTTTAAAATGGCATATCCTGAGCACTGTATATAGCAGTAAGGTTTAAGGAGGCTGCTGTTCTCCCATATTACCACCAAACAGGAAGACAGTAAGCTTCTAGTCTAAAGTTGCTCAGGTGAAGGTGAGGTGGCAGCTGCCATTTTGGCAACGGTGTCTACTCTAACTCTGTGGGGAGAAAGCAAACAAACATAAAAACTACATGATTTCTGGTTGCTCTGCTTCACCATGTCAAATCAGACTAACCTATCTACTCTACTACTATCAGAAATCATTCAATCTTAGAATTTAAATAGGGGACTACTAAACTACCAGGTCAATCTCTGACTGTCAGTCAAAAAGGTATTCCTGGTGAATTAACACATCAACAAATAGGAAACAGAAGTTGCATGAAAGTTATACCTTTCAATTTACAGAGCATTTTAACATATAAAAATTATTCATGGATATTTATGGAGTAATCTGCTTGTGATTTCGACTCTTTGTAATGGATAGAAGGTGTTGTATGTGATCATACAATAACAGTTCATATTCTTGTGTGTTACAGTGCATAAAATTCTTTAACTTAATGGGTTACTATTGCTCCTAAAAATAATATGAAAGTGTAATAGGATCACTTATTACTCTGGTTTTATTTTATATAGGAGGAAGCTGAGACTCAGAAAGGTTGTGACTAGCCCAAAGTCACACATCAGACAGGCAGGATACCAGAACAAGATTTCAAACTGCCTTTCCCTTGCTATAAACTCAGTCTTCTCTCTACCAAGTGCCTCCACGATACTGGTAAACTTTATCATTGCTCTTAAAGCATGACTGCCTTGTCTACAAACCTTACCTTTAGCTTTTTCATGTCATCTGAACAACATTCATATATAACTACCATTTACCTTGTCCCTATGAAGAGCCAAAGACTAGACACACACATGGTGTACCGGTTACCGTACTCTCCATTTGCTTCTTAGAGTCACTCGCTGTCCTCCTCCACTATGCTCTGCCCTGGGAGGCTGACCCCTGTGAACTGCATTCCTCACACTTCCTTTCCTGCTGACTTCAGGTTGGATATGGCCAACGGGAGGTCCCAGCAGGAGATCAGAAGAAGGTACAAGAAGGAGGCTGGGGATAATTCTCTCCTCCTTCCTTGCTAGGCTCTCTAAGATCACAACAGCCAGCCACAGGTCTCCCCTCCATAGCTCTGGATCCCCCTCGGCCTGGTAACACTATTACATCCTCCCTTCCCCGCTCAGTATCAGGGGTGTGAACAACTTCCTTCCATTACTAGTTCCTGAGCACTTGGACAGCCATTTTTGGTTCTCTTAACCCTACCCACACCTCTGTTTAAAACAAAACAAACAAAAAACCTTCATTTGAATCATCAGAGGTAGCCTCTGTTTCCTAACTTGACTGATATATCAAATATCCTCTTTAAAGTCTCACGAAACTTCTCAGATAGGTACTGTCCTATTTTGGAGGCAAAAAACCAGGGTTCAGAAAATTAAGAGGACACGCATACAAGTCATACAGTTAATAGAGTTAGACGAAGGTGTAAACCCAATATTTTCTGATTCTAAAACTTATGCTCTTGCCACATGTACTCTTTGTATATTTTAAAACAGAACTAAAAATATTTACAAAGGCAACTGGGTCTCATTTTTTTCCTCAGTCTTCCTAACTCCGCTAGTTCTATCTTCAGTCTCACCAACGGTTTAAATTGAAAGGAGTCCTGAACAACTTATTACATAGCACTAAACCACTTTTCCTGTGCATAGTCAATGGCACAATGTAGAAACTTCACTACAGTTTCATTTCTAAATATATCTGATCGGATTAAAAAAAAGCAAAAATAGTGATATCTGTCAAGTAAAACTACATTTTTATGCTAAAAAGTTTAACAGGTAATCAGTAGAGAAACTGTTGTATAGTTTTATAGCTTACCATTATCATCCAATCATACCTGTGTAATAATTTTTTCCATTTCAGATGTATTCATATCAGGTAGGGTGTTTTTAAGAAACTCCACAATATTTTCAAAGTTTTCACATTCCATTATAAGTGTCTCTTGGCTGCTCAGTAGGCTGAGTGCAACCTTAAATATAACTTCAGTTCCCTGAAGAAAAATTATATCTAAGAAAAAAAATAATTTTCATGAATAAAATTATGCATTCATTGTAAAAAGTATGCTTTTTGTAGTAAAGCCTTTTTTTTTCCTTTTTTTTTTTATATTACTGGAACAAGACCAGAGAATATTTTGTCAAAAATATTGATTAAAAACCACCTAGATTAAAAAAAAAAATTTTAAATATGACTGAAACAAACAAATGTTCGCATATTTCTCCTACCTATTTAGAACTCTCAGGTAGGCCAGGGTTAAAAAAAAAAAGGCAAATTATATACATCTGTTTGTTTATGTATTTATCTATAATTTTAATGGCAAATTTCATGGAAATGGTAAAACTGATTAGGAAAATCTCAGAGATGCTTATTCAACCGCTGTTTAGATTTTGCTTCACAACAGGAATACAAAAACAAATCAACATAACTAATTAGTACTATTTAAACTCTAATTACCATAATAAGAAAGCAAATGAACCAGTTAATATGTAATTAAACCTATACTAGAGCAGGAAATTAAAAAGAAAAAAACTTTAAAAGAAAATCCAAACACACACATAACCTAAATCAGAAGCGCACTCTACTTCCTAACATACAAACACGCAATAGTTTTGAAAAGTACCAAGTGCTTTTGTATGAAAATTTCTCTCACTCTAAGTCATTTTTTAATCAATAATGTACAACAAGGAGTCTTTAAAAAAGAGCAAGCTGCAAAACAATGATTTCAAATTTGGTAACTCTGCTTCCTCATGCATTTCTTCATTCCTGACAGTCTCTATTCTTTACTAAATTAAAAACAAATGACTGAGCAGCTATTGTAAAGCTGACAGCATCACTCATATTCTCATAGTAAGAACCAGATTACTGGGAAGATTCGCCTCTTGAACTCTGATATCAAGCTTCCGAGGGTTAAGTCAAAGAGAGATGCCCTGGAACATCATTTTGACTTGACAGACTATTCTCTGAGAAGAGACAATACGTATATATACTAAAGGATTCATAGAAGACCCATTAACCGGAGCCCAAGTGCCAAAGAAAACTTCACTAAAGAAAATCAATCGCATATATTCAATAAATAAGAGAAGTTGGGTGTACATTTGATTCACTGCATCTTGATTTTATTCTCTTGCCGTACTTTGTCTATAGATTTTATTACAGTGGTTTTTAAACTTTTTAGTTTACAGACCCCAATAGGAAAGTCACTGGATATCATAATCTGGTATAGCTATACATATTATATGTGGTAGTTAAGAGCTCGGCTGTTAACCAAAAGGTCGGCAGTTCAATCCACCAGCTGATCCTTGGAAACCCTATGGGGCAGTTCTACGCTCTCCTATGGTGTCATCATGAGTCAGAATCAACTTGACAGTACCTTACAATAAAATGTCCTCAAATTTCAAGTTTCTCCAAACCACATTTCTCCCTACTATTTGTAATACTCTGATATTTTCACTTAACTCTATTCTATCTCATTTTTTAAAATGCTGGTAATAGCCTACAATATAGTCAATATTCACAATTTGAAAAACAGCCCTAATTTAACAAAGAGCACACAGTGGCTGCAGCAATGGGCTCAAATACAGCAATGATTGTGAGGACGGTGCAGGACTGGGCAACGTTTCTTTCTGTTGTACATAGGTTCATTATGAGTCGGAACCTACTCAACAGCACCTAACAACACAATTGTGAATACTGGCTACTTTGACCATGGGTTCCAGATGGATGAGCTGAATATAAAAACTGTGGGCACCATTTCTGAGGCCCTTGAGGTCCTAAGCAACAACATTAGAACAAACCACACTCATGAATAGTTGGGTGGGTTTTTTGTTTATTTGTTTTGTTTCTTAAATAACAGACAAACCTAACTAAAGACTCATGAATAGATTTAAGGGCACCCAAAAGGCAATACACCCATGTCATACTCTCTTCTTACTCCTAGTGTCTAATGCTGTGACTGAACATCACAGGTACTCAGTGGCCTGCCATGGACTACCCTGACTGTACTTGGTACTTTCCCTGAGCTACATGGTATCAGAGACTGGCTACCACCATGCTATCAGGACAAAAGGAGAATCATTTGAGCAATAAAACAGGAATCAAAGTTACCTTTGATTCAGATTAAGAAATGCCATTACAGAGAATATTAATATAGGTACTCCTGTTGACCCAGTTGAAGAAAATGTTTCCCTGAATTTTGATCTGGGTTGAACAGGAAATCAGGGAAGGAAAAAAAAAAAAAAGTAGTAGGAAAGTCGTGTATAAATATCTGGAAAATCATACAGAATGAGTCCTTAGTTCAGATTAAAAAAAAAAAATTGTCCTCTGATTTTTCAGGCATAAGTGAAAATAAGAGCTCCATTACGGCTTACTCAAACACAGGGGCCCAATTCTTCCTTTTCTCTTTCCCTTTTGATTTCAATTTTATATAAGACCAATATGGTTTCAAATTACTATCAGAATAGAGCCAGACACACTTATTAAATTCCACTAGCAATTTTCTAGTCTGTAACACATGATAAGACCATCAGGGAACCATATGCCTAAAAAGGATATTCCTTGGAATAAATACCACTGTCCCATTTGATCACAGGCATCTCTTACCAAAAACTCTGGCTACAAATCCTAATGGAAATTGAGAGGCAAACAATGTGAGGAACCAGGGGGCAGCATAAAGACTGGGGCTGATTTCATTTTCTTCAAGATGATTGTAGAGATCTCTGTGATAGTCATGAAGGAGCCTTGACAGCTGGTACATTTGGATCTAAAGTTAATTCGGAGAAGAAAAATAAAATATTATGCATTTATCTGAGTGTACATAAAATACACTGGCTTTAATTTTATTACTCTAATATTTAACAACAAATTCACATATACTCGATAAATAATACTATTACTTTATTTTTATTGTAATTTTATAGTTGATATTAAATTCTAAGTTCACTTAACTGAGGTCATAAAGCAAGTCACTGGAACTCCATCTCAAACTATTGAGAAGCTTCGTGTGTGTTTGGTATCACATATATACATGGAAATGGTATTTGACCTGTTGTGGAAGGCATTGCTTTTGGAATTTAATCAGAATTGTCCCGGCTCAGGACTCTCATAGAAGTTCCATTCTAATTTCAGACCAGTTCCAGAAAAGCATTCATTCTAAAGAATCTACCATGTTCAGTTCAGAAGAAAAGCTTGTCTCTTTTGCTAGGCCCAGTGTCTGATTTATAATGGAGCTCTGTCTTAGACCCACCAGACAATCTGCCCTGCTAGGACAAAATGTAGACTTAGAATGTTATGGGGTCAGAAGCTTGAGATGTTATCTCTAACATGCAAGGTATTCCAGCAATATATTGTTTTCATGAGAAAAGAGATTAAAGCATAAAGTTCTGTCTTTTCTGAATGTTTTTAGGATTAAGAAATTATTTAGCTTGGCTACAGCGTTGATTACTGGCCTTTCAAAAACAAAACTTTAAGGACAGCATACAGCAACTTTTAAACACTCATGTCTATGACAGCGAAGGACAAAGGAGTGGCAAATAATATACAAATAATACCATTTAAATTTGTATCCACACAGTTAAACCATGAGTAGTGGTTCCTCGATTACTTACATCAGCTTGACGTAACGGTGTGAAATGTATACCATATTTTATTAAATCTAGCAGTACTTTTTTCACTAACAGAAATAGTCAAAATAGCACCCTTAATTAAATAGCTAGCTCTATAAAAATATATTAAAATAACCAATACATACTATGAATCCAACACTTATTTCCAGTGCATAAAACTAAAAATCAACGAGACTCCTTTGGAAAAAAAAAATCATACAGTCACTATGCAGAATTACAGCAAATTATTTATTTGACTCTTACCTACAACACATATCTTTGGAAACTAAGTTTCCACACAAACTCTAAAAGAAAGAAATTAAAGAGCCACAGGAAGTAATAGCTATAAAATAAGAAGCTTAGCTGGAGTCCAGCATAAAGGTCTGAAAAAATGAGATTACTATCTCAGTAAGTCATGTTGAAAGACTCATACATTTTCCTTAGGCCATTTACATTTTAGAAACTAGACATATTGGGCTTCTGCCAACAGAAGAATTAAGGAAATCTAATTAGCAGAATGAAAAGAAAGTATATCATCAGAGGCATTCTGTTCTTCACACTCACTTGTGATCATAACACAGAAGTAATACTTCAGTGTTTAATAAAAAAAACACAAAAACAAAACAGGATCGTACTTTTTCTTTCTACATGCTAAACTAGGAGTTGAGAACGTTTCTTCCATCAAGGTATACTTAAACTTTTTGAATATATTATTATTTTAGAGGCAAATAGAAACAGAATTCAGTCTTCTTTGAAAGGAAACTTTAATAATAATAAAATTCCATGTGCTAAGAATACATAATTCTTCAATTCTGTCTTATAGATAATAGGGCAAATATTCAGAAGGGAGAGGTAGAACTGGAAGAGAAAAGAAGGCTTGGAGCAGGGAGTGGAGAAAAGATGGCATAAGATGGGACTAAAGACTTCAGAGGAAAAGACACATACACTTAATTTAAAAAGCAGTAGACACAAACATGACAAAACAGGGCTATCTGAAGTTGAAAGAGACTCGGCCTTCCTCATTGTACAGAGGAGGTAACAGGCAGAGAGCCTGGGGTGCCCATGTTCAAGAACAGCAGAGCAAGAACCTGAAATCCTATCAACTAATTCTAAGTCCACTGCTGCAATAGGCATTTCTGTGTACTTCTGGAAATCATACAGATTGGACAAGAGATATTAACTTCCTTGTCTAGAAAGTGGAAAAGTGTGTCTCACTTTATACAACTAAAACATCTATTCTTCTAGAATAAGATCCCCAATGTTGTGGCCCATAAGAATGCTGACACCAGAGAGTTGAAAACATCTGCATAATTGTAGACATAAAATATTTCTTTATAACTGCAGACCATACTATATGAACGTAAAAAACCCAATTTACATGAATTTTTATTATGTTAAACTGATGAAGAATATTTAAACAGAAAAATTATTGCATTTTTAAAGTGATAGCTCTTTCTATTGATGAACCAAAATCAGACACCACCCATAGGTACTTCCCATTCTTTGAAATTCTAATGATAGCTATTAAACTGTTATTTCTGGAAATCAGAGACATTTATTTCCTTACAAGAGCGATAGTGCTTCCTAGCTGATATCAGATATAGATAAACTGTTTAGAAATAAAGTAGAAAACGTTCCATAGTAACTTATTCGACTTACATGAATGCTAACAGCCCTATGAATAGTCATCAGCTAGGATGCAATTATATATCCAGGTAAAAACTTCCATATGAACTCAGACCAGGAAACCCAATGGAAAGAGCAAAGTCCTGTTTCTCTAGCAACAATGGCATCTTGAGGAAGTAAAGAAGCAAGGAGCAACTCCTCTCCCCTCAAGAAAATACCATTTACACACGGAGTTCCTGGATGGTACAAATAGTTAATAAACTTGGCTGCTAACCAAAAGGCTGACAGTACGATTCCACCTAGTGGCACCTCAGAAGAAAGGCCTTGTGACCTACTTCTGAGAAATCAGCCACTGAAAACCTTATGGCACATGATTCTACTCTGACACACATGGAGTCACCATGGATGGGACTGATTCAACAGCCACTGGTTACAATACACATAGGGTAAAGGCACAGTCTTTTTTGCCTATAGATTGATTATTAAAATATTAAACGTAAACACTCATTATTGGGAACCAGTAAAAGAGTATATTTGAAAAAAAACATTTAAAGCATTTTAATTCTCATCTAAAACATACTATTATGACTAACTAGAGTCATGTGTACCTCATTTTCAAAGCAGGAGAACCCTGACATTCCTCTCTATAAAAGTCTGCCTTTGTATTTTTACTACTAGAAGTTTTAAATTGCAAGGCAGTAGTCATTTGAGATGTCCTATCTATAAGTAAAATCTAAACTACCTTTTAGAAACCAATACACTAAGGAAAGTGAAATTTAAACCAGAGGAGAAAAAAGAAAAAAACCAAACCCATTGCTGTTGAGTCGATTCCGACCCATGGTGACCCCATGTGTGTCAGAAAAGGTCTGTGCTCCAGAGAGTTTTCAAGTCTGTGACTTTTCAGAAGCAGATTGCCAGGCCTTTCTTCCAAGGCATCTCTGGGTGGGTTCAAACTGCCGACCTTTCAGTTAGTAGTCAAGCACTCACGTGTTTGCATCATCCAGGGACTCCAGAAAGAGAAATGTGTAAACAGGGATTTTGAAATAGATTAAAGATAGCAGTGGCAGTGAATATCCTACTTACAACAAAAAATATCAACAGTGCTTCTTCAGAGCACGCTAAGCAAAGCAGAATGAAGAAGCACCACTGACTTTCAACACTTTTCCTTTCTAAGGACCTATCTCACACTGAGAGAAAGGAGGCCCTGCACGATAAGCTCAAAAAGAACCATGGCAGAGACATCTGTCATATATATACCGAAAATGAAAGGGTAAAGACATTTTCAGATTTTAAACAAAAGATCTGTGGTCCTTTTTGACTGACAAGTTGAGGCAACATGAACAAAGATTACTTGATACTTCCTCCGTGTAATCCGCAGACTTAGAAGGTGGAGATTTGGGCCCCCATCACCTTTCCTGAACTGCTTATTTATTCAGTTCAGGAACTCAATGGAAAAGTTATTCTGCATATGGATGTCATACACTGATAGGTTTAATAATCCCAAATCCCATGGTAAAGCCGTGAGCTAAAACATGCCCCTATATTTACCCAAGTTCCAAAGCAACGGGCACCAGTTTCTTGAAATCTGACTTGTCATTTAGAAGAGAGCTGCTGTTAACATTTCCAGTAAGTTTTACATGTTCCTCGGGAAGAACGACTGCCTCACCTGCAGTGACATCATATCGGGTCTGTACTGCTTGCGGAAGCCGAGGTCATACATGAGGAACTTCAGCATTTCAAAGGCTTGCTCTTCACTCATGTGCAGAAGCAGGACTCCAGCCACAAAGCTGATCCCCTGGCAGTAACCGACTTCTTTGTCCAGCAAAGAATAGGCTTTCAGGAGGTTAAAGAGCGACAGCTGTCCTGCTCCGAGTTGTACTGAAAAGTAAGGGTGAGTAGGAAATGTTCTCCCTGCAGAGGAAAGGAAAAGAAATATTTTTGAGATACCCTGGTTCCTTGGAGACCAGAGTGAAATTGCAATGCAGTGACCTCCAGGAATAAATAAACACTTTTCAGAAGCTGCTTGGAGTACCCATCTAAGTAACTAAGAGTCTCTCTCTATAGTAGGCCACCACCCACCTGTCAGTGGAGGTTTGTGTGTTGCTATGATGCTGAACGGGTTTCAGCGGAGCTTCCAGACTAAGATGGATTAAGAAAGCGTTGGCTATCTACTTCGGAAAATCAGCCCATGAAAACACTATAGATCACAACTGTCTGCTCTGCAACCAATCATAGGGATGGCACAAGACTGGGCAGTGTTTTGTTCCATTGTGCATGGGGGTCGCCATGAATTGGGGGCTGACTGCATAGCAGCTAACAACAGCAACTCTATAGCAAGTTGCGGAGCAGTGAATTACTATGATAATGACCCTTCTAGCCATGGTCTTGTAACTCCCACAAAATGATTGGGTGGGACTATGCAAATAAGGTACCTGTGGCCCACCAAGGGGATTAGACAGCTTTGCTAAGCAAATAAGGTACATGTAACCCCTGTGGGGGTGGGACCATGCCATCCACTAAGCTTAAAAAGAGCCAATCAAGAAGTCGGTGGGAGGACCACAGTACCATCAAGAGGAAAAGCTGGGAACAGAGCTTGTCCTTTGGACCCAGGGTCCCTGTGCTAAGAACCACCTCTTCCCAAGAGACAGAAAGAACTGCAACACTGAAGATGGCACGAAATGGCAGCAGCACAGGACCAGCAGGTTAGGCTTGCAAACCCACAGAGCAAGAGAGCTGAGCACCTTTGGGCAGGAGGCTCCCTGGCAGAGTGGGGTGCCTCTGAGCTAAAGAGCTTTGCAACACTTGCCTAAATAGGGCAGAGGCCAGGCCTGAGTGGGGGAAAAGGTCAAGGGCAGGGGCCCAGGCCAAGAGTGAGGGCCCAGGGGCAGCAGCTGAGAAGAAGCTGCCCTAATTGAAGAACTGCATCCTGAGTTGTTCCTGTTACTTCCAAGTTGATCCTGATGCTGAATTGTAACCTGTTACTTCTTTAATAAACCCGATAATCGTGAATATAGTCTGTGAGTTCTGTGTGGCCACTGCAATGAATTATTGAACCTAGCAGACAAGTAGAGACTGCCATGGGAGGGATGGCTGGTGTCAGAATTGGTAAAACGGTTGGAGAGTGGAGGTATGTTTGACCTCCGTCTCACAGGAATCAGCCTTGGGCTGAGGTTGACCTTGATTCTTCTCTTTGCCCTTGAAGCTAGAGGAACGACAACCCCACACCACTTTTACATAAGTCCTAAGTCCTACCTGCCAGACTCCCACCCCATCTCCACATAAATGATATGGGAGCACACATTATGCTAAGCAGCGCTGCTTTCTAAACAAAAAAAACAAAATTTAAAAAATCCACAAACCAAGGACATATCAAGGAGAGACCTCTGGAAAACATAAAATTTATTCTGCCTATAAATCAAAATTCACTTAAAGACCATCCTCTGACTGAAACCAGAATTCTATGAGGCATCATATTACTTAAAAGGAAATGTATTAGTCCATAAACAGATTTGCTTCTGCTTTTCTTGTACTATGACACTGGAGAGACTTTGAGGGAGCCCTGGTGGCACAGCAGTTAAAGCACTTGGCTGCTAACCGAAAGGTCAGCGGTTCGAACCCACCAGCCACTCTGCGGGAGAAAGATGTGGCACTCTGCTTCCATAAAGATTTTACAGCCTTGGAAACACTATGGGGCAGTTCTACTCTGTCCTACAGGGTCGCTTATAAGTCGGAATCAACTTGATGGCAGTGGGTTTTGGTTTGGTTTTACATTCAGTCTGTCTATCCTTCAGGAAATACTTCTTTTCAAAGATTCTTTGCTCTCTGTTTCTTAAACTACCTCCCTGAGCCATGTTGACACCTTTCCTTTTTTCCAAAATACCCAAAAAGGACAAGGAAAGTAAAGGGTCAAGTTTATTTCAAATAAATTCCCCTCCAAAATTCACCTTCGGGTATAAAAGTACCATGGAGATACTTGAGCTAGCAAACAGTCAATCCCGGATCACTAAAAAGCTGGTACTGAATACTATAACAAATCCCTCTTCCCCATCCAAGCTGGAAATCACTGGCCTACCACTTCCCCATGCCAAGAAAAGAAGGGGGATGTTAGCTTTCTTGTGAAATGATTACTCAAGTGAACTGGAACTTGCGAGAATGTCAGATTTTAAAATGATTTTAAAATGTTTCCTACCATATATGCTTGAAAGTGATTTCCCACCCCACCCCACAGAAAGTGATAAGATTAATTCTGCTGAGCAAGTAAGAAGATATGAGAAAATAACAAGATCATGCTGAGGAAACAGATGGTTACAAGTAGAGTCAAATAGGCAGTTTTTAAAGTTATAATTTTACTTTCGTAGTGAAAAAGTTTTACTAAAGGAAACTTGCAAATACACTGTCTAGCTAAGAAGTTGATTCTAGCTCTACGTTTTTCTGACCAGCCTTTCCCTGTAATTTGATCTCATCATCTCCCTCTGTCATTAGGACATCTGCCTTGACTATCCCTGCCTGCCCCATCCCAATCACCATTTTATATTCACAGAACCACAGGTCTGCTAGGGGCCAGAAAGACTGTCTAGTTCCATGTGCTCATTTAATAGAGGAAGGTACTTTTGTCTAAGACCACAGTTAGTGGCAGAATCAGGACACAGACTCAAGTTTTCAGTTTCTCGGCAAAATACCCTTTTTAATTCTACTGAATTCAGAGAATATTAACTGAGTTGAGCCCTTTCCAGAGAAAAGCTATTTGCCATCTAAAACATAACAGAAGTAAAAACTAAGTTTTAGCCAGTGATTTTTATATGCCCTAATATGAAGGGACCCCAAATATAAGATGATCCTCTATTTTCCCAAATGGGCTCAAATAAGGTCTTTGTCCACCTTAAAAGTACCAACTTTTAGGAATATCACTGTCAATGTACAATACGTAATTCAATAATACAGATATCTTAAAATAATAAAATATTTACTATACTACACTAATTTATAGAGAAATCAGAGATAATATAATTTTTTTAAATCATATCATTTTTACTTCTCATAAGTTATTTGAAATTCACCATTTAAAAACAGATCATCTTATGATGCTATCACTGGAAATTCTGCCCCAGGTCACAAATCCCTGTTCATATAACATTAGGACAGTTAATTTTTCATTCTTCCTACAGGAGCGAATCAATGATCTCCACAACCTAATCACTTATTATATTGTTTTTTAAAATGATATTTAAAGGAGGCCTGTTTTCAGCAGTATCCAATACTTACCACTGTGAGGTCATACGTCCAGGAAAAATTAGCATACCTTTGTTGAACTTTTTGGTCCCCCTTTTAACCTATTCTGTTGTTGTTGTTGTTAGCTGCCATCAAATCACCTCCAACTTAGTGACCCCACGCACAACAGAACAAAACACTAGCTGGTCCCGCACCATCCCCATGATTGGCTATAGATTGGACCATTGTAACCGTAGAGTTTTCACTGGCTGATTTTTGGAAGTAGGTCATGAGGCCTTTCTACCTAGTCCATTTTAGTCTGGAAGCTCCACTAAGATCTGTTCAGCATCATAGCAGCTTATTCTATTAGGATACCTATGAAGGCTTTCAAAACCAGCATCGATTAAGATAATAAATAATGTTGATTCCACACACAATAAATCAGTTGTTAAAAATACAGAAGCTTTGATTACCCCATAATACGGCCTTATAATGATTTAAATTCAAAATAATTCCTTTTTCAGCAGGAAAATTTGGGGGTGAAAAATTTAACACTTAGGCATTTATGGTATCTTCAGTCAGAGATAAGCCCAACTTGCCCTCAGGAAGGGAAAAGGTCAGAAGCTCTTAATAGGCCAGCATATGATCTTTATCAACCACATGAAAAACTCAACAAAAGGGACCTACTGTTTTATGTTAGTGAATTATAATCAGTAGGGCAAACATACCTAAATCCACAAGGATAGCGTGCTGCTGAGCAGTGAGCTGCTTTAAAAGTTCTTTATATGATATGTCAGGAGGTTGTTGTTTATTAGGCAATCTGTGTCTCAGACGATATTGTAAAGCTAGGAACTGCCAGATTTCTCCTCGTCGACATTTGGGAACTCCTACAATTGAAGAGACAAATAAGCAAGGTCTTGAACTCTAGAATTAAGTTTCTAAACCATAATTGATGAACTATAGAACGCTTGACCATAGGCATCTGCACTGTACTGTATGCCACCCTAAGACCACACAGTACAATGTATTGACAGAAGCGTATTTTGACAAGTTTAATTCTGAAGCTGCCAATCTCTTTCTAAAAAACTTCTAGAATAATTAACAGTGATAATAACGACAATATTAACAACATCGGCTAACATTTACTGAGCACTGCTATGAACTGAGTTGTGTCCCTCTAATAGTTATGCTGAAGTATTAACCCTTGTACCTGTGAATATGACCCTGTTTGGAAACAGGGGTTTTCTTTTGGCATGTTAATAAGGTCATACCAGACTTGGGTGGGTCCTAAACCTAATCCTTTCTGAGTCGTATCTTATAAAAAGAGCAGAACAGACACAGAACACACACAGGGGGAAGACACATGCCATGTGAAGAACCTTCTACAAGCCAAGGAACACCTGGGGCTACCAACAAGGAAACACCCTCCCCTAGAGCCGATGCCCTGATTTGGGCTTCTAGCCTCCAAAACTGTGAGACACTAAATTCCTGTTCTTTAAAGCCACCCACTTGGGGTATTTTTTGTTATGGCAGCACAAGCAACTAAGTCAAGCACATAACGCAACATTTATTGAGGGTACCAAGGAACTGAGCATTGTACGTATGCTCAGACAACAACCTTATGAGTAGGTAATTGCTATTATCCTCACTTTACAGATGGTGAAGTTGAGGCATAAAGAAGTTAAGTAACGTGCCCATGTTCACATAGTCAGTAAGTATTTAGGATTAGAACTCAGGCAGTCTGGTTCCAAAAACCAAACTCTGAAATCCCCAAATGTATTACTGTCTATTTTTACCTTTTATTTGGCTTGAAGTTAGTAACAAATGTTAGTTTTCTTATTATATTTTTTAAATATTTGTAATCAAGTAACTTTTAAAAACAGAATTAACTAGCATTCCTACTTGTTAAAAAATGAAATAAAAATGATAAATACAAAATGAAGGTAAAACTGGAGTGCTATAGAACATCATTCTGCCTTTGAAAGGAAATTACTTAGCATATATAAGCAGACATTAACTCTATTAAGCTTGAAAACCAAAGGGTATTATAAGCAGTTCACAGTATGTTAAAAACCATGACTTTTATTCCAAGGGACATGAAGTAAGCACTGGGAGGGACAGAATTCAATTCTGTACAGTGCAGGCAGTTTTATTTCACTTGCTACATGTTTTCAGTTCAAACAGACTGGATCTGTTATAGGTTCCTGAACTCCAGCTGGATGAAGCAAGTACAGTTTAATAGAAGTAATCTCTTTGAACAGCAATGCCACAGTCCTCATAAACTGGAAGTATTATTGTCCAAAAGGTAAAACTGAGCCTCCCTGACGCGACTGAGGAGACCCTCCATAATATAGCTCTAAATTATTTTTTGGAATCACATTACCTGCCCTTCCCTGCCATACAGCAGAAGCGGAAGGTTTTCTCATAGCTCCAGGTTCTTGCTCCTACTGTTGCCTTAATGGAATTCCAAACTCCTCATTTGGTTGCCTACTATATTTCTATTCATCTTTACGGGTAAGCTCAAAAGTTTCTTCTGTTGAAGCTCTCCCTAACATCTCAAGAAGGAGTGGTCACTCCCTTTTCACCTACCATTTGATTTTTACTGCAACACTCCCACACTGGATTACCATTAGCTCTCCACTGTATGTTTGTCTCTCTCCCCACTTGGATGGTGAGCTCCTTGAGAGTTCCTGTTGTTAGGTGTCGTCCAGTCGATTTTCGACTCATAGCGACCCCATGCAACAGAGTAGAACTGCCCCATAGGGTTTTCTAGGCTGTAATCTTTATGGCAGCAGATCACCAGGTCTTTTCTCCCACAGAGATGCTGGTGGGTTGGAACCGAAGGATCTTTTGGTTAGCAGCCAAGTGTTTAACCATTGCACCACCAGGCCTCCTTACTTGAGAGTAATAAGCATGTATTTTCATGCATGCATGATGAAATCCAAGCACAGACCTTGGTACTTAAACAATTGTTGAATGAATGAATGACAGTACATAAAATGACCACTTACAGGGTAACTTTCCTTAGCACATTAAGAGAACCACAGATAACACAAATGGTCTGTTTTATTATCCATCCAATAAGTTTTATAAAAAGCTAATTCACTGTACTTAAGTATTTACTGAGCATCGAGTATGTACCAGAGTACAGAGCATGGCTCTGAGGATACCTCATCACAGAGAGATGAATACAGTATCTCCATTCTCAGGAAAATTAGTCTCATTTGTGTATTCATTCATTCAGTAAAGAATGTGTGCAAGATGCTGTCTTAGGTGTTAGGTGTGCAGTGGTAGGTTGACAAAAACATTAAATGAACATATACATAAATACAAAATTACAAAATACAATAAATCCAAAAACCATTGCTGTTGACAAATTATGGTAAGTATTATTAAAAGGAAAGAACCATAAGAAAGAATAACAAAATGAAACTAACTTACTTTGGTGAGTAGCTGTTGTGGATTGAACTGCATCCCCCCAAAATATATGCTGAAGTTCTAACCTGTGTACTGTAAAATGTGATTCTGTTTGGAAACGGGTTTGCTTTTGTTATGTTAAAGTGGTCATACTGGAGAAGAGTGGTCTTATAAAGGGGACAGCAGGCACAGAGAGACATACGCACAGGGAAAAGATGCCATGTGAAGATGGAGGTAGATCTACAAGCCCAGGGATGCCAAGGATTGCTGATAGCCCCTAGAAGCTGAAAGAGACAAAGTGGGACTCTCCCCTAGAGCCATTCCCTGAATTCAGACTTCTGGCTTCCAGAACTGTGAGAAAATAAATTTCTGTTCTTTAAGGCCACCTACCTGGTCGTATTTTGTTCTGGCAGCCCTAGGAAATAAGACAGCGACACTCTGAGGAAATGATATTTGAGCTGAAACCTGAGGGATAATAGGGTTATCCAGGCTAGGAGTGTGGGCAGCAACTGTTTTAGGAAGAGGAATATGTGAAGACCCTGAGAGGGACGGAGGAAAGGAAAGAGAAAAGCGAAGCAAGAAGATAGAATAGAAAGAAAGGTGGGAAATGGGGAGAAGGGAGACAGGTAGAAGGAAGGAATGTAGGAAGGGATGGACACCCTAGGACATTCTAGGACCCAAAGTAGTTCAGTGTCTCTGGAGCACATGATGGAAGGTTTGTGGTTGTTAGGTGCTGTCCAGTCAATTCTGACTCATAGTGACCCTCTGTGATGGAGTAGCACTGCCCCATAGGGTTTTCTAGGCTGTCATCTTTAGGGGAGCAGATTGCCAGGTCTCTCTCACATGGAGTTGCCGGATGGGTTCGAACTGCCAACCTTTCAGTTAGTAGCCGATCACTTAACCGTTGTGCCACCAGGGCTCCAAAGCAAGATAGGGAGGGGAAAAAATAAGATCAGAGAGGTAGATAAAGGAGAGATTATAGAGGGCCTTGTGCACAGTACTAAGTGTAGACTGTATTCTATAAGAAATGGGAAGATAAATACTCCTAAAACATCTTTAAAAGTCACCCCAAAGAATGGTGTGATCTGCATCTCACACACATTCTATTAATCATTATTTTGTCCCCTAAATAATGTATTCAGTGAAACCTTAAGGACTTCCAAAACTTCAAGGAAAAACAGTAACCTATTAGACGTGTAAATATAGCACTGTATAAAATCAATCTTAACTTATTCTAAAATTAGTCTAAATCTAACTATGCAACAGTTTCATATGTTTTCATATGCTTTTAAAACAAGATTCATTAGCAGATTTCTTTCAGTATTTTAGGATTTTTATTTAACACCCAGTTTATGAAAGTCACGGAGATTCTTGTACTAATATCTTTGAGTTGCAGAAATTGCCTCTAAAATATTCATATATTAGTTTTAATTTTAAATTTAAAATGTTTAAATATGAGGAAGTTTATATGGCATGCCCATTGCCATCGAGTCGATTCTGACTCACAGCGATCCTACAGGTTGAGTGTACAACTGTCCCATACGGTTTCCAAGGAGAAGCTGGTGGATTCGAACTGCCGACCTTTTGGTTAAGCAGCCACTGTACCACCAGGGCTCCTTATATGGCATAGCAGCAATGAAATAAATGCAATATAATGGCTAAATAAAAGTAACTCCTCCAAAATGAGTTGGTGGAAGGGAAAATGATTAATAAGAATATAAATCTGTATACATAAATACATATACGTAGGTGAATATCCACATACACATAAATATATACATATATAAATAAATGCTTCTGACAAAATGATGGAAATGGGTGAAATTTTTTACTCTGCATTATTTTTATGGCAGTAATCAAAGATTTGTACCAATCCACACACTCCTTCCTTAGCAAACAACAACACATAGCTGAAAGCAGCTGCTTGAAATAGGAAGGAGAATCTGTAGAAATGGTGTCAGCTACCTTCTTGGGGGTGGTATCTCTATTAACACCATTTTCTTACCAATCAAGTCACTGCTGCAGACAGAAACAAGTTACTTTCTTCTGTTATATAGGTAAAGCACAAAGATAACATTATGCCCAGGTTGCTCAAATCAAAAACCTGAGACATTTCTCAAAAAAAAAAAAAGACTATTGAGACAATCTAGAATACCTTCTTTAAGAGAAGTATGAATATCTTCCATATCACATCTGATTTTAGCTCTGCAGTTTAACAACTTCTTATCCCAGGTTATTAAGACCTCCTTCTGGCATACACCAACTTCTTCATAGTCTAATTTAACTTTTCTGGACTGGAGTTCATCTCTGCTTGCTAAGAAAAAGTAAGAGAATTTATATAAGGCCACTGTGCTTTTAAAACTGTATTTTTTAACATTTTTATATTTATAAAGCCATACCAAATGACTTTTAGGAATCAACTGCTAACATTATTCAGTAAAAAAAAAGCTTATTAAAAAAGAGAAATAGAGAGGATATATGAAAGGGTTTCAAACTTTGTTGTCATTTCATGTAAGAAAATATCAGTAGAATTTCTAAGGAGTTTTCCTCTGTATCTTACAGATAGTACTCTGCTAACCATAAAAACCAAACCATGGTTTTGCTATGCTGTGAATTCAAGTTTTTGACAAATGTGATAGACAGCCTCAGAAATTACACCCTGCAAAACCTTAAACATCATTAGAATGTTAATATTTTATATGTGACTACCTGAGAAAAGAATGCCTCATGTAAAAACTTGACTTGAAAAATATTTGACCCCAATAACCTGATACTTTTTTATAACTATTTCCAGAGTTATCGACACTGCCCTAACAACACTAGATACATGTTTCTGTGCTCCTTTTTAATAATCTTAAGAGAAAAATTCATTTCACTAAAGTTAATGCTATTTCCATCTTTTAAATAATATATAATTCTCTCATTTGATGGCCTAAAATATAGGCCCAAAGCTTATTAAAAGAAATGCTCACAGTGGTACAAATGGTTAACATGCTTGGCTGCTAAGTGAAAGTTTAAAGTCCACCCAGAAGCACCTTGGAAAAAAGGTCTGGTGATCTATGTCCTCAAAATCAGCCATGGAAACCTTATGGAACACAGTTCTACCCTGACACACATGGGGTCACCATGAATCAGAATCAACTCAATGATGGCAACTTGTTTTTTATCCTGATTTAGTTTTTATTTTGAATAACTGATTCCAAAAGGGAGAAGAAACTATAAACACGTATGCTTTTTTCTCTTTCATTCGGATCCCATTGGACAGGAGTCTTTCAGAGTTGTCTATATTACACAAGCCCTTGCTGCTTGACCGCCTTACCTTCTGCAAAACAAATCTTTGTCATGCATCCAAAAGTCCTCGACAGCACAAAAACAATGGCAGAAAAAAATGTTACTCTTTATTTAGTGTGTTAGAAACCATTTCGAAATAATTAAAAAATAACAGAGAAGTAAAAATTCCTACTTAAAAATCTAGACGTAATCAAAAGATAAATCGCACTAAAAAAAAAATATTCTTCCTGGATACCACTAGATGGCGGCCTAACACAGTTTAGCTTTTTGCTTCTCGGGCTTTGCTTTGTATTTCTCTGTAATAACCAAACAATTTTGGAAAAAGAACAGGTTTATTAAAGCTAATAATAAATACAGTCCTGTTCTAGCTTTGCTAATGATTTCCTTCACTATGGACACAGTATAGTATTTCTTCAGGTTTTTTTTTTCCTCTCTTCAACTTTCTCCAAATCATTATTCATTGAAAAAAAAAATAAGTGCCAGTCACAAATTCTGAGGATATAATGGTGAGTTAATACCTGTCCTCAACTGGTTAATTAGGAAGAATAAAGTGATATATTCATTGGCTAAAATCTTAATGGGTTAAACTATTTTTTTTCTTTTTTATGTAAGTACAGCAATAAATACAAAGCTGATAAAGGTTTCTGAGAATATATTCTAAATGTCACCTCCTCTCTTATCCTGTCAAATTATGTACTATAAACATTCACAGAATACACAGATTGTCATTTGTATCAAAACATTCTATTTCCTTCTATTAACATGCATAGTTGGGAAGTTCTTTGGCATAAAGAGAAAAAACCAAGAATCAGGATAAATAAACCTGAGTTTTAGTACTTGTTCTGCCAATATTTCACTGTTTGATCTTAGGTAATTCTTTAGCCTCCCCAAGCTAGTCACTAACTCAACTATAGAATAAAAGATTAGCTAAATAATCTCTAAGGTCATTTTTAGTCTATGATTCTGAAATTACCCTTTGATATTACATATAAGATTCTAGTTGTACATACTTCCAACTGTTCATGAAATATAATTGCAGGCTTTAAATTTTTTAAGGAAATGATGACCATCTTTTCTCAAACCCTTCCTCTGTTTATGAGTTAGTTCAAGATATAACCAATTGCTTAAATATATGAATTCAATTCCTCTCAAAATCTATGAACACTAGAGTGAGCATGCCATACATCACATGGAACTTTTAAAATCTATGCCAATAACCATTAATTACATTTGGCATAATTTTAAAGAAGGTGTATTTATTTCCTAGGAATATTGAAAATCTTATGTACTTTCATTCTACCAAGAAAATAACAATAAAAAATAAATTGTGCCCTTGCAAATTAATATAGGAAAAATACATATTAGAGAAATAAAAAATTGAATTGAATATAATGGGTGTAGTTAAGAGGTATCTTATGAGAGATAAACACAGAAATGTGAATACCTGTTCTAAAAAAGCTATTTTGAAGACAACACAAAAAAGCAAGTCCGAAGAAAACATACGTTGTATATTTGTCAATAATCTTAAAGATCAGAGGGCCCACTTGAGTTAAATCTTTCACTTTACAGATGTAAAGAAACGAGGTCATTTAAGGTTAAATGACTTGCCCAAGTTGATGGTGTTTATACATTTTTTAGAGATCAGTATCGTCTGGGCACCTCCCTGAGTGTGGTTTTATCAGTACCGGGTAATTACATCATTCTTTCAAAGTCTGAAAAACACATTCTAGAGTATTTGGTATTTACAAATTTAGCAATAACATACCACAAATAGCACAATAATTATTAAAAATTATTCAGTTATAAATTTAATGATTTGGATGTAATACTGACTTTTTAGAAACAGACAATTTAGAAAGCAATAACAAAAAATAGCAACTCTGATTTGATAACAGAAAATTTGATATTTGCATTGGGCCTATGAAAGAATAATTTTGAAATAGGCATATTTCTCCTATTATGAATTTAATTAGCATGAAAATTGAGAATCAGATTTAAAATTGAGGATTATATTTTAAAAAGATGATTTGCCTTTTCATATTTGAGGTTTTTAAAAAAATGCACGATATTAAATATCAAATACATTGATTCCATATTATCTATATTCTATTAATCCAAATACATTCTAACAGCTTCTAATGTTTTAAATCTATAAAAGAAAAATGCAAGTATCTCAAGCTGACCTTTCCCATGTCTTAACCACTTCACAAAATGTAAATAAACAATTATAATCAGTAGATATGCTAATCAAAAGTATGTATACAGTCAGAGAGTGAGTGTATGTGTGTTGGTGGTGGGGTAGGTTTAGGTTTAACCTAGACCCTTAAATTATAGCATTGTACCATTTAGCCCTATTTGAACGGCTAACCTTCAAGCTTCTGGTTTTCTTTCTCCATTCGAAGCAGCAAGATTTGTTGGTGTATAGCTTTTCTCCACAGACTCCTTAGTTCTTCTGATTTGTTTCCTTCTTCAACCTTTTCTGGGTCATTATCACCAGTCAAGAATATAACAAGTGGTTCCTCCTCCATGGTTGGAGCAAGAGGGGACAGTGGCAGCAGCTCATTCCTATCCAGTCCATCTTCAGAGAAGAAAACAGTGAGAGGCATTCTTTAGCAGTAACCAAGCCTACAGAAGTTTTCTCTAGAGCTGATGCTCTCTTATCCTATAGTCCACATTGAAAGGTTTTTGCAAAGCTGCTTTCCCAGCAACTGGTAGTCTCTAGGACCACTGACTTGAATAAATTCAGTAGACTAAATTCCCCTTGCAGATTTCCCTCCCACAGTGAAATGAAAGCATATGTAATTTCACCACTTCTTCTTCTAGGACAAAAAGACCTATTAGACCAGACACTTCAAAATTAACTGGCCTTTCCCCAGAGCCCACCACTTCTGCATTTTTCTATGTATGTTCTATGACTGGGCAAAACAAAAAGATTAAGTGGGTAGGTATTAGTTACCTACCTAAGGTCTAAATCTACCATCACAGTCCATCAAGAGAAAAACAGCTGAGCAAGGAAAAGTATGTTTTGGTTCAGGACCTCATCCCCTCTGTTCTGTCCTCCGGCAATAACTCTCTTAACTGGTCACCTGGAGCTCATTGGCTCCCCCATTCCAGGCCATCATCTAGACTGTGGCTGATTATTTTCCTATTAACAAATGTGATCATATCTCTTAAAACATTTCAATGGTTACTTATATTCCAAAGAACAAACTCCAAACTATTGGAAGTAGAATACAAATTCCTTTACATACTCTGGCCCAAACTTACCTTTCCAGTCTCATGACTCAACTTTCCATTCTGTGTTCCAATCGTGATTCTCAAGACTGCAAAGCTCTTTCGATGTGTCTAGGGTTTTGTTATTCTCTCTTTCCGAAACACCCTTTCTCCACAATGAGGTTAAATATCTACCTTTTCTATGAAGTCTTCTCTGACCATTCTGGACAGAGTTAGTTTTATCTTCAGTAATACCAGTTCTTATCTACTTCTTTTTTCTTTATCAGCTGACCCCTGCCCCTACCCTTACTGACTTCCTTAAATATCTTTAGTTTTACTCTATGGTTCCTTTTCTAGCTTCTTAAGTTGAATGCTTGGTACATTTGATTTTTGGCTTTTTTGTTTTTAGATTAATGCATCCAAGGCTATGGACTGCCCTCTAAATACCCCTCAATTTTGGTATTTTCTTCCTTCTAATTTCTAGGAGTCCAGTTTTCAGTTTCCAAATACATGAATTTTTTTAGTTGTCCTCTAATTCTTGCTTTCTTTTTTTTTTTTTTTTTAAGCACTGTAGTCAGAGAATACAATATAAATAATCATGGTCGCCTAGAATTTACTAAAAAATCTTTGTGGCCAAATATATGACAGATTTTTGTGAATGTTCCATGTGTACTAAAAATGAATGAATCTTCTCTACGACGGAAAGATTCTGTATAATTATTAGATCAAGCTTGTTAATTGTTTTACTCAAATATTATCTATATTTGATTTCTCTGTATTTAACTTTCTGAGAGGAATAGCTTAAAACCTCCCACTACTGCTATTGATTTATTTACTTCTCCCCAAAATTCTGTGGTGTTACTTTCTAGCCTCACAGTTGTATAAAATTATGTGTGATCTCATAAATGTTTCATCTTTTTGTTTATCGTAACGTTTACTTTGCCTCTTTCGATGTTTTCGATTTAACTTCTAGTAGATCTAATATTCAAAAGGAGCTGCCCCTGGTCTCTTTTTGCTTAGATTTGCCTAGCATATCCTTATCCATCTCTTTATTGTTCAACATTTTTATATCACTTTATACGTCTCTCATAAAAGAGTATGATGCCGTTCTAATGATAAAAAGATCTCTGACTTCTTCCCCGTCACTATCATAGCTCCCTATGCACTGTGGAGTAGGCCCGAAAACAGGGTCTGGAAACATGCTCATTCCTTCATTCTTTCTTTCATTCAATAAACATTTACTGAATGTCTTTTGTGTTTCAATGATGCCTGAGAAGTTATCCACTGTGTCAGACATAGAAAGTGAAGTTATATCTTCATTACAATCACTTAAACTGTCTCAGATATCAAGCACTTGTGTTCCATTCCCTAAGTTATGATACTCATAGAGAACAATTCTTTAGTGAGTACCACACAGACCTTGCTGCTGCATTGCTGAGGGAGATTTGTTCATGGGAGAAGCAACCCTGAGAAAAATGCGCTGCCGCCAGGAGATTCGTCGAGGAGTGACAGGGGTTCCTCCAGCGCTTAGGGATTCATTGCTGCAGGTCGATGAGGTCCTTTTTCTCCCTTCTCCATCACTGTAGAAAACAAATAAATATATAACTTGTAAGGAGAACCGCATACGGCGTTGTTTTACAACGAAACAAAAGCACATGCCATTCCCAAGTTCTGCCGCAGTCAAGCACGAGCCACAGGCAGCACGGAGCAGTGCATCACCAGGGGCCTCCCCTTGCCCGGGTCACCACTGCCCGGGGAAACGCCACCCAGGCTGCACCCCAACCCAGAGAAGCTCAGCTGTTTCTGCTCTTCCATAGTAGCCAACCATTCTGTGTTCTAATCTGAGGAATGTAAGTACTTGTAGAAGGAGCAAAGGTTGCTCACCAGATGACTAAGACAGTTGCTTAAGTAATAAACTTGTGCTCTGCTAAATAACTAAAATTAGTAGTTTATTCTAACCAGTGTGAATATCCCAGAAAAGCCTCATAAACAAGCTTTTCTTACAGCACTTATAGAATAGGCTGATAAAGATAGCTGCTAATTGCCTGGGACTGTGAAGATCTGTCTCCAAACTGTTAGCTGCCAATAGCTGGACCACTGAAGAAAGTAATCTGAATAAAGACAGAACAGCTGATCTTGGGATTATTGTTAAGTGATTTATAAAGGGAAAAATGTCACGGTAAATTAAGACTGGATGGGTGAAATTAATAAATATTAAGGAGCATTCTACACAGCTGGACTATGCCAGTGTGCACTATGACTCTCCAAGACGAATTTCCCTATTTATCTGGCCCCAGGATCACTGCCTTAAAGTTTTCAAGGGGTAGGGTGCCATATCTTGCTAGATTAGTGTTTTGTGAAACTCGCACAAAGAAATGCTGGTCTGCTCTATGTATTGCATTTCAAAACAAAGAACACTCTAAATTATGCTCAGCCTATCTGCAACAAAAGGTCATTATGTTCCAAAGTTACTTTTAAGGTCAACTATGCCATGAGTCAGAACTGACTAGTGAGCACCTGGAAGAACATACAACAATTTTTGCTGTTAGTGGTGGGAATATGTTACTTTTTGAAGATTCAAAGCCTCTGAGCTTTCTTGAGAGAATTATGAGGATACCAAGATTTACAGGTGGTGGTACCAACAAGTGAAGGTATTGGACTTTTGATGGAGTCAAGAAGTTTAACACTCAGGTCAGAAATGAAACTCAGCTAGAAGAGACATAACCCTCCTCAGATTATCAGACTAGACAACAGAAGCACAGAGGCACTTGGTAGTGAGGAGAGCAATTAAAGAACTACTTGTCATAATTTTATTTACTTTATGTATCCATACTCACAGTTATCAGGTAATTCAGCTATTTCCAATCTTCATCTATATTCCTTAAATATTACTTCTGGATTACTAAATTAAGTTTAAGAAAAAGACACAGCCCTGAGCTGCTACGTGGACACCAAATGTCATTACGTTACTTCAGGAAGTAGCTTGTACATACATCTCAATATAGTCAAATCCCCTTTGTTACGTATCCTAGATAAAATTATAACCCTAATAATGTGTCGATCGTTCAAAACTCTTGCAATACTGAATAAATACACTCATCTTTACTTCCTCTTTTGAAACACTCATTCAAGTATGTCTCTTTTAGGAACTGTGATTCAAATGTTCTCTGTATGACAGTCCTGTCCTGATAAACATGCTTGTAATATTAGTCTGTATCTTCAGCTTTGTAATACTATCTCATTGGCAGCTATTTGCTAAATACTCAGTCCACAGGCATTATCCCCAGCTCCTAGTGTAATAATTGGCAAGTAGTAAGCACCAACAAATATCCACTGAAAAAATATCTCTATAAACATTTTGTAAAACTACATGAAGTATTAACTCAGGTTAAGTAAAATGAACAAATATATACATACATATACTGGCTAGTCTGACATGCCAGGAATAAAACCGTTTTTGGTAGTCCTGACTTTTAAATCCTTCTGGCAGAAAGTTCTAATAGCTCTGTTTCCCAAAAGTACAGACTGGGCTGTTGAAAGCACTGGTAGATATTGACGATGATAATATTGTTAATAAATAAGGCATCTTTTTTTCAAGGAGGTGTTGTTCCTTCCCTCCATAAGGGCATCTAATTCATAATTTAAGCTCTGAAAGGTAAATGAAATAGGTATGTAAACGTACCTATTTCAATGCCTCACAGGGTAAGTCTTCAACAAATATTAGCTTCTTTTGACATTTTAAATCTCTAACAAACACAAAAACCAAACCAAAGAATTCCAAAACTTTTGTATTTTAATGCTGAAATTAAAACATCTTTTAAAAATCACCTTCCAATTCACTGTTAATAATGTATCAAGTGTTTGGAAAGTACTAAAACTGAAAAGTACTCATTTTCATTTTAATTACTGCCTATACAATATAAGGTTTTGGGAAATATGTTATAGAACAGGTGCATAAAGCACCCTTATGTTGGTCCACTATTAAATATTTGAAATTTTCATAACATCTAAATTTTTAATACCTGTACTCTAAATAAACTGCCAAATAAAAAATTTTCCTATGATAAATTCCTGGAATTTATCAGCTAACAATAAGCCACAGGTTAGCAGTCAAAATACAAGATAATAATGTGCTGAAAGAACGAACTTGTGTAACAGGTCACTGACTCTCTTATATTTTAAAAAAAGACGTTCTGAAAGGGTTGCAGCGAGAAGGCAAAAGCTGCTCTGCTTCATTCAATAACAGTAGGTACGTATTCAGAACTTAGGTTTCAGCTAAGAGTCAGTACATGCATGCAACGTACAACAGTTGACTTTTTGATTTACATTTAGTCAGCTATCTGACATTCTCAAGGTGGTAAGGTCAAGAATCAAAACCACAGGCAATAGTTTTGTGCATCAGTATTCCAATATTCCTACTTGGAAACTATATAAGGTGAGGGGGAAAACATTTTTTATTTATTTTTTCACTACAATTATTAGTTTCACTTTAGCTTCTCCTTTAAATTTAGCAGTTAGGCAAGCACGATGCCTACTTTGTTTGCGAGACAATGAAGTCAACATGTGGTGTTGATTATAATAGTAACAAAGCTTATACTCACAGGAAGCACACACTACATGCCTGGCAATGTTCAAAGCATCTACATGTATTAACTCCCGTCATCCTCATGGCAGCCTTATGAGGGAGGTGTTATTACCTTCCCATTTCTAGTGAGAAAACTGAGGTAGAAAGAGGTTAGGTAACTTGCCCGTGGTCACACAGATAACAGGTCAAGGACCCAGGATTAAAACCCAGGCATCCAGACACGTGGACACTACAGGTTACAACGCCAATCTAAATACCCTTTGCATTAGCTGAAGTGAAGCGTATAGACCAGAAAAACAAGGCTCATGTTTCTGTGGCGCTATAGTCGTGACTCCCAGCATCCTTTATGTGTCTTGTGGAAAAATTAGTCTCTAATTAGCATTAATTCTTTTGGTCAGTACTTCTTTTTCCATTCTTCAATGGAATAATTTCATTTATTTTGGTAGAAAAATAATTTCAGAGTATTCTTAGGTGCTACATTTGTGTGAATGTCTCATTTCCTTTTCTTTTGAAACAATTGTACTCCAAAATGTACATATTATGTTATTTGTAAATAGAAGGACCTAATCGAAAACACATTAGTATGTTGGAATATACATACATTGGCATATTGATCATCTCTATATTTTTTAAATGATAAAACCAGTTACAACCATTCCCTTCTCTTTTCATATACTTTCTGCATCTTCTTATCTACTCTGTCTATAAACATGTACATTAACGTTTTCCCTCAAGAGACATATTTGGAAAAGTATTATGTGTCAGCATTACCGCTATCAGAAATTTATGAAATTCAAATGAATGACTAGGAAGGAGTACAACGTAGAGAACTCCCATCCATTTTTGTGTTGATATATGCTATATATAGGAGTCCCAGGTGGTGCATATGGTTAACATGCTCGGCTGTTAACCAAAAGGTTGGAGGTTCAAGTCCACCCACAGGTGCCTCAGAAGAAAGGGCTAGTGATTTAGTTCTGGAAAATCAGCCACTAAAAACCTTATGGAGCACAGGTCTACTCTAACACACATGGGGTCACCATGGGTTGGAATGAAATTGATGGCAACTTTTTTTTTTAATATTATCTGTATATATACTTTCTGTTAGCAGTCAGCAATTAATCAAGAACCATAATTTTTGTGACCACAAATGAGGGCTTTATGGCGGGTGATACATCCCATATTATGTTTATTACCACGTAGACTGGGAGGGTTTTCTCCAAGTCCTAATGTATACTGCATCTACTCAAAGCTAAGGATATGAGTCCCTCAAAGCTTCAAAATAACTTTTTGGTATATTCTTGAACAAGTTTCACCTTATCAACTATTAAATTAACTTTATATTTCTTATGTTAACACAGATTTGTAATACATTCTTGTCTACTTTAATAAGAATTCACTGGAAATTGTACAGAATGAAGGTATATTAGTGGCCACTCAGAGACTCAACTTTAAAAATGATGTGGTCTTATTTTATTTCCCTTCAGGACATCATAGATACTCTTCACAAAGTAAACTCTACCGCGAGGACTGGTTTTACAAAGGTGTCCTGCTGAGTAGCAATGCTTCCCCAAGGTCCCTAGCACCCATCTCAAAACTACTTTATGGTCCAAATCAATGACCACACATTTTGGCTAAATCTACAATTAATAATAATGGATTACAACTCAAGATAAAGCACAAGAATTGACTAATATGACAGCATCTATTTAACAACAACACCAAAAAAAAAACTGTTGTTGAGTTGATTCTGACTCACAGTGGCCCGACAGGACAGAGTAGAACTGCCCCATAGGGTTTCCAAGGCTCAGCTGGTGGATTCAAACTACCCACGTTTTGGTTAGCAGCCAGCTCTTAACCACAGTGCCACCGGGACTCCATCTATTTAAGAGAAGGCTGAAAAAGCTTGCTCTTTGTAAATGTCTCAAGAAAGGCAACAAAGAATGACATAGCAATGAAACTTTGTAAGTTCTGGCTCTCAACTGGGTACACATCTGTCATCCTACAGAAAATCTTCTCTAATCAAATAAAATCAAAATTGAACTATTCTAGTAGAAATCAATATACAGTATCTGAGCTATGAGTCAAAAGACGTAGATCAGTCAGTGGAACAATGTTTAAAAAACAAAAGAATGAGTAGAATAAAGGTTTTTTTCCTAAACTCTACACTGAATATAGATTTCTTTTTTAAAAATTTAAGTAAGTTCTATACATGAGAATTAAAAATAGCTCTGGGACTAATGGACCACAGCTACCAAGGCCTCCACCGGAGTGAGCCCAGTACAGCTAGATGGTGCCCCGCTACCACCACTGACTGCTCTGACCAAGATCACAACAGAGGGTTCTGGACAGAGCTGGAGAAGGATGTAGAACAAAATTCTAACTCACAAAAAAAAGACCAGATTTATTGGCCTAAAGGAAACTGGAGAAACCCAGCGAGTATGGTCCCCAGACACCCTTTCAGCTCAGTGGTGAAGTCATCTCTGAGGTTCACCGTTCAGCCAGGGATTGGACAGCCACATAAAACCAAATGGGACTAATGGGGTACAGTAGTCCAGGGCCAAGGGCCAGAAGGCAGAAGGGGACAAGGAAGCTGGTGATGGGGAAGCCAAGGTTGAGTTAGGATAGTGTTGATGTGTTGTGGGGTTGTTGACCATTATCATAGGGCAACTTGTGTACTAACTGTTAAATGAGAAGCTATTTTGTTCTGTGGGCCTTCATCTAGAGTAAGAGTGGCAGCACAATTGGAAGAGCGTGGTCGACGTCACTGAACTGTGCGTGTAGAAATTTTGGGGGTGGTGTGTCTTTGGCTATGTATATTTTCACCAAAAAGAGACAGTCGAGAGGGGAGAGGGTTGACATGTTGTGGCGTTATTGACCGATGTCATAGGACAGTGTGTGTGATACTGTTTCATGAGAAACTATTTGTTCTGTGGGCCTTCACCTGAAGTACAACTTTAAGAAAAGCTCTGGGTGGCTCATTTCCTTATTCAGATTCTTATAACTTACAATATAGAAAATGATATCAAGCAAGCTATCAAACCTGTCTGGGGTTTAATCTAACCCATTGCCATCAAGTTGATTCCAACTCATAGCAACCCTATAGGACAGAGTAGAACTGCCTCAGAGGGTTTTCAAGGAGTAGCTGGTGAATTCTAACTGCTGATTTTTTGGTTAGCAGCTGAGCTCTTAACCATTGTGCCACCAGGGCTCTGAGGTTCAATCTAACCATATGTAAAAACCAGGAAATTATAAGCCAGATGATCCCTCTAAGGCAACAACCAGACTTCTTTCTATTCCTGCAGTAGAACTTGAAAAAGGGAAAAAGATAAATATAAAATTTCCATTAGGTTTTAAAAAATAGATAAGAAGTTTTATTTAAATGATCCTACACTCAGAAAAAAAGCATACATCAATTACAAATCTCAAAGAAAAGTCACTTTAAAAATCTTATCAATGTGGCCAAAATAATTTTCTGATAACTTTCTTCTCCTGGAACATATCATTCTAGTTCTATCTTTCATACTCTGTTCTTACTCCAGCTAGAAAGAAGTCTAAATAATTAGTGGCCTAACAAGGAGGATGGGTATGTCTGTTTTTCATTAAGCTCATGAAATGAGCAAATATGGAAACTAGAATAAAGTAGAAAATAACCACTTGCTGCTAAGTTATTCAGCAGTCACTGTGGATGTTTGCCACAAAAAGCATGCAGGTCAAGGAAAAGAGATGTCATCACAGATGTGGTTGCACTTCCGTAATAAGGAACTAGGTGCTCTTCTACGTCCAGACCAGTGGTCAAAAGGCCTCAGCTTCAGGTGCGAATCAGACTATATTTTATGAGTATGTTTCTTTTAGGGTGCTCATTTCTTTTCTTTTTTTTTTTTAAAGACAAGTGTTTTATTGTGTTGGTCTGGTTGTAATTTTTTAAAATTTTATTTAGTTGTTGTTGAGAACATACACAGCAAAACATAAACCAATTCAACAGTTTCTACTTGTACCAATCAGTGACACTGATTACCTTCTTCGAGTTGTGCAACCGTTCTCACCCTCCTTGTCTGAGTTGTTCCTTCCCCGTTAATATAAATTCAATGCCCCCAAGGTTCCTATATAATTTTTCAAGTTGCTGTTGTCACTTTGATCCCATATAGATAGTTCTTAAAAGACCATAATGCTCAAGCCAGACATATTTTACTACTTAAGCTAAACTACTGTTTAGTTTTAAGAAGATTTTAGGTAATATTTTTAGCTTAAGGTTTAAAGATTATTTCAGGGCAATAGTTTCAGAGGTTCATCCAACTTTCATGGCTCCAGGAAGTCAGGAGTTCATGAAAATTTGAAATTCTGTTCTACGTTTTCCCCCTTTTGATCAGGATTCTGCTATAGGATCTTTGATCAAAATGTTCAGTAATGGTAGCCGGGCACTCATTTCTGTATCTTCCTGGGATTTTGAATAAACCCATCATATCTACCTCCAAACTAGCAAAAATTCGCTTCTATTAATTCAAAATGATCATTAGGCTTTGATCCATGGTCACAGCACAGTTCTAAGGAAAGTCAATATGGAATAGAGTAGAAACAGGATTTCCGTTTGCAGTAGTCTTTCCTGATCTTTAATTACACCAGGTCACATTTTCTCTACTATATAACCTCATAGCATCTGCAGTGACGGCATGCATTCAGGAGACAACCAAAAATGCTTTTAAACTAATAATAAAATTCAGTTGGAAAAATTTGTGAATTGTTTAAATGAAAATAATTAGACCTCTAATCACCTTGATTCTGAAGCAGTGTCCTGTCTAGTACAACAGGAAACAAAGAATGGCATTAGCACACACAGAAAGATATATACTCAAAATTAGGTTTTAGAATAAAAAGGCATTTCCATAAGTCATCAATAATTCATAGATAAGATTTACATCAATAATGAAGCACAATGAATAATTATATTACTTTTATCTGTGAATATAAGAGAACTAAACCAAAAAACCAAACCTGTTGCCATCGAGTTGATTCCGACTCATAGCAATCCTATAGGACAGAATAGAATTGCCCCACAGGGTTTCCAAGGAGCAGCTGGTGGACTGGAACTGCTGACCTTTTGGTTAGCAGCTGAGCTCTTAACCACTACACCACCAGGGCTCTGAAACCAAAACTATACCAAAAAGTACTTCATCAGCAAAGTCTTATTTTCTCATTATTGAAAAGTTTTGTAAGTGAAGTAACAACTATCATTTACTTTTGACCAATGAGCTTCAGTACAAATAATTTTTTTACAGAGCTGTAAAACCTGAGAAGCAATTGTGAGGACAAACAAAGATGCCTGCTGACAGCAAGAATATGTTATATGTGAGAAATGGATGTTATAGAATTATACCAGAGCATCATACACAATTATAGACATAGCTAATAAACAACATTACATTTTTAAACATTAATTTTAAATAAAACAAAAAAATATACTTATTCTCCCTCCTTTATCATTTCAATGTTGTGTAAATAAACCTACAAATCAACAAACCACAGTACTAAAAAAGATCTTGGCTACTTTATCTCAGCCTGCTCAAAAATAGTAACCTAATGTGTTTTCAATAAATCACAATAGTGGTCCTGGAGAAGGAGGCCTAATCTGAATTTAAAATTTCAGATTTTAAAAAGCAATTACTTTTAAAAAATATTTGCTAAGCTATGCCCTAACTGACCCTGTATGTTACTTGACTATGCAATTTAAAGATCCATTCTATGCAACTACTAAGATATTAGGTGTCCACTGAAAAGAAAATTATAGTATTATGAACCTTCTCCCCTCATTATTCTAAATAGTTCCATATATCACGGTAACCGTGCGCGCATGATGTTCTCTCTGAAACAAGTGATAGTCAGAGATGAAGAGTTCAGAAACCACTGGAATAAAACCATGCTCTTGAATATTCATGTTCTTAGGAAATACAAAATAAAATATTAAGAGTAAAGGGACATCCTGTATGCAACCTTTTCACAAATGCGTTAGAAAAAAGAAATATATATAAGTGTGTGTGTGTAAATGGACAGAGATGATAAAGCAAAAGTAGCAAAACGTTAACAATTGGTCAATCTGAGTAAAGGGTTAACAGGAGTTCTCTGTACTATTTTGCAACTTTTCTGTAAGTTTGAAATTATTTCAAACTACCAAGACAAAAACACTCGCTCCAAGACAGTAAGTAGTAAATTTATATCTAAGTGACTTACTACTTGACATAAGTGTATTAAGAGTGCACTTTGCTTAATAATTGTTACTACTGTGTAGATACTCGTCAATAATGCACACATACGTACAACTAAACACATGTACAATAATATCAAAGAAGTATTATTTTAATAGCCAAAAAACTAGAAACAACCCACATTTCCATTAGCAAGAGAATGTGACCCTAATATTCCCCAGCATGTTTTCTCCTTTTCAAAATGGTTAATTGAGAGCTTGCCTATAAGTTTCTTTTTTTCTTTGCCTTCTCCCTTTTTGCATACCTTTGTTAATGACTTTATGACTTAGGATCCCCCACAGGAAGATCAGAGCCAAGACGTCAGAGACATGTATCTTTAGCCCGATAAGGAAATGTCTGGTTCCTTAACTCTTCAGTATGATAAAGAGTCTCTTGTAATTATCTTGAAATGAATAACAACACTTCTAACCTTTGTAAAAATCATATATAAGCTCTAATGTAAAAATGCCTTTTGGGACTCCCTAAGGACAGCCTGCATTGCTGTTGGGTCCCCGGTAGTGTACACTTCCTGAGTTAAAACTTTCTCACTCTTTCTGACCTGGAGTGTGTTCCATTGGCTCGACTGCCCCAGGGCACAGACTTTATTCGGGTAACGAGAATGAATAAACTGTGATATACTAAATGGAATGCTATACAGCAATAAAAATGAATGAACCATAAAGCTACACATAAAAACAAGATTAAATCTTACAAATTAATGTTTAGTAAAAGAAGCCGAATATAAAAAAATACATGCTGCGTCATTCCATTTATATAAAGTTCAAAACCAGGCAAAACTAATCTATGGTATTTGAGGTCAGGATGGGGGTAGTGATTGGATGGGGAAATGAGGGGAGTCACTGGGGTGCTGGGGCATTTCATTTATCAACCAGGTTGTGGTGACACCAGTGTGTTCACTCTGTGATAATCCATTGAACTAGATGTTTATGACCAGAGTACTTTTCAATGAAAAGAGTTTTGTTTTAAGTATATTTTTGGTCTATTGGTGCTCTGCTGTCAAATTACAAAAAAAGTGTAGTGCTCTCTGATTTTTTAGAATTTCTCAGAGCCAAGAAAAGTTACCAAGTACAGAAAATGAGACAATTTTTAATAATCCTACAAATTTAAAAGGTCTGCATGTTTAAATCCAGCATTTCAAATGGTGAAATTCTGTGATGTAAAACGATTGTGTATTTGCCCTCTGGCTTCAATGTCTTTTTATTAGAATGAGGCGTAGAGGGCTATGGGAAGCTTTTACCAAGAATAATGAATATGACTAAGCAAAAACTACTGAAGACGAATGTACATAACCTTACATTAAATTTTATAAAGACCCGTAAAAAATAAGTCACTTTTTATATCCTACATCCTATTCACAGCTAACCTTTGACCTTCTTAATTGTCACTTTTAGGCATCGTTCTGTCTCCAGAAGGAAATTGGATCCTACAGATACTCACTGTAACTAATAGGAAGAAACTGCAAATGAGTTTGATGGAAAGCATTGTATTTTTAGTGATAGGCAGTACTATAAACACCCTAAAAAATTCCAGGTGTGGTAGAGTTGATTCCAATTCATCATGACCCTACGTGTTTCTAAGTGAAACTGGGCTCCATAGGGTTTTCAAGGCTATGACCTTTCAGAAGCAGATCACGAAGCCTTTATTTTGAAGCATCTCTGGGTGGATTTGAACCACCAACCTTTTGGTTGGTAGTCAAGTGCTTAACCATCTGCCAGGGGATCTGGTAATACTATAGAGATAAGGAGAATTGATATTTTTATATGTGTAAATTCTTGGTTCTCTAAATTCACTGCATATTACATATACATTACACTATTTTTGTGATTAACTTCCTGCTATGGTCCTTTAAATCTTTTCCCATAGAGCTGTCCTTGAAAAAACTTTTTTAAAATAATATTTTATTGTGTTTTCAGTCAAAGCTTACATAGCAAAATAGGTTCCCATCTGACGATTTCTACACAAATTGTTTAGTGACACTAGTTACATTTTTCACAATGTGTCAACATTCTTTTTAATTGCGTTCTTGTTTTTCTGTTTCCAGTGCTCTAGTTTCCCTGCCCCCGTATCTTCTCATCTTTGCTTTAGAGTAATTGTTGACGTTTTGGGCTCTTAAGATGTTTCTTAAATGAAGCACCATACTCACAGGTAATATCCTTTATTTTGTTTGTCAGTCTGTTATTTTGCTAAAAGGTGACCTCAGAGGATAGTTTTAGTTCAAGGTTTAAAGACCATCTCAGAGCGATAGTCTCAGGGAGTCCTCTAGTCTCAACTGGTCCAGTAAGGTCGAAATTTTAAGAATTTGACTTCTGTTCCACATTTTTCTCCCGTTCTATCGGGGTCCATCTATTGTAGTCCTGATCAGAACCTTTAAAAACCTTTTAAAGTCAATTCTTCATCAACTTTCTTCATTAGAAATAAAATTCAGTGTTTGAATATTACTTTGTACTAATTCAGAGAAAAGTTCAGATTTAAAATTATATTAATCCAATATAAATTATCTTTCTTGGAGTGAAAAAAAATTGACATATGGACAAAAGAACTCAGAAATAATTGAAGAATTGGTCTAATTTAACCAGTTACTAAGGGTTACCAGTTTACATGCTAACTTTTAGGATTTCCTAAGATCCAAGAAGATTTTAGTGTCACACGGCTGGTTGACCACATGTACTCCTCTCCTTGATTAAGAGCTGGCAATCACCAAACAATCAGAAACAATACAAATGTCAATCAGCAAGAGAACTGATAAATTATGGAAAATTAAATGGAATACTATACAGCAATAAAAATGAATGAATTGAAGCTACACAAAAAATTGAAGCAGGAATGAATCTCACAAAACTTCTAAACCACCAGCAGCTCCTTTATGAGTTTCCAACTAAGCACACCACTTTCCAAAGGCTGCCAATCCCCTACTAAGGATTTGAATAATCAATATGATTTCATGTATAATTTCAAATAAAAAAAAAGAGAAGCAATTCTCCAAAAAAAAAATTACATCTAATTTTTGTGTAGCTAAAAGAGCAACACAATTTAATAGTCTATATATTATCACTAATAAGCACAAAAAGCAGAACAAAAGACAATGTTAGAAGATTCAAAGAGATCCCTCATGCTAACTGAAAGAGCTGCTTTCAACAGGAACCTGTAATCATTATGTGACCTCCACTGAGATTCAGAAAAGTAAATTGATGTCACTGAAATATCAAAGAACTGCCTAGGCAATGTTCTAGATACTTAATAATAAAGATATATTAGATCCATCACTGTAGTACCGTTGTTTAAATCAGGGGCTTTTGGTTCCATGAGATATATCCAAGGAGGTTAACAAAAACAGCATGATCAAAGAATATTTGTTTAGTATGTGTTAGCTCCAGGTCTTGTTTCAAACAATACAAAGCTTAGACTTTGAGGTCCAAAGCAAAGAAACAAAGAGTACAAAAAATACAATTCAAAACGTAAGATCACCACATCATCAAAAAGTTTCGAAACTACTGGTTTGAAAAATTCTCTTAAAATTAATTGGAACTGAAACCAATATTAGAAGCAGATTAAAGCAAGCACAACACAAGGATGCATAAATGTCACTCAAAAATTCATTAGCCACTTTTTAGTAACATATCAGTATATCACTGCAAAAATGCTTTGCTCTGCAAAACAGACAACACTGATCTCACCTGATTTCATTTTCATACTGTGGGGACAGTCTACCTGAATTCTGGTAAAAGCTTTTGAGGAAAGAGGGGGCAGTGAAGGAAGGGACAGAGGAGGAAGTGTGAAGACTTGGAAGACTGGAGGAAGAATTACTCTCCTTGTGTATGCGTCGAGCTGATGGAAGAGTGCTGAGTACAGAAAATACAGCAAATTTGTCTTAATTTATAGTTCGGCAAAATCATCATTCACTATGAAAAAGCATATAAACAGGTTCTTGCTATTAATTTAATCTATCTTTGAAAGGCTCAGGGCCGGATCTTATTTGGGAAAGAAAAAAGTAGCATGCACTTCTCTACTTAGATGACCATAGCCTAGTTTCACTTTTTCACAAATTGAACTCCTAATCTATGCAGCATTTCTAACCATATATTTGTCTCTACGAAATTTTTAACAATTTCATGACATAAAGTTGTTCGTTTTTACATGCAAAAGGCACTTCAAGGAAAACAAAATAGGAAAGCACAAATAATTACAGGAAACAAGTTCCAGAAGGAAAAGCTGATTATCAGTTGTTCAAAGACTTAACTATTTTAAAGATACAAACCTTCCAAAGAATTCAAGAATCACACATCTGGTTGTCAGAAATCATTATAATTCTGTTAGCTTAAAAAACATTAATGTCCATGTTCTTTCCTGAAAGCTGATGAATTGTGCTGCTATAACTTTGTCCAGAGTCCTTTTTTTAAGAAGAATCCTTTCCTAGCAAGTTTTTACAATAATGCATATAGCATCTTCTTACATTGATAGAAGCTGCTTGAACCAATATATTATAAAATGCATTTGGTAGAGAAGAAAAAATAGAGAAGAATAGGGATATTATTTATAGTCTAAAATAACTGATGTCTTAAATTACTGAAAATAATTTTGAAATTACTGAAAATAATTTTCCTGGGAAAGATGAGATTTATTGCCTTGGGTAAATATAAATGCAGTGATCATAAAAAAATACTTCTATATATATGAATACTTAATCATGTTCACAAAAGGAAATCTAAGGAATACTTAATTCTGTTGATTTACTTTCTTTTTATATATACTAAAGTATCTTTTTATCAAATCATTCAGAAAACAGCTGAGGATAAAATTTTGTCAGTAAACGAAATTCTGGGACATTTGATTTGATAACAATTGATTTAGAAATTAGCCTTCTCTTTTTACTTAGAGTTCCATTTTTTCTCCAACTGGCATTCTTATCCGAATCATGTTTCCTATATCAAACTCACAGATAAGGAGGAAAAACAAAATTAGTTACTGGATATTAAGTTCTGATTTGTACTACACAGTAAGAAGGATAATCATGCTGTAATTCCAGGTTTACCCTTTTTTACTATTTCTCACTAAATCTCAAATAATTCTGTTACATTATTTTTCATACAACATGTAAGATAATTTCTAATGGACATTTCCTGTCAATGATCATATGCATGTTTCTTTATTGGTATCACTTTATTCTAGAAAAAATTTTTTGATGATTTTCACATTTTGCTTTTACTGTGTAATAAAATATAGCCAAATATCATCCCCCATATGAAGTTAATTTAGGTGATTTTTCAACCCTGATATTGTAAGCTAATTATTTAGGCTAACAGGAAGCTCCACTGTTAAGTTACTTTAGCATTTGCTGACTTTGTTTCTTTATAGCCATCATCATCAAGAAGACACTGACTAACTAGTGTTGTCAGCAGGTTTTCAGACAAAATAATTGCATGACAGCTCGTTTTTTTGTTTTCTATTTTCTGGGAAAAAAAAAAATGGGGGAGTTCCATCAAAAATACTTTAACTCTTCTCTTCAGGTGTGCCTTAAATTTTGCCACATTTCCAAGTAACTGAGGTTTTTATAATTTACTTTTATGGTCTTTCTAAGTACTAAATGTTGGCTAGAGCACCGAGTCACGATAAATCTTTACTCCGCAATGACCAAAAGAGAGCGACAGTACAATTTTATTTCACATTCTGGAGAAAGGCTCAGACTCACCTGCACTGTTCACTGGAACTCTGTCTCAGAAGAGGGGAGCACACACCATGCGCCCTCCCATCCTGTAGATTAAGCTTTCTCTTTGTGCTTGAAGGTGGGTGGCTGAATGTGTGTGCCCGTCTTCGGAACTGTGGGGAGTCAGAATCCTCTTCAGGGAAGGTGTGCCAAGCTGGGGACAGTGGGGAGGCTGGTGGTGTTCCTGGTGGGGAGTCTCCTGGGGAGTAGTCCTGGAAAGCAAGCAGAAGTGAGGTCGTCCTTTCCTGCCAAGGATCATGGCAGACCTGCTGAAACACACAGCTCAAAAGTGACAGGGGCCTCTTCTTCCTCCTGAGTCATGACAAAACTTTTTTTTTTTACTCAATCCATGCTAAAGGCTAATCAGTATCACCACAAGCCATAACCCAGTTCTTCTGATAAGCAGCTGTAAGACAGCATCCGTAAAGATAGGGCAGAAAGAAAAAGGGGTGATTCCTTCCCCCGACACTTTGTGGTAAAATGCTATATAGATACTGTACCTCTCACTGTTGCCAGAAATGAAAAGCGTCATGACCAAAAGAAGGTGGAGTCTGTGTTTATGTAGCTACCAATTTCCGTGACATATTGGGTGCATGCTTCCTGTACTATCAAAACAATATTACACTGCCTGAGTGTCCCCGTCTCACAGCAAAACCGTCAGGGAAAAAAAAATAAAGCCTGTTAAGTATCTTTCTTCACTGTTGATGTTCTTATCCAACTACATGCTGCCTGAGGTAATCTTTTTTTTTTTTTAAAGATGTAAAAAACAGGAAATGAATGAAAAGTGAGCTATGCTGGAATGCATCTGATATTGCATGAGTAGGCATAATAAATCTTTCCATTTAGACAGATGTTCTGTTTATACTTTCCAGAACAGACAGCATTTTAGAAATGTTTAGCTTGATGAACATGGGTTAGAATCAAAGCTGAACTAAGTCTTCAATTCCATCAACAGAAAGTTTAATAAAGACATTTTAATGTTCTTCAATTTTTTTAAAAAATGAGTTGCATACGCCTTAGATGTTTTCTCTCAGAACAAAGAAACAGAAAACCAAACCTCCTGAGTATTGTCTATGAGATAATGAACAGCCTAAGGTTATAGTTAAAAACGTAAAAAATGGGGGAGCGAGGGTAATATGGGGAGACAGCAAAAGAAAAACAGATCACTGTATAAGTACAGATATCACCTGGCTCCTTTTTATATGGTTTTGAGCTGCTCAAATACTGTCCTCCAAAGCATAAGAGCTCCAAACAGTAAAAAGCCCGATAGAGTACAGCTAGCCTGTAAGGCACATGTTCTTTCCCAACATAAGAAAGCTTCAGCTGAAAAAGGAACAAGTTGATAATATCCAGAATCTCAAAAATATTTATTTAAACAACAAAGCCTCAGATATTTATTTTTTAAAAAGCCATGAAGGAATCAAAATAAGATAAGTTAGCATGCATATTACCATGTAAGTGGTGGTCTTTGCTATAGCGCCCAACTTGTACTAAAAAAGGGAGTTCCGATTAGATACCTTCTCTGAAGCAAGACTGTTGGACCGTTCAAAGCTGTCCATGCTTCCAAGCCGGCCTCGCATTCTGTTAGCTCCCTGAGTGAAGAGAATAAAATTACATCGTTCATGTGGTTTAGGTTTTTACTTCAAAACTGTGAAAGGCAGTTTCAGGCTGCCTCTTTATGTTAGCATTAAATTGATTCTTTTGCAGCTTACTCTAATTTGTTGGCACTATTAATAGCCAATTACAGCACAGTAAATAGAACTATTCATAATCTATTTCCATTCTTGCTAAATCAGCTATTAGATAACTAGATACTCAGACTAAACCCGTTTAAGTTATTTTGGTTACAAGGTTAAAGCATTATTCATCCACAAGTTCCAGATATTCAGTGAGACCCCATTCACTCTGTCTCATACAGATAAACACAAATGTGATCGGTACCACCAAACAAACCAAGAAAAGTTAACAGAATGACCTATGTTCTCTATACAATCTAATTACAAATTCATAATTCATGTCATAGGATTATAATAAGCACAGGTTCAAAAAAAAAGGAAAAACTGCTTTTTAAAAATTTATGGATTTTGCTTTATTCAGTCATAATTCAAAACTACTTCAATAAATACTTCACTCTAGAAGACTAGATATCAATCTGTTTTGCTTCAATATTGGTAAATTGGTTCTTTTTTTTTTTTTTTGGCACGTAATTCTTTGTTTTGGGTTTAACAGTGATACAAGAAAGAGGGACCTAAGAGATCATCTTGTCTATTCCCCCCATTTTATAAAGGAAGAAACTGAGGCCAAACAAACAAGGAAAAAGGACAGAAAGGCAGGTTGGGTGCCTCATCATGCACGAGGTCATAAGAGAAAAGCACAGAATGAGGAATTCTACATGACTGTAAAACCTATGGAGAGGTTCTAAAAATGATGACCAGAAATATGAGTCAGGTCAATGTGACAGTGTGATCCTGCAAATAAAATAATGCTCAACATTTGTATAGCACTTAAGTGTGAACGTTTCTCTCCATATATTCTTGGTTGCTGTCTTTTGTTCGGTTGGTTGGTTTTTTTATGCGAAAGGGTAGGGGAGGATTCAATTTCATTTTAATTTTTAATCTGGGTAATACTTGCACAAAGTTTCAAAAGTCACACTATGCTACAAACCTGAAAATGAAAAGTAGCACTCATCAAGCCGCACTCTCACACCCTGAATCCATATCCCCAAAAGCTAACAGTTAAAATTATTTATATTGACACTTGGGGTTTTTAGCTTATACTGCTATTCCTTAATCTTTCTAATGATTTCCTATTCTAGAAGATGAGATTTTATTTACTATCATCATTTCACTACTCTATACATACTTCTCTCTTCCCCTCTTCTTTCAGTATACTTATTATACAAGTTTGGGTTAATCGATATTTTCTGCTTCGATTATCATGACTTTTTAAATACTGTCTGCAGTTGAGCCACATATTTTACTAAGATTGAATTTTGTATCTTGTACAATTTTGTTTTTGTTTTTCATAGAATTAGTAGCTGCCTCAGCAGTCACTAACTTATTGCCAAACTCTCCAACATCTCAATATGGTCCAACATCACATAACCCATTAATTATATTTTTTTCTTTTTCTTTGAGCTACCATTGCAGGACCCTCTGTCTTCCTGCCCCGATCTGGACTGGTTGCAACATAAGCCTGCTGTACAGATCTTTCCAGTGTTTTCCTGCACTATTAACCTGGAAATTTCCTTTCCTGCACTATTAACCTCGAAATTTCTTTTAGACCTCTCCTATGTTGCAATTTCTGTTTCCTTGTGCTTCCTCTTTCTTAGTTTACTTCCTCATTTTGGTGAAGCACACTTTCCAGGTGCTTTATGAAAAAGGGTGACTGGGAAGAAAAAAAAAATTTGTTTTAATTTATATGCCTTTAAATGTCATTATTCTATCTTTATATTACATTAATAATTTGGCTGAGCATGTAATTCTGGCTGGAAACTTTCCTTCAGAATATACAAGCACTGCTCAAACATCTTTTGGCACAGAAGTCTAATGCCATTGTGATTCCTAAGCCTTTGTGTGCGACCTGCTATTCTCTCTGGAACAGGTTCTGAGTTTACTCTTGGGCTTTTGCTGAAATTTCACAATGATGTGCCTTGGTGTGGTTTTTATTTAGTCATTGCATTGTGCACTTACTAAGTCCAGTAAATTTGAAAACTGATGCCCATTAGCTGTGAGAATTTTTATTTTATTATTTCTTTGAAAATTTCATATACATATATATATACACACACATATACATATACATACATACATATATAAACACATGTATATATTATGTATGTATATACATATATACATATATACACAGACCTCTTTAAAGTATTAGAAAGAAAAAATGTCACTTTGAGGACTAAAGTGCACCTGACCTGAGCCATGGTATTTTCAATTGCATCATATGCATGCAAAAGCTGGACAATGAATAAGGGAGATCAAAGAAGAACTGACCCACTTTAGTTACGGTATTGGCAAAGAATGCTGACTATACCATGGACTGCCAGAAGAATGAACATATCTGTTTTGGAAGAAGTACAGCCAGAATGTTCCTTAGAAGCAAGGATGGCAAGAGTTCATCTCACGTACTTTGGACATGTTATCAGGAGGGTCCAATCCTTGAAGAACGACGTCATGCTTGATAAAGTAGAGTGTTAGTGAAAAAGAGGAAGACCCTCAATGAGACAGATTGACACAGTAGTTGCAAAAATGGGCTCAAACATAACAATTGTGAGGATGGTACAGGACCAGGCAGCATTTCATTCTGCTGTCCATAGAGTCGCTATGAATCGGAACCGACTCGTTGATGGCATCTAATGACAACAAATATATATATATATATGTATCTCCCTTCTGGAATTCCTACTATTAGGCTTTCGGCTCTCCAGCTGAGTCCTTTAACTTTTCATGTTTTTCTGCTATTTTCCATTTCGTTCTATTTTCTAAGAGAGTTTTTCAATTCTAGCTTGTAACCCTCCTATTGAACAGTTTAATGTCTACTATCAGAAAGTTTTAAGAGTTCTTTCTTGTTCTCAGTTGACTGTTTTGTATTTATGGTATCCTATCCCTGGTGGCGCAGTGGTTAAGAGGTTGGCTGCTAACCAAAAAATCAGCAGTTCGCATCCACCAGCCGTTTCTCAGAATCCCTATGGGGTGGTTCTACTCTTGTTCAATAGGGTCGGTATGTGTTGGAATCAACTCGATGGCAATAGGTTTGGTTTTTTTGGTTTATTCTTGTTTCACAGAAGCAGTATTTATTCTTATGTATGTATATTAATTATAATTTTCTAACTTTGCTAGCTCCCTACGTTTTCTGTTTCCTACACGTTCTTTTCTGATTATTTTGTTCTATCTTTTATATTTAGAGGATTTTCAAATTTGTAAAGTAAGGCTGGGCTTTTTAACTGGTTCATTGTTTTCTAGAGTGACTAGGCAGGCACCCAGCAGTTTCATTGTGGCACCCTGTTATTATATGCAGGTGTTTTATCTGAGGCGGATGAATTTCTCCAGAGAAGAGCCCTTCAATCTTTTGCATAAGGAGTGGAGGATTAGTGGTGGGTAGAGGGTAGGAGAAGAAATGAACATGATCATTCTGTACTATGAAAACTGAGCAGGGTAAGAGGGTTGGCTGGTCTTGATGTTCACTATAGACTCTCACTACTCCTCTTTTCAATACAGTATCTCACCCTCGCCTGCTATATCTGGTGTCCCTGAGTCAAACTGAGTCGAAGTCTAAGTAGGTTTGTCTGAGGTATAAACCTACAGTTTCCCTCCATAGTCAAGGGGAGGGGGGTGTCACCTAGCTGCCCAGAGTGGGGGAGGGGAGCTGGAGGGCTATCTGTGCCTAATTCCTATTTTCAATCAGTCCTCCAGTTTTCAGTTCCACCCGCTCATCCCTGCCTCCTGAAGTACTAGTCACTTTAAACTCTTGAGTTTTAGGGGGGTTCTGTGAAAAATTAGCTCGTTTCAAATGGTATATATTTCCACGATGGAATTTTTCCACTCTGCTAAGCCACTTATCACTCACCTACCCACCTGCTGCCATTTCCTCTCTTGTTCTCTATTTCTTTACAGATTTTTAAAAATCTTTCCTATTCCTTTAGCATAATTTTTGGAAAGTTTTAAGGGACAGCAGAGATAAATGAATTTGTTCAACCTATCATGTTGCAAACTTTTTCTATAAAGGACCAGATAATAAGTATTTTAGGACCGGCAGAGTATCTATGGTCTCTGTCACACATTTGTCTTTCTTTTTTTTAAACAACTCTTTTGAAATGTAAGCATCATTCTTAGCTTGCAGGTGGCACAAAAACAGGCTGGTGCTAGATTTGGCTCACAGGTCGTTTGCTTACTCCTACTATACACTGGAGTCGCTGGATGGTGCAAATGGTTAACGTGCTTAGCTGCTTACCAAAAGGTTGGTGGTTCAAGTTCACCCAGAGGTGCCTCAGAAGAATGGCATGGCAATCTACTTCTGAAAGATCAGCCATTGAAAACCCTATGGGGCACAGTTTTACTTTGACTCATATGGTTGCCATGAGTTAAAGTCAACTCAACGACAACCAGATTTTTGCTATACACAGTTATTTAATCCTCATGACCAACTGATCATTATTTTTACTTTACTGATAAGGACACAAAGTCTCAGAAAGTTGAAATGATTTGCCCAAATTTACAAAGGTAATGGCAGAGAATAACTCTCAAAAACAGGCCTAACATAACAAAGGTATACGTTAATAAAGATTAAAAGAGTAAGGTCTCTCATACCTATAGGCCATCTATTGATATTATAGAAGTTACTTAAAAATAAATTTATAAAATAACGAGATTATTCCTATGTCTTCAAAGAAAATTTTATGATCTCAATGTGCAGCAATTCTGTGTTATGTTTAAAAGCCAAGATGATATCGAGATACACAAATGGAGGTTAGGCAGTGTGGGTGCTATGAAGCAATGTTCCATTATATTTAGCCTGAGTGCAAATAAAGATATTAGTTAGACTAGTAAATGATTACTACTCTAATTCTGACAGCTTCAGAGCTTAATAACAAGAAGGGATGTTAAAAAAAGAGAAAAAGATAGAGTTTCTTTGATATGATACAATAGCACAAGCAACAAAAGAAACAATGCATAGATTGGACTTCCTCAAAATTAAAACCTTTGTGCTTCAAAGGACACCATAAAAGAAATGAAAAGACAACCCACAGAATGGGAGAAAAGCTTTGCAAATCATGTATCTGATAAAGGATTTGTATCTAGAATATTTAAAGAACTCCTACAATTCAACAGCAAAAACACAAATAATCCAATTTAAAAATAAGCAGAGGATCTCAACAGATATTTCTCCAAAGAATATATACAAATGGCAAAGAAACACATGAAAAGATACTCAACATCATCAGCCATCAGGGAAATACAAATCAAAACCACAGTGAGACACCACTTCATACCCACAGGAAATGGTTATAATCAAAAATTCAGACAATAATAAATGTTAATAAAGATATGGAGAAATGAGGAGTCTCATGCATTACTTTTGGGAATGTAAAATGGTGTAGCCACTTTGGAAAAAAGACTGGCAGTTCTGCAGAAGGTTAAACAGAGTTACCATGTAAACCAGCACCTCCACTCCTAGGTATACATTGACCCAAGAGAAATGAAACACATGCCCACTAATGTTCACAGCATTATTATTCCTAATAGTCAAAAGGTGATAACAACTCAAATGTCCAGTGACTGATGAATGATACATTCACACAAGGGAATATTATTTGGCACTAAAAAACAATGAAGTGCTGATACATGGTGTAAAATGGATGAAACTTGAAAGAAGCCAGTCACAAAGAACCGTATGTTGTATAATTCCATTTATATAAAATGTCCCAAAGAGACAAACCTATAGATATGAAAAAGTAGACTAGTGGTTGCCTAGGGTTGAGGAGGCTAGGGTTAAATTGGGAGTGATTGCTAATGGGTACAGGGGTTTCTTTCTGGTGTAATTAAAATATTCTACAAGTGACTGTGGTGATGGTTGCACGACTCTGTGAATACAGTAAAAACAACTGAATTGTAAACTTTAATCGGTGAGTTGCACAGTATGTGAATACAGCAGTTATTTAAAAAGAAAAGGTTAATGGGTGAGTTGCACAGTATGTGAATACAGCAGTTATTAAAAAAAAAAAAAAAGATAGAGCAGGTAGGAAAATATGACTTAGATATAGAGTTTTAAAAAAACCAAATTATTTTGCTATAGAAAAAAAGCTAACCTGGAAGCCTAACAGTTAAGCACTCGGCTGCTAACCTAAAGGTTGGTGGTTCAAACCCACTCAGCCGCTCCTTGGGAGAAAGACCTGGTGATCTTATTACAGTGACATTATTACAGTACCAAAAAAAACCACACACACACTATGGGGCAGCTCTACTCTGTCACATGGGGTTGCTGTGAGTCAGAACTGACTCAATGGCATCCAACAACAAAATAATGAAAATATTCAAATGATTTAAAGAGCTTTTATACTAGAAATGGAAATAAACTATTTTGTTTTTCCACTGAGAACAGAATCACGGAGTATATGCCAATGTTACAGAATGGAGAACTAAAGATAAAGCAAAAGCATTTTTACTAACTCTGCTTGTACTACTTCTATTAATAACAACAACAGTATCAATAATAATATTAATAGCTGCATCTAATACTGAATGTGTATCATGTGCCATATACTATATTAAACATTATACACTTTATTATCTCATTTAATCCTCACAACATTTCCCTGAGGTATGTGTAATTATTTAGCTCAGTTTTACAGATAAGGAGACTGAAGTTCTGAGAAATTATCTTCCCAAGTTTACACAGCTAGTTAAGGGTCAGAGCAGCTATTTGAACCCAGAAATTATAATTGAAGAGTAAAGTTCTTGACCTCTTACTCAAAACTACTTCCCTAACATGAGCTTTGTAAAAAATAAAACTACAGAACCTAAGCCTACATTAAACCAAACCTGTTGCTGTTGAGTTGATTAGCTAAGTGTAATTCTACAAACCTCACAAATGATCTTTCAATTCTTCAGTTCTATACCATGACATGCTGTCTACTAATAATAAACTATTAAAAAAAACCAAAACCAAATGCATTGCTGTCAAGTCGATTCTGACACACAGTGACCCTACAGGACAGAGTAGAACTGCCCCATAGGGTTTCCAAGGAGCGGCAGGTGGATTTGAACTGCCAATTTTTTGGTTAGCAGCCAAGCTCTTAACCATTGTACCACCAGGGCTCCTACAGATTGAATAAGTATGGTAAAAGGATACAACCCTGATGTGCTCCTTTCCTGATTTTGAACCATTCAGTATCCCCTTGTTCTGTTCCAACAACTGCCTCTTGGTCTACATACAGGTTCTGCATGAGCACAATTAAGTGTTCTGGAATTCCCATTTTTCACAATGTTATCTGTAATTTGTTATGATCCACAGTCGAATTTCTTTGTGTAGTCAATAAAACACAGGTAAACATCTTTCTGGTATTCTCTGCTTTCAACCAAGATTCATCTGACACCAGCAATGATATCCCTCATTCCACATCCTCTTCTGAATTCGGCTTGAATTTCTGGCAGTTCCCTGTCTGTATACTGCTGCAACCATTTTGCAATTATCTTCAGCATAATTTTACTTGCTAGTGATATTAATGACATTGTGCGATAATTTCTGCATTCCTTTTAATCACCTTTCTTTGGAATAGCCACGTATATGGATCTCTTCCAGTTGGTTGGCCAGGTAGCTGTCTTCCAAATTTCTTGGCATAGATGAGTGAGCACTTGCAGCATTGCATCTATTTGTTGAAACATCTCAATTGGTATTTCGTCAATTCCTGGAGCCACGTTTATCACCAATGCCTTCAGTGCAGCTTGGACTTCTTCCTTCAGCACCACTGGATCTTGATCATACGCTACCTCTTGAAATGGCTGAACACTGACCAATTGTTTTTGGTACAGTGACTGCGTATTACTTCTATCTTCTTTTGATGATTCCTGCATTGTTCAATATTTTGCCCATAGAATCCTTCAATATTACAACTCCAGGCTTGAATTTTTTCTTCAGTTCTTTCAGCTTGAGAAATGCTGAGCGTGTTCTTCCTTTATGGTTTCCTAACTCGAGGTCTTTGCATATTTCATTATAATACTTTGCTGTGTCTTCTTCTGTTCAACTCTTTTACTTTAGCATTTCTTCCATTTGCTTTAGCTATTCTGTGTTCAAGAGCAAGTTTCAGAGTCTCTTCTGACATCTATTTTGGACTTTTTTATTTTTTTCCTGTCTTTTTAATGATCTTTTGCTTTCTTCATGTATGATGTCCTTGATGTCATCCCACAACTCATCTGTTCTTCGATCAATAGTGTTCAATGCATCAAATCTACTCTGGAGATGGTCTCTAAATTCAGGTGGGATATACTCAAGGCTGTACTTTGGATTTCATGGACTTCTTTTAATTTTTTCTTCAGCTTCAACTTGAACAGACAGATGAGCAATTGATGGTCTTTTCCCCAATCAGCCTCTGGACTTGTTCTGACTGATGATATTGAGCTTCTCCATCATCTCGTTCCACAGATGTAGTCAATTTGATTCCCGTATATTGCATCCAGTGAGGTCCAAGTATATAGTCATTGTTATGGATTAAATTGTGTCCCCCCAAAATGTGTGTCAACTTGGCTAGTCCATAGTTTACAGTATTGTGTGACTGTCCACCATTTTGTCATCTCGTGATTTTCCTACATGTTGTAAATCCTACCTCTTTGATGTTAATGAAGTGGGATTAGTGGCAGTTATGTTAATGAGGCAAGACTCAATCTACAAGATTAGGTTTGTTTTAAGTCAATCTCTTTTGAGATATAAAAGAGAGAAGTCGAGCAGAGAGATGTGGGGAACTCATACTACCAAAAAAGTAGTGCTGGAAGGAGAGTGTATCCTTTGCACCCAGGGTCCCTGTGCTAAGAAGCTCCTAGTCCAGGGGAAGACTGATGACAAGACTTTCCTCCAGAGCCGACAGAGAGAGAAAGCCTTCCCCTGGAGCTGGCACCCCGAATTCAGACTTCTAGGCTCCTTGACTGTGAGAGAATATATTTCTTTGTTAAAGCCATCCACTTGTGGTATTTCTGTTACAGCAGCACTAGAGAAACAAGACAGAAGCTGTTTATGTTGTTGAAAAAAGGTATTTCCAATGAATAAATCACTGTTCTTGCAAAATTCTATCATTCGATCTCCTGTATCATTTCTATCACCAAGACCGTATTTTCCAACTACTGATCCTTCTTCTTTGTTTCCAACTTTCACATTCCAATCACCAGTAATTATCAATGCATCTTGATTGCATGTTTGATGAATTTCAGACTGCAGAATTTGGTAAAAATCTTCAATTTATTCATCTTTGGCATTAGTGGTTGGTGCATAGACTTGACTAACAGTTGCATTAACTGGTCTTCCTTGTAGGCATGTGGATATTATCCTATCACTGACAGTGTTGTATTTCAGGATAGATCTTGAATTTTTTTTTTTTTCCTTGAGGATGAATGAGACGCTGTTCCTCTTCAATTTTGTCATTACCAGCATGGTAGACCATATGATTGTCTGATTCAAAATGACCAATATCAGTCCATTTCAGCTCACTAATGCCTAGGATGGAGCTCTTGTGGCATGGTGATTAAGAGCTCGGCTGCTAACCAAAAGGTCAGCAGTTTGAATCCACCAGCTGTTCCTTGGAAATCCAAAGGGCGGTTCTACTCTGTCCTATAGTGTCACTATGAGTCAGAATCAACTCAATGGCAAAGAGTCTGAATGCCTAAGATATTGATCTTCAAGTGGTTCATTTCTTTTCTGACAACTTCCAGTTTTGCTTGATTCATACTTCGTACATTCCACATTCCGATTATTAATGAATGTTTGCAGCTGTTTCTTCTCATTTTGAGTCGTGCCACATCAGCAAATGAAAGTCCTAAAAGCTCCATCCATGTCATTAAGGTCGACCCTACTTTGTGGAGGCAGCTCTTCTCAAGTAGTATTTTGAGTGCCTTCCAACCTGAGAGGCTCATCTTCTGGCACTGTATCTGACAATGTTCTGCTGCTTCCATAAGGTTTCCACTGGCCTTTTTTTTCTAGAAGTAGATCGCCTCCTTTCCACTCTATCATAGTCTGGAAGCTCCGCTGAAACCTGTCCACCAAGGGTGACCCTACTAGTATTTGAGATACCAGTGGCATAGCTCCCAGCATCACAGCAACATGCAAGTCACCACAGAACAACAAACTGACAGACGAGTGGTGGAATACCTTGTTAGGTCACATAACTGATGGCACTGGGCAGCACTCTGGGACACCGAACCTACTATATCCACCTTGACCAAAATAGATTGGCTGTGTATGCCCTTGCCAAAATAGTCATTCCGGCAGTTCGAGGCATGCTTTAGAGACACTTCAAAGTCAGCCACGCAAGCATGGTGCAGGATGCCAAGGTACGAAATGGAGCTCAAGAGAGTCACACTCTACTCTTGTCACGAGTTTTATCTTGTGGTAAATGGCAGGGATTTCGGAGCTTTTCACTTGTCTTAGTTTCTTGGTGCTGCTATAACAGAAATACTACAAATGGGTAGCCTGAATGAACAGAAATAATTTTCTCACAGTTTAGGACACTAGAAAACTGAATTCAGGGCACTGGCTCTAGGGGAAAGTTTTCTCTCTGAGTTGGCTATGGGAGAAGGCCCTTGTCTCTTTTCAGCTTCTGTCCTTCACTGGTAATCTTCATGTGGCACCAATCTTACTCCATTTGTCCTTGCTTCTGTGCTTAATCTAGTCTTTTTATATCTCAAAAGAGATTGGCTTAAAATACACTCTACAGTGACATAGCCTCGTTAACATAACAAAGAAAACCCTATTCCCAAATGGGATTACATCCACAGGTTATAGGGGTTAGGATTTACAACACATATTTTGTGGGGGACACAATTCAATTACAAACCACCGTATATACCATCTCACCTCTATAAAAACCAAAACCCACTGCCGTCGAGTAGATTTTGACTCACAGTGACCCTATAGGACAGAGAAGAGCAGCTGGTAGATTCAAACTGCTCACCTTTTGGTTAGCAGACGAGCTCTTAGCCACTATGGCACCAGGGCTCTCACCTCTATAGTGTGATATTTTCCCAAGATACTGACGTTTAATCCTCACAATAATGCAAACTAAGCAGGCATTTGAATGCCATTTTACAAATGGGCAAACTATGGTTTAGAAAAGGTAAGTAATTTGTCCAAGATCATAAATACAAAATCTGATAGGACCAGGTCTTGAATTAAGATCCCTGAACCACCCACTTAAATGGTCTTTCTACTAAAGCTCTCACTAAACACCATGTGTTCAGTTCAGGTAGCTGATACTAGTGAATACAGATTATCTGTTCATGATGTTAGTGCTTCAAGAACACCTCATGAACAGCCACCGTCTGTTTGTCAGTGGAGCCTTGTGTGTTGCTATGATGTTGAACAGGTTTCAGTGGAGCTTCTAGACTCAGACAGATTAGGAAAAAAGGCCTGGCAATGTACTTCCAAAAATCAGCCAGTAAAAACCCTATGCATCACAACAGTTCGATCTGCAACCAGTCATGGAGATGGCATTTTGTTCCACTGTACAGGAGATCACCATGGCGGGAGGGTGGGGGGTATCTCAAAGACAGCTAACAACAACAAGAGTAGTAGGTCTCGAAATTTAGTGCACATGTAAGAATCACCCGGAGGCCTTGTTAAAACACAAATTTCTGGACCCCACTCCCAGAGTTTCTGATTCAGGACACTTGGGGCTGGGCTGGAGAATCTGTATTCCTAACACGTTCCCAGGCGTGATGACGTTGTTGGTGCAGGACCACACTTCAAGAACAAAAGGCCCCCCAAAGCATGAATAATCACAAATAGGGAGTTAAGATGCAAAACCGAGGCTGTATATCAGAATTACCTGTGGCATTTCTAAAGCACACAGATGACTAAAACCCACACCTATGCTATTTTCATGCAGTACTTGAGGGGTTGGACTCAGGAGTCTATTTTTCATTGGGACAGCTCCATTGATGACTGTTGTACAGCCAAGACTGAGCAGAGTGGAGGGGAAGATTAGACTCATTTAATTGTTTATGTTTATGAAATAAGTTCTTTGTTAAAGTAACAGTAGAAATATTTAACTTACTAATTGTTACCATTTGCCTATCAAATTCACTTCAGATACACTAAAAACTAAAAAACAAGTTTAAAATAAACAGAAATACCTTGATTTACAGTATATCCTTAAAAACATAACGCTCCATTTCACTGGGCCTACACTCTGAATCTTTTCTGAAGGTTATACTCACTTCACAAAATCCGCTGCCGTCGAGTAGATTCCGACTCATAGTAACCCTACAGGACAGAGTAGAACTGCCCCCATGTGGTTTCCAAGAAGTGGCTGATGGATTTGAACTGCTGACCTTTTGGTTAGCAGCTGAGCTCTTAACCACTGCGCCACCAGGGCTCTGCTCTTCCCAAAGGGCATATATAAATGAACCTTTACCTAGCTCATGAACCTTGGAGCCAGTTGCTTTAGATAGCCATCTGTTCTCTTTTCTATTAAAAAGTGAAAAAATACCCTCCCTCCCTTGCAAAAATAACACCACAATTTACAGGATACCTTGCCTTTTAAAGGAGTTCTGGTGGTGCTGTGGTTAAAGCACTCAGCTGCTAACCAAAAAGTTGGCAATTCGAACCTACCAGATGCTCCGTGGGAGAAAGATGTGGCAGTCTGCTTCTGTAAAGATTTATAGCCTTGGAAACCCTATGGGGCAGTTCTACTCTGTCCTATAGTGTTGCTATGAATTGGAATCGACTCGACGGCAGTGGTTTTGGTTGATGGGTTTGCCTTTTAAATCCAAACAGGGATTTCTCTGACAATGTATGTCACTAATTTATAGCTCTCCTAGCTCTCTTTTTTTTTTAATGGAGAGGTCCTTCTACCTTGTGTAACTAATAAATATTAATTACATCCAGTAAATATCCTATTCATATCAAACTTTCAATGTATTCATTTATTATTTATTTTTTATATCAGAATAGACTTGTGATTTTCTATTTTACTCAACAGGTTATAAGCTGTTGTCATCATTTATTTTGGTGCTCATCTTGTCTCTGATACAGTCAGTACCAGCCCTTTCAAGGTCTTTACATCTTTATGATACATCTCCATTTATCTCTAAGCACTTCCTTACTATCTAGAGCACCAAGATATTCCAGGCTCTCTTGCACTCTCCCTGCAGCTCTGGACTCACTCATTTCTTCCAGAATCCCTGGTTTCTTTTAGTGGAGAATATACATAGAAACCAAAATCTGGGTACTAGATGTCAAAATCTGGGTACTAGGCTTCTTACCCTGGTGGTGCAGTGGTTAAGAGCTCAGCTGTTAACCAAAAGGTCGGCAGTTCAAATCCACCAGCTGCTCCTTGAAAACCCTATGATAGGGCAGTTTTCTACTCTGTATTATAGGGTCGCTACGAGTCAGAATTGACTTGATGGCAACAGGTTTGGTTTTTTGGTTTTACAGGAAAGCTAAGGAGCCCTGGTGGCACAAATGGTTAAGCGCTTGGCTGCTAACCAAAAGGTGGGCAGTTCAAACTTACTCAGAGGCTGCATGGGATAAAGACCTAGTGACCTGCTTCTGTAAAGATTATAGTCAAGAAAACCCTACGGGGCAGTTCTACTCTGTCACGTGGGTCACTATGAGTTGAAATAGACTCTATTGAACCTAACACCAACATATGAAAGCTGCTCCGAGGTCCTCTCATTGGGCAAAGTTAAGGACTATCTGTACATATTTATATCTATATTTACTTCTAAATATATATACATTAAAAGCCACAAGTTCATACTGGTAGGTCTAAGTCAAATCCGACAACACAGGGTTCACGCTAATTTCCTATCTTTTCATACTTGTAATTCCCTTCTCCCTGAACCCCATTATCTTTAATATATTTGCTTATGTGATCAGTCTCCCTGTACATAACCAATCTCCACAGCTGCCACTACACAGACACCCCCTCTCCCAACTCAGGCTGCCACTCCCACACATTTAAACCACCCTCACCCTGGTCAGACTTCAACTCCTCATATTTGGCACCCTGTTACATGAACACCTTCCCTACTCCACTCTGGCTCTGATACCCCATGCTAGACCATTCTCCACAGGGGTGCCTCCCTTACCTTCTCAAGCTCCGACTTCCCGAACCAGGCTGCTTTCCGTGCAGACGCCCTCCTGACCACACTCTGTTCCCACACACTGCACTGAACCACCTCCATAACATGATGTGCTTTCTCTGCTCTGAGCCATGGTGGCTCCCCTGGCCCCCCAAGACATAACTTGCTTGATCACACCTAATGGCTTTAGGATTGAATTGCTCAAGGGAAGGCGAACCATTTTACTCATTTTTAAAATGGAATAAATTTACTAAATGGAATAAATGAATTTCTATTAATTTATACTTATGATTTTCAGTATTTCTTATCAGTCCCTAAGAATGGGCAGAAGACGGGCTTCTTTATAACTTTACGTGATGTGGCAAATGATAAAAAGTTCTTATATAATAGTGGGCATCAATATTCTATTTCCCTTACATATATCTTTACTACTAAATCTCTACTGTTCAAATTCAGGTATCAGAGGTACCAGAATAAATCTAGGTCTGAGAATGAAACTTATTTTTAAAGATTATTTTAGGTAAGTATTAACTAAATTAACGTTATCTTAGTTTTATTTGTTTCTTAAGGAAATCTTCTATAAGCCAGCTGAGAATGAAACAAAGCAGTTAGAAAACACAGACATTAACACCTAAAAGATCCTCAGTCTAATCTTACCCTTGAGAAGATATTTTCCAGGGAACTGGTTAAGGATCTCTTAGCCTTATTTTTCAGAATGTCAAGTTTGAACCTCCCACTGCTTGTTGCATTTTCTGGGATTATACTATTTGAAATAGTCTATAGAGAGAAAAACAGATAAATTTCAGTTTGCAAGTATTCAAGGTTAAATGAGGCTTTAAATGTAGGCTTAACCAAGCCATCAAAAAGCATAAGAATTCTTCAGTAGCTCCATTAAGAATAATTTAGGTTTCGCATTGTGAACACACAGATTATAGGGAAAAGAGTTTAATTTTTTAAATTGTAAATAATAAAAAAGACAGCAATAAGATCTTTCCTTCATGCCTTCCTTTCTTCTAATAAATTCCGGCTGCATTTAACAACAATTAAACTTGAGATGGCAATTTTTACTGCTCTTATTTTGATTAATAACTATAACCACCCATTCCAATTTGCATATTTTATATTCAAACTACCAAGGGGAAAAAAAAAAGAGAGAAATAAGTTGTAAAAAACAAAGCATCTTCTCGTAAAGCTGGAGTCTGCTAACGGCTGTGTTATAATTACATTTTCATTGGTGAGTGGGTCATTTTTCTTTTAGATCAGCAAGTATTCACTGATAGTACCGAACTGTATGAGCATCTACTATGCGTCCCCTGTTTATATGCTCTTTCCCAGTTCTTCACTCTGCCTTCCTTTACATGTCCATCCAATTCATCACTAAGTCCTAATGGTTTTGTGTCCTAAACAGCTCTTCACTCACACCTTCCTAACATCTCCAGTGTTCTAGTTCAAGCTCTAACTTAAGACGAAAAAAATTTCCATGACAGAATCATTCAATCTATTTATGTATCAATGCTATCCCTGTGTCTTGCGCATGCTTATATTATTGTTTTGTTGGTGGTATTGTTGTTAGGTGCCGTGGAGTCAATTTCAAGTCATAGTGACCCCATGTGACAGAGCAGAACTGCCCTACAGGATTTTCTAGGCTATAATCTTTATGGGAACAAATCACCAGGTATTTCTCCTGCAGAACTGCTGGTTGGGTTAGAACTGCCAACCTTGGGGTTTACAGCTGAGCACTTAACTGTTGTGCCACCAGGGCTCCTTATATTATTGCACTAATCACACCATGTTGTAATTTATTTGATCTGATTATATGTTGGTTTGTCCTCTACACAGTTAGATAAAGGACAAGGCTGATATTTATCCCCATTACCTAGTACATAGAATGCATTTGATAAAGGTTTATGCAATAACTAAATGCATCACTTCTCACATATTCTATTACAAAATTCTCCTAATTTGAGAATGTGATTTCTGTCCAAACACTCCGAACCCCCTCATCCACTAACTCCCCTAAAAATCTAGCATCACAGTGACAGAAGAATTATCTTTAAAGTGCAAATCTGATATTCTCGTGCTTTTACTTGAAATCCTTCAATGACAATGTCCAGTCTAGTACTTAAGGCCCTTCATCATCCTTCTGCTGCTTACCTTCCAGCCTTGCTCCCCCTACCCTCAAGTGCACCCTAAAAATCAGTACACCTTCTGAGTACCTGCAAGGAATATGTTCAGTCATGCCGCTACATGCCAGTGCTCAACGTTGCTTTCTAAAAACACATTTCCTACACTTCCCTGATGAGCAAACTTTATGTCCGTTAAAACTCTAGCCCTTACAAAATACTCATCTCCTTGCATTCCTTAATACTCCCCCACCCTTACTCTCCACTCAAGCTCTAGACAGATGTAGTAGCTGCTTTTGCTCTCCCTGCAAATTACTTTCTAAAAGCCACTTACTGCCTCTATTACACTATCTGCTTATGTGTTTGCCTTCCCCTTCAGAATGTTAAGCCCTGGTGGTGCAGCAATTAAGAGCCTGGCTGCTAACCAAAACGTCAGCAGTTCCAATCCACCAGCTGCTCCTTGGAAACCCTATGGGGTAGTTCTACTCTGTCCAATAGAGTCGCTATGAGTCTGAATCGACTCAGTGGCAATGGGTTTAGAATGTTTGAACCCTTCTCCAGAGAGAACATTGTTCGCTTATCTTTTTTGGTGTTGTTGTTGTTGTTACAACTAAGCACACAGTGTGGCTCATAGAAGGTTCTGAAAAGGTGCTTGTTCAATGACTAAATGAAGGAATGGGTACTAACCAAGTGATACGTGATTTGTTCTGAATACAGGTTGAAATAAAGCTATAACTTGAACTAGTGTTATTAAGAGGTAATTATGTTATGATTCTCTTGCTATTGCTGATGGCTTTGCTTTACTCGTATGCAGCTGGAAAAACATTCTAACCCACATGCATAAAACTACCATCCTTCAGTTTGCAGCTAGGGCTGCCACTTACATATTACTACGCCCTCGCTCTTTACCACTCAGGCTGTCTAAGCTTTTTCCTGAGCTTTTGTACCTGGGTGGTACAAATGGTTAAGCACTTGACTACTAGCCAGAAGGCTGGCAGTTCAAACCCATTCAGAGGCCTGTCTTCCAAGGACAGGACTGGCGATCTGCCTCTGAAAGGCCACAGCCTTGAAAACCCTATGGAGCAATTCTACTCTGCACGCATGGGGTCACCAGGAGTCGGAACTGACTCAACGACAACTAACAACAACAGGAAGTTTTTAATAAATGTTCATAAGAAATTGATACAGAATAATGGACTAACATAACTAAAAATATACTTTCATTCTAAATCATGAACATTTCTCATCCTTGGTTTTATACTAAAAACCAAAAACCAAACCCACTGCCGTGGAGTCAATTCTGACTCACAGTGTGACCCTACAGGACAGAGCAGAACTGTCCCATAGGGTTTCCAAGGAGCAGCTAGTGGATTCAAACTGCCAACCTTTTGGTTAGCAGCCAAATGCTTAACCACTATGCCACCAGGCTTCCATTTTTATAATAAAAATCATAAATGTTTTTACATTTTAAAATCATCACTACTTTATCTCCATGGGACGGTGTCTGCTAAAATTTCCTATAGAACCCCTAAAATACCAGGGGAAAAAAGTATGATAGATTTTGGCCCTCAAAAAGATAAGAGTTCAAAGTAAAGAAACGCCTTCTTCATCCAATATTTTGGCTAAATATGAGACAAACAAACAAAACAAACCAGACAACGAGAAAACATCTCACCGAGGGGCCTTCCCCAATGTGAGTATGTGTCCTCTGCTTGGCCTCACACAGCTGCCTGAGATGTAGAATCACAAGTTCATTTTCTTCCTGGTCACTGACTGGCTTCATTTTCTGTTGAACAGACAAACCAAGAGACGTTAGCAACACAGAGCCTCTCATTTTATTTTAGTCTCACTTAGTTTTATCATTTTGGCAGACAAACATAAATAAAGCTTAAATTTTAACTGCTGTTAAAAGCAACACTGGCAACAACATTCTAGTTACTATTAAATATCACTGTACATCTTTAACTTCAGACAGAGGAGTGAAAAAGAGCTCATAAAAACAGAACCTGATTCTCATTTCTTATATCTGAGTTAGGAGAACTATAAATGATGTTACCTGAACTCGTTCAAAGATGTCAGCTTGCTCATTATCTGTCAAAGATGAGAGATGCCTCTGTATTACCAGCTTGGCTCTTGGGGGGTAGAGACCTAGGAAAAATGATTAAACAAACAAGAAAAAAGAAAAAAAATTGTTGCCATTGAGTTGATTTCAACTCATAGCGACCCTATAGGAAAGGGTAGAACCGCCTCACAGAGTTTCCAGGGAGTGGCCGGTGGATTCGAACTGCCAACCTTTTAGTGAGCAGCCGAGCTCTTAACCACTGCACCACCAGGGCTCCAATGTATTGACAGGAATACTATAATTTTGAGTAAGTGAAATGAAATACTGACATCTAGGTACTTCGCAATATCTTTCTCACTAACTTTCTACCCTTACTTGTATTTAATCTAAATGTGGTTCTTCCAGCTTCATAGTTTCTGCCTCAGCATAAAACAAGCTTCAAATTCACATATCTTACTCAGATTAAAAAAAAAAAAAAAACCTCATTGGGAAACACAAATGCCAAGAGGCTTCAAGGCAACTGAGCCCTGAAGTACTTCCCTTCTGACATTCTCAGAGGGAAGACTATCAAGTTGCTTTGAAAACAGATTACACAAATTCAAATCCTGGCTCTGCTCCTTGAGAGCAATATGACTGCGGCAAGTTGCCTACTCACTATGCATCTGGATGTCTCAGTTTCCTCATGCATAAAATAAAGATCAAACACAGTACCTACCTTATAGGGTTTTTAGAAGGATTACATGCAAAATACAATAGTGCCTAGCACGTGGTAAGTCCTATAGAACTATCTGCTTTATTGTTACTACTTTTATTCTTACTAGAGGAGCACTGGAGGAGCCCTGGTGGTACAGTGGTTGAAGTGTTTGGCTGCTAACCTAAAGGTCAGCGGTTCAAACCTACCAGCTGCTCCGCAGGATAAAGATGTGGCAATCTGCTTCCATAAAGATTTATAGCCTTGGAAACCCTATGGGGCAGTTCTACTCTGTCCTACAGGATCACTATGAGCCGGAATTGACTCGACAGCAATGGTTTTTTTTTTTTTTTTCATAGGAGCACTGCCCTATGTAATGCTTTCTTTGCCTGATGTCAAAGGCAGAAAGAAAAAAAATCATATAAGAGGGTGTTGCCCAAGGCCTTAGGAAAACCACCACCACAACAACCCTGTTAGTGTGAAGCCTTTTTCCAGTAAGCATAGCCCCTTCCTTTTTTCCCTTCAGATATATGCAAACCTTGAAGCTAGTGAAGCTTAAGTTTCAGGGCCCCCTCAAGACTTTGGCAGGGCCTGTAGCAATTCTGCATTCATACTTTTGTGTTCTTTTTCTTAAAATGGATCTTTAAAACTATAAAAACTTCAGGCCCCACAAAACTGAGAAGCAGCCCTGTATACATATAAACAGAGTCCCCCACACCTGCTATAGCTCCCCTATGGTTTTAAACTCCCTGGGTGGTACAAACTGTTAACATATTTGGCTGCTAATCAAAAGGGTGGCGATCCAAGTCCACCCAGAGGTGTCTCGAAAGAAAGGCCTGGCAATCTACTTCCAAAAAATCAGCCATTGAAAACCCTAAGGATCACAGTTCTACTTTAACACACATGAGGTTGCCATGAGTCAGAGTTGACTCAACGGCAATTGGTCTGTTTTACAGTTTTAAAGCCAGTTCATGACAGAGACTGCCAACTTTTATGAGAATTTAAAACTTCTTTTTAGTAACAGAATACATATTTTAAAACATACCTAGAATGCAGTTTTAAAAACAGAAGCACAATATTGTTTTCTTACGCCTAAGTTTTTAGCTTTGTTTGCGTAGAAATAACAATTCTATCGTGTGAAGTTTGAAAACTAATATTCAAAAAGGAGTATTTTCTTGTCATTATTAAAATTTGAGGCATATCTCCTGCCAGTTTTTCTCTAAATATACATCTTTGCTTTATTTTTAATTATCCAAATAATTTAGTAAGCTCTATGTTTTTTAAATATTAAAAACACTATAGATAAAACTAAAAATTGCCTTTGCCTAGTATCCCCAATCCTGGTTTCCCCCTCATCCTCTAGAGGTAATACTATTAAAAGTTTGTCATGTATATTTTTAGTCTATTTTATATTCTTTCACATATATCTACATGTATTCATAGAAAATACATGGTATTGGTAATTGCTGCAGACAGGATCTATGCTAGAATTGGAGCCCTGGTGGCACAGTGTTAAGTGTTCGGCTACTAACCAAACAGTCGGCAGTTCGAATCCACCAGCCACTCCTTGGAAAGCCTATGGGGCAGTTCTGCTCTGTCCTATAGGGTCGCTATGAGTCAGAATCAACTCATCAGCAACGGGCTTGGTTTGGTGGTTTTTATGCTAGAATTAGCAAAGGTTTCAGAGAACAGAGATTTGTGTCAATTCAAACTACCTTCCCTAAAATATTTGTTGACTCTAGGAGGAATGGAAGTAACTTTATAGTAAAGCATCCTGAGAAGACCACCTTGATCAGGTGATCAAGGCCAGTATCACTAGTAAGAGCTTGTCCACATCATGATCCCCATGATATGATGCAGTAAGAGGGATGCAATTCTAGCCCGGGATAATGACCTCAGTACAATCATGAGACAGTACTACACAGGCTGAACTGAGGGACGTTCAGCAAAATCACTGAGCAATATTCTTCAAGAGTGTTAAGGTTATAAAAGAAAGAAAAGACTGAGGAATTGTTCCAGACTGCAGGAGACTAGGGAAAAATAACAACTAAACACAATGTGGGATCTGATTGAGATCCTAGAACAAAAAAGGACATTAGTGGGAAAACTGTTGTTGTTGTTAGGTGCCGCTGAGCCAATTTCAACTCATAGCAACCCCATGTGACAGGGTAGAACTGTCCCATAGGATTTTCTAGGCTATAATTTTTGGAGGAGCAGATTGCCAGGTCTTTCTTCTGTGGAGCCACTGGGTGGGTTCCAACCTCAGATCTTTCATTAGCAGCCCAGCATTTAACCATTGCACCACTAGGGTGAAATTCAAACGAAGTGATTAGTTTGGTTAATTGCATTGAGCCAATGTCAATTTCCTGTAATTGAACCACAAGTACATAAACTGTTAACAAAGGGGGAAGTTGGGTGAGGGATATTTGGAAACTCTGCAGTATTTTACAGCTACTTTGTAAGTCTAAAAACAGATACAAATAAAAAGGTTTTAAACAGAAAAATATATCGTACTATTTATATATTTTTCTAGATATAGCATTAAAGTGCATGTTATTTGGCAAATCACTTTTTTTCCTCAATAATATATTTTTAAGATGTATCCAAGTGGAGACACAGTTCAAATTCACTCCCATTAACTGCTTAATTATATGAACATACTTCAATTATCCTACTGATAAACATTTAGATTGTTTCCAATTTTCCATCATTTACAAACTATACAAACTATGTCACCATATGCATCTATATAAGAGTTTCTCTTATCAAGATATGGAATTGCTGGGTAATAGGATATATGTGATTTCACATTAATGTATTACTATTAATTGCCCTCCAAAATAGCTATACCAGTTTACACTCCCATCAGCATTACATATGTACTGATTTCCCTACAATTTCATCAACAGTTAATCTGATGACTATTTTATTGTTGTTTTCACTGACATCTAATGAAAATGAGCATCTTCTCATTTTCATTATTGGCCTTTTTAATTCTTTTTGTGAGATGTGTTTCTGTGTATGATGTTTGCAACCTTCCTACTGGGCAGTTTTATTTTTTCTTATAGATTATACAAATTCTGGACACCAATCTGCTAACTTATTCGTTGCTTATCATTTAACTTCCAAATAAGCAGTTTTGTTACGTAGAAGTTTTAAACTCTCAAGAAGCCAAGTCTTTTGTACCTTAATCATGCCTTCCTTCTTTAAACGAGTATTATTCCTTATTTTCTTTTAACAATTTTAATATCGTGTTTCTTTACAATGAGGATTTTGATTCATCTAGAATGTATCTGAGTAGGATAAGTAGTAGGCAATCTTCCCCCTTTGGATATTTAATTGATTCAATAGCATTTCCTCAATAATTTAGCCATTCCCCACAGATTTATAATGCTCCCTTTATCATACCCCAAGGAATGCTCCATTTTTATAAATCTTCTCTATGTGTTTGAAAATAATATGCATTCTGGAAAAGTATAAATATAAATTGTAAAGTTTGAATGTTATGTTTAAATAGTCCTTCCTCACTTAGCTTAATGGATATTCGATAAACACTGCTGTTTATCACTGATTTTGCCATGTGCTGGTGATTCTGTTGCCTACTGAACAGAAACCACAATTGCATTTATAATAACGTGACCATTCTCTACTTTTTTTCTGTTTTCTCGCCATTTATTATAACACCCATGATACTGAATTGGATTTATTTGCTCACATGACTGTCTTCCACTCTAGAATTCTAGAATGTAAGCTTTCTAAAGCCATGGTCCAAGTCTCAATCTTTTCTGTAACTGGCACATTGCTCAGTACACAGTAGATGCTTAACAAGCATTTATCAAATTGTGATCCTTGTGCAGTACTTCCTAACATTGTTTTTATTGTTGTTGTTGGTATGGATAACAAGGAGAAAGGGAAGGTAAGTCACAGGGTCACCCATTCCACTTCTCCTTCATGTTCCACCCTCGTTCTCAGAACACAGTCAAAAACAAAAAACAGAAGTCAGCCTGCTGTATGGAGTCACTATTATCTCTCTGTCATTTACAAATGTTACTCAAAAACCAAGCAAGTTTCAATACAGCTCTAAACTTTCAGGAAAAAAGAACACAGCATCAAGTGAGGGGGACAGGGAACAAATTTAGCCATTGACCCTCTGTGATGGTTTTGCCTCTCTTCATTCATTCAACAAATATTTGGTCAGTTCCCAATATGTACATAGCAGAGTCTTAAGAACCGTGGGAAATGCAAGTCCCTTTCTTGATTTCGCCTTGAAAAATAAAAAAAAGAGAGAGAAAGACCAAAAAAAAAAAAAACCGCAGCTTCTAGGAGAGATTGACAGCACATTTAGATTTGACCAGACATGAGAAATGATTCTTCGGGCTCTTGTTTTAAACAGAAACAAAGAACCATTTAACGACAGTAGGGACATTCTTATTTCCCAAAGGCCAAAGCAAATTCCTCTTCTGCCAAGGGCAAGCCATACCATACCTTCGATCCTTTCACACAGTTTATGCAGAGAGTGCATAGGGCATGCCTCACACAGCTTAATCTGGGTCTTGGCACTCTGCAGGGCAGCAGCCGTGCTGAAAGCCTGTTTCAGAGTCAGCATTACCTCATCAACCTACAAGAAAAAACAAAACTCAGGTCTAGAAAAGGTTGCTTTCATGGTAACACATTAAAACCTCAACAGCAACGTAAGACTTTGCTGACACTAAAGAAATTAATAACAAAATTTTGATGACTAGGAAGCTGGCAGAAAGAAAATATTAAGTCTCGAAGCTAGGTCTTCTATATATATAACTGAAAGCTGGATGAAATAAGACCATTTTAATGTGTGTAACAGAATACACATCTGTTATTTGAATGCTACTTTCAAATGCCACTGAGTATTATCCACCACAGACAGTTTAATTAGTTGATCAGCTCTCTGTTTAATTAAGTGGTTTATCAGATAAATACCTGTCTGGAAATTTTGTCTGCTATAATATATACGGAGCAACAAAATAGGTTCAACATTCACTTGTGTTAACAGGTATCCTATTTGTAGTTTATTCTTCTGGATTATTTTTAGTGTTAAAACAAACAAAATGTATTTATGTTCTAGGGGAAAATGAGTTCAATTTAATTAAAAGGTGGAAAGTATATGAAGGTTGATGATCTTATCTACTTCCAAGTGGCTGCTAAGTTGTTATCATTCTACATATGATAAGAAGTGCTGACATGGTGTTGTCTAATAGCTGAGTCCCACCACTAGGCCACCAGCTTGAAAACTGCCATCTATTTCCTTTCTTCCTCTTCCACGACACGATCAAGAAGTTTGAATCTAAACTTCTAGTTTCCTGCTTGCTTCTCTGAAGTCAACTAATAGCTCATCTTCACACATTGTTAAATCTACTTCAGGTTGTGCGGCCCCTATCTTCTCTGTAACACAATCACCAATAAAAAGGTGTGGTTTTTCCACACTCTGTAGGACTTAGATCAAATTTTAAAACCTGTATCGTGAAGCTTTGAAAAATTAAGGCCCTCCTCTGAACTAGCTTTGATATTCAAAACCATTTACCACACTTGGTACACAAAATTTTTTAGATTCTTTTTCTACTTTTCCTATGGCCTAGTAAAGAATAAGCTGTTATTTAAAATATTTAATCTACTTCTGGAGCCCTGGTGGCACAGTGGTTAAGAGACTGGCTGCTAACTAAAAGGTGAGCAGTTCAAATCCACCAGCCACTCCCTGGAAATGCTATGGGGCAGTTCTACTCTGTCCAGTCAAGTAGCTATGAGTTGGAATCGACTTGATGGCAATGGGTTAATCTAGTTCTGCATTCGAATGTGCAAGGAATATAGAATAAAAAGAAACTTTACTCTTCCAATATTACTGAAAGGAGAATATCCAACACTAAGCAGTCAGCCATTATTCAGTTGACTTTAATTACATTAGCAATCTAAAAAAAGGCTGATAAATAATTTCACATCGTTCTATGAATAAAAATAAATTATTCATAAAATCTGTGATTTTGTGGTATATTTTTTTAAAAAGAATTTCTAATAATTAAAAATAAAAGCACTGCATGCTCAATGCCTTAGTATTTTGATTTCATTTGCCTTGTTACGTATTCAAAAGTAATTTTAATTACTTAAGGAGATGACATTTATTTCTGTTTTCTTGTTTCTCATTTTAAGGCACTTAAAGGGTTAGTCATTTTGTTTAGCAGTATAAATAGCTTTCATAGGGGTTTATTTGTTATTTAATAATACTGCCTTATAGAAGGTCTCCAGAGGAAATATTGAACTCTCAAGTTTTCTTCTCTATTTTGAAATGAATCAAGGAGCCATTTCAGTGGTGTCCCCCATGTGACTACCAACTTCTCTCGGTCACAAATATTACTAAAACCTTTATTTGACTTCTAAAAGGTTAAGTGTTTTAATTTTTAAAACCTGTCACTCTTGGCATCTGGGGTTTTAAAAGCTAGCAAGCAGCCATCTAAGATGCATCAATTGGTCCCAACCACCTGAAGCAAAGGAGAATGAAGAACACCAAAGTCAAAAGGAAACTATTAGCTCAAGAGACAGAAAGGGCCACATAAACCAGAGACTGCATCAGTCTGAGACCAGAAGAAATAAATCGTGCCCAGCTACCACCAGTGACCACCCTGACAGGGACCACAACAGAGAGTCCCTGATAGAGCAGGAGAAAAGTAGTGTGCAGAACTCAAATTCTGGTAAAAAGACCAGACTAAATGGTCTGACTGAGACTGGAAGAACCCCAGAAAGCACGGCCCTCAGACTCTCTGTCAACCCAGCACTAAAACCATTCCTGAGGCCAACTCTTCAGACAAAGATTAGACTGGACTATAAGACATAAAATGATACTCGTGAAGAGTGTGCTTCTTAGCTCAAGTAGATACATGAGACTAAATGGGCAGCTCCCATCTGGAGGTGAGATGAGAAGGCAGAGAAGGTCAGGAGCTGGTTGAATGGACATAGGAAATCAGGGGTAGAAAGGAGGAAGGTGCTGTCACAGTATAGGGAGAGCAATCAGGGTCACATAACAATGTATGTATAAATTTCTGTATGAGAGACTAATTTGAATTGTAAACTTTCACTTAAAGTACAACAATTAAACAGAAAAAAAAAAAAACTGTCACTCTTTTTAGATGGCCTATAAATTCTATCATGGAATCAAGGCAACATAAAGTTCAAAATAATGCACTATGAATACTTAATTATTTTAGTCTAGATAAAAAAAAAAAAATCACAGGTCATGTCAAAAGGTTTAAAGCAAAGGAATGGGCAAAGATAAATCAATCATATTCAAACAGAAAGAAGTATTCTTGACATTACCATTAGACTCCCTAGTAAAATGCATCAATTAGGACAAAGGCCAACTTATGACTTTAAGGGGAAAATTCATAAAGAAAACAATACTCATGAACATTTTACACCAAATTTAGGTATTTCTGTAGCATCTTAGAAGAGGTCTAAGAACCAGAGAATGTGTAAAAACTTTACAAGAGTATCTACTCAAGGTCTCTGGGGAATTTTAGCACTCAAATCATCCAAGAAAGAATGTCATTAATCCTATTCTTAACAGCTGTTAACAAGGAGACACTAATCTATTTATTCCCGTGGTTAATCTCCCACACACTGATGTGCTCTCTATATTTGTTGGACTTCACAACAGTTACAACATCCTATGATATAAATTCTTCAGTACTCACTTGTCTAAAGTTACGTTGCAGTGCAATTAATTACCTTGGTGTGTGGCCTTTCTAGCCATGGTCTTGTGACTCCCACCCAGATGATTGGGTGGGGCTGTGCAAATAAGATAATTGTGGCCCACTGAGGGGACTGGTCAGTTTTGCCTTAAAAGAGAGCCAATTCCAGAGCAGAGAGGAGAGCCCACCACCACCGAAGGAGGAGAGACCTGCAGCAGAGACCAGCAGGAACAGGAAAGCTGAGTGCCTTTGGCAGAGACTGAGGGTCAGGAAGAAGTCTGTGCTGACCCACGAATTTGGGACTTACCAGCCTCCACAACCCCGTGAGCCATTTCCTTTATATGGTTCATGAAGTCAGTGAGACATTGGTGCAAATTAGGGAACCAAAGACAGGAGGGAGAGTACTGAGGCAAAAGGGAGTAGTTGATGTTAGAGATGGTGGAGTGGTACAGCAGCTTGTCAAAGTTAGACATTTGGGACATCTTTAACTTCCACCTCATAGGAGCAGCTTTGTGCTGATCCTTATAAAAGAAATTACCCATTAATATGCCCTGTACGTTTTGTTCCTAGGTTAAATGACTCCACTTACTTCAATTTTTCCCAAATGAGAAACTTTTCATAGATTACTGCTCTCTCTAAAACATCTGCAACTTTCTTCATCTCTTAAAATGTAGATACCAAACCTGAACTTGTCTCATTCACCCATTTATCCTCCTTACACTGCTTGGTCATTAATGGTTAGAGATCTAGTTTAAGAGTATAATCAACACAAGATACAAGAAAAAGATAACTTTCTAGACTTTGAACCTCATTTTTCTATCAGTACACTCTAGGACCATGCTTCCTTCATTAACTATTAGCCCCACGTTATTCATGTAAATCCTGAGACTTGGGTATTGTTTCTGTTAGCTGTTGTCAAGTGGGCCCCTGACTCGTGGTAATCCCATGCACAATGGAACAAAATGCTGCCCGGTCCTGCACCATCCCCATGATCAGTTATGGATCGGACCACAGTGATCCATTGGGTTGTCACTGGATGATTTTCAGAATTAGATTGCCAGGCCTTTCTTCCTAGTACCTCTTAGCCTGGAAGCTCCACTGAAACCTGTTCAGCATCATAGCAGCACACATCCACTGACAGAGAGGTGGCAGCTGCACCTAAGGCGCATTAGCTGGAAACTGAACCCAGGTCTTCGCATAGAAGGTGAGAATTCCACCAACTGAACCAGTATCCTGGGTCTTTTGTTTCCTTCAGCAGAATATTTGCCAACTTTTTGTCTGCATCTGTGGATTATATTTTTTATCTAAGTACTAATAACTTGAGCTTTTTTCACATCTTTCAAACCAATTTTGGAAAAGGCATTTTTAAGAAAGGATAGTTCCTACAGATCTCAAGGTTGATTAAACAAGATTAAGGGACCTACCTACAATTGTTAAAAAAATTTTTTTAGGTATCTAAACTTCCTGTGTAATCCTCCAGGGCCTATCTGAAACACTATACTGTTTATAAATTCATAGCAAATGCATTTAATGACATGCTACAAAGAAGTAAAACAAAATGCCAATTTTGTATTCTTTGCTCAGAGAAGATAGGTCAGCATGTGTGGTTTGCAATACGTTCTCTTACACAACTGCCAAGGCCACATCAATAATATTACTTAGACCTACAATATTTAATTGATTACTTGGTTTTTGTTCTCTATGTCACTTGCTTAAGCTATCCTCTATTACGTGGGAAACTGACATTTAATTCTTCTTCTAACTTCTAGCTCTCATGCCTCACTATTCAGTTAAGAGGTTTTCTGATGATATTAGAGTAAAGCAGGCTTTAACGATACTAGCATGGGCCTGTCCTTAAGAATAACGGTGCCAAAACTGAGATGCTGATACAGCCTCAGTGTAATAGGAAGACATTCACAGCCAGTCCAGTCTGTTGCCTTAGACACAGAGCTTCTTCAGGGAGGAAAAATGCAGCATGTTCCCACACTTTGTACCACGATTCCCTGCTTCAAAACTCATTCTACATGCCTAAAGGCTAAACAAAAGTAAAAAATTCAAAACTAAAAACAAAACCTGTAAAAGAGATTGGAAATAAGAAGGGTTTTCATAGTCTTCCTTTTGGTGCAGGTTATCCAGTTACCAAAGATTATAACCACCACCTAGAAAATGATCACCTGAAGTTAAGGGTAATGCATTCAATTCCATCATTCAAAATACACTTATCAAGCACCTGCTATCCTAGAAACACACTGTGTAGGTATAACACAAATAAGACATGGTCCCAACCTTGTGAAATTGACTACCTACTGGAGTAGATGGTTTGTAAATAGAACAATTAGTGTGGGGATTGGTACATACTATTTACCACCTATGAACCAGGTGTAGTAAAAGCACCGAGGATAGAGAAACTAAAGCAGTCAGTCACGAACTGAAGGAGTCAGGAAAGGCTTCAACAGAATGTCATATTTAAGCTGGATCCTGAAAATTATGTGGGAGAAAAAAAGGCGGAGGGGATTCCAGTCAACGAGGCACTAAGAAAGAGAATGTGAAAGCAGATTAACTAAAGCACTGAACATTTGCCGTGTTCAGTACCAAGGGACCCTTGAGGCTGACATGACCCTTCCCTAGCCTGACAGTATAAAAGGTTCTGTTCTCCTCTGCCATGGTGGACTCCTCACTCTGCATAGCAAACAATAACTTCTGAACTTCAGCTGCACTTCTGTGAGCAACATGGGGCTTCAGAGAGCTGCTTGCTGTTGCTGTTGTTAGGTGCCGTTGAGTCAATTTCGACTCACAGTGACCCCGTGTGACAGAGTAGAATGGCCCCGTAGGGTTTTCTAGGCTGAGCCCTGATGGCGCAGTGGTTAAGAGTTTGGCTACTAACCAAAAGGGTGGCAGTTCGAATCCAACAGCCACTCTCTGGAAACCCTATGGGGAAATTCCACTCTGTCCTATAGGGTTGCTATGAGTCAGAATCATCTCGATGGCAATGGATGTGTGTGGTGTAATCTTTACAAAAGCAGATCTCGAGGAGCAGCTGGGTGGGTTCGAACCACCAACCTTCAGTTAGTGGTCGAGCACTTAACCATTGCACCAGCAGGGCTCCTTTCAGACAGCTGCAGTTACTCACTTATAGCCTTGATTTCATGTGTGTCCCATGCACTAATCACTTGCTGGTTCTACACTAAACCAAGATAAAAGCACCATCACATCAATCTTCAAACTAGTGTTTGTGGTCTGGCTAGAGAACAGTAGGTGAGATGGAATAACAAGCACAAGGACACGGTCATGAAAGGGTGTGGCATTCAGGTCTCAGTACGGAGCAGCAATAGTGAGACTGGGGCAGAATGTACTAGACCTAACTTCTACGCTAGGAGGTCTGGATTTTATTCTTTAAATAATAAGGCATGAACAGGTCAGGAAACTTTTTGAGAAATAAAATTCTAGCATAATATAGAAAATGGACAAATGAGAGATTAAACCAGTGGCAGGGAAACTACCTAGGATACTAACAGTGTACTCCAAGTAAACAAGATGAATGCCCAGAATCGAGTTGCTGATAAAGAGGAAGAGAAGGAAAAAAAGAATATGAGAGACATTTCTAACTTTGAGTCAACAGGACTTGGTGAACAACTGGATAGTGGAGGTGAAAGAGAATGCATTATGGTTTCAAAACTGAGTAGTTGGTAGACTGTGTTACCAAATTAAAAATTATGGAATCAAGAGTTGGTTTTAGAAAGGTAGGAGAGTAAGGGTTCCAGAACACAGTCTAATGTAGTATCAGCAGAATGAAGAACATAAAAGAATGGGTCTTAAATAGGAGGAGGGACAGAGGAGAGAAGAAGTGAGGTATAGACCAGGCAGAGGATGACATGGGTGGCAGAATATCCTAGATAAATCTTTACTATCTCTTAATGGTTAGTATTTTCCATTGTTCTCTCATTGGTTGTCTTTGGCTTTCTTTCTCTTTTCTCCCCATGAAAGCCATGGACTCCCATGGCTTCAACTATCATTTACATGATGACTATTCTCAAATTTCTCTCTCCAGTCCTGAAATGAATCTATTAGGCAGTGGTTCCTTATAGGGGATATTAACATGTGGACATTTCATAGGTATGGTTATTTATCTCGAGTGAGAACGAGACTCAAACAGAACTCTCCAGAGTGGCAAATTGTTAGTGATGGGAGTAATATATTCTCCAGAGAAAAAAGGTGAGAACTGGAGTGCACTAGCCAAAAAGAGCCTTTATACCAATTCACTTCCACTTCTTCATTATTCTTCACTGCACACTGTCAACATGGGAATATGAAAGGCAGCAATTAAGCAGAGATGACCACAATATGCTGTCTTTGTAACGTGCATGGAAACAAGGAGAATGCTGACTGGATTATCTGTATATGTCTAAGTTGTATGTGGAGTCCCTGAGTGGCTAACCAAAAGGCTGGACATTTAAGTCTACTCAGAGGTGCCTTAGAAGAAAGGCCTGGCTCTCTAGTCCAGCCACTGAAAGCCCTAAGGAGGGAGCACAGTTCTACTCTGACACACAGGGGGTGACCACGAGTTAGAGGTCAAGTTGACAGCAACTGGTTAAGTTATATTTCTCTGGGAGAAAGGATTGTGGGAGGATTACGTGTCTAAGGAGATATTTTTCGGTAAATCTCTTCAAAGAATGGTGATGTAAACATCTAAAGGTTTTTGTTAAAATGGTTAGCAGAGACAGACAAGTGGAAAAAATAAGTAAACACCAAAGTGAAAAAAAAAAAATCAACCTATTTTTAGTCACCCAGATATATTTCCAAGCCTGTCTTACATAATTTCCTCTCAACTCCAACTCCATTAAAGTGGGTGGAGGGTGGTGCTGCAGGAAAGAGTTGACTTTTAAATTTCAAAGCAAGAAAAGGAGGCTTACAATAAGGTCATAAAAAATATTAAAATTCTGACAACTAGGGAGAATCAAGGAAAAAAACAAAAATAGTTTTCTACTCTGCTGATGTGAGCATTATCTCTGAGGTATTGTAGGAATTAACAGAATAAAAAGTCAATGGCTTTCCTTATCTTCTTACACAAGTAACGAAAAAAGTAACAGCTTTTTTTCTTATGATTAGGTTTTCCCTACCTTTGTAAAATACGTACGGTAACGTGATTCGATTTTTTAAGCACAATAAACTATCCAGACTTTAAAAGTATAGTTTCCATTTATTTTCGTTTTTCCACTGTTGTGCTGCTTTGAAGAGAAAAAAAATATTTCAGCTGCCTTCTTCTCCCTGACTGATAGCCGTTTTACAAGGACTGGGCCCCTAAGAGTTGAGTCTTCTCGTAGACTGATCCATCGGCAAGAGGACATGCACAACAATAACACTGCTTACCAGGGATTCACTTGCACACTGGAACACATAACAAACATACTGGCTCAGCCCAGGCTCTGGAGACTCCCGGCAGATAAATCCAAAGTGATCCACATGCTTTATACCCTAGAGTAGGGAAAGAATTGCAATATTTATAAGAATATGTCCCTTTAATCAATATGAAATCAGCATCAGTTTTATGCTTTCACAGTCCCACAAATTTTTCCTGCACAGCACTGTGACAGAGGACATAATATCATAGCAAAGTTACATGGTGGCCTCTTAATACATAAAATAGAGAATGAGATCAATTCCGACTGTTTTGTTTCCGACAAACACTCTGTGACTCAGGGCCACAGGAGGAAAATATGGATGGCATGATCTGCTATATCTTGTAATAAAACCTCTTCCAGTCTTTGGAAATAATGAGCTCTCAATTTATTGGTCTTCTTAGAACAGGCAGCCTATGATTCATCATAAGCCCTGTTCTTGTCTATGTGAGGATAAGAATCGGAGAGAAGCTTAACACTGACCATGCTCTAATTAAATAGCATGCAACTCCCTAAAGGTATGCTGTTATGCATTGAATTTCGCGCCCCCAAAATATGTGCTGTAAATCCTAACCTCTAAACCTGTGGTTATAATCCCATCTGGGAACAGTTTGTCTGTTATGTTAATGAGGCAGAATTAGTATAGGGTACATCTTCAGTCACTCTCCACCTGGTACAGCTCATTAGTGACTAAAGAATGGTTTTCACTAGCTTAGTACTAAAAGGGAAAAATTCACAGGACCTCATTAGCTAAGCGATTCTTCAGACAGTGGTGATGTTTTTAGTAAAGAAAACTACTTTTATATTCCCCATTCTTGCCAGAAGAACAGTCCTACAGCTTTTAAAGAAAGAAACGTTTGTAGGTGTACATGTGTGCGTGCACAGGTACGCTCTAGTCTGTAAGGTGTGCTTATGTTTAAAAGCACGCCTGTTTCTGGATGCGGCCTCATCTTCTCAGTTCAGTCCTAAAGACAGTGGAATAAAGAAGAGAGTGGAAAGGAATAAAAGCAGACATTCAGCGAAGAACAGATGATAAACCGGACAATTATCCTGATCAAAGGCCTTCTGCAAATTTTCCTCATGCTTTGAATTCTTTTTCTGAACCAAAATATCAGAATACAAATCTCACCTTCAAAAAAATAAAAACTACAAAAGCAAAAATCATGTCTGAACTGCCCATTTCATGTGTTTTATTGGCTGGTTCTTTTTTTTTTTTTTTTTTTTGCTTTCTCTCTCTTTTTTTGCATGTTTGATGAGTATTGCTAATTTTCTTACTGAGAGGCTTAGGGAGTATGGATTTTTGGTGCTCTGGGAGGCAGGTTTGTATACTGCTCTCTGCCCAGTACTTAGCACAGAGCCCGACACATAGAAATTGCTCATTAATTCAGCGTATACTGAACACCTACCTATACCTACCTATATGTTAAGCTCTGTCTTAATCCATCTGATTCTGATGCCTCACAGAATATACCACCATACCATCTCTGCCCTCACAGAGCTCACAATCGTGCAGGGATCAATAGTAAATAGGTAATTACAAGAATGCTTAACCACTATTTGTTTCACTAAAGTGAATAATCTTTCTACCAAATCTCTCGGTCCTTTAAATAGGAAGAGGTTTCCTATCCTTTAGAAAACTGCAACAGATTCTTCCTACCTTCCGATTCTGCCACTCCCTACAATTATTAGAGTAGAAAATTTGTATCCATACAATGTAATTTTACGTCTCCATATCATATTAAAAAATATTAAAATAAACATTATGAGTTAAATTGCACTAGCTAAGGCTGAGGAAAACAATTAAGAAGATGTACAAAATCTCTCCTGTTATTTTCAAATGGAAGGATGTCCGAATATGGCAATGCTAACTCCAAAATTCTAAAAAATAAAAATAATAGGCAATCATGATTTTTCAACGGTAAAATACAAAAGAGATGTTGACAAGATCCATTTCCTTGAAGGTGTATCTAAATCACTGCTCAGAAAGAAGTCAATTCTTCTCAATTCCAGGGACCTCCCCAAAAGTATCTTTGCATTTTTTCTAACCTTCCCACATTTAGATTTAACTACTCCCTCTATTCTGACTTCTCTAAAAAGTCTTCCTATATTTAGAATCTATTTATGGAGCTCTAACTAACCTCAACATCAAGAAAACAAAAATCCTCACAACTGGACAAATAAGCAATATCATGATAAACAGAGAAAATACTGACATAAAGAATTTTATTTTACTTGGATCCAAAATCAAGGCCCAGGGAAGCAGCAGTCAAAAAATCAAATGACATATTGCATTGCGTAAATCTGCTGCAAAAGACTTCTTTAGCGTGTTGAAAAGCAAAGACATCAGTTTGAGAACTAAGGTGTGCCTGACCCAAGCCATAATATTTTCAATTGCTTCATATGTATGTGACAATAAATAAGGAAGACCAAAGAAGAATTGACGCCTTTGAACTGTGGTGTTGGAGAAAAATACTGAATATACCATGGAGTGCCAAAAGAACGAATAAATCTGTCTTGGAAGAAGTACAACCAGAATGCTCCTTAGAAGCAAGGATGGCGAGACTATGTCTCACATACTTTGGACCTGTTATCAGGAGGGACCATTCCCTGGAGAAGGACGTCATGCTTGGTAAGGTAGAGGGTCAGTGAAAAAGGTGAAGACCCTCCATGAGATGGATTGACACCGTGGCTGCAACAGTGGGCTCAAACATAGCAACGACTGTAAGGATGGCACAGGACTGGGCAGTGTTTCATTCTGTTGTACATAGGGTCGCTATGAGTCAGAATCTACTTGATGGTACCTAACAACAACTTTTGCATAGATTTTCTAAATAATTACTGTTTCTTAGGACACTACTTTATGCCTAGTATTATAATCTTGTACACATTTAGCCATATCCATTCTACATAAACATTCAACTACACTGTCATGAATTAAAAAATAAATAAATGAACAAAAATATACTAAAAAGTAAAAATTTTAACATTTACATTAGTATAAATTGAAAACACTAGTTCTCCTTTTACTATCTATTGTGGTACAATGAGCAAACCTCACTTGATTACACTCACAAGTTCCAATGACCAAGATTCTGAGGAACACTAAGTGTGAGGGAATTTTCAAAAGAACTCACCACCACAAAAATTCCATCAGTAGCACAAATCTGATGAAGTGACGCTACAAAGAGACAGAGTTGATGACAATGAAGACAAACAATTATGGTAGATACTGTGGGACCTGGATGTGATTTGTGTTACTAGCAAAAACACAGGAGTCCTCTTAGTTTAAAATAGATTCTCCTCTTTAAAACAAAAGAGAACTACAAGTCCCAGGAGTTTTAGTGCAGTTATTTTGTAGTTAATTTAGAAATAAGATTTAGTTGGTTTGTTAATACACTATCATATACTTCAATACATACCTGAGAACAAGAGGAGACATCTTTAAAATTCTTTTCAAGCACAACCGATTTAGTGTCTGGACTGATAAGGTTAATCTCAAATCGTCCAACCTTGAAAATAAAAACATTTCAATTAATTTAAATTGACAAGAGCCTAGCATGTTGTTTCACACTTCAATAACAGAGATTCAAATAGATATACCCCAGATATATCAATATCTATTCACAGATGCTCCAACATCAGTCCAACCAATATTTCAACTTTAAACCCGAGCTGCTTCAAAATATTTCTTCCCTTATGCTTAAAAATTATGAAAATTAAGTTAGTCTTAATTTACAAGATACAAGAAACGAATTTTTTTCTGATTAGAAGATTGTCTCTCAAAAAAATATGAAACCTTTTTTCACTTCATGATTTCTAAAAAGTACCAATTACTTATTTATACTTTATAGTCATATTTTCTCCGAAATGGTCAAGCAGAAGTTTGTATATATGGAACTGGGCTGATAAATTAAAAGTTCTAAAAATAAACAATCATTCAGAAAAATGAACAGCAAAGGACTGTGACTAGCTAAGAAAAAAGATAAATCTGATACCCTAAATAAGAGGGAAAATCAATTTATGTATGTCCAAAAAAAGAATACAGATCCTTTAATTACATGCCTAGAAGTTAAAAAAAAGAAGTTCATCTGATAAATTCCAATAAAGCAAATATTACACACTGGAACTGTTTATCAAGGTACGCTGTGGAATTTCCTTCTCAGGGGTTCTTTAAAAGAGGATAAAAAGACAGCCGCTCATTTGTTCAAGAGAACGCACGTCTTACCAGCTGAGGATTAATTAAAGAAACCCTACAGGTCAATGTTACAAATTAAATTCTTGTCAGTGAAACTTGACATTTTCTATATCTTGTGTAGTATTCAAAAATTACTTTTTTAGAATTAAGAATGCTCTTTTACACCCATAATATAGCTTGCACCAAATTATTTTATTAACTAATCTAGTAAATTATCAGGCCAATAGTGTTTCTTTCATGTTTCCTTTTGTTTGACAGGGTAAATTAGGCAAAATTAGGCAAAACATAAGGCAAAATGCAGATGATACCAAGAGTAATCTTCTACTCTTGTTCTTTTCCCCATGTTTTTATGATGCTCCTTTAACTGCTTCTCCCTGCCCTGATCCGCTAGTTCTTACGATCCACTCCATGCCCATCTCAACCCCTTCTCCACTTCCTTTGCTCTGTTTCTCTATCTGCCTTATCTGCTTCTGAGGACGAAAGAAATAAAAGTGAGATTATTTAGATATCTATAGAAGGCCACTGGAGGTAAGCAAAACGAGGAACTGGGAGGAGGTGGCCACCCAGCTGCTTCTGTCTAACAATTCAAGATGAAATTCCCCAAAAGCACCCTGCTGGGCCAAGTACCTACCTGAAAGAGCATCGTTCTGTTCTTCTCTGAATCCGAGGGCTGAACGTGACTGGGAGCACTGGCGTGCCTCCTTCGTGGCTGTGCTTTCTGGCTGCTCTCGTGAACTCTCCTTTGCATGACGGCAGTGACACTGCTGCATCGAGACCGGAACTCCTGCTGCTCATCAAAGCCAGAATCTTCCAAGATCCGCTCGGGGAAGCAGACTCGAGAGCTGAACAGAGCAGGCTGGCTGGCCACGGCGGGTAAGCCAACGTGGGCATTGGGGATGCCATCTATTTCCTCCAACAGGCTGTCTCTGGGTGGGCTAGGCACCTCGGCCTCCAAGACCACCAGGTTGTCGCTGGGATCCGTGCTCCGCTGTTCACCCTGGATCTTGAGGCGCTGCTGTTCGTGCAGGCTGAACTTTTCAATGCAGTCGTCAATGAGGCTTGACGGGACCTTCTTGTGGGTGACTGTCACCTTTCCACAGTACAAGACTTCAAACTTCTGAGAGTTGTAAAAGGCATCTTCATTATCTCTGCTGGGCTTGGCATCCCCTTTCATGGCAGCTTTAGACAACTGCCTTATGCTGCTGATAACATAAGGAACCTGTGGGCAGGGGATAAAAAAAATTTCTATTTTAGCTAAATATACAGAAATAATTTATGCTCATCTGTCCAGTTATTATCACATAGAATGTGATAATATAAATAAAATATAAAAAAAAGAATACAGAAAGTTATAGGCAGTCCCTGCCCAAGATAAAACATAAAACTTAAAATATACTATTTGACATAGTGCTTAGAAGGAAGAGCTGGTGTTCCGTGACAGCAGTATTATGCCTTCCTATTTTAAATTTATTAGTTTCCCAAAAACAAAAACCATTAGATTGATATCACTCTTTAATAAACCACAATATGTCTTTTTAGTATTTTTAAAAGCTATTATGAACTTCAGCTGAAAGGATTTAAAGTTCAAACATAGTGATAAAATATACCTTCTGGATAAAGAGAATAAAACTCAGACACCCCTCAGCAGCATTAGCAGTCAGGGAAATGCAAAGGAAAACCACAATGAGATACCACTATACACCAAGGAGAATGGCTAACATCAAAAAGACCAAGCTTTGCGGTTTTCATTCGCCCAGGGTTGTGGAGCAACCAGAACACTCTTATTCACTGTAGATGGGAATGTAAAATGGCACAACTGCTTCAGAAAACTAATAGCTTCTTAGAAAGTTAAACATAAATCTGTGTCATGACCCAGACATTTCACTCGTAAGTTATTTATAACAAAAGATCTGAAAACAAAGGTCCACACGAAGACTTATACGCAAAAGTTCATCGCAACCTTTATCACAATAGCCTGTCCTATGAAAAAAAATGGAAACAACACAAATGCCCATCAACGGGTGAAAAGACAAAATACGTTAATGAAACGTACTCATCGCCTCTCACTTTGATTACAATAGCCTCATAATTGTTTTTCCTTTCCCCTTCAATCTACTGTTGAAAGCTAGAATGATCCTTTCAAACTTAAGTCACGTTGTTGCTGGGTACCGTCGAGTCTATCCCAACTCATAGCAATGCCATGTGACGGAGTAGAACTGCCCCATAGAGTTTTCTTGGCTGTAATTCTTATGGGAGCAGATTGCCAGGTCTTTCTGCCTTGGAGCCACCAGGTGGGTTTGAACCGTCAACCTTTTGATTAACCATTCTGCTACCAGGGCTCCTCTAAGTCATATTACTCAACTGCAAACCCTCCAACAGATCTCCATTTTATTAAGAGCAAAAGGAAAGATCCTTACAACATCCTACAAGGCCTTCACCTTCTGCACGTTACATACAGATTAAATTTGCACTGTGGCTACAAAGGAGTCCTGGTGGCACAGTGGTTAAGAGCTTGGCTTATTAATCAAAAGGTTGGCAGTCTGAATCCACCAGAAGCTCCTTGGAAACCCTGTGAGGCAGTTCTACCTTGTTGTTTAGTATCGCTATGTGCCAGAATCGACAACAGCAACAGGTTTGGATGTTTTTGGTTTTATGGTTACACATTCTCCACTATAGCCTTTAGATGCCTGGATTTTCATCTTCACCTAATTTCCTCTGACCTTATCTTCTTCTTAGCTCCCTCTCACCAGCTCTGCTCCAGTCACATTGACCTCCTTGCTAGCATGGCTTTTCCTAGATGCCTGCGTGGCTCACTCCTTCACCTCATTTAAACCCTTGCTCTAATGTCACTTTAAGGTCCCCAGGAAACCCTATGGGGCAGCTCTACTCTGTCCTGTAGGGTCACTATGAGTCGGAATCAACTCAATGGCAATGGGTTTTTTGTTTAGGTGGCACAAAAGGAGCCCTGGTGGCACAGTGGTTAAGCGCTTGGCTGAGAACCAAACAGGCTGGTGGTTCCAAACCCACCAGCAGAACCCTCCTCCTCCCACCCCCCATCACACACACACATATGCACATAAACAAACACGCACAGCATTCCCCTGGATTTCTCCCTGCTTTACAGTTCTCCATAGCACTTACCACCTTTGACATTCTGTGTAATTTATTTATTATGTAAGCTAGAATGTAAGCTCTAAGAGGGCGGTGATTTTCTATCTTTTTTTTTTTTTTCCACTGTTACATCGCCAGGGCTTAGAGTAATTCCTGGTACATAGTAGATTCTCAAGACACGGGTTGGCCAAAAAATCTGTTCTGGTGATTTTTATCTTTGGGAAAAAGAGAAGATCATCTTATATTCAGGGAATGCTTTGTATTCACATATAAATGGTGTACCTTCAAGTCTCTTAGCACAGCACTAATTCTGAAAACAAAATTTCTTCTACTTCACATAATTACTTGACATAAATTACCAAAGAATTCATAAGAATTTCACGTTTTGAGTCAAAGGATTTCCTCTGAGAGACTAAAGTCCAAAAACATGTCTCAGGGGAAAAGTCAGGCATTTCGTACTAACTCATGACCAGCAACCTCAGCTATTATTTTCTCTTTGCCTTAGTATGTGGCTTACCCTACCTAACAAAGGTCAAAGCTATGGAAAGTGAGCTGGCTGACACTCAACCTGCAACAAGAAAAATGGTTCCAGTGGGTTGGGCAAAGCCCTTAGATAAAATGATCCCTTCTTCCTCACTAACCGTATTTTATCAAATACTTCTCATCTGATTTTGCAGCCCAAGTGCTCCTAAATTTCCAAATTTGTCTCTCTAGAGTGACGAAAGAGAAATATTATCTGTAGGATTTATTTTTACCTGTAGAATTTTTATCTTCTTACAAATATTTAAGTGCTTTTGGTGCCATGTTAAGGAGCCCTGGTGGCACAGTGATTAAGCACTCAGCTACTCACTGAAAGGTCAGTTGTTCGAACTCACCAGCTGCTAAGCAGGAGAAAGACCTGGCAATCTGCTTCCATAAAAATTACAGCCTAGGAAACCCTATGGGGCAGTTCTACTCTGTCCTATAGGGTCGCTATGAGTCAGAATCAACTCGAAGGCACCAGGTTTGGTTTTTTGGTTTGGTGCTACGTTAGAGTTATTCTACAATTGGGACTGGAAATAGAATCAATTCAACCTTAAGTGTATCAGTCTTCTGTATTACATGTTTGTCCTTTTTTCTACCATTACAGTGACAGCTCTTAAGTGAAGATTTGATTGGTCACAGAATTTTTACAGTTCCACAGGACACTATCCTGTGACCACAGGTAAAGTTTCAACATGTAAAAGTCATTCAGTGAATGACCCAATATTTGTTATAAGCAAAGCTTATCATCTTGAATTCTGAACCCACAGTTTTGGGGGCTAGAGTCTGAAATCAAGGTGTTGGCCAGGCCATGCTCCCTCTAAAGGCTCTAGGGAAGAATCCTTTCTTGCCTCTTCTAGCTTCTAGTGGCTGCCAGCAATCCTTAACGTTCCATGGCTTGAGGCAGCATAATTTCAATCTCTGCCTCTGTCTTCACATGGCTATCTTCGCTCTGAGTCTGTCTCTGTGTCCATGCTTCTCTCTTCTTATACGGACACCAACCAGTATGACCTCATCTTAACTTGATTACATCTGCAAAGATCCTATTTCCAAGTAAGGTCATACTCACAGATACTGGGGTGTTAGGACTTGAACATATCTTTTGAAGGTACACAAACTCTCAATACTGTGTAGGTAATTTAATTGTCCAGTAATTCGAAGTGTTAACTTTACACCATAAAACATAGACAAAGATTCTCATTGCCTTTAATACCTTCTCTCTGGTTATGGCTAACCCAACTTTCAGTGACCTGGGCTGCAAAGACTCATACCTGCAAAACTGATCTAACAACATTAAGCTCTGTTTTTGCTTATCATTATGTGGAAGACAGTATAAAATTTAGCATTATACAGCCCCCGCCTAGAGACTTAGAGCCTACCACAGAAAGCACACACTGATAAAGCAAGGATAGTAAAATATCCATAGTGGGGAAATGCGTTATCAGGGAACCATAAAGAATTTATATTCTGGCTTTATTTAAGGGATCATTCAGAAGCAACATAAAAGGAATAAAATGTCTAACCAGGACTTGCTCATACACACAATAGTCTGGAGTAATAGCCTTCTCCTACTGCACAGTGTTAACTGACATATACGTGTACGTAGATCTACAAATGTTTTTGAATGAATTTAAATCTTCCTTGCATGTATTGCATCCTCTCAACACCTCTTTTTTCCTCTATCATACTGAGCGCTTAAGTGAAACACTGAGTTGAGGTGATTATATGTCTTACTAGAGCTCTTCCCTGTGACCCCTGGGAAAGTGTCTGTTCTCACAGGTAACTAAGTGAGTGCTATCAGCAAATACAAGTACCAATTGCCATCAAGGCAATTCAGACTCATGGCGACCCCACATGTGCCAGAGTAGATCTGTGTACCATAGGGTTTTCAATGGCTTATTTTTTGGAAGTAGACCGCTAAGCCTTTCTTCTGAGGCATCTCTGGGTAGACTGGAACTTCCAACCATTCAGTTAGCAGCTGAGCACGTTAACATTTTGCACCACCCAGGGACTTCAGGGGCATATTAACAGCAGTGAACAACTACCTAGAACTCCGATGAAAGTTCTCCAAGACTGAGAAAGGTTTAGTAAATTCCTGTTGATAATTCAAGAGACGTGGCATCCCTAAAAACAGAGAGCTATGGCTTCTCACTCCACTCACCACTCACCCCAACTAGGAAGTGGTTGTGTATTTCAGGAATGTCTCCAAATGCTATGGAACACCTCAAGTTACGTACTCTAGCTTAGTATTCATATAGTTAAGTATTCTAGTTCTGCATACTCTACCAAAAAACCAAAACCAAACCCATTGCCGTTGAGTCGATTCTGACTCACAGCAACCCCATGAGACATAGTAGAACTGCCCCGATATGGTTTCCAAGAAACACCTGGTAGATTCGAACTGCTGACCTTTTTGGTTAGCAGCCACAGCTTTTAACCACTACACAACCAGGGTTTCCCTGCGTACTCTAGCTTTGAATAACTCCATGGCTCAGAATCTGCCTACAACTCACAGCGCCTGATGACAATTTACAGCCAATTCCAAACAATTTTTTATTTTTTAACACAAACAATAATGAAAAACGTTCCACCAAACTAAGGATTGATAAGTTTATATTTTATTCCAGCTTTGCCAATAATTTATTCGGTACCATTGGAAAGAGTTGTTTCACTTCTGCAGGTTAGGGTTTCTTCACCAGCAAAGTGAAGGAGGATCTAGACAGACAGTCGTAAAGTCTCATCTAGATCCAAATTTCTGTGTGTTTACTTTTGTATCGATGTTAATACAGGAGCAAGATAATGTATGTTCGGAAGAGATGAAAAGCTATCTATATTATTAAACCAGAGCTATTGGAAGTCATCGAAATTATTCATTTCCATTAACACACAATAATCAATTCAACTAACAATAAAAAGAACAGGTTTTTTTCAAATGTCTCATGACACTCAGAAAAAGCACAGTGCCATCTTTAGCTGGTATTTTGTTGCTATACCTTCAGTGATCTCACTGGAATAATTTAGATTCTAGTATCAGGATTCAGACATTAAAACAATTTTTCACTCTAGAGGAAAAAAAATTTCCACTAGATTTCTTAATGCCGTGCTGCTGTTTCTCATTAATCAGGTATCATAATTAGTTATCACACTCCAAGAAACCCAATGGTATTTTTTTAAAAATCAATTTCATTTGACTTGGGAAAGAGAAGAAGTTTAACAACTACCACACACTGATATTTAAAGGACTAAGCAAACACCAAAGAAAAAATCTGGATAGTAAAAAACACTAAGAAAAGATACCTTTGGTCAGGAAGCCAGTTGAAACGTTTTCTCTAGGAGCACTGAATACGCTAAATGGATACAGTCCTCAGTATTAGCACTTCGTTGCACTTTAAAAGTCCTCTTTCTAAATAAGCCAGCGGTAGTTTCATTGTACTTGTTGAAGTCCACATTATCACAATGCAGTCAATTATAAAACTTCCCACAAGTAACATTATGGCTTCAAAAGTAAAGTATTTCCTGACTCTGCCATCAGGAAATACATGGATTGTTCAGGACTAATGAGCAAAAGCTTTGGCTTTCTTAAAAAGAAACATTTAAATTCTGAAAGCAATTGTCTTTGTTATGCTGCTTAAATAATCACAAGTGTCCAATTACTAATTAAAAAAGATAAAAGATGACAAATCTAGAGCATAACATCTTTTTTTTCTCCTAGAAATCACTAATAAGCTGATGAGTTTTAATCAACTTTAAAAACACGGGGGCAAATATGAATGTGACAATAAACTTCTTAAAATACATTTAAAGCAAAAAAATTAACTGAGTCAATTCTTGGCCACAACTGTTATGAGTTCTAACTACTTGATTCATTATTAATCTCTTTATAATAATTATAGTAGGCACAGCAAGATTTAGATAAAATGTAAAAAGGAAAAGCTGAGGAAAAGCATTAGGGGACATGTCAAGTAAATTGGAAAAACTGCCTGCGGTGCAATGGATCGCTTTTATATGGCCTTTCTCACCATGGTTTTGTAACTCCTGCAAAATGACTGGGTGGGACTATGCAAATAAGGTGCTTGTGGCCCACCAAGGGGATCAGGTAGCTTGCCAACATGTAAATAAGGTGCATGGCACCCTTGTGGGGGTGGACTATGCAAATGGAACACTAACAAGGGGATTGGTTAGTTTTGCCATCCCACTAGGCTTAAAGGGAGACATGGGGAAAGAGAGAGGGCGAGAAGAAGCTGTCCTGATCAAGGAATTGTGTCCTAAATTGTTGTTCCTGTGACTTCCAAGTTGATCCTGATCCCAAGTATACCCTGTTACTTCCCTAATGAACCACTTAATTGTAAGTACAGTTCGTGAGTTCTGTAAGACGTTGTATCGAATTACCAAATCCAAAGACAGGAAGGAGAGTACTGAGGGGAGGGGGAGTAGTTGTCAGAGATGATGGAATGGTACAGCAGTTTGGAAAAGTTGGATATTTCGGACATCTTTAACCTTTACTTCATCGGAACCAGCTTTGTGTTGATTCTTATAAAAGAAATTGTTCATTTACTGCTTAATGAGAAGGACTAACAGTTTAAACTAGTGTCACTCAAATAGAGACATACAGTATGAAAATATTTATATATTTGCTTTGGAAGGGATACATGCCTTTAAGGGAGGGGCAGATTTCCTTTCTAATTCTGTTTTGCAGAGGAAACTCTTAAGATAAGTTTATAGACTATGCAGGCAGCCAGGGGAAGATGTTAAAAGTACAATGGCTTAAAGGAAAGTTCAGCATTTTGAGGAATGGCTAATTTGGTCATTCAATCTTATGATTTCTATTTGGCTTTTAAAAATCTCATCTTCAACTAATAGAAAATGGTCAGAAGGTATACACATACCATGAAATAGTTCAGTTATGTTACGGAAAACTAATTGTTCCTCAGACCCCAGATGCCCTGGAGGCATACCCCATCTGTGTTGCTGTTTCTAAGATGAGGCTATCTGACAATCTCAACAAGAAATAAAACTTACTTTTAAACCACTCTAACTTTTATGCTAAAGTACTTTATAGATTTTTTTTTTACAATTGGTTAAAACCAAAATCGTCATTTTTAAGTAAATTTTCTACAGTTACCTGAGGTCTAGTTTTCACTAGTCTAGACTCAAAATAAACTAGTAATACAGTGATTTTAAAAATCACAGAATGCGAAAACTAAAGGGCCCTTAAGGAACCACTGGTCCCACTATCTTGTTTCACACACTGGGGAGGACTGCTTACCTCTTAATTTAAAATCACAAAGAAAGAAAAAAAATTAGTCTACCTGAGACCATACTATTTGGGACCAAAGAAAGCAAAGTATCTACGTGACTTACACCAGAGTCTACAAATAGCTTTGTTTTTGAGCCTTGGGCTATGAGCCAAGGCAGTTTCCTCTCTAGACCAGGCTTTAGACATTTTCAGTTCTCAGATACCATCAGTCGCTTTTGTCAGTTATGGCTCAGCTCTTTGGTAATCACTGCTTTCTGGATGGTCTCAGGATTAGCTCAAGCACCAGAAAGATAAATTCCTTAAACCTTTCTACTAAGTGTTCATCTCTCGTAACATCTCACAACTCATATTATTGACTTTTTTCCGTGGAGATACAACTTGTGTCTTCTTACCATATGACCACGGAAAATTTGCAAAAGTGATCAGATATAAAATATACAGGGGTAACTCACGGGAAAAACCCTGGGAACTGTGCAGTTTGATTAGGAGAAAAGAATCTCTTGGCATAGATGTCTTCCAAATTTCTTGGCATAGATGAGTGAGCACCTCCAGCGCTGCATCCATTTACTGAAACATCTCAGTATTCTCAATTCCTGGAGCCCTGGTTTCTGCCAATGCCTTCAGTGCACCTTGGAGATTTTCTTTCAGTACCATCTGTTCTTGATCATATACTACCTCCTGAAATGCTTGAATGTCAACCAATTCTTTTTGGTACAGTGATTCTGTGTATTCCTTCCATCTTCTTTTGATGCTTCCTGCATCATTCAATACTTTGCCCATAGAATCCTTCCATACTGCAGCTCGAGGCTTGAATTTTTTTCTTCAGTTCTTTCAGCTTGAGAAACGCCAATCGTGTTCTTCCCTTTTGGTTTTCTAACTTCAAGTCTTTGCACATTGCATTAGAATACTTTACTTTGTCTTCTCGAGCCGCCCTTTGAAATCTTCTGTTCAGCTCTTTTACTTCAAAATTTCTTCCCTTCTCTTTAGCTACTCTATGTTCAACAGCAAGTTTCAGAGTCTCTTCTGATCTCCATTTTGGTCTTTTCTTTCTTTCTTGTCTTTTTAGTGACCTTTGGCTTTCTTCATGTATGGTATCTTTGATGTCATCCCACAACTCATCTGGTCTTCAGGCATTAGTGTTCAAAGTGTCAAATCTGTTCTCTAAATTCAGGTGGGATATACTCAAGATTGTACTTCAGCTCTTGTGGACTTGTTTTAATTTTTTTCAGCTTCAATTTAAACTTGCATTTAAGTAATGATGATCTGTTCCAAAATCAGCTCCTGGCCTCAGTCAGACATATAATATCGAATACCGCATTCTTCCAGAGATGTAGTCAATTTGATTCCTGTGTTTTCCATTTGGTGTGGTCCACGTGTATAATCACTATTTATGCTGTTGAAAAAAGGTATTTCCAATAGATAAGTCATTGGTCTTGCAAAATTCTATCATTCGTGGTCTCGGGGAACATCTAGCTCAATTGGCATGATACAGCTTATAAAGACAATGTTCTACATTCTACCTTGGTGAGTAGCGTCTGGGGTCTTAAAAGCCTGTGAGCAGCCATCTAAGATACTCCACTGGTCTCATGTCTTCGGGAGCAAGGGAGAATGAAGAGAACAGGATACAAGGAAAAGATTAGTCCGAAGGACTAATGGTCCACAGCTACCAAGGCCTCCACCAGACTGAGTCCAGTACAGCTAGATGGTGTCCGGCTACCACCGACTGCTCTGACCAGGATCACAACAGAGGGTTCTGGACAGAGCTGGAGAAGGATGTAGAACATAATTCTAACTCACAATTAAAAGACCAGATTTACTGGCCTAAAGGAGACTGGAGAAACCCCGAGAATATGGCCCTCAGACACCCTTTTAGCTCAGTGGTGAAGTCATCTCCAAGGTTCACCAGTCAGCCTGGGAGTGGACAGCCCCATAAAACCAAATGGGACTAATGAGGCACAGGAGTCCAGGGACAAGGGCCAGAAGGCAGAAGGGGACAAGGAAGCTGGTGATAGGGAACCCAAGGTTGAGTAAGGATAGTGTTGATGTGTTGTGAGGTTGTTAACCATTGTCATAGGGCAACACTTGTGGTAACTGTTAAATGAGAAACTATTTTGTTCTGTAAGCTTTCATCTTAAGTGAGAATAACAGCACAACTGGAAGAGCGTAGTCAATGTCACTGAACTGTGCATGTAGAAATTTTTGAAATGGTGTATCTTTGGCTATGTGTATTTTCACCAAATAAAAAAGGGTTGAGAAGTTAGAGGGTTGACATGTTGTGTGGCTGTTAACCAATGTCGTAAAACAATATATGTACTATTGTTTCATAAGAAACTATCTGTTCTGTAAGCCTTCACCTGAAGTACAATTAAAAAAAAAAAAATTCTATCATGCGACCTCCAGCATCATTTCTATCACCAAGGCCATATTTTCCAACTACTGATCCTTCTTCGTTTCCAACTTTCACATTCCAACCACCAGTAATTATCAATGCATCCTGATTACATATTTGATCAATTTCAGACTGCAGAAGTTGACAAAAATCTTCAATTTCTTCATCTTTGGCATCAGTAGTTGGTGCATACATTTGAATAATAGTCGTATTAACCGGTCTTCCTTGTAGGCAGATAGATATTATCCTATCACTGACAGCGTTATATTTCAGAATTGATCTTGAAATGTTCTTTCTGACAATGAATGTGATGCTATTCCTCTTCAATTTGTCATTCTCGGCATAGTAGACCATGACTGAATGACTCAAAATGGCCAATATCAGGCCATGTCAGCTCACTAATGCCTAGGATATCAATCTTTATGTGTTCCATTTCATTTCTGACAACTTCCAATTTTCCTAGATTCATACTTCTGTACCTTCCACATTCCAGTTACTAACAGATGTTTGCAGCTGTCTCTTCTCATTTTGAATCATGCCACATCAGCAAATGAAGGTCCCCAAAGCTTTACTCCATCCAAGTCATTAAGGTCGACTCTACTTCGAGGAGGCAGCTCTTCTCCAGTAGTATTTTGAGTACCTTGCAACCTGAGGGGCTCATCTTCTAGCACTGTATCAGACAACATTCTGCTGCTATCTTATCCATAAGATTTTCACTGGCCATTTTTTTTAGAAGTAGATTGTCAGGTCCTTCTTCCCAGTCTGTCTTAGTCTGGAAGCTCTGCTAAAACCTGTCCACCATGGGTGACCCTGCTGGCATTTGAAATACCAGTAGCATAGCTTCCAGGATCACAGCAACAGGAAAGCCACCACAGTACGACAAACTGACAGACAAGTGGTGGTACTGTTCTGTACCTTTACCAAAATAAGAATAGCATAGTTAATCATAAAGTATTAGTGTCTCTTGTGAAAAACCATACCATATTTCTTTTATAATTGGATACAGTCAAAAGGTTGGCATTGACTTCACAGCAACAGTTTTTTTTCCCCTAATTTCCTTAATGCTCACATTTAAAAAAAAAACCAAAACACCAAATCCGTTGCCGACGAGTCGATTCCGATTCATAGCAATCCTGTAGGACAGAGTGGAACTGCCCCATAGGGTTTCCAAGGAGCAGCTGGTGGATTTGAACTACTTTTGGTCTGCAGCTGAGCTGTTGACCACTGTGCAACCAGGACTCCACATTTTTTAAAGTACAGTTCAATGTCACTTGTATTTACTCCAACAAACACTAGAGGGAGCTTTCCCCCATGGATTATGTCATCTAATCAAAAAAAAAAAGAATTCAAGAAGTTTCAACACCGAAAAAAATGCCACTATTTATAAAATATTAATACTGATTTCATTTTAGTCTCATAAAATGTACCACTACAAAGTAAATTAATTGGAATTTCAAGTGGTTAGGTAAGTTTGGCAATAAAATGAATAAGCTAGTAAGATAAAAGTAGACTGGAAGAATTAGGGCATAAAAAATAAGCATTTGATGACATTTACCTGTTGTATTTTCATATAGCACGTAATGAACATAATAAGAAAAATATGTGTTGGTCTTTTATCGTGATACATAAAAGCATAAAGTCTTCTGAACAAAATGCTAAAACGGGACATGTAAGCAGCTTCACAATTTGGATGCTCTGAATTCATGAGAAGAGCACCTTTTGAGCAAGGTTGAGTAGTGCAATGGAATGGGCCTTGGGAAAAGAGGCAAGAGAGCGAAGGCCAAGTCCAGAGAGGCCTGGACATGACAAGCTCCAGATGAGATCAGGAGATAAAGCTGTAATATTATCAGTAGACAAAAAACACCATGGATTTCTCAGAAATCTATTTTTGCCTTGGCCTTCCATATTAGTTCAGATATTTATAACACCAGTCTCTTATAAGCATTATCATTAACTACTAAAAGCAACAACTAAAAGTGCTTATGTCTCCCTTCTTCAAAGAAGAAACGTTCTAACCATACGCCTCCCAAGGTTAAAAAAGGAAAACGAACATTTTGCCTCCCTCCAAAATTAGGCCATAGGTGGCAACCAGACCTGGACTTGAAATTTCCCTGGGAGAAGGAAAAGAGCTGGTCTCTGGGTGGTGCAAACGGTTAAGTGATTGGCTACTAACAAGAAGGTTGGCTGCTGGAACTCACCCACAGGCGCCTCAGGAGACAGGCCTGACGATTCTCTTCCCAAAAGGTCACAGCCATGAAATCTCTACACACACAGGGCTGCCATAAGTCGCAATCCACTCAATGGCAACTGGTTTATTTGTTTGTTTCTCCCCCACATATTAATAATTCAGATCGGAGCTCTGTACTGCCATCTCTTCAACCCTCATAGTAGAATTGAGCTCCTTGAGACAACATGAGTCATAGCTGAATGTCCCTGATACAGCTGCTCCTAGGGAAATGAAAAAATCAACACTATGAAATCTTTCAGCAAGACTTGCCATTCTGGCCCTCACTTCTTCCTGTTAGGGATTACAGCAAGCTTCACCTAGAAAAAAGTCTGATCAGAAAAGACTTTTTTCAGAGCTGATACTGCTGTTCAAAGAAACTCTTCTTTGTTCGTTAAATATCGAAGCCTCTCCCTACTTCTCTTAATGTGGCCTGACTGACACCAAGGGAAAATGTATAATAATTTAGGTGACTCAAACAACCCAATTTTCCTGTAATTTTTTATTGCAAAGGAGTGCCTAGGGTGGTGCAAATGGTTAACATGCTCGGCTCGGCTGCTAATCGAAAAACGGGGGCTTTGAGTCCACCAGGGGCACCTCAGAAGAAAGGCCTAACAATCTACTTCTGAAAAATCAGCCATTGGAAAACCCTACGGAGCACAGTTCTAGTCTTACACATGGGGTTTCCATGAGTTGAAGCTGACTCAATGGCAGTTGGTTTGGTTTTTACTGGATTTGACTGCAGAAAAGAATGAAAAGCTTGAGCCCTTCAGAATTCTAGAGAAAGAACATACTGTATGCACAGATGTCTGACTTGAAACCAGATTAATAAGTATAATACTTCCATAAGCAATACAGCTCTACCACTGAAGTCTCTGAAGTGCCATCATACTGCTTATAAGCCAGCTGGGAAAGAGTGCCATGACTCTGCCCAGCCCATACCAGGCCCTAAACAGCCTTTGTGCATATGTCCTGTGGACAGAGATCTCCTCTCCTCTTCAACAGCACTCAAATCACATACACCATCACCTTTCAAGTAACTAGTCTTTCATGATTTGTTAAGATTCAAGTAAACTTTGGCAACTCAGAATGCCAGAGCCAAAAAAAAAAGTATGTTTATCAAATTTTATGTATGTATGTCAAACATTTAAAAAAAAAAAAAAACCCATTGCCATCGACTGAGTCAATTCTGACTCATAGTGACCTTAAGGACAGAACAGAATTGCATCATAGGGTTTCCAAGGCTGTAGTCTTTATGGCAGCAGACTGACACATCTCCCAACTGAGCGTCTGGTGAATTCAAACAGCTGACCTTTTAGTTAGCAGCTGAGCGCTTAACCACTGTGTTAGTTCCTTAGAGGAAGCTCTCACTCTAGAATTTTTAGTAGAATTTGTGATACTGTAATATTTTTTCATGATGTAATAACCTAATTCTCTAATACCCAAAATGCTTCCTCTTATCTATATTAAAAAGATTGATGATTACAGCAATGCTTTAGTGCTAGCATTAGATCAACATGACCACAGTTAAAAGAGATTAAGGAAACGTGTACAGTGGCTATTAAAATTAACCTTGATAGCTATGAGTTGGAAGAGACTTGTTGGTAACTAGTTTTTTCGGGTTTTTTTATAGTGTGATAATGTGGCCAGAATTCATTTTCATTAAAATTCCAAACAAGGGATCTATCTGAGCTGCATCTTGCCAAAATTCACAACTTCAAAGTCAAAACAAAATTCAAAGCAAACTAGCAGCCCTCAATTTTTTTCACACATGGACTGCTTTCAAGAAAGAAAAGAGTAAGATTACTCTAATTGTAAATCACTAATAAATGACTTATCAGCTGTAATAGACTGTTTTGTCTATATAGTACTCGTCTTAATTTAAAACAAATGGTTCTACTGAACACTACTAATCCTTGCACCCTTCCCCTAGACTAACTCCCCTACCACCCACAAAATAGGCCACAATAGAAGACATGTAATCAAAGCTGTTTTGATAACAGGTACAGGGGTGGGCATGTGGCCCAAGCCAGGTCAATCTGAGTCGCTCCCTAATATTTCTGAAGTGGAAGGTGAGAGACATATGTTTTCTATCTGATGCCTCAAGATGCAGAGGAAGTTAGTCTGGTACTCCAGGTGACCACATCCTTTTGCTAGAGAAAGCCAGTCTGCAGTAATGCAAAATGAAATAAGAGAAAACAAGAATTAGGACCGAAATATGGAGAGAAAGAGTCCTGGTGGGGTCAAATCCCCAGATGTGCAATGGGCTCTTGCTCTGCTACACCACTGAGAGCTGCTCCAGGATCCCTTCATAGGGGTGGTAGTTCTCATCCTTGCCTCTAGGAGTCCTAACTACTTTACAAATCTATCAGGATACGTATTAATATCGTTGCTGCTGCTGTGCGCTGTCGAGTTGATTCCGACTCACAGTGATGCCATATGACAGAGTAGAATTGCCCTACAGGGTTTCCAAGGTTGTAATCTTTACAGGAGTAGATCAACAGGTCTTTTCTCCCACAGAGCCACTGGGGTGGATATGAACTGCCAACATTTTGGTTAGCAGCTAAACACTTAACCATTGTACCACCAGGGCTCCTTATTTATTAATACAATTGTTAAGAAATCAGTTAGTAACATTTTACACAGCATGCTGTACTCGCTGGTATTATGTTCATCTGCTGTGACTGAAAACCCAAAACAACAAAGGATTAAACAAACAGGAAGTTTGTTTCCCTCAGACATTAGAAGTCCAGATAGATAGTGCAGGGCTGCTCTGGTACTCCATGGTGTCATTAAATATCAAAGGCTCGGGTTCCTTCTACCTGTTGCTCCGGCATGGGGTCTCAAACCATGGTCCAAAACAGTGGCAACTGCATTCCAAGCAGCTGGATTTGAAGAAGAAATGATTAAGGAGAAAAAGAAAGCAAAGGGTACCTGTACACACACTCACACACACACTTTCTCTTTCCTAAGGAAGCTGCCACACAACAAATCTATTCACAACCCGTGGCCAGAACTAGAGGAACTCCTAGCCACAAGAGAAGCTAAGACATGTAGTCCTATTTCTAGATGGCCACATGCCTAATTAAAAATTCTGTTGCTACAGAAGAAAGAACAGACGTCAGGAACAACTAGCATTCTTGGCACAACTGCTCATTCTGCATTAGAGAAAAGGCATGAGTCAGAGCCATTCAACAATGAAAATCTGGGGACAGATGTAAGTCAGAGTATTTGAATCATTGAATGGGTCTAAAAAGAAAGGGCTTGAGTCAAAGCTGCAGAAATATGTACTTAACAAAGATATTATAAGACCGGACAAGGTGTTTCAAAACTTTCCCAAGTTGAAGAAACAGAAAATCTTATGACCAACCCTCAAAGACAGTCATGGGACTGGAGGACCCAAAGGTAAGAAAGTACTTCTGATCTGTAAGCTACATCTATAGTCATTACTAAAATGTATAATCATTTTTTCCAATGAACACTGTTGGTCTCACAGTTTTAAAGCAAACTTTTGCACTTCTATAGAGACAGCAATGGGGCAACAACCTGCCATCCATAACATCAAACAACACAAATGACCACCTAAAACTTATTCCAACCTGTAATACACCTCTGCACATATTATTCTGGTGCAGTGACAGAAAAATGGGATTAATTAACAAATGCAATTAATATAAATTAAATGTCTTAACTGCATTTCATCTTGAGAGATATAGTTTCAATTCATTCCAAATTGGCCAAACATAGGGAACAGTATCATGTTTTTTTTAGTTAGCCATTCACTGTGCTACAAGAATTTACTAATCAGCTGAGGGTTAATTGTTGGCTATCTATAACTTACCATTTTAATCATTTAGGAGATATATTATACACATGCCTGCCTCTGTAAACAGTATATACTAGGCATAAATTCAATTCTCCGGCTTAATCAAAGTGTGGATATCATGTCTCTAGTGTACCACAGTAGAGTCCTCCAGTTCCTAATCAGCTCCTAAATAAACATCAAAAACCATGGTAAAGTGGAGGACTTTTAGCTTGCAACAGAGGGAAGCAGTTAAATGTGAAATATGGCTCATATTGCCTCCAGGAAATACACCTTTTATGAAAGCAAGAGCCCTACAACAATAACAACTATGGCCATCTGCCGACTTCTGTAGATTTTATTCTCCAAAAGAGAGGTCTAATACACAAATTACTTTTAGAATCTTTACTAACACTATGCTTGATTCTAGGAAAAAAATGTCTAAGAAATTTTCTCTAATGCAGATTTGAAACTGGCCCTGAAAGGTAATGAAGGAAAAAAGGCCCAGGAAGAAAAAGGCCCATTTGCAACAACTATGTGATGCAAAGTACACTATTCCAGGGGCACTATTCCATGGGATACAAGTATATCCTCAAAGAGAAATGAGCAAAAACAAAAACATTCACTTACTCTCCTACTATTCAAGTTTGATTTCATTGATAGAGACCAGTCAGAACTTGCAAAAATTTTAATTGCAATAATACTTGAACAATATAGATACATACAAATATGTTTATATATACTAAATCTAATAGAGATCACTTGGGAACTTGCTACAGTGAAGAGAGAAAAATAATATGCAAGTAGTAGTATATTAATGACATGCAAAATATAGTTTTTAATCGCTAGAAATCATTTCTTACCTTAAGTTTCCCTTTAGAAATACAAATGACTTATGATTTGGGGTTTTTATACCTTCAAAGTTTCAAAAACATAGATTACAAATATCGTAAAATACTAAGGAACAGCACAGTAGTACTATGGTTACATCTCACATTTTGTTAGCAAAAGATCCATCAACATGGTTTTACTCCTCACCCTTTTTTCAATCTTAGCCTCTGCTTTCCACATATACCAAACTATATTATAAACATGCATTAATATATATTTTTAATTTTTTTTTACTAAAAGTTTATTTAAAATGTTATTTTTTTTTTCAAATGAATATTTGAAATTTACATTAATGATAGGAAGCCTGGTGGCACAATAGTTAAGCGCTTGGCTGCTAACTTAAAGGCTGGCAGTTCAAACCCACCCCGCCACTCCGTGGGAGAAAGACCTGGTGATCTGCTCCCATAAAGATTACAGTCTAGAAAACCCTATGAGGCAGTTCTACTATGTCACATGCTGTCACTATGTGTTGAAAATCTACTCAATAGCACCCAACAATAACAGCATATTAATCACTAGAAACTATTTTCAGATGTTTCGTTATATGAAAAATATTATAAAAATCACCTACTGGTTGCTTCCTTTTGATCTCTTAATTTTCATAAAAACTCCACAGTTAGACAAAAGAAGTTCCTGAGTGGTGCAAACAATTAACATGCTCGGCTGCTAACCAAAAGCTTGAAGGTTCAAGTCCACCCAGAGGCACCTAGGAAGAAAGGCCTGGCAATCTACCATGTTTTATGCAAATAACGCAAGCTTTCTGCATTTGTTTGCCTGTCGTGCCCTCCCCACACAAGCTACCCTCACAAGCACCACCATAACAATCCTCGCCCAAATGATGCTGTAAAAAAAAAAAGTTAGTGTAGCATGCTCATGAAAATACATCGTCAGGGGAAGGCACAACTGGCAAACAAACATAGAAGGTGCGCATTATTACATAAGAACATGGTACTTCCAAAAAAAATCAGCCACTGAAAAGCCTACGGAGCACAGTTCTACTCTGCCACACATGCATAAGGTCACTAGGAGTCGAACTAGGAGTTGAAATTGACTTCACGGCAACTGGTGTTTCGCTGGTTTTAGAGGAAAAAAAAACACACACTGAACTAATTACCTAAACAACAAAAACCTTAAACGGTGGGATAGATTCATGATGGTGAAAACTGATAAGAGAGATCATAAATTGTTGTTTCAATGTTAAAATGTTCAAATAAAATGGATGTGCTATTTAAGAGAACAAGGTTCTTAACATATGCAAAATTAATATTTACTACATGAATTTTTACAGTACCTTTCAAAGTTGCATATCTAAGCTGCCACAAAATTTTCAAAATTTCTTATATGGCAGCTTTGCAATTATTGACTCTGACGGGGTAAATTTATTACTTAGCAAGTTTTAGCTTCTACTTTAAGGACAAAATAAACTAATAGAACACCTCAAAAAAAAACAGAATATCAACATCTGAAATATATAATGCCATGATGGAATTTAACAGCAGAACTTTCTGAAACCTCCTCTATAAATCACTCTGTAGGTAAAAAAGAAAATGAAAACCCAGAGAATATTAATGACTTGTTTAAAGTCACAAAGCTAAATTATTACTTGATTTACACAATGGTGAAATATCTATGCACACAGAACTGAGAATCACACACACACACACATACACACAAAGCTTTTCAGGATACATATATTTAAAGAGGAAGGTAAATCTTGAATGTTCAACTGAAATCAACATCTTCAAATATTAATCACAATGTACGAGTATACACATACACACACACACATGCTTAAAGTTTGCCAACTTCCCTAAATTTTGAGGACGATGACAGCACGGAGATGTCTATTTTGGTCACCATTGTACACTTCATGCCTGGCACAGTGCCTAACATGAGGTTAGTACTCAATAAATACTTCTCGACTGAATAAATTGCTTTAGGAATTTATCAGCCTCTTGTGTATACGGAATTCCATATACCAAAATGTCTATTTGACTCACAACTACTACAAACATAGAACCTAGAAAGATGCTGAGTACAGAGTAAACACTAAAGACATTTGATGGTTAATTGATTTTTTGAGTCCTTGGGGACTTATACAGCCTTCTTTTGGAGTATGGTTCATCATTGCAAATAATGCTCTTCTACTCTCCAGGGTCAGCCAAAACTCCCAAGCAACTAATCCAATCAACTAAACACACGTTTATCATTATGGATAAAATTAAGACCTTTAAATCAAAGCTAATGTTTAAGTATATTATTTCTGTTAATCCGACTCTTCTTTTTAAAAAGTAGACACCTCTAAATCTGCATGTTTGTCTCTAAAATTGTAATGAACTAGATAAGATTTAAATCCTTTTTAAAGTCTTCTAAGGATGTGAAGCAGTCTTCTAAGGACATGGAAGCAGCAGTCAGGAAATCAAACAACACATTGCACTGGGGAAATATGCTGCAAAAGACTTCTTTGAAGCATTAAAAAGCAAAGATGTCACTTTCAGGACTAAGGTGAGCCTGACCCAAGCCATGCTATTTTCAATCACCTCAAATGCAAGTGAAAGCTGGACTATGAATAAGGAAGACCGAAGAAGAACTGATGCATTTGAATTATGGTGTTGGCGAAGAATATTGAATATACCATGGGCTGCCAGAAGAATCAACAAATCTGTCTTGGAAGAAATACAGCCAGAGTGTCCTTGGAAGCGAGGATGGCAACACTTTGTCTCACGTACTTCGGACATGTTATCAGGAGGGACCAGTCCCTGGAGAAACACATCACACTTGGTAAAGTAGAGCATCAGCAAAAAAGAGGAAAACCCTCAACAAGATAGATTGACACAGTGGTTGCAACAATGGGCTTAAACATAACAGTGATTGTGAGAATGGCAGAGGACTGGGCAGTGTTTCGTTCTGTTGTACGTCAGGTCACTATGAGTGCGCTTCGTTCTGTTGTACGTAGGGCCATTATGAGTTGGAATCGACTAAATGGCACCTAACAACAACAAGGATGTAGCACTGAATTTATAAATGATCAGACCCATTTTGTCCACTCCACTTTCTCAGCATTTTGTGTTCCTACACTTTAACTTCCAGACTCAGACTAGGAAGAAAGGCCTGGTGATCTACTTGTGAAAATTAGCCAACAAAAACTTTATAGATCGCAAAAGAATATTGCCCAATGTAGTGTTGGCAGATGTAGTCCTGTAGGTTTGGAAGGTACTACACAACAGCCGCAACAATGGACTTGAATATACCAACAATCATGAAGATGGTGCAGGGCTGGACAACACTCCTTCTGTTAAACATAATGTCGCTATTAGTCAGAGCCGACTCTATGGCAACTGACAATAACACCTTTATCTACTGTTATGAAGAAGGAAATACATAATCTCACACCATCTTATTCTATATCACAGTTTTCATAAAACTGCCTTCTATGGAAATACTGACAAACTAAGCCTGATGAATAAAGTCTCCAAATTTCTGTTGTCCCGCCACTGGAAGGGTTTTCATCATCAACATCCTGAGGAAGAGAACAGTGTTTCTGTCCTAGACAAAGGTCTTTACGTCTCCTCTTTCTTTTACTCCAAAATTACCTCTGCAATATCTACTCTGTCCAATTGTGAGTGGAACATAAATTTTACAGTAAGACAGACTTGGGTTCTATTCCCCATTTCATCACATACTGACTACATGATTATAAGCTCACTATTTAGCCTATTAGCTTCAGTATCATCATCCATAAGAGAGATAATACTCTAATACCTTTAACCTATAAAACTGACAATAAAACATATACAAGGCACTTAACATACTAAATTCTCAATAAATAGCAACTATTATTTTACTCCTTATCATCATCATCATTATCCAACTACATGAAGCACAAAAATCCACCAATTCAATGTGAGGAAATTATCACCTTCCCACAGATACTAGTTCCTCCTCATGGTCCCTACTGTACAATGGTTGAGTGGGCTGTATCTTCTACTCAATCTTTTATTTTACTGTTTAAATGACTGTCCCTGGTCTGCACTTCTAGCCTCAGGAATCTTTGTTTAAGAAATAATTCAAGGGGTAATAAATGTTGCCTATTTCAAGTTGTAGGATTTCTCTAATGATTTAAATTTCCTTTGTATCTTATGAAAAAGGAACATAAAAGTAACAGAAACTGTCTCATATTTTTGCTCCAACTTTCCCCCAGTAAGAAACTGGCTTGAAACCTCTTTTTGCAATTCACTCTGAAATGAACCCTTTGCCCCCAGCTCCTTCTTCATTGCCCACATACTTGTCATGTCTGTGAGCAACCTCAAATCTGTGCCTTCGATACAAACTACCATCATTTCAGCTCCAATTCAAATCAAAAAACATTGACTGAATCCCTTCTTAGAGCAGGAAGCACATGAAGGGCACTAGGTGCTAGATGTTCTTTACACACAACGTAACGAAATGGTACTTGTGTCCCTCTCCCCTGAAAGCTCAAACTCTAAAAGGAATACAAACATAGCCACACACAAAATAAAATAATAAATGTAATAAGTGCTGTATAGGTGTATGTTTGGAGTCCTGGTGGCAGCACAGTGGTTAACAGCTTGGCCGCTAACCAAAAGTTTGGCAGTTCGAATCCACAAGTCGCTCCTTGGAAACCCTAGGGGGCAGTTCTACTCTGTCCTACAGGGTTGCTGAGAGTCAGAATTGACTCACTGGCAATGGGTATATATAGGTGTATGTTTATAATGTCCATCTTTGAAGATGGATGTGAAATTAGTAAATAAATTACCAGCAAAAAAATACAGTAGTATACTAAAAGCATGAGCTGCCACAAAATACTTTTAACAGAGTACAGTGAGCTGCACATTAGGAAACCTATTCATAGATCACATGAATAAGCCAATGAAAAAAAGTCATAGAACCTTGATAGATAGCAAGAAGGTAAAAGTCTTAACATTTACTCTCATTTAATAAAACTTAGTAACTAGGAGTAAAACTGTTCCTTAAACTATAAATTTGTTAAGTGTTGACATTTTAAACATGTTTCCATTAAAGTCAATAGAAGACAAGCATATCTGTTATCACCCCTAATTTGATAGTTTGTAAAGTTGTAGACATTGCATTAAGATAAATAAAAACAAACACAATCACTACCAAAAATTAGATGAAATTATTATTTTATTGTAGGTGATATCACTGTCCATCTAGAGACTTCACAAAAAATTATGAAGTAAAAACTACTACAATAAAAAGCCAACGTGTAAAAGAAATATACAATAATTAATATTTTCTCTATACAACCTCACCAAGCAATTCTGAAATACAATGAAAGTGAAAATTCCACTTATGATAGCAAAAAAAAATACTAAAGAGCTAGGAATTTCCTTTTTAAAATGCTTACAGCTTATATAAGAGTAATAAAAGAATTCTACCAAGGAACTTAAGAGAATATTTTAATAATTAGAAACCTATCCAGGATTTTTAATGTAAAGACTCATTATTTTAATTCTTCTCAAGTAAATTAATGAGAGAACGCTATTTGAGAGAAAATCCAAGTAATTTCTTGACAAAACAATTCTGAAGTTGATCAAGAATAACAAATAAGAGGTTAGTCACAAAATTTGAGAGAAAAAAATCATGGGAGTTGTTGGAAGGGCACTTTCAGGGGGACTTGGAAAACAAATATAAACATACAAAGAGCTGAAGTTGTAGAGTCCTGGACGGGCCAGACTGTGGTAAGACAACTAAACATTACTAAAACAAGAGCTTCAAAACAGTGGATCAATGTGATCAGCTTTGCATTTTCAAATATTACTGGTTCTAGAGAGGACAATATGTAGTAAAGCGAGGGGCCTGAGAAAGAACTCTGATGAACACTATAATGAGATGTGGGAGGGAAGTAGAGCTATGGAAGCAAAGGACAGGCCAACAAGATAAAAGGAGCTTTAAGAGATACAGTATGATGAAGAGTTTCCTGAAAAAGGTGTTCTAAAGTATCAAATGTAGCCCAAAAGTCAAACAGAAGGACCTCAGGAAGGTCACTGGATTGAGCAATTAGGAAAGTACTGGTTATCTCAGTGAGAGTAATTTTTGTCAAACTCTCAGGAATCACATAAAAGAAGTCTGAGGAGTGAATGGGAGGTAAAATAGCAGAGTTAAGGGCAGAGTATAGTAGTAATACAGCTCTTTCAAGAAATGGGGTGGTAATGCAGATGGAGGGAGAGAAGGGGAAAAGGAGAGAAGGAGGAAGAGATGAACAGGAGGAGGAAAGCAGAACCTTTGTAGTTCAGGCTTTCATTACTTCTTTCAGCCAGTAATTAGCTCTTCGTTAAAGCCTTGTCTGATGTCTCTCCCTTTCCCCTTGCCTCTCAAATCCACAATTAACCAAGTCCTAATCCATAAGGCAGAAACTCTGGTGGCATAGTGGTTAAGAGCTACAGCTGCTAACCAAAAGGTGGGCAGTTTGAATCCACCAGGCGCTCCTTGGAAACTCTAAGGGGCAGTTCTACTCTGTCCTATAGGGTCGCTATGAGTTGGAATTGACTTGACAGCAACGGGTTTGTTTTTTTTTTTTTTGGTTTTTAATCAATACGGCCAGATTAATCTGCCCAAATCAAAGTTTGGAGCCTATCATCCTCCTCCTAAATTTTTTTCCAGTAAGTTTCTTCAGTGTACCCAGGGGCACTCAAATATTGTTCCAGGCTTCTCTCCCACTACTTCCTCTTCGAATAAACTACACTGGGTTGTCTGCTGCTTCCTCAACATGGCCCTTTTTTCTCTACAGCTTTGCATATGTTGGTCTATTCACCTGGAAGAGTTTTCTTTTCACTCTCTTATGAACTGTTCTAACTGCAACCTCTAGCCACATGTGGTTTCTGAGCACTTGAAATAAGCCTATTAAAACTGGGGAAATGATTTCTTAATTTTAATTAATTTGCATTTAAATTTTAAAACAGATGCCTGATTTAGTTATTGGAAAACTTTAAAAAGTGTGATTGGAACAAATCGAGTATGTGAATCTACCTTCTTAGCTGTAAGATTTATGAATTCTAAATATAGATCAAGTATTTCCAATGAAAAATTAACTTCTGAATTGAGATGCTCTGTGTGTGTAAAACATACAGGTTTTGAAGACTTAGTATGAAAAATGTAAGCTTATCTCATTAATAATTTTTATGTTGATTATATATTGAAATAATAATATTTTAGATATGCTGGGTTAAATAAAATATACTATTAAAATAGACTTTACCTGTTTCGTTTTGTTTTTTACCTTTTTAATGTGGTTACTGTTGTAAACTGTCCAGTGAATTCCGACTCATAGCAACCCCACGTGACAGAGTAGAACTGCCCCACAGGGTTGTCTAAGGTGTAATCTTTACAGGAGTTGCTTGTCAGGTCTTTTCTCCCATGGAGCCACTGTATGGGTTTGAACCGCCAACCTTTTGGTTAGCAGCCGCGTGCTTAACCATTCCACCACCAGGGCTCCTATGTGGCTACAAGATTTAAAATTGCATACATGGCTCACATTATATTTCTCTTGGACAGTGCTCCTTAAGAGTTCTATCCTCTATATACCTTCAAGCTAAAAGTCATGAGCTCTACTAAAAGTCTATTCTGAACTATCTTTAACTAGAAATGATCTCACCCTACTCCCACACATGGCATATAATAAATACTCAACTTATTGAATAAACTGTTAAAAACACTTTGTTTTTACCCTTGTGGTGCTTATTACATTCTGACTTGTATATAATTTGTCTTCTTGCCTTGTTTCTCCTACAAAATTCTAAATTTCTGCTTAGTATTTTTGCTTATCTCATTAACTATTTCCAGGGTACACAGGCTCTCAGCTTCCCTGAATTATTCCTTCTCATCTCCTGCTGACCAGGTCTTAAGCCATTTCTCAACTTACCTCTGGTGAGCTAACATGCTTCTTTTTGGACAACCCTGCAGCACTGCATCAAATCAACCTGACAGTTACCCTCCAATGTCTCAAATATTCTACTTCTATTTGGCAACATGAAAAGATTAAAGGGAAGAAAAAATACTAACAATAATGGCGTTGCTGCATAAAACATGAATATGAGTCCAAAGATTTAGAAATTCAACTACGATAAAAGATTTCTTTAGATGGACACCAGTTAAGCGGTTTCCTTGTAATTCATTTTAAAATTGGTGGGCTGATTCAGAAGCAGAATTTGGGAAAGATTATTCCTTCAACACTTTTGGAATAAACACAAAAAAATAATTCTTAAAATTTTAGGAACTCCGGTTATAGTTAAAAGCTCCTGAGGGAAAAAACATCTTTCAGAAACCTCCATAACTCTATTAAATTTTCCTGAAGATTTTCGGGGAACTATAAATATTGAATGAACACATATGCTCTCTTTTTTACCAGTGAATAGAACGTGCAGAACATAAAAAACATCACTAATAAATCTTCCATGCAAACTGCGTCAAGGGCACATCGGCAGATGATAAGATGGCCTCAGAGAACCAGAAACAAGCTGAAAAGAACAAAGTACACTCTGTTCCTCGGCCTGGGAGGCCCTTTCGCCTACAGATTCTGTTCAGGGTTCCCTCAGGGAACCTTCACCCCTAGCCCTGTCTAAACAGTACCTATCCCAGTGCCCAGCAGAAACAACATACCCCTCCAAATTGCCCACAGCATTCAGGGTTCCCCCTCAGAGCACTAAACTTCTCTCCCACGGACTGTAGGTGTGCCTCATGTCTCTTTGTCTATCCCTAGCAAAAGGTAACACATGGCAGATGCTCCATACATGTTTGCAAAATGAACGAGCAAATGAATGAGCAAACAAATAACTAATGAAAGAAATGGTGGTTCTGCTTCTTTCCTAGATCAGAACACTAACCAGGTTCTTGCCTCAGCCTACAGTGTTTTCATCTGGAAAAAATGAATTAATTAATTAAGAGTATCACCTGAAAAACACATGCCTACTCTGAAAAGAGGAGTTTTTAACAGCCTTTGCAAAATCACTGCTAATATAAACACATGAACAATTTGTAAGTAAATATTTGAGAGAGTTAGCTCTTTGTAAATAATGTTTGCTGAGAACTTGTTGCGTATACTTTCTAGAGTAATAAGTTAACAATGATTCAGTACTTACCATGTGCCAGGCACTGTTCTAAATGTTTTATATATTTTATCTCCTTTAGTCCTAACAACCATCCTTTGGGGGTAATCCTATTATTATCCCCATTTTACTGATAAGAAGCTGTCCTAGGTTCTGCAGCTTATTTAATGCAGTCACAAAACCATGTTAACTGAATCAACAGAATGATTATGACATTTTCCAATCTTGAGAGAAGGATGAGATCAAAGACCATGTAATTATACCAGAAACTAGACATCAAACACTGGGTTTCTGTGAGAGTGTTCATGATTAACTGTGTGCACCACGAAGTCCCCATATTCGGGTATGATCTTAAGCAATTTACAATATTTTTATAATCATTCTAATTCTACCTCAGAAGTGTTATCCTAACAAACACTAAGCAAAAGATAAAAGGATTAGTAAAGTTGTTAATGTACTGCTGTGTGATCAAAATCAGTATCAATAATCTACTGGGGAAGAGGAAGGAAAAAAAAGAAAAGAATGAATAAATAAAAATTGGAAAGGGAAAAGAACAGCAAAGTTTCCAGGGATCCCACTGGTGCGGCTATGAGGTCTGGTGAAGTCGTTCTCAGGTGTTGCAGTACAGCCTGGCTAGAAGGCGTAGAGGTATACAATGCCAGGTATTCAGGGAACAGAAAGAGAAGGAAGATACAGAGAGAAGAGAAACTGAGTAATGAAGAAAGAGAAAAAGGGAAAAAGAGGGAAAAGAAAACAAAACAAATTAAAAAAAGAAAAAAAGAACAAGAAAAGCCCCCCAAAAAACAGGAAGAAAAAAAACCAGTGAAAAACAAATGCCCCCAGGGAATCCCTTTGCACATCTGTGCAAACTGAGGGGGTAGTTCCAAGCCACGCAGCACCGCCTGGCCAGAACTGGCCAGGCTGAGAAGCAGATTTGAAACAGTGGAAGACAGGATCAGTGGAATTAGAGACAAACACTTGGATACAACTCTGAGGAAAACTCAGAAAAAAGAACAAAGAAAAATGAAGAGACCCTGAGAGTTATGTGGATACAATCAAAAGCAAAAATTTTCGAGTGATTGGAGTTCCAGAACAGGGGGAGAAAACAGAAAACACATAGAGGATCATTGAAGAACTGCTGACAGAAAACTTCCCCAAAATCATAAAAGATGAAAAGCTGGCCATGCAAGAAGCTCAGCGAACCCCATATAGGATAGATCCCAAGAGAAAATCACCAAGCCATATCATAATCACACTCACTAAAACCAAAGACAAACAAAGAATCCTGAGAGCAGCTCGTGAAAAAGAAGAAGTCACATACAGAGGAAAAACAGTAAGACTAAGCTCTGATTATTCGGCAGAAACCACGCAGGCAAGAAAGCAATGGGATGACACATAGAAAATCTTGAAAGAAAAAAATTGCCAGCCGAGAATAATACATCCTGCAAAACATCATTCAAATATGATGCTGAAATTAGGTCATTTCCAGATAAACAGAAATTAAGGGAATATGTAAAAGTCAAACCAAACTTACAAGAATTATTAAAGGGAGTTCTTCAATCTGAGGACAAACAACTTTAGCTCACAGGTAGAATCTAGGACACAGGATCGTACCAGCCAGATACCAATCTAGGTAATGAACTCTCAAGGACCATGCAAAACCAAAAGAAATACAACAGGGAATCAGAGCAGTTAATCAGTAAATGACAACAACATCAAAACAATAAAAGAGGGAATAAATGGCATAGGTATAGAACCTTCTAATGGAGAGGAAGGCAAGGCGATACCAAGTAATGGTAGACTGCTTCAAACTTAAAAAGATAAGGGTAAAATTCATGGTAACCACAAAGAAAGTTAACAAAACAACTCATAAAAATAAAGACGAAAAACATAAAGTCTCAGTAAAAACAAAACCTACAAAAACAAAAGAAATGAAAAAAAATCCACAAACAAAAGTAACTCAGCAAAAGAGAGTAAGAAGAACAAAGACAACGTCAGCACCACAAAAAAAGCACTACAAAATGACAGCAACAAACTCACATCTATCAATAATTACACTGAAAGTAAATGGACTCAATGCACCCATAAAGAGACAAAGAGTGACAGAATGGATAAGAAAACAGGATCCATCAATACGCTGTCTATAAGAGACACACCTCAGAAACAAAGATGTGAATTTATTAAAAGTCAAAGGCTGGAAAAAATATATATCAAGCTAACAACTACCAAAAAAGAGAAGGAGTGGCAATTCTAATCTCAGATAAAATAGACTTTAAAACAAAATCCACCATTGCAGACAAAGAAGGACACTATATAATGATTAAGGGGATGATCCATCATGAAGACATAACCATAATAAACACCTACGCACCCAATGACAGGGCTCCAAAATACATAAAACAAACTCTAACAACATGGAAAAGAGAAATTGACAGTTCCACAATAATAGTAGGAGACTTCAACACACCACTCTCAGTAAAGGACAGAACAACTAAGAAGAAACTCAGCAAAGATACAGAAGACCTAAAGGGCACAGTCAGCCAACTTGGCCTCATACACATATATAGAACACTCCATCCAACTGCTGCAAAGTACACATTCTTTTCCAATACACATAGAACGTTCCCCCTAACAGACCACATCTTAGGCCACAGAGCAATCCTCAACAAGATCCAAAACGTTGAGATAATTCAAAGTATCTTCTCTGACCACAATGCCATCAAGGTAGAAATTAACAACAGAAAGAGCAAGGAAAAAAAATCAATTACATGGAAGCTGAATAATACCCTGCTTACACATCACTGGGTAATAGAAGAAATGAGAGATGGAATCAAAAAATTCCTAGAATCAAATGAGAATGAAAACACATCATACCAAAACCTTTGAGACACAGCAAAGGCAGTCCTCAGAGGACAATTTATAGCAATAGATGCACATATCAAAAGAGAAGGGACAAAATCAAAACATTAACTACAGAACTCAAACAAATAGAAAGAGAACAGCAAAAAAAAAAAAAAAAAAAAAAAAACACCCACAACCACCGGAAGAAAGGAAATAGTAAAGATCAGAGCAGAAATAAATGAAATAGAGAACACAAAAACAATAGAAAGAATCAACAAAACCAAAAGTGGGTTCTTTGAAAGAATCCACAAAATCGATAAACCACTGGCCAGACTGACAAAAAAAAAAAAGGAGAGGATGCAAATAATCCAAATGAAAAATGAAATGGGGGACATTACAACCGACCCAACTGAAATAAAAAGGATTATAACAGAATATTATGAGAAACTATACTCCAACAAATTTGAAAACCTAGAGGAAATGGATAAATTTCTAGAAACACATGGCCTACCCAAACTACAACAAAGTGATGTTGAGAATTTGAACAGACCCATAACAAGAGAAGAGATTGAAAAAGTAATAAAAAAAAAAAACTCCCAACCAAAAAAAGCCCTGGCCCAGATGGCTTCACTGGAGAATTCTACAAAACATTTACAGAAGAGCTTGTACCAGTACTACTCGAGCTATTTCAGAGCATAGAAAACAAAGCAACATTTCCAAATTCATTCTATGAAGCCAGCATAATGCTGATACCAAAACCAGGCAAAGGCATCACAAAAAAAGAAAATTACAGACCAGTATCTCTCATGAATATAGATGCCAAAATTCTGAACAAAATTCTAGCCAATAGAATTCAGCATCATATCAAAAAAATAATACACCACGAACAAGTAGGATTCATACCAGGTATGCAAGGATGGTTCAACGTTAGAAAATCAATCAACATAATCCACCACATAAATAAAAGGAAAGAAAAGAATCAAATGATCATTTCAACTGACACAGAAAAGGCATTTGACAAAGTCCAACAGCCATTCCTGATAAAAACTCCCTATCAAATAGGTATACAAGGGAAATTTCTCAACATAATAAAGGACATCTATGCAAAACCAATGGCCAACATCATTCTTAATGGAGAGAAGCTGAAAAAATTCCCCTTGAAAACAGGAACAAGACAAGGATGCCCTTTATCACCACTCCTATCTAACATTGTGCTGGAACTTCTAGCTAGAGCAATAAGGCAAGAAAAAGAATAAAGGGCATCCAAATTGGTAATGAAGAAGTTAAACTGTCCCTGTTTGCAGACGATATGATACTATACGTAGAAAACCCTAAAGACCCCATGAGAAATCTACCGGAACTAACAGAAAGATTCAGCAGAGTAGCAGGATACAAGATAAACATACAAAAATCAGCTGGATTCCAATACACCAGTAAGGAGAACGATGAAAAGGAAATCAGGAAAACAATACCATTTATAATAGCCCCGAAAAAGATAAAATACTTAGGAATAAATCTAACCAGGGATGTAAAAGACCTACATGAAGAAAACTACAAAACACTACTGCAAGAAACCCAAAGGGATCTACATAAATGGAAAAACACACCATGCTCACGGATAGGTAGACTCAACATTGTGAAAATGACAATTCTACCCAAAACAATTTACAAATACAATGCAATCCCGATCCAAATACCAACAACATTCTTCAAAGAGATGGAAAAACTAATCATCAACTTTATATGGAAAGGGAAGAGGCCCCGAATAAGTAAAGCACTACTGAAGAAGAAGAAGAAAGTTATAGGACTCACACTACCTGACTTCAGAACCTACTACACAGCTACAGTAGTCAAAACAGCCTGGTACTGGTACAACAACAGATACATCGACCAATTGTACAGAATTGAGAACCCAGATGTAAATCCATCCACCTACGGTCACCTGATCTTCGACAAGGGCCCAAAGTCCATCAGATGGGAAAAAGACAGTCTTTTTAACAAATGGTGCTGGCAAAACTGGATCTCCATCTGCAAAAAATTGAAACAGGACCCATACTTCAAGCTGTATACAAAAACTACTTCAAAATGGATCAAAGACCTGAATATAAAGCCTAAAACTATAAAGTTCATAGAAGAAAAAATAGGACCAACACTACAGGCCTTAATACACGGCATTAACAGCATACAAACCATAATCATCAATGCACAAACCCCAAAAGATAAGCTACATAACTGGGATCTTCTAAAAATCAAACACCTATGCTCTTCAAAAGACTTCACCAAAGGAGTCAAAAGAGAACCTACAGACTGGGAAAAAAGTTTTGGACAGTACAAGTCAGACAAAGGTCTAATCTCCATAATCTACAAGAAAATCTAACACCTCTACAACAAAAAGACAAATAATCCTATTAAAAAATGGGCAAAGGAAATGAACAGACACTTCACCAAAGAAGGCATTCAAATGGCCAACAGACACACGAGGAAATGCTCTCGATCACTAGCCATTAGAGAAATGCAAATTAAAACCGCAATGAGATACCATCTCACCCCGGCATTACTGGCACGAATCTAAAACACTGGAAATAGCAAATGTTGGAGGGGCTGCGGGGAGATCGGAACTCTTATGCACTGCTGGTGGGAATGCAAAATGATACAACCACTTTGGAAAATGATATGGCGCTTCCTCAGAAAGCTAGAAATAGACATACCATTCGATCCAGCAATCCCACTCCTAGGAATGTATCCTAGAGAAATAAGAGTCGTCACTCGAATAGACATATGCACACCTATGTTCATGGCAGCACTGTTCACAATAGCAAAATGATGGAAACAACCTAGATGCCAATCAACAGATGAATGGATAAACAAACTATGGTACATACACAGAACGGAGTACTATGCAACGAGAAAGAACAATGATGAATCTGTGAAGCATCTCATAACATGGATGAAACTGGAGGACATTACGCTGAGTGAAATAAGTCAATCACAGAAGGACAAAAATTGTATGAGACCTCTACTGTAAAAACCCAGAAAAAGTTCACACACAAAATGTAACAATCTTTGTTGGTTACCAGGGATGGGAGGGGTGGGGCGAAATACTAAATAGGCAATAGATAAGTGGTATCTTGGGTGAAGGGTGAGACAGTACACAATAGAGGGGAAACCAGCACAATTTGTACAAGGAAAGGTCATGGTAGCTCCACAGATACATCCAAACTCCCTGAGGGACTGAATTGTTGGGTAGAGGGCTGTGGGGACCATGGTCTTGGGGAACATCTAGCTCAATTGGCATAACACAGTTTATAAAGACAATGTTCTACATTCTACCTTGGTGAGTAGCGTCTGGGCTCTTAAAAGCCTGTGAGCAGCCATCTAAGATACTCCACTGGTCTCATCCCTTTGGGAGCAAGGGAGAACGAAGAGAACAGGATACAAGGAAAAGATTAGTCCGAAGGACTAATGGTCCACAGCTACCAAGGCCTCTACCAGACTGAGTCCAGTACAGCTAGATGGTGCCCGGCTACCACCAGAGACTGCTCTGACCAGGATCACAACAGAGGGTTCTGGACAGAGCTGGAGAATGATGTAGAACAAAATTCTAACTCACAAAAAAAAGACCAGATTTACTGGCCTAAAGGAGACTGGAGAAACCCTGAGAGTATGACCCCCAGACACCGTTTTAGCTCAGTGGTGAAGTCATTTCCGAGGTTCACCGTTCAGCCGGGCAGTGGACAGCCCCGTAAAACCAAATTGGACTAATGAGGCACAGGAATCCAGGGACAAGGGCCAGAAGGCAGAAGGGGACAGGAAAGCTGGTGATAGGGAACCCAAGGTTGAATAAGGATAGTGTTGATGTGTTGTGAGGTTGTTAACCATTGTCATAGGGCAACATGTGTACTACCTGTTAAATGAGAACCTATTTTGTTCTGTAAACCTTCATCTAAAGTGAGAATAGCAGCACAATTGGAAGAGTATTGTTGACGTCACTGAACTGTGCATGTAGAAATTTTTGAAATGGTGTATCTTCAGCTATGTATATTTTCACCAAAAAAAAAAGGTTGAGAAGGGAGAGGGTTGACATGTTGTGGGGTTGTTAACCATGTCATAAAACAATATGTGTACTACTGTTTCATGAGAAACTATTTGTTCTGTGAGCCTTCACCTGAAGTACAATAAAAAAATTAAAATTAAAAAAAAAGGTAAGAACATACAAAAGATACTCATCCGACATAACTACTACTGCAATTTTAGTGATCATCCTTCCAGACATCTCTCTATGAACATGTAGTTAAAATATGTACAAAATTTTGAAAAACTATGGTAATTCTCAACACCAAGTTTTGTGATCTCCTTTGTTTTTGAGAATGTGACTTAGGCATTTTTCCATGTCAAGAATTATAGCTATTTATCATCATTTTTAGAAGCCTTGGTGGCACAGTGGTTAAGCACATGGCTGCTAATCAAAAGGTCAGCTGTTTGAACCCACCAGCCAACTCATGCGAGAAAGATGTGGCAAACAGTCTGCTTCCGTAAAGTCTTGGAAATCCTATGGGGCAGTTCTATTCTGCCCTATAGGGATGCTAGGAGTTGGAAACAACTAGATGACAACGGGTTTTTATCATCATTTTTAAAGTGCTTTCTAAAAGCAATTCTTACCCTTTAAAATTGTTTCAGAACTCCAAAGAGCTTTTGTTTGTGTGGCTGTATCTATCAATATTTATCACTTTAGAAATTACAATTGAAAATTTTAAAATATTTATTTAAAATAACAATGACAAATCCTTACATATTAACATAAATATTTTTATAAAAAATAAATTTTTCAAAAAGTTTGTGAGAAGAGTAGTACTGTTTTACTTTTTTGCAAATGTCTTTAATGTCTGACCTAACAAAAGAACTGGATTTGCTTATCTGTTTCTCCATTCAGTCAGCTATGAAATGTTAATTTTGTTGAAGTATCTGAAGAACGCCCAGCCTCACACAAATAATTTGAAAAGTGATGAATAGTTTAATAGCCTTTTCATATAATTGTGAATATTCTTCTTTGATCCTATACCCAAATCTAACAAGTTAGTTGCACTGTGAAATCTGAAACTCTATCATTAAACATTCTATACTCTGTTCCATTAAACCCCATTTCTTTATCTTGCACTTCAAATGGATCTTGTACTAATGCATGACTTTGTAACTCATGCACTGGTCTTCTGGAAAATATTGACTCACTGAGTTATGCAGATCTTCCAAGTGTTGGTACATTTCACAAAATAATATCAAAATACCACATTTAGTAAGATTACCAATAATATCATCAGAAAAGTCTTTAGTGTTAAGGTGTTAAGCTCACAGTGCCAAATATAAGTTTTCCAAATTGTTTTCAAATTTGTCAATTGTTTTCTTTGAAGTAGCAAGCTCACCGTTCATTTTTGAGAAAATGTGGGCCTAACACCAAAGACTGAGTAACCACAGTTTGTTGTCAGTCATCCTTTCAAGAAAAATGGTGTTTCGTAAAAAGTGGCTAGTTCAGCTCACAATTTGTGTTAGTTTTCTATGGCTGCCATAACAAATTACTACAAACAAAATTTATTATGTTAAAGTTCTACAGGTCAGGAGACCAGCACAGACAAAAATCAAGGTGTCAGGAGACTGTTCCTTACTAGAGGTTCCAGAGGAGAATCCCTTTCCTTGCGATTGTAGGACTAAGGTCCTGTTTTCTTGCTGGCCATTCCCAGCTTCTAGAGGGAGTCCGTATTACTTGGTTGTGACCTCCTTCCTCCACCTTCGAAGCCAGCCACAGGAGGTCAAGTCTTTCCCATGTGGCCTCTCTCTGACCTCATGTCATGCTTCTCTCTTCCACTTTTAAAGACTCATATGATTAGATTAGGTACCTAGATAATCTAGGATAATCTCCCCATCTCAAGGTACTTAACCTTAATCATATCTGCAAAGTCACTTTTCGGAATACGGTAATATATATTCACAGGTTCCTGGGATTAGGGCATAGACATATTTATAAAGATATTATTCTACCTACAACACAACTCAAACAATTGCACAAAGGCTTTTCCTCTAGACAACCATTATATTTGGATATGAAGGTCCCATTTCATCATACATTATATTAAAAAGATGTGTTCTCAAGGGTGAAGACTGAATAAACTGAATAATTTTTACTGCTTCATCAAGGAAATTCTTAAGTGCAACTAGATTTTTTCGTGTTTTTGTTTGTTTGTTTTTCAAACTGTGTGCTCTTCGTGTGACGAATACAGTGACCACTAATAGAGTTTGGTATTACTACTTGATTCAGGCAAAGGTGCCACAGTTTTACCTACCACTGCTTTTGTACTAGCAATGCAAATATCAACACAGTGAAAAGGCACATAATATCTTGGTACTATTATGAAAATAGTTTTGACACCCCAGGGGAATTCCAGAGTTCCATGAACCACACTGAGAACTATGTTGTTGTTGTTAGATGCCGTCGAGTCGCTTCTGATTCATAGCGACCCTATGTACAACAGAACAAAACACTGCCTGATCCTGCACCATCTTCACAATCATTGTTAAGATTGAGCCCATTGTTGCAGCCACTGTGCCAATCCATCTCATTGAGGGTCTTTCTCTTTTTCGCCCACCCTCTACTTTACCAAGCATGATGTCCTTCTCCAGGGACTGATCCCTCCTGATAACATGTCCAAAGTATGTGAGCCAAAGTCTCACCATCCTCGCTTCTAAGGAGCATTCTGGCTGTACTTCTTCCCAGACACATTTGTTTGTTCCTCTGGCAGTCCATGGTACATTCAATATTCTTCACCAACACGATAATTCAAAGGATCAATTCTTTGGTCTGTCTTATGCACTGTCCAGCTTTTGCATGCATATGAGACAACTGAAGACACCATGGGGTGGGTCAGGCACACCTTAGTCTTTAAAGTGACATCTTTGCTTTTTAAACACTTTAAAGAGGTCTTCTGCAGCAGATTTGCTCAATGCAATGTGTCATTTGAGAACTATGGTTCTAGAGTATTCCATCATGTCCACAGTAATAAAATAACACAGACCTAAGTAACCTCCACAGCATTCAATTTTCTACAAAGCTTATAAACACATAAATCAGTTGCCATTGAATCAATTCTGACTCATGGCAACCTCATGTGTGTCAGAGTAGAACTGTGCTCCATAGGGTTTTCAATGGCTGATCTTTCAGAAGTAGATTTTCAGGTCTTTCTTCCAAGGCGCCTCTGGGTAGACTTGAACCTCCAACCTTTTGGTGAGCAGCCTAGTGTGTTAACCATTTGCACCACCCAAGGACTCCTATAAACATACAAGTTACAATTAAAATTTAATGCCTTCCAAAATTGTTCAGACAGATATGGGCTCGAATCCCAATTCTCTTTTTATAAGGCTGTGTAGTCTTATACAAATTTTTTATTAATAACATCGCTAAGCTTTAGTTTTTGTAATGTATAAAATGGGTTAATGATACATCAAAGGATTGTTGTAAGGATTAAATTATTAGGAAGCGCATAAAAAAGTGTTTCCTAAATAGTAGCCATTGTTGCTCACCATCTGTTCTGCGTTCCAATATTTTGGCATGTGATCTTTTTTTTAATTTAAATTTAACATACTGCAATATTCCAAAGTCTTCTTAGCTTCTCATACTTAAAATAGGTCAGCAATATGCTTACCTGAATCCTATCTTTGTAACAACTAGAACCATACGATACAGTGCCAGGAACACTCACTCGACAGACAGAACCTGCTTCTTTCAGTTACCTACCCTGCAGCCAAAATGAACCATAAACAACCTACAAAGGAGACTTCAGAACAAGACAAAACCATTAATCATACTATTTCCGTTTCATACTAAAGTTAAGCCACAAGCATTTCTCTAGTCTGTGTACTTTTTAGTTATTCCAGAGACTAGTAGTAGCTTTTCTTCTTCTTCTTTTGCTTCTTCAGAAAAGCACTGTTTATAAAAACAGACTAGTTTGTAGAAAAGCTTAGTTTTTTTCCCCCTGTTATATTTCTAGAATTGGTTTTTGTTCTTTGGTTTTTTAATGCCCTAGACTATGAGAGACAGTTAAACTGGCTAAATAAAATACCTGTAGAAAAAAATAAATCATATGTGGACTGACTCAGTCATTACAGAATTTTAGGAAATTACTCTGATCAGTTCAGGCACAGCCTGAATTGATAAATATTTAACAAGTTATGGTTAAAAAATATTTAACCAATTATGTTATAGTCTCACTGGCTACTGCACTTGAATTAGAGGCAGTAAGACAATTATGTTGGTTAGATGGGAACAAGGATCAACAGAAAATGTGGATGGAAAAAGCCTGAAAATTAACAAATTAACATACAGAAGATTGTGAGAAATTTTCAGGAAATCAGAAGTCTGGGGTCGAAGAACGCAAAGAAAGGGTAAGTCCAGATGACAGTGATTAAGCCAAAAACTTAGAAAAGGTCAAGGCAAAGATGAAACAAAGCGTCAAGTCTGCGGTCAAAAGATCCAGTATCCATGAGATTAACTAGAGAAGGTCTATGTCCAGAGTGATTAGGACGTGGAATCCACTTGGCCAGGGCTTTCTCTCACAATTCAAGAGTGATTTTAAAGGTGCTGCTAATTGCTGACTCTCTCACTACTAACCTCAGCAATCTTTGCTCACCTCTGGGATTCCCATTCCCATTTTAATAATGTATAATGGCAGCCTCAGAGTTAAAACACAATCATTGAAAATGTAACTGGAATCTAACCCTAACTTTCAGCATTTATAACAGTAATTCCTCATGCTTGGAGTAAAAGCATAAGGATGCTATATGTCAACTTCAAAGAGATTTACAAAAACACTAGAAAATTACAGCAGACCTCAAAGTATATGAGCAGCAATGGTCAACTATTACTTTATAAATATATACTAGGATAGCATCTGTTTGGTTTATGTTACATTAAAATATATTTATATCAAAATACATATTATATTACGTAACATGTATAATCTCTGGATATATATCCAAAGAAAGCTTCCACAAGTTCCCACCTCCACATCTAAAACATATATCTGCATCTGTGCCCATATATTCTCTGCCTTTTCTCCTGATACTATGAATGAACATGCTGCTAGCTAAAGTCATCCCCTACACACACACAACTTGCACATCAGATGCCATCACCTCTTGCATACTTAAGGACAATGCTCTAGCAATTCTCCCCTCTCTCCTATATCATCAATTTTTCCTTTTCTAGTTTATCAGTTTATAAACATGTTTTTTCTCCCATCCTTTAAAAAAAAAATTTTTTTTCTCTTGACCTCACTTCCTTCTCTAGCTACCACCCAAATTCTCTCTTCCCAGTTGCAACTAAACTTGAAAGAGTTGCCTGTGCTCACATTTCTCTTCTCCCTTTCTTTCTTGAACCCACATCAGTCAGACAATTGCTCCCACCACCCCTCCAAAACAGCTGGCATGAATTCCACCTGCTAAATCCAATGGTTCTCAGTTCTTATCTGACTAGATCCACGGGAAGCATTTGACACAGATGATCATTTGCTCCTCCTTGAAATATTTTCTTCCTTTGGCTTCCAGGATACCACACTGTCCTAGTCTTTCTCTACTTTCCCGGCTCTCTTTTTTTAGTCTCCTTTGCTTATTCCTTTCACCTCCAGAACTCTAAACCTTGGAGTTACCAAGGACTCAGTGATTTGGTCCTCTTCTCTTTTCTCTGTACACTCACTCCACTTTGTAATTTTGTCCAGCCTGATGGCCTTGTTGTCATTGTTGTTAGGTGCCATCAAGTCGGATTTGACTCGTTGCAATCCTGTGTAAAACAGAACAAAACACTGCCTGGACCCATGCCATCCTCACAATCATTGCTGTGTTTGACCCCACTATTGCAGCCACTGTGTCAATCCATCTCATTCAGGGTCTTCCTCTTTTACACTGACCCTCTACTTTATCAAGCATGATGTCCTTCTCCAGGGACTGGTCCCACCTGATACCATGTCCAAGTACAGTACGTGAGATGAAGTCTAGCCATCCTTGCTTCTAAGGAGCATTCGGGCTATACTTCTTCCAAGACAGATTTTTTCGTTCTTCTGGCAGTCCATGATATATTTAATATTATTCACTGACACCATAATTCAAATTCATCAATTCTTTTTCAGTCTTCCTTATTCATTGTTCAGCTTCACATGCATATGAAATGGCCTTAAACACCCTAAACACCATCCTGAGTGCTGATGACTCCCAATGATGAATCTCATCATCTCCAGCCCAGACTTCCCCTGAACTCCAGACTCATGTATTACAATTGCCTACTTGGCCATCTCTACTTGGATGCCCACTAGACATCACAAACTATTCAAAACTGAACTCCTGGTCTATCCCCTCAAACACATACACCCCCCGCCCCTGCCTTTCTCACCAGTAAATGCCAAGTTTATTCCTCCAGCTGCTGAGGCCAAAAATCCTGGTGTCATCCTTGACTCTTTCTCACACATTCTACACTTCAGATCCACTAGGAAATCCTGTCAGTCTTACCTTCAAATTTATGCAGAAGCTAACCACTTTTCACCCTCTTCTAAACTACCATCATATCTTGCCTGGATTATTGCAATTGCCTCCTAACTGTTCATGCCCCCTCTTAAACCATTTCTCAACACAGCAGTCAAACATAGATCATATCACTCCTCTACTCAAAATTTTCCAATGAGTTCCTTTGACATTTACAGTAAAAGCCAAAGCCCTTACAAATGGTTTACAAAAACCTACACTGATTCCCAACTAGCTCTCTGAGCTCATCTCCTACTGCTCTCCCTTCACTCACTCTGGCCTGCTTCCTGGTCCTCCAGCAGACCAATATGCTTCCTCCTCAGGTCCATGAAATGCCTGTCCTTCTTCCTCACCTCCTTCAGACCATTACTGAACTGTCACCTTCTCACTGAGAACTCCACTGGCCACACTGCCTAAAACTAACTTCGCTCTCGTTCTCCTGGATTTACTCTCAGTCTCTCTCTCTCTCTCCCTCTCTCAATCCTCCTTTCCTGCATAATTTTCTCCTTAGCACATATTGCCATTTAACACACTATGTATTTTATTTCTTTATCATTTCATCATCTGTCTTCCCACACTAAAATCTAAGTCCTCTGAAACCAGAGATTTTCAACAAATTAAACAGTTGTTGAATAAACAAGAGTAACAAAAATGGTCATATCAGAAACTGAAACCATGTGTTCCAAATGTTCACATAAATATCACCACATCCTCTTTCACACTTTATTTCTACTTCATTTCCAAAGTTCATTCTCCATCATGTTCAACAGATGATCATTTCTTATATTTTTGATTTTTTCTGTCACTCTCTTAACCCAAAGAAGATCCTCTCAGCAATTTTAGGTTGACTATTGGAACTATCTTATGAGGGAGACAGGATAAGTATAATTAACTTAGAGAAGTAAGGTCATGCAACTAGTAGACCCAGATCTGATACTCAGACTCTGCTATTTTAAGTGCAAGTTTACTGTCATCTCATACCCATTTATCTTGAGCTCAAATTCTTATTACCAGGAAATAACCCAGGTTTAGCATAACCACAGGCTTAGAGTCCACAAATTTTAGATCTTGTCCAACCCCTTGTGAATTTTAAAAATGAAATTACACAAGAGGTCATCCATCAAAAGCACTGACATTAATGAATAGAACAAAAATAACTCTGTGTATTAAATCAGTTTGCCATACATTTCAGCTGTGATAGTTAAAAGAGAAAAGAAAAAGAGAGTGCTCAGAGAGAACCACCTAATGTCAAATACTTGCCAGAACTTACATCTTATTGTCAAATAACAGAAAGCATTATAATTCATATTTTATTACAATAGAAGCTGGATTTGCCAGCTGATCTTTTAAAACTATATAGCTAGTTATTTTATTTTGTTCATGTTTTACTTCTCATTATAATCCTTAATACCTTCTTGGCAATACTGCTGAGCACTAAAAGCAACATTGCCAAGCTTTCCATACCCTAATATAGTACAAATGTCAATTTCAAGGGAAACAACACAGGGACAGAACTGTAATTTCATTCACCAAACGTTTACTGAGCAACTAATATGTGCAAAACTCCTGCTAGATTCTGCAGAGTACACAGTGGGAGGAAAAACGTTGCCTCCAAAAAGAATGTATCTAGTCGAGTAGTTGCCAAGTACACAAACAAACATTTACAATTCAGAGCATAGGTGCTAAAGAGAAAAACTCTGAATTTAAAAATATGTGAAATATTGGATAGGCCTTGAATAAAATTACATATCTCAAAATGTAACTCCATATAGAAAAATACTATGATGTTACATAACCTATAAGACCAGTTTTAGATATTTTTCCAAACTCTAGTTTTATGCAGAGTTTCTAGAGTCATTGTTCTTTTGAAACTTTAATAGCACACGGGCATTTTACAAATAAAATAGTTGCTTCTACTATTGTCGTGAGGGAGAAAAATATACAAAATAAAATATGAGTTTATCAAAGTTTTATCATATTTTCTGAAGAGAATATTGCCATTCTTTTGAGTGTTAAAGTAGTCAGAAGCTTTAGGATGGAGACTGAAGTTCCCTGAAATCCAAGGAGATCAGTACACTGGCAGATACATGTGCTCGACTACAGCAGTGGGTAAGTGTAGGCCTGTAAAGGTACATCTAAGTGCTACTTCCTCTCTACCTACTTGTCACCACGAAGGCTTGTGCCTCTTAACTTTGCAGAGGACATCTAAAACAAAATGAACATATTAAAGGATCTTCAAACTAGAAGATCCCTTTCACAAACTGTTTAAGTGAACTGCAAGGGTCATACTATGAAGTATGCTCCTCAATCATTATAATAAAATATCTATATGCTATCAAAGGCTATTTATCTTTATCTTTGCATTACACTTATGAGTTACTAGAAATAACAAACCCTTTAAACGGTTTATGAAGTTCACATGCACTAGTGAATATAAGCGATACGTTCGTATGTACCATGGCTCTGGAACCAGCTTATTTTTGTGTTCCTTCCATTTTAATTGGTTGGCTTGTTTAACTTCCTTATTCATATACAGTATCAGGTTGTTTTTGCAACCCTCCGGCTCTGGGCTTCCCTGCAGAGCACCTAGTTTGTCTCATGACCTGCTATTAAATGTAGTTCCTGCTTTCAAGCAGTGTTTGCCACAAGGTTATTTCACCTGCTTATAATTTATAAAAAGGGTGACTGCTTAATTTGCAGCACATGCTACAAATCTCACACCTCCACGTTTGTAGAAAAAAACTCAGTAAGGCCTCCCAGACAGTTCTGTTCACTATACTAAAACAATAAAGCACACGTTTCTTCCAGGCATGAGTGCTGTTAACCAAGTTAATATCTCAACCTTTTCTCTCTCAATGGCTGTTTCAAAGAGGTAACGGAATTGATCTAAACAGCACTACTGCCCAAAGGTCTAAGACCTTTTCAGATTTTGTTTACTATTTTGTAAAGCTAAAGCTCAAGTTCACCTAGAGACAAACCTTCCAGAAACAAGAGTTTTAAGTGAACCAACATTATCTCACCAGGTAAAACACAGAGAGATTCTTAAATAAGGACTAAAAGGGAGAAACTCCAAGTATTTTGCAGTTGTCTCTAAAAGAGGCCTTTCTATTTGCTTCACAATAATGACTTCCCAGTAAAGCCATTTAGGCAGAATTTCACAACTTTGTCATCCAGTGTCACTAATTATCAATATAAATTAAACCTGACAGCTAATGCCTGGCTTCAATTTCTAAAATTCAAAGATATGAATACCAAAAGAAAAAAAGAGAGAGAAAGAACAACAATGATAAGGAAGACAAACGTAAAATCATAACAGATTTGGGGAAAAAACAAAAACAAGTAATCACATCCCCTTAGATTTATTTGTAGCATAACTAGGAGGCAATGTTCTGAGTACATGGGCATTTCTTTTCCTACATTGTTGAAAAAAAAATCTAGATCACAGAGTAGAATCATTTTCAGACATAAAAGAGTTCAGAATTTTTATCCAAACAAGGATTTCAGAAGTTATTTGAAGACACGCTCAAGCAAAACAAGTAAAATAAGAACAGGAATACATGAAATCTAGCAAATAGGGGATCCAACCTTGAGAATTCTGCAAGAGACTACAGTGCACTTGATTCCAATTGAAATAGGATAACAGAGGGCTCTAGGTAGAGGTATTGAGGGGAACAAAGGATTTCATATATTAGTTAGTATGCTTGAGATGTTAGAGAAATTTAAGGGCATGACTAAAGCTGAGAATGCAAGAAAAAAAATAGAGACTCTGGGAAAAGCAAAAAGCTGTAAAAGAAAAGAGGTATAATCATGGCACACCGATAATCACGGCACACTGGCTCTACCACGAATGTTTACAGTCACAATAATATAAAACCTATTACTAATGATCAGCTTCTAAAATCAACCTAAAAACAAAGCATGAAATCAATTATCGACATGAATCATCATGCAATGATATCAATTTTAACAACATAAAAATAAACGTGCAGAAACTGGGAAGCAGAGATGGAGGAAAAGAGGTAAAAGGCAGCAAAGTTGATCGAAATTTATGAAACACTATGGTTGACAGAAGAGGAAACAAACGTAACTGATAGAAGACATGTAAAGAGTAATATAACTATACAGTGAGGAGACAGCAAGGAGAGGGATAGTCAGTCTACATCTTAGGTTGGACTCTGTTTCTTTGAAATATACCATAAGTGAACCATTACCTTTCCCAAAAAACCTAGTCCAACTGAACAGTGTCAAAATCCACCAAAGTCACCTAGGCCAGAAAAGCCTAGATTTATCCTAATGAAATGAATTAAAAATGACCACAACTTCTTTGTAGTTTTCTTGTTGAGAGGTGAGCATATTTCCACCCCCTTGAATTTGGGCTGGCTCTATAAATGTTGTCATGGTTTGAATCATGTCCCCCAAAAAATGTTTGTTTCAATTTGGCTAGGCCATGATTCCTGGTACTGCGTGATTTTCCTCTATGTTGTAAACCTGCCTCTACTATGTTAATGAGGGAGGATGCGTGGCAGTTGTATTAGTAAGGCAGGACTGGATCTACAAGACTGGATTGTGTCCTGAGGCAATCTCTTGAGATATAAAAGACAAAAGTGAGCAGTGAGACAGGGGGACCTCATACCATCAAGAAAGCAGTGCCGGGAGCAGAGCGCATCCTTTGGACCGGGGTCCCTGCGCCTAGAACCTCCTAGTCCAGGGGAACACTGATGAGAAGGCCCACAGAAAGAGAGAAAGGCTTCCCCTGAAGCTGACTCCCTGAATTTGGACTTTTAGCCTACTTTGACTGTGAGAAAATAAACTTCTCTTCGTTAAAACCATCCACTTGTGGTGTTTCTGTTATAGCAGCACTAGATGACTAAGACAAATGTTTTGACCAACAGAATGCAGTCAAAGTAGCAGTCTCGGCAAAAGACTCTCAAAGCAGAAAACAGTCTGAGAGCAAAGATCAAACCCAGGGCCTTGTCAGTAAAAAATGGCCTCAGGATCAATGTCAAGCCAATAAGACTCTTTTTTAAGACCTTGAAAATCTAAGGCACTGCCTCCTACACCCTTCTCAGATAAAAAAACGACTTCTAAGAATCTTACAGGTTTTATCCCACAGCAACCTAACATCCAGCCTGAAGTAGAGAAGAGCCAATCTCAAAGATGTTTCTGGCGTGACTTTTGTCAGAGTGCAGAGTAACCTGATACATAGGGGGCCCTCAGAAATGTTTAGAACTATACTACCTTGGACTAAAATGAAATGAGAAATTCCAAAATGAAAGGAGGCCTCTGGTCCGCCAAACTTCTATGGGTAAGAAACAGGCTGAGCAAGCTACTCAGCTGCAAACAGTGGCCATTTCTTATTGAAAAGTTTGTATGACAAAGTGGGTGGAGCCAAGAACCTCAGAAAACCACTCCCAGTGAGAACTGCGCCCTAATCATGGTACATTCCCTGCCCCCATAACAGAGGGAATTGGCTGGATTTCAGAACTGCTATGGACCAGTAACTTATATAGCTCTGCCCCTACTTCTGCACACTCACTTTAAAGTGGGGTCTCTACTGTGCTTACTGTGTGTGTCCCTATCCTCCCATTTTATATTGATTGTGGGAGGAGAGGCAGAAACATGTCCTTTTAGTTCACAGGTCTCTACACCTGAGAAATTACATCCAACAGGCTTCATCTGTGCCTAGATGTGATTTAATGAATTAAATTCTGGAACTGGAGTCTGAACCTGTTGTTGTAATGGGATGAGCTGCTGAGAGTGGATGAGTGAATTCTGCCTCAGTAGAAATGTAAATAATTTGTGTCCACAAATTATTTGATGAGGGCAATTTCCCTCACCTTGAAGGTACACTGATTGTGTGACTGCTCTGAGTAACCCAATGCAGTGGAAATAACATTCTGGGACTTCTAAACCCAGGCATTAAGGAGGCTTTCGGCTTCTACCTTTACACTCAGGCGAAAGCCAGCCGCCACGCAAGAAGTCAGATTACTATGGGACCAACATGCTGGGAAGAAGATAAAGCTGGCAATGTGGAGAGACCACGAACAGAAAGACTCCCAGCCGGCCCCTAGGTGACACAGCAATCTTAGCTGAGGCACCAGACAGTGAAGAAACTATCTTGAAAATTCCACTTCTAGCAAATGCCAAGTACAGCAGAGATGCACTATCCTCCCTCAGAACCAAACCAGCTGCAGTTGAGTTGACTCTGACTCATGGCAACCCCATGTGTGTCAGAGGGCTGATTTTTCAGATGTTGATTGCCATGCCCTTCTTCCAAGGCACCCGAGAGTAGACTCAAACCCTCAACCTTTCAGTTAGCACATTAACCTTTGCACCACCCAGGGACTTCAAGCCCTGCCCAAATTACAGAATAGTGTGCAAATAAATGACTGAGGCTAGTTTAAGTCATTAATTTGTAGGGTAATTTGTTACGAACCATAGATAACCAAAACATCTAAATTGCTCACTCCCCTTTGCCCTCTCTCACAACCAATATCCAAGCAGTTGTTAAATTTTATCTACCTCCTTAATGTAGTTCTAACCAGTCTCCTCCTTTCCACTCCCACTGTCTACATTCAGTCTCATCATTTCTCTGTGGACCACTCCAGTAGCTTCCTAATGACATCGTACCACAGTTCCCACATAGCCCTTTCTCCACGTCATAGTCAAAGTGTTCTTTCTAAATGCGAATCTGATGTCATTCCCATCCTTAAAAGCCTCACTAGCTCTCCACCACACACAGGTGCCCCATAGGGTTCCCAAGGAGAAGCTGGTGGATTCGAACCAATGACCTTTTGGTTAGCAGCCGAGCTCTTAACCAGTGGGCCACCAGGGCTCCAATATGCTCTCTCTCTATATATATATATATATATTTATTTAATTTTTGTTGTTGTTTTATATATATATATATATATATATATATATATATATATATATATATATATATATACACACACACATACATACAATTATTTTTTATTGTGGTTGCAAATATACATAGCAGAACATACACCAATTAAACAACTTCTACAGGTACAATTCAGTGGCACCGATTACATTCTCTGAGTTGTGTAATCATTCTCATCCTCCTTTTCCAAGTTGTTCCTCCCTCATTAATATAAACTCACTCCCCCCAAAGTTTCTTATTTAATCTTTTGAGTTGCTGTTGTCCATTTGATCCCACACAGATAGATCTTAAAAGAGCACAATGCTCAAGGCAGACACTTCTTTATTTACTAATTAAGCTAAACTATTGTTTGGTTTTAAGACGACTTCAAGGGATATTTTTGGTTTAACTAATATATTATTCTTAAAACACATTTAAAAATTAGTCAAAAGACAAAGGTGTACAACATAAAGAATGTAATTAGTGTCACTGAATTGTACATACAGAAACTGTTAAATCAGGGAAGGCTTTTTGTGTACATTTTCACTGCAGTTAGAAAAAAATTAGAAGAGAAGGAAAATGTGTTTCAAAGGGGAAGTCAAACACACCACGATTCCTCTGCACCAGTCTCACACTCAGCCCTGCTCCAGAGTCTGTCTTCAGAACCAGTTCCCCTCATCTGTGCTTAATTTTCCCCTTTCTTCCTCTAAAGTCATAGTATCTTCACAAACCCCAACCTTCCGTCCCATGATGGCTCCCATGACAGTGAGGCCAAAGACAGTGGGGGAGGTTACCTGCTGTAGTCTGAATGCATGAGCTGTTTAGAAATCAGGCAGCTAGCAGGCAAGGGCTATCGCTGTAACTATATTCAGCCAGTACATAATACTACTAAATGATCTTGGCATGAGGCAGCGTTGTCAACAGCTGAAAGTATAACCAAAAAGAATCTAGCACTTCACCCTTCAGCAGCAGGATCAATTCGTTTTTATCAAGAGTTGTGTATAAAAAATTCAGTACTCAGGCAATGAAAAAGCCCCTTCCTAAAAATAATTAACAGGGTATACAGGTTAATAAACATTTTCTCACTCACAGAGTACGGCCGATTTATTTTCAAATCATGAAGACGCTTTTGACTCGGATTTTTTTAGCTATGTAAGAATAAAGTTAACAAGTTCAAACTAGCTTTTTAATGTGTTGATTGAACTAGAAATCATAGAAAAAATTGCATTGTAAACTCCACAAAGACAGAGACTTTCCAACCTTAGAGACCAGAACATTTGTCAAATTAATGAATGGATGTTTGAGTTAATTAAAAGTGAATATTAAGCAATGAGAAATTACTCAAATCATGGAAATAAGTTGAATTTTGCTCTAAGAATCACTTCAAATAAAAATTCTATTTAGCAACCTCAGAGGGCAATAATTTTGTGTTAATGGGGGATGAATAATTCAAAACAGGAGGGTGAGAATGTTTGTACAATTCGAAGAATGCAGTCAATGTCACTGACTTGTACATGTAGAAACTGTTGAACTGGTGCATGTTTGGCTGTGTATATTCTCAACAACAAAATAAATAAATGTTTTTTAAAAAATCTATTTAACATCTCCTAAAACATGTAGATCTTGAGCCGTTCCTCCTCCATGTATTACAAAGCTATCAAACCAAGCTATGTGTACTCTGAAAGATGTGTAACAGTCTGTCCAGGGATATCCCAAAGTCAAGGAAAACATCACACATATTCTAATAGAGTCATTAGTTAATTAATTCTATTGGTAAGCAATTTAAAAAGTTATATATATATATATACATATACATACCTATAACATATTACAGAAGAGACAAAAATCTGAATTCTTAATATACAACACGGCTTCAAAGTGTGTTTATAACAGACTGTAAGGGTTTCACCCAGACTCCCCAGGATATACCTTCACTCTCCCCAGTCCTTAAAAGCTTTGGCTGAAAAACTGAAAAGGACCGAACCAAAACAATTTCACCATTTTTTCCAAACAAGAACTAACCACTAATGACTGCAGTACAATAAATACTTACATGCTCAGGTAATAGTTTCAAGTATAAAATATTTAAAGTTTAACATTTTGATCACATTTCCCATTTACAAGGGCACTGGCCTACCTCACTTGATGTATTTTATTTGGTATATAAAACTTTCACTTAGAAAAACATTTTCTATGTGGTCTTCCACCCTTTAAACCAAAACCCAAACCCACTGTCGTCGATTCTCCAACTCATAGCGACCCTATAGGACAGAGTAGAACTGCCCCATAGGGTTTCCAAGGCTGTAAATCTTTTGCCACATCTTTCTCTCGCAGAGCAGCTGGTGGGTTCGAACTGCTGACCCTTCCGTTAGCAGCCAAGCACTTAACCACTGCACCACCACGGCTCCTTCTTCCATCCTTACCAAACAGCCAAAACAAAAGAAACAAAAAGTGTCATAAGCTGTTATGAAGGTGTTCTAATAAATTATTTTGTATGTGCATTTTAATTCAGGTTTATACAAAATAAAGGGTAAAATTCCACAAAGAAGGTGAAAATGAGATAGAGATACAGGAGATTTTTATGTCTAAAAGCACATACCACCTGAGCACAACGCGGGAAAATGGAGCTCACAGAAAGGTAAAGTTAGCCACACAAAAGGTGCCTGAACATCTTCTGTTCCCTGCCAAAACAAGAGGAAGCTATGAAGCATGCTAGTCACCAGGCCCAGGGTTAATCAGTTTCACAGTCCAGCTTCGAACTATGTCTGGCATTTGCAGTCACGGGGAAAGAACACTCAGCCCCCGTGCTCCAGGGTCCCTGTCTCAAGGGCTGCTCCAGGCATGCAGGTCCAAAATAAACCAAACCTGGAGACTGAACTGCCTTTCACCCAGCTATGACGACCTTTGCCTGTAGTTGGCCAGATACCAGTAAAACCCAGCTGCCGTCAAATCGATTCCAACTCATGGTCACCCCTGTGTGTCAGAGCAGAACTGTGCTCCATAGTGTTTTCAATGGCTGATTTTTGGAAGTAGATTGTCAGGGTAAACGCATTTTTAATTCCTCATCTTTCACCTGATTCTCAGCTTCACATCTTCAGTCATTCAGTTTTTTTAAGTTTGTGAGGTTTTTGGTGGGAAAGAGGGGATGAAATTAATTATTCATTCTAATTTCAAAACTATTAATAAAATCATTAAGGAGCCCTGATGGCCAGTGATTAATTGCTGGGCTGCTTTCATGGACTGAACTGTAACCCACAAAAATATGTGTGTCAATTTGGCTAGATCATGATTCCCAGTATTGTGTGACTGTCCCATTTTGTCATCTGATATGATTTTCCTGTGTTGTAAATTCTGTCTCTGTCATGTTGATGAGAAGGGATTAGCAGTAGTTAGGTTGATGAGGCAGGACTCAGTCTACAAGATTGGGTTGTGTCTTAAGCCAATCTCTTCTGAGATATAAAAGAGAGTAAGCAAGCAGAGAGACATGGGGACCTCATACCACCAGGAAACAAGAGCCAGGAGAATAGCACATCCTTTGTACCCAGGGTCCCTGCACTGAGAAGCTCCTAGTCCAGTGGAAGACTGATGATAAGGACCTGCCTCCAGAACTGACAGAGAGAGAAAGCCTTCCCCTGGAACTGATGCCCTGAATTTGGACTTCTAGCCTACTAGATTGTGAAACAACAAACTTTTGTTTGTTGAAGACATCCACTTGTGGTATTTCTGTTATAGCAGCACTAGATAACTAAGACAGCTGCTAACCAAAAGGTCAACAGTTCAAATCCATCAGCTGCTCCAACAGGAGAGAGAGACGGCAGTCTGCTCTTATAAAGATTACAATCTTGGAAACCCCATGGTGCAGTTCTACTTTGTCCTATAGAGTGGCTATGAGTTGGAATCAACTCAACAGCAACAGGTTTGGGTTTTTTTTGGTATTAAAGAACTAAAGCAAACTGACAAGAAAAACACAGAATCAAATAGGATAAAGGATATGAACAGATAATTCTTAAGACAACAAGTAAAATAAGCATAAGAGACATTTAAACTCAAAATAATTTAAAAAATATAAATTAAGTCAAGAAGATGTTGATTTTGGAAAAATTATAAAATAATACATAATGCTGGAGAAGGTTCAGTAAAACCAGGCACCTGTATACACTGGTGGTGATACTATAAATTAGAATAGGTTTTTGCTAAAACAATTTGGTAAAATGACTTAAATATTCATACAACTTGATCCAGTAATTCCACTTTTAGGAATCTATCACACCCAAAACAAACCCACAAATATAGAAATACATTTGTGTAAATTATTAAATTCTTTTTTAAAATTGAGTCAGAGTACACACAAATTATACAGCTGTTCAGTGAAACATTGTTAATGACTGATATTATTATTATCACTTGGGATGACATGCATGTCCCAAAAGAACAGTTATATGGACAATAGCATATTTACTCTGAGGAATAGTATACAGTCATTAAATTTTTTTAAAGATGAAAATAATAAAAAGCATATATACAAAACTGTATAGATGGACTTACTACATTTTTAAAAAATAAACTTTTATTTTAAAATAGCTTTAGATATGCACAAAAGCTGCCAAGACAGTACAGTTTCCATATAACACAAGCCCAGTTTCTTTTAATGTCAACTCTTACATTAGTATAGTACATTTGCCTCAACTAGTGAACCAATACTGACACATCATTATTGCTTAAAGTTGATACTTTATCCAGATTCCCTTACTTTTTACCACCTCCAGGACCTTAACCAGAATACTGCATTTAGTCGCACATCTCCCCCAGATTTTCTTTGCTTTTGATAACCTTGGCAGTTTTGAGGAATATTGGTCAGGCATTTTGCAGAATGCTCCTCAAATGGGATTTGTCTGATTTTTTCTCATGAGTAGACAGGGGTTATGAGTTTTGAGGAGAAGAACACAGAGGTAAAATGCCATTCTCATAACACATTTATAGAAAATATCATTCTCATAACACATTTGATAGGAAACATGGAAAAAATACATATATAACGTTAACAATAATTATATTTGGGTGATGAGGGATTATATATAATTTTTTTCTTCTCTGCATTTACCTAATTCATTTCTTAAAGATTTCACTAAAATCGTTTCTGAAGTCTTCAAAGGGAAACGCCTAAAGGGAAACTGTGCAGTTAAAAATGAAACAATAGTAGAACTATGTTCATCTTATGCTTAGAAATGGGGGTGATATACTTGTCCACCAGAAGCCATAGCGTAGCAGTGTTTAAGCGCTCAATTGCTAACCAAAAGGTCAGTGGTTAGAATCTATCAGGTGCTCCTCGGGAGAAAGATGTGCCAGTCTGCTTCCATAAAGATTACAGCCTTGGAAACCCTATAGGGCAGTTCTATTCTATTCTATAGGGTATCTATAAGTCAGAATCAACTCAATGGCAATGGGTTCGGTTTTTGATATACTTGGTATACCAGCTGCCTCTCAACTATGTCACCAGCAGCCGTATAATTGATTTGACAGCTACTGAAAATTCCTAGGTACTGGTACATCTATTTAGTCTAGAGGTTGAAAGTGGCAAGCTATCTGGGAAGGGCTGTGGTTCTCCTGAACCAACATGTATCAAATACCCTTACAGATACAAAAACAGGAGAATACAGTTCAATAAATTCCCATCTATATGGAGAGAAGACCATGAATTATTAGGTAAAAAAAAAAAAAATCAAGTGGCAAAACAGTATAAATAACACAAGAAGTTACAATACATACATCTAGAATGAATTATATATATACATTTTTAAAAGTCCTGAAGTGTATGCATCAATCTATAATTTCTTTACGGGAGGGAGAATTGAAGTTTTAATAAAGGTCTCAGGTACGCCATATCAAGATTATAATTCTTGGGGCCCTACTATATAGCATAAATAGGACACAAACTATAACTAACAATATACAAACACCAGAAGATAAGCTAGATAACTGCGATCTTCTAAAAATTAAACACTTATGCTCATCAAAAGACTTCATTAAAAGAATAGAGAACCTACAGACTGGGAAAAAATTTTGGCTATGACATATCCAACAATGGTCTAATCTCTAAAATCTATAGGAAAATCCAACACCTCTACAGCAAAAAGACAATCCAATTAAAAAATGGGCAAAGGATATGAACAAACACCTCACTAAAGAGGACATTCAGGCAGCTAACAGACACAAGGAAATGCTCACAATCACTAGCCACTGAGAAATGCAAATCAAAACTATAATGAGATACCATCTTACCCAGACATATTGGCACTAATCAAAAAAACAGAAAATAATAAATGTTCGAGAGGCTGCAGGAAGATTGGAACTCTTATGCACTGCTGGTGGGAATGCAAAACTGTACAACAATTTTGGAAAATGATATGGCACTTCCTTAAAAAGCTAGAAATACCATACAATCCAGCAATCCCCCTTCTAGGAATATATCCTAGAGAAATAAGAGCCATCACACGGATAGACATATGCACACCCATGTCCAGTGCAGCATTACTCACAATAGCAAAAAGGTGGAAACAACCCAACTGCCCCTCAAAAGATGAATGGGTAAACAAACTATGGTATATACACACAATGGAATACTATGCAACGACAAAGAACAATGATGAACCTGCAAAACATCTCACATCTGGAGGGCATTACGCTGAGTGAAATAAGTCAATCACAAAAGAACAAATAGTGTATGAGACCACTATTATAAAAACTCACGAAGCTTTACACACGGTGTGATGGTTAAGATTGTGTGTCACCTTGGCTGGGCCATGATTCTCCGTGTTTTAATGTAATCACTCCCATGAGTGAATATACTGTGAGTAGCCAATCAGATGAAAGGGAGTCTCCTTGTGGGTGTGGCCCACTTCTGTATATATGCAGACATTCTGGCTTTTTGCTCTCTCTGGATCCTGCGGCTCCCTCCTGTCATCTCATCTCCCATTCTTGGGACTTGAGCTGTCAGCTTATCTGCCAAACCTGGGATTCATTGATCTGCACAGCCTGTGAGCAGGAGCCCTGCTCTCTGACCTGCCGATCTTGGGCGTGCCAGCTTCTGCGGCTGTGTGACTTAGGAGAGGCCTCTACCCTGATCCACGGACTTGGGACATTCTAGCCTCTACAATCACGTGAGCTGTTTCCTTGATATAATCTCTCTCTCTATATATATATATATATATTTATACACTTTACTGGTTTTGCTTCTCTAGACAACCCAGCCTAAGACACACAGTGAAAACAATCTTTGATGGTTACGAGGGAGGGAAAGGATGGGAAAAGAAAAACACTAACTACACAATAGATAAATGGTAACTTTTGTAAGACAGTACTGGGGAAGTCAGCAGCAGTCTTCCAAGGCAAAGTCATAGAAGACTCATAGACACATCCAAACTCCCTGAGGGACTGAGTTACTGGGCTGAGGGCTGGGGACGATGGTGTCGGAGTAGATCTAGCTTAATTGGCATAACAGAGCTTATAAAGAAAATGTTCTACATCCTACTTTGGTGAGTATCGTCTGGGGTCTTAAAAGCTTGTGAGTGGCCATCTAAGATATGTCTACTGGTCCCACCCCATCTGGAGTAAGGGAGAATGAAGAAAACCAAAGACACAAGGGAAAGATTAGTTCAAAGGACTAACGGATCACAACTACCACAGCCTTCACCAGACTAAGTCCAGCACAACTAAATGGTGCTCAGCTACCACCACTGACAGCTCCGACAGGTATCACAATAGAGGATCCCAGAGAGAGCCGGAGAAAAATGCAGAACGAAATTAAAACTCATCAAAAAAAAAAAGAAAAGATCAGACTTACTGGTCTGACAGAGACTGGAGAAACCCCAAGAGTATGGTCTGCAGACACCCTTTTAACTCAATACTGAAGTGACTCCTGAGGTTTACCTTTCAGGCAAAAATTAGACAGGCCCATAAAACAAACAATAATACAAGTAGGACAACCATGTATAAGAGACTAAATGGGCACACCAGCCCAGTGGCGAGGACAAGAAGGTAGGAGGGGACAGGAAACCTGGACGAATGGAAATGGGGAGCCCAAGGTCGAGAAGGGGAGAGTGTTGACACATCACACAGCTGGCAACAAACGTCACAAAACAATTTGTGTAATAATTGTTTATTGAGAAACTAATTTGCTCTATAAACTTTCACCTAAAGCATAATTTAAAAAAAGATAAATTCTACATCTATCTTTTAAAAATGTAAATGATATTTGTGTTTTGTTCCTTTTTTAACCGAAAACTAAATGTAGCTGTCTGTATTCTTGCACATCTCTCTCTCCATCCTGCCTTCCCTACTACTGTTATTTTAAGAAGGATGTTCATGACAAGTACTAATATCAGAGAGATAGGTTTCTCACCCTTAATTAAATTAGTTCACTCAGGCCTTTCAAAACAGCTGCAATATCTAGAAACACCCAACTGTGAAGGCTATGTGCCTACACGGTCCTTTGCTTTTTAATATGCTGAGTTCATACACATACAGCAAGAAAATCTGTTAAGAAGCCTATCCAACAGTCCAACCTAGAAATGTAATACTAAAAATCTTTACAACCACTCAAAGAGTGAACACTGCATTCCTTATAATTTTATTATTTACATATCCTATTTATTGTCAAGATCATTGGGCATCACCTGGATTGGAAAAATGGCAAAGGTTTTTAAATTCCAACCATAATGCAACTTCTTTTAAGTAAAAGCATTGCAGGCCTTTGCTAATACACAAATAAATATGCTGTCTTGATGAGACAGCATATTTTATGCCTTTATCCTCTGTATCTACCTCAGTACCAATTTGTTTATCAAACTAACTGCAGCAAAATACAGAGCATTAAGGAAATGAACCATTGGAAGGTAAGTGTTGGTGAAGATAAGAGGATTGGGAAAGATCTCGCCCAACATAGTGGCTGGCCCAAGGCAACCCAGGAGCAGTTTCAGCAAACAAGCCCTTCCAGGAATGTGTTTTGCGGGATATGTAGTTCTACTTACTAATCTTTTTTATGGCTCATGGAGAGTAAAATAAACAAAAGTGATTTACTATAGAAACAAAGAGTTCAGGGAAGATTAGGCAGTTTCCTTCATATCAGATTGGAAAGGTCAGCATTCCAAGAAGCTATCTCACAGATGTGATTTGTTTACCCACAAGCAGGGTTTAGAGTAGTTCAGAGTAGGGAAAGGGAACCCAAGGCCATGGACTTCTGGAACACAAGTCTAACATCCCAGGGTCAGTTAAGGGTCTTAGCACGCTCAGGTGCGTAGAGAATCTAAGCAAACCTAGGTTCTCAATATCCTAGTGATACTGGATAGTTACGTATCGTATCTCAAGTTCCTGATAAACTGAGGCGTGTAAGATAGAAAAGGGACCAAAGCTTCTGAAGTGTTTCAGATCTGCATGTGTAAAGAAGGCAGACCTCCTGTCAACACTGCTAAGTGAGTATATACACCAGCTGTCATGAAACTCCATGTGTGTCAGAGTAGAACTGTGCTCCACAGGGTTTTCAGTGGCTGATTTTCAAAAATAGATTCCTAGGCCTTTCTTCTGAGGCATCTCTGTGTGGACTAGAACCTCCAAGTTTTCACTTCCCAGCTGAGTGCCCAGGACTCACATCCAAGATAGGAATCCACACTGACAAAAAACTGCTGGGCATGCACTCAAACTTGAGAGGAACAGGCAAATAGAGGGAAAGGAAAGAGATGGTCCAGATAAACCAAAAGGGAAGAACAAGCCAAGAAATATCAGAAAACCAGTCACCATATTTTTTTTTCCCATACAAAAATTTATACATAGTTATGTGACTCTAATTGCTCTCCCCATACTGTGACAGCACACTCCTCCTTTCCATTCCTGATTCCCCATGTCCATTCAACCAGCTGCTAACCCTCTCTGCCTTCCCATCTCACCTCCAGACAGAAGCTGCCCATTTAGTCTTTTGTATCTACTTGAGCTAAGAGGCACACTCCTCAAGAGTATCACTTTATGTCCCACAGTCCAGTCCAATCCCTGTCTGAAGAGTTGGCCTTGGAAACTGTTTTAGGTCTGGGCTGATAGAGAATCCAGGGGCCATGATTTCCGGGGTTCCTCCCGTCTCAGTCAGACCATTAAGTCTGGTCTTCTTACTAGAATTTGAGTTCTACACCCCACCTCTCTCCTGCTCCATCCGGGACTCTCTGTTGTGTTCCCTGTCAGGGCAGTCATTGGTGGTAGCTGGGCACCATCTAGTTCTTCTGGTCTCAGGCTGATGAAGTCTCTGGTTTATGTGGCCCTTTCTGTCTCTTAGGCTAAGACTTTCCTTGTGTCTTTGATGTTCTTCATGCTCCTTTACTCCAGGTGGTTGGGACCAATTGATGCATCTTAGATGGCCGCTTGCAAGCTTTTAAGACCCCAGATGCCACTCACCAAAGTAGGATGCAGAACATTTTCTTAATAAGCTTTGTTATGCCAATTGACCTAGATGTCCCCTGAAAGCATGGTCCCCAGACCCCTACTCCTGCTATTCTGTCCCTCACAGTTCCTGATTGTATTCAGGAAACTTCTTAGCTTTGGTTTAGTCCAGTTGTGCTGACTTCCCCTGTAGTGTGCAAGTCACGATATTTTTTAAACAGCTTTATGAATATTTAATTTATATACATTAAAGTTCATCTGTTTAAAGCGTACAAGTCATTGTTTTTTAATATATTTAGAGTTGTGCAACCATCATCATTATCCAATTTTATAGCATTTTCATCATCCCAAAAAGAAACTTTGTACTCACTATCAGACACACACCCATCTTCTCCCCTTGTCCCCTTTACCCAGTCCTAGGCAACCACCGATCTAATTTCTGTCTCTATAGATCTGACTATTCTGGAGATTTTATATACATGGTATTATACAATATGTGGTCTTTGACGAATGGCTTTTTCACTTAGCATGTCTTTGAGATTCATCCACGTTACAGCATGTATCAATAGTTCATTTCTTTTTATTGTTGAATAATATTCCATTGTATGAGGGTATATCACACTGTGTATATCCATTCATCACCTGATGGACATACGCACCGTTTCCATCTTTTGGCCACTGTGAACAGTGCCACTATCAACATTCATGTACAAGTTTTTGTGTGGACATATGTTTTCATTTGCTTTGGGTAGATATCTAAGAGTAGAATTGCTGAGTCATATGGTCTTTGTTTACATTTTACGGGACTGCTAAACTGTTTTCCAAAGAAGCTGCACCATTTTACAATCCCAGCAGCAATGTACAAGGGTTCCAATTTCTCCACTTCCTTACCGACATTTGATATTTTCTGTCTTTTTGATTAGAGATAGTCTAATGGGAGCCCTGGCTGCATGGTGGTTAAGAGCTATGGCTGCTAACTAAAAGGTCAGCAGTTTGAATACACCAGCCGCTCCTTGGAAATTCTATGGGGCAGTTCTACTCTGTCCTATAGGGTCATTATGAGTCAGAATTGGCTAGACAGCAATGGGTTTGGGGTTTTTTTTGTTTTTTGTTTGTTTGTTTGTTTTAGTGGGTACAAAGCGGTATCTCATCGTGGTTTTGGTTTGCATTTCCCTAATGACTAATGGTGTTGAGCATCTTTTACCATGCTAACTGGACATTTGTATACCATCTTTGGAGAATGTCCATTTAAATTCTTCCCCCATTTTTTAATTGGATTATTTGGTTTTATTATCAAGTTGTAAGAATTCTTTATATATATTTGGGTTACAAGTCCCTTCAGATACATGATTTGAAAATACTTTTTCTCATTCCATGGGTTGTCTTTTCACTTTTTTTTTTTTTTTTTAAACAACTGTGTGTGTGTGTGTGTGTGTGTGTGCTTTTTAGGTAAAACTTCACAGAGAAAATTAGTTTCTCATTCAATAATACATACAGAAATTGTTTTGTGACATTTGTTTCAATCCCCACAATGTGTCAACACTCTCCCCTTCCACACCGCAACTCCCTGTTCCATCTGTCCATTTTTCCTGTCCCTTCCTGCCTTCTTGTCATTGCTTTTGGGGAGATGTTGCCCTTTTGGTCTCCTATACATGATTAAACTAAGAACCATGTTCCTCACATGTGTTACTGTTTGTTTTATAGAGCTGTCTAATCTTTGGCTGAAGGGTGAACTTCGGCAGTGGCTTCAATTCTGAGTTAAAAGGGTGTTCAGGGGCCATAGTCTCAGGGGTTCTTCCAGTCTCTGTCAGACCAATAAGTCTGGTCTTTTTTGTTGTTGTTGTTGCAAATTTGAATTTTGTTCTGCATGTTTCTCCCGCTCTGTCCAGGACCCTCTATTGTGATCTGGTCTTTTCACTTTCTTGATGGTGTTCTTTGAAGCACAAAAATTTTGAATTTTGGTGAAGTCCAACTTATCCATCTTCTCTTTTGTCCTTGTGCTTTTGGAGTCATATCTAAGACACCAGCATCTAATCCATGGTTGTGAAGATTTAGACCTATGTTTTCTTCTAAGAATTTTAGTGTTAGCTCTTACATTTATGTCTATGATACACTTTATCTTTGTGCATGGCGTGAGGTAGGAGTCCAAACTCCTTCTTGTGCATGTTGATATCCAGTTGTCCTAGCACCGCTTGTTGAGAAGACGATACTTCCCCTATTGAATTGTCTTGACATTCTTGTCAAAAATCAACTGATCATAAATACAGTAAGGATTTATTTCTGGACTCTCATTTCTATTTCATTGGTCTATATATCTATGCTTATGTGAGAATCTCAATGTCTCGATTACTGTAACTTGTAGTATCTTTTTATTTTTCAAGATTGATACTCTTGCATTTCCGAATGAATTTTAGAGTTTAACAATTTCTGCAAAAAAAAAAGCCAATTGTGATTTTGATAGGAATTGTGCTGAATCTACAAATTAATTTGGGGAGTGTTGCCATTTTAATAATATTAATTCTTCTGATACATAGACATGAGATGTCTATTTATTTAGATCTTCTCTAATGTCTTTCGATGATGTTTTTGTAGTTTTCAGTGTGCATGTCTTACACTTCTTTTGTTAAATTTATTCCTAAATATTCTTTTTGATGATACTGTAAACAGAATTGTTTACTTAGTATCATTTTTGAGTTTTTAATACTAGCACATTGATTATTGAATGCTGACTTCATTTGTTAGTTCTAATTTTAATTTCTCTTGATTTACAATATACAAGATTATATCTTCTGCAAATAGAGATAATTTTACTTCCTCCTTACCAATCTACATGGGTAATAAACTGTGCATATAAGGAAGAGGCTGTCTGACTGCTGAAAGTGGGAAGTATCAGATGGAAATTTCAGATCTTAATCATTTTACCTAGAGGAAACTCTACAAATACATATAACCAAATGTAGTAAAAACAACAAGTTTTTCAGAAAGAGTTACTGATCAGTTACCAAGCTTCTTACGTTCAAGAAAATTTTTGTTGAAAGCTACTCTCTAAATATATCGATGTGTGTGCACAAGTGTGTGCATCTGTGTTTGTGTGTGTGTGTAAGGCTAGAAACATACATACTAGAATCTTATTATTGGCCATATCACAGTGATGTCCTTTTATGGGCAACTTTTTACCTCTTTGCTCAATTTGTTGTTTATTTTCTACAATAAACATGTATAATTTTTCCAATTTAAAATTTTGTATTCGTTTTAAATACTGTATTCTCACTTCTGTCCAGGAAGTTGGTCAAGTGCCTCAGTTTAAGAACAGGGAAATAATGACTGGATTCACTACTATTTTGTTGTTCCATTTCAGGAGTCTTAGCAAACATTTGGTTCCTTTCCTGTGGGGATTTATTCAAACGGACTAATTGAGTTTTGTTTCTTCAAAGTACTCTCACTGGTTGATAATTTAAAACATTTGGGACCCTCTTGAAGTTCTGCAAATTAGTGTAATTCATTCCAGTTTGAAGTGCACGGTTTTATTCAGACTGATCCTTGGTAAAGCTTCATAGTAGAACAAAATTCTAGATATAATTTTATGTAACTAAGACACAAACTTCCTTAATAAATTAATATTCCGCTGCCAACTGAGGCCTTCTAAGAGGTAGTGGATGTTCTCTGCCATTCCAGCTGCTCTTTAGACATTTATGTAACTTTAATTAGTAAGTTTAGCAAACCCTTCTCTAAATAGCTGTAAAAGTTCCTTCCAACCTTAGGATGTTAAGATTCTAGTAACAATTTATACTTCCCCTGCTAAATCACCTCTGGAGGAAATGAATCTGAGTCTGAAACTTTTTAAATGTTCTAACCACTTCATAGAAGTTATAAAGGATTTCCTCAGCTTTGGGAATTTTAAAATTTATTCACCAAATTCACGTTCATTTATCTTATCCTCATTTGCCACTTACCTTAAAGCTCAGCTTCCTACTTTGTATAAAGGAAATAATAACCCTTTCAGAGTATTGTGAGGTTTGAATGAGTTAATGTATCTAAAGCTCTTAGTACAGTGCATGCTCATAATAAACCAAACCCACTGCAATCAAGTCGATTCTGACTCATTGCGACCCTATAGGACAGAGGAGAACTACCCCATAGGGTTTCCAAGGCTGTAAATCTTTACAGAAGCAGACTGCCAACATCCTTCTCCTGCAGAGTTTGACGGGATTCGAACAGCTGACCTTCCAGTTAGCAGCTAGCGCTTAACCACTGTACCACCAGGGCTCCTATGCTCACAATAATCACTCAGTAAATGGTAGCTCCAACTAGTAATACTTAATATATTTTCATCATGTCCCATTTCAAAGTTTTTCTATATTATGCCCATGTCGCCATTTCATACTGAAGGTTCCTATGCTTTTAGTCTGTCCTCCCTTATCATCTGCCTAAACTAAAAGTACCACAAGGCAAACAGTCAGTAACCCAGGTGTGGACACACCTCAGTATTATCCAAACGCTAAGATAGTGGTTCTTCTTCTGTCTCCTTCTCCTCAGCTGACCCTCAAATATGACAAGCCATCACTCTCATGAATATGCTACAAATAAATTGGCAGCCAATGAAGACTAGAGGTCAAAACTATAAATAAACTATACACATGCTGTATTCACTTTAGAAGACGGGTCATGGCGCAGTGCACAGAATGTGCTCATGTATATTTGATTACCAAGAAATTAAGCTTCTGTCTTTTTTCACAGAGATACCACATGGAAATTAAAAGTTAAAAAAAAAAAAAAAAAACCCTTAGAAATACTGTAGGGTGAAATTCATAATCTACATTCTAAGTATAGCTATAAAATATTTCAACCAATCTCAAATGCCAGACACTTCACACAGACCATGAATTCAAGTGGCAAAGGCTGTAACAGACCACAGAGATAAAGAAGTCAAGGGTACCCTAACATAGTGCCACATATTTTGCAACAAATGGCTTAAATGTTCTTCTTTCTGACTGTTCCATTTGCATTACTAATTCTAAAAGGCAATCATATTGAGAAATACCACAATAATTCAAATTCTAATGCAAATAAACAGAGTAGAATGAAACAGACAATACTATTCGTTCTACTTTTACAAGGTAAGGTATGAAACAGAACTATTTGCCACTATGAAACATTTTATACTTTTTATGAAACATTTCACAATGTAATGTAATGAAACACTGGTTGTCAGCCTGAAGCAGGAGGTCTTCCGTAAAATCCAATTAATATTATCAATAGGTCTATTCCATTAAACTTTTAGGGTCCCTCTCAAACCCACAAACACTTGGGGAGAAGGACATTTCCCAAGATGCTTCAGTGTCAAGGACCACTTCATCGAAGTTTTCCAAAGAACAATACTGAAATTATTGTAAGAAGCTAGAGTCTTTTAAGACACTTAGGGTTCAGAAAGCACTACCACCATTTGCAATATCAACTTTAGTTAATCCTGTAAATTTATATAACGCTAAGGATCAATGAATTAGCTTGTTAAGATTTACTTACTAAAATGGCACTACTCTAACCACTCCACATGATAGACAGGTAATCCTAACAGGTTTGTAGGGGAGGCGAAGTGAGGAGGGGAAATGTGGTGGCATTTATGAAAGAAAAGAAGCTCATGCCTTACAAAGAATTAAAAAAAAAAAAGTTGCTGTCGAGTCAATTCCAATTCATGGCGACCCCATGTGTATCAGAGTAAAACTGTACTCCACAGGATTTTCAGTAGCTGATTTTTTTCAAAAGCAGATCACCATGCCTTTCTTACAAGGCACCTCTGGGTGGACTCAAACCTCCAACCTTTCAGTTAGCACCCAAGCGCATAGCTGTTTGAACGCTGGGGCTGCAGAAGTTTGGACTATACCCTCTCGTTTCACCCTGATTTGCTTCCCTTCACACAAAACATGTATGTGCATGATAACAGAGTTTTGCACCTCATACAACAGTTAGTTTTCAAGGCCTTTTGAAAGCAGACTGCCAGACCTGTCTACCGAGACACTTCTGGATGGGCAGTCGAGCGTTTAGCCATTGCACCACTCAGGGACTCCAAGATGGATACAGAGGACGGAAATACCCTAGTATATTGACAAATGCTAAATCCTAGATCACAGTGAAGAGGAACTGATTCTTCATTGGTCACAGGTGAAAAATAAAGCAAAACAGAAAATTTGCAGCCAGTAGCAAGGTCCCTGGGTGCCACAAACAGTTTGCATTCAACTGCTAACCTAAAAGTTGGCTGTTGAAACCCACCCAGCAGTACCATGAAAGAAAAGACTTCATAATCTGCTTCCATTAAGATTACAGTCAAGAAAACCCTATAGAGTAGTTTTACTCTGTAGCACATGGGGTTGCCATGAGTTGGAATCAAACCAATGGCAACAAACAACAACAACCACAAGGACTTCGGATGTAGGCCAATGGACAATCTTGATTGAGTTAATCCACTGCCATCAAGTTGAATTCCGACTCACAGTGACCCTACAGGACAGAGTAGAACTGCCCCATAGGGTTTCCAAGGCTGTAAATCTTTATGGAAGCAGACTGCTGCATCTTTCTCCCACAGAGTGGCTAGTGGGTTTGAACTGCCAACCTTTCAGTTAGCAGCCAAATGCTTAACCACTACACCACTACACTACACCTTCTTGACTGAGTTAGTGATGAAGAATTATAATCTTCTGAGTCATTTCACTGCATTAATGTAACAAGGAGAATAAAAAAAATCCATCTGTATAATCAAACTATTTGTCAGAGGGCTTTAGCACGGGCTTGTGATCCAAGTTATCCTTTTCCACTGTGTTGTCTGTGGCTAACAGCTTGCCAAGCCAGCAATGGCTCCACAAAACTGAAAAGACAGTTAACCAAAAGTAAAGATCATGATTCTTTTAAACAGTTTTGGAATCTTAATTTTAATTTTGTTTTAAAAAGTCAGTCAGTGAAAAGGTTCAGGACGCAGGTAGTAACAGAACTTATTTCCCAAAAGAAGAAAATTCATACAGTTGGTTGAAAACATAATAATGCCAGGATGTAAAATTATAGTAAGTAAAGTGGAGCACTGGTGGCACAGTGGTTGAAGAGCTCAGCTGCTAACCAAAAAGGTTAGGGGTTCCAACCCACCAGTCATTCTATGGGAGAAAGATGTGGCAGTCGGCTTCTGTAAGATTTCAGCCTTGGAAACCCTATGGGGCAATTCTATTCTGTGCTATAGGGTCACTATGATTAAGAATCGACTCGATAGCAGTGAGTTTGGTTTGGGTTTGAAAGTGCTAAGATAAGATGTAATACAAAAATCAGAAAAGGTTTCCCCTCTTAAACAGCAAAATAAATTGATATAATGGTGATGCTCAAGAGGTTTTGTGTAAGAAACTGAAGACACAACAATCTCTCTATCCAGGTTGATGAGTCAATAGATTTCACCAATAAATGTCATGATGTAGCATCTTGAAGATTTGCAAATGATAGTGAAGCTCAGGAAAACATTTTCTGCTACCAAGAGCTGACCAAAATAAGCAAATGCCAAAATACATAAAATATTTTTGTCTTCAGATCTGAAAATATAAAGGTCTACTGTCCTCTGTATTGACAGTATCCCTCAATGGCTAGCTTCATGAGTACCTGTATGCCTTGTTTAAAAAAGAAAAGAAAATCCTGACATTATTACAACACACTGCTTTCTTCTGAAAGATGTGCTAGTGTCAAAATTCTTGGAGATGAAATGAAAAAAGTTCTGGATGATGCCACAAAAATGGTTACTTTATTAAATAAAGACTGATCAGCTCACTTTAGAATATTTTTTTTAAAACTGTGTAGAACCTCAATAAAGAGAAGAAAAATCTCCTTTTATGAAAGTACAGAAATTCAGAAGTATAGAAGAATACATGAGTTCTCAGCAGAGTGAACTGAAAGGTGAATTGTATATAAAGTCAGACTGCGATGTCCAGACCACATCCTTTAAAGCATAAGGAGTCATCCATTGAAAAAGTTTTAATATGTTGAAATGATGGAAGACCTTTAGGAAGATTAATCTGATCATGAGTTGGATCAGCTAACAGAAGTGTGTGTGGAGTGGTGGTGGTGGTGGTGTATGTGTGTGTGTATGTTGGTTCTTTACGGTCATAAGGTGGAAAACAAAACAGAAAATTTATGGCCAGTAGCAAGGTCCGTAGGGGGCACAAACAGTTTGCACTCAACTGCTAACCTAAAGGTTGGCGGTTCAACTTTAGCCAGTGGTACCGTAAAAGAAAAGGCCTGGCAATCTGCTTCCATTAAGATTACAGCCAAGACAACCCTATGGAGCAGTTCTACTTGGCAACACATGGGGTTGCCATGAGTCAGAAGAGCAAACTGAGGCAGGTAGATCAGCTAGGATGCTACGTAAAAGGTAAGAGGTGGTCCAGCATTGGACAATGGTGGTGTGGAAGTGGAAAGGAAGAAATTCATACAAGGGCCATTCAAAGTCAAAAATGTAAAACCTGTTTGAACATAGGAGTTGAAAGAAAAGAAAGTCAAAGGTAAAGTATGGGGCTTAAGATAGGTCTCAGAATTATTACCATAAAAAAGATTAATTGGTTTTATAAGACATCCAATTGTAGATAGAATCACCAGCACTGATGGCTGGCGTGCTGTACAGAGTACCAATGACTGCAGTACTGCTAAGGACAGTGACACTAGAAAAAGTCCTGGATTGACGCATTTCCATTACAGGTGATAAAGACATCTATGAAGACAAGTTTATGAGGTTATTTTTGTAAGAGCATATACTAGTTTCCAAAAACCATACTAAACCCGTTGTCATCGAGACAGTTCTGACTTATGGTGGTCGCCTGTGTTATAAAGTAGAACTGCTCCATACGGATTTCTTGGCTGTAATCTTAACAGAAGCAAATCTCTAAGGCTTTCTACTGTGGCACTGTTGTGCAGGTTCGAACCGTCATCGTCTCAGTTAGTAGGCAAGTGCAAACCATTTGCACCACCCAGGGACCATGGCATACTATTTGAGAGTACTTCTCATCTCAGCATTGTTTACTTTGATGCTTTAAACTATCTTTGTGAGCACATAAATAATAAATAATAGACCACCAAATGTGGCACAGTAACCCAAAACTGATTGAGTTTCTTGGTTTTTTTTTTTTTTTTTTTGGGGGGGGGGGGCTTTTGACTTTCATGTATTTTCTTATATTAACTGATTTTTCTTTCACAATCATTCTGTAAAGAAGGCCACCTAATCTGTAAAAGCATATAAAGGATGGGGTATATTCAGAGGGAAAGTTCTTAGACTAAAAACCTTTATTTTATTACATCATGATATTTTATGGTTTTGTACTAAACCACCTGAACCAAAAATAATCTTAGCTATAAATTCATGTTATTGCTGGCAACAACATGAAGTATCCCATCATGGACTAAAGAAAACCAACTCCCCACATAAATATCAAGTTTCTCCTTAATCATTTTAAAGAAAAGTTTAACTACTTTGTGAAATTCAAGGGTCAAGGAATGTGGTTATATGACTCACTGGAAATTTTGCAATACACTTTGATTTATAACTAAAACCAAGAAGCACACTACTTTTAGAAAGCAAACTCTCAAGAAAGTTAAGCAAATAGTAAAAAAAAATCTTGACAGAAATCAAAATGGCTACATTTTGAAATAAATACTGCCATTCCTTCCTTTTTATCTTATACTCTTAAGAAGTGGAATTTTTATGGCTAAAGAGTAATCACTCATGTGACACATGTATCTTATTAAAGTAAGATGTTAACAATTAGAGAAACTGGGTGCCAGGTATGTGGGAACATTCTGTATTAGTCTTTGTCATTTTTCTGTAAATCTAAAACTACTTTAAAATGAAAAGCTTATTTTTAAAAGAAATCAGTGTACTTTTTTTTTACTTTTCTATTAAAGATCACAGGTTGCTTAACTTAATACATCAAATATTTACTCAATAACTACGTATTGATAAATGGGTGCTCAGCTCTGTATGATTTTCAAAGACAACTAAGACCTGAATCCTGCACTCAAGGGGCTTACAGTCCATGAGAGGAAAAACAAGGCGCGGGGACACTGAAAGAGAATGCATAAAGTCATAAAACAACTCCCTCCCTCCCCAACTGCACAGCTAGATCTTCCTCTGCCCCTGGATTAAGACTAAGGCATCCCCACAGTTATATACCCACTGTTGGATAATAAAAAGTCCCTCAAGCAGTCTCAGTTCAGTAATTAATATACCCAATCTGTGTAATTACCAAACTCTGGACTTCATTCAAAGGAGGAGCATCCCCCTTCCCTGGCTCAGGCTATAGCAGGCACAATGCCTGCAATGGGATGGGAGGGCAGCCTCTACTTCCTTCCTCTCTGCATGTGAACAGCAGATCACTCTATGCCCCCACTGGCTAGCAGTTGCTTCAGACCCTTGGGAGTGGACAGAGATAAAGGGACAGGGAAAGTCCACAGATTACCCTTGGCCCACTGTCAGTGGGAGAGCAGTGAATCGCCAACCACTGTCCTCTAATGTTAGAAGCCTGGGTGGCACAAGCTGTTGGCGATCAAGGGCTAAAGTAAATGTTGGCAGTTCAAACTCACCCAGTGGCTCTGCAGAAGAAAGACCTGGTGATCTGCTTCTGTAAAGACTACAGCCAAGAAAACCCTATGGAGCAGTTCTACTCTGTCATATGGGGTCATTATGAGTCAGAATCAACTAATAGTAATGGGTATCATTTTGTTTTGCTTTGTTTTGTTTTTGTCCTCTAATCTCTGCCACTCGCTGCATCAGCCAGCTTCTTCCCTTTAGAGTTCCCTGGCATGACTCCCACTCTCTCCTCTCTGTCCCCCCAGTTCCAGGGCACACATACCAGGCCTTCCTTGCAGCCCTCTCACTGGAATGGGGCTCACAGCACACTAGCCACTTGCTCTAGAGACATTATCTCCCTCTAATTTCCAGATCTCCTCTCGGCCATGTATAGGCTGGAGTGGGTTTTCAGCTAGCATCCCCAAACCTGTGTTCCACCCTGCTTGGCAAGTACTGTTTAGGAGCTATAGCACCTCACTCTGGAATATGAGGTTGGTGGCACCTATAACCTCAGCTGAAGCTGAATCTCATTTTCTTGTCACACTGAAACTATAACACAACATAAAAAATAAGAGCCATAAAATAAAAGCACTGTGTGGTTTCGCCAAGATATTGGCAAAATAATAACAAGAAATTGCCTCTAGCGTAGGGTAAGGTCTGGGTTTGGGGACAGGCCTTACACTGTGGGAGCAGGGATAAGTTGGAAACGGGACAGAGAAACAGGAACAAGTTCAGTGGAGGACATGGCCCCCTGGCAGGGTTCAATTTGTTTTTTTGTTGTTGCTGTATTTTATTTTTTTCAGATTGGTAAGATTCATACATGGAAACCTATGTTAACTGGTGTATTTATTCTTATTCCATTGATTCATGTGCTAGCAACCCTTATAAATAATTCCCGAGATGGCTGCCTGGCTTGTTCACCCTTCAGTTCCAACTCGGCTGATGGACAGATAAACTCAGAAATCAGATAGACTTAGGTTCAAATCTTGACACCATCAACTTCCAGTTAGTTGACCTTGAACAAGTCACTTGATGTCTTCTACAGTTGTCAATGTGGTGATATATTAACAACACCATAGGGCAGTTGACAAAATTAAATGTGAAGTGAGTATAAATCACAGTACATGGAATATAATAAATTCCCTATAAATGCTGGCAACTGTATTTTTTATTATTGTTAACATTATCATCATCACTGCTAAACATACTAAAAAGTAAATATTATTCCTGGAATCATAACTTGTTAGACCTGTCAAGAATGGACTTAAAAATCACTTGGTGGATGTCAATAGAACAGGGAAAAGAACCACGTGATTATCTTTATGGATGCAGAAAAAGCATTTCAAAAAATTCAACACCCTTTCTTGATGAAAACCCTGAAGAAGATAGGAACAGAAGGAAAATTCCTCAATATGATTCAGGGCATACATGAAAAGCCAATAGCCAACATGATGCTTAATGGAGAAAGACTGAGAGCTTTCCCCTTGAAATTGGGAACAAGACAAGGTGCCTGCTTTCACCACTTCTGTTCAGTATTGTATTAGAAATTCTACAGAGCAATAAGACAAGAACAAGAAATAAAAGGTATCCAGACAGGAAAAGAAGTAAAATTATCTCTATTCGTGGATGATATGACCCTATTTATAGAAAAACCCCAAGAGACCACAAGAAAAACTTCTACAGCTAATAGAGGAGTTTAGCAAAATTGCAGGGTATAAGGTCAACAAACAAAAATCAGTTGGTTTCTAGGCACTAGCAATGAGAAATCTGAAAGCAAGATTAGTGGAACAATTCCATTTACAAAAGCATCTAAGAGAATAAAACACCTAACAATAAATCTAACCAGGGACGTGAAGGACTTATACAATGAAAACTATAAAACAATGCTGAAAGAGATTAAAAGAACCCTTAAATAAATGGAAAGACATTCAATGATCGTGGATTGGAACACTTAATATTGTTAAGATGTCAACACTACCCAAAGTGATCTATAGATTCAACGTAATCCCAATCAAAATTCCAACAGCCTTCTCTACAGAAACAGAATAATCAATCCTCAACATTATATGGAATGGCAAGAGGCCCTGAATAGATAAAGCAATGTTGAAAGAGAAGAACAAAGTAGGAGGACATGCTTCCTGATTTTAAAACATACTATACAGCTACAGTAATCAAAACAGCCTGGTACTGGTATAACAAAAGACACATCAACGGAATAGAATTGAGTCCAGAAATAAACTTACACGTCTATGGTCAATTGATTTTTTACAAGGATGCTAAGTCCATTCGATGCAGAAAGAAGTCTCTTCAATAAACAGTGCTGAGAAATTTGGATTTCCACAGGCAGAGAAATGAAATAGGATCCACGCCTCACACTATATACAAAAACAAATTCAAAATGGATTAAGGACTTAACCGTACAAACTAAAATCAAAAAATTCTTAGAAGAAAAAGCAGGGGCAATGCTGTCAGGCCTAGCTTTTAACAATGGATTATCTAATATAATAACAAAAGCACAAACAGCAAAAGACAAAATAAATAAATGAGACCTCACAAAAATTAAAAAATTTTGTTCATCAAAAGACTTTACCAAAAAAGTGAAAAGACAAGCTACCAACTGGGAGAAATCTTCAGAAACCATACAACCAACAAGTACCTAATCACCAAAACAGATACGTGAAACTTCGACAACTACAAAACCACATAACCCAATCATAACATGGGCAAATGAGCAAATGACTTGAACAGACACTTCACCAAAGAGGCCACTGAAATGGCCACCAAACACTGGAAAAGATGCTCAGCATCAATAGCCAAGAGGGACGCAAATCAAAACCACATGAGATACCCTCTCACTCCCACTAGGATGGTTAAGATTTAAAAAAAAAAACAGAAAATAACACGTTGGCGAGGATGTGGGGAAATTGGAACACTTACCCACTGCTGGTGAAATGCAAAATGGTACAGCCATTATGGAAAACAGTGTAGTGGTTCCTCAAAAAACTAAAAATAGAATTACCATAAACCTAAACCCAAAACCCACTGCCACTGAGTTGATTCTGACTCACAGAAACCCTACAGGACAGGGTAGAACTTCCCCATAGGGTTTCCAAGGCTGTAAATATTTACAGAAGCAGACTGCTACATCTTTTTCCTGCGGAGCAGCTGATGAGTTTGAACCACTGACCTTTTGGTTAGCAGCCGAGCACTTAACCACTGCACCACCAGAGCTCCTTAGAACTACCATATGACCCAGCAATTCCATTCCTAGGAATATTCCCAAAAGACTTGAAAGCAGAGACTCAAAAAGAGACTTGTACACCAATGTTCATTGCAGCACTATTCAGAATAGCCAAAAGATGGAAACAACCTAACTGCCCGTCAACAGATAAATGGATTAACAAAACATGGTTCATAAAATGGAATACTACTCAGCCAGTAGGAGAAATTAAGTCTTGAGACATGCCACAATATGGATGGTGCTGGAAGACATTATGCTGAGTGAAATAAATCAATCACAAAAGAACAAATATTGTATGACTTAAATTATATAAAAAGACAAGAAAAGGCATATGTATGGAGAACAAAGTTTATTAGTGGTTATTAGGGGCAGGAAGGAAAGGGATATGGGGAGTTAATGGTGATGGAAATATTGTATTAAAGGGAGGGTTCACAGCTGATTATTATAATTGCTGTCAATAAGTTGTACACCTGTAAAAAGTTAAATTGGCAAAAGCTGTGTGAAAATTGTATTTACAACAACAAAAACAGTAACTGCTGAGGCTGCTTATGTACAACCAAAAACTTTACGGGATTTAGTTTCTTGGTTTGGAGATTTAGGGTTATGGTTTCATGGTTATGGTTTCATCTCAGTTAACTGGCCGAATAATGTGTTCAGTGCTTCTGTTCTACCTCTTAGGTCCTTGCATAATGCCTGGGGTATTAAAAGCTTGCAAGCAGCCATTCAAGGCACAACAATTGGTCTCTATTTGCCTGAAGCAACAGAGGAAGAAGGAAAGTCAGAATTAGGAGGATATGGAATGTGTGGCTAATTGCCTGGATGAACAATTGCCTCCTTTTCCATGAGACCAGATCTGGATGGTGCCCAGCTACCATTACTGAACATTTTGATGAAAGATTCTACAGAAGAATCTTGATAAAAAGAGGGGAGAGTGCTTGCTTCAGCAGCACATATACTAAAATTGGAACAATACAGAGAAGATTAGCATGGCCCCTGTGCAAGGATGACACGCAAATTCATGAAGCGTTCCATATTTTTGTGTACTTCTGTTTCATGAGAAACTATTTGTTCTGTAAGCCTTCACCTGAAGTACAATGAAAATAAATAAATAAATAAATTACAAAAAAAAAAAAGAGGGGAGAATGCAGGAACAGAATTTCAAATTCTCATGGACTCCAGACTTCCTGGAGCTATCAAAGTTGGATGAACCCCTGAAACTATTGTGCTGAGATAATCTTTAAATTTTTAACTAAAATTGTCCCCTGAAGTCTTCTTAAAACCAAACAATACTTTAAGCTTAACTAGTAAAAAATGTCTGCCTTAACCAGTGTGCTCTTTTAAGAACTATCTATATGGGATCAAAGTAACAATAACAACTTGAAAGATTAGATAGGAACCTTAGTGGGCAGTGAATTTATGTCAACAAGGGAGGAAAACTCAGAAAAGGAGAGTGAGAATGGTTGTACGACTCGAAGAATGTAATCAATGTCACTAAATGGTACATGTAGAAACTGTTGAATTGGTGTGTGTTTTGCCATGTATATTCTCAACAATAACAACAAAATAAATAAATTTATAGACACATCCAAACCCCCCGAGGGACTGAGTTGTTGGACGGAGGGCTCTGGGGACCATGATCTCGAGGAACATCTAGCTCAATTGGCATGACACTACTTATAAAGATAATGCTCTACATTCTACCTTGGTGAGTAGTGTCTGGGGTCTTAAAAGCCTATGAGCGGCCATCTAAGATACTCCACTGATCTCATCCCTTCGGGAACAAGGGAGAACGAAGAGAACAGGATACAAGGAAAAGATTAGTCTGAAGGACTAATGGTCCACAGCTACCAAGGCCTCCACGGGACTGAGCCCACTACAGCTGGATGGTGCCCGGCTACCACCAATGACTCCTCTGACCAGGATCACAACAGAGGGTTCTGGGCAGAGCTGGAGTAGGATGTAGAGCATAATTTTAACTCACAAAAAAAAAAAAAAAAAAGAAGACCAGATATACTGGCCTAAAGAATACTAGAGAAACCTCGAGAGTGTGGCCCCCAGACACCCTTTCAGCTCAGAGGTGAAGTTACCTTCAAGGTTCGATGTTAAGCCTGGGAATGGACACCCCAGTAAAACTAAATGGGACTAACGATGTACAGGAGTCCGGTGACAAGGGCCAGAAGGCAGAGGGAGAGTAGGAAACTGATGATAAGGAACACAAATTGAATAAGGACACTGTCGATGTATTGTGAGATTGTTGACCACTGCTATAGGGCAACATTTGTAGTAACTATTAAATGGGAGGCTGTTTTGTCCTGTAAGCCTTCATCTTGGGCGAGAATGGCAGCACAATTGGAAGAGCATAGTCAATATCACTTAAATGTGTAAGTAAAAAGTTTTGAAATGGTGTTTAAATAAAATAAAAATAAATAAATAAATAAATAAACAAATGAGACTAAAGAGGTACAATAGTCCACTGACAAGGTCCAGAAGACAGAAGGGGACAAGGAAGCCCCCTGGTGATAGGGAACACAAGGTGGAGTAAGGATATTCTTGATGTGCTGTGAGATTGTTAACCATTGTCATAGGGCAACATGTGTAGTAACTGTTAAATGAAAAACTATTTTGTTCTGTAAGCCTTCATCTTAAGTGAGAATAACAGCACAGTTGGAAGAGCGTAGTCAATGTCACTGAACTGTGAATGTAGAAATTTTTGAAACGGTGTATCTTTGGCCATCTGTAATTTTCATCAAAAAAAAAGGTTGAGAATTTAGAGGCTTAATACGTTGTGGGGTTGTTAACCAATGTCAAAAAACAACATGTGTACTACTATTTCATGAGAAACTATTTGCTCTGTAAGCTTTCACCTGAAGGACAATAAAATATATATATAAAAAATAAAAAATACAAATAAATAAAAAAAATAATAAAAAATCACTTGGTAGGATGCATTTGAAATAATTAAAGTTAATCTAATTTCTAGTTTTTTTTAATTCAATCAACGTTTGAATGCTTTTGTTGTTGTCAATACTAAATCTCAGACATAATGTTGAGTGTTCCATAATATTTGTCCTTACACTCTATTGTGAAGTCAGAATTTTAAGAAAAATTATAACAAAATATGTGAAAAAGACTTGTCTAAATGAGAATCCAAATGGAGGAACAATTAGTTCTCGCGCAAGAAAGGGGATGGATCTGGGACAGTTATATGGAGCAAGTGGCATTTGAGCTGGGCCCTAAAGGATAAATAGGAATTTGACAAGTGAACAAGGGAAGGAGAAAATTTCTGTCAAAGGAAAGATTACAAGTAATGAAAGACAAGTATAAAAGTACATACATTTATCTATTAGGTCAAAACTTTTTAATTAGGCAGAGTCAAGATGGCAGAGTAGTCAGATGCTTCCTGTGGTCCCTCTTACAACAAAGACCTGAAAAAAACAAGTGAATCGATTAAATATCACAATGTAGAAGCCCTGACTATCAAAGGCAAAGTTGCAGAATTGGACTGAGTGGCAGGTGGAGGGAGAGACAATTCAGAAGCAGAGGAGTTGCCAGACCCAACCAAGGGGGAACTGGCACCCTGCTGGCTGGATCGGCTGGCGTGCATGGTGAGGCAAGCAGTGGCACTCGGAATGCGCTTTCCACATTGGGAGAGACTGAGTGGCACAGTTTGCTCAACCCTCCAGAATCAGCAAGAAGTGGCGAACAATTGGCAAAAGATAAGTACATGTGTCTAACCTACCGTGCAGATACAAAAACACCCCCTTTGGGAAGAATCTTTCCCCATTTACCTGCCTCCTCCCTGCTCTGCACCAGGTCTGGGCAGGATTCAGCGACTGCTGCGTCCCCTGGGCCAGAAGTAAGAATGGTCGCACGCCCTGAGCCATTCTCCCAGCTTTGCAGAGGGAACAATTTAACAAATAGGAAAAAATATTCTGCGGGCCGCCCTAAGCCAGGAACTCAGGGCAGGCACACCTCCTTTGCCGAGGCACAGTCATAAGGGGCCCACAGACTTTGAATGCCTTTCACCCCGGCATAGAACTGTGTTGGCCCATTTCAGCCATGTAGGCCCTCATTAGCACAGTACAACAGTGTACATACCTGAAGCCTTATTTCAACAGTATCAGCTATAAGGTGGAGTGTCAGGTTCACGACATTTCACACTGCTCTGCCCATTAAGCAGGGTCCTCACCTACCCACAACAGAGGTCTGAGGACTGGTGGCTCCAGCCAAGACACTAGCCACCTGTGACAGGGGTCCAAGAATAAGTGGTGCTTCCCCATCCTTACAGCCAACAACATTGGGTGCCCATAGTCCGGGTGCAAAACCTACCTCCCTACGCACTCTAGGGAACAGGGACACATTTTCTTCCCAGTCACTCAGGGTCAGTCATCAGCCCCCTGCCTTGCTCAGCACATGACTCCCTACTGCAGTCAGATACCTGTGCCTACTCCAATCACCCCTGCCCATCTGGGACTGTAGGTGAGCGCCTTCACCACACAGTTGGTGATTGACTACCTACACACCTGTGCTAAATCCATACAAGAAAAGTAAATGGACTCCTGGGCTCACATACCTAGTAACAGCTCTAACCACCTGGTGACATGTGAAAACTTCAAAGGCGCCAATAATCAAACTGGCTTACACGAGCAGCCTATTTGGGCATATCAAAACAAAACAAGAAGCTAGGACACGGTAAGCAAACATAAATAAATATAATAACTTATTGAAGTCTCAGAGACAACAGTCAATATCAAATCACATAAAGAGGCAGACCATGACGGCTACAGCAAGCCACCAAAACACAGAATCAAGAAGCCTTCTGGAAGAAGTGAACTTCTTGTAATTATCAGAGGTAGAATTCAAAAGATTAATACACAGAGCTCTTCAAGAGGTCAGGAAGGATATCACACAAAACACCGAACAAGCCAAGGAACACACAGACAAAGCAATAGAGGAATTAAAGAAGGTTATAAAAGAGCATAATGACAAATTTAACAGGCTGCAAGAATCCACAGACAGCAAACAGAAATCCAAAAGATTAACAACAAATTTTCAGAATTAGACAACTCAACAGAAAGTAATAGGAGTAGTACTGAGGCAATGGAAGTCATAATTAGTTAAGACTGAAGATAAAGCACTTATTTGGGGAAAAATCAGATAAAAGAATTTTAAAACATGAAGAAACCCTAAGAATTAAGCTGGACTCTATCAAGAGGAATAACCTACAAGTGACTGGAATACAGAACAGAGAGGGATAACAGAAAATACACAGAGAATTGTTGAAGATTTGTTGGCAGAAAACTTCCCTGATATCTTGAAAGACTAGAAGATATCAAGAAGCTCATCGAACGCTACAGAAGGTAGATCCCAAAAAAAAGTCACCAAAACATATTATGATCAAACTTGCCAAAACCAAAGATAAAGAGAGAATTTTAAGAGCAACCAGGGATAAACAAAAAGTCATCTACAAAGGAGAGTCAATAAGACTAAGCTCTGACTACTCAGCAGAAACCATGCTAGTCAAGAAGGCAATGGGATGACATATATAAAGACCTGAAGGAAAAAAACTGCCAGCCAAGAATTATATATCCAACAAAACTATCTCTCAAATATGATGGCAAAATTAGGGCATTTCCAGATAAAAAGAAGTTTAGGTAATTTTTAAAAACCAAACCAAAATTACAAGAAATTCTAATGGGAGTCCTTCGGTTATAAAATCAATAACATCAGATGAAAACCCAAGACTAGAACACAGGACAGAACAACCAGATATCAACCCAGATAGTGAAGTCACAAATAAATCAAAGCTAAAACACTGAAAACAGGGAAACAGACATTAATATGTAAAAGATTACAACATTAAAACAATTAAGAGGGACTAAACAACGCAGTCATAGACCTTTCACATGGAGAGGAAGTCAAGATGATATCAAGAAATAAAAAATTGGTTTAAACTTAGAAAAACAGGGGTAAATATTAAGATAACCACAAAGGAAACTAACGATCCTGCACCTCAAAATAAAAAACAAGAAAAACATAAAGGCTCAGCAAATACAAAATCAGCAACAATGAAAAGGATGAAAAGAAAATACATAAAACAATTCAGCATAGAAAATTAAGTGGAACAAAGAAACTGTCAATAACATAAAAAAATACATCAAAATGATAGGCACTAAACATAAAATACATAAAACAAACTCTAACAGCATTGAAAAGAGAGATAGATAGCTCCACAATAGTAGTAGGAGGCTTCAACACACCATTTTCAGTAAAAGACAAAACATCCAGAAAGAAGCTCAATAAAGACACAGACGATCTAAATGCCACAATCAACCAACTTGATCTCATAGGCATATATCAAACAGTCCACCCAACAGCAGCCAAGTATACTTTCTTTTCCAACACACATGGAACATTCTCCAGACAGACCACATATTAGGCCATAAAGCAAGCCTTAACAGAATCGAAAGCACCAAAACATTACAAAGCATCTTTTCTGACCATAAAGCCATAAAAGTAGAAATCAATAACAGAAAAAAAAAGGAAAAAAAATCAAATACATGGAAACTGAACAATACCTTGCTCAAAAACTACCGGGTTATAGAAGAAATTAAGGACGGAAAAAAGAAATTCATAGAATCAAATGAAAATGAAAACACATCCTACCAGAACCTTTGGGACACAGCAACAGCAGTGCTCAGAGGTCAATTTATAGCAATAAATGCACACATTCAAAAAGAAGAAAGGGTCAAAATCAAAACATTAACCCTACAACTTGAACAAATAGAAAAAGAGCAGCAGAAGAAGCCCTCGGGTGCAAGAAGAAAGGAAATAATAAGAATTATAGCAGAATTAAATGAAACAGAGAATAGAAAAACAGACACAAGAAAAGTATTAGCCCAAGAGACAGAAAGGGCGACATAAACCAAAGACTCCATCAGCCTGAGACCAAAAGAACTAGGTGGTGCCCGGCTAGCACCAATGACTGCCCTGACGGAGAACACTACAGAGAGTCCCTGACAGAGCAGGAGAAAATTGGGGTGCAGAACTCAAATTCTAGTAAAAACACCAGACTTAACAGTCTGACTGAGACTGGAGGGACCCCAGGAGACACGGCCCCCAGACTCTCTGTTAGCCCAAAACTAAAATCATTCCCGAAGCCAACTCCTCTCTGCTAGACCAAAACTAAAATCATTCCTGAAGCCAACTCTTCAAAGATTAGACTGGACTATAAGACATAAAATGATACTCGTGAAGAGTGTGCTTCTTAGCTCAGATAGATATGTGTGTCTAAATGGGCAGCTCTTGTCTGGAGGTGAGATGAGAAGGCGGAAAGGGACAGGAGCTGGTTGAATGGACATGGGAAATCCAGGGTGGAGAGGAAGAGTGTGCCGTCACAGTATAGGGAGAGCATCTAGGGTCACATAACAATGTAGATACAAATTTTTGCATGAGAAACTAACTTGAACTGCAAACTTTCACTTAAAGCACAATAAAAAATAAAAAACTTATTAATTAATCCAAGAAGTAGCCCCTTAAAACTTTTCAAAAACATCTATAATTTTAAAATAGAATATTAGTTATCTAAATGGGTATTTAATTGATAATATTTCAAACAATGTTAAAGTGAAAAATACAGGCAACATGAACACACAGTACTACATAAGCAAATTCTAACAATTTGTCCTAGGAGGCTACATTAAGAACACAGCCTGAATAGTTCCTTTCGACACTTTGTCTTTTCCTCCATTTTTGAACTCACAGATTTTCTAAAAACCTCCAAGTGCTAAGTTTGAGGAATTTTCTTTATGTATTCCCTGCCTGCCCCCCAAAAAGACATATACACCCTGTTTCTGTCACAGTAGCAGTTTACTAAAGGTGATTAAAAGATGGGGCAGGTACAGGCAGCCACTATACAAGGGGTCACTTGGGTGTCACAACTCCAAAAGGGTAGGGAGCACTGATCTGGGTTCATTTCCTGTAACTTCTCTCTCTGCCTCTACCTCTTCCTCTCCATCCTTTTCCCTCTCTCCTTTCCTTCCTCCCTCCCTCTCTTTCTCACACACACTCACACACACACACACACACACAGATATTATACAGCTCAGAGCACTTTTAAAATAATTCAAGTTTGAATACGACCTTTAGTTAAGGAGCTCCTTTACTAAGCAATTAATTTGACAATTCCTTCAGATAATTGCTTAAGAAACTTTCGCTGAAGCCTATTTTGCTGATCACAGTCTGCTGCAATCTAAAAGGTGTTTTTAAGCAATCATCTGGCCTCTATACAGGTCTGCCTTCTTACCAGTCCAGTGCTGGAGAAGGAAAAAAAAAAAAAAGCTGTTGAAGCTTTATGCAACATTCCTACACTCTTATTCCTTGGAAGCTGCCTAGAAATGCATTTTTCTAGTTAAGGTTGTAGATTTTAACAACTTTTTAGTCTTAGCAGTCTTATTACCAGCTTTAAGGAAATACTGAAAAAAAATAAGGCAAGTATCTCTTAGTTCTGATTAGTCATGTCCCAAAGTCATAGGAGATTAAACTATTGAAAATAATACTAAAATGGGGAAAATATTCTTCCAAATATTCTAATAGGTTTATTTCTTAAACATGCACTAGGAAACAGATGAGAATCACATGGTAGTAGGATTTATAACTACTATCTCCCAAAGGGTGAGGCTGAATCGTATATTAACCGTGGTCTCCCAGTCATCACACGTTATTATGTTATGGTGCATTTGGGACTCACAAATTTCCTTAAATCCATAAGTCTTTACTAAATGCCTACCATGTATATGTCACCATGCTAAATGCTATGGAGAATACAAAAATAGTTTATAAGATATAGTGTCTCTCCTCAGGGGTGATAAGATATACATACAAATAACCACAGTAGAATACCAAATATGCTAAGTATTAAAGGTACATTATACCACTAGCAGAAATTACTAGAAAGATCAGAGAAGGGCTCATGCAGGAAGTAGCCTTTGAAACTAGATTTGAAAAACGGGAAGAACACTACATGAACAAACATAAAGAAAGAGGAGAGCGAAGAACGTATTTGAAGAATGGCAAGTAACACTTTCTAGCAAAGGGGGAATGGGCCAGAGAAGGTAGGAAAGCCTGGATTCAGGAAACTCCTCAGTGGCAGATTAAGAAGTCAGAGGCTAAAAGCTTCTAGAAGGGTTCAGGGGTGAGTACTGGACAGAACAATGGGAATAAGAATGGAAAAGAGGCATCTCTTAATGTGAGAGACACTTGGCCCCAGAGAAGTCCCTATGATTGAGGGCTGCCACTCCTCACCAACTGTAGCCAGCCTTCGAACTACCTGGCTCCTGCCATTCAGACAGCATGGGAAGTAGTCAAACATATGGGTTGATTTATGGCATGTAAGTCATAAGTATGGAGCCAGCATAACTTTTAGTTTTTTAGAGTGCTACATTAGTGAATAATCAACAAAATCTGCATGTGTATCCTTCCTTCTGTACTTTGAAACTACACGTAAGCTAGCATCAACCTCAAGTAGAGATTTGGTGAGGTAAATAAGCAAAAAAAAATTTTTAAGTGCTAAAGTACCCTAAAACACTGGCACTTCTATTTTCAAGAGGATAAGCAGGAGTCAAAGGAGCCCTGGTGGCACAATGGTTAAGCACTCGGCTGCTAACCCAAGGTCAGCAGGTGGAACCCACCAGTCACTTCACAGAAAAAAAGATCTGACAGTCTGCTCCCATAAAGATTACAGCCTAGGAAACCCTATAAGGGCAGTTCTACTCTGTCCTATAAGGGTTGCTACGAGTCAGAATCAACTCATGGCAAATAACGACAAAACAACATGCAGGAGTCATAATCTGATCGCCATTAAAACTTCCTAGAATGTAATCAGAAATAACAAAGATTTTCAATAATTCCACGTAATTATGCAATTCTACCCGATAATAACTTAACCAGTTACACCTAATGCAGTGGTGTACACAGACACAATGGGGACAGGAAGAGCATAAACAGCCTAAAATATTCCAAGAAAACATTCATAGGGAAGGAGTGAATACATTCTAGAGAAGAAATGCTATACGCAGAAAATTAAACAATGTCTTCTGAAAACTGACCTTGAGTGAATACAAAATGCACAGCAGTTATTAAAAGTAGGAATGATACAAGCAGACTTAAACCTGGTTATCAAGAGTCTGACCTTGGGCATCCAGTCAACAAATGAAAACATCTTTCTTCGTATAAAATGTAGAGGATTACTTATCAAGAGAAACCCTATTCACATAACCACAATGAAGCACTAATAAAATCTCCACAGCCTTTGCCAGGTTCGCTTTCCAAGTTTCTTTCAGAGAAGTGATAAACTAGGGGAACAACTGGGTGGTGCCACCACAGCACAGGCCATTTGTGCTGCCTCTGCAAATCTCAAGATGTACTCACCCCTACAAAAATGGCAATGACCAAAAACACAGAAAACAGCAAATGTCGGCAAGGTTGTGGGGGGACAGGAATACTTATACACCACTTGTAGGATTATAAATGGTACAACCACTATGGAAAAAAGTATGGTGCTACCTCAAAAAGCTAGAAATAGAAATACCTTATAATCCAGCAATCTCACTCCTAGAAATTTATCCTAGAGATATAAGGGCAGTGACACAAATAGACACATGCACACCTATGTTCACTGCAGCATTATTCACAATAGCAAAAAGGTTGAAACAACCTAAGTGCCCATCAACAGATGAACGGATAAACAAATTGTGGTACATACATACAATGGAATACTACACAACTGTAAAGAATAATGAGGAGTCTGTAAAACATCTTATAAGACGGATGAATCTGGAGGACATTATGCTAAGTAAGTCAATCACGAAAAGACAAACATTGTATGGTCCCACTATTATAAAAAGTTAAGAATAGATATACACACAGAAAGCAAAGTTCTGTGATGGTTATCAGGGACGGGAAGAAGAGGGAGGGGGAATCACTTTCTAGATAGTAGACACTTGTTCCTTTTGGTGATGGGAAAGGCGATCCCAAATATGGGGGAAGTCAGCATAACTTGACCAAGGTAAATAAAGACACTAAGAAGTACAAAAGAAAAAGGGACAATTTTGGTAAATGCTATAACAGATACAACTTTGCAACAACAGTAAAAAAACCAAAAAATATGTGTACGTGGGTGGATACGGATGCATATATGTGTACAGAATTGATTGGATTATAAAATTAAAAATATCACCTACGATTAATGGGCTCCCTTAAACAATCAACTATATAAGACCAAACAGTCAACATTTACCCAAATGTAAAGATGAGAAGGCAAGGAGAGGCAGGAAAGCTAGATCAATGGAAACAGAATGGAAATAATGAGAATGCTGATACATTGTAAAAACTGTAACCAACGGCACAGAACAATTTGTATAAAAATTGTTAAACGGGAACTTAATTTGCTGTGCAAACTTTGGCCTAAAACTAATAAAATATTTATTTAAAAATAAAAGTCACAATGGCATAGATGGCTTCTCAGGACAGTGACAATGAAACAAACAAATCACCTTGTTCACAAAGTCTGTTCTGACCCTTTTGGCCAGATACAATATCATCTCGTCATCTTTGGAGACACTGCAGTACTTGGTTTTGGTCTCTCCTACCCTATGTCAATCTCCCGAACTGTGTCATCTATTTTATCCCCCAACTAACTTCATAGAAGTCCTTGAGGATAGGAGTTGTGTCACATACATCCTTGTAACCCCTGGGGGCCTGGTGTACAGAGTCCTCAGTCGTTTCTTGTTGAATTGGAAATGTTGCTAAATGTTCCTTTGGAGGATATTTACATGTGCTTTCCTGTTACAAAATGCTCTATAATGAAAATTCCAGGATAATTATTTTTGCTAAGAACAATTATACTTCGAAGGAGTACTAACGGTACTCTACTGGCTGTGTGTAGAGTCTTAGAAGGAAAAAAAAAGCATGATATGAATCGGTATATTACAGGCTGGTCGAAGAGACCTCCAATAAATCATGTTTTCAATAAAACCACATTAGGCTTTTAAAAAACATTTGCTCTTTTGGTTTTCATTTCCTTTAATGTTACAAACAAACAGGCACTTTAAAAGTGACAGCTTTCTTAGTAAAACAGAGCCATATTCTAAAGCTATAAAACATATTTGTTTGCTCTAAAAGTACTATAACTTAGCTTAATCACTGATACTGGGATGAATCAACTGCTTATGTTCTTAGCGCCTCCATTTCATCATATGTTCTACAAAGAAATCATCTGCCCTCCCCCCTAGATACACGGTATATAAAGAAACCTTCAAGTGCACATTTCGTATATTAAATACTTTTTTAAAATGTTACCCATTTTAATACCCACAGACCTTATTCCACGGGGCTCATGCTATTCATTTTAAAATAGTGAAAAAAGATGGTGAGCCCATCTGCCCCCTCACCTCATGGAGTTTCTTGGGATGCTAACTGAAAAACACAGTGCTAAGAAATTGGCTTTCAAAAATAAAAAAATAATTCAGGTCTGAACTGGAGAAGCCACTGTCTTTGCGACAGCTACAGAATGAAACCCATGTCCTTTTTTTTCTCATAATCAAGACAAGAAGCTGTCACACACAGTCCATACACTATTTCATTTGTCTCCATCTTAAAACTTTTTGATAAGCATATAACTTTGTATCAGACAAAGATTCACTAAATACTCAAATGGAAAACTAATTTTGGAATCATCATAGTAGAAAAGTAGAAGTCATTAAATTTTAAAATACAGAGAATTTCTACTAGAAATTTTTCATTTTCTAAGAAGAGTCTTTCAAAAAAATTCTATCCCCTATAAAATGTACATCTGCCTTTAAAAATTGCTGTGCTTCTGTTACATGTTTACTGAATTATCTTTCATATCTGTGCCAATAAGACAGTAAAAGGGATCTTCTCTGGGGGGCATTTATATTAATGGTGACACTAACGTAACATCTCTCCTACCAAAACTGTTGTTGTTGTTAAGTGCAGTCAAGTCTGTTCTGACTCCTAGCGACCCTATGTACAATGGAACGAAACACTGCCCAGTCCTGCGCCATCTTCACAATTGTTGCTATATATGAGCCCCTTGTTGCAGCCACTGTGTCAATCCATCTTGTTGAGGGTCTTCCTCTTTTTTGATGACCCACTGCTTTACCAAGCATGATGTCCTTCTCCAGGGACTGGTCCCTCCTGATAACATGCCAAAAGTACATGAGACAAAGTCTCACCATCCTCACTTCTAAGGAGCATTCTGGCTGTACTTCCAAGAAAGATTTGTTCATTCTTCTGGCAGTCCCTGGTAAAATAGTGACTGAGGGAAAAGAAAATTACTTTTTTCCTAATAAAAATGGGTACTAAAGGGGGGGAAACTCCTCAGTGTACTCCTGAATACCACAAAATATTTAGGATACCTTTAATTTGATTCTTGTCTACATAAGCAAAATAAACTAGAGAATTCAGTCAAGTATCCAGCTACTTTTGGATTTTAAAAAATAGATTAGTTTTGTATGTCTAGCCACTATCTGTTTACCAATTATTTTTAAATTTGCCTTATAGTTTTTATCCAAATGAAATTTTAAAAAAGCAGGCTAATTTTAGAGCTGCATTCCCTACTAGTTAGGTTAAATGACTAGTGGGACGCGCAAACATATTATAATGACATTATACCAGAGTTATTCTTGGGCAGAAAACGTTCCAAAAAGCAACAACACTCTAAGTTGGAAACTGTAAACACTGGCCCAAAGTAATCACAAACTAGGTCTAAACAGACAGCTGGCATTTGTCCTCAGTCAACAGAAAGTTGGTCATTTCACTGTATTTGTATTAATATCTATACCAATTTTAATCTACATATAGCCTATATATGGGTATCTATATATTTAAGTGTTCCTTTCCCATTTAAAGCTAATTTTAAGTTTTAGAGAAATATCACAGTAAATTGCTATATAATTTCTTTCCCAAGAAAGTGGCTTAATAACATGTAGTTTTTTTCCCAGCTATTACAGCAGTAAAAATACAGGGAAACACTGTTTTTAACAAGAGGTGGTTTGTTAGGGCCAATACCTTGCTACAGAGATTCTCATTTATTTTAAGAAAAAGAGTTATCCTTTAAAACTGAAGGAAAAAAAAAAACATGAAAGCAATAAAAAGGAAAGAAGGAGACTAAATAACAAAGGAAGCTGGATGGGGAACAAATAAAAGCAGGTGAAGAAACCAATCAATTCCAGACATTTTAATTCTACTGATTCTAGGTACCGAAGGGTGAAGAAGGCAGACTTTTCTATGAGACTATAAACAAAAATGTCCATTATGTATTAACTCCACAGCGGCTTTTACTATTTGGTCTCAAGTTTAAGGCCTTCCTGGTGTAGGTCCTTTTGGTGTCTCTGCTGTCTTTTTATACCACAGGTTTTATTCTCTCTTGATAAAAAGTAATTTTAACAAATCATGAATGGGGAAATGCTCCAAAAAACAATCATTTTATAAATATAAAAATACTTTAATACTGGATTTTTAGTAGCTTTTTAAAAATCATTTTAGATAATGTTAAAGTCACAAATCATTTCATTTTTTCAACACACAACATTACTAAGTGATTTCACAGGCAACATGCATACAGCTAATAAATGGGAGGTGTTAGCATTTTTGTCATGATTGCCTATAGCTAACCCTATGATTCTAGACTTATGAGGATAAATGGTTATATATCAAATAATGTTTGTTCTTACTCACCTCAAATTGAAATTTATTTCCTAGTAACACTGGCATAAGATTCTAGGAACTATTCAGCCACTGGCTCAACTTCTTATCTGATGGGGCAAACATACCCACACTTGGAAGCTGTCTTGCACAATCCAAAATTTGTTAACAGCCATGAAGATTATTGATGTCCAAAACAAAACGAAAGGGAAAACATTCCTGTTATGAGTTGAACTGCATCCCTCAAAAAGATATGTTAAAATTCTAACCTCCAGTATCTGTAACCTTTTTTCGGAAATAAGATCTTTGCAGATGTAATTGAGTTGAGTTGGCAAGAGGTCCTACTGGAGTAGGGTGGGTTCTAATGACATCTGAGTTGTGTCCTCATAAAAAAAGAAGAGACACAGACACAGAGATGCAGCAGGAAGATGGCCATATGAAGACAGAGTTATGCTGCCACAAGCCAAGGAATGCCTGGTACTACCAGCTGGAAGACATAAGAGAGGATCTCCCTCTAGAGCCTTCAGAAAGAGCATGGCCCCTGCTGCTGGGTGCTATGGAGTCGATCTCTACCTCGGGTGACAGAGTAGAATTGCCCCGTAGGGTTTTCTTGGCTATAATCTTTACGGAAGCAGATTGCCAGTTCTTTCTCCTGTGGAGCAGCTAGGTAGGTTTGAATCACCAACCTTTTGGTTAGCAGTCTAGCCCTTAACCATTTACACCACCAGGGCCCCTGCAGACACCCTAATTCTGGACTTCTAGCCTCCAAAACTGTGACAGAATAAATTTCTGTTGTTTTAAACCACTCAGTTTGTGGTACTTGGTTACAAAGGCCTAGGATACTAATGTAATCCCCAAACCAAAAAATCTTTGAACAAAAGTAGAAAGACTGAATATCTACATAACAGTACCTTTCAAGTACTCATGCACATCAGCAACACTACTGAAACTGAACTTTCCAAGCACCTCTAAGGTCCCAGCTTGAAGCGTGAAGCTGGCTCCTTCCACATTTAGACTTCACTCAGCACTTCCACAAAATCCTACATTCGCTGGACTTACGAGATCTTGTAACGGCCAGGACCACTGGTCTTACTCATCTTTGCATTCATCATAATGTATAACAGTGCTTTACTCACTATTTAAATGAAAAATCTTTTAAACATACACTTCTGTTCTCTTTTGTTCTGTATTGCTTGGAAGAGCAAACAACTGCTAAACTGTTTTTCTCATTAATGTCTGGTAATTAATTTTGTGAACTATTCATCACTTTCTGAGGTACTTTGGAGAACACATCCCTAAAGCTTATCAACAGGGGGAAGGGCTGAAATAAGGAAGAGATGGTCAGAGCATGAACCATAAAAACAAAGTCAGGAAGCAATCATTTAATACCTAGTATTATCCACAGAAGCCCTGGTGGCACAGTGGTTAAAGTAATTGACTGCTAACCGAAAGGCTGGCAGTTCGAAACCACCAGTGACTCTATGGGAGAAAGATGTGGCAGCCTGCTTCCATATACATTTACAGCCTTGGAAACCCTATGGGGTCGCTATGTGTCAGAATTGACTCCACAGCAGTGGGTTTGGGGGATTATCTACAGAAGGGCCCTGGTGGCACAGTGGTTAAGCACTCAGCTGCTAAATGAAAGGTCAGTGATCCAAACCTATCAGCTGCTCCATGGGAGAAAGACGTGATGGTCTGCTTCCATAAGGATTACAGCCTGAGAAACCCTAGGGGGCAGTTCTACTCTGTCCTATAGGGTCACTATGAGTCAGAATCGACTCAAGGGCAATGGATATTATCTACAGGGGAATTCCTGGGTGTTACAAATGGTTAACACACTCAACTGTTAATTCAAAGGTTAGCAGTTCAAGTATACCCAAAGGTGCCTCAGAAGGAAGACCTGGAGATCTACTTCTGAAAAATCAGCCACTGAAACCTCAGTGGAGCACAGTTCTACTCTGACACACTTGGGATCATCATGAGTTGGATCAACTTGAAGGCAATTGGTTTTATTTTCTGTTGTTGCTATTACCTGCCATCGAGTTAGCTCTGACTCATGGCAACTTTATGTATAATTGAATGAAATGTTGCCCAGTCCTGTGCCATCTTCATGATCTAACAACAACGAGTATCAAAAAAAAAATCATACTAATTTGCTCAAACTCAGCATTTTATGCCTCTTCGTATGTGTGCTTAGATATGGGCAAGTTTATATAAATGCATTCATAATCATAGAGGAAAATAATGCAAATATGCACATGTCATTTATTCATATTAGAAGTCATACCCATTATCAATGGGACAAAGCAGATATGTAATCCAAGCATTTTTTTATCTTTCCATGCCATTTGCCGATAGCAACACACAGACTGAAACACAAGTGCCCTTGACTATCCAAATCTATCCAGTTCCAGTGTTCAGATAAAGTAAGTTAAGACAACGAGGGATACCTGTAATCTGGATTGCTGAAAAAAGATCCACCCTCTGCTGCCAGGCTTCCTCTTGCTACAGGCTATAAATGTTCTACTTTGTTTTGTTTTGCTCTTTACGACCAGTGAAGAATCAGTTCCTCTTCACTGTGGCCTAGAATTAAGGCCGATCTCTACAAAAACTATACACAAAACATAAAATCTAATATTCCTTATTCTATTTAATGGCCAGTGCTCACGTTCTAATCTCATTTTTCATTTTAATAAAAAGTATGTCACCCAAAATATATCAGCTATAATAATGCAAAAATAAACTGAAAAACTTGAGGACAACCAAATTTTGGTACATATTCCTAGAAATTACTATTGTTTAAATTATGTATCTGCTAATAAAAAATTCATCTTTCAAAACTGAGGTATTATGTGACTTTACCAGGAAAGCCCAGTAAGCATGTATATAATATTCATGGTTGTAAATTTTATTTAATATTAATCTAAGAGTAGTTTAAGCAACACACAATATGAATTACTTTTCAGCATATCCCAAAGGGGAATTATTTGGAAACTAGAAAGAGTGCACTCAAGAGAAGATTATCACACCAAAAAACGAGAATGAGAAAGTCTTTTTTTTACAAACAAATCTAAGAGAAAATATGAAATTGGTATCCGGTCTAAACCTGATTGTGTTTTAAAGGAATCAATGATTGAATGAACCAAGTGGTCGAAGAACAGACATCAGGGAGAGTGCGTTTAAAGAGAAACACAGCAAATCCAAAAGCTACAGGGCTATCACAGATGCCACAAGGGAACTCTGCCATCCTGCATCACCAGCTTCTGACATCTCTCTCCTGATCACCACTTCCATTGTTGTTACTAGGTGCCCTCAAGTTGATTTGTGAGCCATGTTTCCTAGGTTGTAATCTTTACAGGAGCAAATTGCCAGGTCTTTCTCCTGTGGAGCAGCTAATGGGTTTAAACTACCAACCTTTTTGGTTAGCAGCTGAGTTCTTAACCATTGCACCACCAGGGCAACAACCACTTTCATTAGGCAACTACTTTAAACAGCCAGAACTAGTGGGGAGGTGCTACATGGCAAAGGTAACACATTAAACACATTTTCACTGCAAACCCCATGACTGGTTTCATGACAAACCCCATGCCATCAATCCTGCCTTCTGAAACTCTGATGTAAAGGTGATCATACCACCCTTTTAATCAAACATCAACACACCAAGTCAAATTATCAATGTCTATGGAAATTGGTTCTTTAAGGAAATTCTATGTTGCAATTTATTGTAAAGTTCAATATCCTGTAAAATGTACAGCCTGCAGTGTAGAGGGAATATCATCAATAATCAAGCCAAGAATCCTGTGTTCTAATCCCAGTTCTGTCACTAAAGCAGCTGCGTGATCTACAGCCTGATCGTTAACTCTCAGGCAGAAGTTCATCTTCACATCTGTAAAGCTGAGAGAAAGGAGCCCTGGTAGCACAGTGGCTAAGTGCTTGGCTACTAGTTGAAAGGTCAGCAGTTCAAACTCACCAGCCACTCCATGGGAGAAAGATATGGAGTCTGCTTCTGTAAAGATTACAGTCTAGGAAACCCTATAGGGCAGTTTCTGCTGTGTCCTATAGGATCACTAGGACTAGGAATCAACTCGATGGCAATGGGAAGGCTGAGGTAAAGACGTTTGCCCTGACTACGTAACAGAATGTTACGAGATTCAAACAAGATGATTTAGATAAAAACACTTTAGAAACCACATTCAAGTACCTTAGCTACTATTGTGATGTTCTTCTAGAGTTAAAACAAGATTAAGACAGACTGTCAAACAGAAATACTCCGGTTTGGACAAGTACTAAATTGTTTTTCCATGCCCATCCCTAAAGAAAGTCATAAGAAGGACTACCCAGATACGAGAGCAGAGACTCAGGAATACTGCATCACACAGAAGGATCCAGGAAGTAAGTACAGTATCATGAACAAAAATAATCAGTATTTTTTAACATTTTTACATTTGATGTTTACAAGTTCTTTATCATTAATATTTCATACTATGCCATCCTTATACTTAATCATTTTCCCTTTCAGGAAACAGCAAAGAAAGTTAAACATTTACGAATGTCTTAGTCTATTCTATAGAGCAGTCCTGAAGAACCTGAATAGAATGAATAAATTTTTAGATTAATTTTGTAAACTATGTAATAAAGTACTCCAAAAAATACCCATCTGAAAAAAGAGGAAAACTAAGATTGGTCCACACAGAATGAGCCAGATTTCACTCTAAATCTCCAGAAGATTAAGCAAGACAATTTATTCATTTAGTATATCCAGCAGTCTGGTGAACTTGAAAAAATATATACGAGACAAATATATATAACAGTTGAGAATTCAGGTTTACGTAAAACATTCTCACAGTATCTATAGCTGTATCTCACCCTAGATTATTGCAGACTTTAAGTTGGGAGACATTCCTTTTCTCACTGTGAAATACACAGGGATTTAAAGGCTGTCAACTTTCTCCTCTGAAAAATGGAGTTTAATTCTTCAAAATGAAACAAATGGCCTTTATGTGAATTCTAAATTAAATAGGCCATTCTTCAAAACAGTCCACACTGCTCCCTCACCCCACCCTACACACATAATTCCAAAATCTCTCTTCTTTCTTAATAGCCCCATCTCGTTTCCAAATATAGCCAAAGGGTCACTACTTGAATTTATGAAGCAAAATGAGAAACTGGCATAATTGGGAATGAGGACATTACCAGGCCTTCTCAAGTGTTGTTGTTTTACACTAGCTCAGTCCTCCAGGCTAATCCAGGAACAGATGGAGAAACTTCAACTTGCCAAATGTTTATTTTACTTGCAGATGGCTGTTTCTGTTTTCAATCTTCCATCCTTTTATTTTCCATTTGATTTCTGCAGATAGGAACGATTGCTCCCTTAAGCTTCCTAGTGTGTACTTAGGGATTCTCTGCCATAGCCCCTCACACTATCTCCTCCCTTTAATAGGGCTGGTCACTGTGGCCCTATCCCTGAGTGTGTTTATTTACTCACACTTGCCCTCCCACACTATTCCACCCACAACCCTTCTGCTGTAGCTGTGAAAACCCTTGCTGATTATCATTCAAAGACAAGGTGAATCACAGCCTTGTGGCTTAAAATGAGCTGGACTCAAACACAGCTCCTGAAGGGACTCTGGCAAATGAACTTAGGCTAAGATACTCCTGGAGATGTTCCAGAAAGAACAAAAGGGAGACAACGATGTCACAGATTTTAACATAGTTTTACAAAATAACTTTACACAATCAATCATAGAAGATTATCTAGACACTGCAACTTACATAATTCGCTATTTGTAGAAATGAATAAAAATATATACACATTATTATTACAAGCAAAATGAGTTTTAGCTGTGATCCCTGCACATTTTCATTCCTGAGAACTCTGAAAAAACAAGTGTCGTAAGTCTACCAAGCATTTGAGTGGTAGGGTTGAAGGAACTTTTTCCCTACTTTTTCTTCTGCTTTCTAAATTTTCTAAAATGAGCATTCATTATCCTGTTGATCAGAGTTAGGCAACAATGTAACAATAAAAATAAATACAAGGAATTTTACGTTGCAGTCTTGTCACCAAAGGAACCATTTGCATGTAGTTCAAAAGTAGACAAATTCTTGATTTATCATTCAGGGAAATAAGTATTTATTGAGCATCTAGAATGTATCTCAGTCTGTGCTGGTACTGAGAATGCAGACCATTTACATTGTGGGAATAGAATATAGTAGAAGACACAGACTTACGCACATATAATTTCAACATAATGTGTTAACCACAAGAAAGAAGTATTAAGAAGAACTATGAAAAGAGAGAGAACACCCATTTAGTCTAGCCTAAGGGTTACGTCCCTGGTTGGTGAAAATGGTTAACCCACTCAGTTGCTAACTGAAAGGTTGGAAGTTCGAGTCCACCAAGAGTTACATCAAAAGAAAGGCGTGTCAAACCACTTCAAAAAAAAAAAAAAAAAATCAGCCACTGAAAACCCTACGGAGCACAGTTCTACTCTGACAAACATGGGGTCACCATGAGTCGGAGTCAACTCAATAGCAATCATTTTAGATTTTTTATAGGGGTTAAGAATAGAATTTTTAGAAGAATTGCTGCTTTCATTATGTCTAGTTATATTTACCATATTAAGAGAAGAAAGGAAGAATAAACAATTCAATTAAAACATACAACTAAAAGAAAAAAAACACTCTGATACCAATGATGTAGTTAGAACATCTTTGCATAGAGACATAAGGTGGTTCCTTCATGATAACTCAAAAAAAGACTTCTATCAATAAAACTCCAGAAGTTTCTCATTTGATCTTTACAACTTCTAAATACATTAAAATGCTAAAGCAAGCAATAATCTCTATTACAAAGACATCACCTTGTTTCTATCGCTTATCCCAATGAACATGCCACAGAAAAGAGCTATAATATCTTATTCCTTGTGCATTTGCACATCTATGTGAAGTTGCCATGATTATGACAGTCTACCTGCCAAGAACAACTGGCATCTTTGGTGGGGCTGGGTCTGCAACTTCAGCCACTCAGATCTAGCATATGCGATCAGGGAACTACATGATACAGCTAAGAAAGAAGCCTGACCAGGAGATTTGTTGCAAACATGGAAGTTGAGCAAATAAGAAAATAGATTAAAGATAATGGGAGACAGGTTTCTTCTCACTGATGGAACAGGGAGGAACAAATCACAATGAGATTCTAGAATAAACTGGCATGGAATTGGAATTAGAAGTAACAGCATTAACGCGTGGTTTTTAATATATGAGAAACATTTAAGTAGAAAATTAGATTTAAACAAATGTGTATGCATAACCACATATCTATTTCATAAGTCTATTCACTGAGAGAGTCTAGAAGCAATGAGGACATCAAATGCCCAGATACTGGTTTCTAAATACCACTGTCTACTAAAATCATCTGGGGCTGCTTGGAGAAATGGCTGATTCCCAGGCAGGGACAGGGTAAGGATAAAATGAGTCTGGAACATGTTTTTATGCCAGAAGGAAGTGCTCAAAGAATGATGAGGGTATGTGAAGAAGACACAAGAGTCAGTGTAAAGACATTTCCATTGGCCAAATCTGGGATAATTTGAGTTTTCAAATAATAACAGTAATAGATGATAGCCCATTGACCAAAACAGGAATCCATAAATCTGCACTGATATGAATAGATAATTAGGTAGATAGGCAGACAGACAGACAGACAGAAAGAGTTCTACTTTATACAGAATGCCAACTAATACAAGAGAAAGGAACAGTGGAATTAGAAAAAGAGCATTTCACAACCATCATATTAATAATGGATTCAGGAAGAATCATCAATGAATCTTAACAGGTAAAAGCTTGATGACAAACATGATATTTCCATAGTGTCAAAGTATCTCCTCTCAAAATACTTATTATTAATGGACAAGAACAAAATTCTTATTAACTTTACAGTGGAAGAACTTAACAGATAGCATCTTAAATCAAGTGATAAAAACTAACATCACCAGTAATGGGACAAATCAACATCTTGTGTGTTCTACTATGATATACTGAGAAAAACCCACTTCTGTGGTATTCCCCCCAAAAATGCATAACCTGACTCTGATCATGAGAAAATATCAGTCAAACCCAAATAGAAAAACATTCTATAAAGTAAGGCCTTCTCAAAAACTGGTACTTGTTAAAAATGTCAACGTCATGAAAGAGAAGAAAACTAGAGAGACATAAAAAGCAAATGTATTGGATATGGATCCCGGATCCATAAAGGATATTATTGAGCTCATTGCTCAAATCTGAATATAGTCCATGGATTAGATGGTAATAACAAATCAGTGTATAACTTTATAGCAGAGACCTTGTTTTTAGACACACTTAAGGAGTAAGAGGTTAATGGAGCATCATGGCTGCCACTTGCCCTCAAACAGTTCAACAAATTATAGTAATATATAGAAATATATGGAAAGATAGAATTATAAGGCTAATTTGGCAAAAAAAAAATGTTAATAAATGGGAAATCTGGGCAGAGAATACAAGTGTTCTTTATGCTGTTCTTTCAATGTTTCAATAAGTCTGAAACTATATTTAAATGAAAAAAAACAGCTTTAAAAAAATCTGCTTTAGTTGACTACAGTATACACATTGCCTGAGTTCGGCCAGTACATAAATTATTCTCTTGGAGAAAAATCCCTTAAAGTGATATTCTCATTAAAGACGATAAAAAATGTGGAGGGTATTTCTAGCTCCTCACAAAACACCAATATACAACTTTTTAGATCTGATATGCTAAAAAGTAGCTGGTGTCTTTAAAAGGCACCCAATCCTCCAGAGGATAATAGACTCTTGGGGAATAGCTAACTCACCAGTAGCAGCTAATTCCTCAATAAAACTGAGAAGGCTGTTAAATTACCTGATTTCCCAGTGAGAGGTCACTGCTCTGCACTGCGGACTATGTGAAGATGTGTTAACTCCTTCAGATTGCTGGTAGAAAGCTGCCTAAACGAGCAGAGTTGTGGTTGAAATTATCAATAATGCTGTTTTAAAAATCATTTCTAAAAATGTTTAGAGAAAATATATCTGCAATTATTACAATTTGGGGAAAATGTTCTTAGCCTGGAAGATAGTCAAAAAGCAAAACGAATGTAGCAAAAAGAAAATCTTCATATTCTCTCGTAACAGCCCAATTTCTGACTGTGTCATAAAGCTGTTTTCATCGCTCCAGCATAGCCGATAATTAAAATGATGATGAATTGCTCCTTCAGGGGACAACTTCTTCTTTTTCAATTCTCATAGTCAAGCTTTTCCCTTGAAGTTGTACAGATCTCATTAACTAGATTTTCCTAACAACTTGTAGAAATAGATAACTGATAATAAAGTTAACAAGTATCTCTATCTATATATTAAAAAATACATTCTGAATTATTCATTTGAACAATGTTTACATTCCATTTTCGTTTTAAAAAAATTTTTACAAACTTTGTCTCTAAATATTAGGTGCTCCTGAAATGCCAATCTTAACAAAAGTCTTAAAAAAAAAAAAAACCAAATCCATTGCCGTCGAGTCAATTCTGACTCACAGTGACCCTATAAGACAGAGTAGAACTGCCCCATAAGGTTCCAAGAAGCGGCTGGTGGATTTGAACCACTGACCTTTGGGTTAGTGGCCGAGTTCTTAACAACTGTGCCACCAGGGATGGAACAAAAAAAGAGCTCCATCTTATATGTCCAAAAGGGGAAAATCTAATCAATGTTCTTCAACCCACCAGTAGCTTTAGCACCCAACAAACATTTAGGCGAATTCTACGGCATGGTATATATAAAAGGAGAAAGCATGCAAGTCCACAACACACTGAAAACTTGTTATAAATACGTTGCAAAACAATTTTGAAAACATTTTACAATCTTAAGATTTCTCATACAGAAACGTGGCATGTCTCTTCATTTATTCTTTGTGGCAGTTTAATATCAAGCTCATCAATTACAGATAAGCAGCGCTAGTCGAAGTCCCAGGAGCCCTGATGGCACAGTGGTTAAATGTTTAGCTGGGAACCAAAGGGTCAAAGGTTCAAACTTACTAGCCGCTGAGCAGAAGAAGAATGTGGCAGTCAGCTTCTGTAAAGATTACAGCCTTGGAAACCTAAGGGGCAGTTCTCCTCTGTCCTGTAGGGTCACTATGAGACAGAGTTGACTAGACAGCAACGGGTTTTAGTTCAAGTCCCTTAGTCTCGTATTTTAGAAAATGTAGAAATAGCTTCCTACTGCTATATACCTGTGTAGTAAAAAGGGCATATAGTATGGGATAAAAGTAATTATTGTTTAAAGTAATTTAAGGGGAGAGCTACATTTTTTTTAGCACCAAATGTTTAACACATTGTATTGTATTACATGGACTGTACATTTTGAGAGCAAAGAGTTGCTTCAGCTAAAGATAAGCTTAAGCAGCATAACCACTGATGATTCTCCCTGAAAGTTCTATAAGTATGATCACTAGGGAGAAAATCTACAGAAAAAATACCTTGTTCTTCATCCCAGAGGCAATTCCAGTTTCCTGATGAAGACCTTACTTTCAAGCAAAATCTCTGCCCATCTAAACTTCTGTATGCTAAACTTTATATATAAAATTTAGTCCTTACAGAATTTGTGCTGACTTTTACTCATTTAAGGCCAAGTATTGTGATAAAATTCCTAAGTTTGACTTTCAGTGTCATATTTTAATACTTTGTCATCAGCCTGGATATGCTACTTATAACTGTACATGCGATATATTTGATCTTTTAACCTTGTGTTCTTTCTCCAATGAAAATCATATTGCTTACTGATACAGACATCAAAGGTATCATCACATAGACAATGACCATTTCTCAGTTTTACATCTTTACAGAATTTGAAATTATCTATGAATGTGTACTGTACATCTCTGTATTCCATACAGCATGTACAACAAAGCAAGGCACATGCAACACTGAACTTGTTGTGGAGACCTGAATATGAATTAGCAGGGAACCTGCAGCACTTGTTATTTCCCCATTTACACCAATGGGATAATAATGTTTGTTCTATTTTTGTCAGAAGACCCTTGTAGGATTCAGTGAGATAGTATCTGCAAAAATGCTTTAAACTGTAAAGTCCTCTTTAAATGGACGGTATTGGAAAACTAAAACCAGCAATCTCTCAACAGTCACTTACCCAGAGTAACATTTAGTGGTTGAAAATATTGATTTCATCTAATTTTTTATGTTATTATTGTAAAAGCAAAGAAAGTGTGGATTGGTAAGCTTAAAATTTACCTGCATACAAATATAAGGGAATGTCAGTTGATGTTGGAAACAATTTCAAGCCTAACAGAATTTACCACTATGTCCCAGAAAAGGGGAACAGGATAAAAAGTTGTGAAATACTGCTGCCACTTTACTAACACATTCATAATCCAGTTCAATGATTCCTGATTCAAAAGGCCTGAGTCAGGGCCTGGAAATGATTGTTTTTAAAAGTTCTTTTCAGTAATTCTCAGTTACAGTTGCTTTGGACATATCTACAGTATCTTCTCCTTTATATAATTATTGTCCTTCATCAAATCTTGGATGCTGTGGATGGTAAGACACATCCAAATTGCAGAAATATTAAAATTAATTAGATGCCAATGTAGGAAATAGATCCTACTCTTTTTGTGTGTGTGTGTGTGTTTTATTTTGTTTTTTCAAAAAGAAAAATTGTATATCTTAGAATCAGTGAAATATAGTTAAGTTGCTGGCTCGGGCCTCTATTTTAGGATAGCCTGGACCACTAGAGGGAGCCAAATTTAGTAGTACTGCGGTTGTACTTAACTCTATACACCTCTGAACAGTTAAAATAAAACCAAAACCAAACCCACTGCCATAGAGTCATTTCCAACTCGTGGAGACCCCAAGTAATGAGAAGAACTGCTCCATAGGGTTTTCAAGGCTGTGATCTTTATGGAAGCAGACCGTCAGGACTTTCTTCCACGGTGTGCTTGGCTGGGTCCCAACACCAACTTTTAGGTTAGCAGTCAAGCACAAACCATTTGTGCCGCACAAAGGCCTGGACAGTCCATAGTTTTTTTAAAATAATATTCAGAAACAAATCATGTTTTGTTTGTAATGTTTTAAATCAGACCAGGTTACTATAACTGATCTTGCAAAAACACACTACAATACATTGATCTTAATTGTTGTCAAATGATCCTTTCTAATATCTAAGCCAGTTGGTCAGGCTTTGAAAGATGTTCTCTGCCCAGGTCTCTACTATGTGATTTTTGGAAAATCATCAAACCTCTATGATTGTTCCTTAATCTGTGAAGAGAGAGGATTGGATTAGACTATTTCTAAAGCTCCACCTAGATTTAAAATTCTACTTCCATGTCAGTTTCTTAAATTGCTTCTTACATTCTTTATGCTCAAAATAGACTATCAACTCTTTATGAAGACCTTAACTTTCTCTGGGGAGTAAAAGCAAAGATGTTAACCCTTTAGTTACCAAATTTTTATTTTAAAAAAAAAATGTTTTGATGGCATGTATTTTCAGCATTGGAATGAGTGCTTACTAATTGAGTATGTTTAAATTTTTGGTTGGTAATATGGATTTTGAGAAATATGATCTGTTAATACAATCCACCAAGGAGGCTAGTGGCACTTTGGTGCCACCAATCTGTGGTATGACAATATACCCATGAGAACTAAACAGAGAATTTATTGCAGGTGTCTTTCCATTAGGTGACATGGGGAACCTCTGGTTTTCCAAATACGACACAGAAAAACCAAAACAAACCCATCAGGCTCCCTAACTATCACACAGGAAAGCCATATCATAATCATGCTTACAAGCCTTACCTCACTGAAATAAAGGAGAAAAAGACAAAAGTTTATAAAACTAACACATCTAGGAAGCCTCACCTAATAGAATGCTCAAACTACACAACAATGAGGCTCCAACTCTGGTCTGCTGAGCTTCATGCATTTCAAAAAGGACCCACCGTGAAGCTAAATGCATTAGAAGCAGAATAACTTACTACCTATGAGATCCAGAGACATAAAAAGTGGCTGGTATACCGCTATACCGATGGTAACAAAAGGGTTTTAAAAAGCAAAGATGTCACTCTGATGACTAAAGTGCTCCTGACCCAAGCCATGGTATTTTCAATAGCCTCATACGCATGCGAAAGCTAGACAATGAAAAAGTAATACCACAGGAGAATTGATGCATTCGGAGTATGGTGTTGGCAAAGAATACTGAATATACCACGGACTGCAAAGAAGAATTAACAAATCTGTCTTAGCAGAAGTACAGCCAGAATGCTCCTTAGAAGTGAGGATGGTGAGACTTCATTCATCATACTTACTTTGGACATGTTATCAGGAGGAATCAATCACTGGAGAAGGACATTATGCTTGGTAAAGGAGAGGGTCAGCAAAAAAAGAGGAAGAGCCTCGAGATGGACTGACACAGGAGCTGCATCAGTGGGCTGAAACATAGCAACGACTGTGAGGACGGTGCAGGATCAGGCAACATTCTGTTCTGTTATACACAGGGTCACTATGAGTCGGAACCAACTCGACACCTAAAAACAACAAGGGAGTACACACTCACACACGTATAAAGGAGTGCCTGGGCTGGGTCTCTGCCTGGCTAGCACCGGTCTTTTCTTATCAAACTCCCTGCTCTGCCACCTGAGCTCCTCTCTTCTTAGGACACAGAAGTGCATGCCCACTCCCCACTCAAGACCTAGGACTAAGCACTCCTCCCCTCAGCTACAGCCACTACCATTTCAGGCGGTGGGACATTTCCTCTTTACCTCCTCACAGTTCTCTTCCAAGTCTCCTGGCTTCCACAAATTATGGCAAAGTTTTATTTGTTTCTTTAAGCAAGATCACATTTGTTTTAGTGTGACTTTGTTCCCAGAAGTTTTGTTACTTGACATAATATTACACAGAAGTTTGCAAATAGAGGTCACTGTACTAGATACAGTATATCTCACTCAGCATTCCTTCCTACTGCCTGTTATGTTTTCCTACTGTATCAAAGAGGCTTCAAGGCTACAAATTACCTTTCCCAGGCTCCTCTGCAGCCAGAGTTCAGGGTGCACTCCAGATTGGAAAAGCACAAGAGAAATGGAGGCCTGCCTTTCTTCCTGCGAAAGAGGGCAGCTGAGGAGCAGGTGCCTGTAGATGTGTTTGTAGAGACCTCTGCCTTGTCATCAGCATCAGGGTATGGGGTAGCTGTGACAGAGGCAGCTGTGGTGGTGAACAGTGGCACCAGCAGTTTCCAGAACTCCTGATCACAGCCTCGATGGTGAGACAATAAGTACAAACATCTAATGCCAACCCCTGATGTCCACCCCTTCCAATAATTTTGTGATTTCCTGTAGTAAATCTTCTCTGCTTGAAAAAAAAAAAAGAAGACATAGTAGGGTCTACCTCCTGCATTGCCATCTAAATAATGTAACATTCCATTTACGTTGCTTATATAGTCAAACAACTATACGCAATGGGAAAAAAAAAGGCCTATATAAAACATATCAGAGTTTGTTTATTTGGAATCATCAAAATGTTCAGGGCACCACTACAGCAATGGCCATCTAGAACTATGTGATGTGAAAACTACAAAGTGTTTGTTATATATATGTTAATGTAACATGTGTGTAAAGGTTATATAATAGTAATGTAATTGCTATAGAATTATAATTATACATAATTATATGTATTCAGTTCAATTGTGTGTCTGTGTATATAATTCTTGAAAGTTTCACAAGCTGTGATATGAGTGTTATTTTCATATTTCAGGAGTCAGTAACTACAGCAATTTGTATAAAATTTCACATAACCTGCTGTATTTTCAAAGACTGGTTTAATGCATTTTTAAAGGGAGGGTACTAAAAGTTTATTACTTACTAAACATGACCTAGAGAAGTGTTTTAGTTCCACTGGTGGGGGGGGGGGGGGGATTGCCTATTTGTTTATAATAATTTACTGTATTATTGCCAAAATGTTTTGTTACTTTTGCAAAAAGCCTACTCATTTCACTTGCCTTATGGCTTACATTAGCACTTCATCTCTTCAGCCAAGAACCGTAAATAAAATACCTGTAATTATTTTAACTTAATATATTCACTATAGAACATAAAGTACTTTTAAAAGACAGGAAACAAATGTTCACATAAATGTATCTGACTGTGAAGAAAGAGACCTATGCTTCATCGCCTTCCTTCACTCACTCAATAAACTTTTATGACATATTTACTCCATGTCAGACCCTGTACAAGGCAGTGGAAATACAATGACTAAAATATAGTCCCTGTAGAGGATATTCACATGGTCTTAAAGTATCATCCCATAGGACCTTTACTAATTACACAGCAGTTTCCTTTAGATGGAAAGATCCAGCAAATATCACTTTAACCAAGTTATCAAACACAGCATCAAAAGACGTATCTTCCTCTTGGTGTGATGAAATGGGAAGAACACAACCTCACCTACATAACATTCTTGCCAAAATGTTCAACCAGAACCTAACAGGAAATCCAATCAGACAAACCCAGACAGAGGGGCATTCTATAAGAAAACAGGCCTACATTCTTCAAAAATGTCAGTATTATGAGAAGACTTGAAATTTTTCAAAATAAGTTTTGGGTAAAAGATTTATAGACTTTCCCTTCCAAGATCGTGTAATCTGATGTCACTATGTCATCGTGGCCTTCAGTTTTCTCGTCTATAAAAATAGGAATCTTTTTTTTTTTTTTCATTTTATTAGGAAAAACGTCAATGGGCATGCCCAGTGCTTACAAGTACGCAACGAAACTGATATTCTCATGCGTCACTATTTGCACTGTAAATGGCAAAACCTTCAGGAAAAGCAACTTGAAAGTAGGTATAAAGAACCAATAAAATCTACCTTAGGCTTTCCATACTTCCACTGTGGGTGGTCTCTTCTAATAAGTAAATTTCTACCTGTAAATATCCCCCAATTATTTCTAGGTATGCCAGCCCCACGTCCGTCCGCTGACTTAAATAACTTCTGTAGCCATGTGCAATTGTTATGTATCTTTATGCACAGCCAGGCTTATCTTCTGTAACATCTACACCTCATTTCATAAACACGTAAAAAAAGATTTTAACCTTTAGAACTGTCAACCTATTCCAGTTGCCGTGGAACAGATTCCAACTCATGGTGACCCCATATGTGTAAGAGTAGAACTGTGCTCCACAGGGTTTTCAATGTATGATTTTTTGGCAGTAGATTGACAGGCTTTTCATCCAAGGTACCTCTGGGTAGACTCGAACAACCAACCTTTAGGTTAGCAGCTGAGAATGTTTATCATTTGCACCACACAGGGACTCCTGTCAAACTATAATACTCCACTCTTAACTGAAACACACCGCTGGCCCACTTGGCTCCCACCACCCTTAGGACACACTGAGGCTGCTGCCCTGGCCTCCATGGCTTCTCCTGACTTAGCCCTTTTTAAGGACTTTCTTTCAACCTCACGTTCTGCCTCTTTCTAGTTATAAAAATTATCTGGACTAATTTGAGATCAAGCAAGAAGAGGTCAAGTATCCGTGGTTCTGCTGTATCTAAAGTTCCTATCATTGCCATACGAAATAATATTGTGCCCTTAACTTTTATTGAAGGTTATGACAGAAAGAGCCACATTAAAAAAGTTTTAGTATCATTCAATGTCACATAAAGTCCCAAATGAGAAATTTCATACAGAACCAAGTGTCAAGAAAAACTGTTTACTCTGAGGAACTGGCATTCTTCTCTACTTGCTGATAACTTACCAGATGGGCCTTTATTCCCCGTTGCTGGGTAGCTTACGAGTCAAACATGACATTGAATAAAAATCACATTAACACTTGCAAAAAACATATTAGCTTCCTTCTCTTTTCTTTGGTTCTGATCTTCCATTTCTATTTTATTAAAAGCCTTTATTGGAAGTCACCCCCAAGTCAATTTTAGAAAGAAGTACAGTATATAAATAAATCCAGTAAATAAAATTTAAGAGTACAGCATAGTGATGAAAATGTTTTGGAATTAGACAGAGGGGACGGCTGCACGATATTATGACTGTACTAAATGCTAATCAATTGCACACTATAAGAGGGTTAATTCTATGCTACGTGAATTTTATCTCGATTAAAAAAAAAAGCACAGCACAATCCTAGTAAGTAGCTAGCATATGGTTAGCCGCCAAATAATCATAGAATATTCTTTGCTTTTCATGGTGGTGTATGGAGGAAATAAATCACTCCTCTGCTGTCTCTATTGCCTGTCTCTTGCTACTGCTTCTCTAGTACAATTTTCAGCCACTCAGTTTTTGTTGAAAATTCTTAAAACATTCTTAGGTTGGCGGTTGCTAAATCAGCTTGGTTTTTGGTTGCAGGGAACTCTTTTGTTCGAAGGCAATATTTTATAGAATTCCAGCATATAAATCAAGGAAAACCAGCTGCTCTGGTTGTAGAAGTGGAGAAAGAGTCCTAAGAGCTCTGGGCACTGTCCCCTTGGGTCCCTTGTTCTTGAGTTTGCCCATCATACCAATAGGTTCCGAAGCAGCCTGGAAATTGAGGCTTTAAGAGGAGGAAAAAAGACTTTCATGTGACTTTCTAGATAAGCACAACTCAAGTGTTTATCTTATCTTGTTATCCTGATAATTACTTTCCTCCTCCACTTAGCTCACATAGGAGGAAATGAAGTCTTTTTAAGATACAATGTGATTCAACCTCCATCAGTTTCTCTGGTGAAAATTACTTGTAGCAATTTATAACAACTTTTATGGAATGGTTATGCAATGGAATGTGGGTTAATGTTTAATTATAAAAACTAATTCACACGTCCCTGGAAAACTATGAAATAAAAATGATTTTTATATAAACCACTTCCCATTCTTTGTGCTTTTACTGCTGCAGTTAATAAAGGTTTCAAATAATATTGACCCATTTTTAAACTGATGAAGTTTCAATTCAGTCTTCTCAGACAATGTGACAAGTTTTATGCTTATGGTTTTATACATGCTCAAAGTTTTATAAAGATATGCTCATATAAAGATACAGTCAATTTTGATCAAAGATTCTATAGAAGAATCCTGATCAAAAGGAAGGAAATGCACAACAGAATTTCAATTTCTCATGGACTCCAGACTCTCTGGAGCCATGGAGGCTAGATGAACCCCTAAAACTACAACCCTGAGATAATCTTTAAACCTTAAAAAATATCCCCTGAAGTCTTCTTAAAACCAAACAATAGTTTAGGCTTAACTAGTATAGAATGTGTGCCTTGAGCATCATGCTCTTTTAAGATTTATCTATATGGCATAAAATTGACAACAGCAACTTGAAAGACTAGATAGGAACCTTAAAGGACAGTGAGTTTCTATTAAAGGGGGAGAAACAACTCAGAAAAGGGGGGTGAGAATGGTTGCACCACTCAAAGAATGTAATCGATGTCACTGAATGCTACACGTAGAAACTGCTGAATTGGTATATGTTTCGCTGTGTATTCTCAACAACCAAAAATAAAATAAATTATTTTTAAGGAGATATCTTCATAGTTCTGAACACATAAGCTTTCATATACTTAGGATATTTTTGGTCATTAACGCAAATATAATACCTTCATCTTCTATGGGGAGGTACAAAAAGCTAATCTGATTTCCAATTCCTGGGTAGACAATAGCATTTACTGAGTAATCACAGAGCAAAACAGTATGTGGCATTATAAACTGGTTAGAAACCACCTGTAGTGA